>OX578278.1:3828289-5128289 GCA_951217055.1 Gerris lacustris | reverse complement strand
TAACATCGATGTTTGTACTTTCGATGTCGATGGATCGATAACATCGATGTTGATCTTTCGGTGTATCGGACAACATCGATGTTTTCTTTCGATGTTTTGGCTAACAGGCTAACATCGATGTTTGTTCTTTCGATGTCGATGTATCGAAAACATCGATGTCCCAACCCTAATACTTTATCAGTTGTTGTTGATTGATGTTATATCCTTAATATATCGATTGTTCTTATAAATCGATGATTATACCCGTCAATCGATTGCAAGTATAGAATTCCCAAATAGGTTCCGTAAAGGCCACGCCTACCTTTCCTCCCATTGGCTACATCAGCCTAAGTTGCTTATTGCCGCCAATATTTAAGTTAAAATGTGCCTTCTGTGCAGGTTGCAGTTGTTCTTTTGTGCTCCTTCTCTTGTTGCTGTTATATATAGTTATTTACGCGCCAAGGGAGTTAAGAAAGTGATTGCACCCTGAGCGATGAAGTCCCTCGGCTTCGCCTCAGGAACCATAAACGTTCACTCCCGAGGTGGAGACGAGGAAGTTAATTATCGCGAGGGTGTAAGTGATTTTTACTCCCGAGATACGTACAAGATTTTACCTCTAAAATGGAGAAAAAAATATGGAAAGATTTTAATTTTAACTTATTTTATTCAACAAAAAATACATTTTTTTATATTTATTTATAACAAAAAATATGTGTGAGGCTCTCACGCATTAGAAATTAAACTTGAGTTCTAGAATGCATTGCTCTCTTTCATTTTTTGACGAATTGATTATTTCAGATTAAGAAATGGTTATGGGAAATTTAATTGGAAAAAAATGAAAACAATGTTTATATATATATATATATTATCATTTATTAATCGAGTAGTGTCCCGACAACGCCGACGCACCTCGAAATGATTTTGTTATTGCTACGCTAAGGCAGCCACATTTATTCCAATAAAAATATACATATGTTTAAAAAATACATGTACACTACACACTATATCTTCTATGAAAGTTTGAAAGAAATGATTCTAAAAACTGAATGCCTCAACTAAACTAAAACAACTTTGCGGGCGATTTTACAATATCATCAAAAGATAGTTTTTGAAGCAATTTTTTGCTCTATTGGTATGATGCCTAGGTTGGTTAGTCGATGTTGTCCTGTCAGATTTCTGATGTATTTTTTTTTACTTTCTCATATAAAGAGAAAGTATTGTGATGGCGCGAAAATTCGATTTTGAGATTTTGATGGATTTACACGTTTTGAGGTCCCCTGAGTCCAAAAAAGTGGTTTTTAAAAAATGTCTGTCTGTCGTCTGTCGTCTGTCTGTCGTCTGTCGTCTGTCTGTCGTCTGTCGTCTGTCTGTCGTCTGTGCAGACGCCTGGAGCCCAAACTACTGGGCCGATTTTGACGAAATTTGGCATACATGTTCAGAAAAATCATACCCCGAGGCGAAATCGAGAAATGAATTTTAGCTCTAAATTTGGGGGCGCTACCCCCCAAAAACTCTGAAAAAACATGAAAAAAAATTATTCCTCGAAAACGGTTCCGACGATTTTGATTAAAAAATTCTAAAATGTAGTCCATTTGAATACGAATCCAACGATATAAGCCGTTTTCCCGGGAAATTCTAGTTCCTGAGATATTAGCTTAAAACGCGGACGGAGAGAGCCCGGGTTCGATTCCCCGACCAGGAGAAGTTATTTTTATGATAAATTTTGATGAAATGTTCAATAATATTGTAATGGAAAACACTGGGAGTAATTATAAACTCGTATATGAGAAAGTTTGTCTGAGTTGTCTCGGACCGATTTTTTCTTTGGCATATTATGTATGCTCATCTTTCTTTATTTTAGCTGGGCGTCCATTTAAAAACTTTTTTGGTGAAAGCTTGCAGACTAATAGAAAAATTAAAAAAATAAAAATAAGTCCCATAGTTGTTATGAGTACTCACTTTATTCAATTCGTTTACATTTTTTGTGGAAAATCAAGGTGTAAATTACGATGAACAATTCATTCAATGGACAACAAATTCATTCATTCAATAATTAAAAAATATAAATAGCTACAAAGGAAGGAACATAAACAAAAACAACTGTAACGCACAGAAGCCATATTTTAATTTAAATATTGGCGGCAACAAGCAACTTAGGCTGAGGTAGCCAATGAGAGGTAAGGTGGGCGTGACCTAACTAAACGGAAAAATAAAGCCTCTAGGCGGTTATCTTAAGACGGCGGTTATCTTAAGGTTATCCATATCCAATCCAGTTAAAGTTAAATGGTAAATTTTTGTTTCTAAATAGTTAGCCCGACCTACTTCACGTTCACGGTATTTGCCAAAATGTTATAAGCTCTCATTGGCTCACCTTCCGATTTTTTTTTTACTTTCCTGAGCTGTCTGATTTACAAAACTTAATGGCTTTATGGCATTAGTATAGTCCCAGTACTCGTGTATTTATTGTCTATTACGCTGTCTCCATTGTTACAATGGCTATAGATTTGTTTCTTGTTTTCTTATTGGGTCAAATTCGCTTGGCATAATCCGGTTTGATTTAAATATTTAAGAATATCTCTTTGCCTATAAGGACATTCGAGTGATTCCCCGTCTCTAAACGTTCCCTTAACTGCAGATTTACTCTGTGATACGCGATGGAGATATCAGATGAGGATATAAAAGTTTACGACGAGACATCTGTCTTTATATACAACTCCGTCTCTTCACACGTTGCTCCAGGTAACTATAATCAACTAAAACTCGCCAGATCTAGAGTCTAATAGACCAGTTTACTTTAATAACAAATACAATTATATAGTATCCATACTAAAACTTTAATCTGCGTAATTTCAATTAATTGCATTAAGTTTAAAACATTTGTATGTGTTCAAGCCCCAAACACAATGTTTTCAGTAGGTTATACTTTGAGTTCAGTCAGAAGTTCTAATACTAACTCCGAGACGTTTTCCAATTCTGGCAGCTCAGATTGGCCAACATATTTGAATGGAAAAATAAAGCCACTATACTAAAGGCCCGTTTACACGGTGATAGTTCTTCCACGATAGAACTATCATGTCAGTCTACGTCTTACAACTATGGCCGAGGTGTGCAGTCTACACGGTGAGAGTTTAAATACGTCAAAACTTGTTGTCTTGCACTCAATTTTACATCGAAATCCTACATTTCCTACAGACTTGGACACGGAAATAAAGCATTAAATATATTATAATGTTAAATTATAATACACACACAGCCAAAAGAATATATTCATATTGTCGAAAAAAAACAAAATCTGATATCTAATGTGAAGCAAGCTATCATATTTGATGCCTTTAAATCTGTTATCAGTTAATAAAAAAGTATAAGCCAATCAGCGTCTAGTATCTAGCGTGGTAGTTCTTATATCATCCGCGTGAGTACTCTGACTGCTGTGATAGAACACTCAACTATCTCGTCAGACGAGATAGTGTGATGGCTGATAATTCTATCGCGACATAATCTATCACGTAGTCTACACGGTGATAGTCGTTGCGATAGTTGCTATCGTGACCACAACTATCGCGTTAACTATCACAGTGTAAACGGGGCTTAAGGGTGCGTTGTGGCGTTTTTTTTTTTGTGGTTAGTGTCATGGCGGCTTGAAATAATTTTGTTTCTGAACCTGGCAGTTGAAGCAGCGGTCAACGGAAAATGTTAAACAAAGAGAGGTTACAGATATAAATTGTTTGGTGTGTGATAGAAGGATAGAAGTGATGCTGTGATGATTTCTCAAGTGCATAAATTCTTGCAGCGGCACTCCATTAGCATAAATCTGTACATAGCTATCATACCTTTCCTTTTTCCTTTAACTAAAAACTCAGATGACATGACTTTCAGCAGCATCTTCCTCCTAAAACCTTGCACTGCACTGTTTACATCGATGATATCAACTCTTCCGTGTACAATTGATACATTTATAAACTCTTAAATGTATAAAATATGCAAATGAACAGTTCGACAAATGCATATAATCTTTCGTGTTTAAATCAAGCAAAATTATGCCTTCTCCGTCTCCTTCAGTTCAGCCAGGGGTTCTATTTTAGATTGTCTAAAACAACAACTATATATATCGGTATCCTTAAAATGTTGAAAAGTAGGATTGGTAACAAAGTAAATAACTATTAGGACAACGGTCGAGGTATATTTATAGTCACCAAATTCATTTTTATTTTCAATTTTACAAAAAAATGTTTTAATATTAATCAACAGGAATACTGACATTTTACAAGTAGAAATAACCACTGACGTAAACCAAATCAGTAACCAATTTCAACTAATCACTGAAACTTAAATTCAAAAATATATAAATTGTTTGAAACCAGATGCTTAACTCATCCTGACTTGACTAGACTTATCTCAGACCATCTCACAATTGACTTAACCATTAGACTTCACTTGTGCCTGCAGTTCCTTTTTAAATAAATAAGACTAATAAATACCTTTGAATAGTGATTCCAACTTAAATTGGAAACCATATCGACTGTAAAAACAATTTGAATAACATTTTACAGTTTTATCAAGATACTTTTTAACAACGAATCTTTCCAGGCCGAAACCTGGTGGCGCCACTCTTTCGAGGAGCTTCCCATTTAATTAAACAATGCTGGGTTGACATTGAGCGGGGGGCCCGGTCCAGGAATCGAACCCAGAGCTGTGGTCAGAAGCGTTCACCCATCCATCTACTGACCCTGCTCGAGGCTGCTTAACTTGCTTGCGTTATCACATGGCAAGCGCGCTAGCCTCTGAGCCACCCAGGCCCCCTAGTAGTATGGCATATGCCATACTTAACTGTAGCATTAAGACCACATTACTAAATTTAAAAGCAAAATAGCTAAATATGTGTATCCCCTACCAAATTAAATTCTTATTGGAAGGCTTTTTTTATTTCTGTATTTGCATAAATATAAATTCTCTTCTCTAATTATATTGTAGGTTCACTCAAAGAAACATATGAAGTCGATGTAGATAGCAAGGAGGGGCTTGTAAAAACTGAACCTGCTTCACTTGTCAGCGATACCACAGATGCAGATAGAAATCCAGGTAACTCAGAATCAGTGTTATACAGATAATACTGATAAAAATATTCCAAAGTTAGGAACACAGGTTTATAAACTTGCAATATTTTTATACATTCAGGTTAATTCCTTAAAAAAGTAAATACATAGTTTGTTTGGTAAGTATTGGGACTGATTTTATTTTCTTAAAAAAAAATCTCCTTGTGGACGACACCATCTGTGTCAAAGAAGGCAATGAGTATCGATTTCACTGTTGACTTGCTCATGCGGGGCTTTTTTGGTCAAACATGGTCTTCCCAGCCATTTTGATTTTTTATGCTGCTCAGAAACAAGTGTTCTGGGCATTGATTCGCCCTCATTGCGATCATATGAAATATCTCTGTAGCAGATTTGTTCAGTTAAACGCAAATTTTGATGAGCAACGCTACTGGATGGTTTGCTGCATCTTGACTCTTGAAGCGAGCTTTCAGCACACTTTTACTTTGGGCTCGAACTCTTCACTCCAAAGAGTCGGAGGCAGCTGAGATGTGTCTCCTAGATCAGGGATTCTCAATCTTTGCGTCGCGACCCAAAGATGGGTCACGGTAAATTTTTTAGGTTCGCAAAGGAATTAGTAATGGTGGAGAATTATGGCCAAGTAATATGGACCATTTAATCCTACCACCACTAGGCGGAGCTGGTTTAGGGATGGAGAATGAGTGGGGTGGGGGGAAGGGGGGGGGGGGGGGCTTGTTGGTATATCTAGTGATTAAGAAATTTGTAAGAAAACTAATTACTAGACTTATCTGAAGAATGGTGAGTTGAGGCGGCAGGTTATAATAGCGGTGGCGGTAGCACCTGCTACCTAAAGCGGAGTGGCCTTGAGCTGCGTGAGACGTCATTTCGCCACTCTGTCTTAACACAACTGGCGGTTAGCGGTGGAAGAGCGATACTTAGCGCTAGTATCGCATCTTCTCTCACTCCCTTCCTCTAACGTAAGGGCCGCGTTTGTACACGGAGGCGTAAGCCTAGTAATTATCATATCTACCAAACTCTCATAATTAAATATCCACCAAGTAAAATAAAAAAAATAAAATTCATTCATGTGAGAAAATAACTTAAACATTAATTATTTTTCATTAATCTGTAGTTGTACTACAATTGAAAGAGTGAAAATTATCATGAATTAGAGTGGAAGATATGGCTACTTTTGATTGTGTAAATGTTAAATATCATAATGGTATTTTGTTTTTAATAGTGGCTTGCTAGAGTACCTTATTTAACTAACATATTTTCATTACTGAAGGATTTAAATTGGTCAATGCAAGGATGTCAAACGAATATGTTTATTTGTTAAAACAAAATAGAAGCTTTTTGCTAAAAAGCTTGACTTCTGGTTGGTTTAACCAGAGTTACTAATAGTTGTTATGAAATGTTTCCATTATTTTCTCAAATAGCTGAAGATAATAATATTACTCAAGGAATATCCAATCCTAGATGAAAAAGAAATTAAATTATTACTTCCATTCTCAACAACTTATTTGACTGAAAGTGGTTTGTTAACCATGATTGTCACGAAAACTACATTTAGAAATCGACTCGACTTAAGTTGAACTATGAGAGTATCTCTAACTAATTCTACAAAAGAAAGAATTAATAAGTTTTATAGAAATAAGCAACAGCAAAAAAGCCATTGACAGAGGACTTAGTAAATATAAAAGTTTTGATTTTAATAAATATAATTCAAATCCATTTAATTTTCATTAGGTATACTTAAAATTGTTATGATAAAGTTGTTAACATTTTTGAGAATATATTATTCTTATTTGACAATGATTCATAATAAATTTAAAAAATACGTGTGGTGTCATGGGACACCCGGTAGGAACAAAGTTCCTTACATTTTTCATTAAATATAGATTTTAAAATCACACTGCTAAGTACGCATACATTGCTAACTACTTATACATGGCAGAGTTAGAAAAGAGACAAAATTAAAAGTAACTAACTGTTTGTACCTGGCAGAGTTAAGGCAAAATTAAAAGAAAATCATTATTTGTATAATTAAAGCAAGTTTATTACTATAAATATAAGAAAAAAGTTGATCATGATGAGTTTATGGTGAAAGAGTATGTTTGTTAAAGGAGTTTGGATAGAAATAAGCCAATTAATTTAAAATAATATAAAATATATGTTGGAAATCACTATGGTGGCAGTTGGTCACCTTGATTGTCAACATGTTTATTTTGTAAAGTGTCACTCTGTGTCACTTCATATTAAGACGTTGTGTAAAATAATATAGTTCTGAGTTTATATATATCCAAGTGTAATAGTTCGTATTAGTTATAGTAATAACTTTCCAATAATATATCTCTTCCCTACACTACAGCTTCTGCTTGTATCAGGGTGAAATTTTACATGATTATATTTTATTTATTTACAAAACAAAGTGACATTTTTGACATATATAACAAAAATAATCAAAACAAGTCAAGTAACAGGCTTCCTTAATAACACTTTTTCCCGTCTTTTAAAGCTTACGTTTACACGAGCGTTGCGTGTGAACGCTTGGGCGGATAACGTTTTCCGACGAACTCAGCCTGGGCATTGGTAAAATGAACATGTGAACCAAATTTCATCTAACTCGGTGAGCTTTTACTCAAGTTATCATCATCTGTAGATTTTGTGACGGTGATTTTGTTGGTTTTTTTCGGATTCACTCCCGGGCTCCAGAACGTGCCATAAGCAACTTCGTTCCAATATCCCGATAAGATTGTTTTCCTAATGCAATTATTAAAGCAAAAGTATTTTTCTTAAAATTGCAGATATATTTTAAATAAATGATTTATTACAGAACCTAGTTGAATGTGACTCAGAAAAATTATATTTTACAGATAACTTAAGGCTATACTAAACCCTTCAAAATATAAGCATTGGGCCACGGAATAATTTCAAATAAATTTGTTGGGTTGCGGGTCAAAAAGGTTGAGATACTCTGCCATAGATTACTTGACATTCCCACCTCCGATCCTTCCTATAGCAACCATCCTCCCCCCTTACTATTGGCAGTCAAAAACTCTGTCCAGATACATACCAAACAAACTATGTTAATAATCTTTAAAATTAAAACTAGTTTCAATTTTACAGTTGGAGGAAAGTTATGTTAAACTCTCAATGCAATAAATAAATTTTCTTCTTTTTCTTCTTAGGTTCACTTAAAGATACGTGTGAAGTCAATATAGATAACAAGGAATGGCTTGTCAAAACTGAACCTGCTTCACCTGTCAGGGATACCACAGATGAAGAAAATAATCCAGGTAACTTAGAATCAGTAGTATTTATGTTAAGTTGGTCATATTGTCTTTTAGAAATTAATGAAGAGAAAAAAAATATTTTCTTGAAATCGTTTTATGTTTTACAAAACTGTACAAATAGGAGTTGAGAGTCCCTGCAGGATAATATAACAGTACCTTGTGTGTTTGTAAGTGTTTATACCAGGCAAGTGGTCTCCTGATCAAACAGCCTTCTTCAGTTATCTATATAATCGATTAATCGAAATAATGTTATGTAGGGTGGTTCAGATAATACAAATTCATGAAAAAAAGGAAATATGTAAAATAAATCAATTACGTTTGTACAAAAAAATATTATTTCTCTATGTACTACAGATATGCTATCTGTAGTACATAGCGAAATAATATATATATATATTTTTTTTGTTTTAGTCCCGATTATATTATTATTATGCACCTAAAGAAATACTATTATTAATACAATGAATTAATTATAATTAAGCTGCGGCTTTTGATTTTTATTCATGAAGCCAGTTCGGATAATTGAACGTTCTCCTCTATATACTATACATATATAGAAGTCAATGTATGTGTGTGTGTGTGTATGTTCTTTATAGGCTATTTCAGTCTTTGAGATATATTAAACATATTCAGCTCACATATTTGTTACCTCCCTAGTAAAATTACTGAGGGTTTCATTCTCAAATAATCACTCATTTTCAATATTTAGACGTTTTTTTGATCCAGTATTTTTATTCAGGGTGGCACTTATTTTCATGTAATTTTTTAGATGGAAATATCTTTAACACCATTAAGACTAGAACATTGAAATTTAAAGTTAGTCACTTATTATAGTATAAAGATGTTCAATATAAGGATTTTTGAAATCTTACCCTTAAGGGGAATAATCAAAGGGGGAAGTAAAAATAGAGGGAGATAAGCCCAGTTCGAACCATTCTTACTGAGAAGTCTAAATGTTAGAAAAGGCTACTCTGGACATAAATAAGATTTTTTTCAATGTCAACTTTTAGGGGGTAAAATGGGGAGGGAAACGAAAAGAGGCTACTGATTTAAAAATCTTAGAGGTAACAAGGGGGCTAAGTTCTGCTTACAAACCTTTTGAAGCTTCTAGAAGATTCTTGGGACGACAGCTCATTCTTTAAGAGTAGAAATAAAGATAAGGGAAACAGGGGGCCGATTCTGTAACTTTGAAACCTCCCTTTTCCTGTTGATATGAAGATGCACTGTGCAACCTGTCACATGAATCTGTAACTTTGACTGTTGTTATTTAAGGAGAAAGTTGATATATCAGGTTTGATATATAGCAACTCAAAATTGTTGTTGATATAATTCGTCAGGTTACGTTGTTATATATCAAATCGAAGTCGAAATGAAAACAAAGTGACGCCATTGTTGTTTTTGGACTGAAATACCATTCATTTCACTTTTTTACGACTTTATTTTTACTTTTGGTAGTTTTATTTGTGTTGTGTTGAACTTTTTTAATTACTCTATAATAATTGTAATACCCGGCATATTGAGAGATAAAGGTAAGTGAAACTTGCGTGTTGTATTTTTATGTGAAGTATTATAATTTATATTAATTTTTGTATGAGTGTACATATTACCGATGTTACGCAATATACGTGTTCTATATAAAATAAACATTTATTATCTCGTTTTGTTGCTTTACCTACAATTGTAAAAATACAAGTACTTACATTTTTTGACAGGATGACTGCATTCAGCAGCATTCATTTAGCCATACCAAATTACCGAATGTTAAAGTATTGTAATTAAATCGCATATGCATTTATAACCAAGCGAAGTAAAAGTAGTTTTGCTCGTAATCTTATATAGACGACTATCTATATTGTTTTTCATCGGTAATATGTATTCTCATACAAAAATTAATTTAAATGATAATACTTCACATAAAAATACAACAGGCAAGTTTCACTTACCTTTATCTCTCAATGTGACAGGTATTACAATTATTATAGAGTAATTAAAAAAGTTCAACACAACACAAATAAAACTACCCAAAGTAAATAAAGTCAAACAATAAACAAACTTGACAGCTACAAAATGGGACGTGTATTTCAGTCGTAGTTCGGCATTCGGCCACATGCAGCGCTGGTATCACTTTACAGATTCACTACATTATATAACAACACTTTGATATATAGCAATGTTTGATATATAACGTCACGTTGATATATATAAAAAAAGTTACAGAATCGGCCTCCAGAAGATAAGCAGTCCAAACAACTGAGACTATGATAAAACACATACCGGATTATTATTCATCATAATCATACTTACTTACTTACTCCATGGCGTTACATCCCTTGAAGGGACTGAGCCTCCGTTCTATCAGCCCATATCTTCCTCTCTTGAGACACTGATCGCCATCTTCTGACTCCTAAGTGACGCAAGTCATCTTCAACGTCTTGGAGCCATCTTTGCCTGGGTCTTCCTTGGATCCTACGTCCTCCAGGATTCTGAGAAAATACTGCCTTTAAGGCCCTTTCTTCTTTCATTCGATGAACGTGTCCAAGCCAACCAAGTCTGCAGCTTTTGATTTCTGCCATCATAATCATAATGCCATTTATTGCTTATATAGTTTTTCTACAAATACAATAAGATAAAAATAAAATGGATTATTATTATAATATATAATTATTACATGACTGACATGGTCACATAAGATATGTATAACTTTTATTTCTCAACACAATGTTCAATACATACATCTGTATTGCATTCCTATGTTCTATTGCTTTTTATATACCTTGACTTTTAATTTATTTTTTTATTCACCAATGTTTTGATTTTTTTAATATACTCAGTCATGGCGGGTACTTCAGCTAGTTAAATATAAATGTTCTTCTTGGATTATGTTGTAGGTTTACCCCAGGACAGCAAGGAGTGGCTTTTTAAAACAGAACCTGCTTCCCCTGTCAGGGATGCCACAGATGCAGACAAAAGTCCAGGTAACTCAGAATCAGTATTATCTGTGATGGTCAGGCTGGAATAAAAAGATTCAGATGGTCAATTGGGAGTATGGTTTTTAGTGGAGGAAAAAGTTTTATAAACTTTTAATATTTTTATGCAATCAGGTTAATTCTTTAAACATTTTGCAAATATATAATCTTTAAATAAAACTAGTTACCTCTCCAAAAATATAACTTTAGTTTCAATTATACATTTGGGGAGAAGAGAGAATGTAAAAACTGTCTAGAATAGTCTGAAAATACTCAGTAAAACAGAAGATACTTCCATCTGTCAGGCATTCTCAACATGGAGTGTGTTCAATATGTCCACTCGGTTACACAATAAAATTATTCCCTAAAGCTGGGCAACTTAGTAACATAACAAAGGTTTGAAACTATAAATTTTTTTCTAGACCTTGACACCAGGTCTAGAAAACTATGTTCAACTTTGTCAAAACACTATCACTATGTGAAATAAATTTAAAAAAAAAAAAACAATTCATGACTAACTTTATAAATTCTACAAATTATTTTTAGTGGTGTTTTATTGTTTTTAATTCGGTTCAAACTTTGAACGTAATCCCATGATCAAGAAGACCGTCTATAATTAACTGTAGTGCAAAGTTCACAGGTCTCGATGTTAGATTTAGAAGTGCATGCAAGTGCTTACCTAGGCTCTAACAGTTTAGTTTTCACCCATAAACTTAGCATAGTATTTGTGAGGAAACATGTTGCAATGTCTGCACTGTTGTGTGTCTCTTCGTCTGTTCCTTACACTGCTACTAATTAAAGCAAATTCTTGTCAATATGGTGTGGTATCTCACATATTTATAATAAGTTATGTTGAACCTATAATAATAGTCAGTATTTTAAATGTAAGTAATCTCGTTGTATGGTTTTAGTTATGGAATTTTCAGGGGATAGTTTAAATTTTTGCCTCAGATTTGTATCTCTTTGGAAGTAAATCTGTGTTTAGTCAGTTTATTAATTTGGCTAGCCTGTTTTGTAATTGTACGCGTTCTGACGTCATTTTATGGTGGGGGAAAAGTCTAGGTACCATGTGAGCGTTGTTAAGATTTTCACTGTTCCGGCTGGTCTTGTTGGCGAATGAGCAACTGTGAAGTCCGTCTGGAGAGACGCCGATACTCTATAGTCGCCATTTATGTAGTTTTAGTTTAAAAAACAAGATGTACTTGTTTTCTCAAGTTCTTGTCAAATTTAAAAGTATGGTTTAGAGCTCCCCTCTTGCTGATTTTATCAGCCAAATTTCAATGGCACGAGTTTTCATCTATTAAACTACCGCATCAGTGCTCATTTTGAATTTTGAGCTAAGTTGGATAATTTCTTCACTTATCTCTCAGATTACTCAAATGAAAATATGAATATTGTCGATTAAATCAACTTTCTTCGTTTCTTTGAAACTTTTAAATTTAAAACTTAATTTCCAAATTTTCTAGTAGTTTGGTTATTTTCGCCATTTTGAACATTAGTCAAAGTTCAATTTTGAGATTCTCTACCACATGGTATTCTCGTCATATAAATCTGCTTTAATTCAAATAGACATGTACAATGGGATAGTAGGATATTAAAAGAATGTGAAAGGTTCACATAAAGTTTTTGTGTATTTAAAAAAAAAAAAATATAAAAAGAAATTTTTGTTATAAAATATATATATATTTTGTCATACGACTATGAGTTGGACTTATATAAAAAGAAAAAATATAAAGACTAATGTTTTCTACCGCACTATGTAAATTAAAAAAGTATAAAAATAATTTTATTAATGACTGAAATATAAAATAAAATCTAATTTATTTATTTAAAGAATTTTACTTGCATTTTTTTTATTGTATTTTAACATGTTCTACCCGTAATTATATTAAATTTAAATTTAAAAAAATTTAATTCGTTCAATTAACCAGGATACCTAAATGGGTATTTTATTACTTTCTTAACAGTGACAACTTTCATAACAGTGACAACTTTCTTAACAGTGGCAACTTTCTTAACAGTGACAACTTTCTTAACAGTGACAACTTTCTTAACAGTGGCAACTTTCTTAACAGTGGCAACTTTCTTAACAGTGACAACTTTCTTAACAGTGGCAACTTTCTTAACAGTGACAACTTTCTTAACAGGATAGAGTTCTCTGTTGTAGTCATACTTAGTGTTTCCTTTATTTAGTGTTTCATTCGAATATGCTTGTGGAATTATGTACACCCTTTTTGAATGGACGAATCCTTATAGAAAATCGATGGTGGCGTGCTCACCTGTCAACGGTCAGTTTCAAGAACTAAAACAACAAACAAACTCTTATTTTTCATTGGAAGGATAGAAGAAATGTTAGAATCTTGCTTTTATTTATTTACATTGATATTGTCAGTATCTTTTCTTATAATATTATTAATTAACAACGTAATTGGCACAAATTTAAATGCTATTAAGCAGGATTAAGTTATTTTTATATATACTATCTAGTAACATAAATAGCAAGTTCGAGATATGTTTCACAAAAATTGAGTTGTGTTATGATTTTTATTCAAGTAGGTATGTGCCTCGTTTTTATTTATTATTAAAATAAGAAGTGTTGAAAAGTGATTTATAGTGTTATAAATAAATTAATAACCATTTATTAGAAATATATATCAATTTGTTAAAATAGTATTTAGTTTTATAAATTTCCAATTATTTCTAGATCAGCTAATTGCTGTGGATAGTTATAGTGCTTTTGATAGGATGCCGAGGTGTTGTTATGGTGTTTGTAATAGTGACTCGCGATACAGTCATAAAGACTACATGAAAAATGTGTATTTTATTCCTTTTCTGAAGCCTGACTTGGTGGACCTCTCAATAAGTTCAACCTTCCGTCCAGTCTGTTTCAAACCTCTACGAGTTATAACCATCTTTTAACAACTTGTATTGTACCGAATAGACTTCAATATTTTCAAATACAAATTTAGCACCGGGGACATCGACTTCACAAAGAGACATTATAATTTATATATATATATCAATTTATATATAAATCAAATCATAATTATTATTAACTACGGGAAACAGACAGTCAAAAATACACTCCAGCGCCGGGATTTGAACCACGGGTCTCCTGTATTTCCAGTAATTCAATTTCAAATCCCGGCGCTGGAGTGTATTTTTCACTCTCTGTTTCCTGTAGTTAATAATAATTATAATTTGATTTAAATTAAAATTTAAACTTACATAAAACTACCAAAAACTTAAAAATTGAAAGAGATATTATTAAAAGTTTATAAAAACAAAAAAATACAGAAAAAAAGTTCACAAAACAACAATGACCTAACTCTGTTCTATCCTACACACGGCTTTAAATTGTTCTTAAATAAATACATAATACACGAAAAAACTAATCTAACACTATTTAAATTTTTTTAACTAAATAACAATAAAAGTAAATAAAATTGCAATAAGAGCTGAAAAAAGCTAACCCTAACCTACCCTACCCACGGTTTTAAATTGTCCTTAAATAAACACAATACACGAAAATACTAAACTAACACAATATAACAATTTTAAACTAATTAATAATAACAATAAATGTAAATAAAATTACAATAAAAGGTGAAAAAAGGGGAAAACAAGGGGCGCCTTTGAAAAAACAATGGAAAATGAGATTTATTTGTTGTTTTAGTTGAGATTCTTGCCACAAGGAGTGCTTTAGTGACGTCAAATGGGAATTTGTCCATTATGTAAATTTTTCAGTAATTATATTTTTTAACTCAAAATAGCTAAAATAATCTATTTCTTACCAAATTTACACCTTATGGGAAGGCTTTTTCTATTTTTATTGTGTTCTATTCTATCGTAGGTTCAATTGAAGAAACATGTGACGTGGATATAGATAGCAAGGAATGGTTTGTAAAAACTGAACCTGCTTCACCTGTCTGGGATACCACAGCTGCAGATAGAAATCCAGGTAACTCAGAATCAGTATTATCAGTGTTTCACATCTATAACTGTCGCTCCAAAATGAAGTTGGAATTATGGTCCTTAGGAACTTTTTAGAAGGGGAAAAGAAATGTTTGCACATTTTCTGTAAACTGAATATTTCCTAATTTATTTATTTCCTAATTATTAACGTTTGAGATTTAAATCAGTATGTATATAAAAGAATTATAGTTATTTTAAATATTAAAATAGTGTGCACTAAGGTTAGTCGTCTCAGTTCTATTATTTACAGTGTTGTTTTTTCTTATTTACCCTTAAACGCTAACTGTACGTAAAAATTACGTACGCAAATGTGAATCACAGAAAAACTGTAAACCACACAATCTCCACTCTTTAGCAGTGCTTCGTCTAGACCTTCCCGTTGTAGTACATACTCACTTCAGTCTCACCCGACGCGTTAGTGAGGATTGACAATTATTTTTCATTAAGTCACCACGTAAATATTACGTATAGTTAGTCTTAAAGAGATATACATTTCTACTAATAAATATAATAAATAAATACAAAAAGTAATAAATAAACACAAAAGATAATAAATAAACACATAATCAATAAAAATAAATAAATAATAATAAAATAATAATAACAAAATAAAAATAAAATACAAATAATAAAAAATATTAAAAATGATTAATAAAAATGTAATAAATTAATAAATGAACACGATAAACACATAAGAAATAAATAAACAACAAACAAATATAAATAAAAATAAAAAATGTTTGCTAAATATTAACTTAGATTTGTGATAACTACTGCGTTTACGTAAAAAATACGTAGGTTAGTGTTAAGCGCCGAAAAAATAAGGTTAGCGTTTAAGGGTTAAATATATTTTTTTAAAAATATGTTTGGTTTTATTAGAGCCATAAGTGAATTTTATAAAAAAGTTTTTTTTGAAAAAAATAAGGAACTATGAAGATAGAAATACATAGTTCTTTCTACCTAAAGAACAAACTCCCTTATATGATTTGTACTATCTCTACTCTCTAGAATCATTTTTTTGATCATATATTTTGGAGATGGTACTTTACTAGACACCTCTTTCAATCCGACCACCCCCCCCCCCCCTTGCCCAAGTGATTTTATAAGCAGAGACGGGAAAAAGTCATAAACGTCATAGTCATATGATTTTGTCATAAAATAGCCATTTTACGCATAAACGTCATAAAATAGGGGTTTCTTGGAATAAACGTCATAAAATGGCCTTTTTTGCCACATGTTTAGCAAAAAGATTTTTTTTTTTTGTAAAAGAAAATTTTTAAATAGAACATTCGTGGTCCGGTTCTAGGTAAAAGTGTAGTTCAAACAAAAAAACCCTTACACCAGCTTAGTGAAAGGCCTGGGCTCTTAATTCCCTGACCACTTTCGGATTAACTAATGCGCTTATGCATACCTACAACCAGGGAGGCACCGACGGTCATCCCTAATTCCAAAATAGGGCTCCTGATCGGCTCCTTCTTGGAACAACTCCTCCAATTAGAATCAAGGAACTTCAAGATAGATTCTCCAATCAGCCAATAGTAAACCCATTGGATTGGGCAGTCTCCTGATTAGCTGTTCCATAATTAAATTTTTTGTATATATTCATGGCAAGGGAGTAGAATGTTTAATTGCTCATTTGATTACAAGTAACACGAATAAGAAACTCGAGTTACTTGTGTCTTGATTAATTTTACTCGTGTAACTAGTTTCTTGATTGATTCTACTCGTGTTAGAATGCCGAAACCTCCTGTAAACAAATTAGCGCTTAAGCGTAAGTGGGTGTCAGAGGTGAAACATTCTTCTGTAAGCCATGTGATAAACAGTTAAGTTCTACACCTACTTTTTATCTGAAGTCTTCAAGGTCTTGGCTTCATTGGATGCTGGAGAGGCGCGGTCAATTCGTAGTGCAAAATAAGCCCTAAAAGCTCCAGGACTGGAAACCCACCTGAACTACATCAACGTCAACTTCGGGACATTTCCTGACATAATAGGAGGTCTGCAAAAACAGGATTTGCTATTTCCAAACGGCGTCGAAAAAATCAAGACCCTTTGCAGTACCCATTGGGTTGGAAGAGTGGGGGAAAACGTGAAAGAAAAGTTGACTGCTGTTCTCTCAAGGAATCCTGGGTGGGAACACGTCCAGGCCATAGTTGCCATAGCGGATGGCGGATTTTTTTGATCCGCCATCTTAAATCAAGATGACTGTCATTTCTATTGAAAATACTGCATGACGGAATGCCCGGTAAAGCAAAAGCAAATGACGTGTCATGCATAAAATTTGCTCCCACCTCATCTGCCGACGTCAAAAGGTCTTTTTCCAAGTTTAAAATTCTACTGACGCTTCTACTAAACGCTGGAGAATATAGAACAACACATGTTTATTTTTTACAATGTTCAAGCATAAACAAAAAATAAGAAGCACAGCATGCTGCTAATTATTATTATTTATTAAATATTGTAAATATAATTTTGCATTTATGAAGAACCTATTCAAATCTTTTTGGAACTGTTTCCCTCCAAAATAACGAAACAATTAATATAAAAGCTAAATTTTCACAGTGAAAATAAACGTCATACTTTTAGCTAAAAGGTCATAAAACAACCGATTTTCTAAAATAAAGGTCATAAAACAGGATAATAAAAGTCATAGAATAAAGGTCATGAAATGGAAAAATAAAAGTCATAAACGTCCCGTCTCTGGTTATAAGCCTCCAAAGTTGAGTGATTTTCAATTTATGCTTAGGGGTTCATTCATTCATTTTTTAGATGAGAGGAGGAGGGAAGACTCTCCCCCCCAAACCCCCTTATAAGAGGGAGGTTGTAGTTATATATACAGGGTGCGGCAGAAAGAACTCCCCGATTTGGGAAGCCAATAAAAAGCAAACCAAGTAAGATATGACATTTTTATTATTATTATCAAAGAGCATAATATATAATGCGGTTTAATAATACGTAATATTAATGTGTTTTAAACAATACGCCACTCAAATGGCCGCCTCCATTGTTGATGCATTGGTTGAGCCGTTCTCTAAAGATGTTCATTACTCTGTGATTATTTTCTGTGGGGCTATCTTAAGTCCAAGGTATACCAACATCGCCCTCAAACTTTAGAAGCCCTCAAGGAAATGATAACTCAAGAAGTTGAAGCAATCACGCCCGACATGACTCGCAGAGTAATGAACAACTTTAGAGAACGGCTCAACCAATGCATCAACAATGGAGGCGGCCATTTGAGTGACATATTGTTTAAAACACATTAATATTACGTATTATTAAACCGAATAATAACATTTGATAATAGTATTTGATAATAACAATAAAAATGTCATATCTTTTGCTTAGAGCAAAAGGTTTTAAATATTAATTACTTACTCAAAAACCCATTACTTATAAACGATTCTATTAATGAATTCCGTGATATTTTCTTAAATTGGAGGTGCTCATATTAAAGACTAAATGAAAATTTTGACAAACCTAATTTAATTATTATTGACCTTTTCATATTATACACCCCCAATTCGGGTTCTTCCTAATTCAGACTTTCATCTTTGTATTTTATTTATTTTTATTTTTATTTATTTTTATTTTTTTTTAGGCCCAGCTAATGGAAGTTTAAAAATTCACATTGACTCGGCACACAAGGAAAAATTGGTACTTCAATGTGCCCTCTGTGAATACAAAAGCAACCAGAAGACTTCACTCAAGAATCATATTGACTCAGAACATAAAAATGTAAGGGCATTTCATTGCCCTCACTGTGATTATAAAACCAACAGTATTAGCCATCTAAAAATTCATATTGACTCGGTACATAAGAAAATAAAGGCTTTTCAATGCCCCCACTGTGACTTTAAAACTATCTGGAATAGTAGTCTAAAAATTCATTTTGACTCGGCACATAAGAAAAGATATGTATATCAATGCCCCTACTGTGACCATAAAACCAACAAGACTAGTAGTCTGAAAAGACATATTGAGACTGTACATAAAAAAATAAAGCCATTTCAATGCCCCCACTGTGACCATAAAACCAACAAGACTAGTAGTCTGAAAAGACATATTGAGACTGTACATAAAAAAATAAAGCCATTTCAATGCCCCTACTGTGACCATAAAACCAACAAGACTAGTAGTCTGAAAAGACATATTGAGACTGTACATAAAAAAATAAAGCCATTTCAATGCCCCCACTGTGACCATAAAACCAACAGGAATAGTAATCTAAAAATTCATATTGACTTAGTGCATAAGAATATACGGGCATTTCAATGTCTCCACTGTGACCATAAAACCAACAGGAATAGTAATCTAAAAATTCATATTGACTTAGTGCATAAGAATATACGGGCATTTCAATGTCTCCACTGTGACCATAAAACCAACAGGAATAGTAATCTAAAAATTCATATTGACTTAGTGCATAAGAATATACGGGCATTTCAATGTCTCCACTGTGACCATAAAACCAACAGGAATAGTAATCTAAAAATTCATATTGACTTAGTGCATAAGAATATACGGGCATTTCAATGTCTCCACTGTGACCATAAAACCAACAGGAATAGTAATCTAAAAATTCATATTGACTTAGTGCATAAGAATATACGGGCATTTCAATGTCTCCACTGTGACCATAAAACCAACAGGAATAGTAATCTAAAAATTCATATTGACTTAGTGCATAAGAATATACGGGCATTTCAATGTCTCCACTGTGACCATAAAACCAACAGGAATAGTAATCTAAAAATTCATATTGACTTAGTGCATAAGAATATACGGGCATTTCAATGTCTCCACTGTGACCATAAAACCAACAGGAATAGTAATCTAAAAATTCATATTGACTTAGTGCATAAGAATATACGGGCATTTCAATGTCTCCACTGTGACCATAAAACCAACAGGAATAGTAATCTAAAAATTCATATTGACTTAGTGCATAAGAATATACGGGCATTTCAATGTCTCCACTGTGACCATAAAACCAACAGGAATAGTAATCTAAAAATTCATATTGACTTAGTGCATAAGAATATACGGGCATTTCAATGTCTCCACTGTGACTATAAAACCAACAATAATACTGATCTGAAAAATCATATTGACTCGGTACATGAGAAAATATGGGAATTTCAATGTTCCCACTGTGACTATAAAACCAACAATAATACTAATCTGAAAATTCATATTGACTCGGTACATGAGAAAATAAAGGCATTTCAATGCCCCTACTGTGACTTTAAAACCAACTGGAATAGTAGCCTAAAAATTCATATTGACTTAGTGCATAAGAATATATGGGCATTTAAATGTCTCCACTGTGACTATAAAACCAAGAGTAATAGTACACTAAAAATGCACATTGACTCTGTGCATAATGCGGTAAAGGAATTTGAATGCCCCCACTGTGACTATAAAACCAAGAGTAATAGTACACTAAAAATGCACATTGACTCGGTGCATAATGCGGTAAAGGAATTTGAATGCCCCCACTGTGACTATAAAACCAAGAGTAATAGTACACTAAAAATGCACATTGACTCGGTGCATAATGCGGTAAAGGAATTTGAATGCCCCCACTGTGACTATAAAACCAAGAGTAATAGTACACTAAAAATGCACATTGACTCGGTGCATAATGCGGTAAAGGAATTTGAATGCCCCCACTGTGACTATAAAACCAAGAGTAATAGTACACTAAAAATGCACATTGACTCGGTGCATAATGCGGTAAAGGAATTTGAATGCACCCTTTGTGACTATAAAACTACCGGGAATAGTAGTTTGAAAATTCATTTTGACTCGGCACATAAGAAATTAAACTTACTTCAATGCCCCTACTGTGACTATAAAACCAACTGGAATTGTAGTCTAACAATTCACATTGACCTGGCACATAAAAAAATAATGACAGTTCAATGCTCCCACTGTGACTATAAAACCATCAATAATACTTATCTGAAAACTCATACTGACTTGGTACATAAGAAAATAAAGGAATTTCAATGCCCCCAATGTGACTTTAAAACCAACTGGGACAGTAGTCTAAAAATTCATATTGATTTGGTACACAAGAAAATAGTGACATTTCAATGCCCTCATTGTGACTATAAAACAATTAGTAATAGTGAACTAAAAACTCATATTGACTCGGTTCATAAGAAAATAAAAGCATTTGAATGTCCTCTTTGTTATTTTAAAACCAACAGGAATAGTTACTTTAAAATTCACATTGACTGTGAACATAAGAGAGAATCTATTCAGGGTCCTGATTGTGACCATAACTATTCATCCCATTTGGATGAGTAACTATGAGCGTAACTATGGGCCCACATTGTGGGCGGGCCCCCACCATCAGGGGGCCCCCAGTTCTAAATGCAAGAGGTTTTTTTGACATTTTCATGTCTTGGCTGTGCTACAACTCTTTTTCGTTGTTCTCGTGTTTTTGATCTGCTGCTTATTTATTTTTATTTATATATATTAATAATTATTAATATTTTTTTTTGCATTCTTTTGCTTAGATTTTTTTATTTCTCCCTCTCTCTTTTATAAGAAATATTTTTTACTGGTCATGAATTCAGTTTCCAGGAATTTTTTGTTTGTAGGCTGGGGTTCTTTTTACCAGGGTGACGAACGACTCTTTTCCAAGAGTAGAAGTGCACAATGCGTGACCAATTCCATTTGTGCACTTGCATGGAAGAGCCTTGAACGAGAATTTACGATAGCTGCAATCGATGAAATCCTCATGAGTGGGGACCATTTATATAAAACGCTGCGAAATGACGATTGCACCGGTGAAAACCAATTCTTGTTCCCGGATGAATTGCCTAGGGGTGTATATATTATTGAAGAGTCCGTCCAGATATTAGACATTAATCAAGTTCACGATGCCCTCTATACTTTGACGCCACGTGATGTTGAACAAAGCATTAGCTGCCTTTCTGTGACCTTAGAAACACTCCTGGCAGAAAACCGCATAGATGTCGGCTTCCTATTAACTGGCCAAAAAGTTACTGTGTCTTTTTGGGGCAGCTAAAGCCAGCTTGATCTTTTTGATTCACACGCAGTGAATGAGGATCGCCGTTATGACCTCATTAATGATTGCAACAACTTGGCCCGTCTTTTTCTTTGTAAGAGTTACTAATCACTGGCCAGACTGTTATTGTCAAACGCAGCTGTGGATGGGGTCGCAAGACAGTTTACAATAACAAAACTAGTTCTTTGTCAAGTTGACGAACAAGCCCACCCCGTTCAAAATGAAGTAAGTTCCCCACAAAAAAATACCGAGTTTCTTTCCTCTAGTCTAATAAAAGGTGCGGAGAGACCCAAAAAATTGAAACGTGGACGGCCAAAGGGCCTATCAACAACTCGAGAGAAACAAGTAAGACTGGCAAAAAAGAAATATAGTATGCAGCATCCTGAGGTGAACAAAGATGCTGTTCAGCGTTACACCCAGCAGCATCCTGAGGTTACAGAGATGCTGTTCAGCGTTACACCCAGCAACATCCTGAGGTGAACAGAGATGCTGTTCAGCATTACACCCAGCAGCATCCTGAGGTGAACAAAGATGCTGTTCAGCGTTACACCCAGCAGCATCCTGAGGTTACAGAGATGCTGTTCAGCGTTACACCCAGCAACATCCTGAGGTGAACAGAGATGCTGTTCAGCGTTACACCCAGCAGCATCCTGAGGTGAACAGAGATGCTGTTCAGCGTTACACCCAGCAGCATCCTGAGGTGAACAAAGATGCTGTTCAGCGTTACACCCAGCAGCATCCAGAGGTTACAGAGATGCTGTTCAGCGTTACACCCAGCAACATCCTGAGGTGAACAGAGATGCTGTTCAGCGTTACACCCAGCAGCATCCTGAGGTGAACAAAGATGCTGTTCAGCGTTACACCCAGCAGCATCCTGAGGTTACAGAGATGCTGTTCAGCGTTACACCCAGCAACATCCTGAGGTGAACAGAGATGCTGTTCAGCATTACACCCAGCAGCATCCTGAGGTGAACAAAGATGCTGTTCAGCGTTACACCCAGCAGCATCCTGAGGTTACAGAGATGCTGTTCAGCGTTACACCCAGCAACATCCTGAGGTGAACAGAGATGCTGTTCAGCGTTACACCCAGCAGCATCCTGAGGTGAACAGAGATGCTGTTCAGCGTTATACCCAGCAGCATCCTGAGGTGAACAGAGATGCTGTTCAGCGTTATAGCCAGCAGCATCCTGAAGCCACTTCTCAAAGAATAAATATATTTAGATTAAAAAATCCTAAGCTAAACGAAATGAGGGATATGCCAGCTATAATTGCTCGAAAGGTTGTGAGTCGGGGCCCTATGGCATATTGGTGTGGCGAAATACTTGATACTATCGTGGCGTATAATCTAAAGAAAACAAGTTTATGGGTGGAAGACATTAAAAAATGTTCTTACTGCGGAGCACGGCTTTTTGAGGATGAGAAGGATAGAAAAAAGTGGTGTTGTGGAGAAAGTGCTACACAATGCTACAATGTTTTGAAATTACCCCCTTTGGAGCTTCTTTTTATACAAATCGCTATTTCCTCCAACATGCTCGTGCATACAATGTCCTTTTTGCCTTCTGTGCACTTGCGTGCTAGCCATCCTAGTGGCCTGTCTTTCTTTAAGATTGAAGGAAGGATGTACTAACAACCTGGACGCTCCTGGTCAAAGGTTCTCGTCTCGAGGAGGAATCGTCCAGTTTGTCAACCGATGCCACTTTTACATCGATGACGGTAAGGAACTATAGAACATTGCCGGGTAGATCTCTCAACTTTGGGATAATCGGTGCCACAACACAAACCAATCCTTTTATTGCAGACTTTCATAGATTAAGTAACGAGCCGCCAATTAACGCCCATTTGGATTTTGAGGTCATAAATAGATCTACACAAGGTCCTATTCTTGGTGATAGACAAACAGGTGTTGAAGTGCACACCCTGTTGAGCACGGAGGAATGTTCAACTGAAAAACGGGCTCTCATCTACCATCCTCCATCGATCTTTTCATTCCTTTGATGGAACCTTTCCAATACCCCACAGGGCTGCTCTATCCACAGGGACATTTGGGCTGGCATATTGGCATGGAGACAATTGTGGGGGTAAACTCTCGCAGTACAATTATTCACGTTGCCTCTTACTTTCTGAACCTAGATCGCTCATTTCGGCCAGCTTTCACAAGCTTGGCAGGTTGAAATGTTTGCGAGGTACGAAGAAGAGCGACTTCGTTTTATCAAGTTTTCCCAGAGTGACTCTGCTGCCCAAAATGCCATACAGATAGGGCCAATGGATGAACTTCTTCAAGTGCAACAGGACAGACAGGCTGGGGGTCAGGTTATGACTGATATCACCCGGGACGAATCCGTACAGGGCGAAGGTGGCGTGCAACCTGGTAAAGTTTACCTCCCAAGCACATTTACTGGTGGGCCAAGGTACATGAAGGTTCATTGCGAGAACGCAATGGGACTTGTTTCTCGTATGGGCTCACCTACCTTTTTTTTTAACCTTCAAAGTACAGTGCTTCCTGGGAGGAAAACAAGTGGGCTTTCCCCCACGGTGGAGGACGAAGTGACCCTAGTACAGCCTATAGAGTTTTCCAGATCAAGCTTCAAGAACTTCTCCGAGATCTGCATAGTGGAGCAATGTTTGGCCGTCCAACCTATGTCGTTTATGTAATTGAAATGCAAATGAGGGGCCTTCCTCACGCCTACATTGTTTTTAAGATTGACGGCGACGGTCCGGTTCAGGCGAACGACTTAGATTCCGTTATTTGCGCAGATATTCCCCCTTGGAAGAAGAAGCCAATGGAAGACTCAGGAAGTTGGTACTACAACATATGACCCACGTTCCCTGTGGCACTGACCACCGCACCGACTTCCTGTGCTGGGACGCTGATTAAGGTTTTTGCAAAAAGTTTTTCCCCAAGTCTGCCTGCGAGACTACCCATGTTGACGAAAGGGGGTTCGCCCTGTACAGACGAGACCATAATAATAGAGGGGTTATAGAATGTAGAAATAAAAGTATTCCTGTACATGACGGATGGGTAGTCCCTTACAATGCCACATTACTATTAAAATTTGAGGCCCACATAAACTTGGAGCTTGTGTCTATTCGTCGCGTAATAAAATACCTTTTTAAATACTTAATGAAAGGTGGTTCACTTCAGAACGTGACCGTTACTCGTCTGAGTAATCAAGAGGTTGAACATTACGTGACGAAGAGAATGGTGGGTGCTAGCGACGCATGCTGGCGCCTCTTAGATTTTCCTATATCCAAGTCAGAGCCCAGCGTGGAGTGTCTTCCAGTACATCTGGAAGGCAAGCAGACCGTACTTTTCCAACCGGGTGACTTATTATCAGAAGCAATCACCAGAGCAACGTCTAAACTGTTATTGTATTTTAACCGACCTCAGGATGCAGTTTTTGATGATATTACATACCAATAGTTTTATGAACATTTCATAGTCTATTCAAGTCGTCCCCGTAATGCGGCATTGTACAAGCACTCGGATAGCCAGCTCTACATTACTTCTCGCCAGCACGGAAAAAAGGTATGGAGACTTCTGTGGGTGGTCGTGGTTACGCTGATCTATTGTCACGAGGAGGGCCAGATTGCTACACCTTTTATAATGTCGCCCGTAAGCTAGGCTGGGTCGAAGATGACGAAGAGTACCATCAGGCACTGCGAGAGGCAGCTCAGTTCATATCTTGGCCCTAGACCCCGTTCCTTTTTTGTACTCCTGTGTAACATGTGAGCACCTGCAGCTGTTTTGTAGGACGCTTTCAAGATCTCATGGAACGGAATCCTAGAGACCCTGAGCTGGCCTTCAAACTTGGCCTCATTGAGATCGACCGCAGTCTTCGTCGACAAGGATCATGTTTGACCGATCATGGTCTTCCTGATGTGCAGGATGACACGATTAGGCAGAGAGTTGCTTCTTAGGTATGGAACATTTTTTTTAAAAAATAGCCATATCAGGTACGATAAAAAAGAATAATCTTATTCTCTAAATTATTATGTTATCTTGCAACAAGACACTAAGCAAAGACGTAAGACGTAATAAATCCCCAAGGTGTATTATAACACAACTGCTACCAACTACTATAAAAATGTACCTGGCCTATAACAGTACCTGGGATACATCTACCTGGCCACTCGACGGGCAAAGGACGCGTAGGCCGTCTGACGCCGGCAAGTTATAAATATAAAGTGGCTAATCAGCTGATCGGGTTATTAAAATGTTTGGGCACTTCAAGACCACCAAGAGACTAACGGGTTTGTGCATTTGGCCCCAAATCGGCCCAAACCGACTGGAAAAATCTGATAAGTTAAAAAAAATGTTTACCCCCTTAACAATTGGGATGCACATCCCGTAATTTTTCCTTTACTACCGACATTTATTAGGGTACAATTTTATTCTTATGTTAACTATTTATTTAATTGTTTTTATTATCATATTATTATTACTAGACATTTTATTTATAGTTTGTTAAATTCTATATTAAGTTAATGTTTTAGTTTATTTAAATGTATGTTTTAGTTTATTTAGGGTAATTTATAGTTTAGTTGTGTGTTTTAGATTGTAATGAAGTCCTGTAATATGCAAATTATTTCGACGACATTGTTTTCTTTTTTATATTGTAGCTTAAGTTATACATACAATTATTATTTCATCTCAACCTTAACTACTTATGTTTCAATTAATTTAGAGTACTAATAAATAATAAAATAAATTTACTGAGATTCTACCTTTATTATTATTATTATTATTATTATTCTGAAATAAAACTAATCAAATATAATGTAATTTATTTCATGACAGGGCCTACAATTTACTCTAATATGTTACGACCATCGGATCTACCTTAAATAGGGTAAATTTGACCAATTTTTGACTTTGAGCTCTCATAGCGAGTGCAATTATAGACCGATTTAATTTCCGATTCGAGTGCTTATACCGCACACAAATGTGAAAAATGCTGCCAACGAGGGATATTACAAATGAAATAAATAAAATAATATTAGAAAAGTTAAATAGATCACAAAGTATGCTACAATTCGGATACAGCAGTTGATAGGGAAATTAACCCTGGGGATCTTATATAGGTTTTGTCAATATTGAATTCCAGATCATAGGTTAACTTTCAAAGAGGGTGGTGAAGTTGATATATAAATGAGAAATTTAAATTTCACTAATCAATTCATTAGTTAATAGAACGAAACTAATTATAGTTAAGATATCTAAATATTTTATTCAAGTTAGAAAACCATCTTCGGGGGAAACCATATTAATTCCAAGAATAACTTTAAATTTGAAGTTGAAAATAGAGGTGTGGAAATGATGCATACAAAGTTCCCCTTGAAATTAGCTGACTCGATGACAATAAATAAATCCCAGAGTCAAAAATTATCTTTTGTTGGTGTGGATCTCAAAGTATAAAGTATTATATTTGATGAAATGGCCTACTCAATTAACCAATATGATAGTAATTGGTATAAAATAGTAATAATACAGCCACTGATTGAAAATTAAAGATGGTTGCTCAATCAACATGCATTATTGGTATTTTTTTCACTTTTTGAGTCCTGCTAAACACCTTTTTTTGGCAAAAAAAAAACAATTACATATAAGGTATGCATTTTAGATTGGATTTGGATTTTACGCCAAAATAATAAGAACATTTTGTATCTTGAATTTGTTTCCTAAATCCATTAGTTTAGCTGTAAAATGGACTTAGTGTCAATTTTAGCAAGTTCAGGGCTCTCCAGAAGGCAAACGAATGCTCGGAGCGAACAATTTCCAAGAGTAAAAAATTCTTATTTTTAGCCTTAGAATCTAAATCTAGTCTTAGAAATTTGGCTTCCTATTAAGTTTTTTTTAATTATGTAAATTGCACACACTTTGCAGAACACAGAAAATGTTCATCATATATTCTGTAAGCGCATTTATAGCCATTATCGAACCCTGAAAACCGCATCTTTCTATCTATCATGGTTCCGGAGATATTTCGCTGTTATATTACATATTAGCTGGGACACCCTGTATATATAAATTTTCAGGTTTGACAATGTGTAAAGTGAGGGACAAAATTTTACCTAATAAATAAATATAAAAAGCAAATGCAGGTTTGTTTATTATAACAGCCCTGAAGACGCAAAGGAAAATAGTGTAAATATACTATAGGGACAACCCACTAAAAATTGAGGGTTTTTGTTTTGTTTTTTGATAGAGCCGGTGGAGGGCCTCTTTCCAATGAGTCATGATCACTTAATAACAATGCGTTATCAATAAGATAAGATTTGGAATTGTTCAATAATGAATAAAGAATCAAGTACATGACATCATACACGGTACATGAATAACAACCGTCAACATGTTCTTAGTTAATGTTGTAATAACGTAAATATTGTTTTGAAACTTTTTATTTCATAAATTTATTCTATAAAGCTACCACAGACTAAGTAGACTCAACCCATCCCTACACTCTACTCTATAACAAGGTAGGTACCATTATATTTTGCAATAATTTAATTTATTTTCTAATATACTAAGTAACTAGGCATCAGGCATGCGATGCATAGTATTAACTAGGCTTTATCATTGCAGCAAGCCTAATTCAATAAATATTGAATGTGAAATAGTTAACCATGATGAGTTTATAGTTAAAGGGGACGATTGAAGTAAAAAGCCGTGTAGTAAAGGGAACAGAACTATACTTTACCTACCCTTATACCCCGGCGATCTTCATTTAAACTTTTATAAAATGTACCGTTTCACTACCCAAAAACATCTGCTTGTATTCCTCATAATTACATAATTAGTTCATACTTAGCCCAGTGTTTTCTATTTATTAGTTTTCGTTGGTACAATTAATTATAATAATTGAACATTTTATCAAAATGTATCATAAAAGTAAAAAGTAACCTCCCCGGCGGGGAATCAAACCCGGCCGCGTTTAAAGCTATTTTCTCATGATCGAGTTTTTTTGTGGGAAAACAGCTTATATTGTTAGATTCGTATTTGAATGGACAATGGACTACATTTTAAAAATGTTTAATCAAAATCGTCGGAACCGTTTTTGAGGAAAATAATTTTTTCAGAGTTTTTAGGGGTACCTATAGTGCTCCCAAATTTGAGCTAATATTCATTTCTCGATTTCGCCTCAGGGTGACATTTTTCTGAATGTGTATGCTACATACAAATTATTGACATTGACAGACTATTTTAAAAACCACTGGATTTACAAAATGTGTAAATCAATCAAACATTTTTACGACATCACAATACTTTCTCTTTAATATGATAAAGTAAAAGCAGGACACACTGGAGTGCTAATAATATAATTTGTTTTTGTACCAATAGAAAATATTAAATTAATAAAAAGTTATTTAATAAATTATTGCTGTAATTGATTTTGTCAAGGTTAAACTTTTTAAAAACGAACAAGAGACAAGTTACTTATTTTATCTACGATTGATACGAAATATAAACATTATATCTCTGTTTAGATGCGTAGAAAGTGATTATTTACGTACTTGTATTCATTGAGCATGTGCGTCTCATAGTTCTGAAGAATTCCTCTTCTTTACCACACTAGCGCGGTAAAGAAGAGGAATTCTTCAGCTTTACGCACGATTAGTGAGTTTGTTTACATTTAACAAAACTAATTTGCTATTCTTTTATTAAAGCAACTGTTTATATCGAGTTTTTAGTGAAAAACAATGAATGAATTAAGTGGCTTTGACGAAAATGTAGAGAATAATACTCCTCCAGAAATAATTAATTCGGCAAAAAATACAACTCAAGATTAATGCCATCTTTATCAAGAGAAGAGATACGAACTTACATACAGCTCGTTTATTTTTTCTGTATTTATTATTTAAATCTAATAATCGTAGATAAAGTACGGTACGCAACTCGTGCGACAACGGCATTTTGCATTGCTCGTGTGGTTTTACTACCCTCACTGTCGCTCGGGTGCAAACTCCACACTCGCATGCAAAATGCTACTTTCCACACTCGACGCGTCATGTACTATTGTTTTAAACCAGGGCCACCAAACTACGGCCTGTAAGACCCTCTGCCACGCCACTAAATACGTTGACAAATAAACCTAAACAATGCAAAGTTGTAGGTTCTTAATAATGAAATGCCATTTCAAACATTAAAAAAGACCAGCACAAGTCTTATAAAAGTTTTTTTTTGTCAGAAATGAATAATACTTATGGTTTATGAGCTAATTATCCATATTGCCTACCATTGTGAAGTCGCTGAATGTTGTTTACTTCATCCTGCCCGCTATGGACCATCTTATCCAGATCTGGCCCATCAACAAATAACATTGCAGACCCCTGGTTTAAACATTATTAATAGCATTCATAATAGCTACATTAACAAGCAACAAGTCATTTAAAAACAACTAGCCATTTACTAACAAATAGGCATTTATAAACAACTAGCCATTTACTAACAAATAGGCATTTATAAACAACTAGCCATTTACTAACAAATAGGCATTTATAAACAACTAGCCATTTACTAACAAATAGGCATTTATAAACAACTAAGTAAACATTTACAAACAATTTGGGATTTACAAAATACAAAAAAATTAACATTTATATATAACTAGGCATTTACTATTGCAAGGGGACATAAAAATGCCAGAAAGTTTCATTTCAGGAACAAAAGTTATTCTTTCACCTATTCATTTACGTTTTTATCTTCATAATAGGAGTCAATTTTAAGCAAAATGTTGGCACTATGTGAACATACAGGGTGTGGCAAAAGTTCGGCAACGGCTAATTATCTCCGTTAATATTTGTGATATCAAATTGCGATTTGTTGCTATCTTCATCATGCTTAAAAAACTGCGTTTTTTGGTGGGTACCCATTTTCCCGCCATTTTGGTTGCCGCCATATTGGATTCAACTTCAAAATTTACAATTGGAACCCCTATATTGTTGATACATATTTGGAAAGGCCTTGAGAAAAGAAAACATTTGCCGCAAACCAGAGCCGTTTTTCTCTCAGCCTTTATCTCTCGCCGTTTCAAAATGGCGGCCGCAGTTGAAATTACAAAATTGACATTTTCAACGCTTGATTGCTGCTAAAATAAGGCTTTAACAGAGAAAAAAAAAAATTAAAATTATCCTATTTTAAACTCAAAAATTCAAAATTGGTTTAAAAAAATATTTTGAATTACATTTTCAGTTGCAAGTAAAATAACTATGTGCGTTGCTATAGCAACCAAATAAAAATAGAAATTTAGAAAAAATGGCGTTGAACTTTTAGTTATTACCCTAAAATAAGACAAATTTATTCTTTCATTTTTTCCCCTAAAACCTTTACTTTGGCCGTAATTAAACGTAAAAATCACAGGGAAGCACTTGCGTCCAAGTACTTTTTAGGGTTTTGTAGAAGATTAAGCATGCCCGTTATGTAATTATGATTTTATTCTCCGATCTCAAGGGTCCGGGTTCGATCCCCCGGGGGGTCACAATGTTTTTCATCGGTAATAACGACTAGAAAAATTCATTTTTTCAAACCATTTCCATCGCTTCACCATAAGGTATAACCATGAATTATTTCGAAATTTTAGGACCACCCGTTATATAGTGGTTGGGGAGGGGGAAATTTTTGGGGGTATATTTTGACTTATAAAATTAATAAAGAATGAAAAATTTAAAAAAGCAAATATATATTTGAATCCTACTCTTCACCAGCTTTCATATGATACCCAACTCAAAATTTTAAAAAAATAAAATTTTTGGCGCACTTCAAATTTTCGCGCCCGAAATTGGCAATTTTTTAAAATTTGGGATGAACTCCCGGAATTTTTATCGCCCCACAATAAGGCATTAGCATGAATTATTTCGAAATTTTAGCACCAGCCGAAGTATAGTGGTTGGGGGGGGGGAAATTTTTTTGGGGTATATTTTGATTTTTTTACCCAATAAGGAATGCAAAATTTGAAAATGTATATATATCTTTGCGCCCTACTCTTCAGCAGCTTTCATTTGATACCCAACTCAAAATTTTAAAAAAATAAAATTTTTGGCGCACTTCAAATTTTCGCGCCCAAAATTGGCAATTTTTTAAAATTTGGGATGAACACCCGGAATTTTCATCGCTCCACAATAAGGCATTAGCATGAATTATTTCGAAATTTTAGGACCAGCCGAAGTATAGTGGTTGGGGGGGGGGGAATTTTTTTTGGGTATATTTTGATTTTTTTACCCAATAAGGAATGCAAAATTTACAAAAGCTTATATATATTTGCGTCCTACTCTTCAGCAGCTTTCATTTGATACCCCACTCGAAAATTAAAAAAAATATAAATTTTTGAGTTTACAACATTTTTGCGAATTGCGCATGCGCATATTTAATTTTGAACTTCTGTATATTTTTCCTGTGGTTGGGTCAAAAAGTTACACCAGTATTTCAAATTTCAGCTCTTTAGATTAAACGGTTCGGGCCCTGTGAACCAAAGAGCGACGGACAGACGGACACATCACCCTCGGCATAAGGGTTTTGAGAAGAATCTACAAAACCCTAAAAATGAATATTTTGTAATTTCAACTGGCCGCCATTATGAAACAGCGAAAGATAGTTTTTTATGCATGATGAAGATAGCAACAAACCGCAGTTTGATATCTCAAATATTAACGGAGATAATTAGCCGTTGCCGAACTTTTGCCACACCCTGTATAATATTTAGAATATAAGTGACAAGATGACTAAAGAGGTGTAACTAAATGTAGATCAACTTTAATTAAAAGTCATCTTCAGTCGTAGTACAACTTTTTTACTTTCTCATATAAAAAAAAGTATTGTGTTTGCGTGAAAATTCAATTTTGATGCCTAAACTACTGGGGCGATTTTGACGGGTTCAGAAAAATCATATAAGCAGAGGCAAAATCGAGATCTGAATTTTAGCTATCTCCCAAAAACTTTGAAAAAAAGTATTTCTTGAAAACGGTTTTGACGATTTATTAAAAAATTCTAAAATGTAGCCCATTTAAATATGAATCTAACGATATAAGCCGATTTCCAGGGAAAAATCTAGTTACTGAGAAAATAGCTGCGCACACTGATTATCTTATGGTTAATGCTATTGATTTTTTACTTTCTCATATAAAGAGAAAGTATTGTGATGGCGCGAAAATTTGATTTTGATGGATTTACACGTTTTGAGGTCCCCTGAGTCCAAAAAAGTGGTTTTTAAAAAATGTCTGTCTGTCTGCAGTTTGTCTGTGCAGACGCCTGGGGCCTAAATTACTGGGCCGATTTTGACGAAATTTGACATAGATGTTCATAAAAATCATACCCCAAAGCGAAATCGAGAAATGAATTTTAGCTATCCACCAAAAACTCTGAAATAGTATATTATGTTACTAGGCTGTGAAGTGAGTTTTAAATATTGCCTTGGCAATATTTACTGTCTCGCTTCGCTCGACAGAAAATGTAATTGCCGCGGTAAAGAAAAAACACTTCACAGTCGCGTAGCATATGCTATTTTTTCCGTGGTAGCAGACAATGAAAAAACATTAAATATTAATCACTAATCAATATATATTAATAAGAAATATTAGTACATACTTAAGACTCTAATTTGGTTAGAGCTCCCGTACACTGGATATGAGGGGGAGGTCCGTGGTTCGAGTCCCGGCGCTGAAGTCTATTTTTCTCTGTCTGTCTCCCTTTATAAATAGTAATTATAATTTGATTTAAATTAAAAAAATAAAAAAAAACTTAAAAAACTGTGTACACTGATTATCTTATGGTTAATGGCATTGATTTTTTTCTATTTGACGCTTTATTTTTATCAACCTTTCAAGAATTCGTTGTTATCTTTTCCTTATATCGTTGCTTTATTTTTTTGAATACTTGCCAGTAATGTTTTTTGTTATATTAAACCTTGTTTTTGATTTCAGTTATGAACTGTTTGTTTATGGGATCCTGCAGGAACTCATTTTACTGTTGCAGCTCATGCTGGCTATCGGCTATCAATGTTTTTTTTTACCAGTAAATACTTCCTGCTTTCCTAGGATTGATTTTAGAGTTTAGAGGCACCAAGCTTAAATAATCCTTCTTTTTGTAACACTGTAAGACATTGTCTTATTAATCAATGTAACTCATGTGCTAGTGTAAAATCAATACAATACCTTGAATTTTTCAAAAGGCTTTAAATAGAAATTAAAATAATTTTGAGAACTAAAAAACTGTCTATGAAACATTAAGTATCCAAAATGGATGCGGTTTCTCAGTCTGAAGAAGGAAAAGTTGACAATCAGAGGAAACACTGTAATGGATATAGTGATAGTTGATAGAAATGGGAATCAAATGGAAAATAACGATGGAAATGATTTCCATGTGAAACAGGAAAATGAGATCGGGATCCAATCTAAAAAGGTTTCACGTGCATCTGTGAGAGAGATTAAATTAATTGAGAGTGACAAATCTGTTATCTTTACAAATACTCCACCAGTTGTAGAAGGATGTGGGAATCGATCGAGTACTTGTGATGAAATTTCACCGTCACTTCAAGGTGAAAACCCACCTTTTATTAATGTACAGGTTCAAAAAGGAATAGGTAGGAATTCTAGTAACTTTTATAGAGGAACGCCCCTTCACTATACTGGATTCAACGATGGGTACAGAGATAATAGAAATCATCCTACAATGAATTATTCTTCTTGTGATGTTAGATTTTATCAAAATGGTAATGACAATTTTGTCACAAATCAATCTGAACACAATAGTAATACAAGTTTTCAAAGATCACAAAGACTAAAAGAATTTGATGGAGTTTCCCATGTAAAGCAAAATCATCTACAAGGAAATTCAAGTTACCAAAGAAATATTAATCATTCTTTTTATAATTACAAGACACCAGGATTTGAACCTACTCCTGGGACCACCAATAATGGAGCAATAGCTCAAATAAATTCTGGTCTAAGAATAAACAATCTTCAACCAACATATATTGTTAAAAGATTGATGAGGAGAGATAGTATAGGCAATCCTTTAGGCATGTTCTGGCCCCCACTGAGTCCTCTAAAAGAGGGTGAGACCCCTAGTGGGAGTAAAAATGGTGTTAACACTGATAAAGAAGGTGAGGCCCCTAGTGGGAGTAACAATGATGGAAAAAATGGTGTTAACACTGATAAAGAAGGTGAGGCCCCTAGTGGGAGTAACAATGATGGTACAAATGGGGTTTACACTGATGAAGTCCAACGATCCAGAAAGATTCCGTTTAATTATCCCTCTCTTATAAAGACTAACTCTACCTATATTGAAACACTTTCAACAAAATTAAATAATCCTCAACAAACATATATTTCTAAAAGATCGAGCAGGAGTGTTAGTATGGGCGATCCTCTAGGAATGTTCTGGCCACCATTGAGTCCTCTCAAAGAGAGTGAGATCCCTAGTGGGAGTAACAATGATGATGAAAATGGTGTTCACACTGATAAAGAGAGTGAGTCCCCTAGTAGGAGCAACAATGATGGTAAAAATGGGGTTTACTCTGTAAATAAATCCTCTTATCATACATCTGATGATGTGGTTATTTCAAGTAACAACAAATCTGATCATTGTAATATTAACTTTTCTGAAAAGTCATTAGATTTTATGGTTAAAAGTTTTTCAGCAATTAGTTTATCAGATGTCGGAGTTAGTTATCAGCCTGATGTAACGCATATTTCTAGTAGCAGAGAAAAAGCACTTAATCAAGAAAATTCAACAACTAATAGAGAGAAAATGGATCATCAATTTCTGTACCATTCAAGTTTTATTAAAGAAATTAAGAAAAGCATAGACAATTCAAATCCTTCTAAAGAAAAAGAAAGAAAAGTTTCAGATCTCAAGAAAAGCCCTTCCCACAACCAAGCAAAACAGAAAAGTCCGGACTTTAATACTTTAGGTATTTCAATTGACTTGAAAGAATCATTTGACGAGCAAGCTAAAACCATGATTAGCCAGTGTGAGATATCACCAGGAGAAAGCGCTGGAGTGGAAATGATTAAAGCTGATTTATACCGGGTATTCTCTCCGATTATACCCAAGGTTGAACCAGTCTTGTTTGGATCGCTTGTCGCTAGAACTGCTTTCAGTAATAGTGATGTCGACATCAACCTTAAATGTTGTAAGTAAAAAGTTGTTTTTGATTTACTTTTTTGACATTTTTATGTTTAGGCTATGGAACATAAGTCAAAAACGTTACGTTACTTTTAGCTTAAAAACGCAGAAAAGTATAACAAGGAGTTAAAAAGCTATAGGAGGTGTGTAATCCAGTCTCCAGCTGTTGGGCCTCCCTCCACCGCACGTCATAGGGCCGAAGAGAGTCGAAAAGATTTATACGTGTGACAGGGAGTTAGGAAAGTACAGGAGGTTGCCAACAACTCTCGGCCTACCTAGTGTGTAGTTGTAATCAAGCCACGGCAGTGCCGGTGTGGAGATAAGAATACCAATTATCTTCCATCTACTTTTATCAATTACTTGAATAAATTACCGATTTTATTTCATTTCAGAGCGAAAACATGAAAATGTCTCACTGTCTTGCGGACTCGTATGCAAGAAGTATTTTAAATGATTTTTAGTAAATATAGAACTTTATAGATGTAAAATAAAGACTGCGTAGAAGAAAAAAATGTTATGCTCTTAAATCAGCCATTTTTGTTTTCACTATGGCTACCTTAGGGAAAACTTTTGTGGGGATAACTTATATAATCTTAATCTACCTAAAAATGTCTTTAAAATGGTGTGCGACATGCTGTATAACCATTAGCTTGTTTGCCAACCCCCATTTCAGCAATTTTGTTTTCATAATGCCGGCAAATAATGGAAATTTCGAACTAATAGTTAAAAAATATTTTCAAGGTCTTTGACACGGTATGGGTCATTTTCAAATAAAATGTACCTTTTCTGTCCCAAGATTTTACAATTTTATTGTAACTAAAAAAATTCATATTAATGAAAAATAAAAAAACCTTTAGGTTTATTGATCAGATGTCTGTCTATTATTGTGTTAATCAGGGTCATTTTATGGCTTATAAGGTGAAAATTTCTTGCTTAAAAAAATTTTGATGTTAAAAATTGTAATGAGTGTTACGTCCCACAGTAGTTTTGATAACATGTAATGTGATTTTTATTCATTTTTTTCATAAGTTTTTTTTCATTATATTTTTTTTTTTTTAACCAATAAAATGTCCAAGTTTATATAAATGGGATAGGAATAAATAAAACTTTAGTACAAAACGAAACAAATATATTTATATGTATGTCCCAAGGGTTTTGTAATGAGTGTTACCGATAAGAGTTGGCAGAATTAGAGGGTGAGTATGAAAGATAGCAGGAGTGATTAGGGTTTGTTTATGTTAAGAAGACATTTAACTCAGTAATCAACGACTTTTTGGATTAATAGCACTTTTTTCTTCTCTACAATTAATATTTCGCTAAAAAAAAATGGTGAGTATTTTTATTCATTGTAACGAGTGTTACCGTCATTTTTTGTAGTTGTAATCAATATTTATTTATGTTATAATTATGATTTAGTAGTTATTAATTAATATAATCAGTACACATTAAATAGGTTTAATTAAGAAACATAGTTTCTGAGGAAAGATTTTTTAAAGTTAAAAATGTAGTGAGTGTTACCTGTAATGAGTGTTACTATTCCGTTAGTTCTACAATACTGTGTATTTTAAAACTTAAAAAAAATGATTGAGTTTAATGTTTTTACAAAAAATAAATTTGCCGCATGTAAACAAAAATTGTAAATAAAAGTTTAATGTTTAAAGTTTGTGTTAAAATTTATTTTTTTCTAGGTCCAATATATAAATGAGAAATGAGTGTTACCATAATGTAATGAGTGCTACTTGAATAAAAACAAATTTTTAAGGATAGCCGTGTCCAAACTATTTTTTTAATAAAGAAAAAATAATAAAAACTTTTATTACAATGCACTGAAGACGTATCCTTAACATTTTTGAAGCTTTGAGGAAACATTAAAAGATAATAAATGTAATACTCATTACTTTTTTTTAAAAATTACAAATATTTTAGGTCTAAAAAATATTTCTGGTGGGATGAAAGAGAATATTTACGTCATATATCCAATTTAGTAACGTTTCATATAAACAGAGAAACAAAATCAAAAAAAAATACCGTTTTTATGATAGTAACACTCATTACGACAAAAATGTGATTTTTTATGTAATATATGGTCATATATATGTAAATAAATTTGAAAACTGACTGTTCTTGAACGAAAATGTCATCCTAAGTCCCTGATGTGTCAGAATAATCTATATTATCATGTCTAAGGCTTATTTTAATTTTCTATAAAGTAGCCAAATTGATTTCCCTAAAGGTATATTTAATTTGAAAATGACCCGTATACAACATGTCATACTTATTAAAAACCCTTTGCTCAGTAAGTATGACTTGAACTCTAAGGATAATTATTGAACCGATGTTAGCACACAAATTTATATCCAGATACAGATTTGATGGATTTTTAATAATTCAGAACTACACCATTCCAGTGTGTTGACCTTTTAAATAGTAAAGGAATAAACCGAAGTTCTTAAATTAACTCGGAAAATAAATATTGTTAATATAAGTATCGGGCGGAGAAATTGATTTCCTTTTTATAATTTTATTCATAAATTCATTGCTATCAATAAATGTTGTGTTATTATTATGAATTTCATTTATAGGTCAGTTTTTATTGTTGTTTATCTATATTTTGTTTTAGTTGATTCTTTGCCAGTGGATAATGTGCGGAAATTCATTGTCAGATATGGCTTCGCTGTTCACAAAGGAGGCTATTTCAGACATGGAATCAATATAGCAAATGCCCGAGTGCCAATAATCAAGGCTATCCACATTGCTACCGGTAAGAATGTGGACATTTCATTTGAGGTAGAAAATTCGAAACACTTCGGTCTTTGTAACAGTTTATTAATTAAGCACCTCTGCTCTTATGATGATAAGGTGAGACATTTAATCATGCTTGTTCTATTTTGGGCCAAATATCACGGTTTCGTCGGTAGATACCAGATGTCTTCCTTCTCTTTCATATTAATGACAATATTTTACCTACAAATCGTGGAAATTTTACCTCCTTTACATAAATTAATTCAAGTGAGTAAGGACTCTTGTTGTTGGCCAAACACATTTAACAGTGACGCCCGCCTCCTGATTAATAACAGCAAGGAATCTTTAGAATCCCTTTATCTCGGGTTCTTCACTTTCTATTCGACTTTAAGATTCAACCAAGTGGTGATATCACCTTATGCAGGCCGACTAATTCTTCAAGCCTCGTTTGAATCGACGGAAATGTTACCTGAATGTTTTTCTGGCTACAGACGATTAGTGCAGGCAGGTAACGAGTCTCCTCTTGTAAGAAGCGAGATGTGCATTCAGGAACCTTTAAATATGTCCTGGAATACAGCACGTTCTCTAAACCCGAAAATAATAAAACTACTGCAACAAGGCTGCCGCAATGTGTGTAATGTATTTGCTAAATTTTCTTCAAACAAAGCTCTGTCTGTCGTACATAGTGGGTACCAACATGCTACAGGCGAAGAAGACAGTTGCACTTGGGAAATACCTTGTCCACCTGATCGAGACTCGTTTCACTGGTTTAAACAAATATTAAAATGCACTCAAAATATTTTTAACTGCATTCTTCTGATGGAATTCGAGGATGGAAAATCAGATTCTGTTGAATCTGATAACTCAAATTTTTTCAAGTTTTATTTATCTAATGCTGGAGAAGAAAACCCTTTAAGAAGAATGGTATCAACTGATTATATGATTGCAGTGGAAGAGCGTAGTCAAGTAGTCGAAGCGTGTCAATTTAAATATATCTCTAAATTTGAACAAGAGGTAATAGCTTCTTGTGTATTTGTGGATTTTCTAAAGAATACACTCAAAGATAACAAGCGTAAGTTCAGTGCAGTACTTTACATTGCTAGAAATGAAAAAAATAGTAGCACAGAGGTAACCATTAATAAATGGACCAAATTTTCTAAATCTATTAAAACTGAACATACTCAGTTTGTTTCCTACTTGAAAAATCAAAATTTTAAATACTTTCTCAATCTCACACTTCAACGTGATCAATCAGAAAAACAAGATGAGAGAAGTTCTTCTAACAGTCAAGACTAAATATCATTGTTGTGTATATATTATGAGGATAAATAACTATACACTTACGAAATTATAAAACCGGTGACCAGCTGACGCGATGAAACAGTGTGCGAGCGCTGCTTCACACAATCCGACAAATAAGCATAAAAAATATGGCAGGTAAACTCGCTATTGCTGCAGGCACTGTTCGCGGTATCATGCATGGTAATTTATCCGTGCGGAAGGTGTGTGGAAAGTTTGTTCCACCTTCGTTGGCACCAAGGATCTTATACATAAAGCGGATGTAATGTTAAGAAGGGGTTTAAGGCAAAAAAGTGACCCCATGAAGGTAAGATAAATTGGAGAAAAAATCATACTGCGCATGCTCCACGACCTTTGAACTGGGACAAATTACCTTTTTTAACAGGTTATAACCTGACACTATAAACAAATTCTTGGTAACCTATAACCAAAAGGAAGGTAATTTGTCCCATTGGAGCTAATATTTTACATATCTTCATGGGGTCACTTTTTTGCCTCAACCCTCTATCCCCTTTATATAAGATCCTTGGTTGGCACCCAAGCAATGAGAGCAGGACATGCAGGATACATCCGAGAACTTTGCCTGGATAACATGGAGGCAAGGACCCAATTTTTCTTCTCCTTCTATTTATCTGATTTGGCTTAGGATACTTGATGTAAGTTGTATAATAATTGTTGTAGCTTGGTATGGTAATTGTATTGTTATGTGAATATTGTTTCCTGGTCATAAATATAATCTATCTATATACGCATATTATATCAAATTAAATTTTTGTCTGTACTTTGGTCAGAATTGCAAAATTTTTGAATACATCTACATTTCGTACATTCCAAATCGAGCCTTAACTTTGTTCGAGTATGTATGTGTGTGTCACCACCAATCCGACTTTATAGGCGCAAAAAGAAGTTGGGGTTTCGTCCATGTGAAACATTTTTGGTGTGAAGTTGTAAGTTATTGTTTTGAGACTCGACTAGACCAAGTGAGAGATATTTTATCAACTGCCGGTCTAAGTTGGGCAAAGGTCCACACTTTGTGGTTTAGGGCTAATTTTGAGCATTTGATTCCTTTTAATAATTCCAAATGGCCTGTGAATTTTGGCCAACAATCCATGTAACAATCCCCCATTTCATATTGCTCCAAAAATTTCTCAACATTTTTGGGGCACCATTTAACCAAAATTATGATGCGGATCTTTACCCCTTTTGGTAAAATTTAATTAATTATTCAAGAAAATGAAATAATTCACAAAATAACCGTAATATTACGTACAATATAAAGTATAGAATTAAAAAACCTCTGATTGAGAAACCCCTGCTTTTAATTTTTTTTTCACTTCATCCAGGATCTGCTGGGTTTAAAAGGCACAAACAATCTCATTTTCTCTTGTACACTCTAAAAATTAAAAACTAGTAATTTTAGCAAAAGTAACTAATAGCACATACTACAAAGTATGTGGAAAGTAGCATTTTGCATGCGAGTGTGGAGTTTGCACCAGAGGGATAGCGAGGGTGGTAAAACCACACAAGCAATGCAAAATGCCGTTTTCGCACGAGTTACGTACCGTACTTTATCTACGATTGTTAGATTTAAATAATAAATACAGAAAAAAAAAAAATAAACTTGCTGTATGTAAGTTCGTATCTCTCTCTTGATAAAGATGGCATTAATTCTTGAGTCGTATTTTTTGCCGAATTAATTATTTCTGGAGGAGTATTATTCTCCACATTTTCGTCAAAGTCACTTAATTCACTCATTGTTTTTCACTAAAAACTCGATATAAACAGCTACTTTAATAAAAGAACAGCAAATTAGTTTTGTTAAATGTAAACAAACTAGCTAATCGTGCTTAAAGCTGAAGAATTCCTCTTCTTTACCGCACTAGTGTGGTAAAGAAGAGGAATTCTTCAGAACTATGAGACGCGCATGCGCAATAAATACAAGTCCGTAAATAATTACTTTCAACGCATCTAAACAGAGATATAATGTTTATATTTCTTATCAATCGTAGATAAACTTTTTTGCCCCGTATACCACTTAAAGATTTGTTTGTTTCCCATAGACTCCCTACCTGCCTAATATTGAATTTTCTTAATCATATATTAACTTTAAATGCGTCGTTAATTGTTAACAGGTGACTCAGTGCTGCTCACTTTTATAGGTTTCTTTATGTAGAGAAACCAATTGTAAAAAAATCTAATAAAACTTTCTTATATGTATATTGATACTGCTTTTAAATCCTATAATATCTCTTAATTTATTTATAAGTAGAAATTAGATGTCCCTGTGGCGACCGCCACCTCATTGTTCTTAATTGACCCGCTAGTCCTTTTTTGTATTAACTATATTGTTTGTATTTAATGTTAATAAACTGAGGATGTAGCAAGCGTATGACTCTCCCGCCTGGAACATCGAGAGCCCAGGGATAGTGGGACGGTCTGCCTCGATCCCCCACCTTGGGGGCTCCCGACTTGCGCGCGCCGCACTCCCTCCAGGGGGGTTAGGGTGGCAGCCCCCTCTTCTTCCCCTGGGCTATATATACCGGTGCACAGGCTGGGAAGAGTCATTCTATTCCTTCTCCTCTTACACTTAACTTACTCTTTGTTTTCCTACCTCTCACCTACCTAACCTTACCTCCTGCTGAACCCTCACGTGGGCTGGGAACACCCCACGCGTGTCTTCGGCATTCCTTACCTCTCGCTGAACCCTCACGTGGGCTGGGAACACCCCACGCGTGTCTTCGGCACTCCTTACCTCTCGCTGAACCCTCACGTGGGCTGGGAACACCCCACGCGTGTCTTCGGCACTCCTTACCTCTCGCTGAACCCTCACGTGGGCTGGGAACACCCCACGCGTGTCTTCGGCACTCCTTACCTCTCGCTGAACCCTCAAGTGGGCTGGGAACACCCCACGCGTGTCTTCGGCACTCCTTAATTCCAATCCTATAACTCAGTCTGAACACGCAAAAATAGTCGGGCCCTTCTGATACCACAGTCTGTTAAATAGAGCCCGACAAGTGGTGACCCCGACGTGATCTCTTGCAAGACGAGATCTAACCTAACATAGTCTAACATGACCGACGCAGAATCTAAGGTCCAGCCGGACCACCTCGCTCAACCTGGTGACTCTCAGCAGGACTCAGTCAGCCTAGCCACCGCAGTTTTTACCGCCGCCGCTGACACCCAGGCTGTCAACGCCATGGTCAACCTCCCACCCTTCTGGGAGGAGGACCCGCTACTGTGGTTCGTCCAGGCCGAGGCAATGTTCAGCGTAGGCCGCATCATCGCTCAAGATCGTCGCTTCCAGATGGTCGTCGCCCGCCTTCCCTACAAGGTCCTGGTGCAAGTGCTGGACATCGTGCGAACTCCGGGTGAGGCGCCTTACACACAGATGAAGCAGCGCCTTACAGTCATCTACAGCCAGAGCCAGGAGAGACGCATACAGCGGCTCCTAGAGGAAACACAGCTCGGGGACCAGAAACCTTCGCAGCTTCTACGGCAGATGGAGGCGCTTGCCGGGGCTGCCGCGACTGCACAACTCCTCCGCACCATCTGGCTCCGTGCTCTGCCCACCCGGGTCCAGAGCGTTCTCGCTGCACTCGAGCAAGAGGACCTCGACAAATTGGCTGCTGTGGCCGATCAGATCCTCGAAGTAGACTCCACGCCACAGATTAGCGCCGCTACAGCCACCCCATTGTCGCACCTTGAAGTTGCTGAGATCGTACGCGCAGAGGTGAACAACTTGCGAAAGGAATTCGACCGGCTGCTTTCGCAGAGGGGACGGCCTCGCTCTCGAACCCGTCTAAGCCCGGCGGGCCGCCGAGTAGACAGCCAATGGAGAAGGAGCAGCCCTGCTACTCGCTCGCAGTTCTGCTGGTACCATCGGACCTTCGCAGGAGACGCCGCAACGTGCCGCCAACCTTGCACCTGGAGTAAGGAAACCCAGGGACAGGGAAACGAATCCGGGTAACGGGAGAGACGGCATCCGTTACCAACTTAGCGTTCCGTCGGCTGTTCATCACGGATCGCCAGACACGGGAGCACTTCCTGGTAGACACCGGGGCATCCTTGTCCATTTTACCACCCCGACGGAAAGGATCGCAGCAACCAGCCCAATACCGACTCTACGCAGCTAACGGTACCTCTATCGCTACTTATGGCGAACAGTATCGCCAGCTAGACTTTGGGCTTCGCCAACGGTCGCCCTGGACCTTCATTGTGGCCGACGTCACTCAACCTATTCTGGGTGCCGACTTCCTTACTACCTACAATCTGATAGTAGACCTTCACAACAGGAGGCTCGTCCAATCCTCCTCGGGCGAGAAAGTTCCGGGGCGTGCATGTATGATCCACGCCGAAGCTTTTTCAACCTTCCCTGGCGATGGAATGTACTCAAACCTACTCAAAGATTTCCCCGACCTCACTAAGCCATCGAGGATGAAGGACAACGTAGTTACTGATGTGAATCACTACATCGAGACGCATGCGCGGCCGGTGACCTGTCGCGCCCGTCGTCTACCCCCAGACAAATTCATCGCAGCTAAGGCAGAGTTTAACCGCATGTGCGACGAGGGAATATGCCGCCCCTCTAACAGTCCTTGGGCCAGTCCACTCCATGTCGTCTACAAGAAGGATGGCTCTCTGCGTCCCTGTGGAGACTACAGACTTCTCAACACTCGCACCGTTCCAGACAAGTATGGCGTCCCAAACTTGCTGGATTTTACCAACCACTTGGACGGTACTACTATTTTTTCAACCCTGGACATCAATCGCGCTTACTACCATATTCCAGTCGCCGAAGAGGATATACCCAAGACAGCTATCATTACGCCGTTTGGGTTATTCGAGTTCGTAAGAATGACATTTGGACTTCGTAACGCAGCGCAGACGTTTCAACGCTTTATGGACAGGATCTTCAGAGATCTACCCTTTGTGTTCGTCTACCTCGACGACATCCTTATAGCCTCACCTGACGCTGAGACGCATGAACTTCACCTGCGAACAGTGTTCCAGAAGCTAGACAGCAAAGGGCTTACTCTGAATCTCCACAAGTGCGTCCTCGGCCAACCTTCAGTAGATTTTCTCGGCTACCGAGTATCATACGAAGGTATTGAGCCAAGAAAAGACCGGGTACAAGCTATTCTTGACTACCCCAAGCCGACTACCATCAGGGATCTACGCCGTTTCCTAGGGATGGTCAACTTCTATCGGCGCTGTCTTCCACACGCCGCCTCCACGCAGAAGGCCCTCAACGGGTACTTACACAAAACCAAGAAGAACGACCGCACTCCCATCGACTGGACCCCTGAAGCCCTATCATCGTTCGATGCTACGAGACAAGCCCTGGCCAACGCTACGCGTCTGGCTCATCCTTCAAGTGGAGTGCCTCTCTTTTTAGCCTGTGACGCCAGCGATACGGGCATAGGTGCAGTTCTCCAGCAGCAGCGCGGCTCCGAGTTTGAACCACTCGGTTTCTTCTCTCGTGCCCTATCAAAGACTCAAGCCAACTATAGTACCTATGATAGAGAACTGTTGGCGGTCTTCGAAGCTGTTCGCCATTTCAGACCTCTTATCGAAGGCCTTGCTTTTACGATCCTCACGGACCACAAGCCGCTGATTCACGCCATGAAACAGATGTCCTCAACGGCTTGTCCACGTCGCATCAGGCAGCTTAACTTCATATCACAGTTCTCCACCGACATTCAATACAGGACTGGTGAGAGCAACACTGTGGCTGACGCTCTCTCACGCATCGAAGAAGTCTGCATTCCAGACAACTACCAAGCCCTCGCTGACGCTCAGCTTAACGACCCAGAAGCTCAACAAATGGTTCAACGCAGAACACATAAGCTGGAGAACGTCAAGATCCCCGGGAGTGATATTTCCTTATTATGTGAAATAGCCTCTGGAAATGCACGCCCTTACCTTCCGCCCAGCTTCCGTAAGGTCATCTTCGATAAACTTCACGGGTTGAGTCACCCGGGAGTCCGAGCAACCAGGTGCCTCATCGCTCAACGCTTCTTTTGGCCAAATATGAACCAAGATGTGGGGAATTGGGCCAAATGCTGCGTTGCTTGCCAGACAGCGAAGGTACATCGCCACACCGTCACTCCACTGGGCACCTTTCAACCCGCGCAGAAGATGGAGCATGTCCACTTGGATCTAGTCGGACCACTGCCGCCGTCTGAGGGCAAGCTCTACTGTCTAACCATGATAGACCGCGCCACTCGCTGGCCCGAAGCGATACCTCTTTCCAACATGGAAGCTTCCACTGTGGCCAAGGCGTTCCACACCCACTGGGTGGCACGATTTGGCGTTCCGCTCCGCCTCACCACAGATCAAGGGCGTCAGTTCGAATCAGACCTTTTCACACAGTTGACTGCTCTCCTCGGCATCCACAGGATTCGGACATCCGCATACCACCCACAAAGCAACGGATGCATCGAGCGGTGGCACCGCTCTTTTAAGGCTACACTCATGACACATCTAGAGGAGCCTCGTTGGACTCGTGTTCTGCCCACCGCACTACTGGGCCTACGAGCAGCGATTCGGCTCGACGATGGCCTCAGTACAGCAGAGTCTCTGTATGGACAACCCCTCCGCTTGCCCGGTGACTATTTTCCACCTTCAACCTTTCAAACGACAAACTCAGAGCTGACTCCGCTGAAACAAGATATGGTTGGCACCTATACTTCTCGTAGATCCTATGTAAGCAATGACCTCTCCACTTGCAGCCACGTATTTCTACGCGCTGACATTGTGCGTAGGTCATTAAAACCTCCCTACACTGGGCCCCACCTCGTCATAAAACGCGACGAGAAAACCATTACCATACAACTTCCTGGAAGAACGGCTCGTGTAACCCTAGATAGGGTGAAACCGGCGTACCTTCTAGGAGACACGACGGCACCGGCGCAACATGAGTCATCCAACGACTCGCAGGCAGCTCCTTCACCCGATACACCACCACCGAATCATCAACTAACTTCCGGGGACTCTCAGCCAGCCTGCTCTTCAAAGGACCATTCTGGGATTACTACATTGCCTTCTGGAACATCAGAGCCGGTTTCCCCCACAAAGGACAAACCTGGATACCGCACCCGAAAAGGTCGCCTTGTCAAACCCGTGGTTCGCTTCTCGCCCATTGTCGAGTGCTTTAGTACACGCACTCTTTGACCTTCAAGCACCATCTCGGCTGTAGCTTCTTCGACCGTCGTCTTGTCACAGCCTCTTCGAAGGATTTTCGTCTCTGCGCTTCTGCAGCCTCTCGTCTTACGCCTCACGGGTCAATTGGGAGGAGGTCTGTGGCGACCGCCACCTCATTGTTCTTAATTGACCCGCTAGTCCTTTTTTGTATTAACTATATTGTTTGTATTTAATGTTAATAAACTGAGGATGTAGCAAGCGTATGACTCTCCCGCCTGGAACATCGAGAGCCCAGGGATAGTGGGACGGTCTGCCTCGATCCCCCACCTTGGGGGCTCCCGACTTGCGCGCGCCGCACTCCCTCCAGGGGGGTTAGGGTGGCAGCCCCCTCTTCTCCCCCTGGGCTATATATACCGGTGCACAGGCTGGGAAGAGTCATTCTATTCCTTCTCCTCTTACACTTTTCTTACCTACCTCTCACCTACCTAACCTTACCTCCTGCTGAACCCTCACGTGGGCTGGGAACACCCCACGCGTGTCTTCGGCATTCCTTACCTCTCGCTGAACCCTCACGTGGGCTGGGAACACCCCACGCGTGTCTTCGGCACTCCTTACCTCTCGCTGAACCCTCACGTGGGCTGGGAACACCCCACGCGTGTCTTCGGCACTCCTTACCTCTCGCTGAACCCTCACGTGGGCTGGGAACACCCCACGCGTGTCTTCGGCACTCCTTACCTCTCGCTGAACCCTCAAGTGGGCTGGGAACACCCCACGCGTGTCTTCGGCACTCCTTAATTCCAATCCTATAACCCAGTCTGAACACGCAAAAATAGTCGGGCCCTTCTGATACCACAGTCTGTTAAATAGAGCCCGACATCCCTATTTATTTATATGTTATTTTTCGGTAGGTAGGTCAATTAGGGTAAAGGTAGTAAGAGTTAACAACTCATAGTAGTTAGAAACTGGCTATATTCAAAATATATTTCAAGGTCCAAGGTTCATTTTGGTTATCTCTGGAGTTACCATTTTCTATGTTCATGTGTTTTGTTATTTGTTAAATTTTATCTTTTTTAAATCTTTTTTAAGTTTTTAAAAAACTGTCTATGGATCGATGTGTGAAGGAGTATTTATTTAATGTTTTTCATTTATTCATTTTGACGATACCAACTTGGTTTGAGTATATTATGTGACTAATTCCACCCTTGATAAGGTAATGATCTAAATGATATTTTTAATTTTCAATGTTTTAAATAAGTTAAGTGTTCTTTTTTATCAAAATCCTATTTAAAAACTAAATTGTTAACTATATGTAATGATGTTTTAGGCATGATTATGTTCCGGAGGGGGACGAAATATAGCCAGTTTCTAACTACTATGAGTTGTTAAGGCTCTACCGCCCTTTGAGGTTAGGAAAGACAGTAAAATTAAAATTATACTGGTTCTAAGTAAGATATCAAAAATCTAATCACAGGCTTCATTCCTAATTTTAATTCTGCACAATTTGAGCCCTATTTCAATTTCCTATGATAAATAGTACAGGCGCCATTTTAATACGAGTTTTATCGTTGTATTGAAATGGCGCCTGTACTATTTATCATAGGATGTTGAAATAGGGCTCAAATTGTGCAGAATTAAAATTAGGAATGAAGCCTGTGATTAGATTTTTGATATCTATCTTGCTTAGAACCAATAAAATTTTAAATTTAATGATTTTTCTAACCTCAAAGAGCGGTAGAGCCTTAACTCTTACAACCTTTACCCTAATTGACCTACCGAAAAATAAAATTAATTTATTCATGGGGAAGTGATCCAAAAACCATGATTACATTTTATAGGGCAACAATAAGATCATGCTTAGACTTAGCATCACCTTTCTACGGTAACGCAAAACAATACTTACTTACAAAACTCGACCGCATTCAATACAGGGCCTTACGATTATCTATGGGATATTTAAAATCAACACCAATAATCATTATATTAACTGAATGCTGCGAACAACCACTTAACCTTCGACGACAACATTTAGCTGACAAACTACTATTAAAATTATACACTCAATACTCTACCATATACAAATCTATATCAGAACTATCTAACAAAATAAACAGAGTACACAGATACTGGCGACATAAACCTACACCCTTACTAAAAAATAGCTACAATAATCTATTACCTTACTTAAATCGAAGTATATACCAACACAAATTATTACCAATTCATCAAATTAATTATGAAAACCTATATCAAAAACCAAATATATATATACCCAAATTTACTTATCCTTACAATAACATTACATTCGAAGATCAACTAAATAAATTACATCCACACAAAACTTACACTATATTTACAGACGGATCAAAACAACAAAATTTAACAGGATATTCTTATTATGACCCCCAATTAAAACAAGGCATCGGCTACTCATGCCCTCAACATACTAGTATATATACATTAGAAAGTTTAGCAATTTTACAAGCACTAGAATACATTAACACATTACAAAATAACTATAACAAATACACGATAGCATGTGACAACCAGGGCGTTCTTAAAAAACTTGACAACATTTCATACACTACACACTTGGATCACATTTTCATGAATATTTTAAACAATATAGCAGAAATAAGAAGAAACAATAAAGAAATAGACTTTTTATGGGTCAAATCACATCAAGGAATTGAAGGAAACGAGGAAGCAGACAAACTTGCCAAAACCCCTACACAACAATCTGAAAAACAAATACCAACAAGAGACCTCATAACACTATCCAAAAAGAATATGTTTGAAAAATTTAATATAAAACTACAAGAAGAACCAGAAAAAGCAAAAAATTTCAAATTAATAGTCAAAAAAATTCCACTTAAACCATGGTTTTGGAAAACAAAACTACCACGTACAGATATAATGAAAATTAATAGATTAAGAAGTTACCATGCACGATGCATTCAGTACAACTATATAATAGGACTAAGTGATTCACCAATATGATGTTATACTTGTCCTGAAAAAGAAGAAAATGTAGCTCACATCCTATTGGAATGTCCGAAATATAAATCAGAAAGAAATAAATTATACCAAGAAATTAAAATACAAGAAATTCAAGACAAAAATGAAAAAATCAAGACCATCCTATTCTCAAATTTAAAAAATATTAAACTTACACTAAAATTCGTAAAAGAAATAAATTACTCCCCTTAGCCTAAAATTGAAAAAATCTGGAGTCCACTCACCAACAGAAACCCACAAACGAAATAAAATTTAAAAAATAAATAAAAATTACTTAGGAAAACATAGGAAGAATTTTGGAAGGACTCGGGTCCACCCAACCTAATTGAGGTTTTCTGTGGTTTCCCTCAATTTACTAGGCAAATGCCAGGTTGGTCCACTGTTAAGTCAGTCCACAGACTGCCTATGATACCCGTTTAAATACCTGCAAACAACCCTAACAAAAATCCAATCAAAAACTTCCGTTTAGAAAAATAAAAAAATATAAATATATACTCCAAAATTGTCCATTATACCCTTCCCCAAATTTCATTAAAAAGCTCCAATCCCTTACAAAATATCAAAATTATAAAAAGGCACAAAATAACTCCTCTCAAAATAACATTATGGCTCCGGTAAACACAAATTTTTTTTTTGTTACTTATGCCAATAAAGAATTTGTTAAAAAAAAAAAAAAATATATATATATATATATATATATATATATTTATTTTGAAACATATTTAAAAATATATATTTTCGATTTTTCAACATTATCAGATTTACTTTTTATACATATATCGAAAACTAGATGTTTCTCGGGAAAATGACTTATAACTAAATAGACTATATTTTTTAAGTTTTTTTTTTTTTATCAAAATCGCCAAAACTGTTTTCGAGAAATAATTTATTTCGCGTTTTTTTCAGAGTTTTTTTTTTAGGGTTCGACCATAAGTTTGGAGCTAAAATTCATTACTCGATCATATTATTTATGATTTTTCTCAACATGTGAACTTGAATGAACCGTTTTTGCTCCAAATGAACTGTATAGACACCTCTTTTAATATTGTGATGTGAAATAGATACAACCAGTATATAATACATTTACGAGAAAGTAAAAACTATGTAGAAGAAAGTAGAACTAATAATCAGCAAGTACAACGTAATATTAGTAAAAATAATAATACTTGTAAAAGAAAAATTGAGTTATGAACTCTAAATCATAACATTCTCAACACTGATTACGTGTGGACTGTATATTACAGCCGGATACGCGCCGAGATCCGCTACCTGTGAATCCACCTTGAGGTCAATAGGAGTACTACCACACCGACATCTATTAATATAAATGAAATAAAATTCTAAATGGTATAACAAAAGGCAAGTATTAACAATTCAACTAATAAAACATAAATGCTCCCATGCATTAATAATCACGACTTGATTCGTAAATGAAAATATATTATTTCCAGACTTAACGTATTAAAAATTAAAAATTATATATATGAGCATTTATAATCAGGTAATAAAACAAGTTTTTTGAAACAATACAGATGGTTTTATAAGCATCTATATTTTATGGGTTTGTACAAAGGGAGTCCTTGAATAATACAGTAGTTAAGAAGTAATGGGAGATAAGCTGATATTTCTGTGTTATCGCTACTTTATATAAAGGCTAACCAACATGTTCGTAGAGAAATGATTTAGCGGTTTTACTCTCAAGTGGAGCTTTAGTTTAAATCTTGGTTACCTAGAGCTTTAATTTAATATTCTTTGTCTTTATTACAATATGATGAAATACGTTTCATTACTTCTATTCGTGTCAAATGTATTTACACAAGATGGGTAAGTATAGTTTATTTATATTGCTTCCGAGTTTATCCAAGGTACCGGAAGCTATTTGATCGATCTGAAGAACGAAAATATTTTACGTCTCCGATTTTAAAAATCTGTTTCAGACGTTCAGAGAACATTTTCGATTCCATGTCTGTCTGTCACTCAATTTTTGCGAACCAACATATCTTATAAACTGTTCATCCAATATCAATGAAATTTGGTTGGTAGATTGTAATGAGCCCATTGTTAATCCCATTTAAGTGTCAACCTACTGCGCGCTTTTGTTTATCTTCTAATTGCTCACTTGCTCACAAACATACATTTATTCTTACCTATGAATAATAGGAAATTTATGAAATATGGATGGATTGTCGAAAGTAGCCTGCAGATAACCCTAAATTAATTTCAACCGTCTATGCCAATGTTTCACAAACCGTGCCGTGGGCTGCAGACTAGCAATTAATAAAATCCAAACTATTAAGACCAAAATAATACCTGTCTGTAGGGCTACAGTAGGCACACGGGTTAGTTTAAGCAGACTCAAAGTTGATAACGCGGAAATATCATGAAACGTATTTGTTTAATCATTGTTAAAGAAGAAACTATGATATAAGATTACGTTTGTTTTGTTTATTATTTATATTTTACTCTGAGGAGTTTGTTTTTAATTTAATACCAGTGGATTGTTCTACAGAATTGATAGAGGTTTTGATTGGATGGACTTGGCTCGGCATCTCATCGTTTAACTACGCATACGGCGTAAGGGTACGAACTTAAGAACACAGTGGAGCCTAGCTGGTCGCTTACTTGCTTATAGGCCGGAAAAATTAAACCCGTACTTCTTTATGGGGACGAACACAGTGGAGCCTGGCAGGTTACCTAGTTAGGTGCAGTAAGCATAGCAGCAAGCTTGAAGAATTCCTACCTCGATTGTTACATAGCTCTATGGGAAATGGGAAGTAAATTGACCTTGAATGCAAGCGCTTTAACACTTTTTCTACACGTCCCTACACAGTGGAGCCTGGTTGGTAGCAGGGCAGGTCGCATGTTACCTAGGTTCAGCGCCCACACTCGAGGCCAATCTACTACGCATAGAGCTATGTAACAATCGAGGTAGGAATTCTTCAAGCTTGCTGCTATGCTTACTGCACCCAACCAGGTAACCTGCCAGGCTCCACTGTGTTCGCCCCCATAAAGAAGCAAGGGTCAATTTTTCCAGCCTGTAGGCGAGTATGCGAGTAAGCGACCAGCTAGGCTCCACTGTGTTTGTACCCTAAGGTCGGGCCAGTCTGGAGAGACCCGCGCTTAACCGAGTAGATCAGCTTAAGTGTCATATTATAGCTCTACGTTCATCTACATTCTTAAGAGCCCAACTTGGTGTGCCAGTTAGGACTCTTGCAGCAAAGGTTGCAGCAAGGACGTAGCCTGCAGCAAGATTTTGTGTGGTGCGCAGTTGTTTGCTGCCGAACATCGAGCTTCTGCAACACCATCACTGTCGCTCTACATCACCCTCTGTCAATTTTGTTATGTCCAAGTCCACCGGTATTTATTACTTAAGTTTTTTTATTATTTATACAGCCATTTGTTCTTTTTAATACAGTCTACTTAATTTAATTTATATATTTTTACTTCCGAGCTTACCGAAGGTAACGGAAGCTATGAGATCGTTCTGAAGAACTAAAAAATTGTAGGTCTCCGATTTCAAAAATTCCAATACAGAAATCCGTTTCAGACATCAGGGATCATTTTTGGTTCCGTGTCTGTCTGTCGGTCTGTCGTTCAATATTTGCGAACCAACGTATCTTAAAAACTACACATCCAATTTTAATGAAATTAGGGTGGTAGGTCATGAGTAGCCCATTGTTGGTCCCATATAAGTTTTAACCATCTGCGCTCATTTGTTTCACTTCCACATGCGCACAAACATACATTAATTTACACCTATAGCTTCAAAAGTACTTATCTGATTTGTATGAAACTTTTATAGTTTATCGAAAGTAGACTGCAGATTACTTTGAACCATCTGCGCTCTTTAACTTTTGCTTAATTGATACTTTAATTCAAATATAAAATCGAAACAATTTTGACAGATTAAAAAAACGGAGGAAACAATTAAACAATAATGGCTTGTAAATGTATAAAATATAAAATTAATAAAGTACGTGATAGGATGCGAGGAAGCTATGTGCCATACCAATTGGCAGTCCATTTTGTCTCATGATTAACCAGCAGTAATATCATTTATTTTTATATAGTTTTTTTTTTATGTTGGAATCACCCGACTTAGATCCAAGTTTTCCTTTTCCCTTTTTTTTTAACGATCTAAACTTCCGAGTTTTCAACAGTATTTGTCTTTTGAATTTACTTCTGCATCAAAGATACCTTCACCTCAAAGGTATCTTGAAGGTATCAAAGGTATCTTGAAGGTATCAAAGGTATCTTGAAGGTATCAAAGGTATCTTGAAGGTATCTTGAAGGTATCAAAGGTATCTTGAAGGTATCAAAGGTATCTTGAAGGTATCAAAGGTATCTTGAAGGTATCAAAGGTATCTTGAAGGTATCAAAGGTATCTTGAAGGTATCAAAGGTATCTTGAAGGTATCAAAGGTATCTTGAAGGTATCAAAGGTATCTTGAAGGTATCAAGATACCCTCACCTCAGTGTGACATCTGCAGAGAACGGCTATCATATGAAGCCATGGTTCCAATAAAGAAACTAATAAATATGCGTCAAATGGTTCAAAGTTAATAAGAGTCAAAAGTTTAATAATGAGTGGCATACTATAAAGTATTTAATAAATGGTTCCAATAAAATAATGGTAACTGTTTATGATGGATAAAAACCCAAAAACCTAAAAAGTAATTTCCAGAAGTGTATTTTTTTTTAAATTTTTACTCAGGTCCTGAGTACATTCCTAGACTACTTCACTTCTTAACTACGTTCTGCTGTTAGGTCAAGTCCTCAGTGCTTACCTAGACTACTAAACTTTTTAACTTCCTTCTGCTGTTAGGTCAAGCCCTCAGTGTTTTCCTAGACTACTACACTATCTAACTACCTTCTGCTGTTAGGTCAAGTCCTCAGTGCTTTTCTAGACTACTACACTTTTTAACTTCCTTCTGCTGTTAGGTCAAGTCCTCAGTGCTTTCCTAGACTACTACACTTTTTAACTACCTTCTGCTGTTAGGTCAAGTCCTCAGTGCTTTTCTAGACTACTACACTTTTTAACTTCCTTCTGCTGTTAGGTCAAGTCCTCAGTGCTTTTCTAGACTACTACACTTTTTAACTTCCTTCTGCTGTTAGGTCAAGTCCTCAGTGCTTTTCTAGACTACTACACTTTTCAACTTCCTTCTGCTGTTAGGTCAAGTCCTCAGTGCTTTTCTAGACTACTACACTTTTTAACTTCCTTCTGCTGTTAGGTCAAGTCCTCAGTGCTTTTCTAGACTACTACACTTTTTAACTTCCTTCTGCTGTTAGGTCAAGTCCTCAGTGCTTTTCTAGACTACTACACTTTTTAACTACCTTCTGCTGTTAGGTCAAGTCCTCAGTGCTTTTCTAGACTACTACACTTTTTAACTTCCTTCTGCTGTTAGGTCAAGTCCTCAGTGCTTTCCTAGACTACTACACTTTTTAACTACCTTCTGCTGTTAGGTCAAGTCCTCAGTGCTTTTCTAGACTACTAAACTTTTTAACTTCCTTCTGCTGTTAGGTCAAGCCCTCAGTGTTTTCCTAGACTACTACACTTTCTAACTACCTTCTGCTGTTAGGTCAAGTCCTCAGTGCTTTTCTAGACTACTACACTTTTTAACTTCCTTCTGCTGTTAGGTCAAGCCCTCAGTGTTTTCCTAGACTACTACACTTTCTAACTTCCTTCTGCTGTTAGGTCAAGCCCTCAGTGTTTTCCTAGACTACTACACTTTCTAACTACCTTCTGCTGTTAGGTCAAGTCCTCAGTGCTTTTCTAGACTACTAAACTTTTTAACTTCCTTCTGCTGTTAGGTCAAGCCCTCAGTGTTTTCCTAGACTACTACACTTTTTAACTACCTTCTGCTGTTAGGTCAAGTCCTCAGTGCTTTTCTAGACTACTACACTTTTTAACTACCTTCTGCTGTTAGGTCAAGTCCTCAGTGCTTTTCTAGACTACTACACTTTTTAACTTCCTTCTGCTGTTAGGTCAAGTCCTCAGTGCTTTTCTAGACTACTACACTTTTTAACTTCCTTCTGCTGTTAGGTCAAGTCCTCAGTGCTTTCCTAGACTACTACACTTTTTAACTACCTTCTGCTGTTAGGTCAAGTCCTCAGTGCTTTTCTAGACTACTAAACTTTTTAACTTCCTTCTGCTGTTAGGTCAAGTCCTCAGTGCTTTCCTAGACTACTACACTTTTTAACTACCTTCTGCTTCTGCTGTTAGGTCAAGTCCTCAGTGCTTTTCTAGACTACTACACTTTTTAACTTCCTTCTGCTGTTAGGTCAAGTCGTCAGTGCTTTTCTAGACTACTACACTTTTTAACTTCTTTCTGCTGTTAGGTCAAGTCCTCAGTGCTTTTCTAGACTACTACACTTTTTAACTTCCTTCTGCTGTTAGGTCAAGTCCTCAGTGCTTTTCTAGACTACTACACTTTTTAACTTCCTTCTGCTGTTAGGTCAAGTCCTCAGTGCTTTTCTAGACTACTACACTTTTTAACTTCCTTCTGCTGTTAGGTCAAGTCCTCAGTGCTTTCCTAGACTACTACACTTTTTAACTACCTTCTGCTGTTAGGTCAAGTCCTCAGTTATCCTTCGTCTTTTTAACCTGTTGAGTTTCTTCTTTTTGTGTTATCAAGTTCTTTTTAAATTTTATGAAATAGTAATAATGATTTTTTTTTTTCAGGAAACACGTAATAAACTTTGATGGCGGAAACACGTTTGACATTGATATTTCAGTTCACATCAGTGGAAACCATGGTAAATGAAATATACTTGAATCCATTCACCTTCCTAATAGGACTGGATCAATAAGAACCGATTTTATTGTATCTGGGGGCAGAGCAATGCCCCGGCCAAGTCAATCACAGCCGAACCATCCTTTACTGGAATCATTTCAAGGCATTTTGAACCCCCTCTATAATCTTATTAATGATAGTTAGGCATGTCAAATTATTTTAAGTTAGAGTTCACTACTGACTGAACCAGAAAAATTAATTTCACACCTCTACCTATATTGGTTTATAAGATATCTGAACCTACAGTTATGTTATTTTGTCACTGACTCATCACAATTCTAAGCCACTTCTAGCAATCCTAGAAACGTAATATTAAGTTTATGTAGAGGTGGGTCGGAAATAATGTAACAGTTAAAAATAACCTGTTATTGTAAAGCAACCGTTCCTCAGATAACCTAATATTGAAAAATACATGTTATCGAGTAACTCTTGTATAATTCTTAAATATTTCGACTGCGCGGCGGCGGAAAGGAAGGGGTTCCTTCCTTACTTTAAGGCCTTAAGAGTATTTGCAGTAGTTACAGCTCTAGCCTACTTCATAATATTCCGCCAAGTGGCGGCACTGTACTCTACTACTGCTCCTATGATACAATGCATTATATTATTGAGATGATTAGTGTGACGTCACGAAAGCTTTCGAAAATTTAACTCAGTGTTTGTTATGTTCCTTTTTCTTATTACCTCTTATCAAACCCATGTAAAATGAATGGGATAATTTTCTCAACTTTTTAAATAATTAATTATTAAATTATTATTGATTTATAAGAGTTTTCACCCTTTGAACATTGTTGTACCAACTCTTTTTTAACGAGTGTAACAAAGAAAACATTAAAAACTTTCGTTTCAGTTATTTAAAATGAGTATTTGTGTGAAGGGTCATATCATCGAAAAAGCTATTTGAGTTATTAATCTTTATACTTGATTTTTTGTATTTCCTGTTGCCATAAAAATTCACAGTTCGTGTTCATATTGTGTGTCCGAAAATAAATTTTCCTCAAGTTTTGAAACTCAATGAAGTATAGTCAGGGTACAGGACTTGTAGAAAGATAGTGATACTTAATCTGCCAGGTAATAAAAGATTATTTGCTAATAATATTTTGTTCCTGGTTACTTACAATGGTGCATTATATGTAACCGATGTTGGAACATAATTATATACTATACAATAGATCACTGACCAGCCTAGGAAAAAGACGTTGATGACGAGACAAAGAGCAGACTGTTATTACTATTATTATTTGTGTATTTTTTGTTATCTATATTAACGAGTATAATAATATAAGATATGAGTGCCTCGCATGTATACTTGTTTAAAATTTTGATTAAAAAACTAATTTAATACATTAATTTAATATTACTTAAGTACTCTGACATACTTTTACGAAAAATAGCTTTGTCCTCCGAAAAAAATGAAGTATAGATGAAATTTTCATAACGCTCGAGAAGGTGGAAGACATAATATACAAACTGAAAAAGAAAAACGATTTAAGAAATAAACAATATATAAGAACGGACCCGGACGGTATCACCACAATAAAACACACTCACAATAATACTTTTTTAAACCACTAGAACGGCAATTTTTAATGTTTTCTTATCTTACATTGTTAAAATAGACTTTGAAAAATTTAAAAAAAATGTTGACTGTTTTTTGAAAATTTGGGGAAAATGATATAAAATTGTCAATAATGGTTTTTGACAGTATCAAATCACTACTGTATACAAAATAGAACGCGAGGAAGCTATGTGCCACACTATTCAGCAGAGCAGTTTTGTTGGATTATCACTTGCGTTTTGGTTTATTAACTAACTTTGTAGGTTCTAAACAAAGCTCCGTGGCTCGTCTGCTTGTTCTAAACAAAGCTCCGTGGCTCGACTGCTTGTTCTAAACAAAGCTCCGTGGCTCGACTGCTTGTTCTAAACAAAGCTCCGTGGCTCGACTGCTTGTTCTAAACAAAGCTCCGTGGCTCGACGGCTTGTTCTAAACAAAGCTCCGTGGCTCGACTGCTTGTTCTAAACAAAGCTCCGTGGCTCGACTGCTTGTTCTAAACAAAGCTCCGTGGCTCGACTGCTTGTTCTAAACAAAGCTCCGTGGCTCGACTGCTTGTTCTAAACAAAGCTCCGTGGCTCGACTGCTTGTTCTAAACAAAGCTCCGTGGCTCGACTGCTTGTTCTAAACAAAGCTCCGTGGCTCGACTGCCTGTGAAGGGCTTATAAGCCTATTTATACTAGGCATCGCGTGGCTCTATCATTGAAGCGAGCACATTGCAATAAATTACTGAATATTAAGAAATGTATTAATCATGATTAATGTCATTGTTGAAGATAAATAGAAGAGGGTAGAGTGGGGGTACTCGGTACAAAGCTCACTTTCCTAGATAAACCTATATAACTACACGCCTGTAAGAATCTTAACCACCCGCAGTAGCTATTAAACTATTATTATAAATGTATCCCTTTACTACTCAAAAACCTCTGCTTGTATCAAGTTGAAATGTTACATGCCTGTTTCAATTGTAGTTCTTTAAACCAGTGTTTCCCAACCTTTTTGTACCGGTGATGATTCCTGATGATAAGGAAGATAGATTCCTCATGTACCCGTGATGATTCCTGATGATGAGGAAGATAGATTCCTCATGTACCCGTGATGATTCCTGATGATGAGGAAGATAGATTCCTCATGTACCCGTGATGATTCCTGATGATGAGGAAGATAGATTCCTCATGTACCCGCGGAACACAAGCCCCATAGGTTGAGAAATTATGTTTTATAGATAGTAGGGGCAAGTAGAGGGGTTTGGGTTTCCTATGAATATACAGACAAACCTCGACAAAAAAAGTGCAGTGTTAGGAACAAAGGCAAAGGGTTAATGAAATTAGATAGAAAAGAAGGCCCTGAGTAGAGTTAAGAAACTAGCTGGCAACGCCTCCTCGAAATTCCAAATACTCTGTGACGCCTTATCAGATTTATACCTCAGACTTGCCCTGTCTTATTTTATTCGAAATTTAATTCTATTAGCTGTAGATATTTGACTAGATAGGTTAGAGGTTAGGTTAGGTGGTTAGCGGACCACAGGTTGGGAATCACATCTTTAGACGATGTATATAAAGTTTTATTAATATCGTTACGCCAGAACGTATGATATCGGTGTTCTTCATTTGAAACGTTTAGGTCCGCTCTAATAGTATTAACGATCTTTAATCATTCATAGCGGTGTCGCTGTTGGTTTTACTAAAAAAATGTTATTTGAAAAAAGTTCGTTTCATCGAATAGGTGATGATAGAATCTTTTTCCGTCCTGAAATTCCAATTTTGCGTTTGAAGCTCACGTTTACTCGAGCGTCGTGCGTAAACTCTTGGACGGATAACGCTGTCCAACCAACTTCCTCATCATGGTTCATAATTATCTATTTCTTCAATATTCAACACATATTTATTGCTATACGCTCGCTTCAGCGATAGAGCCTCGCGATGCCTAGTTACACATAAGATAACTGTTGAATTAAAAATTTTCAGAGATCTAGGAGCGTTAATAACAGACAGACAGACGGACAGATTATAAATTGACAGATAAACGCAGGAAATAATAAGTCCTCCTTTTGCCTATAGTCCCTAAAAAAAGAATTACATGGTGAATTTAAGAATTATGGTCGATTTGGTTTATTTGTACAGGTAAAATTTTGATATTTGTATAGGAAATATTTTGATTGCCTTTTGTAGAATCTAAAGACCCTGGTAATGTATGTTTCATTTGTGGGGAATTACACACCTGATGACAAGAGTTATTTTGAACTAAGTGGCTTTTTGTTTTTAACAAAGATTGAAAATCTTCACTGTTAATATTTTAATCTTTAATGTAGCAATAAATTATTATTTTTATTTAAAGAACAACAAAGTAACTTTAATTGAAGCGAGCGTAAAGGTGCGTTCAGACTGTTCTGACGTGACGTGGGCCCACGTCATAATGCGTGTGATATCAAAAAGTAACACAGGGTTTTGTGAGTTTATGTTCACATTGTTCTGACGTGACGTGGGAACGCGAGATATGATGCTATCTGACGTCACATGCCTTATGACACGTGGGAGGGATATCTAAACTTCCAGATATTTCTTCAGTCGTGGGAAGGCATCAGAAGAGTCAGGTGCTATATTTTACTACTCTCTGTACTTTTTTACATACCGTTTTTCAGGGATTTTTTTTTCTGAAGATGGAAGAAGACATGTTAATTGAATATGTTCGGGTGAATCCGGTGTTGTACGACCCTACACACCGGGAATATAGAAATCAAAATTCACGAAAGGAGGCTCCTTCTATAAGCTGTGGCATTAAATTATAAAACACCTCGAATTCTTCTCGCTCTGCATTGATTGGATGTATCCATTCTCTAGAAGAAGAAATGGTTGCAGTACACGGAGCAGCCATTTCTTCTTCTTCTTCATCCAGCATGTCAAAAACATGGAGAACATTCATGGTAGAAGGCTCAAAACCAACAGTCGGGGAAGGCTACAAGAACGAAGTGTGTTCTTTCATGTGTCTGACGTCAGAACAATGTGAACACCCCCTCATGTCTGACGTGGTCCCACGGTATCTGACGTGACGTGGGAACACGTCACGTCAGAGTAGTCTGTACGCACCTTAAGCGAGCTTCTTACATTCAACAAAATATGCATCTTATCTATCTGTCTGTGTCTAACGATTACGTGTCCGACAATAACTTAAAGTAAGAGTTGAACGATTTGGTTGAAATTTGGTATTTGTGTTCCTTTCACTAATGCTCAGGCTAAGTTCGTTGGACAGCTTGATCCGTCCAAGAGTTCGCGCGCAACGCTCGCTTAAACGATAGGTTCAAATGTAAAATTGGAATTTCAGGATGGGAAAAGATTCTATCAGTGACACCGCTATAAAGTAATGATGATTTTAAAAACTATAAAACCGGACCTAAACGTTTAAAATAGAGAAAACAACGTTTTACCGATATTTTAAGGTCTAACGTAATGATTTTAAGAAAACTTCATATACATCGTCTAAAGCATAATTGAAACAGGCATGTGTGCAATTTGAATTTGATACATCCATATGTTTTTGTGTATAGAAGGGATACATTTTGTAATAGTTGAAATGATGATGACCGGAACATGTGTAAGTAAAGAAATAAGTAGAAAGGTCCCCACTACCTGACTCACTATTGGCTGCTTAGCCTCCAGGTCATTACCTGAATCATATTCTTTAACCAACAACTCATCATGATTAACTATCTAATATTTATGTCATTACGCTCGCTCCAATGATAGAGCCACGCGATGTCTAGTATTATGGTCGTATTAAATTGTTTATTTGTGCATCAGTGATATTTTTATTGGCTTGTGCAGGATGTAACGAAGTTGAATCATGTTCCAATGGTGGTAAACGAGTAACGCTGCTAAATAACTCTCGTTCTGAAGAACCTTCTTCGGAACCTGCATCACTGAATAAAAAACCTTCTTCGGAGCCTACATCACCGGCTAAAAATCCTTCTTCGGAGCCTACATCACCGGCTAAAAAACCTTCTTCGGAGCCTACATCACCGGCTAAAAAACCTTCTTCGGAGCCTACATCACCGGCTAAAAAACCTTCTTCGGGGCCTACATCACCGGCTAAAAAACCTTCTACGGAGCCTACATCACCGGCTAAAAAACCTTCTTCGGATACTGACGAATCTTCTTCGGAGCCTAAAGAATCTTTTTTGGTGACTGAAGAATCTTCTTCGGAGCCTAAAGAATCTTCGGAGAGTGAATTATCTCCTTCGGAGCTAGAGGTGGGTAATAACTGTTATTTTTCAGTAACTTGTTATGACGTGCCCGTTCCCAAACGGTAACAGGTTCCATCAATAGGATATTTGGGCAATAGGTTCTTACCATTTCTCGCCGAGTCTTGATGAGCAACAAAAAAAGTCGTTGAAAATAAAATACATTTCAATTTCAGTGCAAATTAAATTTAAGAATTATTTAAGGTTAAATTTTATAATAAAAATATTTACTCAGCTTTAAGATTCTAAAAACATTGGCTCTTATCTATAATACAAATGATAGATTAGCGGGATAAGTGGGATCACTGTAAAATCTTATCTATTTAAAATTCTCGGGCCTTAACAAGAATTTAACTAGCAAAATAAAACAAAAAACGCGCCCTTTCTGTCCAATATAGTTGCGGCGATGAAGTTCTAAAGAGACGTATAATATAACTATAATAAAAGTTGTTGGAAGAAAATCTGTCCAGTAGAACCGGAGATAAAATGTATGTTAGATACTAATGAAAAGCGGGGGTGGGACCGGAATGCAAACCTGGTACCCGCGAACCTGGGTGTGAGCTGAGGTTTTGCCTTAAGTAAGCGCAGGGCTCACGGCAGAGACACTCACACTTGTAGCAAAACTACTAATTAGGCAGAGGAAGGGATGAGGGCTCCAAGTAAAGTTCCAACCGAGCTCCTCTACCCTACCAACAATCTTGCAATTTATTCTTTCGTTGTTTTTTTTTTGTAATAACACTATTTAAATGGAAATAACATAACTTAATAGTACAGGGAAGGGAAACGGAATCCGATAACGGAAATGAAGAACAGAACTGAAATGATAACGTAACGTAATGAAGAGTTATAGTTATTATCTCAGAGGAAGGAAGGGGTAGAGAGAGCAATGCGTTTTAAAAAGTGGTTCATTATGCTCCCCCCCCCCCCCCCATATACTAACACTTTCTAGCGAGCTCAAGCTGAACAAAAGTGATCACATGGTCACTGGTCCTTGTCTTATTGGTCTATTCCTTGTCTTTCTGTCCCCACAGACTGTTGTCAACAAATCCTTATCAGTAGCAGTTATTTGATACCCCACTCAAAGAAGATTGCTATTGGTTATCTAGGATTACACTATTACACGTTTATTAACAACGTTACTGCCTTTAGACAATTAATAAGGTTAACAACAAACATTAAAGTACATATTTATGAAGAAAACTGTATTAAAAATAAAAATATTAAATGTCGTAAGAAAAGATCACTTATTCTTATCAACTGATATCAGATATATTTCGAGTTTTTATCGAGATATCGATACTGTTTCACCAAACTGCCGCTTGAAAGAGCTAGTATATGGGGGGAGCATAATGAACCACTTTTTGAGACCCAGTTTCTATAGTATTGTTCTCTCTGCCCCTTCCTTGCTCTGAGGACATAATATATAACGCTTCATTAAAACCTGTTATTGATACCGTCTCGTTCCCTTAAAGTTATAACGCATCGTAGGAGCAGAGTACAGTGCCGCCGCCGCCAGGCGGAATACTTATGAACTAAACTAGAGCTGCAACTACTATATAGTACCAACCGCCGCCGCCATCTCTGCGAATTTAGCTATTTTTTATGTATGTTTTGGCCTATACCTACATAAGTTTTAAATTTAATCTGAACTGTTTTTATTTTAAAGAATTTTTATTATTTTATAAACGTGGTTTAGACATTAAGATTATTTTTATATTTAATATCTTTTTTATCTCTGAGGAGGACCACAAAGTTTGCGTATAATTGTTCATTGTCAATTTGTTTTAAAATGTTCTTTTCTACACTCATTAGGATGAGAGATTCTACATTTTCACTTGAATGGATAGGATGGAAACTCCATCCGACCACCCTACCTGGTGTCACCCCGGCATCAAGTCATCAAGTCATCAGGAACGAGAACGAGTCTTGCACGGTTTTCGAGTTGAGGTGGCGTTGCCCCAACTCAGAGACCAGATCGCCTCACCTGTTACTTTCACCTTCTGCTCTTTTTGAAGGGCGCCCCAGGAGGGCGCTAATACAATAAATGAAGGGGGCGATCCGGGACGCGTCCCGGTGGGCAAGGCCGGGCCTGACTCGATAACAGGTATTTTTCAATATTAGATTATCTGAGGAATGGTTACCTTACAATAACAGTTGATTTTTAACTGTTACGTTATTTTCGACCCACCTCTATCGGAGCCTACATCACTGACTGAAGAACCTTTTTTGGAGCCTACATCACCGACTGAAGTACCTTCTTCGGAGCCTACATCACCGACTGAAGTACCTTTTTCGGAGCCTACATCACCGACTGAAGAACCTTCTTCGGAGCCTACATCACTGACTGAAGAACCTTTTTTGGAGCCTACATCACCGACTGAAGTACCTTCTTCGGACCCTACATCACCGACTGAAGGACCTTCTTTGGAGCCTACATCACCGCCTGAAGAACCTTCTTCGGAGCCTACATCACCCACTGAAGAACCTTCTTTGGAACCTACATCACCGACTGAAGAACCTTCTTCGGAGCCTACATCTCCCACTGAAGAACCTTCTTCGGAGCCTACATCACCGACTGAAGAACCTTCTTCGGAGCCTACATCACCGCCTGAAGAACCTTCTTCGGAGCCTACATCACCCACTGAAGAACCTTCTTTGGAACCTACATCACCGACTGAAGAACCTTCTTCGGAGCCTACATCTCCCACTGAAGAACCTTCTTCGGAGCCTACATCACCGACTGAAGAACCTTCTTCGGAGCCTGCATCACCGAATGAAGAACCGACAACCACAACAATGACCACCAAGCCAACTACTCAGGTAAGTTTAAACCGAAGCCATAAACTAAATAAATAATTGTTTATGATCATTGCTACGAATATGCTTAAATATTTTGACAAATTCATATAACTAAATCAGATCAGTGAGTGGTCGATATATCTGGTGAAATATTTGCGTAAAAGAATATTCTCTCACGTACAGGCCGGCCTTAGACTCAACTGGTAAAGGTTTAACTTCACCGCTTCTTGAGCACCTGACAGAAAAATGTAATGTTTATAATAATAAATGCCGAAGCCAAGGCTACGATAATTCCACCAGTATGATAGACAAGAACAAGAGAGTGTGCTGATATATGTATTCATGAGCATCCTTTGTGGCGTCACTCCTTGAATTTGGTTGTCGAAGACGCAGCAAAATCTTCGCTCGTCAGTACCCCTATTTGGCTCACTGCAACGACCATTTACTCATTTTATAAAACTAACTAAGATAAATGCTATGATTTTGATGATAAAACTTTCACCGTCAAAGCAGTGAGTGAAACTAGGTGGGAATGCAGGGTTCACAGCTGAAAGGCTCCGTTATTAATACCCCGAATTTAACGACGCTCTGTTGAGCTTAGCAGAAGAAGCGAATAACCCAAAGATCTTTTGAAAGGCGATATCGCTAGCCATGCATCTAGCTGGCTATTTTCAGTTTATCATCCCAGTCATTGTCTTGTGTGACATACATTTTCGAAACGTTTAGTAAACGTAGCGAGTAAAACCACGCAGGCATTAGAAATAAACCTAGGTACTGCCTAGTATTGGAAGAATGTCGAAAATATGAGACTAATTACCGATGAACAGAATACAACTCTGCCGTCATAACTGCAAAGGAAATAGCTGAAATTCTAGTTGTTGATCTTATTTTTAATGATGTACCTGAAATGAATAACACAACACAGTTCACCTTCTTATTAACACAATAAACAGGCTTTAATTGACTAAGAACTTAACATGATAAAACTTTACATGTGCATACAACAATACAACAATTTGCTTCTTCTTTAGCGTCTTTTCAACTAAACACTGTTGCCATCATTCACCCCCTCCTATTAATTTAGAATATACTCCTTTAGATGCGAAGGCAGAGCTCTAGTTCTTTGGCTTCTGCGAGGTTCAGAAGTATCTCTGGTATCATCTGGTGTAAGATCATCCAGTGGGGTAGATGGCTCCTCTGCCATTGTAATAATCTCAGGGTTTGCATTTTGTTCTTGAGGAGAAGGATCTAAGGGTGCAGATGGCGCTTGAATAGGTTCTCCAATTGGAGCCAAGTGTCTTGTAGAAATAGTAGTTTCTTTACCGTCTGGCATTCTTATGTGAGCATATCGGGGATTAGCCTCTATTAGATAAACTTCTTCCACTGCTGGGTCATATTTTGATTGACGGTTCTGTTTCCGAAGAAGCACCGGTCCAGGATGCATCAACCAATTGGGAGTGGCTTGTCCAGAGCTAGAACGTCTGGGATGGTTAAAAAGTCGATCATGAGGGGTCGAGTTTGTTGAAGTACAAAGTAAGGAACGTATAGCGTGTAACGAGTCAGGAAGAACATGTTCCCATTGTCTGATATCCATCCCTTTTGATTTAATGGCAAGTTCCACTGTCTTCCATATGATCCCATTATACTTCTCAACCTGGCCGTTCCCTCTGGGGTTATAAGGGGTTGTTCTGCTGGTAGCGACACCTCTAGAATGCAAATAAGTTTTCAATTCTTGCGACATGAATGAGCTTCCTCTGTCTGAATGAATATAGGAAGGTAAACCGAAGATTGAAAACAGTTCAGTGAATTTCTGAATAACAGTAGTGGTAGATATATCCTTGCAGGGAAAAGCAAAAGGGAAGCGTGAGAATTCATCGACAACAGTAAGAATATACTTATGATTAGAGTCGGTTGGAAGAGGGCCTTTAAAGTCTATACTTAATCTTTCAAATGGTGATGTGGCTTTGATTAATGTACCCTCGTGATGATTATAACGTGGCTTGATTTCAGCACAAACTCTACATGAGTTAGTAACTTTACGAATATCTTCTAATGAAAACGATAGGTTCTTAGATCGGACCCAATGATACAAACGAGTGATGCCAGGATGACAAAGAATCTCATGCAACTCTTTTAAACGTGATTCACCTCCACACTCCAAGATGCACAAACCCTACTAAGAGTATCAGCGACTGTATTATCTCGTCCAGGTCTATAAATTATATTATACTTAAAGGGAGCTAGCTCTAGTCGCCAGCGCATAATTTTCTCATTCTTGATTTTCCCTACAGCCTTGTTATCAAACATATAGGCGACCGAACGTTGGTCGGTGATTAATTCAAAATTTCTACCTAATAAAAAATGTCGCCACTTTCTCAAAGACTCAACTATGGCATAAGCTTCTTTCTCGACTGAAGAGTGGTGTTGTTCCGAATTATTTAAAGTTCTCGAGAAGAAGGCAACAGGCCGGTTATCCTGTGACAGAGTGGCCGCTATAGACTGGTCTGATGCATCGGTTTCAACAGTAAAATGAAGGTTAGGATCCACAGATGTCAGAACAGCTTCTTCTATCTCCTTCTTAAAAGAATGAAAGGACTCCAACGCCTCAGGAGTCAGAGGAAATGATGTTTTAGAGAGAGGTAACAGTTTCTTAGAAAAGTTTGGAATATATCGAGAATAATGGGAAAACATACCTATGCACCTACGAAGAGAAGCCGTATTGGTAGGGATGGGCGTATCTCGAAGAGGTTTCAAGCGCTCAGGATCAGGTTTTATAGTTCCATTTCAAATAGTACATCCGAGTAAATTAATTTCTGATTTTGAAAATACACATTTATCCATATTAATCGTTAGGTTATACTTTTTGACAGCATCTTTAAAACGCCTCAAATTTTTATCGTGGTGTTCCTGGTCTTTGCCACATACAGTTACATCATCGAGGTAAACATAGGTGTCTTTCAGTTTTTCGTTATCTATTATATCTGTTATAACGCGTTGAAAACTAGCAACACCATTGGTAACTCCAAAAGGTACTCTTTTGAATTGGTATAGTTTGCCACCAGCTTCAAAAGCTGTATAGTATCTATCTTCTTCAGGGATAGGCACCTGGTGGTATGCTCCCTTAAGGTCAATAGTACTAAAGACATTATAAGAGGCAACATTATTTATAATGTCTCCTATACGGGGAAGAGGGTAAGCATCAAGATGTGTGAAACGGTTGATAGTTCGAGAGTAATCTATCACCATTCTTTTCTTGTGATTCTCAGTCTGTGTAATGAGCACTTGTGCTCTCCATGGGGAAATGCTTGGTTCTATAATATCCTCTTTTAACAGCCGTTTTGTTTCTACTTCAATAAATTTGGCATCAGCCGTAGTCACTCTTCTAGATTTAATGCATATGGGTTTACAGTCAGGGGATAAATGAGAAAACAGTTTAGCAGGTTTAACCATAGCTGCCGCCATGCCACAAATTGATAGGGGAGGATTGTTACCACCAAAATTCATCTCCAGGCTTTCATGTCGCGAAAGTACATCATGACCCAGTATAATCTCGGAACATAAATTAGGTATTACCTGAAGTTTTACATCAGAGTAGGCGTGGCCTTTTAATTCCATTTTAACTCTGCACTGCCCTCTAATCTGAGAACGAAAAGACGTTGAAGCCATTATAACTTCCCCTTGTGACGGTTGTATTTTAAGCTTTAGTTCTTTAGCTAAATTAGAATTGATAAAGCTTAAAGAGCTACCAGTATCAATGAGTGCTGATGCTCGAGACCCATTAACAAAAACTGGTATAACAGCCTTCGATAAAGGCATAGCAGTTTCCTTACAGGTGGCTAAAACTGCAGCGGTTGTACCTTGCTTCTTACTGGTTCTCTTCGAAGATTTGCATGCTCTCGCATAGTGCCTTTTCTTCCCACAATTATTACAAATAGCATCTTTGGCTGGGCACTGATCTCTTTTATGCTTGTCATGGCCACAAAAGAAACATTGGTTCATAGACCCCGTAGCAGCTAAATAATCATTGTTAACTTCACTATCACCTGAAGTCTGAGAAGTGATCGACTGAGTAATAGCAGCCAAGGGAACTTTATTTTGAGTAATATACACTTGGGCCTGTTCACCTGCAAGCTCCAACGACCTGGCTTGTTCATAGGCCTCTTGGAGAGTCAATGAAGGCCGCTCAAGAAGTCTCTGTCTTATCTGAGGGGATATCAAACCACTAATGAAAGAGTCCCTTATTGAGTCATCTCTGTTAGTTTCGGCCGTTACTGCCTTAAAATTGCAATCTTTTCCTAAAAGCTTAAGGGCCTCAAGGTATCTATCTATAGATTCCCCAGACTCTTGACGTCTAGTAGCTAATTTATGTCTCGCAAAAATTTCATTTACCGGTTTGACGTATACATTTTTTAAGATACTTACTGCGTCATTATAAGCTCCACATTGAGATATGTGTTCATACACATTCGGCGAAATATAATTAATAAGAAGTTTAAACTTATCCTCGTCTGAGGGTTTAGAAACTCCTAAAAAGTTTTGAAAGGTTTTAAACCAATGGTTCCATATCTGAGCTGAATTCAGAGAGCTGGGGTCGCCATCAAATCTATCAGGTTTCAGGAACCTATCCATTTCCGTAACCTATACACTCCTTAGTCAATTAAATTGAAATGAATAACACAACACAGTTCACCTTCTTATTAACACAATAAACAGGCTTTAATTGACTAAGAACTTAACATGATAAAACTTTACATGTGCATACAACAATACAACAATTTGCTTCTTCTTTAGCGTCTTTTCAACTAAACAGTGTTGCCATCAGTACCGTCTCGCCAAAAAAATATGTTCCACTTCGAGGGACGGGATACTGTTCTCAGTGATTCCGAAACTGGGGTAATCTATTCTCTCTTAGATACTACTATCCTCTCTATTCAAGAGCGCTTCACGCTTCCCGCACTCAAACAGTATGACAGGGCACTTCTTATAAAACATAAGAACATCAACGAATTAAGAACTTATTCAATATTGTTTAGCGCTCCAGAAGCTATTGCAATCAGGAGATGACGAAGACATTTATGGCTTACAATTGGATGATGAACTACGACGTATATGGAACATTGTATCCGAAATCTTGATGCAACGCTGCTGGAAGTGCTTCAATACATTCAAGCGGAGAAAATGCACAAATTTTTCTCTAAAATTTCGATAATTTTGCGTACAACGTATACAATTGACCATGACCATTTAAGTGACAGTAGCCAGTGGCGAACGTAGTTTTAAACAAATGAAAGCTGATAGTAAACAACTTTTGCTCTATAATACAATGAGCCAAGACAGATTAACAGCCATTCAAAGCACAGGCGGGTTTCACAATGCGCGCGAGTTCGAACAAGACCGTCACCCTTGGTCTTGCTCGAGCGAGGTGAGACCGAGCCTATTAAGTGCGTATTCACGCTGCAAGCGAGTCCGAGCGAGGCGAGACCGAGCCTATTGAGTGGGTATTCACACTGCAAGCGAGTCCGAGCGAGGCGAGACCGAGCCTAGTGAGTGCGTATGCACACTGCAAGCGAAATTAAAATTGTTGTTAGCACTTTTTTAATCAGGCCCCGATTTAGGGTAAGCTGCACCCTGGGCAAAACCTTTTGTATGACATCTCTTGCGTGGCCTACGCAAGTTAATTGTGTCGTTCCAATTTTTTTTACCGCTGTTCTGGAAATTCAGGTTATTATAAAAATTAAAAAATATCCACCCCCAGAAATTGCCACCCAGGGCAATTTGTCAGTCTGCCCATTGGTAAATCGGGGCCTGCTTTTAATAGCAGATAGAAGAGATTCAATATTAAAAACAAATAAGAATTGCAATTAAACTCAAATAGAAGGTTATTTAAATGCAGGTTTAAACAATGATAAGAGCAAATTACAAATAAGGTCAAAAAGCTGTGTCGCCAACCTTATTTCAACAACTTCACTTCATTAGCCATTCATTCACTACTATTTATAAAATAATTAAGTTGGCAATCCTTCTTTTTCTCCCTGTTTTCACTTTTTCTCCCTACTCTTTAAGTTCAGGGAAAAAAGACTTACTTCAGTGCCTCTAAACTAATCCAAATTCATAACTTTTTCTCCCCAACTGGAGATTTATCAAATATTAGAGGTGGGTCGAAAATAACAGAACAGTTTACAATAACATGTTACTGGAGAATAACAGATCGTCCGATAACATGTTATTGAAAAATTCCTGTTATTGAATAACAGTTCACATTATAACAGCTCAGATAACAGAACAGATTTGATAACAATAACAGATCATATCTGTTATTGTTATTTTATAACATAACAGAATCAATAACATTTCAAGTAACAAGAACAAGATGCAATGAGCTGTTATCTGTTATTGTTATAGGATAACACTTCGTTGCTGTTATTGTTATCATTTCGTTAATGTTATCCTGATTCTCTCTGTTATCAAAGTTTAAATAATTTTATTATAAACGGCAAAGTTTCGCTGTTGTAGGGTAGAGCTCGGTACTAACTTGTATGGGACCCTTGTTCTGCTCCGAGTCCCAATGTCCCTTACCTTATGGCTCAGGGCTATTTATTACCTATATCTATCTGTGTTGCGTTAGTGTTAACTCTAACTCCTCTTTGCCTTACCTATCCAGAGAGTCTCGCCTCCCTTTGAGGGCCCGCCTTTCCGGGTATCTAAGATTCACTCCATCTCCAGTTCTACTGAACCGATTTTCCTCGAACAACTTTCATTATAATTATATTACACCTCTCTACGTCGTCACATTACTACAATTATTTTTGATGCATCATAACAATTATTATTATCATGGACTCATATCGGTTTCAAAAAGGGTAGTTAATTTTATTTTGCTTGTCGTTTCGTTCACATTTTAAGTTTAAGAAAACCTGTTTTATTATGAAATTATTTTTTATGTAGAGTTATATTTCGCCCTTCACTTTTGGCCTTCAACACATTACTAAAAACAATAATCCGTAATTCACAATACTTTGTCGATTTATGTTAAATACCCCCCCCCCCCCCCCTTGGGATGGGCAATCCTGGATTAGGGACCATGGTTCCAACTTATTCGCTCAGGGAATAATGGCTTACTTTACTCTCTAGGTGCATAAATAACTATTTTTGTATTAAACAAGAAATGTTGGCTGTGCTTTTGGTCTTATTTACTAACGATATAAAGGTTTTTATGTAATTTAAATTTGAGTTTCTTGAGTAAATGGCCGCCCCTCAGTGGTTGGTGGATACGCGTTTTCGGCCGCCGAAGACGCTTGCAAACAAACATTTTTGTTTCAACTCGCCGCTTCATGATGATACATGTGTTTTGTTTCTGAAGCGGAATCGGACACTAGACGTTAGGGAGCACAAAAAAAGTCGCCGAAGAAAGCCAAAGCAAAGGCAGTCGAGTACGATCAGGTCTAGCCCCGCCCACCACTAGTGTCTATACTGTGCAGTGCATTCAACCCTATCTTCTCTTTAGCCTGTATAATCTCTCTTCAAGGCCTATTCCATTATGACACGACTATTCATAATAACACTTAAACTTAAGAAATATATCAAATATAACAACACTAAAGAAATATGTATATTAATACAGCATGAGAATACAATTAAACATAGACATTATAAATCATACATATAAAATAGAAATAAAATAGACATCGTTATTTTTACATTATTTATAGTTTATATTATTATCACTTAAACCCAAGATTGATTGAAATGGAATACGTACACAAATTATACACGATTAGTAATTATAATTCTAAAATAAAAAATGCAATAAATCCCAAAACAGAAATACGAAAAACTGTTCCTACGAATGCAGAGACGCAACTAAAATATTTGAGATAAAAATGCTATGGAGGGGGTCTCCAAGAAGTCAATCTATTTTTTTTTACAAAAAGTATAATGTAGAACTGATTTGGAGAGAGGTTCTTCTTTGGTGTGACACCACGTATTCTAAGAATTCCCAGCAGTTTAAAATATAAACATAACATATAACATATAACATTATTATTAGATATTAATAAAAACCCTTTTCTTATCAAAGTGGATCATAACATGATCCACCGTTGGTCATATTAACCATTTCTTACTAATCGATTTAAATTAAAAAAAATATTATGTTAATATATTTACGTAGAATATTATAAAATCTAGAACATAATCTGAGTATTATTTTAATTTAAGAAGGTTGGTTTGATTTTTGCAACATAACTATTTTTTTTAATTAAATATTTAAATAATAAATAATATGCTAAATATGCAAGATATTCAGTTTATTATTTATCATATTAATAAACATTATATTAATAATTGGCAGTATGAAATATGTATTAATAATAATGTAATGCATAGAATGGAATATGCATTAAAATATCTAATAAAAGCGACCTAATTATTATCAATTTTGTAAAAGATTAATTATTTTATTTAAGATGTCTTTATTTTGGTTTATAATAATTAAAGAGGATTATTAGTTCCAAGTAATTAGCATTCTTTTAATCTATGATCTCGTTAAACATTATATGTATAAGTAAAGGGAAGAGTTAAGAAAAAGTGCGTGTTTAAAGTTCTAGAGGAGTAAGCGTAAGGGGTTGAGATAGGCTGTGGAGCGTACCCGATGATTCCCGAGTACTTCCGAGTGACTGTATTCGGCGACTTTTTTTGTGCTCCCTAACGTCTAGTGGAATCGGACAAGCTCGGTCTCGCACGCAGTGTAGCCAGTATCTCATTCTTTGAATATGACTAGTCTAATTGAAGATTTTGCAAACGCTCATGCAAGACGAGTAAAACAAAACAAACATTTAACTTGGTTTTATTCCACGCAGTCAGTTTTTTTGTGAAACCATAATTAATATTATATATTTTGACTTATTTGTTGTAGAATACTGAGTGCACTGGCACAGAAGAGAATATGCAATATGAGCAACATAACTGCAAGGATTATCTTGAATGTGTTTCGGGGATATGGGAGAAGAATACCTGCTCCTTTGGCAAAAGATACGACCGTCTCGCAAACCGCTGTGTCATGACTCTCATTGCCTTCTGCAGTTAATTAAAAAAATTAAAAATTATTATTTTTTTAATTATTTTTTTTTTACAAGAAAAATATTCTTTTAAAATTTGATAAGATAACCCTTTATATAAGATTTGATTTTTAGTCTTAATTTAATTATTTATCTTGTTTTTGTATGTAATCGGAATAACCATGCTTTGCAAACAATTTCAATTATATTGCAAGAAAAATGTTTACCAAGGACGGTGTATTGAGATGATTAGTGTGACGTCACAAAAGCTTTCGAAAATTTAACTCAGTGTTTGTTATGTTCCTTTTTCTTATCACCTCTTATCAAACCCATGTAAAATGAATGGGAGAATTTTCTCAACTTTTTAAATACTTAATTATTAAATTATTATTGATTTATAAGAGTTTTCACCCTTTGAACATTGTTGTACTAAGTCTTTTTTAACGAGTGTAACAAAGAAAACATTAAAAACTTTCGTTTCAGTTATTTAAAATGAGTATTTGTGTGAAGGGTCATATCATCGGAAAAGCTATTTGAGTTATTAATCTTTATACTTGATTTTTTGTATTTCCTGTTGCCATAAAAATTCACAGGGTTTGTTCGAGTTCATATTGTGTGTCCGAAAATAAATTTTCCTCAAGTTTTGAAACTCAATGAAGTATAGTCAGGGTACAGGACTTGTAGAAAGATAGTGATACTTAATCTGCCAGGTAATAAAAGATTATTTGCTAATAATATTTTGTTCCTGGTTACTTACAATGTGCATTATATTTAACCGATGTTGGAACATAATTATATACTATACAATAGATCACTGATCAGCCTAGGAAAAAGACGTTCATGACGAGACAAAGAGCAGACTGTTATTACTATTATTATTTGTGTATTTTTTGTTATCTATATTAAGGAGTATAATAATATAAGATATGAGTGCCTCGCATGTATACTTGTTTAAAATGTTGATTAAAAAACTAATTTAATACATTAATTTAATATTACTTAGTACTCTGACATACTTTTACGAAGAATAGCTTTGTCCTCCGAAAAAAATGAAGTATAGATGAAATTTTCATAACGCTCGAGAAGGTGGAAGACATAATATGCAAACTAAAATAGAAAAACGATTTAAAAAATAAACAATAAATAAGAACGGACCCGGACGGTATCACCACAATAAAACACACTCTCAATAATACTTTTTTAAACCACTTGAACGACAATTTTTAATGTTTTCTTATCTTACATTGTTAAAATAGACTTAGTATAATAACGTTCAAAGGTTGAAAAGTCTTATAAATTAATAATAATTTAATAATTAATTATTTAAAAAGTTGAGAAAATTCTTCCATTCATTTTACATGGGATTGATAACAGGTGATAAGGAAAAGGAGCATAACAAACCGAATCGAATAAATTATCGAGAGCTTACGCCATCTTGTGACGTCATTACTAATTATCTCTATAGAGGACGCCTAAATAGGGTTTGGAGGGGGGGGGGGGGTAGGTAGTGGTAGAATAATGGGAGAGTGCTGTGACGTAACAAGAGACCCGGGATGCCTATCCAGCTAATGAATACAATGTAAGGAGACAGGAACGGAAATAAATTAAATAAAAATTAGACTTATACTTTGAAATAACTTCAATTAACATAAAATCATTCGCACAGTATAATAACAGCATCATAACCGTAACATAACAAGCGTGTCTAGAACTAGAAGAACGAATACTAATACAGTGTAGCCAACAAAGAATAATATAGGTAAATTAAATCATAAGAAATAGGCGGGAAAACATGGAAGATTCAAAATAAAATTAAAAATTCTAATACATAGTTCGTCCAACCTGACAAATCTGATCTACCTCGATCAAGTGGGATGAGATCTTGCACTAAAAACGTAGAACATATGAGTCATCATAATTCCACTAAAGTAGAAATAGAGCATCACACATAAATCATTCATAAGGTCATAAACATAATATCATAAGGGTTAATAACATAATAAAAAAAAAAATCATAAAACATAAGGTGACAATAGTGCAAAAACTTTCTCACCACATTGGATCTGGGCCATAATAATCAGGTAAGCTGACTTTCTTACTAAAACAATATATAAAAAAATCGGGTACGGGGTACCTCGGAACTTTTCCTCACTTCAGGTGACAGTTCTGAACTAACTGATTTATTACCATTCTTCAAAAAAAACCTTATTTTTTAATACCTATATATTTGATTTAATTATTTGAAGGTTGGCGGTATTTTGACAGATGTAAACAAACTTAGACGTCATCAAAATTATCGCACTAATAAATAATTATATTCGCTTATAACTTTTAAACTAATTAATGGAATTTCATCGGTTTTTTTATATTTGTTCCTTAATTTTTCCGGTTCCAACGATATGCTATACGTCAAAAACCTATTTATACTTTCGGTATTATTAACCGTCAAAGTTTAAAAAATCAAAAATAGATAACTTCAAAATGGCGGCCAATATCAAAATGAAATTTGATGGGCTTGTTAGTCATACAGAGAGGTATATTCGTGCCAAATTTCAACTCGATCAGGACCATTGTCGATTTATTACGATTTTTTTTAATTTTTGCAGACTTAACCAACTGGGTTCAAGATGGCGGAAAAATTTGATTTTCCGGGCGGCACTACTACAGGTAAGGACTGATTTTTCTGCCAAGTTTCAACTCTCTAGGTTAAATGCCTTGGGCGCTACAATGATAACACACACACATACATACATACAGACGTCATGCTGAAAACCACTCAGGAGGTCTTAAAAACACCCAAAACGGATTATTCCGTTGAAATCACGAAAAAAAATTGTTTTGGTGAAAACAGTACTTTTCCTACTATAGGTAGTGAGGAAAAGTAAAAAGGAATATTTTAAAGCTAATAAAACCAATATTCAACAGTAAATCTCATCACTACTACTTTCATCACGTGTGCTTGAATTATCAGAGAGAGAATATTCAGCACCGCTCTCAACATGGCGGCCTCAACATGGCGCTCTCAACATGGCGCTCTCAACATGTTCAACATTCAAATCATTAGAATTATTTATTTAAGGATTAACATAATTTCATAGCACCAGGCTCAACTATACCTTCATAGGGTAATCTGGATACCTGATAACCATCTAAATCTTTAATTATATATCTATCATTAGGTAAAGTTTTAATTATTTGATAGGGGCCTTTATACTTAGGTAAAAGTTTATGGCAAATACCAGGAGTTATTACTACATTTTTGATAATAAACAGGCCAAGTGTGTGCTAGTCAGCACACAGCGAGGGTCCGTAGGCCACACTATATAGTGTTTAACTGTATAGTGTATACACAGTGTTTTATTAAAATGCTAAAAAGCTTACTTTGAACCATTCTAAGGGTCTGATATTCTCAAAACACACTGATAAAGTATATTTTTTGCCACTGAACCGGACTACAACCATATAAATACATCGAAAAGACCATAATTATAGAAAAAAAATACGTATTTTACAAGATAGGGATTTTACAGAGGTAGAGGTAGGTACAAGACACATACATGCCAAATTTCAAAGTGATTGGACGAAAGGTGTAGCCGTGAGAGCACGCGAGAGGACGGACGGACAGACACACGCAGGAAAATATAAGGGTCCTTGGTTTTGCCTACGGACCCTAAATACAATTCCACCAACTGTATATTTGGTACTGGCTTTCTTAGATTTATCATAATATTTCTTATTATTAGTATGAGACTTAGCAATATTTTCAGCAAACACAGATCTATTTGCCACAAAGTCTCTATTTAAAATATCATTAGTTGTTATTTAAACATAATTAATAATAGGATCAATTTTAGATTTTAATAAAGATTATTTATTTTATTTTTATTTATTTAATTGACTAACACCAAACAGCATCTTAGCAGGAGTTATTTTGGTGGTTTTATTAACTGTGTTGTTGTGGTGGCCTTGATCTACCAACTTATAGTTTATTTTAATATTTTTTGTATTGACAATTTTTTGTTTTGTTTTTAAGTCAAATTATTGTTGTTTGAATTTTCATAAAAAAACATTAAAGGAGTGTTTTTTTAAGTCTCAGAAATTCGCATAATTTTATATTCGTTATATTATATATATTATATTGAAGAACCGAGTCAACAAAGTGGTGACCTCCGAGTTTTGAAGAATACGCGCAGTAAGTTGAAGCAACATTTGTAACTTTTTAATTATTTAGTTCTGAACTGTCAAAATTGTTTTTTTTTTTTTTTTTTTGTTTATTTTATTTTTTTTTTTTTTTTTTTTATAAAAATGCAAGATTTATTAAATATTGACCAAGATTACAGAAGATTGAATGCGGTAACAGTTCCGGATAGGTATCCAATTCCACTTATTCAGGACTTCTCAGTAAATCTTTCGGGATGCAAAAATTTTTCAAAAATTGATTTAGTGCGAGCCTATCATAATATACCAATAGACCCTGAAGACATCAGACATCCATAAGACAGCAGTTATCACCCCATTTGGCCTTTTTGAATTTACACGCATGCCCTTTGGATTACGGGATACAGCTCAAAGTTTTCAGCGTTTCATGCACCAAGTTGTAAGAGGTCTGGAATTCGTCTTCGTATATCTTGACGATATCTTCATATTTAGTAAAACCGAAGAAGAACATGAAAAACACTTACGGAAACTTCTAGAACGACTAGATGAACACGACCTAAAAATCAAAGCATCCAAATGTATCTTCGGTATGTCAACTTTAGAATTTTTAAGCCATGAGGTAACATCTGAAGGTATACGGCCATCAAGAAGTAGAATCACTGCTATCTCAGAATTTCCAGAACCACAATCCATCAAACAGGTTCAGAGGTTTGTAAGTATGGTTCAATACTACCATAGATTTGTACCTAACCTCGCACATAAAATCGCTCCAATCCATTCTCATTTGGCTCAATTGCAAAAAGCACCAAAGAAAGCTAGTACAAAATTTGTTTGGCGAGATAACTGTAAAATTGCTTTTGAAGAAATTACATACAATCCATAGCTAATGCAACAACAACAATGTTAACCTACGCTAGAGAAAACCCTTCTCTCAGCATTGTAGCTGACGCATCAAACACAGCAGTTGGTGCTGTCCTCCAGCAAAAAGGGAGTAAAGGATGGGAGCCGTTAGATTTTTTATAGCCGAAAATTAACGCCTACCCAGTCTCGATATTCAGAGTTCGATAGGGAACTTCTGGCAATCTATTTATCCATCAAACATTTCCGATACATAGTAGAAGGTCGGGTATTTTTTATAATGACGGACCATAAACCACTGACCACAGCACTATATACTAAGACGGAAAGATCATCCAGACAAGCTAGACATCTAGATTACATATCGCAGTTCACATCAGATATCCGTTACATCACGGGAAGTGACAATGTGGTGGTGGATGCATTGTCCAGAATCGAAGCAGTTAATTTTACTCCGGATTGGGAACTATTAATGAAACTTTAAGAAAAATATGAAGAGCTGAAATAGAGGTTAGCCAACCGAAAAGAAAAGTCTACAATTAAGCTGGAAAAAGTAAAAATTCCAGCTACAGCTTATGAAATTTGGTGTGAGTCGTCAACAGGAACAAACCGGCCTTACATACCCAAAGACATGAGAAAAACGATTTTTGAACAATTTCATGAGTTGTCCCATCCAGGCATAAGGTCAACTAGGATAAAAACATGCTCAAAATACTTTTGGCCTACCATAAACAAAGACATAAATTTATGGTGTTGCCTAGAATGCCAGCGTCAAAAGGTAAACCGTCACATAAAGTCCCCTACACATGCAATAGCCATCCCCCCCAGGTCGGTTTCAACACATTCATATGGACCTAGGGGGACCATTACCTCCATAAAATAACTTTCGGTGCCATTTAACACTTATAGACCGATTCTCTAGGTGGCCTGAGGCATACCCTATCAAAGACATTACTGCTCAAACTGTAGCTAGAACCTTTGTCTCACAATATGTGTCCAGGTTTGGCGTTCCAGTCCAAATCACAACTGACCAAGGTTCACAGTTTGAATCACGGTTGTTCAGCGAATTAACCAAGCTTCTAGGTACTGCACGAATAAGGACTACAGCATATCACCCGCAGTCCAATGGAATGGTTGAAAGATTTCACAGAGTTCTCAAGGCAGCGATAAGAACATCTGGTAACCCTTCTCATTGGACTGAGGAACTACCTCTGATATTGCTGGGTATCCGGACCTCAGTTAAACCGGAAATTAAAATGAGCTCAGTAGAAATGCTTTATGGAGAATGCCTCCGGGTACCTGGAGAATCTCTCAAAATTCCCACCACAAGACCTGTTATACATAATAAAAATTACCTCCCAGATAGCCTAAAAAAGTGCACCTATGTTTTTGTCCGAGTTGACAAATGCAAAGGTGGACTCCAACCACTTTATGAAGTTGTCCAAAAATCGGAAAAGACGCTTGTCATTAAACAAGCTGGTTTAAATAAAACAGTGTCAATAGACAGAGTTAAGCCTGCTAGTATTTTAAAACTTGATGAGATCGCTAGAACTCATAAAAGTGTTCGCTTCTCCAAGCTGGGGAGGGGGTCCTGTGGTGGCCTTGATCCACCAACTTTTTTCAAGTTTATTTTTTGTATTGACATTTTTTTGTTTTGTTTTTAAGTCAAATTATTGTTGTTTGAATTTTCATAAAAAAAAAAAAAAAAAATTAAAGGAGTGTTTTTTTCAAGTCTCAGAAATTCGAATAATTTTATATTCGTTATATTATGTATATTATATTGAAGAACCAAGCCAACAAAGTGGCGACCTCGGAGTTTTGAAGAATACGCGCAGTAAGTTGAAGCAACATTTGTAACTTTATAATTATTTAGTTTTGAACTGTCAAAATTGTTTTGTTTTTTACAATAATTGTTGGTTTACAGAATATTCTTTATTTAAAGGGCCAAGATTATCAATATGTATTACATTAAAAGGAACATTTGCTTTAGGAATATTATGAAGGAATCCTTCACGCCAGATGGAGGTGGAAAAGCTAAACATTTTAAACAATTGGAAATATCCTCTTTAACCTTATCTTTCATACTAGGAAACCAATAAGTTCTACTAATCAGTTCCATAGTTTTTCACATCCAACATGACCAGTACAATCATGATAACTTCGAATAAGATTAGACTCCATTGCAGAAGGTACATAAAATAAAGGATTTTTCTTACATTTTCTGTTTATTAAACCATTTCTAAGTTCATATAGAGGGTGTTCAGACTTTTCTAAGTCAGATTTTAAAGACTTAATTTGAGAATCAGCACATTGGCTTATAGATAAATTTTGTTCTAAAGTATTTTCTTCCAGTACAAGTATATTGGTGTTAGTACTCAAAGCGTCGACATGGTGCATTCTATCGGGTCCTCTATGTTCTAATTTATAATTAAAATTTTGTAATTCTAAAGACCAACGTGAAATTCGGGGGTTCAGTGGTATAACTATGGGCCCGCACGGGTCCGCATTGCGGGGGGGGCCACCTATAAAGCAAAATACCTGGGATTCATACTTCTATACCATTGTCATTGGGGGGGGGGGCCATTAAGATCTGAACACCGCGACCTTTTTTTTTTGCTCATCAATTTTCTATTGGGGAGAGGCCCCCAAAATGTTCTTGCGGGGGGGGGGGCACTACCCTAGCTACGACACTGCGTGGGATAACCTCTTTCTTATCCAAGGTTAATTTTAATGAATTACAGTCAGTCACAATAGTAGAAGTAAGACCTTGTAGGTAAACTCTAAATCTCCTCAAGGAATATATTATAGCTAAAGTTTCCAATTCAAAGCTGTGATATTTGGACTCTGGTTCACTAGTACATTTACTGAAGAAAAACACTGGATGGAATTTTTTCATCATCCTGCTTTTGCATTAGAACAGATCCATAACCTTTACTACATGCATCACAATGCAGGTCAGTCTCTCGTTTTGGTGAATATTAACAAAGTACAGGCTGTTCTAAAAGTTTACTTTTAAGTAGCTCAAATGTTTGAAAGTGCTCTTTGGTGAAATTAAATTCTACTCCCTTCCTCAATAAAGTATAAAGTCTGGCTAGGATCAGGGCCGGATATAGCTACTGCCAGCCCCCGCGGTGCGGGGGGCCCACGGTCCTGGGGGGCCCAGTCAGAGATGTTGAAAAAGGTTTTTACAAAAAAGGCAAGATGGATATTGTGATCAGTGGCGTAGCTGTAGGCCCGAATTGCGGGCACGTCCCCGGTGCCATGGGGCCAACAAAGAAAAAAAAAACATGAAACTACTATCTTTGTACCGCAATGTCGATGGGGGGCCCTTTAGAGTATAATTAATCTAAACTGGAATTATATAATTAAATCTAAACTGGAATTATACTCATATATACCTTTGTCATGGGGCCCCATTCAGTGCTGAACGCAAATGTTTCATAATTATCTTTTTTTTTGGCGAGGGGCCCACTGCCCTAGGTACGCCACTGATTGAGATAAACTTAAAATATTTCCTAACGTGCCATGAGTACGGAAGTTTGATTTTTTTGTTTCATTTAGTTACTAAGATTTTTGTGATGTTTACCTTATTCAATATGGTCAATGCTAATTTATAGGAGAGTAACTGACTGACAAATTATATTAACTGATATTAATACATGTTACATTTTTTACTTTTAATGCAATTTTTAAGCTTGCCAGCTACAAAACAACTTAATTATTTGTTTTTTAGCCCACCTTAGTTAAACTTCAAAATTCGTCCCCGTGCCAAACCTCTTTTCCTGTAAAGACAAACTTGCCCTCAGAAATCCTTAAAACTCATCTTTTTGTACTTAAATTATAAAAAAATTCTCCCCGGACCCCCAGCCGTTGTTTGTTCAAAGGGGTCCAAATGCTAACTTGCCCTGGGGGGCCCCTCAGAGGATTTACGGGCGTAAATCCTCTGAGCGGCCCTGATATATAATACATGTATCTGGTCAATACATAATAACTAAATCAGCTCAGTTTTTATTTTACCTAAACGATAAAATAGGTATCTTCGAAAAGGACTCACGAAAAAAATTTAAGACCCTTAAATTTTAATTGTTGTTGTTGTGAGGAGGTAAATTGCATTTTTATTTATTTGAGAGATATTCGCAGTATATTACTCTTTATTTCCGTACTATATGCTTATTATTCTTCTTCTTCGTTTTTGGCTATATTTCACCTCCTTTGAGGCATCTTCAGGCCTAAAAGATTTTTAAAATTTTATTTTTTAAATCTACATTAACTTTTAACCTTAAATAACATGTTGACACGACTTTTAAACAAAACGTAACACTTTAAAAAAAAAAAAAAATACGTGTGGTGTCGCAGGACACCCGTTAGGAACGAAGGTCCTTACGCTTTTTATTAAATATACAAATTATAAATTCACACTACTAAGTATTCGATGCTAACTACTTATACATGGCGGAGTTAGAAAAGAGACAAAATTAAAAGTAATTAACTGTTTGTACCTAGTGGAGTTAAGACAAAATTAAGAGACAAACATTGTTTATATCATTGAAGCGAGTGCCTTATAATAAATACTTATGTATTGAATATTGAGAAAAAAATAATCATGATGAGTTGATATTAGTTATAAAGGTTGTAGTAGGTGGGAAACAGGACTGTTTTCCCCTAATTTAAAATATTTAAAATATTATCTCTTCCCTATACTCAAAAACGTCTGCTTGTATCAGGTTGAAATTTTACATGCCTGTTTCAATTTTACTTTACTTTACTTTGTGTATGACGTTTTATAAAAATCGTTACGTTAGAACGTAAGATATCGATTAAAACGTAGTTTTCTCTATTTTAAACGTTTAGGTCCGCTTTTAATAAATTTAGCGATCATTAACCCTTCATAGCAGTATCGGTGTTGATTTAACTAAAAAAAATTTAATTTAATAAAGTTGTATGTCTCATTGAATAGAATAAGTTATAGTTGTTTCCCGTCCAAACATTTCTATTTTACATTTGAACGTTTTCGCGAGCGTTGCTAAAATAAACATGTCTTCCACGTCGGTCAACTTTGGCTCAAGTTATCATCATGGGTCGATTTCAGTTTTGTTTTTTTCGGATTCACTCCCGGGCTCCAGGCGCTGTAACGTGCCATAAGGAACTTAGTTCCAATAAATATGAAAAATTAACATATAACAGTATAGACTAACCTTTAACAAAAGTTCCTAACACATAAGTTAATTTATTTTCTTTCCTTGCAGGAGAATTGTCATTTTTCATGAAAGAAAATAACTAAAAAAATAAATCAAGTAATGTTTTAGGGGAAGTTGCTAAAAGTTATGTCAACATGTTATATAAATATAAAGATTATGTAAGTTAATCTAGATATAAAAAAATAAAAATTTAAAAATTTCTTTTAGGCCTGAAGATGCCTCAAAGGAGGTGAAATATAGCCAAAAATAGGTTGATTTTGGAATTATTAATACCCTGGAGACCTAATTATATAGGAATAAGCATTTTTTTGAGGCAATTACCTCTTTCTTATTTCGTCGAGGTAGTTCAAAAGTCAAAAGCGAATTTGAGATGAATAATGAATGCGGTGCGTGTAAAATTAGGTTGTGGTGTGTAGTTTTCTTACTTTCTTAGGCCATCACGAGGCTCACCAATAGTGTAGGACTCCCATTCTACGGTGCACTAACCAGTAAACTCCCTCCCCCCTCCCCTTCCGAATAGGACCTGGCCTGGGTAGGTTGGGGGCCCATTGGAGTTTTTCGCGGGGGGGCCCGAAAATTGAAAATCCGGCCCTGGCTAGGATAGAGAAATCTTTAATGAACTTTCTGAAATAACTAACAAGGCCAATAAAACTATGCACCATTCTGGTGTTAGTAGGCACAGGCAAATTGGAAACAGCCATAAGATGGTCTTTATTAGGGCTGATACCATCAGCACTGAGTTGGTAGTATAAATTAATTAATTTACGCATAATAAAATGGCATTTATCAAGCCATAACTTAAGTTTATTTTTAATCAAAGTTCTAAATACCTCAGCTAGAGCTAAAAAATACTCAGTTACACTATCTGTTGTTATCAATATATCATCTAGATATATAAATACTTTGCCAGTTATTATTAAATCTTTAAATATTAAATTTATAAATCTTTGAAAACTTCAAAGATTCATGAATTCTTCGAAAATTCATGAATAGACCATGATTTTCCCCTTGCTTTGAAGGTCAAGTGTGCAAATTTTCATCGAGATCGGGCTAAAACTGTAGATTTGTATAAAGAACACACACACATATACATACGTTGACTTTTTATATTGGTAGATAAATGATTTCTTATGAAAAACTAAGGAACAATTCTAATATTTCTACAATTCTTCATATTATTTTATTTAATAAAGTGTGTTTTTATAAAATCGCAGAATTCTTGACAAATTCGGGACAAATCAGCGTCCGAATACTGCCAAAAGTACGGACGTCTGGTCACCTTAATTAAGTTAAAAAAATGTTTAAAAAAAGTTAGTTTGTAATGTAGTTATGTAGAAAAGTAGCCCCCATACAGATTGCACTGCTGCGTGGTGGACAAAAAGTAAACTAAATACACCAAACTAAAGAAAACAATCCTGTGCAACAACTAACAACTTTGTTTAGTTAACTTTAGTGCAGTGTTTCCCAAAGTGTGGTACGCGTACCCCTGGGGGTACGGGAAGAGTTTGGTGGGGGTACGCGCTGCACCGGGCTTTGACTGTGCCGTCAATTTTATCCTGAAAAGGATAAAATTGTTATGTTGAGGCAACGAGTCATCATAATTTGGTTCTCTGTTTATTTTGTTCTTAAATTGGATATTTGTTCTTGTTTATGTACTAAAAAAAATATATATATATATTGTTAATGAAGTATACGCATATTCTATTTTTATTTTTATTTTTTTATTCATCCTATTTATTGTTAGATTTGTTCCATGAGGACTCGACCATTAGGAGTCGTGGGACAAATTCCAGTGAGTGAATTGACCCACATTATCAGACCTGACTCCTTGGTTTTAGTTGTTTTAGTTTTGGACAAATTACTTTTTAAGAGTAATAATTTGTAAATATTTGACAAATAGAAAGTGTTTAAAAGGATTAAACCTAAAAGGTTGAAAATGTTCCAATATAAGCGGGAACGAATTATAACCGTTTTATAGAAAGAAAGTACATAGTTTATATTTATATTAATTACTTTTTTTTAAGAACAATACCCCGATTGACACAATTAGAAAAAATAGAATTAAATAATTAAAGGAAAACAAAATAGTAATGGATTTTTTTTTTAACGAGGGGTACTTAGTGTTACGAAAATTATAGAAAGGGTACACAGATGTTAAAAGTTTGGGAAACACTGCTTTAGTGGATACATATAAAACCAATCCACTGCTTAATTAAAATATATTAAAGATTCAAGATTCATAATAAAACGCATTTACAGCCGCAACTAAAAACACTGTTTTGATTGTTACGCTTTACGAGGTCAGAAGTAACCTATCGAAGGTAACTACATATAAAGGTAAAACAAGTGTCTATTTCTACACTACTTACTACTTTAGCACCATTTTGGTACACCTTTATCAAAAATACTAATATTGATTTATAATAATTAATAATAAACTGCCAAAATTCTATAAAAGTTAGATTGAAACAAAAAAAAAATAAACTTAGGAAATAAACTTAGGAATGAGTGTTGCCCGATCTTATAAAATAGGGATTGAGCACTAAGCATATCTCCTGGGTTAAGAAGTGTCGCCAAGAACTTAGAAAAAATCTACATCAAACTACCAATGTGCGTGCGCATTACTAGGATGAATTTCTTCCCGACTGTTATTCATTGTTTATTTTTGAATAAAAGGTTACGTTACAATCTAACATTTTTTTAAGTGTTAAATGAAATATTTTATTGTTTTAAGGGTTTTTATTTCAATTTACAGTTTTAATTTAATATATTAATGAAATGTAGCTATTAGAATAGTTTTTAATAACCGAATAATTAATATTAATAAATTTGGAAACACCCGTTTCCTAACCCTAAATAACCCTATTTCTATTGCAGAATTAGATTTTTACAAAATTTAACAACTTACCTTTGTAACTGCAAACACAGTAAACAAGGTTGCTTAAATATAGTCCAAAATCACTAAAAAAAAAATTAATTGTACACAAGAGAAAACAAAACATAAAGCAAGGGAGAAATCACAAACTACCAAACAAGGAGAAATATGAAACGTGAGGGAAGAAAAAAAACATTACCTGATTGAATTTTTAAGAATTTTTCCCATTCTTCTTGATCTTCTACAGTTATAACCATACGTGAAGGTAATCTATCCTACTAGATTTTCCAAGTTGTTGGCGACACTTTTTTCGCCTAGTGCTCAATCCCTATTTTATAGAGATGATAAGTAATGACGTCACAAGATGGCGTAAGCTTTCGATAATTTATTCTATTCGGTTTGTTATGTTCCTTTTCCTTATCACCTGTTATCAATCCCATGTAAAATGAATGGGAGAATTTTCTCAACTTTTTAAATAAGTATTAATAATTTATAAGACTTTTCAACCTTTGAACGTTATTATACTGTCTATTTTAACAATGTAAGATAAGAAAACATTAAAAATTGCCGTTCTAGTGGTTTAAAAAAGTATTATTGTGAGTGTGTTTTATTGTGGTGATACCGTCCAAGTCCGTTCTTATTTATTGTTTATTTTTTAAATAGTTTTTCTATTTTAGTTTGTATATTATGTCTTCCACCTTCTCGAGCGTTATGAAAATTTCATCTATACTTCATTTTTTTCGGAGGACAAAGCTATTCTTCGTAAAAGTATGTCAAGAGTACTTAAGTAATATTAAATTAATGTATTAAATTAGTTTTTTAATCAAAATTTTAAACAAGAATACATGCGAGGGACTCATATCTTATATTATTATACTCGTTATATAGATAACAAAAAATACACAAATAATAATAGTAATAACAGTCTGCTCTTTGTCTCGTCATCAACGTCTTTTTCCTAGGCTGATCAGTGATCTATTGTATAGTATATAATTATGTTCCAACATCGGTTAAATATAATGCACATTGTAAGTAACAAGGAACAAAATATTATTAGCAAATAATCTTTTATTACCTGGCAGATTAAGTATCACTATCTTTCTACAAGTCCTGTACCCTGAGTATACTTCATTGAGTTTCAAAACTTAAGGAAAATTTATTTTCGGATATACAATATGAACACGTACACACCCTGTGAATTTTTATGGCAACAGGAAATACAAAAAATCAAGTATAAAGATTAATAACTCAAATAGCTTTTTCGATGAAATGACCCTTCACACAAATACTCATTTTAAATAACTAAAACGAAAGTTTTTAATGTTTTCTTTGTTACACTCGTTAAAAAAGACTTGGTACAACAATGTTCAAAGGGTGAAAACTCTTATAAATCAATAATAATTTAATAATTAATTATTTAAAAAGTTGAGAAAATTATCCCATTCATTTTACATGGGTTTGATAAGAGGTGATAAGAAAAAGGAACATAACAAACACTGAGTTAAATTTTTGAAAGCTTTTGTGACGTCACACTAATCATCTCAATAAGATCCTTTGTGTTGCCAGTCTCACTTCAAAAAGTATAGTTTCCCTCCCATTTTTAAAACAGTGCGGGCATTTACCCCATGCGGACCTTTGCCCCACCTGCCCTATATCTTTTTTGAATCGGTCTATTTATTTTGTCAGGCATTTAAGATAACTAATCTAGAGGTTAAAAGCCTGCTTTGTGCTGTACAGTGACTTTTGTGAAGACTTTTTCTTATTCTTAATCAAGTCAATCCTCAGCTCTCTAGAAATAGTAAATACATAAACATGTTGCCTAGAGTTAAAGTTGGGCAAATTGTCATTTCAATAAAATTCCTTAATTTTTTATGATTATAGTATAAATGTTACGGTAGAAGTGAATTGTACGGAGTACGGTGCTGTTCACAGAATCGAAGTACAATAGTTATTTATGCACCTAGGGAGTAAAGTAAGCCATTATTCCCTGAGCGAAAAAGTTAGTTATTGAGGCGAAGCCGAAGGAACCATGGTCCCTAAATCCCGAGGCGAAGCCGAGGGAATTAGACTCTTTAATTCCCGAGGCACAGCCGAGGGAGATAATTATCACGAGGGGAATAATGGCACTTTACTTGAGGTACATACAATATTTTATCTCCAGTAGGGAGAAAATACACATTTTCGTCCATTGCACAGTTTTTATTTATTATTTTAATAAATAACAATAATTATTAGCACTTTTAATAGCAGACATAAGAGATTCAATATTAAAAACAAATAAGAATTTGAATTAAACTCAAATAGAAGTTAATATTTTACGATTTTGGTAGTATTCATACTATGGAAAGATTAAATTTTAATTTAAATCAAATTATAATTATTATTAACTACGGGAAACAGACAGAGAAAAATACACTCCAGCGCCGGGATTTGAACTATAAACCGGGAATATAGAGGCCCGCGGTTCAAATCCCGGCGCTGGAGTGTAATTTTCTCTGTCTGTTTCCCGTAGTTAATAATAATTTGATTTAAACTCAAATAGAAGGTTATTTAGATGGAGGTTATAAACAAAGATAAACGTGGTCGAAAAAGCAGTGCCGCCAACCAGATTTCAACAACTTCATTACATTAACCATTCATTTTCTACTATTTATAAATTAATTAAGTTGCAATCTTTACTTTTTCGCCGTACTTTACTTTTTCTCCCTACTTTTTGAGTTCAGGGATGAAAAGTCTTACTTTAGTCCCTCTAAACTAATTCAAAATCATAACTTCTTCTCCCTACTGGAGATAAAATTATTTTTTTTCCCCCTAGAATTTTTAACGGCCGCTCCGCATCGGTTCCGCTCATTTTCTGAAGAAAATCAACCCTGCTGCATATAGACCAGGTGTAGAGGTTCAAATCCAAGTACAAAATTCGATGGCACCGTACAATTCACTTAAACAAAGGGGTACTTTTTCTTTTTTGCTTCCTAACAGAGAAAGTAAGCAGTACTCATTATTTTATATATAAGGCTAGACTAGGCATCATGTAGCTCTATCATTCAACTGAGCGCAATGCAATAAATATTAATATTAAGAAAATAGTTTAAATCAAATTAGAATTATTATTAACACTGGGAGACAGAAAGAGAAAAATAGACTCCGGCGCTGGAGTCTATTTTTCTAATAAAATTATAATTTGATTTAAATTAAAATTTAAACTTTCTGTAGTATGAATACTACCAAAAACTTAAAAATTGAATTTCTAATTGATTGTACAAGGTACAGGTACTAATTGAGTACTTTATAATTATAAGCGTTAATTCTCGGTCTAGTACTAATGTCATAAATATTGACTTGCTAAACTTGTAGAAATATTGAAAGCTTGGATTTGGGACTAGTTACTAGTTATCGGTTACGGCAGAGAAAATCATTCTCCTGCGTAGCTCAGTTGGTAGAGCACTACACTGGAAATGTAGAGACCCGTGGTTCATGTCCCGGCGCTGGAGTCTATTTTTCTCTGTCTGTCTCCCAGTGTTAATAATAATTATAATTTGATTTAAATTAAAATTTAAACTTTCTGTAGTATGAATACTACCAAAAACTTAAAAATTGAAAATAGTTTAATTTAGAGTTGATAATCAAATCACACAGGAAGGTAAAGCAGTAAACATTTTAAAAGTAAACTAAAATTCAAGTGACATTTTAAAATAAGAAGATTATATTAGAGACTAGCCTTCACCCCGCGCTCAGCGCGGGGCTCATGCTAGGAATTAGTGACTATGTATTGTCAAGTAGGCCTAGTAATTAAATGAAATGCCTAAATGGTTTTGTTTCCAATGCCATCTAAGAATAGAATCAGGACTATAATTGTTGAACGAGCGTAGTGAGTTCTTCATTTCAGAGACTTGGCATTTGAAAAGTTTGTGTGTTTGTGTGTTTGTTTGTCCAACGATAACTGGCGTAAAAATTGATCTATTTGAACGAAATTTGGCACACAGGTGCTTCTAACAATTTGTCATAACTGTATAGTTTTTGGAAATTCCACACTAAACATTTCCAAGATGGCGGCCAATATGGCGGACGACTAAAATAAAAATGTTTAGTCAGCATAATGTGTTATACATCGTTTTAAAGGTCTTTAAGAGAAGAAAAATAATATGTAACTAATAAAATTTCACAGTTCATATTTTCAAGATGGCGGCCAATATGGCGGACGACTAAACAAAAAGTTTTTAGTCAGTATGACATGTTATACATCAATTTAAAGGTCTTCAAAAGAAGGAAAAGGATATGTAACGAATTAAATTCGACACTTCATATTTTCAAGATGGCGGCCAATATGTTTGGACGAAAAAACAAAAAATGTTAGTTCTTATAACATGTAGTATATCAATTTAAAGGTCTTGAAATGTAGAAGAGGACTATGCAACTATTAACATTTCACACTTGATATTTTGAAGATGGCGGCCAATATGGTAGACAACTAAAAAAAATATTATAATCAGCATGGCATGTTATACATCGTTTTAAAGGTCTTTAAAAGTAGGAAAAGCGTGAATAAGCTAGAAGGCTATCTGCGCTCGCCTGCTAGACAGCATTTACAAGGCTCGAAAAGTTTGCCTGTTTATTCTACAAATTGATGTCTAGATGCATTTATTAAATAGGCTCGCTTTGATAGCCTGTAAAAACTTTAAAATAAAGATGTCTACAAATGAAAGGAAATATGATAAAGCCCAGCTGTCTACTGTCTAGGCAGCGAGCCTGCATATGTGTTGAATAAAGATCTCCAAAACAGCTGCATAAACAGGCGAGCCTGCAATAATTTTATTTAATAAATATTAACTACCAATGCTGTAACAACAGGCAAGCGTAGCGAGCCTGCAATAATCTTATTAAATAATGTGTTTGTACAAAGGCTGTAAAACCTGGTGAGCGTAGCGAGCCTGCAATAACATTTTATAAGAAATTAACTAATAATGCAGTACAAACAGGCGAGCGTATAGCGAGCCTGTTGTATGACTTTTTTTTTAAATAAATATTAACTAAAATGCAGTACAAACAGGCGAGCGCAGCGAGCCTGCAACAACTTTTTATAAGAAATTAACTAATAACGCAGACCAAACAGGCGAGCGTAGCGAGCCTGCAATGACTTTTTAAAATAAATATTAACTAATAATGCAGTACAAACAGGCGAGCGTAGCGAGCCTGCAATTACTTTTTATAAGAAATTAATTAATAATGCAGTACAAACAGGCGAGCGTAGCGAGCCTGCATAGACTTTTTATAAGAAATTAACTAATAATGCAGTACAAACAGGCGAGCGTAGCGAGCCTGCAATGACTTTTTTAATAAATATTAACTAAATAATGCAGTACAAACAGGCGAGTGCAGCGAGCCTGCAATTACTTTTTATAAAAAATTAATTAATAATGCAGTACAAACATGCGAGCGTAGCGAGCCTCAAATAACTTTATTTGATAAATATTAACTACCAATGCAGTAACAACAGGCGAGCGTAGCGAGCCTGCAATAACCTTATTAAATAAAGATTTGGTACAAAGGCTGTAAACCAGGCGAGCGTAGCAAGCCTGCAATTATTTTATTCAATAAATATAGCTGCAAACAGGCGAGTGTAGCGAGCCTTTAATAACTTTAATAATTAGTGATTATCTACAAATGCAAGGAAAATTTCTTCCTATCCAGAACTAGCGAGTTAGTACGAAATTCGTTTCACAACATCTGAGTATATTTTTGACACTTTAAATTTAAGATTGCGGTCAATATTACAGACGACTTTAAATAATATGATTGTAGTCTGCGACATGTCGTACATCGTTTTAAAGGTCTTGAAGAGTAGGAAATAAATATTAAATATGATCAAAAAAGTTTTGCATCAAATATGGCGTTGCAACAAAATAAGGGTGTTAAGAAGTAAGATCAAACTTATATGACATATTACATAACATAATTTTAAAGCTATTTTCAGGTTGATTATGAATATTTAATGTTTTAACCGAAATATTATCCTGGTAGTTATATTGAAAACATATTACGGCTGATATAAGGACACAATTCTACGCGAGTTCTTTATGCAGCGCATCACTAGTATTAAACATTCCATTACCTTAATAATATAATACTCTCCAAGTCTATCTTATATTATAGGAGTCTCTATATATTTAAAAAATAGCCAATAGAATCTAAGTAATATAGTAATAAATAAAAATGCTAAAAAAGGATAAAATAAACGTAGTCAAAACCAATTAGACTGGGACAGGGCCGGTGACGGGGGGGGGGGGGGCAAGTGGGTCAATTGCCCAGGGGCACGGGCTTTCAGGTGGCCCGGGAGTGTGAAAATGTTATAATAAAAACTTAATAATTATTTTTATAAACTTATTTTTGGGAGATAAAATGAACCAACAAAGAGTTTAAATCAGGGTGAGAATGTTATGGTTTAGACCTCAGAGTTCTTCATTTTGGACTGGTAGGAGCTCAAAGTGTTTATTACAACTAAAAGTTATCTTATCTGATTCGGTTTTAGCTGTACTTGATAAGGAAGTCTGTTCCAAACTTAACTAGTCATACTTTCATTTCTATGTCTCTCGATTGTTTTTGCTATTTAATAATAATATGTATTTCTCTTTTTATCTAAATCCCCCTTATTTGTTTTTCCCTGTCACAACCTCTTTTTATTTAGTTTCTAACTCTTTTCTTACCTAGCTAATTTAACCTCCCTTTAGAGTTGTTATCTTTTCTACCATTCCCCTTATTTTTTGAATTGTTATTTATGAATCTAATAAAAGTATGAGATGAAGCTCAGTTCTGTACAGTTATCTATAGCTATTGTGCGAGGTGGTCGTGTCATTAGTTGTACATTTTATCAAACTCCCCAAAAAAGCTCAAAGCTCTATAAAAATTAATTCTCGATAATGGTTCCGAGAATTCTAAAATGTAGTCCATTTAAATTCGAAATACCTTCAGTAAGCTCGGAAAATATGTCCTCGTTTAATTAGGTATTATTTCTCCGATTTTAAACATTTAAAAACAGAAATCCGTTTCAGATATCAGGAAACCTTTTTCGTTCCGTGTCTGTCGGTTAGTAGCTCAATTTTAGCAAACCAACATATTTTAAAAACTACTCGTCCGATTTTAATGAAATTTAGATGGTACCTAGGCCTAGGTCATGATTAGACCATTGTTGGTGTCATATACATTTAAAACTTCTGCGCCCATTTCTTTCTCTTCCACAAGTTCCACATGCACACAAACATACATTTATTAATACAAAACTAGAAATTGTGAAACCTTATCAAGAAATGATCCTAACATAAAACACGAGGAGGGGCATTTCAAAAATGGTGTATTATATAAGCTCCTAGGTTCCATTATCGGAAGTCTAACTCAAAGATTTAAATTTTCCCAAAAAGTTAGTGACCTCTCAAGGTCATTGGGCAGACCTTGATATTTATTTATTTAATTTATGTAATTATTTTACAGTGCTCTCAACAGCCAAACACAGGCCACGAGTGAGAGGCACAAAACAAAAAGACATAAGTAATATAAAATGAAATAAAATATAATATAAATATAAAGTGCTTAGAATATATGTAATTTGACAACAATTTAGGGCAGAAGGAGAGGTTAGGAAAAGGATTGAGGAGGAATACGCGAAACAGAGGAGGAAATAACACGGCTCAAATTAATAACGTTATTGACTGTTACCATGGAACGGCTTAAAGAGAAGGACAAAGTTATATTGCAAGAGAAAAAGGTAACATGAAGCCACCATAAATAACAAAATAAACTAAAAAAGAAAAAAACTAAAAACTCACAAACATACACCACTTGACACAAATTATCCTTAAAATTTACATGAGATCAAGCACACAAATAACGATAAAACTTAAAATTAGTTAAAACTTATACACTATGACTAGGAGAAATTAAAATAATAATTATTTAAGAAATTTTGGGAGCACATTACAATATATTGAACATGACAATGAAATTAAAGAGCAGTTTTTAACTTTTTGTTATGTACAAAGACGACATTGACTGACATTTTTAATGAGATCAAGCACTTAAAATCAATGCACAAGACTAACTTGGGAGACACCATTACAACCTCTACAACTTTTGAATGGACTGAGGAAGACAAAATTTGGATTGCGTGTTCTCAAATATATCTAAAGCCGATAGCCATCAGATTGTTCTGCTGCATCCCTGTATCAGTAAGTGAAGGGGTGAAATGAATAACACAACACAGTTCACCTTCTATTTAACACAATAAACAGGCTTTAATTGACTAAGAACTTAACATGATAAAACTTTACATGTGCATACAACAATACAACAATTTGCTTCTTCTTTAGCGTCTTTTCAACTAAACAGTGTTGCCATCATTCACCCCCTCCTATTAATTTAGAATATACTCCTTTAGATGCGAAGGCAGAGCTCTAGTTCTTTGGCTTCTGCGAGGTTCAGAAGTATCTCTGGTATCATCTGGTGTAAGATCATCCAGTGGGGTAGATGGCTCCTCTGCCATTGTAATAATCTCAGGGTTTGCATTTTGTTCTTGAGGAGAAGGATCTAAGGGTGCAGATGGCGCTTGAATAGGTTCTCCAATTGGAGCCAAGTGTCTTGTAGAAATAGTAGTTTCTTTACCGTCTGGCATTCTTATGTGAGCATATCGGGGATTAGCCTCTATTAGATAAACTTCTTCCACTGCTGGGTCATATTTTGATTGACGGTTCTGTTTCCGAAGAAGCACCGGTCCAGGATGCATCAACCAATTGGGAGTGGCTTGTCCAGAGCTAGAACGTCTGGGATGGTTAAAAAGTCGATCATGAGGGGTCGAGTTTGTTGAAGTACAAAGTAAGGAACGCATAGCGTGTAACGAGTCAGGAAGAACATGTTCCCATTGTCAGATATCCATCTCTTTTGATTTAATGGCAAGTTCCACTGTCTTCCATATGATCCCATTATACTTCTCAACCTGGCCGTTCCCTCTGGGGTTATAAGGGGTTGTTCTGCTGGTAGCGACACCTCTAGAATGCAAATAAGTTTTCAATTCTTGCAACTTGAATGAGCTTCCTCTGTCTGAATGAATATAGGAAGGTAAACCGAAGATTGAAAACAGTTCAGTGAATTTCTGAATAACAGTAGTGGTAGATATATCCTTGCAGGGAAAAGCAAAAGGGAAGCGTGAGAATTCATCGACAACGGTAAGAATATACTTATGATTAGAGTCGGTTGGAAGAGGGCCTTTAAAGTCTATACTTAATCTTTCAAATGGTGATGTGGCTTTGATTAATGTACCCTCGTGATGATTATAACGTGGCTTGATTTCAGCACAAACTCTAAATGAGTTAGTAACTTTACGAATATCTTCTAATGAAAACGATAGGTTCTTAGATCGGACCCAATGATATAAACGAGTGATGCCAGGATGACAAAGAATCTCATGCAACTCTTTTAAACGTGATTCACCTCCACACTCCAAAGATGCACAAACCCTACTAAGAGTATCAGCGACTGTATTATCTCGTCCAGGTCTATAAATTATATTATACTTAAAGGGAGCTAGCTCTAGTCACCAGCGCATAATTTTCTCATTCTTGATTTTCCCTACAGCCTTGTTATCAAACATAAAGGCGACCGAACGTTGGTCGGTGATTAATTCAAAATTTCTACCTAATAAAAAATGTCGCCACTTTCTCAAAGACTCAACTATGGCATAAGCTTCTTTCTCGACTGAAGAGTGGTGTTGTTCCGAATTATTTAAAGTTCTCGAGAAGAAGGCAACAGGCCTGTTATCCTGTGACAGAGTGGCCGCTATAGACTGGTCTGATGCATCGGTTTCAACAGTAAAATGAAGGTTAGGATCCACAGATGTCAGAACAGCTTCTTCTATCTCCTTCTTAAAAGAATGAAAGGACTCCAACGCCTCAGGAGTCAGAGGAAATGATGTTTTAGAGAGAGGTAACAGTTTCTTAGAAAAGTTTGGAATATATCGAGAATAATGGGAAAACATACCTATGCACCTACGAAGAGAAGCCGTATTGGTAGGGATGGGCGTATCTCGAAGAGGTTTCAAGCGCTCAGGATCAGGTTTTATAGTTCCATTTCGAATAGTACATCCGAGTAAATTAATTTTTGATTTTGAAAATACACATTTATCCATATTAATCGTTAGGTTATACTTTTTGACAGCATCTTTAAAACGCCTCAAATTTTGATCGTGGTGTTCCTGGTCTTTGCCACATACAGTTACATCATCAAGGTAAGCATAGGTGTCTTTCAGTTTTTCGTTATCTATTATATCTGTTATAACGCGTTGAAAACTAGCAACACCATTGGTAACTCCAAAAGGTACTCGTTTGAATTGGTATAGTTGGTCACCAGCTTCAAAAGCTCTATAGTATCTATCTTCTTCAGGGATAGGCACCTGGCGGTATGCTCCCTTAAGGTCAATAGTACTAAAGACATTATAAGAGGCAACATTATTTATAATGTCTTCTATACGGGGAAGAGGGTAAGCATCAAGATGTGTGAAACGGTTGATAGTTCGAGAGTAATCTATCACCATTCTTTTCTTGTGATTCTCAGTCTGTGTAATGAGCACTTGTGCTCTCCATGGGGAAATGCTTGGTTCTATAATGTCCTCTTTTAACAACCGTTTTGTTTCTACTTCAATAAATTTGGCATCAGCCGTAGTCACTCTTCTAGATTTAATGCATATGGGTTTACAGTCAGGGGATAAATGAGAAAACAGTTTAGCAGGTTTAACCATAGCTGCCGCCATGCCACAAATTGATAGGGGAGGATTGTTACCACCAAAATTCATCTCCAGGCTTTCATGTAGCGAAAGTACATCATGACCCAGTATAATCTCGGAACATAAATTAGGTATTACCTGAAGTTTTACATCAGAGTAGGCGTGGCCTTTTAATTCCATTTTAACTCTGCACTGCCCTCTAATCTGAGAACGAAAAGACGTTGAAGCCATTATAACTTCCCCTTGTGACGGTTGTATTTTAAGCTTTAGTTCTTTAGCTAAATTAGAATTGATAAAGCTTAAAGAGCTACCAGTATCAATGAGTGCTGATGCTCGAGACCCATTAACAAAAACTGGTATAACAGCCTTTGATAAAGGCATAGCAGTTTCCTTACAGGTGGCTAAAACTGCAGCGGTTGTACCTTGCTTCTTACTTGTTCTCTTCGAAGATTTGCATGCTCTCGCATAGTGCCCTTTCTTCCCACAATTATTACAAATAGCATCTTTGGCTGGGCACTGATCTCTTTTATGCTTGCCATGGCCACAAAAGAAACATTGGTTCATAGACCCCGTAGCAGCTAAATAATCATTGTTAACTTCACTATCACCTGAAGTCTGAGAAGTGATCGACTGAGTAATAGCAGCCAAGGGAACTTTATTTTGAGTAATATACACTTGGGCCTGTTCACCTGCAAGCTCCAACGACCTGGCTTGTTCATAGGCCTCTTGGAGAGTCAATGAAGGCCGCTCAAGAAGTCTCTGTCTTATCTGAGGGGATATCAAACCACTAATGAAAGAGTCCCTTATTGAGTCATCTCTGTTAGTTTCGGCCGTTACTGCCTTAAAATTGTAATCTTTTCCTAAAAGCTTAAGGGCCTCAAGGTATCTATCTATAGATTCCCCAGACTCTTGACGTCTAGTAGCTAATTTATGTATATAATGCCGATAGCCATCAGATTGTTCTGCTGCATCCCTGTATCAGTAAGTGAAGGGGTGAAATGAATAACACAACACAGTTCACCTTCTTATTAACACAATAAACAGGCTTTAATTGACTAAGAACTTAACATGATAAAACTTTACATACAACAATTTGCTTCTTCTTTAGCGTCTTTTCAACTAAACAGTGTTGCCATCAAGGGGAAAGAAGTTTCAGCGTAATGAGTGTCAATGGATCAACGATGAAAACTATAATAAACAAAAATTTACTAACTAATTTTTTTTATCACCTAAACTTTCCCCCTATCACTTTCCATCCCTCCCCTACAGATGTGTGTAGTTGAGGGGGGGGGGGGGGGGGGGGGGTAGAGGGCCCGGACCTCTCATTTGCCCAGGGGCCCGAGAATCCTGTCAACGGGCCTGGACTGGGAAGTGATTGGACAATCATCAGCTATGATGGTGCATAGGTGCATTAATTTAATTACCATACTCTTCTCTTGATACGGCAGTTGCACCAGTAAATATTTAATAACTCTAATTCAATAAAATAACCAATACTCAATTTAAAGAGAATTAGTGTGACGTTTAAGCAATCCAATCAGAAATTAAATCGGTCAACAATTGCGGACGCCATAAGAGTTCAAAGTCAAAAATTAAAAAAAAAAAAAAAATTTAGCACTATTTAAGGTAGAACCGATAGAGGTACGACAAAAAGCCATAGAACCTTAAAATAACCTTAGATCTTTTAAAATCAGTTACCGTTGGTGTTGGTGCAATCAGCTTGTCGATACGACTTGCCGTTTAGCCACAATAAGCTTCAAAAAAAACTTTAAAATGCGTCCGCCATCTGTAATTTTGTAAGGGGGGGGGGAATTTTTATTTTTTAACTTTTCGAATTTTTGCAGTCGGTTTGGGTCAATTTCTGATCAAACGCAAAAAACAGTGAGTCTCTAGGTAGTCTAGAAGTACCTAAACATTTTGATTAGCGGGACTGTGGGGTTTGTTTACGGTGGGTCAACCTAATTTTTTTAGGTTATGTTTTATATACTTATTTTTATAAAATTGTTAATAACTTTGGTTCTACTCAATATTTTTCGATTAAACTAAGCCTACAAATTGCGCAACATGTTTGCGCTCACCTCTGAAAAAAAATTAGTCGATATCGTTAAGCCAGTTTTGCGCCTGTAAAGTTTGACTGGGGCGACAGACATACACGAAAAAAGTTAAGGCCGGATTCAGTTTTCGGAATGCATAAAATGAATAAAGTATCAAAAAGAAATTCAATTCTGACGAATGTACAGACAAAACTTTAATTTTATATAAATAGATGATGAATATGATACAATAGATTTGAAGTACAACATTTGTCCACCAGAGTCGCTTATTTGTTTTATTTCTAGCAGAAGACATACCAATTGACGAATTGATCGAAGACACAGCGGGACCTGTAACGGTCGAAACTTTGTCCAAAGGAGCAGGTATTCTTCTTCCATTGCCCCGAAACACATTCAAGATAATCCTTGCAGTTACCAAACTCGTATCCTTTATTATGATCTGTGTCAGTGCACTTAGTTGTCTACAACAAATAAGAAAAATTATATAATATTAATGATGGTCTCACAAAAGCTGATTGTGTGGAGTAAAACCAAATTAAAGTTTGTTTTGTTTTACTCGTCTTGCATGAGCGTTGGCAAAATCTTCAATTAGAACTAGTCATATTCAAAGAATGAGGTACTGGCTACACTGAGTGCGAGACCGAGTTTGTTCGATTCCGCTTCAGAAACACAACACATGTATCATCATGAAGCGGCGAGTTAAAACAAACATGTTTGTTTGCAAGCGTCTTCGGCGGCCGAAAACGCGATCCACCAACCACTGAGGGGTGGCCAAATAAACTCAAATTTAAATTACATAAAAACTTTAAATCTATAGTATAAATAAGACCAACAACACAGAACATTTCTTTTTGGATACAAAAAAATAATTTATTTGGGCTTTTATTCGAAGTGATATCTAAAATGTAGCAGAATTATAAAATCCAAGAAAACCAACAATATGTAGTGAATAAGATTTGTTTTCTCAAGTATAAGTTAAATCCATTCTTATCCTATCAATCATTTGATATCTGTAAAGAATATTATATAACCCAAGTGACCCGCGGCCCTTATACAATTAAAAAAGGCATTTTTAATAATGAATTTAAAAAAAAAAAAAAAAAAAAAAAAAAAAAAACGAAAAAAATCAATATATAAATAAACATTTTCAAATGTTGCATAACAAAAATTGCATTTATAGTGATTTTTTTCTGTTTAAGATGGTAACCTCCCCCTCCCCCCCCCCCCCCCCCCCAAAAAAAAAAACACAGTTGGGAACGACTGGATTAAAGGAAAGAGAAGAAATTGGGAATTTATAAAAATCAATAACTTCCTTTGCAGGAGTCAAAATGATTTGAATAATAGATTAAAAGTAGAGAATTAATCAAAATCAATTATTTTTTTCACAGGTATCAAATTATTAACAAGAAAACCAAAAGGAATTAATAAGAATCGATAATTTTTAACTTCCTCTAACTTCTACCGTGAGGTGTAGGGCGGCGACAGAAAGCCTTTCACCGGTCCCGGTCCTTAGCTTCTAACAAAGCATCAGTCCAGGACATGCCTCGTCTCAGTACAAGGTCTTAATATTGTCCTGCCAAGTCACTCTCCTTCTTCCTCTGGGCGTCGTCCTTCGGTCCTTAGCTTCTAACAAAGCATCAGTCCAGGACATGCCTCGTCTCAGTACAAGGTCTTAATATTGTCCTGCCAAGTCACTCTCCTTCTTCCTCTGGGCGTCGTCCTTCGGTCCTTAGCTTCTAACAAAGCATCAGTCCAGGACATGCCTCGTCTCAGTACAAGGTCTTAATATTGTCCTGCCAAGTCACTCTCCTTCTTCCTCTGGGCGTCGTCCTTCGGTCCTTGCCTCCAATGCTTGTTTTGGGAATCGGGTGGCGTCCATTCGTACTACATGTCCGAACCCCTTTAGCTGGGTGTTATTAACCCAGTCCATCAGGGGTGTCACATTTAGCGAATCCCGGATAGTTTATTTTGGGACTCTGTTCCGCCTTGTCTTCCCCGCTACTCGTCGAAGATATCTCATTTCTTGAGCCTGAATCCTGCTTTCATGTTTGGAGGTGACTGCCTAGGACTCACATCCGTATGTTAATATAGGCCTATAAATAGAATTGTAGACTGTCATCTTAGTTTCCTCCGATACTTCGCGTTTTCTGAGGAAATTGGTATTTACTGAGTGGAACATTCTGCCTGCTGCTGCTATACTAGAGTTGACCTCGGTGTTTATCTTCCCATCTTTCGCTATGTTAATTCCTAGATATTTGAAAACCTCAACCGGCTCCAGAGGTCATCTAGCAAAATCCTATGGGGGGGTATTGTTTCTTGATACCACCATTGTCTTGGTCTTGGAGCTGCTGACTTTCATGTTTTTTGCTTGTAGGTGTCTAATTAATCAGTCAAAGTTGTACTGCAGCTTTTCGTTTGAGTCTGCCAGCAACACTAAATCGTCGGCGAATGCCAATGAGTTGATGTTTACTAACTTCATCCACCAGTGGCCTAGTGAGTAATAATCAGCGCCGGTGCTACACTTTTGGCCGCCACAGGCAAGACGGTTTTTGGCCACCCCATTGAAATAGGCATTTTATGACCCGGGGGGGGGGGGGTGAATTTTGGGGCTTCGCTGCATATATGTGTTTGCGGGTTATTATACACAAAGAATAACTGGAAAGTTTCAAATTTTTGTTTTAAGACAAACGAAAGAAATTATAATTGTCCTCGGTTTGGTTTCGCCTACGGAACCTAAAAATGGATATACCTAGAGATTATGCAAATTAACCAAAAGTTGGCCTATAAGTTAGTAAGTTTAATACTTTACTATTAAACAAAAATATTCCTATTTTAAGTTGGTAAGAATAGTATTGATATTATAAAAAATAGGTCTAAACTGTCACTGAGACATGAATATTTCCACTAATTGTAACTGAATTTTTGGATGTCTAAAATTTTATAATATTAATATCATCTGAGGAAAAAATTATAATATTTAAATATAATCATATACAAATTATTTTTTTTTTCTAGGGGCCTGAAATTTTCTATGGCCATATTTTTAATATTATCCTTAGTGAACATTATATTGTGAATTGTAATGAAACATGCGTTTCTGATACTTTATTTTAGATTAGATTAAAAAGTAAATTTTTACTAATAAGCCATCTTTTGTTAATAACTACTTAAATTATTTTCAACTTTTTAAAATAAAATAATTTTTCCACTATCAACCGCCCTTACAGAGTCAGAGGGCTGAACAAAGTTTATTTAATATAACCTGACTAGTTTTTAAAATTGTGCATGTCACTATTATTTAGCTATGATAGTTTTTGAGTTATAATTAAGTAAAGTAGGCTATTTTTAAACTCAATATTAGAGGAAGGGTACTTCTTTAGATAGTTACTCCCCTATGCTGCTTTAGAATAAAAGTAACTTTCACTAAATAACTATTACGAAAAAGAGATGTTTAGTCCAATTTTGTTTGCGACCAAGGAATATTTCATTTCTGTTTTTATAAGGGGAGTAACAGTCTAAAGAAGTGCCATAGGAAGAAACCTATAACAGAACTGAGCTTTATATTTTTACTTTCTCATATAAAGAGAAAGTAAAAATATTTGTGATGGCGCAAAAATTCGATCTTGAGATTTTGATGAATTTACACGTTTGGATGTCCCCTGAGTCCAAAAAAGCTGTTTTTAAAAAATGTCTGTCTGTCGTCTGTGGATACGCCTGGAGCCTAAACTACTGGGCTAATTTTGACAAAATGTGGCATACATGTTCAGAAAAATCATAACCCAAAAATGAATTTTAGCTCCAAATTTGGAGCCGCTACCTCCCCAAAAATTCTGAAAAAAACGTGAAAAAAATCATTTCCCGAAAACGGTTCCGACGATTTTGATTAAAAAATTCTAAAATGTAGTCTCCATTTAAATACGAATCTTACGATATAAGCCGTTTTCCCGGGGAAATCTAGTTCCTGAGAAAATATCTTTAACCGCGGACGGAGAGAGGCCAGGATCGATTCCCCGCCGAGGAGAAATTATTTTTAAATTTTGATGAAAATATTTAATAATAATTAAATGTACCTACTAAAACTAATACATAGAAAAAACTGGGCTAAGTAATTATGAACTCGTATATCAAAAACTTTGTCTGAATTGCCTCGGACCGATTTTTATTTTATTAGGATTAGGAGAGATATATATAACAATTACAAAATTAAGGGAAGGGTAGAAAATAAACAGCTATAAAGGGGTAAGAAAAGAGTTAAGTGAATAAATAAAAAAAAGATATGAGGTATAATAAAAAAGACTTAAGGAGGGTTACGACAAAAAGCAAAGACAGCCGATAGTTTTTTTTAGGAATAAAAAGAAATAACACCGGTGTAACCAAGAACCAACCCGAAATGCGATTAGCTCGGCTACATAACTAAAACAGCACCTGATAAGATATTGTTTAGGGGTGTTATTACTATTACTAGGGTTCCATCTCTAACTGCCTACTCAGTACGGAGGTTACGCTCATTATTATCTTTTTGCTATTATAGATTTTGTTTTTCAATTTATAAAATAAAACGAACTGAGGGCGTCATCGGCCGCCCCCTGAGTTTTGCCGCCACGGGCGGCCGCCTGCCCCGCCTGTGCGTAGCGCCGGCGCTGGTAATAATAATAATAATAATAATAAATATTCTTTATTCCACCACTTGAAAAAAACATGTAGTACAATTTAAATAATAATACAAAAAATAAGTATAACTAACACCCATTTAGTAGCTAAACAATAAACAATAATATATGTGGTGAGAGTCCTCAGTAGGTGTCGCAGCACCTAGAGAGAGGACTCTGTCTCTCAATTTGGTCAGTATTTATTTATTTTATTTTATTATTATTATTTATATACAGATATATATACACACACCTACATATACACATACACATACACCCATATTATTATATTACATTATATTTTTAATTATTTATCCTTTACTTAATTATTCATTTATTTTTTTTATATATATATTTGTATTGATGTAGTTTAATCATTATTTTGTTGAATCAGTAAGTGTTGTTTAATTTTGTTTTTATATGTGTTAATGTTAGTAATCTGTCTAAGTTCTGTCGGTAGTTTGTTATAGTAAATTGGTCCAAGGTACGTTGAGTGTCGTTGTTTTCTAGTTGTGTGAGTCTGTGGTATTAGCATCTTTAGATGAGTCTGAAACCTAGTCGAGTAATTGTGAATTATTGGTATTTTTTCAGTATGAAAAAAATTCAATAAAACTGCTTTCTGGTATAAAGATTTGACTGACAGTACTTTAAAATCGAGATAGGTCTGGTGTGAGGGATACCTTTTTGGTTTTTTCATTGCTATCTTTATAATGGCCTTTTGAATAATTTCTACTGGTTGTAAATGTGAGTTGGCTGCCATACCCCAGGATAAGATACAGTAGTTCAAGATGGACTCGACTAGAGCATGGTAGAGCATTCTCATTACAGATTTGTCTGCAAAGAGTCTTACTTGAATAAAACTGTAGATGGTTCTCCTGACCCTAGCAACCATCCATGAGATGTGTTGCTTCCATTTAAGGTTGTTGTCCACTATAACTCCCAGGTATTTAATACTATCAACTCTGTCTATGAAGTTTATACAAGTACAGTCTTGTGTTTGTCCGTCAGTACAGTCCTCGTTATGTATATTAATAGTCATGTTGTCCGGTGGTTGCCCTCTTTGGTCAAGTGAAAAGCACATATATTTTGTCTTGTCCATGTTTAATGTCAGTAAGTTATTATCAAACCAGGATTTTACTATAGATATTCCCTTTGATGCATTTCGAAACACCTGTTCCCAGGTGCCACCTCTGAAATACAGCAAAGTGTCATCCACAAATGAGATTATCTCCGAGTAAATGTCATCTAATTTCAGTAGGTCGTTTAAGTATATCAGGAAGAGCCAACAAGCTATCACAGTACCCTGAGGTGTACCGAAAGTTACATTCAATGGTGCACTTACCTTTCCATTTACTTTTACTTGTTGGCATCGATTTTCTAAATAGCTTTTAAACAAGTTATGGCATTTTCCTCTTATACCTATTGAGTGTAACTTCCTAAGTAATACCTCATGTGAAACAGTATCGAAGGCCTTCTTCAAATCTATAAATATAGCCAGAGATTTGTTACCCGTGTCTAAGTCGTTAATTACATGTTCTGTTAGTTTGTATACAGCGTCACTAGTACTTTTATTTTTCATGTATCCGTACTGGTTAGTTGATATAATATTATTATTTTCTAAGAAGTCAGTCAGTCTAGTCTTTATACATTTTTCTATTATTTTAGATATATTGGAAGTAAGAGATATGGGTCTGTAATTAGAAGGGTCAGTCTTTTCTCCTTGTTTGTGTATAGGAATTATAGTTGCTTGTTTCAGCACATCTGGAAATATTCCTTGCTGCAAACATAAGTTGCTTAAGTAAGTCAGGGGTTTTACCATATTTTCCTGAGCACATTGTAGGTACTGAGCCCTGATACCGTCTATTCCTGGTGCTTTGTCAGTTTTTAGATTGTTGATGTGCTTTCTAATTTCATCCTCAGTTATTATGTCAAATGTTTCTAGAGTTTTGTTCGTGTCTGCGTTAATATTGTCATTGTCAGTATTTGTATTGTTGATATTACTCGGTGGCGTTATTTTATCTGCCAGGTGCTTTCCAATGTTACTGAAATATTTGTTAAGTTGTTCAGTTATGTCTTGAGATTCAGTATATATTAAGTTGTCTACTTTTATTTCGTTTATAGTATTATTCGCTTTGTTCTTGCTGTTTAGGCAGTCATTAATAGTCTTCCAAACCTGTGTTGAATCTAGTCCTGTTTTGGGTAGTCGATCTTTGAAATATTTAGCTTTAGTTTTTTTAATAAGTTTAGTTAAAATGTTTTTGTATTTGATGTATTTGTCTTTTAGTTTTGTATTAAAGGGTTGTCTGTCTAGGGCTTTTCTCATTTTGTCCCTCCTCCTTTTGGATTCTAGTAAGCCACTAGTAATCCACGGTTTGAGTTTCTTTTTTCTGCATGTAATCTTGTATTGTTTTGTCTGTGTGCATGTCTGTATGTTTTCCTGTATTTTCTGTATGAATGTCTGTGTTGCTTGCTGTGCGTCTGTTATCGTGTATAATTTATTCCAGTCTATCTGTTTTAGTAATGTTTCCAGTCTTTCTGTTTCTATAGATGTCGTAGTAAAAGATTTGTTGAACTAGTACTTTCGAAAAATCGTACAGCTTTTCAGAATATCATCCATCAATGTGTTAAACAAGAGGGGGCTTATAATATCTCCTTGCCTTAATCCTACGGATGTCTTAAATACTGGAGAAGTGCAGTGTCCAGTTCGCACGCAGTTTCTGCAGTTCTTATATAAGCTCTTTACCCTATCAATGAGCCTTTGGTCTACATTTCTGTTCCTTAGGGACTTCCACAGTTCTTCCCGTGGTACCCGGTCAAAAGCCTTTTCTAGGTCAACGAAACAGGCATGTAGCACTCGGTCATACTCTATCACCTTCTCGCTAATCTGCCTAAGCGTGAAAATCAGGTCCTGTGTGCTCCTATCCGGTCTAAACCCTCCTTATGCTTCGTGAAACTGTGGTTCCACAGATGGTCTCAGTCGTGTCTCGAGGATTCTGCTATACACTTTTCCCGGAACACTTAATAAGGAGATTCCGCTATGGTTTGAACAGTTTCTGTTGTCCCCTTTTTTAAATATAGGCACTATAACTGATAGCTCCCAATCTTTCGGTATTTCACATGAATTCCATGTTAGTCATTACTCTGAGGAGCATGTCTTCCCCTGTCTTGCCCATACACTTAATCATTTCTGGAGCAATCCCATCGTATCCTGCAGCCTTTCCCATCTTCATCTTGCCAAGAGCTATTTTCAATTCCTCTACTGTGATCTCATTTCCAGTTTCTTCGTTCTCAGTTTCGTCACCTGTAGGTACTATGTCTGTGTCCTGCTCCTGTGTTGCTATTTCCCCGCCTTCGTTCAGTAGTTCATCAAAATACCTAAGCCATCGGTTCATTATGTCCTTTTCCTTGGTCAATAGTTTTCCTTCCTTGTCTTTGATAAATTTCAGTGGACAATCATCTTTGTTTTCTTTCCTCATGTTTTTAATCACCTTATAGAAGAGTTTCTGATTTTCTCCTGCGCTATTTTCCATAAAGTTGCCGAATTCTTCCAATGATTTTCTCTTTTCCTCTCTTACTGCTAGTTTGACCTTCCTTCTCTGCTCTACATATTGTTTATATGCAACTTTTCTTATATCTTGCGGCTGTCCTTCAGTTGCAAGGTACTGTTTCCACTTTTCTTTCTTTGCCTTTACTTCCAGTTTGACTTCCTCCGTCCACCAGCGCGTTACCTTATTCCTTCTACCCCCACATCTGACTGTTCCACATACCTCTTCTGCAGCTTTGGCTATGGTGGATTTGAAGTTCCGCCACGCTTTTTCTAGAGACGCCTCCTGTCTCATCCTTGGGAGTGTTTCTGCGCTCTCAGTCACTTTAATTTGGTACAGTTCCTGCTGCTCTGGACTCTTGAGTTTCCAGACCTTAGTTTTCGTAGTGATTCTTCGCTTTCTTTTCTTCCTCGGATTGGGTTTCCGACCTACCACTTTGGTCATTACCAGAAGATAGTGATCAGTGATCACTACCAATCTCAGGTCCTCGTTTTATTCTAGCATCTCTGATCTTTGGAGGTCATGGAGTTTTACAAGGATATAGTCAATGATGGATCGTTCGTTCCTCGTGATGACTTCTCTAGTATACTTATGGATGTCCTTATGTGGGAACATAGTGTTTGCAAGGACTAGTTGATTTGCCGTACAGAACTGGAGTAACCTTTTTCCATTTGTGTTTCTTTCAGGTTCTCCATATCTCCCCAAGACTTTTGGGTACCCTCGTATGTCATCCCCTACTCTCCCATTAAAATCTCCTACTATAATCACATTATTATCAATATCATCTACAACACTTTGTAGTTTCTCAAAGAAAATGTCCTTCGCCTCTACTAAGTCATCTTCATTCGGCCCATACGCCACTATTAATGTTGTTGGTTTGCATTTCTCTTCTTCTTCCATGGTAATAGTCATAAGTCGTTCATTTACTTATATCCAGTTTTTAATTTTTCTTGTGTAATCCTTGTTGTTGTGACTTTAGCCCACAACATAGCTTAGAAAAAGGTATTATTTAGAATAAAATAAAACATATTGGATTGAGTGAGGGCGAGTCATATCGTGCTGTAGATTCAAACCAGACTGCCCGTCTAGGCTTTAACTATATAATACAAGGATGCCTCCCCACCACGCACTTTATTAACATCTCGTATATATATATATATATATATATATATATATATATATATATATATATATATATATATATATATATATATATATATATATATATATATATATATATATATATATACATATTTAAACTCTATAATAATAACTGGAATTTAAACTCTATATATAACACAAGGAAAGTAACTCCTGCACGAGCTCTATCCAAGGTAGTAACACCCGAGTAGAGTTAAGACGGCCTTACACCTTGCGATTTGTCGGTGCAATCTGGTCGGAACGATAAATCGCACCGATATATTGTAAGGTGTAAATGGAAATTGTATAACGATGTCGGGGTTGGGGTTGGGTTGTAGATCGAAGCAAAACCTATTTAATCTGTGAGATCGGTGACGACAAGTCGGTGCGTGTAAAGGGATGTTGTACAACCTGCGGGCCAACCCCGATCTCTACTTTCCTTCGCACTACATATATTTTACTAAATTTACTGCCTAGGCAGCAAAAATTGGTTTGCTGAGGATTTTTTTCAGGCTAAGCCGCGCCCACATTCCTCGCCACACATAAAAAAAACTTTTTTAACCTAATCTTTAACCTAAATTATTTGAGCATTTTACCATAAAAATATTACGAATTTATAAAATAAGGTATAAAATAAATAATAATTTATAAAATAAATGAGTATTACTAAAATAAGGTTTATTAATACTCATAATAGATTATATTTATAAAAAAAAGAATGCAGTAAAAAGATAAAATAGAGGGATTAGGTCTTAAAATAATCATAAATAAATTAATTTAGTGGCAACACTGCAGCTCGTCTATTAAGGAAGATTGGGTCAGAGATCGGGGTAGATATCGGTGTGGTGTAAACGCTCCCAGGTTGCAACGATATATCGTGCGATTTATCTTCCTTCAGATTGCACCGACAAATCGCAAGGTGTAAGGCCGGCTTAAGAGGAATCCATCAAGCTGCTTACATCCTTGTCCTTTCATTTTTGTTTCAGTTAAACCCACTACAGGTATATTATTTGATATTTTGTTACCGGTGACATCAAATCGACAAGCCTCGCCTAAAAAAAAACCTCCAATATATAACCATTATAGTTGTGGTTGTTGGTGTAAACGACTTAACTGTCATCGTTAAAAAGACTTACAGTCTGACCTAAATGTAGACAGTGTATCATATTATCATGGTTCATATATAACAGAGAAACCGCAGTACATATCAAACTCAGTGGTAAAAATATAATGATTCCATATTATTTTAATTTTTATGTCGTATAAAGTATATAAACTCATTATAGTATTGATTTTATCATCATCCTTTACTTTATTATTGTTATCAACTTCTGTGAACATTTTTAAATTAAAAAAGAATTTACTACTAAATGTCTATATTACTACAATCTAGAAGCTAGACATTCCAAAGAAGGTGACTTGACTCGTAAAACCAATGACACCTAAGTTCTTAGAATTTCACCAAGAAGCAGTGAAGTTAAACCTTTACCAGTCGAGTCTACGTGAAAGAATGTTCTTTTACGCAAATATTTCACCAGATATATCGACCACTCACTGATCTGATTTAATTATATGAATCTGTCAAAGTGTTTAAGCATATTCGTAGTAATGATCACAAACAATTATTAAACAAAAATGGCTTCGGTTGAAACTTACCTGAGTAGTTGGCTTGATGGTCCTTGTTGTGTTTGTGGTTGTTGTGGTTCTCGTTGTCGGTGGTTCTTCAGTCTTTGATATAGGTCGCCAAGAAGGTTTTTTAGCCGGTGATGTAGGCTCCGAAGAAGGTTTTTTAGCCTGTGATGTAGGCTCCGAAGAAGGTTCTTCAGAACTAGAATTATTTGGCAGCATTACTCGTTTATCACCATTGAAACGAGGTTCAACTTCTTCACTTCCTACACAAGCCAATAAAAATATCACTGATATTTTATAATATCAATATCAGTCGTATTAAATAAACAATTTAATACGACCATAATGCTAGGCATCGCGTGGCTATTGAAGCGTAGCCATTGATATGCCATAAATATTAGATAGTTAATCATGATGTGTTTTTGGTTAAAGAATATGATTCAGGTAATGGCCTGGAGGCTAAGCAGCCCAATAATAAAAAGAATATGATTGCAATAGAGAGCCGGTTAGTGGGAACCTATCTACATATTCCTTTACTTACACATGTTCCGGCCATCATCATTTTTAACTATTATAAAATGTATCCCTTCGCTACACAAAAACTTATGGATGTATCAAGTTGATTTTCAATGAATGTATCAAGTTGATTATCAATGGATGTATCAAGTTGATTATCAATGGATGTATCAAGTTGATTATCAATGAATGTATCAAGTTGATTATCAATGGATGTATCAAATTGATTATCAATGGATGTATCAAGTTGATTATCAATGAATGTATCAAGTTGATTATCAATGGATGTATCAAGTTGATTATCAATGAATGTATCAAGTTGATTATCAATGGATGTATCAAGTTGATTATCAATGGATGTATCAAGTTGATTATCAATGAATGTATCAAGTTGATTATCAATGGATGTATCAAGTTGATTATCAATGGATGTATCAAGTTGATTATCAATGAATGTATCAAGTTGATTATCAATGAATGTATCAAGTTGATTATCAATGGATGTATCAAGTTGATTATCAATGAATGTATCAAGTTGATTATCAATGAATGTATCAAGTTGATTATCAATGGATGTATTAAGTTGATTATCAATGAATGTATCAAGTTGATTATCAATGGATGTATCAAGTTGATTATCAATGGATGTATCAAGTTGATTATCAATGAATGTATCAAGTTGATTATCAATGGATGTATCAAGTTGATTATCAATGGATGTATCAAGTTGATTATCAATGAATGTATCAAGTTGATTATCAATGAATGTATCAAGTTGATTATCAATGGATGTATCAAGTTGATTCGTTATTTTAAACGCTTAAAATAATAAAATATAATAAAAACTAAAAATAGTTTTTACAATCTTTATTACTTCATAGTGGTGTCGCTTTTGTTTTACAAAAAGGATATATCTCACTATTCCTTAACTAATAAAATGTACCACTTCACTACACAAAAACTTATGGATGTATCAAGTTGAAATTTTACATGCCTGCTTTAATAATGCTTTAGACGACGTATATGAAGTTTTATTAAAATCATTACGTTAGAACGTGAGATGTCGGTAAAAACGTTGTTTTCTCTATTTTAAATATTTAGGTCCGCTTTAATAGTTTTTACAATCTTAATTACTTTAAATCAAATTTTAATTATCATTACCTACGGGGGAGATACAGAGAAAAATAGACCCCCGTCCCGGTGCGGGGGATAAAGCGCATATGCAAGAGAAACAAATTGGCGGGGCAGGTTGAAACTTATAAGGGATTTAAAGTAGGCTAACTATGACCTACCATCAAAATTTCAATAAAATCAGATGAGTAGTTTATAAAACATGTTGGTTCACAAAACAAAAATTGAGCACCGAACGACAGACAGACCGACAGACAGACAGACAGACAGACCGACAGATTGACGTGAAACCAAGGATCTTATATAAAGGGGATAGAGGGTTGAGGCAAAAAAGTGACCCCATGAAGATATGTAAAATATTAGCTCCAATGGGACAAATTACCTTCCTCTTGGTTATAGGTTACCAAGAATTTGTTTATAGTGTCAGGTTATAACCTGTTAAAAAAGGTAATTTGTCCCAGTTCAAAGGTCGTGGAGCATGCGCAGTATGATTTTTTCTCCAATTTCTCTTACCTTCATGGGGTCACTTTTTTGCCTTAAACCCCTTCTTAACGTTACATCCGCTTTATATAAGATCCTTGCGTGAAACCAAAAATGGTCCCTGATGTCTGTAACGGATTTCTGTCTTGGAATATTTGTAATCTGAAACGAAATATTTTTGTTCTTTAGAACGATCACATAGCTTCCGTTACCTTCGGTAAACTTAGAGGCCAAAAGGGGGAAAAAGTAAAATAAATTAGACAATAATGGGTCGACAGCGAAACATGATCGACCCGAGGAAGTACTAATTGGCAGATTATTTTTCTTTCATCGATAATTATAATTCGGGATATATAGGATTTGATCTGTAGTAAGAATCCCAATAAAAACACTAGTGTAAAAAAATAAGCCAAGTCTCGCGTACAAAGTTGTGAGATCATAGTTGGAGCCAAGTTTGCCTCGTCCAAGTAAGTTCTACTAGGTCTGATTCATCCAGTTCAAGTAAATCATGTGACTGTCCCCTCTCTATTCTTTGTCCCCCACAAATACAAACCTTTTCTTTTCCATATTAATCTACATTTTACTACGTTTTTATTAGCTTGCTTTCTTGTTTGCTTGTTTGTTTGTCCGGTACAAATCTGGCAATAGATTTCTTACTAACTTCCCAAATAGCTAGACATTAGAAACTTTTAGCATAGCTCAGAACACGATGACAATGCATTATTTTAATGCTTTTAGCCATCTTTCAGCAGAATTTAATTGGTTTTCAGCAAATTTTGCTGAAAGTTAGTTCGGAAAAAATCCGCAAGTTATTTTTATTTGTTTTGATATATCTCATAGTATTTACAATCTTCATTTTGACTGGTTTCAAATTTGTGATTTTTTATTAAGAGGTAAACATTGAATGACAGCAAAACAGGAAATATATCGATTATATTATTTATATTATTTCAAATATATCGATGGCACGCTTTAGATTTGGTGTTGGGGGTGATCCGTTGTACAAAGATTTGTCTTTTTATAGGTTTCAGATCAGCTCTCTAGATGGTTGTCATTTATGTGAAGTAAATAAATTCGGAACTATTTTTTTTCCCCCCTAACTTTATATATTATATAACAATAACGATTATATAATAGCCATTAGATGGGCAAAGAAACAGATTTTATTATCACGTATCTAGGATTGCTAGAAGTGTCATGATGAGTCAGTATATAAATAACATAACTTTAGGTCCATATATCTTATAACCAATGTAGGTAGTAATGCTGTATTTTAACTTGGGTCTTCAGGGGTTATAAAAACACTTTTTTATACATAAAAAAGGTGATATTTCTCCCTTAATTGGGATATCTTCAAACCTTGTTTTGAAGTCAATGATACATTTTAAAAAATTCTTCACCAATAATTTGGTAAAAAGTCTAAAAATCAGGTTATACAATCTGATGTGAGTCAATAGGGCTCAATCAACTGACTCTAATGTAGGTAGAGGTGTGAAATTTATTTTTTCCGTGGTAGGCTGTGAAATAGTAACTTTAGAGCCTAAAAAACATAGCTAAAATCCATTTTTTAATTACGTGGACTTAAAAAATCTTTTCATTACTCCTAGCTGTAAGTAATAGTATATTATGTTACTAGGCTGTGAAGTGAGTTTTTTCTTTACCGCGGCAATTACATTTACTGTGTCGAGCGAAGAGAGACAGTAAATATTGCCAAGGTAAAGAAAAAACACTTCCCAGTCGCGTAGCATATGCTATTTTTTCCGAGGTAGCAGACAATGAAAAAACATTAAATATTAATCACTAATCAATGTATAATAATAACAAATATTAGTACATACTTAAGACTTAAAAAAAGAAACCTTAAAAAGAGGTTACACTATAAGAAAAGATAAATAAAGCGCATTGATATCTAGCGGATTTTAATCGTACTAGAAGCATTTCTACAAAGACTGCAGCGGTACTAACAGAAGTTTTGACAACTACCCGCCGGAAAATAAAAATCTTTTAGTTCCTAGGACGTAAAAGATTTTTTCTTTACAGCTAGGAGTAATGAAAAGATTTTTTAAGTCCACGTAATGAAAAAATGGATTTTAGCTATGTTTTTTAGGCTCTAAAGTTACTATTTCACAGCCTACCACGGAAAAAAAATGTTTCTTTCGTGCTGGTAGTTATCAAATCTTCCGTTTTAGCGCAGCAATCTTTGTAGATAGCTTCTTAGTACGATTAAAATTCGCTAGATGTCAATGCGTTTTATGTAATGTAACCTCTTTTTAAGGTTTCTTTTTTTTTAAATCTTAAGTATGTACTAATATTATTTGATATTATTATATTGATTATTGATTAATATTTCATCTTTTTTTATTGTCTTGGCAATATTTACTGTCGAGCGAAGTGAGACAGTAAATTAATTAATTGCCGCGGTAAAGAAAAAAACTCACTTCACAGCAGTGGCGATCCTGGGTTAAAAGTTCAGGGGGGGCTAAAGCCCCCATGTTTTGCGGGTTTAGTATACATTTTAATATACCAGGAAGAACTCATTTGTATGTTATATGTTGTTGCAGTCCTTCCCAGAGGCAATTCTATGCAATTTTTTCGTGAGGCTAAACAATTAAATTCATTCAAGAATGTTATAATTGCCATTGAACTGGTACTGGGAAGTTCTATTGTAAGTAGGTATAGTTGGAGGCTTATTTAAACAGTCTCCTATGATACTTACCATATCTTCACAGAAAAAAGTATTGGTCTTTAAATAATAATCATTTTAACATGAGGATAACAAAAGGATTGGTTTAAAAACGGTATAGATTTTAAAAATGTATAAATTGTCAGAAACAATATAATATTTATAGATAACAAAAATGTTAAAATTAACATGGACGTCGACAGCAGTGCATTAGGTGAAATTTGATTTTAATTCTTTTTCATAAAATAAATTAAACTACTTTTTTAAATTAAAGTATTTTTAAAAGAATTTTAAGTTTTAAATTAAATCAAATTATTATTATTATTAAAAATGGGAAATAGACAGAAAAAAATAGACCCCAGCACCAAGACTCAAACCACGGGCCTCTATATTTCCGTTACAGTGCTCTGAGCAACGAAGAAATTTTAATAGAAACTTAAAAATAGTAATTGTAAAATGTGTGTTGTGTGTTGTTAGTGTTGTAAAGGTGTATACCTAATCATGGTAGATTAAATAGATCAGGCAATAGCAATTATGCAATATTACTTCACATCTATAATAAACTGTGTCATTTATTCAATAGTTGTGAAAAACATGTTTTCTTAGGGTGGCCATAATATAAAGTTTGGGAAGGTGGTCGAGCTATTGTACCCCCCCGACGAAAGTGGGGGGCCCTAGCAAAAATTTGGATAAAGTTTAAATTTGATAAAGAAAAGCTTTAGATTAAGTTTTCGGACATCATTGGTAAAAACTGTCCTTTCAAAACATAACCTTTCATAAGTTACCCTAAAATAAATAAAAATTATATAAGTTAAAATATCACGGGGAAGTACTTGCGTCCAAGTACGTTTTAGGGTTTTGTAGATAAGCATACCCGTTATATAATTAATTTTTACCGTAATATATTTTTTTTCTCTGACCTCAAGGGTCCCTGGTTCGATCCCGCGGGGGGTCACAATGTTTTTTATCGGAAATTTTCACCGACCCACCATAAGGTATAACCATGAATTATTTCGAAATTTTAGGACCAGGCGTTATATAGTGGTTGGGGGGATATCTTTGGGTATATTTTGATTAATTTAACCAATAAGCAATGCAAAATTTAAAAAGCAAGTATATATTTGTAACTTAAGATACAGCAGCTTTCATTTGATACCTACTCGAAACTTTAAAAAAATATAAATTTCTGAGTTTACCAATTTTTGCGACTTGCGCATGCGCATATTTAATTTTTTACTTCTGTATATTTTTCCTGTATTTGGGTCAAAAAGTTGCATCAGCCATCAGTGTTTTAAATTTCAGCACTTTAGCTAAAACGGTTCGAGCCCTATGAACCATAGAGCGACGGACGGACGGATACATCACCCCCGGCATTAGGGTTTAAAGAAGTATCTACAAAACCCTAAAAAATAAGAAATCGTTTTTGTAATGTAAAAACGAACAGTCTGGGGAAAAAAATAAAAATAAAAAAATAAAAATAAAAAAATAAAACAGAATTAAATCGGATGTCTAGAAATAGGTGGGGAATATAATGCAAATTTACCCCATACAATAAATTGCATATTCGTAATCATTTTGAAAAGTGGAGGGGGAGGAAACACCAGGTCTTCACACAACATATTTGTAATAACTGGTAACAGGTTTTGGCTACTTAATAGCCATCTTCAGATTCTAAACTAGTTGTTCACTGTTCACAGCAACATGGATTACCAAAATGACACACAATTGATATATCACCTATTAATGACAAAATATGGGTTGATAAGTAAAAACGGTTTAAATATTTCAATTAGATAATTTATTTTAATCAATCCATATTATTGTTGAAGTCATTCTATATTAGACTAGCTACTTTTCTTGATTTATCCTACTTACTTCTTTTCTTTTAAGCAGAAGAATATATCATTAATACTTTTAGTAATTTGTTAGTAAAAATATAAATAAATATTTTATATTGCGTGTATTATTCATTCAGAAGTTATGTATGTTATGAACGTGTGTTTTGTATTTTGTTGTTATAGCTTCAGTTTGTTATTATTCCCAAGCTTCATATTTGATTTCTTTTTCAACATTAATTTTAGTTAATACTTATGTTATCTTATTAATATAACACATAGTAATTTACTATGTTATATTAATAAAGATAGTATTTTAGCAGTTTCATTTTTCTGCCACCCGTAGATAAAATATTGTATGCAACAGCAACAAGGCAGCAAAGGAAACATTTTTGCCTCGTTTATTCATAAGCCTGTCCTTGCCATCGGCTCGGAAGCTAATCAGTACTTCGGATACTACTTCGGAAAAAAATAATAATAAAAAAAAAATATATATATATTTCTTAAAAAAAATTTAAAGGTGTGCTAATTTTCTTTCGGGGGCTAATTTTCTTCCAGGGGGGGCTAATTTTCTCCCAGGGGGGGCTATAGCCCCCCCTGCCCCCCCCCCCCCCCCCCCCCCCCCCCCCCTAGGATCGCCACTGCTTCACAGCCTAGTAACATAATATACTATTTCTGTTCAGTCTGTAATGAGCACTAAATTAAAAAAAAAAAAAAAAATTACTTATCTAAGTATCATTAATCAGATTATAGAGGGGTTCCAAAATGCCTTGAAATGGTTCCAGTAAAGGACGGTTCGGCTGTGATCGACTTGGCCGCCAGATACAATATAAATAGGTTCAAATTGATCCAGTCCTATTAGGAAGTTGAATGAAGTCAAGTATATTTCATTTACCATGGTCTTCATTGATGTAAATTGAAATATGCAGACTTTCAAACGGCTCTCCACCATCAAAGTTTCTTTCGTCTTTCCTAAAAAATTAATCATAATTACTATTGACATTTTCATGTCTTGGCAGTGCTACATAACTCGAAAAGTGTAACTAAAAATCTAAGCCAAAAACGGTGTAACAAGGAGTTAGAAAGATATATGAGATGTGCATAGTCTGTCTCCAGCTGTAGGGCCTCCCTCTACCGCGCTTCGTAGGGCCGAAGAAATGCGAAAAGATTTAAACATGTAATAGGAAGTTCATAGGCACATAAACTCGAAAAGCGTTACCAAATAACGACACCATAAGCGTTTCATAAAAATGTCTCACAGTCTTGCAGACTCGTATGCAAGCAATTTTTAATAAAATTTAAATATAACTTGATAACACAGAAAGAAGAAACAACAGGTTAAGAAAACAAAGGAGTCTAGGAAAGTACTCAGGACTTGACCTAACTGCAGAAGGTAGTTAAAAAGTGAAGTAGTCTAGGTAAGCACTCAGGACTTGACCTAACAGCAGAATGTAGTTAAAAAGTGAAGTAGTCTAGGTAAGCACTCAGGACTTGACCTAACAGCAGAATGTAGTTAAAAAGTGAAGTAGTCTAGGTATGCACTCAGGACTTGACCTAACAGCAGAATGTAGTTAAAAAGTGAAGTAGTCTAGGTATGCACTTAGGACTTGACCTAACAGCAGAATGTAGATAAAAAGTGAAGTAGTCTAGGTATGCACTCAGGACTTGACCTAACTGCAGAAGGTAGTTAAAAAGTGAAGCAGTCTAGGTAAGCACTCAGGACTTGACCTAACAGCAGAAGGAAATTAAAATGTGTAGTAGTCTAGATATGCACTCAGGACTTGACCTAACAGCAGAATGTAGTTAAAAAGTGAAGTAGTCTAGGTAAGCACTCAGGACTTGACCTAACAGCAGAATGTAGTTAAAAAGTGAAGTAGTCTAGGTATGCACTCAGGACTTGACCTAACAGCAGAATGTAGTTAAAAAGTGAAGTAGTCTAGGTATGCACTCAGGACTTGACCTAACTGCAGAAGGTAGTTAAAAAGTGAAGTAGTCTAGGTAAGCACTCAGGACTTGACCTAACAGCAGAAGGTAGTTAAAATGTGTAGTAGTCTAGGTAAGCACTCAGGACTTGACCTAACAGCAGAAGGTAGTTAAAATGTGTAGTAGTCTAGGTAAGCACTCAGGACTTGACCTAACAGCAGAAGGTAGTTAAAATGTGTAGTAGTCTAGGTAAGCACTCAGGACTTGACCTAACTGCAGAAGGTAGTTAAAATGTGTAGTAGTCTAGGTAAGCACTCAGGACTTGACCTAACAGCAGAAGGTAGTTAAAAAGTGAAGTAGTCTAGGTATGCACTCAGGACTTGACCTAACAGCAGAAGGTAGTTAAAATGTGTAGTAGTCTAGGTAAGCACTCAGGACTTGACCTAACAGCAGAAGGTAGTTAAAATGTGTAGTAGTCTAGGTAAGCACTCAGGACTTGACCTAACAGCAGAAGGTAGTTAAAATGTGTAGTAGTCTAGGTAAGCACTCAGGACTTGACCTAACAGCAGAAGGTAGTTAAAAAGTGAAGTAGTCTAGGTATGCACTCAGGACTTGACCTAACTGCAGAAGGTAGTTAAAAAGTGAAGTAGTCTAGGTAAGCACTCAGGACTTGACCTAACTGCAGAAGGTAGTTAAAAAGTGAAGTAGTCTAGGTAAGCACTCAGGACTTGACCTAACAGCAGAAGGTAGTTAAAATGTGTAGTAGTCTAGGTAAGCACTCAGGACTTGACCTAACAGCAGAAGGTAGTTAAAAAGTGTAGTAGTCTAGGTAAGCACTCAGGACTTGACCTAACAGCAGAAGGTAGTTAAAAAGTGTAGTAGTCTAGGTAAGCACTCAGGACTTGACCTAACAGCAGAAGGTAGTTAAAAAGTGTAGTAGTCTAGGTAAGCACTCAGGACTTGACCTAACAGCAGAAGGTAGTTAAAAAGTGAAGTAGTCTAGGTAAGCACTCAGGACTTGACCTAACAGCAGAAGGTAGTTAAAAAGTGTAGTAGTCTAGGTAAGCACTCAGGACTTGACCTAACAGCAGAAGGTAGTTAAAAAGTGTAGTAGTCTAGGTAAGCACTCAGGACTTGACCTAACAGCAGAAGGTAGTTAAAAAGTGTAGTAGTCTAGGTAAGCACTCAGGACTTGACCTAACAGCAGAAGGTAGTTAAAAAGTGTAGTAGTCTAGGTAAGCACTCAGGACTTGACCTAACAGCAGAAGGTAGTTAAAAAGTGTAGTAGTCTAGGTAAGCACTCAGGACTTGACCTAACAGCAGAAGGTAGTTAAAAAGTGTAGTAGTCTAGGTAAGCACTCAGGACTTGACCTAACAGCAGAAGGTAGTTAAAAAGTGTAGTAGTCTAGGTAAGCACTCAGGACTTGACCTAACAGCAGAAGGTAGTTAAAAAGTGAAGTAGTCTAGGTAAGCACTCAGGACTTGACCTAACAGCAGAAGGTAGTTAAAAAGTGAAGTAGTCTAGGTAAGCACAAAGGACTTGACATGAAGGTAGTTAAAAAGTGAAGTAGCCTAGGTAAGCACTCAGGACTTGACCTAACAGCAGAAGGTAGTTAAAAAGTGAAGTAGTCTAGGTAAGCACTCAGGACTTGACCTAACAGCAGAAGGTAGTTAAAAAGTAAAGTAGTCTAGGTAAGCACTCAGGACTTGACCTAACAGCAGAAGGTAGTTAAAAAGTGAAATAGTCTAGGTAAGTACTCAGGACTTGACCTAACAGCAGAAGGTAGTTAAAAAGTGAAGTAGTCTAGGTAAGTACTCAGGACTTGACCTAACAGCAGAAGGTAGTTAAAAAGTGAAGTAGTCTAGGTAAGTACTCAGGACTTGACCTAACAGCAGAAGGTAGTTAAAAAGTGAAGTAGTCTAGGTAAGTACTCAGGACTTGACCTAACAGCAGAAGGTAGTTAAAAAGTGAAGTAGTCTAGGTAAGCACTCAGGACTTGACCTAACAGCAGAAGGTAGTTAAAAAGTGAAGTAGTCTAGGTAAGCACAAAGGACTTGACCTGAAGGTAGTTAAAAAGTGTAGTAGCCTAGGTAAGCACTCAGGACTTGACCTAACAGCAGAAGGTAGTTAAAAAGTGAAGTAGTCTAGGTAAGCACTCTGGACTTGACCTAACAGCAGAAGGTAGTTAAAAAGTGAAGTAGTCTAGGTAAGCACTCAGGACTTGACCTAACAGCAGAAGGTAGTTAAAAAGTGAAGTAGTCTAGGTAAGCACAAAGGACTTGACCTGAAGGTAGTTAAAAAGTGTAGTAGCCTAGGTAAGCACTCAGGACTTGACCTAACAGCAGAAGGTAGTTAAAATGTGTAGTAGTCTAGGTAAGCACTCAGGATTTGACCTAACAGCAGAAGGTAGTTAAAAAGTGTAGTAGTCTAGGTAAGCACTCAGGACTTGACCTAACAGCAGAAGGTAGTTAAAAAGTGAAGTAGCCTAGGTAAGCACTCAGGACTTGACCTAACAGCAGAAGGTAGTTAAAAAGTGTAGTAGTCTAGGTAAGCACTCAGGACTTGACCTAACAGCAGAAGGTAGTTAAAAAGTGTAGTAGCCTAGGTAAGCACTCAGGACTTGACCTAACAGCAGAAGGTAGTTAAAAAGTGTAGTAGTCTAGGTAAGCACTCAGGACTTGACCTAACAGCAGAAGGTAGTTAAAAAGTGAAGTAGTCTAGGTAAGCACTCAGGACTTGACCTAACAGCAGAAGGTAGTTAAAAAGTGAAGTAGTCTAGGTAAGCACAAAGGACTTGACATGAAGGTAGTTAAAAAGTGAAGTAGTCTAGGTAAGCACTCAGGACTTGACCTAACAGCAGAAGGTAGTTAAAAAGTGAAGTAGTCTAGGTAAGCACAAAGGACTTGACCTGAAGGTAGTTAAAAAGTGTAGTAGCCTAGGTAAGCACTCAGGACTTGACCTAACAGCAGAAGGTAGTTAAAAAGTGAAGTAGTCTAGGTAAGCACAAAGGACTTGACCTGAAGGTAGTTAAAAAGCGAAGTAGTCCTTACCGGGTGGGGGGGTTCTGGGGAGTATGGAATACATAATTTTTAATTAAATTTTAAGTTAGCAATTTTTAGTTATTTTGTTCTTAATAGTTTGGATTTAATTAATTGCTATTAAACTTTAGTCTTTTAAGTAAGGTTTTGTTAGGGGAAATGTCAATGTTGGGGTCAATTTTTATGGACCTAAGACTTAGTAATATATTGTGCTGCTTTGTTTGACCCTAAACATAAGTAGAACACATGGTTAATGGTTATATGACAAACTGTCATCGCTTCAGGTCAAGAAAGGAGATCTTCTGGTTAGCTTCGACATCGTTTCTCTTATCACCAACCTGCCGATAGACACCATCGCCATCATAAGAGGAAAGGTATGTGAAGACAACTCGCAACTCATAGAATATTGTCTCAAATCCACACTTCTTATTCAACGGAGAATACTACAAGCAGATAGAAGGTGCGCCCATGGGTAGCCCCTTGTCACCTGTAGCTGCTAACCTGTGTTAAGATAAAATAATTTAATGATTACAAAATCATGGGGGTCTTTCTTTAATCTACGTTTAGTTTTTGTTTCTATGTACGGTAACCTCCATGTTAAAAACCTATATGTGTCGCGTCCCGCGTCCACCTCATGTTCTTATAATATTCTGTATCTGTAATCTAGATTGTGTATTAAAAACCAATGCTTAGTTAAAAAGTGATATTTCTTTAACCTAACATTAAAAATCCCCACAACCTGTTCTTAGAAGACTTCGAAGATAGAGCCCTCGCTTTTGCTGCTTTGAAACCGTCTTGCTGGTGGAGATACGTCGACGATGTTTTTCTTCTATGGAAACACGGAAGAGAGACTTAGGATGAATTCCTCCGTCACATGAATTCGATTCATAGGAAAATTTAATTTACTATGGAAATTGAAGAGAAGGACTGCTTACCTTTTCTGGATGTGCTGGTGACGAAGAAGACCAACGGAACTCTAGGACACTCCGTCTACAGGAAGCCCACGCACACGGATAGGTACCTCAATGCAGCGTCACATCACCGTCAGACGCAGAAGAAAGCTGTCATCCACTCCTTAGTTTCAAGGGGCTTCAGGATCAGTGACGAGACCTCATGGAAAGAAGAGAAGCAGTACCTCAAGTCAGCCCTAGCAAAGAACGGCTTCACGAAGGAGGACGTAATGCGAACCATCCGCCGCGAGGAGATCATTGAGGAACGCACCCCAGCAGAAAGGACGGAAGACCAACGGAAGGCTTATCTCCCCTACATCCAAGGAACGACCGACAAGATAAGCAGGATTCTCAGAAAGCACGGTATCGGAACCACATTCAACGCCCACATGACCACCAGAGGCCTCCTGAAATCGCCGAAAGATCAACTTCATCTCAAAACTTGCGGTGTCTACCAAATCCCTTGCAGTTGCGGCAAAAACTACATCGGACAAACTGGAAGATTGATCTCTACCCGCCTACAAGAACACGTAAGAGCAGTGAAGAACAACGATCACAGATCAGCGATTGCACAACATTCTGATGATCTCATAAAATTTGAGGACATACGAGTGCTTGCTTCGGTCAACAGGTATCACAACAGGGTAGTACTCCCGTACAGGTTATTACTGGCTATCGAGATCGAGAATCAACCCGGAAACTTCAACAGAGAGGATGGATTCACTCTTTCCCGGACCTGGAAGCCGCTGGTCAGCACCTGTGCCAAGGAGAAAGCAAGAAGCGGCGCCGCGGTCACTTCTCAACTTCAAACATCACCCGCTCCAGAAAGGAACACCGACAAAGGCGACACTTGCCCGGTTGCGTCATCCCGACAAAGGATAAACCGGACTCAAACAACCCCCGGGGAATCCAGGTATAATCTACGTTCCAGAAAGCAACTATAAATACGCCGTCGTTCTCTCCAGTCGTCACTATGTCTTGTTGTTGCTTCAAGTAAACATCACGATGCACCACACCCCTGAAGATGCTTCCAGTAGTGGAAGCGAAACGTCGGACTTCTTCCCCTTCGTGACGTGGATTTCACCTGAAAACCAAGCTGTTTATTACGAGTCTACCCGCGGAAGCCTACGCACCAAGTTATTTCTGTTTTGTCACATCTTAACCAAGGTTCTTCCTGTGTTGTAAAAAAAAAAGTTCTTCTTTCATCCCTGTCCCGCAATTGAAATTGTCTGTGTGATTGAAGGCACCTTTTCAAATCTATCCCCTTCCGAACCATTCGGATCCACGGGGGGGGGGGGGAGGAGGGAAATATCCCCTCCAAAATTACGAAATAATAACTGCAATAATTTGAAAATACAGCTGAAGAAAGCTGAGAAAATATTTCAAAAATTCAGCAGAAACAATTTTAAACAAACTTCAAGTTGAGTCCCCCCCCCCCCCCCCCCCCTAAGAAAATTGTCTGGATCCGCCACTGGCCCTTGGCACTACACAGTTTGGGAAACACTGGCGATTGAAATTAATTTAGGGTTATCTGCAGGCTACTTTCGACAATCCATCCATATTTCATAAAAATCATTGGTAAGAATAAATGTATATTTGTGAGCAAATAGAAGAGAAACAAAAGCGCGCAGAAGGTTGACACTTGAATGGGATTAACAATGGCCTCATTACAACCTACCAACACCAACCAAATTTCATTGATATTGGATGACCAGTTTTTAAGATATGTTGGTTCGCAAAAATTGAGTGACAGACAGACATGGAACCGAAAATGTTCTCTGAATGTCTGAAACAGATTTTTGTCTAGGAATTTATAAAATCAGAGGCATAAAATATTTTCGTTTAAACTCGGAAGCAATATAAATAAACTATACTTACCCATCTTGTGTAAATACATTTGACACGAATAGAAGTAATGAAACATATTTCATCATATTGTAATAAAGACAAAGAATATTAAATTGAAGCTCTAGGTAACCAAGATTTAAACTAAAGTTCCACTTGAGAGTAAAACCGCTAAATCATTTCTCTACAAACACGTTGGTTAGCCTTTATATAAAGTAGTGATAACACAGAAATATCAGCTTATCTCCCATTACTTCTTAACTACTGTATTATTCAAGGACTCCCTTTGTACAAACCCATAAAATATAGATGCTTATAGAACCATCTGTACTGTTTCATTAAACAAGTTATTAAAACTTGTTTTATTACCTATTTATTTCTATAAATGCTCATACATCATTTTTAAATTTTAATTTTTAAGATATCTTTGTACATTTTTATGTTAAGTCTGGAAATAATATATTTTCATTTACGAATCAAGTCGTGATTATTAATGCATGGGAGCATTTATGGTTTATTAGTTGAATTGTTAATACTTGCCTTTTGTTACATAGCTTTAGCATTTAGAATTGTATTTCATTAATATTATTAGATGTCTGTAGTACGCCTATGGACAAATTCCCATGAGACGTCACTAAAGCACTCCTTGTGGCAAGAATCTCAACTAAAACAACAAACAAATCTCATTTTCCATTGTTTTTTCAAAGGCGCCCCTTGTTTTCCCCTTTTATTGTAATTTTATTTACATTTATTGTTATTATTAATTGAAGCGAGCGTAGCGAGCTTCCTACATTCAACGAAATATGTTCCGTGTCTGTCTGTCTGTCTGTCTGTCTGTCTGTCAGTAACGTTCACGCGTGTGACGATAACTTGAGTAAAAGTTGACCAATTTAGTTGAAATTTGGTATACATGTTCCTCTTACTAATACTCAGGCTAAGTTCGTTGGACAGCGTGATCCGTCCAAGAGTTCGCGCGCAACGCTCGCGTAAACGAGAGGTACAAAAATTTAATTGGAATTTCAGGACGGGAAAAGATTCTATCATCATCTATTCGATGTGACGAACATTATTTTCAAATAACATTTTTTACTAAAACCAACAGCGACACCGCTATGACTTAATAAAGATCGCTAACACTATTAAAGCGGACCTAAACGTTTATAATAGAGAAAACAACCTTTTTACCGATATCTTATGTTCTAACGTAACGATTTTAATAAAACTTCATATACACCATCTAATGCACAATTGAAACAGGTATGCAAAATTTCAACTTGATACAAGCAAAATTCTTTGCGTAGTGACGAGATACATTTATAATAATTGTTTAAAAGCTACCGCGGGTGGTGAAGATTGTTATAGTCGTATAGTGTATAGGTTTGTTTAGGAAGTAAAGCTTTGTACCGAGTACCCCCACTCTTTCCTACACTACCCTCTTCCACTTATCTTCAACTATGACATTCATCATGATTAATAAATTTCAATAATCAGTATTTCATTGCAATACGCTCGCTTCAATGATAGAGCCACGCGATGCCTAGTTAGCTTATAATTGTTATATTTGTGTTAGTTTATTTTTTTCGTGTATTGTTTTTATTTGAAGACAATTTAAAATCGTGGGTAGGGTAGGTTAGGGTTAGCTTTTTTCAGCTTTTATTGCAATTTTATTTACTTTTATTGTTATTTAGTTTATAATTGTTAAATAGTGTTAGTTTAGTTTTTTCATGTATTATGTATTTATTTAAGAACAATTTAAAGCCGTGTGTAGGATAGGGTTAGGTCATTGTTGTTTTGAGAACTTTTTTTTCTGTATCATTTTTGTTTTTATAAACTTTTAATAATGTCTCTTTGTGAAGACGATGTCCCCGGGGCTAAATTTGTATTTGATAATATTGAAGACTATTCGGTACAATACAAATACAAGTTGTTAAAAGATAGTTATACTGTAGAGGTTTGAAACAGACTGGACGCCGTCCAGTGGACGGAAGGTTGAACTTATTGAGAGGTGAGAGGTCCACCAAGTCAGGCTTCGGAAAAGGAATAAAATACACATTTTTTATGTAATCTTTATGACTGTATCGCGAGTCACTATTAAAAACCAATAACAACACTTCGGCATCCTATCAAAAGCACTATAACTATCCACAGCAATTAGCTGATTTAGAAATAATTGGAAATTTATAAAACTAAATGCTATTGAAACAAATTGATATATATTTCTAATAAATGGTTATTAATTTATTTATAACACTATAAATCACTTTTCAACACTTCTTATTTTAATATTAAATAAAAACGAGGCACATACTTGAAAAAACTCATAACACAACTCAATTTTTGTTTAACATATCTCGAACTTGCTATTTATGTTACTAGATAGTAGGTATATATAAAAATAACTTAATCCTGCTTAATAACATTAACATTTCTGCCAATTACGTTGTTAATTAATAATATTATAAGAAAAGATACTGACAATATCAATGTAAATAAATAAAAGCAAGATTCTAATATTATTCTTTTATCCTTCCAATGAAAAATAAGAGTTTGTTTGTTGTTTTAGTTCTTGAAACTGCCCGTTGACAGGTGAGCGCGCCACCATCGATTTTCTATGGGAATTCGTTAGAGGTGGGTAATAACAGTTATTTGGCGGTAACATGTTATTACATTTCTGTTATCAGGCAATAACATGTTATTTGAGTAACAGGTAACAGCCCCCTTTTGAGCCTCTAAGATCAACCGCAACACAGATAGATAAAGGTAATAAATAGCCCTAAGAAATTTAATTTGTCGAATCGGGGCTCTATATACGGCCCCCCCAATAGCTTATGTTTTATAAAGATAATTACTTACTTCTCCGGTATTCGAACTCGCCTCCGACGCCGCCCACATTATTACGAAAAATATTTGGTGGGGATGCCCCCTTTGTCGAAAAATTGAATCGGGGCTCGTTTCTGTTGACGGCTCCCTTTTTCAAAGTTTTCCGCTTAAATAGATTAACGGAGAGCGGTCTTGCCTCAGGCTCTAATGGGCTGTAAACAGGGGTGCCCCCCCCCCCCCCCCCCTTCTTGTCAAAAAATTAAATCGGGGCTCGTTTCTGTTAACGGCCCCTTTTTTCAAAGTTTCCCCATGAGCTTATGTTTATAAAAATAATTACTTACTTCTCCGGTATTCGAACTCGTAATGTCCTCAGACGCCGCCGACGAAAATAATTTCTCACACCACCCTTATACATACTCCCCACAATATCCCCCTTGAAAATACGACCACTAAATTTTGCCCATTGTCTTAGTAAAGGTCTTCCGGATAAGGTAAAACAATACTACAATGCCCCACAACTACAATTTCTTTCAAACCCACAAACACCGTCAAAATGCTATTTTCCAGACTTAAAGACCCAACTCCCCTTAAAGATAATTATTATTTCATAAAATAAAATCAATTGTTTAGATTGTGACTGATCCTATATAGGCCAAACTTGCCAATTCCTACATAGAAGGCTATACAACATAATATAGCCTCAGACCTTTCCATCCTAATCCTACCACCCTTACCAATCACTTTTATTCCACTAATCATAAATTTGATTTTATTAATCTCACTATCTTAGCTCAACAACCTAATTTCCATCGAAGCAATGTTCTGGAAATGTATTATAATATATCCAAAACCAATAACACTGTCAACTTTAGAACTGACACAAAAACTTGAACATCTGGTACCAGAATATTATAATAACTAATTTTTAATGTACTTTAATTTTTCGTTTTAATACCCACTGTAGTCCCATTATGTTACCTTTATTTGTAATTTTATTCCAGGCCTTTGTTACCTTTCAGTAAACTTGTAAAGTTTTATCATTATAGTAAACACATTATACTTTTTTTTAACTCTGACAGCTTGGGGAAATCGAGAAAATAAATGGGAGGAGAGTGTATGAGAGCTTGAGATTTTGGCGGGTAATAGGTCGGGCAATGACCTATTACTTGCCAAAATCTCAAGCTCTAATTCACTCTCCTCCCATTTTTTTTCTCTATTTCCCCAAGCTGTCAGAGTTAAAAAGTATAATGTGTTTACTATAGTCTAATCTCACTGTTAATTTGTAAGTTTTTCTAATTATTTATTATTTCAGTACAATACAATAAGTACTTATAATTTGTTTTTTGAGAAATTCGTTTTTAGGGTTTCGTTGGTAAAACCCAAAAAATAAACCCTTATAGTTTCGTTCCTGTGTCTGTCAGTCACTCTGTACGGTTCCAATAACTTTTGAATCAAAAGAGATAATAAAATCATGAAACTTTCCAGGATTGAAGATCGTTTTGACACGCACACAGGAAAAATGTAGCGAACTCAAAATGATCAGCTGTTCAAATTCAAAATAGTGGCTAATTCCTGCTACGGGGGAAAACAATTTTTGTTCTTAAACTTTGAGTGAGGTATCAAATGAAAGGCATTGAAGAGTAGATTACAAAAATATATAACAATTTTGAAAAGTGTTTAATTTTCCATGCCCTTTTTGTAAAAAAAAATCAACATTTTGCGAGCCCCCCCCCCTAAAACTATATATCTGCTGTTAGTTACTAAAAGTATAAAAAATATGCGGTCTGATGGGCCAAAGTAAATAAGAATAGCATAGCAAAAAAAAATTGATCTGATTAATTGGGAATTTGGCTAATTTCTGTCAGAGGGAATTTTTTTTTTTTTAAGTTTTGAGTGGAGTATCAAATGAAAGGTATTGAAGAGTTGATTACAAAAATATATAACACTCGCGGAAAATGTTTACTTTTTCATGCCATTTGGTCATTAAAAATATAAATTTCGGTCCCCCCCCCCCCCCTTACTCTAATTTCGTGTTTACAATACCAACAAAAATCTTTTTACTTGAGACTTCCTGCACGACCGATTTATTTAAGTCTAGTTGTAATCCAAAATGTAGCCTCTACCCTTACCTGGATTCACCTCCCTTTACTGTTAAGCCTCACGTCCTATTTGTAATCCTTTCTACCTCCTCTACATACATTTTATACTATTATTTCTTGACCAGTCCTTTTTCTTACTTCAACATGTCTATACTCTAAGGTTAGTATATATGTTTATTACCTATAGCACAACCCTCATAATGTAAATAAATTTCACGAAACTAATTGGTTAAACTACATTGTGTTTATTAAACCGAACCTCACTAGTTGTAAGCACTGTATTCATTAGCTGGTTAGACACTCCGGGTCTCTCGTTACGTCACAGCACTCTCCCATTATTCTACTGCTACCCCCCACCACACCCTATTTAGCAGTCCTCTATGCACTGTCCTTGGAGTATCACCCTTAGGCAGGTGGTCGACATACCCAAAATGAGTTAAAACTTGGTTTTTCTATATTGCAACACACATACAATGTGAGAAGGAACGTTTTATAGAAAAGAGTCACACAATTTGTAAATAGAGTAAAAAATAAAACCTTTCTCAAATATGATAAGCTAATTTTTACAATTTAGGCAAAAACGAGATGAGACATTTTTCTATAAAAAGTTGAAAAGAAAATTTATTATACTCACATTTAATAGTAAACAATATAGAAACAAAGTATGTATAGTAAGCAAAGCAAAAAAAATAAAAATAATTATTTCAAAATAGACAAGTATAAAATGTAAGGAAACACACTAATTATTTTTGGTCACAAACATACCCATATAGTTAGTTGTTTAATTTTTTATTTTCATAAATTTTTTCGGTTACTATTTTTCTAGCCAGGTATACTGGTTCTAGAATTTCAGGGCATGAATAAGTAACGTAGTGAGAAAAAATGGTATCTAACATTTGAAATGCTTCTGTATGGGTTAAGGGTTTTTCTACTACTTGGTTTTCTGCTGTTTCTTCTTCACTGTCACTTTCATCCTGTATCGGTTCATTTTCATAGTCTTTCAAAACCACATCAAACACTTCTTCGGCACTATAAGTTTCACAAGTTGCTACATATTTGTCACATTCAATGTAATCGGTAGTATTAAGTATTTGAAAAATCAAATCTGCTTCTATTTCTCTTATCTCATTCAAATCATCATTCATCGTATCATCATCCTCTAGAATATTATCAAATAAAAAGCCAGATTTTTTGAAGCATTTTTCTATCGTGCTACGTTTAACTAATGACCAAGCATCAGCTAACCATGTTAAGGCATTTAGCACATTTATTTTGGACGCTTCTTTTGACGCATTTTGGTTATTGCTTATGCCATCACATTTTCTCACTATTTCTTTTATTAAAAGTTTACGGTAGTGAGCCTTAAATGTTTTTATAATACCTTGATCTAACGGCTGTAAGACTGATGTAGCATTCGTCGGCAGAAATTTTAATTTAACATTTGATAAATTTTCTACTGGACAATGGCTGGGGCAGTTATCGACAACTAAAAGAATTTTTCGTTTCTGCTTCTTCATAGAATTGTTTACATCTTCAAGCCAGTCGATGAACAGACTAGTGGTCATCCATGCTTTCTTATTAGATTTCCATGTTATCGGCAACTGGTTTAATTCGATATTTTTAAGACACCTCGGTTTTTTTGATTTTCCTATTACGAAAGGTTTAAGTTTTTCACCTGTAGCACTTGTACAAAGAAGAACTGTAAGCCTTTCTTTACTCATTTTACCAGCCTTACAGGTGTCCCCTTTTATAACTAGTGATCTATCTGGCATTGCTTTAAAGAAAAGAGCACACTCGCCAGCAATAAATACATTTTCTGGCTCATAGCTCTCTACAAATTTGGTAAGTTGAAGATGAAATGTGTTTACTATCTCTTGATTCACATCATTAGAATCTCCTATCGATATTTTAGATGTGATTCTATTTCTTAATTTAAAACTCTCAAGCCAACCAGACGAAGCTTTAAAATCAGGTAAGTTAAGCTCTTTAGCATATTTCAGAGCTATTTCTTGAAGCATAGCCCCAGATACCCGGACGTCTAGCCCTCTCGTTTTTAGAAACCAAGTAAGGGTTAATTCATTTATACTATCATAAGGACTTGTTCTTTTCTTCCGGCTCATTTCATCATTTTCTCTTTGAAGACGGTCAAAATACTCGGCTTTACGTTTTTTAATATTGTTAACTGTCGTTTTACTTACCCCGAATGCCTCTGCTGTTTTTCTCTCACTGTGAGAATCCAAGAAATGAATCATGTCACACTTTTGTCTCAATGACAACTCTTTATAGGCCTTTTTTGAGGTCATTTCACCACAAAATACACAATGCACGTAAAAACACAAAATTACACCTTTCACTATCTAAAACAAACTAACAACTGAGAAAGAAATAAAATTTGCTAACAGAAGAGAAGAAGATATTTCAAGGAAATGAGGATGAAATGAAAAAATACAGAGAAATTATGTACTCTTTACGGTTAACTCTTAAAACCAGCAAGAATTATTTAATTTTACTAATTTCTTTGAATTAAACTCCTTCTTTATAATTCTTATAAAACAGAAAGAGAGTAAAGTGGGTTTTATTCATATTGCAACAACTTATAATAGTATACGAGTTCTAAGAAATTAAATTAAAAACCAAATGTTTCAAAATTATTATAGGTATTCTCACTAGAATATTATTATTTAATTATTTATTTTTACTTTAGTCACTTTAACTGAAATAAATTTTCTTTAAGGGACCAGAAGAAGGTGTTCACTGGTCAAAAAAGGCAGATGGTCACAATAGGCAGAAGAAAATGTACAGGATGTATTTGAATTTCTGAAGGGATCATGAAAAAGTGGTCACATTGACCAGGTGGTCATTATACACGCGGGTGGTCACTTTAGCAGGTTGTACTGTATATAATTATTATATTATATTATATGCTATATCAATATATATACGCTATCATGACCGCAAACCGTACTATCACTATCGCATAAACAAAACCGGGATTTTTAACTAGCGTCTAGCCCATCGATATCTAATAGTAGAGATAGTCGACTCCCCTCTTTAGAAAGTTTTGACAAGATTGAGTACAGTAGCGCTGCCACTCGCACCGGAGAAAACGCAGGAACTAATGCCCGCCAAAAAAGCCGGGAATTTCAAATCCAAACATATAAGCTAATTTCTTTCCTCCTTACTTTTCAAAATTGAAATATACATTTCTTTTTTTATCCACTTCTTAAAAGATATTTAATGTAAATATTTCAGTGCCTTGAAATATTAATTAGATTACATAATGAACTTGGATAATTAGATAATAATAATTATGAATTCAGCAAATCAAATTTTAAAATAATTTACACAAGTGTAAATTTTCCTTTGTTCAAAAATGAGGTTTCATTATCCCATAATATTATGATGTTACGGATTTCATACATTCTCTCTATATTAAATAGAAGAACAAACAACTTCTTAAAATAAATCTTATTAACAATATTAGGAAGGGTTGAAACATTTAATATAAACGTTATAGAAACAGAATTAAATAAAAAGCCTGTTTTATTCACATAAAAAGTACAATAAGGTTAAATACAATGTTTTAATACATAGTTAAACATTAAAAAAATACCCTTATCATGCAAACTAATGTTAATTTACAGAAATTTAAGGTTAGTGAATGTAGTTTAGTGAATATTTGTCTTATTTCTTTTTTTATATGGAAGGGTTTTTAACAATGAGTTTTATATGTTGTGAGGGTCGACTGATTACATGTGGGAAAAATTACAGGGTTTGAAGCTCCTCTGCCGTAGGTTCAAACATCCATCTGAAAAAAAAAAAAATTGCCAATTAGTGTGGCACATAGCTTCCTCGCATCCTATCATGTACTATAACAATTATTGTTATATTACTTTATTGTTATATTGATTATTTTGTAAAAACTATTAATAGTTTTAACATGATATGATGGTTATCATATAATATACATGGGAGATGATGTGGCCGAAAATTATTTAGCGGCACGATTTGGGACTAATTCGGATTGTACGTGCCCCTGAAATTTTTTCGAGTTGGTCCTTTACCAGATTTATATACAGGAGAGTTGTTTTTCTTCAGGAAATGAGCGGAGCGGCTATTGAAAATTCATGGGTACACAAAATTAAGGTTTTTAATTTAATATGCGGGATTTTATCACCTAACCTCAAAGTGGGGGCACGTACAATCAGAATTTACCCAATGTGGCAGTACATTTGTGTGTAAATTTATACATACATTTGAAAGATTTTAAGTACATGAATAATATTAAGTTAATGCTACAGTTGAGAATTAACTAGTATTAAGTAATACACTATAATACTTTGGTTTGTTTCCTTATAAATGATTCTTATAGGTAAGTAGGGTCTAAAGGAAAAAAAGCTCACTTTTGCGATATTTCGACCCCTCTTTGTGTCATCTTCAGGCTGTAAACCACATTTATTGACAGTAACTCATATACAGTTGCTGTATTTTGTAACATAATACATAATTAAAAAAGCTTTCTATATCTACCTGACTAGAAGATTTCTATTTCATCCTTTAGTTTTTATAATGTTAATTTTCTTCTAACCTAGGTTGCTATTGTCAATCTGAAATAATTTATCTGTGTTATAGTTGGCTCATGTTAAATATAATTCAGGTTCTTTTATATATTAATTATTTTGTACTTACTATTTTGATATATTGTACTTACTATTTTCCTTAAAATTCCATAGATATCCTATGATTGTAGGATATCTAGTGTTCCATGGGATATCTATGGAATATAAAATAATTAAAATATAAAAGAACCTGAATTATACTTATCATGAGCCAACTATAACAGAGATAAATTATTTCATATTGACAATAGCCACCTAGGTTAGAAGAAAATTTACAATATAAAATCTAAAGGATGAAATAGTAATCTTCTAGTCAGGTAGATATAGAAAGCTTTTTTAATTGTGTATTATGTTACGAAATACAGCAACTGTATAAGAGTTACTGATAATGAATGTGGTTTTCAGCCTGAAGATGACCCAAAGAGGGGTCGAAATATCGCAAAAGTGAGCTTTAATTTTTTCCTTTAGATTCAACTTACAAGTATAATACTTTATTTTTGTAACACCTTGTGAAACACTACATTTGTGAGATGTATGTATCAAAGAAATACTACAAGAGTGATTTGTACATAGGAGAATTAATAGGTATCCCTTTGTCAAAAAATACATCGAGTCGTAGCATTAACTTAGATTTACCAAAGTTATAACAATAAGAAAGATTGGTAAAACAGAGAAATACGGTGCTGTGAGGGGAAGAGGTTAGAAAAGTGTGCCGGCCTCACTGGAATGTATTATTTTGACAAAGGGATATCAACTTTCCTAGGTACAAATCATGCATATTAAATATAATCACTCAAATGTACTGTTTGACAAAGGGATATAATCTCTTGCTGCCAAGCGATTCTCGACTGCTCCGTTTATCTCAGTTCAACCGAAAGGGTGATACATTATAAATATTTTTAAAGTTAAAATATTATATAAAAATTTAACGAACCTTCTTTCATCCTTAGGCCATTCAAAGCATTTCACAAGAGGTGTTTTACTTGAACACCCAAAAACATCACAAGACCTGGTACCCCTGACCATTCTCACTGAAGCAAAATCCACAAACGTTAAGAAGAAAAGAAAGTTAATGATAAACTTTAAGAGAAAGAACTCAAATCACCGTGTGAAAGACACAAGAGCAAAAACAGATATGTTTCGTATGTCTCGTTCACAAGAGTAAAACAAGATGGCCGGTGAATCAGTCCGCTTGGCTTTTTTTCCTCTATAGTTCCACTTTATTCCGTGACCGCGGGATGGAGCGTTGCCATCGGGCAAACTTGGTCAAACCCCCACCCGAGGGAGTCGGACAGGGCTGGTCTAGCCCAGCCCTATACAACTCCCAGGGTGGGGGTTTGCCCAAGTTTGGCGCGATGGTACTGCTACAAGAACCCGACGGCCAAAAGTGGAAGTAATAGAGTAAACAATCAACGGTCAAGTGTCAAGTCCCAACGGCCAATTCCTTCAGTCTACCAGTTCTACTTCTACGCATTTTTCACAGCGTGTAGTTTTTGATTTTGATTACCTGTTGAAATATGGTTCACTTTTGTGATGTGCATGGCTGCTTAAGCAGAGAACCTGATGTATAATGCTTTAGTTGGCCTAAGGATAAAGCAAGGTTAGTTATAATTTTTTGGTAAATCTTAAAGTAATGTTTCACTCGAATGTACTGTTTTGACAAAGAGCAATACTCTCTCAAATGTATAAATCATACCTATACAATCTCTCAAATGTATAAATTATACAAATTTACTGTTTTAGTATTTACGCATTAATTGATACTGCTGGATTTTGTTGATTTAGATATTATAACTTTTGTTCTCCATGGGGCTGGGATTTGAACACTGTCTCCCACGAGTTAATTGTTGTTGAAATAACGATTTTTTTTTATCTAAGATGCATACTTTCAGTGTTAATATGTTGAAACAATATATTAGTTGCATTATTTGTTCATATATATTTCTTAAACTTGTACTGAATTTAATTCTTACTCTAATTTATATAGTGAGAGAATTATGTTTATGAGATACTGTCATATAAATCACAGCATTTAAGTTTTCGCTAAATTTATTAGCATTATATGAGCATAAAAAATATTGAGATTATATAACCTCCATTCCCACTAATATCATTTGAACTGTCTTTCATATTTTGACATTTTTACAGGTGTGAAATATGGGAAAAGTTCTTCCAGAATCCCAAGTTGAAGAAGGTGAAGAAGCAAATTTGTGCTAAACATTTTGATTTAAAGTACTTCATTGATGGAAGCAGATCTAAACCACTTTTACGTCCAACAAACCCTATTTCAACATTAGATCCTCCTACAACAACTTTGATCGCATTATGTGAGTATAGCAAGTACTTATTTCTAATTTGTTTCACACCTGGATGATTTTCATACTCTGAAATTTCCTTGCACTTTAGTCAATTTTAACCCTTTACGGGGCAAGGTCATTTTCAGTGGTTCGTTTTATTAATATTTATAACTGAGCACCCCAAAGACCCACAAAACAATAATTTGAAGTTAATTTTGTTACCGTTGTTGCTATTATTGATATTCTGAATGTATCATATTTGATACATTACCTCAAATGCGTAGAATAACTGTTCTGCAACAATGTATCATTTTTGATACATAACCCTTTCCCTAACATATATAATACAATATATAAAATACAATACGGTGCAATGTAACATATTTGATACATTAAAATTAAACTTTTTTTACAAGACAAGGTAACTATTTAGCAAACAAATAATGAAACCATACATTAACCCATTTAAGTTTATGTTTTCTTCACAAATACATCCAATACTAACATAAAAATGGGTGTAAAAAATAAATAACTAACTTGGTATGCGTGGTCTATATTTCCCCTTAATTTCATGTTGACAACTAAAGGCTTATGTTTCTCTTAATGACCACTAGATGCCAGATAGAACTAGAATAACTTAGAATATGCATAATATTATATAAAGAACCTTGTTTCCACCAAAAAATCCCTTTTTTTATTTTTACAAATATATATACATATAATGTATGATATTTGTTACACGGCCCTGTAAAGGGTTAATTGCTTGAAGCATTGCTTGTAATTATATTGGTGCTGATGTGTTATAGGTGGGGCAGCTGTTTTGAGTGGAACTACTGACGATACTTATATGGAAGTGGAAGCTGCCGAAACTAACCATTTTAATAATTTCATTAAATTGCTACTAACAAATATTCACTGACATAAATTTTTGTAAATAGATTTTCTTTTTTATGACAACAATATTTTTAATGCTTAACTATGCATTAAAACATTGTATTTAGCCTTATTGTACCTTTTATGTGAATAAAGCAGGCTTTTTTTATTCTACTTCTTATTTTCTTTTATTTTTTTTAATATTTATTCTTCAACCCTTCCAAATATTTTTAATAAGATTTATTTTAGATTATGTTTATTTTTCATTTTAATACAAAGTGAATGTATTAACTCATTAAAATATATTCTTAAAATATGTTCTGATGTAATGACATTTTCATTTTTGAGCAATATGAAAAATCAAGAAAATTTACACATGTTCAAAAATTCAATTTGTTGAATGAATTTTTATTTTTCTATAATTATCAAGGTTGATAATTTAATATACTTAATATTTCAAGGCACTTAAATATTATGTGCATATGTACATTTAATTCCTTTAAAGTAGTGGGTAAAAAAATGGATTAATATTTCAAATATGAAAAGTAAGGAGGAAATAAAATACTTAATACTTTTGATTTGAAATTCCCGGTCTTTTTGCCGAGAATTAGTACTTCATTTTCCCGTCGGGTTCTTGGAGCGCTTCTGTCCGTTTCCCCCACTATAACCTTGTCAAAGGGTCAAGTGGCAATTTCTAAAACTAAAAAAGGTACTTTAGCTGGCTGCGAGCCGAGAGCCTCTAGCGGCAACTTTTAAAACTAGGGAAGGGAGCCTTGAGTAAAGGTTGCAACAGTGGACACGGTCAGGTTATTATGATCTGTCATTTTCGAATTCGAAGTTTGGGAAACTTGTTTATTGTTATTATTATTATCTTATCTATCGAGACGAGAGCCTCGAGCTCACAATCATAATAAATATATAAATTTTGTCAGATTAACAGATGGATTTCATCTATTATCAATTAAATAAAAATAATAAGTACCTAATTTAATGTGATTAACGTCATTTAACGCAACCTTTTTTTAGGTATGTAAATTAATATACAATAGTTATTCTGTTGATACGTGTGTTCTGTGTATTGTTGTTAAGTTGCTGTTACTATTTATTTATGTCTATTTGATATCTTATGTCAAACTAAAAGCATTTCATTCTAGTTGTGAGCGAGATCACAGATGCAACTTATGAGTTCTTATTAGTGTCATATACCCTACATAATACTAGATACGGGTTTGTAGGTTATTTATCAAATTGTGATAAACGAAAGGAAATTGTGTGTATTTTAAATTAGGGTTTATAAGGTGTTGAAGTTGTTATTGTTTGTAACTGTCTGTACATGTAACACCTCCTGCCAACGCCAACATTTAGCTATGATTATCAGAAAAAAGTAATTCAACGATTTTTTCTGTGTTAGAGCTACCTTACGTACCTTAGTGTTAATAAGTGCAAAGTTACAACTATTTGTGTCGGGTGTTTTCGGAGATATAGGTGGGTTTATTAGCTTAAGACAAAAATAATATACAAAAATTATAAACACACCTTAAAAATCAAAACGCAAAGAAACAGATTGGCTTTATGGTGCCTGGCCCTGTTTACAACTTAACTTTAACTTAATGCATTTATTGATAAACTATAATAAAGACTTCTACAACTAATATGACAATTGCAGATTTTTTATAGAATAATAAATAAATATGATTCATTGATATATGAATACTATGTATTTTTAATTGATTAGTAAAATTTTACTTTTAATGGCTGTTTTTAGATGATACAACCTGTTTTGAAGGAAATATGTTGTTGTCTGAGTCGTTTAACACTTGTCAATGCCATTAGGAGATGAGGAAAGAGATGACCAGTTAATGGTTTCAATATTTAATTGACTCTTCGATTAAACAAGTTGAAAATTAAGTCAATGTTAACAAATGGCCTATGTTACAATGAATGTTTCGAACTTATACACTGCTATTGCTTCATGCACTGAAAGGCTTCAGAATGTTTAAGTGAATAATATAATAGGAAGAAACAAATTTACAAGAAAAAGAATAAGAATAATACCTTGTCTCTATTTTAAAAAAATTTAATCTAATTGCAAACGCAAGAAAGAGGTAATAGTCAGTTTAATCTTAAATACCTCCGGCCTTAAGATTAATTTCCTATCAATACTAGATTTAGTCTGATGTACTATGTACTTCAGTGTGGATCACTCCTACACTCATTCCACATGCACATATATGCAATAGCTAAACTTACATAATCAACCATTGGAGGTGCTATTCCTACAGGCTGTTGGGGGTCTTCAGGTTTTAGTCTAGGTAAGAAGTATACTAGCCGACAACTTCAGCTACTGGTCACTTGTGGACTACACCCTGGGCAACATCTCTACACAATCACCCTCAGGCAGTATAAATTCTTTATTTACATACTTCTTACTTTTATTACAACTTCACAATTATCTTAATATTTATAAAATTGGAATGGTGTCTGCACATTTATCCGATTGGACTCAAATTTTGTATTTCCACAAAATGAGTAGTCCTGATAACGAATTTAAGTTTAGAAATTCTCTTTGTCTGTCCGTCAATCAGGTCTAGACGGCTGAACAGACTTTGTTGGTTTTTGGGTACAATATTAAGATCAATTGGGACAATAGTAGCTCAATACGGGGCAGAGAATGGGGCTTCTAAATGGATTTAAAAATTCCAATACATTTTTTTATAAAAAAAAAAAAAATGTATTAAACTAAAGTTGCAGAAGAAGCTACGGACAATATTTTATCTTCTGTGAAAATTTCTGAAGGAAGAACTGTTAAAGAAATATTTAGATTATTTTTTAAACAAATGTTGATTAAATTAATTAAATAGTATATAAATCATCAAGAAGATAATTGTTTATAAATCACACCTTACCATGCTTAAAACTTTACTAACATAATTATCACACTTCTTAATACACTAAAATAAAATCTACATGTGTTTATGTAGTATAATAATTTCTGAATTATGTTGATATCTGCCAATAGGGATTTTATAAAATTGTATCCCTAAAGGGAACATAGGCACAAAGTAAGAAACGTAAGAACCAAGGGAATTGAGCCCAGACTGATCTTCAAAAGTCCGGAAGTTACTTCTTGAGAAAGGGCTCCTATTTTGGAAAAGACACGGGGGAATACAGAAGGAAAATGGAGCTGCTTTCCCTGGAAAGTTAACTTTTAAGAATTTTTCTTCAGTAGTCAGAATCAATTTTTTTGAATTTAGTTTTTATCACTAATTTGGGATTATGCAAATTATCTTATTCAAGGGGAGGGGGTATAGAAATAAAGGGGAGGAATAGAATCTAGATATTATTGCATAGTAAAATAATTTAAATGTTTCTTGATGGTTGTTTATAAACCCATCAAAATAAAAATAACACACTCTGTAGCGAAGCAAGGGTATCCAGCTAGTTTAATATAACTTTATTACTTACTGCACTGGCCCCTTATTATTTGATAAGATAATTTAATTAAATGGTTCATTTTAATTTATTATTTATGATTATCTGTTGAAGATAACTTTTGTATTTTTTTTTTACTTCCCTTATTAGAATTGATACGCAAATTAGGCAATGAGTTTGGGATTATATATTATTTCCTCATTATCGTAGGTATGTACTTCGAAATCAACTTCTGGCAAAGCATTAGATGTTAATGTGGAGTGCAGGTTGTTGCTCCACTAATACTTTGCTGAGTGTGAGTGGTTTCAAAGTTACTTAGAAAACTGAGGTAAAACTTAATAATACAATAAGTTAAGAATTCATTTCTAAGTACTGGTTTTAGAAGTTAGAAGTCAACTCTCTTTTAAATTTGAAGAAAAATAAAAAAAATAATTTGCTTGACAGTAGAACACCAGGAAAGTAATAAGCCAATTTCATTTAAAATAAATACATCTTTAATTACATTAGTTATCTTTAATATCAACCTAAAGACAATTAAAGCACGTTTGAAAGAACTTGAAATTAAAAAAAAACATTATTTCATTTAAAAATTTAAAAAAAACATTATTTTCTTTAAAAATTGAATAAAAAAAAGTTTTAATAGCATAAGAAATAAATATATAAATAATATATTTTAAAAAAGAAAACATCTGTTGTTACGAATGATACATAGGTAAGTATCTATTTAATTTGAGAATAAAAAAGAGTTTATTTGTTCTTCGTATAGTTTTTTCTTGTTATTTACATTTTATCTAATTCTACAACTAAATTAATTTTAACATAATACTATACAAACAAAATATCTATTCGGCAGTTATCATTATAATAACTTAATGTATTACCCTTTTTTTATTTAAATGTACAAATCATTATTGTCCTATAAATAAATAAAATTCTCAATAGAGTCTACTAACAATATATTTATTAGAAGCAACTATAGTCCAGGAGGTACCGTGAATAAAAGTAACTAACTAAAATCAACTTGATTTTTGATCTACAAACAGAAATCTAAGGGAACATTTAAAAAAAAGTATAGTGAAGGTAGGCTCTATTAGGTAACACAGAGGTATCAAAGGAATTTGCTACATTAAACACCCATTTAATATTGCATGATATATACATTAAATAACAACAATTGCATTTTCCTGATAAGCATTTTTTTGCTTGGAAAATGAAATGTTAACCGAAAAAATTACCAGTGCCCAATTTTACAAACCCCGTGGATTTATAAAAAAACAAAAATTGTTATCGCTATAATTTGTATTGTTCCAGAACAGGATTTTACAATTCAACAGGCAATAGGCTCAGAAATTTGAAAACTCGGGGTAGTAGAAAAATCAATAGCTGGGACTTGCCCAGCTTCAATGATAGTAAATAAAAATAGTGATGGCTCACTTGATGTGTGTTTCATTGTAACTCATTAGGTCACGAGCATGATTTGGGACATTTACAGCTTTTCGAAGAGTGTCGGAATGAAGTAGCATGCAAACTGGCTGAAAGAGTACCAATTAATTTTGTATTAGAGAAGGTAAGAAGGACTGCTTTTCAGTTGAAAGCATATGTCGGGACACGTTTATTACTAAGAAAGATATTTATAATATCCAAAACGCTTATAATCTTAATTCTGATGGGAGTCGCCATTCGAATGTTGTGCTAAGTATTGATACATTTGCGGGGCAAGATAAGGTGTCAGAAAATTGTGATTTGCTTTATAAAAGACAGGGAGAAAAATCTCAAGAGTTGTCTTTTCTGAATAAAGAAGATTTTATAACAGGCATTATGAATACTGCATAATATGATTTATTAAAATTGTTTGGCAAAGATGTAATCTGTATGGATTCCACTCATGGGTTAAAATACAACTTTTTATTAACGACTATCCTGGTTTTAGATGATATAAAATCAAGGTTTTCCATGTGCATTTTTATTTTCCAATAGAACGAACACGCAAACAATAACAGCATTTGTAAGAAGAGTTCGCAAACAAGTTGGAAAAATAATAAAGTGTTCATGAGTGATATGGATCCATCTCTTTACAATTCATGGCGAGAAGTTATGGGTCCATCTAAAAAGTATGATGGGGTAGTGTCAAACAAATTCACTAATAAAAGTTTCTCAAAAACGCACAAAAACTAATTAACTCCAAATTTAAACAGCACTACAAGAATACTGTGTCTCTGTCTCCTTCTAAACGTACGATGGTGAAAAATTGTCAAACAAATCACAAAAACGTCTCTACATAAAAAACGGCGGACACATACAGAAACGAATGTAAAATGTAAAGCACGCAGCAAAAGTTTCAAGTTTATTTTGTTTCGATTTGAATTGACAGCAAGGTGGGAATTCCCGAAATAAACACCGTCCTAGTTTTAAAAGTTGCCGCTAGAGGCTCTCGGCTCGCAGCCAACTACCTTTTTTTAGTTTTAGATATTGCCACTTGAGTGCTCTCGGCTCGCAGCCGAATTTCTACGGCTAGACGCACTAGAAGCTAAAAACCACGAAAACATTTTGCGCCGGAAGGTTATAGTCATGTTATAGTTGAACTCAACAACAGGTTATAATAATAGTTTTTATTTACCGTATTAGTTTTAAGTTATGTTTCTTCTTCTTTAGCAAATTTTCATTGGAGTAATTTACTAATGTGTCTATTATAGTGCCATATTTCATTTTCATTAATAAAAATAAATATTGTTTTGATCAAAATTGTTTCACTCCCTTTCAAGAAAATATAGTGAGAAAGAGAGCTCGTACTTCACCAATTTTTAAGCAAAAACACTAAAAACGTTAGTGTGAACACAGACTCCTCGAAAAAAAGAAAAGAAAAACTTCCTTTAGCCAGAATTCAGTAATAAATCGTGAATATATATTTCTAAAGAATTTCATTAATGTAAAAGAGTACTGTAATTTATGTTAAAAAATCAAAACAAGTTTGACTGATGTAAGAAACGGTGGAAAATTAAATAAATTTACAACCATACGAAATTGGCAGTCTATTTCTCCTTTATTTATTTTTATTTTTTATAACAATAAAGGGAATAATGCAGATTTTATGAAATTTAAGTGAGCTGTTTTGTTGATTTCAAAAATTAATGTGATATATCAACGTTAATTTTATACTCCGCGGGTACGGGGTATAATGAGTAATATTTTTCTTAAAGAAATGTAATAAATTATAAGTCCTATTCCTATTGAATATTGAAGCTTATTCAATTCAGCTAAATTAAACTATCACAATACTTTTTTCAAACTAAGACCAGCCTCTTTAGTATTCTTTATTATAAGTTTTAGTCTTAGCCTAGCAGAGTTCAAATTAATTGTTCTATGAAAAATGTAATATTTTCCAGACTGATTCCTGTTATTTTTAGGTACCTGAAAATATTTTTGTTATCACAAGTTTATATTGTACAAATTAAAAGAATTAATATTGACTCCACTCTTCATTTCCAATCCAAGTCTTGGAAAATGAACAAGTAGTTCCCTTTTCTTGCTTCCTATAAATACTTAAATGTTACCTTTATACGGAAAAAAATGATTTACTACATTTTACAATTTATTTATTAATTACTATTATACAGATAAATACTAAAAAAGTAACGTATAGTATTCAGTAAACCCATACAACGTTCACGACTTATAAGTTATAACCTTCTCTTGTTGATGAGGTTCAATTGTAACCTATTATCTAGGATTGTAACCTCCCGGCGCAAAACTTTTTCGTGGTATTTAGCTTCTAGTCTAGACGCTAGTGGATTTTTATTTTTGGAAAAATGAGTAGGTTCTCGTTCATTTTAAGGTTATAATCGAAATACTTGTACAATCGATAGACTTATATATATATTTACAGAGATAAATATGTATGTATTTATATTTATATCTCTTGATTGGTTGGCACTTTTGATATTTTCAATCGAACCGAACAGACATCGCTGATTGTTGTTGGCCAATACATTGAAAGGAATCAATGATGTTTTCGATTAGGGTTGGGACATCGATAGGCAAACATCGATGTTTCCGATACATCGACATCGAAAGAACAAACATCGATGTTAGCCAAAACATCGAAAGAAAACATCGATGTTTTCGATACATCGACATCGGTCCTCCGAACTGAAGAGCAAAAAAAAAAAAAAAAAAGGTCACCACTTTCAAAAAATCTCTCCTTTTCGTCCCCGATTTTCGTTGTCGTCCATTTTTTAGGCTGCGATGCATCGATAACATCGACCTTTTCGATGTTTCAGGAAAACATCGATGTTGACCGATACATCGAAAGATCAACATCGATGTTAAACATCGATTTTTTAAAGTCCGATACATCGATGTTTTCGATACATCGACATCGATGTCCCAACCCTATTTTCGATACATCGACATCGATCTCCCAACCAGATGACCCAGAGCGCAGAGATAAATAATATAGATATAGAGATAACCGATGAACTAAATGGTCCCTGATTTCGTAGTTTTCGTCGTTTTTTATGTTAAGGTTTGTTCCAACAGCAAATTTCGGTGCTAATTTTGGTCAACACCAATTTTTCCGACACATCGAGAGTTCAATAACCGTTCAATAACGATGTTTTTTGGTCCTATGCATTAGCATTATGCATCGCTGTTTTCGATAGATCGATATCCTAACCGTAGTTTGTTTTGTTGTAGAGATGGGCAAAATAACTCATTTTCGAGATCAGATCAGATCAGATCGCTCGCCAAAATGATCAGCTCTTTTAACTAGTTCATTGATCACTTTTATATATATATATATATATATATATATATATATATATATATATATATATATATATATATATATATATATATATATATACATATACATATACATATAAAATAGACGAAAAAGAAAGTACTTTTCTTCTTTTCCAGTTTATTAAGAATTAATCTGTTAGTTCTTCACATATATTTTTATTATTAATGTAGTATAACAAATAAAACATTTTTTTTTTAAGTATGTAAGATTATTAGGAATAAAATTTTAAGGGTAATGGCGTTTGTCCGGTGCAAATCGGAGCAGTAGAACAGCAGTTGTAGTTGGGGGGGGGGGGGGGGGGGAGGGGGGCGCCGCTGGGGCGAGTGAGCGACTGCTGAGCGAGCCGCCCCGAAACCTGTAGCGAAGAGTGAATGCGAATGCTGGTTTGGAGTTGGAGTTAGTTGGGGTGACGAGACTACGAGATCCAGTTCTATTTTAGCCGAGAGGGGAGGCTTAAGCTTCTATTGGTCGAGAAGGACTATTTAGAGGAGTAGGGGTAGAAGAACTAGTTTTGCAGGTCCTATGCGTTGCCTGATCTATTTCTTTCCTTGTTTCTCTTTAAGCTTTGGAGTCTTGGAGTAAGTTGGGGTGTCGAGACTACGAGAACCAGGTCTTTTTCAGCTGAGAGGGGAGGCTTAAGATTCTATTGGCCGAGAAGGATTTTTTAGAGAGGTAGGGCTAGAAGACCTGGTTATGTAGCTCCTATGCTATGATGCCTCAAGATTCGTGAGTCGTGAGTCGTGAGTCGTGAGTAGTGACTAGTGAGTGTGAACTGTGAGTAGAGTAGAAGTGGGAAGGGAAGGTCTAGAGAGGGGGAGCGCTTGCGCATTGCCCAGCCTAGGGCCCAGAGAAAGTGAAAGTACAACCAGCAAGCAACCACTCAGGACTCAGACTTCAGACCTCTAACTCTATATCTTTCGCCTTTTCTCTCATTATATGGAAGAGCTGCCACTCTTTTTTCAAGAGCGTTTACTCACTCACTCTCTTGCAAGAGCTAGCTCTTTTGATCAGTTCATGACCGGATCGCCCATCTCTATTTTGTTGTCCTCATTTCTTATTCTCCCGTCTCGTCCTCGTCTCCCACTCCCAGTATATTTCATATCATAAGTAAGACAAGGTTTTTTTGTCTCATTGACTATAGATTTGTAACGTGACGTGGGTCAACTTTTGACTTGATTCTTCTGTGTTCCGTAGGTCAAAAATCTTTTTGGCATAATTTGGTTTGGTTTATAGTTTATACACTTGAGCAGTTATATCCCTTTAACGAAGAGTTCTATCGAGTGTTCCCCGCCCCTAAACGCTCCTTAACTGCAGATTTACCCTGTGATTCGCAATGGAGATATCCGTAAATGAGGATATAAAGATTTACGACGAGACATCTGTCTTTATATACAACTCCGTCTCTTCACATGTTGCTCCAGGTAACTATAATCAACTAAAACTCGCCAGATCTAGAGTCCAATAGACCGGTTTAGTAATACTTAACAATGTAATAATTCAACAACTCAAAAACCAAGAGGTTTTATTTAACATAAATTATCATACAGTGAGTCTCGCTTATCCGGACCCCACTAGTCCAGACATCCGTATAATCCGGACAGGCTAAAAACTATGTACAACTTGGAACCAGGGCTAATTCAGATTAATGAATTGGGTAAAATCGGATTGTACGTGCCCCCACTTTGAGGTTAGGTGATAAAATCCCGTATATTATATTAAAAACCTTAATTTTGTGTACCCTTTTCTGTACTCCAACATATTTTTAGACAAAGGGATATAAACTCTCCTATGAACAAATCATACATATATAATTTCTCTAAAATCAAGTAGGAAAAAGTACGAAAAATTTCTGGGGCACGTACAATCCGATTTAGCCATGAATTGTTAAAATTATCGAAGTTTCTGCTTTTATTGTCGACTAAAATTTATATAAAATTTTTTCTAGAATAGTTTACAGGTGTACATTCCAACGTTCGGACACGAGGAATACCCGGTATTTTTGTTAAAAATTAACAGATTTAGAATAAGTAAGAACATCGACAAATCTCTTTTGGTTCCGTAGAAATGTAGGGTGGAAGATATAAAGGTAGTGTATTCCAGGAAATACAATAAAATACGAGTAAGATGGTGAGAGAGTTTAAAGAAACACGTAGCGGGGGCTCAACGCAGTTCCGTGAAATTTCGCCAAGCCGCTTGTGTATAATGTCTCAACTTTTTGTGAAAAGATTAGTTGTTGCTGGAATTTCATATCGGAACACAGCTTGTTTTCCTGGAAGTCCCTTCTATACCTGCACCTGTTTAGTAGATTGTAATTTTATTTTAATTCATTTGATATTTGGACTGGTGACAGAACAGTCCTAAAATATGAACATACATTGTATAAGTATGTCTTTGAGACTAGTAGAAGTAACTTTTACGATAATAACATCGATTTTAATCGTTTTTCTCAACTAAAACTTGTTTTATATTATATTTTAAAACTGATTCCGTTTAATCCGGATTTTCGGTAATCCGACTGGGTCCAGTCCCGTCAAACCCAGATTAGCGAGACTCTACTGTATATAGTTAGATTATAAACTAGATTTAAGAGAGTTAAAACTATAGTACCTATAGAACAGAGTTTCCCAACCTTTTTATACCGGTAAACCACAAGATAGATTCCTCTTGTACCCGCGGACCACAAGGGGTCCCCCCCCCCCCCACTACCCTCGGTCCTCGGAAAACGTTTTTTATTAGGTACCTTTTTATTATTATTATTATTTTTTTTTCGAGTTCCTTAGTATAGGTTAGTAGGGTCATTAGTATAGGGTATAGGTTAGTAGGGGTAAGTAGAGGGGTTTGGGTTTACTATTAAAAATTAGATAGAAAAGATATTAAAAGGTCTGTCCTGTGTAGTTCAGAAACTTCCTAGTAACACTGCCTTTTGATTCTCGATACTCTGTGACGCCTTATGTGGTTTGTACCTCAGACTAGCCCTGTCTTATTTAATTCGAAATTTAATTCTAGAAGCTGTAGATATTTGACTCGATACATTTAATTAATTTGTTCCTTGGTTGTTTTCTTAATCTTTCCATTGACCACCTGGAACAGTCTCGCAGACCACAGGTTGGGAATCACTGGTATAGAACATAGCAGAGGTTTCCTCCATAATATAACCTTCTTAATTTTGTTATCCCTTTCATAATGCTATCTATTCATCACATTCACCCCTCCTATATAAGAAGTAACGTAGTCTTGTACATAGGCAGGAGGGCGATGTGCTCTAGTACTTCTGCGAGGTGCTTCCGGAGTTGAATTATTTTTAACAGTGGGGGCCTCCTTATTCTAAAGAATCTTATTTCTAAAGAAGTGCCCTTTGCAAGTGATTCGACAGAGAGTATTTAGGCTGCTGAGATTCGCCCTGGACGTTTTTGTCAGGATTCAGGTTCCAAATGATATGAACCTCCAAGTGGGGCTAGATGCCTTGAAGAAATGGTAGTTTCTCGCCCATCTCGCAAGATAAAGATGTAGAGAAATTTTATATTAGTAAAAGCAATCAATGCATCTTGAGTCAGTGGAAAAGAGCTGTTGATTAATGGCTGTACCTTTTCTGAAATGAAGGTATAAATTTAGAAAAATGTGAGAACATACCAATAACACGATGAAGAGAGGATACATCTGTAGAGAGAGGGAGTTCTCGCAGTGGCCTAAGTCTGCCTGGACCAGGTTTAATGGTGTTATTTGATATAGTATAACCTTGTAAACTGATAGTTTTTAGGGAAATCAAACTTTTCTCATGATTTAATGTCAAATTAAATTTAGCGACAAATTAAATTTAGCGACAACTGCCATAAAATTATTCAAATTTGTGTCATGCTCTTTTTGAGTTTTTCCACCTACAGTCACATTATCAAGATAAGCGAATGAATCATGTAGTCCTTCTGAACGTATAATACCATCAATCTCTCTCTGAAATGCTGAAACTCCGTTAGTAACACCGAATGGTAGAGAATTTTCGAATAGGGTTGATTTCATAAGAGACTCTGGTCCTATTGCCCTTCATATTAGGCAAAGTCTATTAGAGGTCGACCAAGAAGTCATGGAAATGTGAGGAGTGCGCTAGTGTCAACATGTACAGTCAGTTTTTATTAAAATAGACCACTGTCAAAAAATACTGTTCTTTTGTTATTAATAATTTTATTTTTGATAACTTCTATATTTTTTGCAACAGGCAACACTGTACCTGATAAGAAATCACAATAATATACGATAATATCTTTATATTATTATTTATTGATTATTCACAATAATATTCTTTAAATCTAAATCAATTTTCTTCTATCTTAATGGATTTTTTTCTTCCTCTTTATTTCTGAGTTTGATTTGTTACTTTTTTATTTCTGTTTTATTTGTTACTTTCCTTATTTCTGGATTTTAGTTCTTACTTATTTGTGAATTATTATTTGTACTATTACCTCTCTCGGATTGTTTTTGGCAATTTTCTCTTTGGTAAATTAAATTTCCTGGTATTATTAAAAACATGGATAATAACACAAATTCAAAATTAGGTAGGAATTAATGAGATTCTAAGATAAGTTTTCCTTAAAATATAATGGGGAAAAGCAAACTAGAAATTCGCTAATATTATTTTGATTAATTGTCATGGAGAGCAATCATTTTTATAATAAAAAAATAAATATTAGGTTTGTTCCAACCCCATTATTTGTAGCGTTCTTTGCATTTGCATCATCGCATGGTGAATGGTACAAAATCAAAAATTGTTGTGTGACAGTTGTGACTATAATTTGTATTGTATAAAAACAAACAAAACAGGAAACCTAACGGATTGGAAACCTTCCTGTTGTTATTCGTGAGATTTGACATAACTGTGCATGTCATACAAACTAGAAATGGTTATTGTCTTAGCACCTGACTGTACTGACTTCGGCAATACTCGGAAGTTCCGATTTTAAACGAAGTTAAGCTTTCCGTTTCTCCCGTGTTCATGACTTCTTGGTCGACCTCTAGAAAACACAACATTACGTTTACAAGACGCTTATGAGCAAGCAAGAACTCTAGAGCTGGCTCAGAAACAGGCTCAGGAGTATAGTGTTCAGCCTGTTGTGAAGACTGACAACATGACTGAATCCATCTCACACAGTTTGTCCCACCTCTTACACCTTATTGTCCATCCACCGTAGTAAAAATAAATTGTGAATAAGATATTATTCAATTAATATTCAGTCTTTAACTATGTCTATAAAAAAAGTTTTATTTGAGCTTGTATTCAAACTATACTTTACTATTCAGTTTCGAGTTCGAGCGAATTTTTGATAATAAGAACAAGTAAAGGGGGTAACGATTTTTCGGTGTCCCGATTTTGACTTTTGGAAATCTGGTAACCCTACCAATGGTTAATTTTACTCACCTTTTAAGAATAATTTACAAGTAATCCTAATTCATTTATCAAATTATCACTTTTAAATAGATGTGTAAATAATTTCTAAGAGATGTGCCCTCACTCTAAGCAATTAAGTTTTAATGTAATAAAAAAAAAAAAAAAAAAAAAAAAAAAATTAGATAGGGCACCTTAATCTTTGAAGAAGTGAACTATAGTCATAGTTACCAAAAATTATGTTATGTTAAATGGAACAAAAAGTTTCTATGAAGCATAACTTGGTTTTTTCTTACAGCAGCCATAGTTACTTTCAAATCACGACTTCTTCAAGAAGAATCTACATTTCTTTCTATTTTAGCTAGAATTATTGTTTGAACACTTCTGTGTTTTGTAGGTTCACTCAGAGAAACATATGAAGTTGATGTAGATAGTAAGGAGGGGCTTATAAAAACAGAACCTGCTTCACCTGTCAGGGATGCCACAGATGCAGACAAAAGTCCTGGTAAGTCAGAATCAGTGTTATACAGATAATACTGATAAAAATATCACAAGTTTAGGAACAAAGGTTCATAAACTTGCAATATTTTCACTCAGGTTGATTTCATAAAAATGTTAATACATCGTTTGTTTGGTAAGTACTCGGGCTGATTTTATTTTCTTAAAAAATCTTCCTTGAGTACGACACCTTCTGTGTCAAAGAAGAAAGTGAGTATCATTGTTGTTGTGTGTGGGTCCTTAGGGATGTTTTTTTTTTTTTTTTTTTAAATTTATTTATTTCCACCAAAACATAAAATGATACAAAAGTAAATAAATTAATAAAATATAAAAGTATAAATAACAAAGTAAACAATTTGTGATAAGTTCAGTAAAATTAGTTGTCATACTGGTGATGAATCATTAGTTATAATATTAAGTAATTGGTGAGGACCCTCAGTAAGTGTCAAAGCACTTAGAGCGAGGGCCCTGTCTCGAGTTTTATATTATTAGCAAATTAACTGTGTTTAATCATAAGAAACATGTTATCATAAAAAAAATAAATAAATAAATAAAATAAAACAAATTAAAAGAAAAACACTATACTATTTATTAATTAAGGTATAGAAATATTTGTTAACCTCTTTTTTAAAATGTTTGAAATTATCAATATTTTTAAGTGATTTTGGTAGGAGATTGTAGAAAACAGGCCCTACATAAGACGGATGTCTTTGTTTTCTCTCTGTTCGACAACAAGGTGTGGGTACATATCCAGAAGTTTGTGATCTTGTTTTATAATTATGTTGTACAGTCAGTCTTGTCTGATTTTGGAAGAAATTAAGTTGAATTGCATTTTTATATAATAAATCTAGAGGTAAAACATTGAATTCATCAAAGGTCAAAACTGAAGGATATACTCTTGGTTTTTTTAAACATATTTTTATAATTAGTTTTTGAATTATTCTTACTTGTTCTAGATCAGATTGAGCAGAACTTCCCCACGCTATTAAACAATAATTTAAAATAGATTCTGTAAAAGCATGGTAAAGTAGTTTTAAAACAGATTTATTAGCGAACTGTCTTACTGTAATGAAAGTATGTATTGTCATTCTTACTCTTTTAAGTACCCAGTCAATCTGTTCTTTCCAGTTCAAGTGACACTCTATTATAACTCCTAAGTATTTAGTACTCCGTATTCTGTCAATCGTTGTGTTACATGAGCAATTGTCTAATTGTTTTGTATTATCACTTACAGTACGACCAGTAATTGAAAGTAAATTGTATGTTAATATGGTTTTACAGTCAGTGTCATGTATTTTCAAATTTCTAAAATCTAGTGGCTGTCCTCGTATGTCATGTGAGAAACACATGTATTTAGTTTTTGTCAAGTTCAAAGTCAGTAAGTTACAGTCAAACCATGCTTTTACTCTTGAGATTCCTATTTCTGCTTTTTCTAAGACCTCTTCCCATGTTTCACCCCTAAAGTATAAGAGTGTGTCATCAACAAAAGATATAATATCAGAGTATGTGTCTGTTAGTTCTAGTAAGTCATTGATGTAGGTAAATGAAAAGCAAACATTGTAGTCATTTGAGATGTAATATAAAACAAACTCTCCTATATCATACTGCTATATTTCTACTCCACCTTGAGTCATTTTCAAGCATCTATAACAATTAATCATAACATGTCAAAATCATATCTTCCTATGAATAGTTTTACAAACTATTGTTGATTTATAAAACTAGTAACCCCTGCCCTAGATTACTTGACTTCTCCCACCTCCGATTTGGCCCATAGAGACCATCCTCCACCCCTTCCCATTGGCAGAAAAGAAAACCATTTCCGATACTTGCCAAACAGACTATGTTTATTATCTTTAAAACTAAAACTAGTTTAAATTTTACTGTTGGAGGAAAGTTATGTTAAACTCTCAATCCAATAAACAAATTTTCTTCTCTTTCTTCTTATTTAATTTTCTTCTTAGGTTCACTTAAAGAAACGTGTGAAGTCGATATAGATAACAAGGAATGGGCTGTAAAAACTGAACCTGCTTCACCTGTCAGGGATACCACAGCTGAAGAAAACAATCCAGGTAACTTAGAATCAGTTCCATTTGTGTTGATATGGTCTTTTAGAACTTTTTAGGAGAGAAAATAATAAACACTGGAAATTGTTTTATGTTTTACAAAACTGTACGAATAGGAGTTGAGAGTCCTTATAGAATAATATAACAATAATGTGTGTTTAAGTGGTTAGTTATAAATTCAAGACGGTGTCTATAATTATTTTAAATCAAATTATAATTACTATTTACAAGGGGAGACCGACAGAGAAAAATAGACTTCAGCGCCGGGATTCGAACCACGGACCTCTCTATATTTCCAGTACAGATGCTCTAGCCAATTAAGCTACACTGAAGAATAATTTCCTCTGTCGATAACAATACCTAGTCCCGAATTAAGCTTTCAAATTTTTCTACAAGTCTATAAGTCAACATTAACGACAATAGAACTAGACCGAGAAATAACGCTTGTAATTATAAAGTACCCATTTAGTACCTGTACCTAGTACAATCAATTATAAATTCAATTTTTAAGTTTTTGGTAGTATTCATACTATGGAACGTTTAAATTTTAATTTAAATCAAATTATAATTACTATTTACAAGGGGAGACAGACAGAGAAAAATAGACTTCAGCGCCAGGATTCGAACCACAGACCTCTCTATATAGTATGTAAATGCCTTAGGCAAGAACACTCAAAAAAGCCTTTAGAATCTAATACTTGTAAACCTGGTAGTAATAATAATCTAAATTCATTGGGAATGAGCTATTGTGCTGCGGCCAAGACAAAATTTAAGACCTCCTCAGAGATATAGGCCAGAGGATTAATAGTTTTCTTTGTATATTATAAGTTTAGTTAGAGTATTAACTGAAAGGAAAGATGGTATTTAACCCTGGAATACTAATGTTCGACTTTTTTACGACTATACCTTAGTATTTTGTCTATGGTGAGATCTAACGGGACTGCAGGGACGTACCCTGCCAGGAGTGCTTCGACAGTTCAGTTGTCCTTGAGATTTCCTTAATATAGGACCTGCACTGTCACTCGCATCATCGCAAATTGGAGTATTTTAAAACATACATCGTAATTTTTACGAAGGTTTAGTAATAAGAGTAAATTTTTGCTCGTCATAATTACGAGCATTAGTAATACCGTGTTATATAATACTCGACTTTTTTTTATAGTTTACATTATTTATTGTATATTTTATTATTAAAACAAGACAGTGGCACAACAAAAATTATTTAGCGACCCTGAAGAAATATTAAGAGTTATGAACTAGTTCTTCACACAAAGACTCAGATCTATAAATGACGATTTTGAAGTAGAGGATCTTAAAAACTGTTCAGATATCAAAAAAAAATGTAGTGATTTTATCCCAAATAATAAAAAAAATCCAAACTATTAGTAGCAATTTTCAATTCAAATTACTTATTATGTAATTATAATAATTAGTATTGTGATTCTTTCTAAAAAATTTATTTAAAAGAAAGTATTGTAAATCAAATTATAATTATTATTAACTACGGGAAACAGACAGTGAAAAATACACTCCTGTGCCGGGATTTGAACCACGGGCCTCTATATTTCCAGTATAGCGCTCTTCCATCTAAGCTACGCAGGAGAATGATTTTTCACTACCGTAATCGATAACTAGTCCCGAATCCAAGCTTTCAATATTCATATACATTTAGACAGTCAATATTTATGACATTAGAACTAAACCAGAATTAACGCTTATAATTATAAAGTACTCAATTAGTACCTGTACCTTGTACAATCAATTCGAAATTCAATTTTTTAAGTTTTTGGTAGTTTTCATACTACGGAAAGTTAAATTTTAATTTAAATCAAATTATAATTATTATTAACTACGGGAAACAGACAGTGAAAAATACACTCCTGTGCCGGGATTTGAACCACGGGCCTCTATAATTGAGTACTTTATAATTATAAGCGTTAATTCTGGTTTAGTTCTAATGTCATAAATATTGACTGTCTAAATGTATATGAATATTGAAAGCTTGGATTCGGGACTAGTTATCGATTACGGTAGTGAAAAATCATTCTCCTGCGTAGCTTAGATGGAAGAGCGCTATACTGGAAATATAGAGGCCCGTGGTTCAAATCCCGGCACAGGAGTGTATTTTTCACTGTCTGTTTCCCGTAGTTAATAATAATTATAATTTGATTTAAATTAAAATTTAACTTTCCGTAGTATGAAAACTACCAAAAACTTAAAAAATTGAAGAAAGTATTGTTAATATTAAAATTTAAATTAGCAATTTGCTATGTGCAAGTTTACCCTTTATTTATACAATGTTTAGTTCATGTTATGTCCTATTTAAAAAAATATACATATATTTGTGACTGTAGTTCTAAGTTTTATTTGCTAAGCTCACCATGCTCATTTTACCTAAATTTATAAATTGAGCTGTTTGTTCTGATTAGTGCCGTTGAGAAAAATATGTTTATAATAATTAAAATATATATTATTTACAAAACAGCTGTTATTTATTCATTTATAACTCAAAAAGATAGTATAAAATGAATGCTCGTAAAAATTACGAAGGTTTAGTAATAGATGCTCACTAGTTAGCATTAGTATTCCAGGGATAATGTTTTGATTTCTGTATATACTCAAGCATGGCGGGTACTTCAGCTAGTTAAATATAAAAGTTTACTCATCTTGGATTACATTGTAGGTTTACCCCAGGATAGCAAGGAGTGGCTGGTAAAAACTGAACCTGCTTCACCTGTCAGGGATGCCACAGATGCAGATAATAATCCAGGTAACTCAGAATCAGTATTATCTTTTTTTTTTTTGATAAGAGATCTCTAGGCCATCTCCTCTTCAAACGTCTTGGTAGTTTGCTTGGGATAAACTGAGAGCATAGGAGTTGCACAAGAGGATTAGGATGGTTGGATGTGGATTCATGGAATTTTCTATATCGGGATACGGTCAGATCTCGGACAAAGGGCACATTTAAATCTTCATGGAGAGTTAGGTTAGAAACATAGAAAGGAGCATTGGTTATTTTTCTAAGGATTTTTGACTGCAGGATTATCTGTGTTTTACATCTATAACAGTTGCTCCGAAATGAAGTTAGAAGTCCTTTGGAACTTTTTAGGAGGGGGATAAAAATGTTTACTCGTTTTCCTAAAATTTAATATTTTTTAATTAAAGATTAACATTTGAGATTTAAATTAGTAAGTATGTATATAAATTAATTTATTTATTTTCAACCGAATCTGGCCTTAATTTTTTTCATGTACATATACAGGGTGGTCCAAAAGTCTCCCCCTCCCCTCTTAACTTTTGAACGGTTTGAGATAAATTAATGAAACTTGGGGGATCTCTACCATGCAAAGGGAAGTTTGTTTTCATGCAATCACCCACTAGGGGCAACCACCCACTTTGCCCCCAGGCCACCCAACTTCAAAATTTCAAATTGGAGTGTATATTTTTGATAGCATATTTGGATTCTACAGTGAAAAATAATAAATTTTTACTTGAATTTTTTTTTCTATTCCCAATATTTTGCCCCCTATAGGTGGGCAAAGATAGCAAAATTACCCTACCGATAATACGTTGTAAAATCTAAACGGTTAGAGATAAATTAATGAAACTTAGGGGATCCGTACCATGTAAAGGGAAGTTTGTTTTCATACAACCGCGCTGTAGGGGCAACCTCCCATTTTGCCCCCAGACCACCTAACTTCAAAATTTTGTCCTAGAATGTATATTTTTGATAGCAGATTTATATTCTACGGCAAAAAATAAAAGTATTTTACTTCAAACTTTTTTTTCTACCTCTAATATTTTGCCCTGTATAGGGGGGCAAAGGTATAAAAATGGTAGATTTCAGTAGCGTTGGGACAACCGACTAGAAAAAACAACCGAATGAATAAGTCGATTCGGGAAAAAACAGTCGATTGAATTCAATCGACTGAAAACAGTCTCATAGCGGGTATAGGATATATAGACCGAGACTGAACCCGCAAGTTGAATGTTTCAATCGAATGGTTTTTTTTTTATATAGGAGTAGTACGGTGGAGGCCGTAAAGGCCTCAGAGCTGAGGGGGGGTGAGAGTGAGAAGGCGCTTGACACTCGTTATCTCGTCCCAAACTACAGCCTGCTACAACATCGTTTTCATTCGAATGAAAAAATATAGACTGAGACTGAATCCAGTCGACTTTTTCATTCGGATGTTTTTTGGTTTTAGGTAGGGGAAAGGAACGACGGTGAAGGGTTCAGAGCGGAGGAGGGGTGAGAAGGCGCATGACACTCGTTATCTCGTTATACACACGTCCACATATACACGTCCGAATTACAACTAATAGAACTCCAAACTATAGACTGATATCATTCGAATGAAAACTAGATATCCACAACCGAATGAATGAATATTTTAAAACAACCTTTTAGTCGACTTTTTTCAATCGAATGGTTCCCAACGCTAGATTTCAGCGCCTGGGGGCAAAATGGAGGTTGCCCCTAGTACGCGAGTGGATGATTGAACACTTCCCTTTACATGGTACAGATCCCCCAAGTTCCATGACTTTATTTCAAACCGTTTAGATTTTATAACGATCTAAGTGTTAATTTTTGTTGTTTACTATTTTGGAAGGGTTATTTTGCTATCTTTGCCCCCTGCAAGGGGAAAAATATTGGAGATAGAAAAAATAGTTTCAAGTAAAAGTTTATTATTTTTAACTGTAGAATCCAAATATGCTATCAAAAATATACACTCCAATTTGAAATTTTGAAGTTGGGTGGCCTGGGGGCAAAGTGGGTGGTTGCCCCTAGTGGGTGATTGCATGAAAACAAACTTCCCTTTGCATGGTAGAGATCCCTTAACCCTTTGACTGCGGTAGGACGCACCATGTGCGTCACATATTGTCTCTTTAGAGAAACTGCATGACGCCTACGGTGCGTCATGGACAGAAAAAAAGCCTCTCTCCAAAAAAGGAGTGGGGGAGCCTCTGCCATATCATATCGGTTTGGAAGAGGGGTGGACATGTTCGTACTAGTCCAAGGTTTGTATGGAGTGAGTCGTTCTCGTTTCCTTTGTTTTTGTGCTTAGTAACGCGTGTTTTTGCTTTCTCTTTTTTTCTGGCACCTCAGTACGCTACTCGCATAAGGTAAATTATACAGCATTTTTTTATTGATAAAAGTAAGTCATTAGCTAGCATTACTTGTGTATTTACTAATTTTTAGGGATATTATTTGACAAGTTTAGATTTTTTTAACTGGGGCACTAAACATAGCTTTCTTCAAAACGACAAGTGCTCAAGGTGCGTCATTAATGACGCACCTGGTGCGTCACACCGTTTTCCTAACATTTTGGTATTCCCATTTTTTATTTTATTTTATTTTTTCTTTCTTCCGATGTACATTAATTTCTAAAATAAATACTTTAGATGGCTGGGGTAAAAAGAAACCTTAAAAAAAAATTTTTTATACATACATATATCAATAGTTATGAATAATTAATAAGGTCCTAATGTTACATGTTTCAATTACACGATACATTTTACAAACTTGTCATTTTTTTACGTATTGAATAATAAAATAAGTAAAAATAGAATAATAATACCATGACGCACACGATGCGTCATGGTGACGCATATGGTGCGTCATGCCCGTTTCAGTGATAAATTGTCCTTTCTGTGGCTGCATGACGCACATGGTGCGTCATAATGTTTTTGTTATGTTTATAAACAATAAACATTAGAAAAACGATTCTGATGCAATTTCATGCATACCTGAGTCCGGACTAACATAAATGAATGAAAAAAAAAATCCGTTCCCAGGAAGGACTTTTTTCTCTCTTCTATGCCGCAGTCAAAGGGTTAAGTTTCATTAATTTATCTCAAACCGTTCAAAAGTTAGCGGGGGGGGGGGGAGACTTTTGGAGCACCCTGTATATTAGGTTTGTTCCAACAGAGCCTCGGACGGTTCTAGAACTGCCGGGAGTATGCGCAGTATCGAAAGACCGTTCCTACACGCTTCTCGGACGGTTCTGGAACTTTTAGTCCCGTGTTCCAACAGAAAGACGAACGGTTCTGGGACAGTCCTAGAACCGTGAAAACAGTTCCCGGACTGAAGCAGGAACTCGACCAGAACTACTAATACTAATATACGGAGGCGTGTAGGTTACACTACTACAACTGTTCAACTATAACCTAACATTTGTTTTCGTTTCTTTTCATTTATCTTCTGTTTCCTAGCGTGTTTTGTTTCTCTCTCCTCAGTTAATATTTATACTACTTCTTTCTTTCTTCTGTGTAGGATTTCCACACCGGTACTTTTTATATGATTTAACAGTTAATGTTTAAAAAAATTACAATTCATACAAACAAATTTTTAATAGGCAACTGAAACTAAAAGACAGGATTGTTACGAGCCTGACGAATCCCAAATGTGAGAGCGAAATATATTCATTCAGAAATGACAGTGTGATAAATTTGTAATTTTAAAAACTATTTGCTCTAATGTGCATTCTTATAAACTTTGTTGAGTTTAACAATAGAATATGTTCACGTAAGTAATCCATTTCTGAGTGAACATAAACAAAACAAGTGGAGAGATACGAAGAGGAAAATAAAAACAAGATAAAGAGAGGTAACATGAAGGTTGCAGTTCTGAAAGAGTTCTTAAATCGTTCCAACAGGCTCCTCTTTTTGAATCAGTTCTGAACCAGTCCTCATAGACGCATGCGCATTAAAAAATCCTGAACTGGTTCTAGAACCATCCTCGAATTGGCTGTTGGAACAAACCTATTGTCTGTCGCCACCAGTCTGACTTTATATGTGCAAAATTGGGAAAAAAGGAATTGATTAATTTGTTAACAGAGGTGTGCGCCAACATTAGCATGTGGTTGGCTTGGTTTCATCTAAAAGTATTGAGTAGAACCAAAGTTAATAACAATTTTATAAAAATAACCTTGTTTTCATAACAATGTCAGTTGTCAATTTTAACGTCAAAACAAAAATGTCTCATCACCCCCTCAGTTTTTAACCGAGAGGTTTGAAACTCTTGGTACAGAAATCAGTGCTAACATGTAGTTGAGCTGCCCGGAAAATAATAAATATTTGGTGTCATTAACCCATTTTGCTTAGTTAGCAAACATTTTGTTAAGAATTGAAACATTTTCCGATAGCGCTGAAAGTTGTACCAATTATACTTCCTTATTACACAAATAATTTCCTTTGAATTTCATTTTGATATCTGCCGCCATTTTGAAACTTAATTACTTAATAATTTCTGAACTATCTTGCTAATTGAGGTAAAATTCGCACCAATTATACCTCTATAAGATAAATAATTTCCCCGTATTATGTATTTCAACTAAATATCTTAAATGCAATTCAGAGAATTTTTATTTTATTCTTAATAAAGGTAGAAATAATGTAATATATATGTAGAATAATGTAATATATTATATATATATATATATATATATATATATATATATATATATATAGGCTTTTCCATGAAGGCTTTGGAAAGGAAACTATTAATGTGTTTTATTTTATTGCTTGACCTGCATGATAGGAATAGGTAGGGTTACCATCATTTATGAAGGCACGATCCGGACAGAAAATTGCAAAAAAAAAAAAATCATAGAGTAGATCATAAAATGTGTTTATACAGTGATCCAAGTCATATGGTTAATGAATTTTACTCCTGAGTTCCTTAACAGCACATTCATTTGGGAAAAACTTGCTCTACTAAAATTATAATTAGAATTGATTAGCATTTTTCGATATATTTTATTCCTATTGTTGCGATTAGGAATGTGCTGAGTTTTTGAAAGTGTGGTTTTGTAAGTTAAAGTTGCAGATAGGATCGTAAGCGGTGTATTCGGGCAAGAGTTATAAGGTTTGTAAACTAGTTTCAAACTGTACGACGCATGTGGATTAGCAAAAAACGTTCAAATGTGGTCCGATGCGCATGAGTCAGACAGTTCCAAACCAGTTTGAAGTGTGGTTGGAACAAACCTATTGAGTCTGACAATAAACTGATTATTCGTTACATGTGCGTTATTATTTACTCTGTATCTAATATACCTTAATATTATCTAAATACCACAAAATCTCCGACAAAACTACCAATGAATTAAGATGTACTACATGAAGAACCTCTACTTGACTTCTACTGTCTCTATTCTCAAAATTCATTGATATCTTTTAATATTTTTTTTTAGGTCTCGCTAAAGGAAGTCTGAAAATTCACATTGACACGGAACAGAAGAAAATAATATCATTTCACTGTGCCCACTGTGAATACAAAAGCAACCAGAAGACATCTCTGAAGAATCATATTGACTTAGTACATAATAAAAATAAGGTCTTTCTGTGCCCCCACTGTGACTATAGAACCAACAGAAATAGTAGGCTAAAAATTCACATTGACTCGGCACACAAGAAAATAAAGGCATTTCAATGTTCCCACTGTGCCTATAAAACCAGCAGGAAGGTTGCTCTAAAAAGACATATTGACTCGGTACATAAGAAAATAAAGACATTTGAATGCCCCCTCTGTGACTATAAAACCAGCAGGAAGGCTGATCTAAAAACTCATAATGACTCGGTACATAAGAATATATGGGCATTTCAATGTTCCCACTGTGACTACAAAACCAACAATAATGCTCATCTAAAAACTCATATTGATTCGGTACATAAGAAAATAAAGGCATTTCAATGTTCCCACTGTGACTATAAAACCAACTATAATTCTCAGCTAAAAACTCATATTGACTCAGTACATAAGAATATATGGGCATTTCAATGTTCCCACTGTGACTACAAAACCAACAATAATGCTCATCTAAAAACTCATATTGATTCGGTACATAAGAAAATAAAGGCATTTCAATGTTCCCACTGTGACTATAAAACCAACTATAATTCTCAGCTAAAAACTCATATTGACGCAGTACATAAGAATATATGGGCATTTCAATGTCCCCAATGTGATTATAGAGCTAACCAAAGTAGTAATCTAAAAAGACATATTGACTCGGTACATAAGAAAATAAAGGCTTTTAAATGCCCCCACTGTGACTATAGAGCTAACCAAACTACTCATCTAAAAACTCATATTGACTCCGTACATAAGAAAATATGGGCGTCTCAATGTTCCCACTGTGACTATAAAACCAACAAAAAGGTTGATCTAAAAAGACATATTGATACGGTACATAAGAAAATAAAGGCATTGCAATGCCCTCACTGTGACTATAAAACCAACAGTAGTACAAATCTAAAAACTCATATTGAATCGGTACATAAGAAAATAAAGGCATTTCACTGCCCTCACTGTGACTTTAAAACCAGCTGGAATAAAAATCTGAAAATCCATGTCGACTCGGTACATAAAAATCTATGGGCATTTAAATGTTCCCACTGTGACTATAAAACTAACAATACTACTCATCTAAAATCTCATATTGACTCGGTACATAAAAATATATGGGCATTTCAATGTTCCCTCTGTGACTATAAAACCAACAGGAAGAATGTTCTAATAAGACATATTGACTCGGTACATAAGAAATGGAATCTTGGTTAAAGGTTGGAGCTGACTTGGAGAAGCGAAAATATTAGGTACGATAAATTTATTTGTATAATAAATGATGCCTTTTAGAAGACAATACCTTGCAAATGGCAGATATGTTTAAGACAAAGCGGCATCAGCCTGTCTATTGGTGGACAAAAGGCTACAAAGATACAAATTTATCCCATGAGTTTAAAAAAAAAATAATGCTACATAGCAAAAATTTTGATTAAAAAGACTAAGTTAGAAGCTTGGAGATCTTTTCTGTGGAAATTTAGACAACAAGACCTTCTCGGCAACAGTTTGGAAAATGTTCAGATCAGAGCTCTAAAGCATCATAATTGCGGTAATATGCACAAATCAGTGGTACCAGGTGCAGGGGACTGCTATTTTCTATGTAAACTAACCCCTCACTATGTAACCTTCTCACTATGTAACTCTAGTTATAACTAGGGAAGTATTGATAACGAACTTCTATGGGCTTTTGATGTAAAGGAATTGGCAATAAAGAAAAACTCTAACATGGCCCCTAGATTAGATAATATTCATTACCCTATTAGTCCATGAGCCAAACCCAAAAATGAAGGTAATTGGTACCACCTGGGGTGGCAAATGCTGACTATGTTTTTTTTGTTCATTTGTGTATGTAGATCAAGAATATATGTGGTAGCAATGCCTAAGAAGTTGCTTTATATAATAAAATTGTGTTTTTTCCTGCAAAATTTGTAAGAAGGTACCAGTAAAGGTGGCACATGCTATCAATGGTTTTTTTTATAGAGTTTTGTTCACAGATTAAGAATTTATATAATAGCAAGCTCTATGTAGTAGCAACTACACATACTATTTTTTCCAATTTTTCTTTCGTTGACTGGGATACGCGCTCTATTGGAACGTCGGGACTAACTCCAGTCTACTTAACGCCTAAACTATAAGACTTACAAGAAAAAGTAAAGATACCTTCCTTTTAGATATTAAACTAACAAACAACATTTACTTGCAGTATTTTTTGATTGGAGTACGTTTTAAAAATGTAGAGATCAAAATCCAATATTTAAAAAATAAATTTTGATAATTTTCCTCTTAAAAAAAAAACATTGATAGTAGGGATGAGAGGAATGGTTCCATGAGTGGAACGAGTTACAACGTTTCGTTCCAAACCAATAACTAGTTCCAGGAACTAGTTATTTTTGGAACGTATCAGTTTATGTTCCAAAGAAACAGTTTCTCTTATACTTCACGTGTTCCTGAGTCTAGTCCAGGTTCGTTCCACAATAAGTTCCGTTTCTTTATTATAGTAATAGTTCCACCCTTCACTGACGCTGACGATGAAATTAAATACAAACATTTATAATAATATTAAGATTTCTATATTTATCTTATATTTGTTTTATATTGATATTTTAATTACAACCAAGTAAACAGTATACTAAAAATGTTTATGATACAACACTATGGTAACCACTTAAAAAGTAAATTTTATACCACTGTAAATAATATTTTTAAAAACTAGAAAATGTTCTTTTCATATCGAGATCCTAAAACTAAACAAAAATAAAAAAATAAATTTCACCTGATTATTTCGTATTATTTACTAACTATTTACTAAAGCGGAAAACAAAACTAAAAAAAACGAAACGCGTGGCGAAAACGACAAGAGGAAGTTGACTATGGACCAAAAAGAAAAAAAGCGGCAAAGAGGCATCTATGTCTATGTGTCTGAAAGAGAAAAAGATAACGCTTCACTATAACTGGAGTGATTCCGAGACTCGAGCTCTCATCCCCACTCCATTACTCTACTCTACTATATAAGACATACACGTTACGTTCCAGAACTGTTCCAGCTTGCTGTTACGTTCCAGCTTTGCTGGAACTGGAACTTAGTTTTCGTTCCTCGCGAAATGAATCCTTTACGTTCCCTCCGAGTTACAGTTTCGTCACGTTTTCTCGTTCCCGTTTCCTCTTTTCAGTTACGTTACACGTTACGTATTGGCACTTGGAACGAAAACCATCGGTTTCGTTCCAAGAGAAACGAGTTTTTAACGTTCATCCCTTTAAGTTTAGTATATTGTTGTTTTACGTTGTTGTAGTATATACGTTGTTTAGTTTCGTTACTGTTTTCTCGTTTCCGTTTCCTCTTTAATCAGTTACGTTTCGTATTAGTTTGCTCGATAATCCTTAAAAGATTTATTTTTTTAAAAAAAAATGGTGATAACAAATTTGTATCGAATTCAAACTATACAAATGTATTAACTAAATAAAACTAGACAGTAAAATAAAATAAAATAAAAACTTCAAAGTCGTTCCAAAAATAACGTAGTTCCATGATATCTTGGAACGATTGGAACCGTTCCAACACTGGAACTAGTTATTTTTATAGTTACGTTCCGTTCCGCCCATCCCTAATTGATAGCATGTGCCACCATTACTGGTACCTTATTACAAATTTTGCAGGAAAAACGCAATTTTATTACTAAAAGCACAACTTTTTTATATAAAGCTACTGCTTAGGCATTGCTATCACATATATTCTTGATCTACATACACAAATGAACAAAAAAAAAACATAGTCAGCATTTGCCACCCCAGGTAGCACCAAAAAATTAATTGGCTCACGGACATATGTTGTAGAATTTACCTATTACTGCAAAAAAATATACTAATAAACCTATTTTTATTAACGCCGCAAGGAACTGTTATAGCTCCTTGGCGTTTCCTTATCTATGTCAATAGTTTACTCAACTTAACAAACACTCACTCAGACATAATTTCCTTTGTAGATGACACACTATTATATTTTAGGGGCACAACCTGGGAGGAAGTATTTAACAAAGCATCAACTGGCATAACTAAAGTAAAGACGTGGTTTGACAACAACATACTCACAACAAATGTTGACAAAACTAAATATAAGACTTTCTCACTGGACAAACGGAGGCAACCACCAGAACACTATAGACTGAAACTGCATGATTAACTATGCAACAGACATCCCACTGCTTTCGATAAAAGTGCAGGGCCTCTTATCAGTTCCGTATGCACTACAGAAATCGAAAGAGTAAGTTCAGTAAAATATCTAGGAGACATTATAGATAATTTCTTGAACTGGAAGGATCATATTAATGCAGTAGTCGCAAAAGTTAGAAGAACTATGTACGCGTTTGTCAGACTAAGAGATTTCGCAGATAAATCAGTTTTAAAACTGGTTTATCATGCTCTGACGGAATCCATTCTAAATTATTGTTTAATAGCCTGGGGTAGTGCTGCATGCAAGCATACAAACTCAGTAGCGGTAGTGCAAAAGGCTATACTGAAGATTGCGTACAAAAAACCTAGACGTTATCCTTCAAAACAACTATTTATTTTTTAATTTAAATCAAATTATAATTATTATTAACTACGGGAAACAGACAGAGAAAAATACACTCCAGCGCTGGGATTTGAACCAAAGGCCTCTATAGCTAACTAAGCTCCTGCTTAAGCTCCTTAGTTGGTAGAGCGCTATACCGGAAATATAGAGGCCTGTGGTTCAAATCCCAGCGCTGGAGTGTATTTTTCTCTGTCTGTTTCCCGTAGTTAATAATAATTATAATTTGATTTAAATTAAAACTTAATCTTTCCATAGTATGAATACTACCAAAATCATAAACTATGAAACAACTATTTACTGAATTTAATATTTTACCACTAGACTCTCTATTTAAAAAAGCTGTTCTGATCAGTTATTTTAAAAATAAAAACAAACTATTAGTAGATCACCCTTACTGTACAAGAACGCAACAAGCTGGCTTTGCCCTTATTCCACTATGCCACACGGACAAGAAACAAAGACATGCCACTTATCTCGGACCGACTTACTATAACCAACTGCCGAAATCACTTCAACTAACAAACACTATTCAATCTTTTAAACACAGACTAAACAACGTCTACTGACAGAAATAAAAACCATGCCATAACAATTAACAAGCACAAGACTGACAAAACAATTAAACTTACAGAAGATGTATCATTGAAATAATATAGATTTATTGAATGAAATTGCTATAACATTCTTGAAAATTTTTACAAATTATAATTATTAAGCACATTTATTCGCAACTTTAGAGACGGGGCTCTCACTCTAGGTGATTTGAGAGCCCTCACCATTAATTGAAGTACAGTAGAACCTCGATTAACCGTCAGGCACGGGACCAGAGCCTTGACGGATAATTGAAAAGACGGTTAAGCGAAAAAGGAGGATATTTTTAATTTATTAAAAAACGAATTGTTATTTTATTAACAAATAGATGTTTATTTTAATAAATAATAAATGTACATACTTTTTTGATGGAAGAAGTCTGTTAATTTTTTTTAACAGACATTAATTTTATACAGACGTTAATTTTTTTTAAATTATTTATAATAAAATCCGTTGTCCCCCACCCGTCTCTACTTGTGCCTAGTCCTACAGGGTGGGGCCGAGGGGGGGGGGGGTAGTGGAATACATGTCCGGAGAGAAAGTGGGGTGCGCAGTGGCGGGTGGCCTGACGGTTAAGCGAGAAAGACGGATAATCGAGGTTCTACTGTATATTATTTTTATGTATTACTGTTATGATTTTTATTGTATTTTTTGTAATTTAATTACTGATTTTATTTTAATGGTGGAAATAATTATATTTATTATTATTTTGCTAAATTGATTCTTTAATTCATGACAGATTTTAAAAAAAAAGGGGGGAAATTAAACAAATTTGACAATAATGGGTTGTCAATTTGTAAAAGCCTAAAATCAATAAACTGTATGAAATTGGATCCGAGTGAGCTATGTGCCACACTTATTGACAGACTATTTTTTATAATATGTAGGTAATATAATTACCGTAATGCTTCGAATATAAGACGCACTTTTTTCCGTTTTTGCTTCTCCAAAAATCGGGGTGCGTCTTATATTCGAGGAGCGTTTATATATGATGGATTCATACGTTTATTCATCATCATCATCATTCATGCGTTTATATATGATTTTCATTTTTTTCCAAGATTTTTGGTTTGAAAGTTGGGATGCGTCTTATATTCGGGGGCGTCTTATATTCGAAGCAATACGGTATATGAAGAGATCTAACTACTTATCAAATGTACTTGAGAATGTAAAACCCCCAAATTAAAACAATGTTGTATTCACAAATAAAATAAATAAATAAATAAAACAAATTAAATAGTATTTTACTATAGGAATGTACAAATATAATAATTTTCAATGTTTTTTTTAATTTAATTCCTTGTTGGTTCTATAAAGGATTTTTTCCTTTGTAAAGAAATGTGTGGGATACAATTTGAACTAAACTCGTTCATGTTGATAATTCCATGGTCCAGTGTGTCGGGCTCACAAGTGTTTTCATTTTTTAGTTTTATTAGGTTTACATTTATTTATTTTAGACGCGAAACTACATGGTTATTAGTACCTATACAAGAGTAGACACTACATGGTTATTAGTACCTATACAAGAGTAGACACTACATGGTTATTAGTACCTATACAAGAGTAGACACTACATGGTTATTATTAGTACCTATACAAGAGTAGACACTACATGGTTATTAGTACCTATACAAGAGTAGACACTACATGGTTATTAGTACCTATACAAGAGTAGACACTACATGGTTATTATTAGTACCTATACAAGAGTAGACACTACATGGTTATTATTAGTACCTATACAAGAGTAGACACTACATGGTTATTATTAGTACCTATACAAGAGTAGACACTACATGGTTATTATTAGTACCTATACAAGAGTAGACACTACATGGTTATTATTAGTACCTATACAAGAGTAGACACTACATGGTTATTAGTACCTATACAAGAGTAGACACTACATGGTTATTAGTACCTATACAAGAGTAGACACTACATGGTTATTATTAGTACCTATACAAGAGTAGACACTACATGGTTATTAGTACCTATACAAGAGTAGACACTACATGGTTATTAGTACCTATACAAGAGTAGACACTACATGGTTATTAGTACCTATACAAGAGTTATATTTAAATGGTAGTCTTTAAAATATAATAATTACAACCATACAGATTACCGTAATTTACAATTCATTATCATAACAATCAGTAACATAAATCATCTCATTTCATGAAAAAAAAATAAAATAAAAAATTACAGTGAGACATTTTCACGTGACGCTTTTTGGTGTCGTTTTTTGGTAATGCTTTTCGAGTTTATGTGTCTTGTCTAAGTAAAGACAAGAAAATGTCAAAAAAATTAAGCGTGCAGATTTTTGCGTTTGTATATTAGGAATTAAATCGAACATATGTTGAGCACGAAGAAAGAAAGTTCTTTCCTTCATCTCAAGTTTATTAGGAAGTAATATTTTAGCTTTTTCACCCATATTTTTATAATAAATGCAAAACATTATAGTATAACAAAAATAAAATAATAAAGTAAAAAATACATTTTATGTATGTAAGTTTATTAGGAATAAAATTTTAAGGGTTGTAAAACTTGAGTTTCTAGGTACTTTAGTGGATTCCACACACCAGAGAATTCCACCACAAGAAGACCGAAGCACCAAGATTACTTTTGGGAAAGTAAGGTTAAATTAAATAAAAAAGACACAAACACGGTGTGAACTCTAATATAAAAGGATTTATTGATTTTACTTAAGACAGTAAGGACACCACAAGTTAAACAAGATATTAACAATAAAAAAGAGACTAGAGTCACCAGATAAACGTGGCACAATGTGATATTCAATAAACTACATTAAAAGACTATAAGTCTGAACTGAGCAGGGAACTCATTACCCCAAAAAATACTCAAAGCTAAGAGCGATCTTACCTTCGGTGTTCCCCTGATCTAAGTTAACTCTTGTCCCGTGTCGAGCTCCCCTTCTCCCCCCGGGACTCCACCTCCCTCTCCACCTCTTACAAGAAAAATCCTTAATCAACTAGCGTACAAAGCTAAGGTTGCAATTCCCACGCTAGTCCAAAAGCTGAAATTGCATTAAAGCTACTAACACTCTGACAAACCAGACTGTCAACATACTGTATGATTCTAGGAATAAATATGAATATAAATTAATAGCATTACCACGTGCAAATAAAATAACAACCATGCTTCTTCACTAAAATGAAATAATAGCGTACCTTCTTACAGGGTTATGGCGTTTGTTTGGTGCAATTTGGAGCAGTAGAACAGAAGTTGTAGTTGGGGGGGGGGGGGGGCAGGGGCGCCGCTGGGAGAGAGAAGAAGCCAGTTAGAGTGTAGAGCCAGTTACCGCTCAAGGTGAAGATGTAGCCCCTAAGATGGCGAGGCCGCAGGGGGGAAGGCTGAAGGCTCTCTCTACAACTCTCTAGACTAGAAGATACCTCCTGCAAAAGTCTATTTTCCTGGTAGCAGTGGAACTCTTTTCGATTTTCTTCGGCCCTACGAAGCGCGGTAGGGGAAGGTCCTACAGCTGGAGACTGGATTGCACACCTCCTATAACTTTCCAACTCCCTGTTACACTTTTCTAAGTTTCTAAGCGTTACTTTCAGTAAAGCTTTTCGAGTTCATGTGCCATAGCCATGACGTGAAAATGTCAAAAATAAATAAATAAAAATTATAAAATCAGATTTCACTACAAATGACAGCGCCCCGTAGATAGCGTATCAATTTAGTTATGTAGTCTGGTCGCCAGCTAAGGTCTCTGGTAGGGTCTCATGTAAGTTTTTAAGTTGATTTAGTTGGCCGCAGTCAGTCAATAGATGGACTACAGTCAAGATATCGTCACATAATCTACATCAGCAGGGTGTCCAGCAGCCTTGAACTCCTGGAATTATGCTTGAATTTTTAGGATGCTTGAAATATGCTTGAATTTTGAAAAATAACAGAAAAACTTAAAATATGCTTGTGAATTGTTAAATAATCGGGAATTTTAAAGACCCTAGGTTGTCTATAAGTACCAATACATTTTGAATTTTTTATTATCCAAACCACCCTAAACAACATTAGTTATTAGTTCGGATAATCGATGCACTACTGTATATTGTATTTCATTTCTCTGGGGTGCTACTGCTGTAATTAGGTTGAATTAATACTATTAATATTATATGTAGTAGGCTGGAGGGTTTATTTGGAATGAAAGTCCTTCGAGTGATATTTATTTTTATTTCATCAGAGCTTAGAGATCACTGAAGAAGCTCAGATTCCCATGGTGAAAGCTTTGATGAAATAAAAATATATAGTCGAAGGACTTTCATTCCAAATAAACCCTTCAGCCTACTATAATATTCTGCAAGTCCAAAAAATAAAATCTCTTCTATTATAAAAGTAATATATATTATTTCACTGAACTCATACTATTTTTTTCTATAATTCTAAGAAATTGTGAATAAATCACTATTTTAATAACTAATGTTAATAAACCCAACCTTGAATTTTATAAAATTGAGCCTTGAAAACCTTTAAATATGCTTGAATTATACATTTTAATATTGCTGGACACCCTGATCAGGGTTGGTCCTTCTCTCTTGTGAACAGATAACTGTGAGTTAATCCAGTGAGTCCTATCCTCAGTCTGCAAAGTACCGTCTCTTCCAGTCAGTTTTTCCTATGTGAGAAGGTCCACTCGCCTATTAAAGGTCTTATACGGCGTAGTTTGTTGTTAGACGTGTCTGTCCAAGTCTCATGCCATTTCTCTTTGATGTTAGTCTTTATAATAATAGTCAACGTCTCTTGGAGTGAGTTTCATCTCTGTGGGAAGTCCGTCATTTATCGCCTGTTCGCCAGTAAGTCTGCCGTCTCGTTAGCAGGAATACCTATATGGATCCCCATCCAGACGAATCTTACATTTAATTTGTTTGTTTTGTTCTATTAAATTTCGAATTTTGATTACTGTAAGATTTTGCGTGTACATTTTTCTAAAAGAAACTAATGCGGATTTTGAGATGGCCGTTAACATAGAGTACACCATCGTCCGATTTGGCTCAAAGTGGTCTCAAAATGTTGCAATATTTTTGCACATTTTTGAGACGCTATTAGTAATTTAGATCTATTATTCTCATATCTAGGTGGGTATGGGTGGGAGATAGAACTCTAACTCTGAATTTTGTTTTAAAGAAAAGATCATCTAGTCGCAAGTATTATCTTACGGTAATTTAATATAGAATTAAAAGATGTTATTATTAAATAGGGCCTGACGGTCAACATTTATTAAGTGTTGCTATGTTATAAGCGAATTTCCATAGTTCTGAGGGCAAGCAAAGGGTGCCTGAATGGGAGAATGACCAATGTTTCTTTACAAAACTTCAAGTGGTCTTTTTCAGGACCATCAAAACATATAGGCCCATGAACAAGTTCAAAGATTGAATAGGATTTTAGTAGAGCCTTGAAATTTCAAATAATTTAATAATAAGGTTTAAAAAAAATAGGTTTATAAAAAAATTCTCTGCTACAAACTTATAAAATAGATAGTATATATATCAAAAACGTTAATTTGTACACATATTAAGCTACATCCCTGTGAATTTAAGCTTAATCCTTAAACCCCCTGAGCCCCTGATTTTAGGCAATTTATTGAAATTTTCGTTGAGTCTGCAGTCAGAGTCAATGGCGTCATAATTACTTCAGAGAATTGTGGTTCTGAGCTTGATTATTTTATCAAGTTTTATTTCTATCAGAGAAAGCGTTAGAAAGTTATGTTGCGACAAAAAATGGCTAGAGGTCGACCAAGAAGTCATGAACACGGGAGAAACGGAAAGCTTAACTTCGTTTAAAATCGGAACTTCCGAGTAGTGCCAAAGTCAGTACAGTCGGGTGCTAAGACAATAACCATTTCTAGTTTGTATGACATGCGCAGTTACGTCAAATCTCACGAATAACAACAACAAGAAGGTTTCCAATCTGTTAGGTTTCCTGTTTTGTTTGTATTTATACAGTACGAATTATAGTCACACCTGTCCTAAATCCAAATAACTCAGAAATAAAGAGGAAGAAATAATAGATTATGAAAGAAGAAAATCGATTTAAATTGAAAGAATATTATTATGAATAATAATATAAAGATATTATCGTACATTATTAGTGATTTCTTATCAGGTATAGTGTTGCCTGTTGCATAAAATATTAAAAAAATATAGAAGTTATCAAAAATAAAATTATTAATAACAAAAGAACAACACTGTGTTTTTTTACTGTGGTCTATTATATCAAAAACTGACTGTACATGACGACACTAGCGCACTCCTCACATTTCCATGACCCATGACTTCTTGGTCGACCTCTAGCAGGAAATACATACATAATATACATAATCCATAATAAACATACATAATAATATATATATATTACGGTATTCAGCTTTAAAGCTCTTGCAATTCGGGTAGCTATAAAATTAATTAAATAATAAAAAAAAACAAGTTTGAACAAACTAAAATTTTTAGTATATTTAAATATAAATTCTTTCAACATTAAGGTCTTTACATAATTATTTAACATAAATTGGTAGAGATTAGGCTTTTATTATTCTTTATAATTAAACAATTAAAATTCTTTCATTAATATTTTTAATTAAATTTTCTTATTAAATTTAATATATTTTTTATTTATATATTTTTCTATTTATATGAACCCTTTATTTAGTTTATACATATAATTAAATAAATTATAATATTTAGAGTGAAGCTCTGATCATACTCGTAAATTTCTGTTGTAATACAAACAATGTGTCGTGATAGCGTGGTTTGGTGATTTTTGGAGGGAAACCAAATTCTAAGAAAATTTGTATTCTTAAATGCTGTAAGATGAATTTATTCTTGTTGAAGTTAATGATGAACGTTGTATAGATCATTAATACCAAGTTAACGATCCAAAGCGTGAAATCACAGCAAAAACAAATAGAGTCTTTTAATATAGAGTTGTGAAGCTAAGTAAATGTAGAGTTAAGACTCGAGCGTAATAGAGTAGTGTAAAATAGAGTAAAGTAGCGTAAAGTAGAGGTAGAGTAAAGTAGAGTAAAGTAGAGTAAAGTAGAGGCCCTGGAATAAATCCAAAAAAACCAAAAATCAGACACTAGTAAGATTTAAGTCTCAATACAATACTTGTAAAACTCAACAAAAAAAATTAAATTTATAAAACATAAAGTTTAAGACTTACGATTAGCATCGGCTGTAGACAACTCTAACGAAATAAATTTTGAGTAGAATAAAAAAATTATTTATTTTTGTGACTCCCACGAGTCTTGACTCAACAACAAATGAGTTTAACACAAACTATATACTACATATACGACCTGGATATAAAATTTTACATCTTTCGATGGACTTCTCGTACACACGTCACGCCAGTCTCGTGGCTGCAAGGTAAGTGAAAAGCGTTCCCCCTACCACGACCCTTCCACCGTCGCCTAACATTTTAGGGACATCGCGCATGTCTAAAAAAAAAGGTTCACGCCCTAGTTGTGACGTCATACAACAGTTTATCCAATATATAACTTAATAAATACTAAAATAATAATTAAATTAACGTTAATATTCTACATCAAAATAATTAAAAAGGGTTCATTAGCATATTCTTAAATTTTACTATTTTAAATTATTATAATAATTATTTATTACAGTACATTTTACTATATTTATATGTGGTATATTTCAAGATACCACAATATATATGCTAAAAGAGATACCTGATTAAAAAATACATATTTAATCTTTTATTTTTCTACTTTTACTTAAATATCTCAATTTAAATTACTTAATTAGAAATGTTCATTAACTCTATTTTTGTTTCACTAAACAAGAAACAAGACCCAGCTTAGATAAGAAAAGCGAACAAGGTGGGAGAAGAGAATAATCCAATATGGCCATTTAACACCATTTATGACATCACTTGTCTTTTGGCGGGGAATTCAAAATTCATATTCTTATTCTTTTAATTAATAATTTTCATCATTTTTAGGTTAAGTGCCTTTTTCATTAAAAATCTACTTTTTCTTTAACATGTGAGTTCCTCATTATTGTTTCTCGATCCGGGAACACAGTATAATTACAACCAAAATAAATAATAAAATCACTTTAACTTTTAATTAGCCACTTTAATAAAACAATATGACATATGTGTACTATATTTACATAATACGTAATGTACGTATATTTATCATAAATAAAATTTAACGAGTTAACATTAAAAATAATATTTCTAAATACAATGACAAATATTATATACACCAGTAATATTAAATACAAAAATCAAGTTATTACTTGACGTGACATTAATTTAAAATCAAATCAAGATTATTTATTTAAAAAAAAAAAATTACAAGTAACATAAATGTACAGAATTATGTACTCTTAAAGTAATTAGTAAAAGTTTTTTTTATTTACAATTTATTAAAGTAAGAGAAATAATTATTATTAATAAAAATAAAAAAAATAAAATAACGTCAGTATTTGACATCACAATTACATATATGCAGTGCTCGATTTCTAGAAATTGAGGTGCCGGAACTATAACCTACCCCTTCTCAACCCCCCCCCCCCCCCCCCCTCCCCCCGGAAAAATCCCCCGGTGTTCCTCCCCCGGGAAAATTTTAAATATAAACGTTCAAAAACAGCATTTTAAGCAGTTTTAGACATAAACCCACAATGCAATCAGGTGGGTTTCGTGAGGAAACTTATAATTTTAAGTAGTATTTTTTACTAACAATTTCTTGATTAGCATGTCACATGTTGTTATAATACTCTCAATAAATAAATAGGTACTTAGGTTTACACGAATAAATAAATCAACAAAACATTGCCTGTCACTCGCCCCGGGCAAGTTTCGGCACAGCACAGCGTTTCTGCACAGCACTTATTTAATGCGATCCCTGCCATTAAAAAATCCTTTGTTGTTTCAGGTTATTATAATTTAGTAGTATAATCTCAACAAAAGAGATATTTTTTGTATTTGGAAAAAAAAAAAAAAAAATTGCCCCAGGGTCACGGGCCGGACAAAAGCTTAGATGCTTCCTCAGGCGCAGCTTAAGAACGGCAGGCACTTAGAGTTAGCATCGAACTACATTTAGGTATATTCTTTATTAATAAATTGCGAGCTAATACTATGGTGTCAGTTTAATACATGATGTCCTTAATCAAATTTGTAGTCACTTACTAACAAATAAAATTTTAACTATGGATTTAAAAAAAATCTTAGTGCCGATAATTTTATTTTTTATTTATCAGAGAGAGAGGTCCCGGAACGCCGTTCCGCCTCAAATCGAGCACTGCATATATGTAAATACAATTCAGACCTTAGGATTTTGTTTTTTAAATATAATTAGATATACAGAATGATGTACTCATTAAGTAGTTATTGAAAGTTTTTACAATTTATCAAAATAAGAGAGATAATTACTAATAAAAAAAAATCACATTAGTATTTACAACATAATTACAAATAAAATCTACTTAGTGAGACATTATATGACTCCTTAGGATTTTTTTTTTTTAATATAACTAGATATGTAAACAGAATTATGCTGGAACTGTTAAAGAAGGTCTGGTTTGGTTGACTGATGAACTAAGGAAGGAACTCGAGATAGCAACTAGGAGTATCACATATTTCCTTGGAGTTGATATAGAAACGTCTGATAAGCTTATAGAATGGATTAAGGCTTTTCTTTCTGGAAGAAAACAAGCAGTTAGACTAAATGGTTGTATTTCTCATTTCTATTTAGTTACTTCAGGGGTACCGCAGGGTTCCCACATAGGACCAATTCTGTTCATAATATTTATAAACGATGTTTGTAAAGTATTGCAAAGTTTGTTCCTGATGTTTGCAGATGACTGGAAGATCGTAAGAATTATTAAATCGGCTTTGGACATTTTGATACTGCAACAGGACTTAGATAGGATGTCTAAGTGGTGCGCTGATAATAAGTTAAGGCTAAATCCTTTAAAATGTAATGTTATAAGTTTTTCTAGAAAAATAAAGCCGTACGTTACTCATTATTCCATAAATGGTTCAGTGCTGGAACAAGTGGATTCATTAAAAGATCTCGGTGTGATTTTTGACTCAACTTTGTCTTTTAATCCTCATTTAAATAGTATTTGTGAGAGAGCTTATAGGAACCTTGGTTTCATTATCAGAGTGTCTAAAGATTTTAAGGATGCTTCATCCAAAATATTATTGTTCAACGCTTTGGTTAGAGGTATGTTGGAATATTGTTGTGTCGTCTGGTCACCGACTTATAAAACTCAAGTTATGCAACTGGAAAGATGCCAAAGGAGATTCACCAATTATTTACTTGGTTTCAAGAATAATGGTTCATCCCCTCTAAGCTATGAGGAAAGATTAGATTCACTAGATATGAAGTCACTACTCAATAGAAGGATGGAAGCGGCAGCAATATTTTTGTTTAAAATTATCAACAATAAATACGATGTTCCTGCTCTACTGGAGAAATGTCGATTTAGGATACCTACATATTCGACTAGGAATAAGGACTTGTTTCATACTAACTTCCATCGTACCAGCTATGGTCAGAGCAGTACAATGGATCAAGCCATGGACCTTTTTAATACATTTTTAAGAGATGCTGATCCATTCTTTGAATCAAAAATGTTATTAAGAAAAGCCTAAATTTTAAGAAAATTAATTCTATATTTAGTTAACTTTTGCCTTAAATTTTGACTTTGCTTCCTTTTAGGCTGAAATTGCCTGTTAGCACTACAATCTTAAATAAATTAAATTAAATAATGGAGATATTCCAATCTGCCAAACCAGCTATTCCAAAAAAGTCCGGGAAAAGTTTATAATGTCAAACTGTAAATAAGTATCAACTCCAATACTCAATGAAGACTTCCAAGAGGAGTTAGGAAAAGATTGAGATTCACCTCATCGTGGAAGCACTTCATGTGCTGCACCATACCTCACGTAACTTATGCAGCTCAAGTTGCATAGAGCAACCTCGACAAACATATGCAACAAGATGTGGTAAGAGATAAAAGAATTCTCCGGTATCATTCAGGCACACTTGGATCCAGAAAAATAATATACAGGAATGGTTGTAATCAGTGCTCGATTTCTAGAAATTGAGGTGCCGGAACTACAACCTACCCTCTCTCTAATCCCCCGCTCAACTCGAGCCCTGGTTGTAATAATGGAATACCAGAGAGCTTCAGTGATGCAGATTACAGAGATCATACAACAGATAAGGAGGTACTCTTATAGAAAAGGGCCGCCTTTTTTGTTTTTTATGCAGAAGAGTTTATATCCCTTTATATTAAATTGTACCTAAAAAATTAAACTTTATTATACAATTTTAATGTACAAATATAAAATAATTAAGAGTATATATTTTTTTAATTCCTTAATTGTTTTTTGTCTTTCCTTTCTTTTTTAAAAAAAAAAACAAAACAATAAACCGTGGGATTCGATTAGCACTAAACTTGCTCATGTGCATTTATTTCTTGGTCCAGTGTTTTCCATTTTTTAGTTGTTTCAGTTTTTTTATGGTTAAATTTATTTATTATTTAATATTTTATCAAATTTGCTATAAAAATACTTCCTTCCCTGCGAGGATAAGAGCCTCACCTCTCACACTTAGACAATTAAATTGATTTATTTAAATATCTTAGAATCTCTATGTTTTCCAAGTGTATTTAATTGGAATACTAGATGTTTTTACTTTTCCTCACTACCTACTACCTATAGTAGGAAAAGTATGGTTTTCTCCAAACATTTTTTTTTCGAGATTTCAACGGAATTATCCGTTTTGGGTGTTTTTAAGACCTCCTGAGTGGTTTTCAGCATGGCATCTGTATGTATGTATGTGGGTTATCATCGTAGCGCCCAAGGTATTTAACCTAGAGAGTTGAAACTTGGCAGAAAATTCAGTCCTTACCTGTAGTGGTGCAGCCTGGAAAATAAACTTTTTCCGCCATCTTGAACCCAGTTTGCTGAGTTAGCAAAATTTTTAAAAAATCGTAATAAATCGACAGTGGTCCTGATCGAGTTGAAATTTGGCATGAATGTACCTCTCTGTATGACAAACAAGCACACCAAATTTCATTTAGATATTGGTCGCCATTTTGAAGTTATCAATTTTTGATTTTTTAAACTTTGATGGTTAATAATACCGAAAGTATAAATAGGTTTTTGACATGTTTGTTTACACTTGTGTCCTAGGTATCGGTTTAATTTTTCTGAATCTGTACTTCTCTTGTACACATTTTTCTTTTTCTTCTCTTATACTGTCCCTACACGGGGGCATCTCAATGGCACGGTTTAGATTCGGTGTTGGCCAGATTCGTTGTACAAAGAATAGTCCTTTTATAGGTTTAAAGATCAGCTCTCTAAATGGTTTTCATTTATCTGATTAAATAAATTCGGAACTATTTTTTTTTCACCAACATTATATTACAACAATAACAATTATATTATCAACATTACATATGATTCAACAGAAAATTTAAAAACGTATATAAAAAGTTCTTTTTATCTTGAAATTATTTAAAAACATTTTGTTGTGAGTTTCTTGTTCTGTAGTTGTTTTGAGTAACGTTGTATGCCATGGTGGCATAGTAGTTTAATTAATTTAAATTTCATCTAACCTTTTTTTCTCCTTGATGGAGCTCGGTTTGCCGATTTGATCGTAAGTAGAAATTTAATGATTCTGAGAAATTTTAAGTCATTTCAGTAAAGTAAATTTTTTTTGGTTTATGTAAAAAATTTGAAGCCATTAGCTGATTTCTTTTTCTTTTGATTTATTAATAATAATAATAATAATAAGCTTTTATTTACAGAGTAATTACTTAATAGTTACAAAGAAAGTTTTCAAGCTACTCCTTGGAAATAATCCGTCAGGAGGGGGTTACACTGCTTGTTTAACAATTTTATTTTATTTATTTATTTTTTATTATTAGGTAAGTTAGTTAGGTATTATAGTTATTTATAAGAAAGGTTCTGTAATTAAGAGCAGACTTGAGATAGGAAACAAGGGGGCCCCAGTCACTATTTTTGTTATTTAGCAGATTGATGTATTGTTGCTCTGATAAGTAAGGTTGCTTAAAATGGGTTATTCTAAATTCTTTTAGTACAGGGCAATGTGCTATAAAGTGAAGATTGTCTTCCCTTTGCTTCAGATTGCACATTGTGCACAGCCATTGCTCTTCGCTTCTGCCTCTTCTGAAGTTGAGGGAAAACAACTCCCCTCTTGCCTTGAACAGCAAACTTGTGGTGGCTCTATCTTTAAACTTAGATATATATATGATTGTTTATTAACCATGCATGCATTCCCAGATATTAATAATTTATTATAGTGAGTGTAAAATTTTGCTGCCTTTGCTTTAACAACAGCCCGACCCTGCCCATTTATTTTTATTTTGTCAATTATATTTTTCCCTCTAATACTAAGTACGTCTGGTTTTGTTGCTAAATCTTTTTCTATTATTTCTCCATGCTTTGAAACCATTTGCTCCCATGCATTCCACCAGCTCAAACCTCTAGCAATTGCTTCTTTTGCCAGAAAGTTATTTAGTCTGTCCTGACTCTGATTCAGCACTTGTATAATATATTTTAAGTGTATCTCAAGATTTCTTACTATTACAGGTTCAAATCCCATTTCTAAAGTTACTTGGTAATTTGGTGTATTATTAGGTAAAGCCAATATTCTTTTTACAAAATATCTTAAGAGTTTTTCAGCTTGTTCCACCCATTGATAACCCCATACCTGATTGCCATAATTCATTTTTGCCATGGCTGTTGTGAAAAAGATTTTCTGGGCCATTATTGCCGACTGGCTTCGTATCACCAGTTTATCTGAGACTGCTATTGCGTCAAGTTTTTTTTGCTGCACACATGGTGACGCTCACATTCCACAGCAATCGTGAATATTCTGCCTTCCAATTTTAATTTAATATTATATTAAACAATTAGCTTCAAATTACGTTATTAAAATTAACACCTTCTTTACTTCGTATCACATATATTGTTTTTGACGGATTTCTTAGGTGTTGATTGAATAAATACTCAAAACTTGTTAGTTTTCATTTATTTTTTCCATTATAAAACGTTTCGACCCTTCTTTATGTTTTTTAAGGTCATTTTCAATCTGTTTTTCCATTTACAGGTACAATTTTGATGTCAAATTTAAATTCCTCCAAGAGAGTTCGTCATGATAATTAAATTTAGAATTTTAAAATAAAAGTACACTATGGTCAATGCGTAATATTTAAACAAAATAAACTAAATACAATATACAGACCATAGAGAGAGTCTTGATCCATGTTTTAATTTATTTTTATATAGTTAATATAGCTATATTGTATTTAGTTTATTTTGTTTAAATGTTACGCATTGACCGTAGTGTACTTTTATTTTAAAATTCTAAATTTAATTATCATGACAAACTCTCTTGGAGGAATTTAAATTTGACATCAAAATTGTACCTGTAAATAGAAAAACAGATTGAAAATGACCTTAAATAACATAAAGAAGGGTCGAAACGTTTTGTAAGGGAAAAAATAAATGAAAACTAACAAGTTTTGAGTATTTATTCAATCAACACCTAAGAAATCCGTCAAAAACAATATATGTTAAACAATTTGATAAAAAGCATTAAAAGCTTTTTATCTAAAATAATCCTGAACATCCTAGCACCACTTTAGCTTCCTTTGCAGATGATAAGTGCATTTTATCATCTAATATATCACCTATAATAGCATCTGAACAAGTTCAGGAACACCTCTTACTTCTGGAAACTTGGCTCAAGAAGTGGAGAATCAAAATTAATGAAAACAAAAGTGTCCATGTAACGTTTAATTCGAGACATGGCATATGTGAGCCAGTAACCCTAAACCAAATCCCTATCCCTCACTCTAGTTCCGTCCGCTACCTTGGTTTACACCTGGACCGTCGTTTGACCTGGGCACACCACACTAAACTTTAACGACAAGACTGCAACAGACGCTACAGAATTTTACACAGACTTCTACACCATACATCTAAACTCAGCACACATAACAAATTACTCATTTATAACACAATAATCAAGCCCATATGGTCATACGGTATTGAACTTTGGGGTTGCACCAAGCGTTCCAACTCCTATCGTATCCAGTCCCTACAGTCCAAAATCCTAAGAAGAATAGTCCACGCTCCTTTCTATGTTTTAAACTTCACCCTTCACAACGACCTTAAAGTCCCTTTCGTCCATGATCTAGCCATATCCCGATATAAATCCTTCAATGACTCCATATCCCAACACCCCAATCCTTTAATTCACAACCTGTCATTACCATTCATTCCTGGAAATCCTCCTGGACGTCTAAAGAGGCAGTGGCCACGTGATTTATTAAACAATGCTTAACTTCTAAACATATGTTGTATCAATTGTATTAATTCAAGCTAGTATCTGTGAGTACTGTTAATGGACAGTTCCTCACTTCAAGTCATTGTAAAAACACATATCAATATTGCTTATACCATGTAAAATTATGTAGTTGCAATTTTATAATAAATTTAAAAAAAAATCTAAAATAATTTGTTTATCTTGTTGAGAATTGTTTCTCAGACGATTACATATAACTGACTTGGTTCAGTATTTAGAGAAATGTTAGGAATTAAGTAAAGATTTAACAAAATATCCATCACCATCATCTTATATAAACATTTTTACTGACACACATATATATATATATTATTGAACAAGTTATTTTTTGTAAAGGATACATTTATGTATAAGATTTTTTTATATGTTTAAAAAAAGATTGTAAAGAATTATCAATTGATTAATAAATTTAAATAATTTATTTTAATTTTTGTGTTAAGAACTTATTTGGACCACGTGCTGGTAAATTTACTTACCTCTTGTCCTTAAGTTATTTTAATTTTAGTAATTGATTTTTTTTTTTTTTTTTTTTTGAGCTATCCGATTAAAAATTAATTTGACCACCTGACCACATGGTCAAGGCGAAACCACAAGCTATTGTTGAATTATGAACAAAATGGTGTAGATCAGGCATTGACATGCTATTTTAGACTATTCTTCCTCTGAGACGTAGACCAGATCTAATTTACACACTCACACCCTCACGGCATAACCCCGCCATGTAGAGTAGTCAGCCAACACTGTATGCAAAAAATAAAAAAAATAGTATCTTTTTAAATTATGGTCACAATTTTGATCCACCATAACTACCTTATTTATATAGGCAACCTATGTGTTAGATAAGCTTAAGCTTTTAAAGTTTATTAATTTTTATTTCTGTATTTATTATTAAAAACCACAATCGTAGATAAACTATGGTAAGCAACTCGTGCCAAAACTGCACTTTGCTTTGCTCGTGTAGTTTTACTACCCTCGCTATTGCTCGGGTGCAAACTCTACACTCGCATGTAAAATGCTACTTTCCGCACTAGACGCGTAATGTACTATTACAGGTTCTTTATTATAGTATTAACTTTTGTTTCAAAACTTTTCACAGCTTTATTTTATTTTATATATTTTTTTTAAAACAAAAGAAAGGGAAACTTACAAAAACAAACAACTGAAAAAGAGTAAAGTAACCTGATATCTCAATCCCCTCCCCGACCTGTTCATTCGGTTGTTATAAATACAATCCACCATTCAGATCACCTATTTTTGGTGGAGCGAATTTAAACCAATTCGATCCGTCGTTCTCCATTCTCACGAGTTTTGAAATAGCGGATCGTTTTCAAAACCATTTCCAAAACGATGTGTAAACATAGTAATAGTTGGGTTTAAAGATTTTTTTTATTTACCATAAAAAAACAACCAACAAACCCCATACAGCCGAATAAAACATTTGTTTTTACAATAAATTATAAACCAGCATACTTTTAGCTAAAAACAATAAAATAAAACTATGCAATTTTACATCATAAATTAAATTGTATGCTGCATTCATTTTTTTTTTTTTTTTATTTATTTTTTTTTTTTATTAAATTATTATTATTATTTTTTTTTAGATTATAAAATGAACTCTACAGGGCCCACAGAAAATGAAATAGAGTAAACTTGGGCTGAATATTACTTGACGGCAATTACCAAGTCTTGTTGACTACTAGAGGTCGACCAAGAAGTCATGAACACGGGAGAAACGGAAAGCTTAACTTCGTTTAAAATCGGAACTTCCGAGTAGTGCCGAAGTCAGTACAGTCGGGTGCTAAGACAATAACCATTCCTAGTTTGTATGACATGCCCAGTTATGTCAAATCTCACGAATAACAACAGGAAGGTTTCCAATCTGTTAGGTTCCCTGTTTTGTTTGTTTTTATTCAGCACGAACTATAGTCACAACTGTTCTAAATCCAAATCAAACTCAGAAATAAAGAGGAAGAAAAAAAATAGATTAAGGAAAAAGAATATCGATTTAGATTTAAAGAATATTATTGTGAATAATCAATAAATAATAATATAAAGATATTATCGTATATTATTAGTGATTTCTTATCAGGTACAGTGTTGCCTGTTGTAAAAAATATAGAAGTTATCAAAAATAAAATTATTAATAACAGAAGAACAACACTGTGTGTTTTGACCGTGGTCTATTATATCAAAAACTGACTGTACATGAGCACACTAGCGCACTCCTCTCATTTCCATGACTTCTTGGTCGACCTCTAAGAGAAGTAAAAAAAATTTCGTTTGGCTCTGCTGTGTACAGTTTTGATGTGTTTTTTCAGATTGCCTTTCCAGACGGATGTATAGTGACAGTGCCGGCACTCAAGTATCCTTCTTTTTCTTTCATGGATCGCGTCTATATGCACTTTGAGCTTACTTTTCCAGTTGGTTTTATGGTCACAGTGTGGGCAGTGAAATACCTCCATTTTCATATGAAGCGAGTTGATATGATTTTTCAGAGTACTCTTCTCGCTGCAGTTGTACCTACAGTGGGCACATTGAAACGGCCTTATTTTTCTATGCACCGAGTCGATGTGGCTTTTCAGTTTGTTATTCCAGTTGGTTTTATGCTCACAGTAGGGGCACTGAATCGTCCTGATTTTCAAATGTACCGAGTTCACATGATGTTTCATAGTACCCTTCCAGTTGGTATTGTACTCGCAGTGAGGGCATTGAAACGCCCTTATTTTATTGTGTACAGTGTCGATATGAATTTTCAAACAACTCTCCCGGTTGCTTATATGCTCACAGTGAGGGCACTGAAATGCCATAATTCTCATATGAACCGAGTTAATATGATTTCTCAGAGTACCCTTTGTACTGCTCTTGTATTTACAGTAGGCACATTGAAATGCCCTTATATTTTGATGTACAGAGTCGATATGCTTTTTCAGAGAACTCTTCCAACTGGTTAGATGCTCACAGTGAGGGCATTGAAACGCCTTAATGTTATTATGTATTGTGTCGACGTGCACTGTTAGAGAATTCTTCCAGTTAGTTTTAAACTCACATTGAGAGCATTGAAACGCCCATATTTTATTGTGTACGGTGTCGATATGTTTTTTCATAGTACTTCTCCAGTTGGTTCTATGATCACAGTGAGGGCATTGAAATACTCTTTTATCATGGTGTACCGCTTCAATATGCATTTTTAGTCTACTCTTGAAGTCGGTATTGTACTGACAGAGTGGACACTGGATAGCATTAGATTTCTTGTTTACAGAGTCATCGTGGATCTGCAAAGTGGACTGCAGTTCAGTGGTGCGTCGACAGTAAGAGCTCTGCAAACTTCCTGTAGTCTGATCGTAAGACGGACCTGAAAACAACACAAGTTCAATCAAATGTCATGTTGAAATTCAATTAATTATGAATATAAAACTACGCTTTAATTTTAAACAGAATATTAATTCAAAGCTGGGAAGACGCCACAAGATAGCGCTCAAAAGAAGTTTAAATTGACTCAGAACACTAGATTTAGGAAATGAGAGTTAATTTGGACAAATCATAAAGAGACATTATTAAGAAGAGGACAAATAGAATTAATGCTACAAACACAGAGGACAAGGGAACACAGGTCAGACATTTCTCTGGTATAAGCAAATCTTTCAGCTCGACACCCCACAAGTAGAACAAAAACTTGACTAGCAACTTCTTCACTACACAGCGACTAAGAGAGGTAGAGGAAGAAGAAGGTAGAGTCCTCCTATGACATAAAGAAAGACCAAGCTCTAGTCTCTCAGATAAATAATCATGCTATAAGTATATTCAATTGTAGAGGTATTTAAGATTCCAGACACACACGAAAATCCGCTGGACTCTCCATTTGATCAGAACAGACCAGAGCAAGATTCTTCCAGACCGGCACGGCATGGACTATGGATGCATGTAAGAGACAGATAAAACTTGAGTTTCTAGATAAAAGCTAAGCGCTTAGCCAGATAAAAGCTAAATGCTTTAGCCATGGTAGGGGAGGGAGCTAGCTAGCCGCGTGAGTTAAACCACGCCTTCTCAGCCATCAATGGATCAGAAGGTCGGGGTTCAATCCCTCGCTGTGATACTCTGATTTACATGGCTCACTAATGATCACATCATACTCGCTTCAGCGATACAATGTACAGAGGTATGATGTGTGAAGTGGCTGCAACTCTCTATGACGGAGCTAGTAAAAAGGGCCCGAATGAAGGCCTAATTGCTAGGTTCCAAGCCATGGTTGAGACGATATAAAGATCGAACTTAGTCGTCCAGATAATAACTGAAAAGGACTACGACCAGAGAAAGAGATAAAACAGGTTTATTTTAGTGTTGATTTACATTGTGTTAGTTTTGCACCACAAGGATGATTTGATATTGAAGAAAATTACCAGAGGAAAGAGAATCGCTTTAGGAAATATTTTTAGATTGTCTACAAAAAAAAAGAAAGGACATTTTATAGATTCAGATAAATCATTAAAAAAAGGACTGAGAACTTATCCTTGGTGCACCCCTGAGGAAGCGTGATAAGATAATTGCAAATTTTAATCTTGCAGGTTCTACTGGAGAGGTAACTATTAAGAAAGTGGCAAGAGAGGGAGATAATTAAAGTTTGTCGATGAGAATTTAATGATTAACAAGGTCAAAAGCCTTACTGAAATCAAAGAAAGCAGTGTGTACTTGTGATCCATATGTTGTAATACATCGTTTTAAATGCAGGAGGGTTGTTTTTCTTCAGATAATGAGCAAAGCGAAATTGAAATTTCTAGGGCAAACAAAATGAAGGTTAAAAAATTGAACTCGAGTACAAACAAACACATTATTTTAAACCTGTTAAATTTTGCAAATTACACATTATTTGGACATATTGATGTAGGATGTCATAATAACAATCGACAGTACCGATACCTAGTAGGGGCCCCATATACTGTAGTTCTACCTTTATTATTTTTATGCAATTCGTATGAAAATAATTTGACCTACTTAGAACTAAAATGGAAGAGTTAATAACTTGGTCAAACATAGAAGCATTATTAACATCTTTACATCGTCCCACATAAAACTGTAGAGTCTACCACTTAACTGGCCCAGACAGATTACCACCCTGTGGCAATGCAAACTTACTGGACAACCTACTAGCCCTGTGTAAACACACCTTCAGAGAATAATGTCGGTGAGTTACCTGATGGACTTTCCTCCTCATGCCCGTCAGCATGTCGAGGTGAGGTAACTTCTGTTCTTATCAACGTCCTTACATCGTACCATATTACACTGTAGTGTCTACCACTTAACTGGCCCAGACAGATTACCACCCTGTGGCAATGCAAACTTACTGGATAACCTACTAGCCCTGTGTAAACACACCTTCAGAGAATAATGTCGGTGAGTTACCTGGTGGACTTTCCTCCTCATGCCCGTCAGTATGTCGAGGTGAGGTAACTTCTGTTCTTATCAACGTCCTTACATCGTACCATATTACACTGTAGTGTCTACCACTTAACTGGCCCAGACAGATTACCACCCTGTGGCAATGCAAACTTACTGGATAACCTACTAGCCCTGTGTAAACACACCTTCAGAGAATAATGTCGGTGAGTTACCTGGTGGACTTTCCTCCTCATGCCCGTCAGCATGTCGAGGTGAGGTAACTTCTGTTCTTATCAACGTCTGCAGACTCGGCTCCTCATCAACCTGTAAACCTGCTGTAACAACACAAAACAGATCATTCTTTGCACTACTGGTCATAATAACAAGACAGTTAATAAAAGTATTACAACACACCAAACAGAGATACTTCTGATTAAGAGTTACCTGGATCCTGGTCTACTTCCGATGTGCCCCTGACAGGTGAAGCAGGTTCAGACTTTACAACCCAATCCTTACCGTTTACGTCACATGGTTCTTCTGGTAAACCTACAACACAGTCAAAGTGTGACATTAATATTGAAACAGACTAATAGGGCAGGTCAAGTAGCTCCTGTTATAGTAGACATCCTTAGACTCACATGACATTCCAAATGTAAACCTGTCGTAACACCTAATACAAAACACAATTATCCTGTGGAAGGTTTGAAGTAATAACAAGGCAGCTAATAAAAGCATTGATATTTTAATATTAGAGACCAAATAAAGATACTGCTGATTTAGAGTTACCTGGATCCTGATCATCTTCTGTTGTATCCCTGACAGGTGAAGCAGGTTCAGATTTTACAAACCACTCCTTGCTATCTTCCTCACATGGTTCTTCAGGTGAACCTAAAACATAATCAGAGTAAGACATTTATATCTTTAAACACTATGAACTAATTGAGCTGAGCGAAGCAGAGCTCTTATACTACACATGTTTGGACGCATACTCCTCCTGAACGGATCAGCACGGTCAATGTGACCAACAATAGGAAGGTATAAATCTAAAATGGCCCTAATTGGTACACAGGGGTATGGGGTAAAAAAAGTTACCTCCTGAACGGCTGAACCGATCCACACAAATTTTGGCATGGTTAATGTGACCAACCAGAGGAAGGTATAAATCTGAAATGGTCTAAATTGGTACACAGAGGTACGGGGTATATGCCCTTCATACTCTTTAAGAGTACAGTTATTGTTGTTATCTTCACTTTTTTCATGTTTTCATTGAAAAAGGGGGTCAAATAGAAAAACAGGGAAAAAATGCTTATTTTAATTAAAAATATTACTATTTTTGATCCGTTTTCAGCTGTTTGTAAATAAAAATGTTTATTGTTTAAGATTAAAATTCACGCTCAGCTCAATATTGCAAGCTGACAACTGCATTGCACTCCTAGTATATAAATCGATAGGCCGAAAAAGCATATAATAAGTATCCTGAGCTTGGTTTACACGATCCAAGTATACTTGGTCCAAGTCACTTTGATCAAATCCACAGATCCAAGTGTTTGTGGAACTTTGAAGTTAGATTTACACGATCCAAGTATACTTGGTCCAAGTCACTTTGATCAAATCCACAGATCCAAGTGTTTGTGGAACTTTGAAGTAAGGTTTACACGATCCAAGTATACTTGGTCCTAGTAGTGGAACTTTGATACACTATAAAGTAGAGTTTAAGATAGATTTGGTGAAACGTTATTCCCTCTAAAACTTTCCATTTAAATTTTACTTATTAAGTTTTAAAACAGTGGTGATATATAACATTCTAGTAAACAAAACGGTACTTCATTAGATTGTTACACCCCCGTTGTTTAAGAATATAAATGGCTTTGACTAAATAACTATAAGTCAAAGGGATGTTTAGTCCAATGCACTTTGGTAAAAAGGAATATCACACTTCTGTTTTTATAACGGGAGTAACAATCTAAAGAAGTGCCAACAAATCCCAGCACAATTTCACATCTTTGTCATTTTTTTAAACTCGTTCTCATTATTAGTCAGGTGGGCACCATGTTTGTTTTCATCAAAGTCTACTTTGATCAAAATAGTTAGAGCCCATCCAACTCATCTTGGATGTCTCAGTTGACTTAGATACCCTGTTTAAACAATCAAAGTAGAGTCAAAGCTGACTTGGTCCAAGTATGCTTGGATCATGTAATACGATTCTCTGAATACCTAACTAGGATACGATACGATGTCCCTTGATCTTCATAGTAAATTAGATAATGTGACTTTATAAAGATAAGAGTTTTTTAAGTTACCTGGAGGGAGAGTTAAGGAGGAGCTGTAAATTAAGGCAGCTGTTGTTTTGAAAAACTTAATTTTCTCGGCAAATAACTCCTCCATCACGCAGTTAAACAAATTTACCAGAACTTATTTTACTTTATTACACTATAAACTGTTTTTATCCCGATACCTTATATTAGACGCAAACTATTTTCTTATTTACTATAAGCAATAATAATGAGTAAAAAATAACGTTAGAACGCAACATGAGGCAACTTTCACTGTCTTCACTTAAAACACGTTCTCACGAATCAATTGACCAACAATAAGTCGAAAAAACATGAAAATTGGGTAAATCTGCACTATTTGGCCCACTAACTTCTAATTGTCCGATTTACTTGCAATTTTTTTTAAACTGTTCCTTTTTACATATTAAAAACGATTCCGGTTGTACCATGTCGTTAAATTCAATATTTTTTTCGTAAAAAAATACGTAAAAGTGAAGTGTTCAGTGCTGTTTAGAGAAACGAATTATTTTTAACGGCCGCTCCGCACCGCTTCGCGGTGCTCCGCTCATTTTCTGAAGAAAAACAACCCTGCTGCATATAGACCAGGTAGATGTCCAAATCGAAGTATAAAATTCGCTAAAATATCACTTTAACTTTAGCCAAAAAAATACGTAAAAAGTCACTTCCTAAGAAAAATACGGGAAGGTTATAGTTAGTTTAGGTTAAGATTAGTACTTTTCGCCATAACCTTCCTCATTTCCCTAAGAAAGTGACGCTTTTACGTATTGTTTTACGAAAAAACTATTGAATTTAACGAGATGGTACAACCGGAATCGTTTTTAATATGTAAAAAGGAATAGTTTAAAAAAAATTGCAAGTAAATCGGACAATTAGAAGTTAGTGGGCCAAATAGTGCAGATTTACCATTAAAACTATTCTATCCACGCGTAGAGGCACGTGTAAACACTCTATAAAAAGATAAGTCTACATAATATGTGTGCGACCGCGACCAGGTTAAACAAGTAATATTTGAAGTCAACTCAAGTTTGACATTCATCATTCATTGACACTATTTACACAAGTTTCAACACGAAAGCAAATGGCGGATAACTTTTAACTTATCACTAAAATCTCAAACTTCAATCTTTTATGTACACATTTATCTATATTATTAAGTTATCTCTGCCCTATATATTACTTTTTTTGACTTTTTTGCACCCAACCCACACTCCACACCACAACCCAGTGACGTTTAGACGTTTCTAGTAGTAGGGTTGGGACTTCGATTCCGATATATCGGTCCAAAAATATCGATTTTTTTGCTCATCAGTACAATAAACTCCGATATATCGAGGTTCTCGATATATCGGAAATATCGATATTGTTTTTCGATATTTTCACTAATATCGATGTTGAACAACTCGATGTCAATATATCGAAAATATCGATATTTTCTTTCGATATCCCAACCCTAGTTTTTAATAGATTTAAGGCTTGGGATATCGATGTCAATGTATCGATATGAAGGAGATTTTTTGAACGAGCGTAGTGAGTTCTTCATTTCAGAGACTTGGGATTTGAAAAGTTTGTTTGTTTGTTTGTTTGTTTGTTTGTTTGTTTGTTTGTTTGTTTGTTTGTCTAACGATAACTCGAGTAAAAATTGATCAATTTCAGCGAAATTTGGCACGTAGATGCATCTCAGCATTTTTGAGAACTGTATAGTTTTTGAAAATTCCTCACTAAACATTTCCAAGATGGCGGCCAATATGGCGGACGACTAAAAAAAAAGTTTTAAGCCAGCATAATGTGCTATACATCGTTTTGAAGGTCTTTAAGAGAAGGAAAAGAATATGTAACTAATCAAATTTCACACTTCATATTTTCAAGATGGCGGCCAATATGGTGGACGACTAAAATAAAAAGTTTTAGTCAGCATAATGTGTTATACATCGTTTTAAAGGTCTTTAAGAGAAGGAAAAGAAAATTTAACTAATAAAATATCACAGTTAATATTTTCAAGATGGCTGCCAATATGGCGGACGACTAAAAAAAAAGTTTAAGTCAGCTTAATGTGTTATACATCGTTTTAAAGGCCTTTAAAAGGAGAAAAATAATATTGAACTGATAAAATTTAATACTTCACACTTTCAAGATGGCGGCCAATATGGCGGACGACTAAACAAAAAGTTTTTAGTCAGTATGACATGTAATACATCAATTTAAAGGTCTTGAAGTTTAGGAAAGGAATATCTAAGTATTAAAAATGTCACACATAATATTTTCAATATGGCGGACTATTAAAAAAAATTAATCTGCTTGGCATGTAATACATTAATCTAAAGGTCTATAAAAGTAGGAATAGAGTCAATAACTTTTTAAATTTCATAATTTATATTTTCAAGATGACGGCCAATAAGGCGAATGACAAAACGTTTATCGTCAGTATGGCATTTTATACATAGTTTTAAAGGGTTTAGAAGTAAGAAAAGAGTAAATAACTATTAAAATTTCACTCTATATATTTTCAACCAATTGTAGATAATTATTATTTAGTATAATTATTGCATACTAAGCAGTTTAAACTGAAAATTTAGTTAAACGTTGTTTAATAGAGGTATTGCAGGCTCGCTATGATCGCACGTTTATACAGGAGTTGTAATAATGTTATTGTTGGCTCGCTGCGCTCGCCCTATATAGACAGCATTTAAAATTAGTTTTCATTTAACTGGGTATATATTGAAGGTTCGCTGCACTCACCAATTTATTTAGTATTTCTGGATAATGTTATGCCATATAAACTTGCGAGCGCAGCGAGCCTGAATTAATTATATTAAATAATGATTACATACAAATACTTTATAAACAGGCGAGCGAAGCGAGCATACAATAACTTTATTTAATTAATATTTACTACAAATTCTGAATCAAACCGGCGAGCGTAGCGAGCCATCTTTAACTTGATTAAATAATTACTATATTTACTGTATAAACAGGCGAGCGTAGCGAGCCTTCTTTAATTTATTTGATTAAATAATTAGTATATTTACTGTATAAAAAGCGAGCGCAGCGAGCCTTCAATAACTTATTTAATAAATATTTACAACAAATTCTGAATCAAACAGGCGAGCGTAGCGAGCCTTCTTTAATTTGATTAAATAATTACTATATTAACTGTACAAACAGGCGAGCGTAGCGAGCCTACAATAAATTTATTTAATATATCTTTACTACAAATTCTGAATCAAATAGGCGAGCGTAGCGAGCCTTCTTTATTTTATAAAATAATTACTGTATTAACTGTACAAACAGGCGAGCGTAGCGAGCCTACAATAAATTTATTTAATAAATCTTTACTACAAATTCTGAATCAAATAGGCGAGCGTAGCGAGCCTTCTTTATTTTATAAAATAATTACTATATTTCCTGTGTAAACAGGCGAGCGTAGCGAGCCTGCTATAACTTTATTTAATACATATTTACTACAAACGCTAAATCAACAGGCGAGCGTAGCGAGCCTACAATAACTTTATTTAATAAATAGTTACAACAAATGCTAAATCAAACAGGCGAGCGTAGCGAGCCTTCTTTATTTTATAAAATAATTACTATATTTCCTGTGTAAACAGGCGAGCGTAGCGAGCCTGCTATAACTTTATTTAATACATATTTACTACAAACGCTAAATCGACAGGCGAGCGTAGCGAGCCTACAATAACTATTTAATACATATTTACTACAAATGCTAAATCAACACGTAAGCGCAGCGGGCCTGCAATAACTTTATTTAATACATATTTACTACCTAGAAATGCTGAATCAAGAGGCGAGCGTAGCGAGCCTGCGTTAATATTATTAAATAAAGATAATGGACAAAATCATTTTATTGATCTTTTCAGGTTAAATAAGAATGTCAGGTTTTACTGACATATTATCCTGATATCATTATTGAGAACATAGTATGGCTGATATAAAAGTACCTTTCTACGCGAGTTCTTTATGCACCGCATCACTAGTATTTATTAAAGTGAGTAGGTTTCTCTTTCATTTTTAGGGTATAATCGAAATACTTGTACAATCGATTGACTAGCATTTGTATTTACAGACAGAGATAAATTTGTATTATATTTTTAGGGTTTTGTAGATTCTTCTCAAAACCCTTATGCCGAGGGTGATGTGTCAGTCGCTCTTTGGTTCATAGGGCCCGAACCGTTTAAGCTAAAGAGCTGAAATTTGAAATACTGGTGCAACTTTTTGACCCAACCACAGGAAAAATATACAGAAGTTCAAAATTAAATATGCTCATGCGCAATTCGCAAAAATGTTGTAAACTCAAAAATTTATATTTTTTTTAATTTTCGAGTGGGGTATCAAATGAAAGCTACTGAAGAGTAGGACGCAAATATATATAAGCTTTTGTAAATTTTGCATTCCTTATTGGGTAAAAAAATCAAAATATACCCAAAAAAAATTCCCCCCCCCCCAACCACTATACTTCGGCTGGTCCTAAAATTTCGAAATAATTCATGCTAATGCCTTATTGTGGGGCGATGAAAATTCCGGGAGTTCATCCCAAATTTTAAAAAATTGCCAATTTTAGGCGCGAAAATTTGAAGTGCGCCAAAAATTTTATTTTTTTAAAATTTTGAGTTGGGTATCAAATGAAAGCTGCTTAAGAGTAGGACGCAAAGATATATATACATTTTTAAATTTTGCATTCCTTATTGGGTAAAAAAATCAAAATATACCCAAAAAAAATTCCCCCCCCCCCCAACCACTATACTTCGGCTGGTCCTAAAATTTCGAAATAATTCATGCTAATGCCTTATTGTGGGGCGATGAAAATTCCGGGAGTTCATCCCAAATTTTAAAAAATTGCCAATTTTAGGCGCGAAAATTTGAAGTGCGCCAAAAATTTTATTTTTTTAAAATTTTGAGTTGGGTATCATATGAAAGCTGGTGAAGAGTAGGATTCAAATATATATTTGCTTTTTTTAATTTTTTATTCTTTATTAATTTTATAAGTCAAAATATACCCCAAAAATGTCCCCCCTCCCCAACCACTATATAACGGGTGGTCCTAAAATTTCGAAATAATTCATGGTTATACCTTACGGTGAAGCAATGGAAATGGTTTGAAAAAATGAATTTTTCTAGTCGTTATTACCGATGAAAAACATTGTGACCCCCCGGGGGATCGAACCCGGACCCTTGATCGAAGAATAAAATCATAATTACATAACGAAGAATCGAAGAATAAAATCATAATTACATAACGGGCATGCTTAATCTTTACAAAACCCTAGAAAGTACTTGGACGCAAGTACTTCCCTGTGATTTTTATATCTCTTGACTTCGGTTGGGACTGGGACATTGATATAACAATTTATATTCTATGAGATATCGAACCGAACAGACATCGCTGTGAGGTGAGATGTTGGTCAATACATCGAAAGGAATATTTTTGATATGATACATCGACATCGATCTCCCAACCAGTTGACCCAGAGCCCAGAGATTAATAATATCCCATGAACTAAAACTAAAAATGGACCTTGATTTCATAGTTTTCGTAGTTTTTTATTTCGATTTCGTTCGGTGCTAATTTAGGTCGAGTTCAATATCGATGTTTTTTGCGTTTTTTGGTCCTCTACGCTCTACATCGCTGTTTTTGATAGATCGATATCCTAACCTTAGTTTGTTGTAGTTGTTCGCATGTTGTTCGTTGTTCTCATCTCATTCTCCCAGTCCAGCCCAGTTCCAGTAATCAGTTATCATAGACTAATCAGTTATATCTCTAGTCTATGCAGTATAGTATACTTCATAATTCATACGACAAAGTCTCCCTTGTTACAATTGACTATAGATTTGTTTAGTGAGTCACTTTTGACTTGATTCTGCTTCTGCTGTGTTCCGTAGGTCAAAAATTCGTTTGCATTATTTACATAGCTTGGTTTATACACTTGAGCAGTTATATCCCTTCACCGAAGAGTTCAATCGAGTGATACCCCGCCTCTTAAAGTTCCCTTAACTGCAGATTTACCCTGTGATTCGCGATGGACATATCAATGGATGAAGATATAAAGGTTTACGACGAGACATCTGTCTTTATATACAACTCCGTCTCTTCACATGTTGCTCCAGGTAACTATAATCAACTAAAACTCGCTAGATCTAGAGTTCAAGTTCAATAGACCGGTTTAGTTTAATAACAAATACAGCTATAGGATCCAAACTCAAACAATAATGGAGTAATCAGTACAGACGAGTTCACTCCTTACAAAGTTAGTTTTTTTGTACAGTAGAGTCTCGCTAATCCGGGTTTGATGGGACCGGACCCAGTCCGGATTACCGAAAGTCCGGGTTAAACGGAATCATTTTTAAAATGTCTGTAAAACAAGTTTTAGTTGGGTAAAACTATTAAAATCGATGTTTTATCGTAAAAATTACTTCTATTAGTCTAAAAAAAAAACTATTTAATGACTGTTCTGTCACCAGTCTGAATATCAAATAAATTAAACTAAAATGGCAATCTATTACGCAGGTGCAGGTATAGAAGGGACTTCCACGGAAACAAGCTGTGTTCCAAAATGAAATTCGACTAACGGCTAATCATTTCACAAAAAGTTAAGACATTGTACACTGGCGGCTTGGCGAAATTTCACGGAACTCCGTTGAGCCGCCGCTATGTGTTTCTTAAAACCCTCTGCCCATCTCAGTCATATATGTATTTCCTGGAATACACAACCTTTATATCATCTTCCGCCCTACATTTCTATGGAACCGAAATAGATTTATCAATGTTCTTACTTATTCATAATTATTCTAAATCTGTTTTTTTTTTTTTAACAGAAATAACGGGTGTTCCTCATGTTGGAACGTTGGAATGTACACCTGTAGCTATACTAGGAACAGTTTTATCAATTTTAATAGACAATAAAAGCAGAAACCCCGATAATCTTAACAATTTATCAATCTGAACAGGCCCTGGTTCCAAATTGTACATAGTTTTAGGCCCGTCCGGATTATACGGATGTCCGGATTAGCGAGACTCTACTGTATTTCAATTGGACATCTACCTGGTTTATATGAAGAAGGGTTGTTTTTCATCAGAAAATGAGCGGAGCACTGTGGAGTGGGCATTGATAATTACCAAACAAACTATGTTTATAATCTTTAAAACAAAAACTAGTTTAAATTCCACTGTTGTAGAAAGGTTATGTTAAACTCTCAATGCAACAAATAAATTTCCTTCTCTATCTTCTTATTGAACGAGCGTAGTGAGTTCTTCATTTCAGAGACTTGGGATTTGAAAAGTTTGTTTGTTTGTTTGTTTGTTTGTTTGTTTGTTTGTTTGTTTGTTTGTTTGTCTAACGATAACTCGAGTAAAAATTGATCAATTTCAGCGAAATTTGGCACGTAGATGCATCTCAGCATTTTTGAGAACTGTATAGTTTTTGAAAATTCCTCACTAAACATTTCCAAGATGGCGGCCAATATGGCGGACGACTAAAAAAAAAGTTTTAAGCCAGCATAATGTGCTATACATCGTTTTGAAGGTCTTTAAGAGAAGGAAAAGAATATGTAACTAATCAAATTTCACACTTCATATTTTCAAGATGGCGGCCAATATGGTGGACGACTAAAATAAAAAGTTTTAGTCAGCATAATGTGTTATACATCGTTTTAAAGGTCTTTAAGAGAAGGAAAAGAAAATTTAACTAATAAAATATCACAGTTAATATTTTCAAGATGGCTGCCAATATGGCGGACGACTAAAAAAAAAGTTTAAGTCAGCTTAATGTGTTATACATCGTTTTAAAGGCCTTTAAAAGGAGAAAAATAATATTGAACTGATAAAATTTAATACTTCACACTTTCAAGATGGCGGCCAATATGGCGGACGACTAAACAAAAAGTTTTTAGTCAGTATGACATGTAATACATCAATTTAAAGGTCTTGAAGTTTAGGAAAGGAATATCTAAGTATTAAAAATGTCACACATAATATTTTCAATATGGCGGACTATTAAAAAAAATTAATCTGCTTGGCATGTAATACATTAATCTAAAGGTCTATAAAAGTAGGAATAGAGTCAATAACTTTTTAAATTTCATAATTTATATTTTCAAGATGACGGCCAATAAGGCGAATGACAAAACGTTTATCGTCAGTATGGCATTTTATACATAGTTTTAAAGGGTTTAGAAGTAAGAAAAGAGTAAATAACTATTAAAATTTCACTCTATATATTTTCAACCAATTGTAGATAATTATTATTTAGTATAATTATTGCATACTAAGCAGTTTAAACTGAAAATTTAGTTAAACGTTGTTTAATAGAGGTATTGCAGGCTCGCTGTGATCGCACGTTTATACAGGAGTTGTAATAATGTTATTGTTGGCTCGCTGCGCTCGCCCTATATAGACAGCATTTAAAATTAGTTTTCATTTAACTGGGTATATATTGAAGGTTCGCTGCACTCACCAATTTATTTAGTATTTCTGGATAATGTTATGCCATATAAACTTGCGAGCGCAGCGAGCCTGAATTAATTATATTAAATAATGATTACATACAAATACTTTATAAACAGGCGAGCGAAGCGAGCATACAATAACTTTATTTAATTAATATTTACTACAAATTCTGAATCAAACCGGCGAGCGTAGCGAGCCATCTTTAACTTGATTAAATAATTACTATATTTACTGTATAAACAGGCGAGCGTAGCGAGCCTTCTTTAATTTATTTGATTAAATAATTAGTATATTTACTGTATAAAAAGCGAGCGCAGCGAGCCTTCAATAACTTATTTAATAAATATTTACAACAAATTCTGAATCAAACAGGCGAGCGTAGCGAGCCTTCTTTAATTTGATTAAATAATTACTATATTAACTGTACAAACAGGCGAGCGTAGCGAGCCTACAATAAATTTATTTAATATATCTTTACTACAAATTCTGAATCAAATAGGCGAGCGTAGCGAGCCTTCTTTATTTTATAAAATAATTACTGTATTAACTGTACAAACAGGCGAGCGTAGCGAGCCTACAATAAATTTATTTAATAAATCTTTACTACAAATTCTGAATCAAATAGGCGAGCGTAGCGAGCCTTCTTTATTTTATAAAATAATTACTATATTTCCTGTGTAAACAGGCGAGCGTAGCGAGCCTGCTATAACTTTATTTAATACATATTTACTACAAACGCTAAATCAACAGGCGAGCGTAGCGAGCCTACAATAACTTTATTTAATAAATAGTTACAACAAATGCTAAATCAACAGGCGAGCGCAGCGAGCCTGCAATTACTTTATTTAATAAATATTTACAACAAATTCTGAATCAAACAGGCGAGCGTAGCGAGCCTTCTTTATTTTATAAAATAATTACTATATTTCCTGTGTAAACAGGCGAGCGTAGCGAGCCTGCTATAACTTTATTTAATACATATTTACTACAAACGCTAAATCGACAGGCGAGCGTAGCGAGCCTACAATAACTATTTAATACATATTTACTACAAATGCTAAATCAACACGTAAGCGCAGCGGGCCTGCAATAACTTTATTTAATACATATTTACTAGAAATGCTGAATCAAGAGGCGAGCGTAGCGAGCCTGCGTTAATATTATTAAATAAAGATAATGGACAAAATCATTTTATTGATCTTTTCAGGTTAAATAAGAATGTCAGGTTTTACTGACATATTATCCTGATATCATTATTGAGAACATAGTATGGCTGATATAAAAGTACCTTTCTACGCGAGTTCTTTATGCACCGCATCACTAGTATTTATTAAAGTGAGTAGGTTTCTCTTTCATTTTTAGGGTATAATCGAAATACTTGTACAATCGATTGACTAGCATTTGTATTTACAGACAGAGATAAATTTGTATTATATTTTTAGGGTTTTGTAGATTCTTCTCAAAACCCTTATGCCGAGGGTGATGTGTCCGTCGCTCTTTGGTTCATAGGGCCCGAACCGTTTAAGCTAAAGAGCTGAAATTTGAAATACTGGTGCAACTTTTTGACCCAACCACAGGAAAAATATACAGAAGTTCAAAATTAAATATGCTCATGCGCAATTCGCAAAAATGTTGTAAACTCAAAAATTTATATTTTTTTTAATTTTCGAGTGGGGTATCAAATGAAAGCTACTGAAGAGTAGGACGCAAATATATATAAGCTTTTGTAAATTTTGCATTCCTTATTGGGTAAAAAAATCAAAATATACCCAAAAAAAATTCCCCCCCCCCCAACCACTATACTTCGGCTGGTCCTAAAATTTCGAAATAATTCATGCTAATGCCTTATTGTGGGGCGATGAAAATTCCGGGAGTTCATCCCAAATTTTAAAAAATTGCCAATTTTAGGCGCGAAAATTTGAAGTGCGCCAAAAATTTTATTTTTTTAAAATTTTGAGTTGGGTATCAAATGAAAGCTGCTTAAGAGTAGGACGCAAAGATATATATACATTTTTAAATTTTGCATTCCTTATTGGGTAAAAAAATCAAAATATACCCAAAAAAAATTCCCCCCCCCCCCCAACCACTATACTTCGGCTGGTCCTAAAATTTCGAAATAATTCATGCTAATGCCTTATTGTGGGGCGATGAAAATTCCGGGAGTTCATCCCAAATTTTAAAAAATTGCCAATTTTAGGCGCGAAAATTTGAAGTGCGCCAAAAATTTTATTTTTTTAAAATTTTGAGTTGGGTATCATATGAAAGCTGGTGAAGAGTAGGATTCAAATATATATTTGCTTTTTTTAATTTTTTATTCTTTATTAATTTTATAAGTCAAAATATACCCCAAAAATGTCCCCCCTCCCCAACCACTATATAACGGGTGGTCCTAAAATTTCGAAATAATTCATGGTTATACCTTACGGTGAAGCAATGGAAATGGTTTGAAAAAATGAATTTTTCTAGTCGTTATTACCGATGAAAAACATTGTGACCCCCCGGGGGATCGAACCCGGACCCTTGATCGAAGAATAAAATCATAATTACATAACGAAGAATCGAAGAATAAAATCATAATTACATAACGGGCATGCTTAATCTTTACAAAACCCTAGAAAGTACTTGGACGCAAGTACTTCCCTGTGATTTTTATATCTCTTGACTTCGGTTGGGACTGGGACATTGATATAACAATTTATATTCTATGAGATATCGAACCGAACAGACATCGCTGTGAGGTGAGATGTTGGTCAATACATCGAAAGGAATATTTTTGATATGATACATCGACATCGATCTCCCAACCAGTTGACCCAGAGCCCAGAGATTAATAATATCCCATGAACTAAAACTAAAAATGGACCTTGATTTCATAGTTTTCGTAGTTTTTTATTTCGATTTCGTTCGGTGCTAATTTAGGTCGAGTTCAATATCGATGTTTTTTGCGTTTTTTGGTCCTCTACGCTCTACATCGCTGTTTTTGATAGATCGATATCCTAACCTTAGTTTGTTGTAGTTGTTCGCATGTTGTTCGTTGTTCTCATCTCATTCTCCCAGTCCAGCCCAGTTCCAGTAATCAGTTATCATAGACTAATCAGTTATATCTCTAGTCTATGCAGTATAGTATACTTCATAATTCATACGACAAAGTCTCCCTTGTTACAATTGACTATAGATTTGTTTAGTGAGTCACTTTTGACTTGATTCTGCTTCTGCTGTGTTCCGTAGGTCAAAAATTCGTTTGCATTATTTACATAGCTTGGTTTATACACTTGAGCAGTTATATCCCTTCACCGAAGAGTTCAATCGAGTGATACCCCGCCTCTTAAAGTTCCCTTAACTGCAGATTTACCCTGTGATTCGCGATGGACATATCAATGGATGAAGATATAAAGGTTTACGACGAGACATCTGTCTTTATATACAACTCCGTCTCTTCACATGTTGCTCCAGGTAACTATAATCAACTAAAACTCGCTAGATCTAGAGTTCAAGTTCAATAGACCGGTTTAGTTTAATAACAAATACAGCTATAGGATCCAAACTCAAACAATAATGGAGTAATCAGTACAGACGAGTTCACTCCTTACAAAGTTAGTTTTTTTGTACAGTAGAGTCTCGCTAATCCGGGTTTGATGGGACCGGACCCAGTCCGGATTACCGAAAGTCCGGGTTAAACGGAATCATTTTTAAAATGTCTGTAAAACAAGTTTTAGTTGGGTAAAACTATTAAAATCGATGTTTTATCGTAAAAATTACTTCTATTAGTCTAAAAAAAAAACTATTTAATGACTGTTCTGTCACCAGTCTGAATATCAAATAAATTAAACTAAAATGGCAATCTATTACGCAGGTGCAGGTATAGAAGGGACTTCCACGGAAACAAGCTGTGTTCCAAAATGAAATTCGACTAACGGCTAATCATTTCACAAAAAGTTAAGACATTGTACACTGGCGGCTTGGCGAAATTTCACGGAACTCCGTTGAGCCGCCGCTATGTGTTTCTTAAAACCCTCTGCCCATCTCAGTCATATATGTATTTCCTGGAATACACAACCTTTATATCATCTTCCGCCCTACATTTCTATGGAACCGAAATAGATTTATCAATGTTCTTACTTATTCATAATTATTCTAAATCTGTTTTTTTTTTTTTAACAGAAATAACGGGTGTTCCTCATGTTGGAACGTTGGAATGTACACCTGTAGCTATACTAGGAACAGTTTTATCAATTTTAATAGACAATAAAAGCAGAAACCCCGATAATCTTAACAATTTATCAATCTGAACAGGCCCTGGTTCCAAATTGTACATAGTTTTAGGCCCGTCCGGATTATACGGATGTCCGGATTAGCGAGACTCTACTGTATTTCAATTGGACATCTACCTGGTTTATATGAAGAAGGGTTGTTTTTCATCAGAAAATGAGCGGAGCACTGTGGAGTGGGCATTGATAATTACCAAACAAACTATGTTTATAATCTTTAAAACAAAAACTAGTTTAAATTCCACTGTTGTAGAAAGGTTATGTTAAACTCTCAATGCAACAAATAAATTTCCTTCTCTATCTTCTTATTGAACGAGCGTAGTGAGTTCTTCATTTCAGAGACTTGGGATTTGAAAAGTTTGTTTGTTTGTTTGTTTGTTTGTTTGTTTGTTTGTTTGTTTGTTTGTTTGTCTAACGATAACTCGAGTAAAAATTGATCAATTTCAGCGAAATTTGGCACGTAGATGCATCTCAGCATTTTTGAGAACTGTATAGTTTTTGAAAATTCCTCACTAAACATTTCCAAGATGGCGGCCAATATGGCGGACGACTAAAAAAAAAGTTTTAAGCCAGCATAATGTGCTATACATCGTTTTGAAGGTCTTTAAGAGAAGGAAAAGAATATGTAACTAATCAAATTTCACACTTCATATTTTCAAGATGGCGGCCAATATGGTGGACGACTAAAATAAAAAGTTTTAGTCAGCATAATGTGTTATACATCGTTTTAAAGGTCTTTAAGAGAAGGAAAAGAAAATTTAACTAATAAAATATCACAGTTAATATTTTCAAGATGGCTGCCAATATGGCGGACGACTAAAAAAAAAGTTTAAGTCAGCTTAATGTGTTATACATCGTTTTAAAGGCCTTTAAAAGGAGAAAAATAATATTGAACTGATAAAATTTAATACTTCACACTTTCAAGATGGCGGCCAATATGGCGGACGACTAAACAAAAAGTTTTTAGTCAGTATGACATGTAATACATCAATTTAAAGGTCTTGAAGTTTAGGAAAGGAATATCTAAGTATTAAAAATGTCACACATAATATTTTCAATATGGCGGACTATTAAAAAAAATTAATCTGCTTGGCATGTAATACATTAATCTAAAGGTCTATAAAAGTAGGAATAGAGTCAATAACTTTTTAAATTTCATAATTTATATTTTCAAGATGACGGCCAATAAGGCGAATGACAAAACGTTTATCGTCAGTATGGCATTTTATACATAGTTTTAAAGGGTTTAGAAGTAAGAAAAGAGTAAATAACTATTAAAATTTCACTCTATATATTTTCAACCAATTGTAGATAATTATTATTTAGTATAATTATTGCATACTAAGCAGTTTAAACTGAAAATTTAGTTAAACGTTGTTTAATAGAGGTATTGCAGGCTCGCTATGATCGCACGTTTATACAGGAGTTGTAATAATGTTATTGTTGGCTCGCTGCGCTCGCCCTATATAGACAGCATTTAAAATTAGTTTTCATTTAACTGGGTATATATTGAAGGTTCGCTGCACTCACCAATTTATTTAGTATTTCTGGATAATGTTATGCCATATAAACTTGCGAGCGCAGCGAGCCTGAATTAATTATATTAAATAATGATTACATACAAATACTTTATAAACAGGCGAGCGAAGCGAGCATACAATAACTTTATTTAATTAATATTTACTACAAATTCTGAATCAAACCGGCGAGCGTAGCGAGCCATCTTTAACTTGATTAAATAATTACTATATTTACTGTATAAACAGGCGAGCGTAGCGAGCCTTCTTTAATTTATTTGATTAAATAATTAGTATATTTACTGTATAAAAAGCGAGCGCAGCGAGCCTTCAATAACTTATTTAATAAATATTTACAACAAATTCTGAATCAAACAGGCGAGCGTAGCGAGCCTTCTTTAATTTGATTAAATAATTACTATATTAACTGTACAAACAGGCGAGCGTAGCGAGCCTACAATAAATTTATTTAATATATCTTTACTACAAATTCTGAATCAAATAGGCGAGCGTAGCGAGCCTTCTTTATTTTATAAAATAATTACTGTATTAACTGTACAAACAGGCGAGCGTAGCGAGCCTACAATAAATTTATTTAATAAATCTTTACTACAAATTCTGAATCAAATAGGCGAGCGTAGCGAGCCTTCTTTATTTTATAAAATAATTACTATATTTCCTGTGTAAACAGGCGAGCGTAGCGAGCCTGCTATAACTTTATTTAATACATATTTACTACAAACGCTAAATCAACAGGCGAGCGTAGCGAGCCTACAATAACTTTATTTAATAAATAGTTACAACAAATGCTAAATCAACAGGCGAGCGCAGCGAGCCTGCAATTACTTTATTTAATAAATATTTACAACAAATTCTGAATCAAACAGGCGAGCGTAGCGAGCCTTCTTTATTTTATAAAATAATTACTATATTTCCTGTGTAAACAGGCGAGCGTAGCGAGCCTGCTATAACTTTATTTAATACATATTTACTACAAACGCTAAATCGACAGGCGAGCGTAGCGAGCCTACAATAACTATTTAATACATATTTACTACAAATGCTAAATCAACACGTAAGCGCAGCGGGCCTGCAATAACTTTATTTAATACATATTTACTAGAAATGCTGAATCAAGAGGCGAGCGTAGCGAGCCTGCGTTAATATTATTAAATAAAGATAATGGACAAAATCATTTTATTGATCTTTTCAGGTTAAATAAGAATGTCAGGTTTTACTGACATATTATCCTGATATCATTATTGAGAACATAGTATGGCTGATATAAAAGTACCTTTCTACGCGAGTTCTTTATGCACCGCATCACTAGTTTAATTTTCTTCTTAGGTTCACTTAAAGAAACGTGTGAAGTCGATATAGATAACAAGGAATGGGCTGTAAAAACTGAACCTGCTTCACCTGTCTGGGATACTACAGCTGAAGAAAACAATCCAGGTAACTCAGAATCAATGTTATTTGTGTTAATATGGTCTTTTAGAACTTTTTAGGAGAGAAAAAAAATAAACACTGGAAATCGTTATATGTTTTACAAAAGGAGTTAAGAGTCCTTACAGGATAATATAATAATAATAATGTGTGAGTAAGTGGTTAGTTATAAATTCAAGATGTTGCCTATTATTATTTTTATCTACGATTGATACGAAATATAAACATTTTATCTCTGTTTAGATGCGTAGAAAGTGATTTTGTAGCTGTTTTCATTGCGCGTGCATGTTCATAATTCTTCACTTTATCGCATGATTTGCGTGTTTGTTTACATATAACAAAACTAATTTACTGTTTGTTTAATTAAAGTAACTGTTTATATGGAGTTTTTTGTGAAAAACAATGAGTGATTTAAGTGATTATGAAGAAAATGAGGAGAATAATACTCCTCCTGAAATAATTAATTCGGCACAAAAAAAACAACTAATGAATTAATGTCATCTTTATCAAAAGAGAAATACGAACTTACATACAAAAAGTTTATTAATTTTTTTTCTGTATTAATTATTAAAATCCAACAATTGTTGATAAAGTACATTGAGATAGCTCCCAAATTGTCCATATTCAACATTGCACTTTCCATTTCAGGTCCGAATTCACTAAGTAAACTAGAAGATATGGAATTAAAAATTAATAAAGAATTCCTGAGTATTATTATGCTTTACAGCTTACCTTCCTCATTTGAGAATTTTCTAATTGCAATCGAAAGCAGTGTTGAGCAGTGGAAGCGTGCTGGGCCCATAACCTGATAAATAAATAAAAGTTACTAATATTATATTGTCATTAAACAAACTATCATTTATTATTTAATCATAAGAACAGAGTTGGTTGAACAAGCTCGTGATATTTTAGGTAACAGACAAGAGAACCTACCAAACTGATAAGGTTATACAGACAATCTCTAACATGCTACGACCAAGACAAAATTTAAGACCTCCTCGGAGGTGTAATAAGTTTAGTTAGAGTATTAACTGAAAGGAAAGATGGTATATAATGTTTTGAATTTTGTATGTACTCTGGCATGGCGGGTACTTCATCTAGTTAAATATAAAAGTTTACTCATCTTGGATTATATTGTAGGTTTACCCCAGGATAGCAAGGATTGGCTTGTAAAAACAGAACCTGCTTCACCTGTCAGGGATGCCACAGATGCAGACAAAAGTCCTGGTAAGTCAGAATCAGTATTATCTGTGTTCGGCAAAGTTGGGAGTATTGTTTTTAAAAGGGGAAACTATAAACTTTAAATCAGATTAATTCTTTTAGCATTTTGCAAATATATAATCTTAAAATAAAACTTCTTACCTTTTCAATTTCACTGTTGGAGAAAAGAGAATGTTAAACTGACTAGAATAGTCTGAAAATACTCAGTAAAACAGAAGATTTAGATTTAGATGTAATTCGTCCATTGAGTTTTCTCTTGAAAACATTAGGATACGTCAAAGAGATATAATTTAACAATTACCATTAAGGAACTCCCTAATATTATAGTACACATTTTCTAACAATATTTGTTTTACATTTTTCTTGAAATCCAAAAAAGATAATCCTCTTGTGTCTATGCTTAACTTATTGTACATTTTCACTCCCAATACAAATTGACCTACTCCAGACTTTGCTAACCTATGCTGCGGTATTGTTAGTTCATCTTTACTTTTTGTGTTATAGTTATGTTTGTCACTATTTACACTATAAGTATTTACATGCAGTTTTGTGTACAATAAAGTGTTGTATATGTACAAATTTACAATGGTCATAATTTTTTCCTTTTTAAAAATTTCTCTGCAAGAGTCTCTTCTTTTTGCTCCGGTCATTATTCTTATAGCTTTTTTCCGAAGTATTAGCAGGTCCCTCAAGTCGGTATGTCCATATAGAATTATTCCATAACTGAACACGCTCTGTATCATGGCGTTGTAGACTGCTTTTAAAGTATTCACTGGAAGTTCTTTTTTCAATTTCCTTAAAACATATAAATATTTTGAGACTATAGCATGTATTTGCTCCTTATGTGGCTTCCAAGTAAGCTTGCTGTCCAGTACCATGCCGAGTACTTTTACAGGTTCCTCTGTTTCTCTTTTACCTTTTAGACTAAAGGTAAGTGTCTGTGTCTTATCATTATTCAGTTTAAAGTTGTTTACATCAAACCAATGTGCTATATGTTCCAGTCTTTCTTTAGATTTCCGCTTTAGTTCTTCTAGCCCCTGGTGACTGTGCACTAAATTGGTGTCATCCACAAACGCTATGACATCTTCTTGATACTCTACCGGGGCTGTTTCTTTCATGTGTGGTTCCAAATCATTTACGTGCATTAAAAAGACGAAACCTCCCAATACAGAACCTTGAGGTGTACCATCCCATGTTTCTTACCTCAGCACGAAGATACTTCACCTGCCAGGTATTCTCAACATGGAGTGTGTTCAATATGTCCACTCGGTTACACAATAAAATTATTCCCTAAAGCTGGGCTACTCGTAACTTAACAAGCTTTAAAACAATAAATGTTTTATTAGTCCTTGACACCTGGTCTAGAAAACTATGTTTAACTGAACATGGGAAACCTTGTATTATTGGTTCTTATGAGCAGGGGACCTTATTGTAGAGTACAGTAATATGGTGTCATGTCTCACTTTGTAATAACTTCTAGTAACATAAATACAGTAGAACCCCCATATCCGACCATGACAACCCTTGGTTTAAAAAAAGTTTAATCTGGCACAACCGAACTTCACCCTTATCAGAATATTGAGTATAAAACAATAAAAGCAGCTAGTCAGGTCTTTGTTACCGTACTGATACTAATTGCTAGACTTGGTTTCTTATTACCTTGCATGTCATTTTATATTTACAATCCAGTGATTCGCTATATTTTTAGTGAATATGGCGGCTCAACTGTACCAAAAATGTGTTTTATGTAGATTACTGTAGAAGTTAGATGTTTGACTTGACAAAAGTGAGTCCGTCCTAAAACTAGCTTCAGAGTTAGAAGTTGGTGTAACAACAATTAAAGATTTCAATAAGGGTCAGAAAGACTTTGAAGCGTATTCCTTAACTGGATTAGTATGAATATTCTTATATATACAGTGTGTCCAAGAATGGAGTTGCCTATACATGTAAATTCCAAAAAATTTCAATTCTCGAAGAAAAGTTACTCTTCATAAAATCTTCTGCTTGTTCTTAAATGAAGATTTATAGTATTACTTTTGGTTCCAAATGTAAAAAAATTAGTCTGATTCTAATACATGAGGGGTCGATTTAAAGTTCTCATTAAAAGTTGTATCATTGCTTTTTTGATAAAAACAAACATGAAAGCTATTAAAGGGAAAATTAATTAGGAAAATAAATTCATTTTTTATTAAAGAAATAAAAAAAAAAAAAAAAAATTTATTAATGAAATAAAAAATAAATACGATTTTCTCTATAGATGCTTTCATATTGTTTTTTATAAAAAAAAGCAATACCACAAGTTTTAATGTACTCAATGAGACCTTTAAATCGACCCCTCATGGATTAGAATCAGACTAATTTGACTTTTTATAAGTGGCAGGGGATGGGGGGGATTTTTAAAATTGGATTATCGACATTTATGCGAAAAATAAATTTGGAATAGTATCTAAAAGAAATGATAAAGAATACTTTTTTTTGAATAGTCGAAATTTGGACCGGTTTTCTCTTGTATAATTTAAAAAAAATTGTACTCTCTGGGTACCGGGTACATTTAGAACCAAAAGTAATACTATAAATCTTCATTTAAGAACAAGCAGAAGATTTTATGAAGAGTAACTTTCCTTAGAAAATTGAAATTTTTTGGAATTTACACATATAGGCAACTCCATCCGAGGACTTACTGTATATTCAGAATAGAGAGCGTAAGTTCATTTTTAATAATTAAGATGTAATTTTTACTTTGAAATATTCACTTTTCTTTGTTCCTCGGATTATTCGACCTTTTTTGTGTTCCGACCACGCTCTGGTCCCGTAGGTGACTGATATGGGGGGTTCTACTGTAATGTAAATACTGAACCTGTGGACCTTCTGATCCCAGTTAAGAATATGCTTGTGGAATCATGTAATTATGTATCATGTATTGAATATCAAATTTAAATTCTTTGAGATTTTTGTTAATAAATTTATAGCTTGAAATAGCTAAAATATAATCTATTCCTTACCAAATTTACACCTTATAGGAAGGCATGTTTTTTTTATTATGTTCTTTTCTATTATAGGTTCCCTCAAAGAAACATATGAAGTCAATGTTGATAGTAAGGAGTGGCTGGTAAAAACTGAACCTGCTTCACCTGTTAGAGATACCACTGATGCAGAAAATAATCCAGGTAACTCAGAATCAGTATTATCAGTGTTTCACAACTATTATCATTGCTCCAAATTTGGAACTTTTTAGAAGGGTAAAAGAAATGTTTACACATTTGACTAAAATTTAATATTTTCTAATTATGGATTAAAATTTGAGATTTAAACTAGTAAGTGTATAAAATAATTAATTATTTTCAATATTAAAATATAGTGAGCTAGGGTTATTTGTGTCTGTTTTATTACTTTCAGTGTTGTTTTTACTTATTAAATAATATAGTACAGTCAATCTGTAAATTTTTGGCGGAAAAAATTCGAGGATGCGAGGATTGTTTGGGACACATGAGAAAAGCTTATCTCCAACTTTTCGGGAACATCCGGACGGCGGGAGCACGGGGTACAAAAGTAAATAAAGTATATACCCTTCATGATACATGTCGTTGGAAAGCTCTTTAAGAGTATAGTCATTTTTATATATACACTTTTGTCATATCTTCATTTAAGAGGGGGGTAATATGGAAAATCACATTGACCCTACTGAGTGGGGGTGGAACAAAACTGCCCAAGGACTGGAACCTGGAAAGACTCATAAAACTGATTGCCTGCGGCTGTAAAATAAATAATTGTGGTGCAGCTTGCGGGTGCAGGAAGGCGGTTCTCCCATGCTAAGTTGCTTGCAACTGCGGTGGAGAAAATTGCAGCAATGTACCTCCTTCGTGACAAGTCAAAGACAATTGGATTTCTTTTGTTCTTATATGCCCCAAGTGATTCATGTAAAAAAAAGTTCCCTTGAATTTTGACTTTTATCACGGCAGATTGACTGTACTAAATATTATTTTAAAAAGCTTTATTTTCCAGTTCCTCCAATTCAACCCCCCCCCCCCCCCCAAAAAAAAGAATATATGACAAAAGAAAAGTTGGAGTTAAGCTTTTCTCATGTGTCCCAAACGATCCTCGCAAAAAAATTATCCTTAAATGTTTTCCGCAGACAGCCTTTTATCTCGACAGATTGACTGTACTAATATAAAAAAAATTATTGTGTTTTTTAGAGCCATAAGTGAATTTAAAAAAAAAAATACACAGCCAATTAATGTGGTACATAGCTTGCTCGTGTCTTATCGCACATACTTTAATGATTTTAGGCTTTTAAAATCTATTATTGTCTAATTTATTCAATTTTCCCCCTTTTTTTAAATTGGTCAACATTGTTGACAGATATTTCACATGAATTAAAGAGTCAATTTAGCACAATATATCAAGCAGAGATTGTTGAAATTTATTGGGGGCTATCTGCGGGCTAATTTTGACAAACCATCTTAATTTCTTGAAATCAGCCTGCTCATCAGTTCTTGAAACAGATGGGTAATTTTAAAGATATAGACGTGTATAAATGTGTGTTTGTGTGCATTTGGAAGAGAAACAAATGTGCGCAGGAAGTAGAAATGTAAATGGGACCATCTACGGTCTAATTAGCGTATTGCCTGAAAATCAAATTGTAAAGCAAAAGTCAGTAGGAGTGGAAGTAGGTTTATAATTTGAGAGCAGTTTGATAACAAGTAAACAGAAGTGAATACAATAGTGTAAAAATAGCTAATGAAGCCTGGTCGCCTGGTCTTGAGGTCCCTAGGCTCGCTATGCTTTGAAGAGGTAGGTCAAAAATAAAGGTGGGGGAACCAAGCCACCTCCTCTTCCCTTCCTCTAGTATATTTATTAGAAATTTGGAAGAAGGGACAAAAAATATTACTCATACATTGGAATCTTTCGAAGGAAGGCTATTGAAAGAATTTACGATCAAGAAATGAAAATACAGTGAAATACGTTTAAGACGAAAACGCTTAAAATGAAAAATCGGTTAACACGAAAAAATATTGCGGTCCCGACAAAATACTAGGTATTTTCATACATTTTAATTCTTTTAACACGAAATAAAAATCGCTTAAGACGAAAAGAATTCGCTTCTCGTAACGAAAAAAATACATATTTAAGCCTTATTTAACACCTTATTATTATTATTTTTTTTTTTTTTATCCCTCCTCTACCCGCGGGCAAGGAAGAAGCGTTTTTACTCCTTGGCCTATAACACCTCATATAAACCGGCGATAATGAACAGTGATCGGAAATAAAAATGAGACACCCAGACGAGAATCTTTTATCTCGGCTTAGAAATACTGACACCGAAGGGGTGAGACAAGATGATAATGTTTTCTAAACAACCCCCTCCTGTAGCACAGGAGGGGGCTCTTTATCTCTGTGAATAACACCTACTCTACCTTTTTTGCAATTTGATGCTAAAAAAGACAATGCAAAAAAAAGAAATATCAGATTATTTTTCAAAAAATTAAAGTTTTTATTACATTTTTTATTTGGTTTATTGTATTATTTATTAAAAAATAAATATACAATGTATGAATGTAAATTGTATGCATCTTATTAAACAATTTGACATCAAAGGTATTGGTGAGTTTTTTTTTTTGTTTTTTTTGTGGAACCTTTAAAACGAAATTCTTTTAACACGAAAAAATATGTTGGTCCTCTCAGTTTCGTCTTAAACGATTTTCACTGTATATTATAAGAAAAAATTAAATTCTCTCAAATTGGAGAATTAGTTTTGATTGAAGACAATGTAACACGACGTCGGTTAAAGTTTGGAAGAGTGGAGTCGCTGAACTGCAGTGGTGATCAGCAAGTTAGATCAGTTGTAATCTAGAGCTAAAACTTCAGCGGCCTGTTAATAAGATCTTTCCGTTGGAACTTGCAAGCTAAATTAATAATAACATCATCTTGTCGGCAAAGTGTCGTAAACCTATGAGTTTAGTTTATTTCTTTGAATATTTTGAGGTACCAGAAGCAACTTGCTGACGGTAACTAAATTAAATATTAAAGATTTTAATGAATTGTATTTGGTAAAAAAAAAAAAAAAGAACACGAAAAGAAAAGATTGTTCATAAACTTTTCAAATTGTGGTATAAGCTGTGGGTAGATCGGGAAATGAAGTACAAGTGACAAGGTTTTTCAACGTAGTTGAGCATTGCCTTCACCTCGTGGAGGTGTCAGAAACAGTTGAGGCACAAATGACCATCAAGCACTAAGGTCCAAATCGGGAGGAGAGTCAAGCTCAACTCCCGAGAGGCACCTGTTAGCAAGGGTAATTGTCCCCCCACCGAAACCCACAAGGTTTATGTACAAGCTTCTTTTATGCTGTTATAATACATTTCAGGTATATTTTAATGTATCATTCATATGCTTTGAAATTAATTTTATTTTACTCAATACTTGCTTCATGGTTCTGAGTGGCCTATGTTCCAACCCTCAGGATATCTAATCATAGTAGGACCTAATGCTGAACATCTAATTTGTTTAATTTAACAAATGTGTACAATTGTTACTGTGTTGTCATCGACCTTATCAAAATCTTAACGAAGAATTAGAAACAATGTACAAACTAGACAGGATATTAAATACACTTTTTTAGTCACTTTAGTTCTTTTTATTGTACACCCAAAGCTCAAAACTTTTAGTTTTCTCATTTTGTTGTAATTCTTTCATTTTAATACTTTCTAACATAAAATATGGCATTGAGAAATAAAAACAAAAAACACAATTTTTAAAAAAATTGTATGAATCATTTTATCATTTCAGAATAAAAATATTGTTTAGTAATAATTTTCCAATAAATCATAGTCACAATTATAAAAAATATAATTCATATTTTACGATTTTGGTAGTATTCATACTACGGAACGATTAAATTTTAATTTAAATCAAATTATAATTATTATTAACTACAGGAAACAGACAGAGAAAAATAGACTCCAGCGCGGGGAGTCTATTTTTCTCTGTCTGTTTCCTGTCGTTAATAATAATTATAATTTGATTTAAAATAAAAAAAAAAAAATAATAAAAAAAAATATATATAATGCAAAAAGATTTTTGTTATTACTAGGAAAATGTGGGTCATGGACACCTTCCCGGGGCCCGCTCTTAGACGTCCGTTTTAGAGGCTTTTTCGGGGGCGTTTATCTTTTTTCCTATTCACTTTAAAAAAAAAACAAAAAAACTATTTTTTCCCTTTACGCAAGGCCTACAAAAATGGTCCTTTGCGTCGGACCGCTGAGGTCGACCATATTCGAGTTATGCGGAAAAAAACGGTTTTTCGGGGGCAAAGAAACAGTTTTTTCCGCATAACTCGAATACGGTCGACCGCAGCGGTCCGACGCAAAGGACCTTTTTTGTAGGCCTTGCGTAAAGGGAAAAAATAGTTTTTTTGTTTTTTTTTTAAAGTGAATAGGAAAAAAGATACACGCCCCCGAAAAAGCCTCTAAAACGGACATCTAAGAGCGGGCCCCGGGAAGGTGTCCATGACCAAAATGTGGAAGATATAACGTTAATAGTGAGTGCCAAACATGGTAGAAAATAAGTCTGGCCCTGGGGTTCATCACTAAACAATAGACTTCGTCCCGAGGGCACCTATTCTAAAACAACAGTCAGTCCTCAAAAAGTTATACATAATCACTATAAATGTATATTTAAAAAAAAAAAAAAATTTTGATAAAGGTGAAGAATTGATTAAATAAGATGTACTATATGAAGAACCTCGTCCCTTATATGTTTCATACTATCTCTATTCTCTAAGTCCATTTTTTATCTTTCAATGTTTTTTTTTTAGGTCCCTCAAATGGAAGTCTGAAAATTCACGTAGACTCATTACATAAGAAAACAATGGCATTTCAATGTGCCCTCTGTAAATACAGAAGCAACCAGAAGACTTCTCTGAAGAATCATATTGACTCAGTACATAAAATATTAAGGACATTTCAGTGCCCTTACTGTGACCATAAAACTAACTGGAATTGTATTCTGAAAAATCATATTGACTCGGTGCATAAAGGCATTTCAATGCCATCACTGTGACTATAAAACCAACTGGAATAGTTGTCTAAAAAGACATATTGAGTCTGTACATAAGAAAATAAAGGCATTTCAATGCCATCACTGTGACTGTAAAACCCACACCAAGAGTAATCTAAGAATTCATATTGATTCTGTACATAAAAAAATAAAGGCACTTCATTGCCATCACTGTGACTATAAAACCAACTGGAATAGTAATCTGAAAAGTCATATTGAGTCTGTACATAAGAAAATTAAGGCATTTCAATGCCATCACCGTGTCTATAAAACCAACTGGAATGGTATTCTAAAAAGACATATTGAGACTGTACATAAGAAAATAAAGGTATTTCAATGCCATCACTGTGACTATAAAACTAACTGGCATTGTATTCTGAAAAATCATATTGACTCAGTACATAAGCAAATAAAGGCATTTCAATGCCATCACTGTGACTTTAAAACCAACTGGAATAGTAATCTGAAAAGTCATATTGAGTCTGTACATAAGAAAATTAAGGCATTTCAATGCCATCACTGTGACTACAAAACCAACTGGAATAGTTGTCTAAAAAATCATATTGACAGTGTACATAAGAAAATAAAGGTATTTCAATGCCATCACTGTGACTGTAAAACCCACACCAAGAGTAATCTAAGAATTCATATTGATTCTGTACATAAAAAAAAAATATGTGTGAGGCTCTCACGCATTAGAAGTAAAACTTAAGTTCTAGAATGCATTGCTCTCTTTCATTTTTTGACGAATTTATTATTTCAGGATTAAGAAATCAGGATGAAAAAAAAATATTGCTATGCTAAGGCAACCACATTTATTCCAATAAAAATAAATGTTTGTTTTGATTTACTGGTCTTTAAATAGATATAATACAATTAATTTGTAAAAATATTACACTTGGACAAGTCTCGAATCGCAAACTTCGTTACACGATTTCACTATATGAGAAAATTCACTCTACCGTCGCCCAAGAAGTTTCACTTCAAAAAATAAAGACACTTCAATGCCCCCACTGTGACTATAAAAAAACAGGAATAGTCGTCTAAAAATTCATATTGACTCGGTACATCAAAATTAGAGCATTTCAATGCCACCACTGTGACTATAAAACCAACAATAATAATAATTTTTTGAAAATGCATCTGGACTTCCATGGAAAATCATCCGCAATTAAAACGAGCTTCTTACATTCAACAAAATATGCATCTTGTCCGGTTTTATTTTGTGTTTTTGAATAAAAAAATAAATATAAGAATCCTTTCAATGATAATTGTTTTATACTATATAATATAATTATATGGAGGAATCAATGCAATTATAGGAAACATAATTATGTGATTTATAAAATGTAAATAGTGTAAATTTGAAACCCCCCAATTTATAACTAGTAGTAGTAGTAGTAGTAGTCTAGTACTGCCGAAGCGAGTATGGTCTGGTCATACGTAAGCTATATAAGCGTGCGTCAAAGCTTGGGGGAAGAGTCCCTCGCCCTGCTCCGTCCTCGAACCATAGATACAAATTATATTATTATGAAACGGATCGGACCCACATCAAAGAGTGGGGGAAGAGTCCCCATAATGGGTGTCCCTCGCCCTGCTCCGTCCTCGAACCATAGATACAAATTACATCATCATGACACGGATCAGACCCAGATCAAAGAGTGGGGGAAGAGTCCCCGTAAAGGGTGTCCCTAGCCCTTCACCGTCCTCGAACCATAGATACAAATTACATCATCATGACACGGATCGGACCCAGATCAAAGAGTGGGGGAAGAGTCCCCGTAAAGGGTGTCCCTAGCCCTTCACCGTCCTCGAACCATAGATACAAATTACATCATCATGACACGGATCGGACCCAGATCAAAGAGTGGGGGAAGAGTCCCCGTAAAGGGTGTCCCTAGCCCTTCACCGTCCTCGAACCATAGATACAAATTACATCATCATGACACGGATCGGACCCACATCAAAGTGGGGAGAGTGGGGACTCTTCCACCACTCGCCCTGCACCGTCCGCGATTCATTCAGAGTATCATGGCACGGGATCGAACCCAGGACCTCGAGTTGCCTCGACTTATTGATAGCTGAGCGAGCGCCTTAAGACGCTCGGTTACCCTGGCTCCCAATTTATAACTAACTTGTATTTATAAAAAAACTAATTAATTTCTTAATATAAAATTGTACCTATAAAATTAAACTTTATTATAAAATTTTAATGTACAAATATAATAAAATATATACATTTTTGATGCAGTCCCCTTTAATTTTCAATTTAAGAGATTTCTATTTAGGGTCTTCAGGGGTATAAAAACCAACTACGATTTTTTGGCAATATTTCGTCCTTTATTTAGGACATTTTCAAGCCTGAAAAAGTTTTTTAATTTTAGATTACACAAAAAACTTTCACATAAATATTACACATTTATCTAACATAACAATACAAATATTATAAACAATTTATCTGGTGAAAAAAAGTTAATAAATATAGTATAAACCATTAAATTTTGTACTAACATTATACTATTTCCAACTGTGCGAGAATTAAATTTATTTGTCAATAGTCAATTAGAGAGGGGATACATATTTCCTTATCCCACTCTTAATTCCGTCATTCTTAAAATAAAATAAAATTGCAAAAAATTAATAATTTTTATAAACACAGAAATTAATTTATGGTGTAATACATGTTAAAAAATAATTATGATAATTAATTGTTTGAAAACTTACAGGAAATTCCATACAGTAAATTAAATTAAAAATAATTTCTCTCTCACACAATTGACATGAGTCATGGGCAAAGATTGAACTATGACTAACAATACAGGCTAATGAAAAAGAAAAGATAAATGTGGAACAGAAATCCAGATTTAATCACATCGAATTATTACATATGATGTATGGCTTCTTAAACTGACTTTGTTTTACTTTGAAAAAAAAAAAAAAAAAAAAAAATTTTAACTTATAAATAACAGCTTATTTTAAAAAACACCAACCATAATTTGTATATAATAAATAGTTTTTTTAAAAAGATTTAGTTTACTTTGAAATTACATAATTTTAATAATAATTAAAGATTACAATTTAAAACAAAAACAACACAAGACCAAAAACAATTATTTCTATTTAAAATTGGTTATTTAACCCATTAGGTTAATTTTAATAATTAAGTTAAAATAAAATGAAATTATATAAAATTTAAAAATAATTAATTCACAGCCAAAATTATATTTTATAATTTACTATTTAGATTTAATGTTTGAAAAATTGCTGAATATGCCTTATTCAACTCTTTCGTATCTGTTTTAAAATTGATACTGTTATTACAGCCACTAATGAATGCCGCCTCTAAAAGCTTTCTTTTAAAATTATTATTTTCCCTTTCTACAATTTTTGCACTTTCAAAATTAAAATTATGGTGATTTTCTAATGCATGTGAACTCAGAGCAGTTTTATTTGTTTTACATGGTTGGTTTTTATACCCCTGAAGACCCTAAATAGAAATCTCTTAAATAAAATATATATTTTTTTAATTTCTAGATTGCTTTGTCTTTTTTCTTAAAAAAAAAAAAAAAAAAAAAAAAAAAAAAAATCAATAAACCGTGGGATTCGATTTGCACCAAACTTGCTCATGTGCATAATGTTTTGGTCCAGTGTTTTCCATTTTTTAGTTCTTTCAGTTTTTTTAGGGTTTCGTTGGTAAAACCAAAATAAGAAACCCTTATAGTTTTGTTCATGTGTCTGTCTGTCACTCTGTACGGTTCTAATAACTTTTGAATAAAAAGAGATAAAAGCATGAAACTTTCCAATATTAAAGATCGTTTTGACGCTCACACAGGAAAAATATAGCGAACTCAAAATTATCAAAATTTTTAGTGGGGTATCAAATGAAAGGTATTGAAGAGTAGATTACAAAAATATATACCACTTAGGGAAAGTATTTAATTTTCGGCGCCATTTTGTCAAAAAACATCGAAATTCCCCCCCCCCCCCTTAAAATCGCATTCCCGCTCTTACTAAAAATATATATACTTACTAAATTTGCGGTCTAGTGGGCCATAGAAAAAATAAGATTAGCAATTTGATCTGAAAAAAAAAAATTATAATTATTAATAACTACGGGAAACAGACAGTGAAAAATACACTCCAGCGCCGGGATTTGAACCACGGGTCTCCTGTATGTAATAATTATAATTTGATTTAAATTAAAATGTAAACTTTCCGTAGTATGAAAACTACCAAAAACTTAAAAATTGAATTTTGTATTTATAAATCGAAATATACAAAAATACAAATGTCCCCCCACCACTATCCTATAACGGCTATTCTTAAAATTTTGAAATAATTCACGCTTATACCCTATGGTGGACCAATGAATATTTCCGGGAAAAAACTTAAGCTGCTTCTCATCCATTTGGCCTAACAACTGATTTTATTCCAGCTCAGACATAAGTCGTTTGAAAATCGTATCCCTCAACAATTTGTTGCTTTAGTCTTTATCTTTAAAGTTCCACAATGCAGGAAACTGACAAGGAAATATTACTCGCATTCCACTTCATTTTTACATCAGGAAGTAGGTCACTGCAGGGAAACCACCAGGAAATACCAACACAACCAGGAATGTAACAAATTTTCACAACATAAAAATTAAAAACAGGAAAATGTCACAGCACCGATGGTTTACTTGGCTACTGAGCGATTTGAAAGTTTCGTGTGGCACGACAACTAGCTCACTCACCGACTTGCCGGCTTCTTACTCGCGGGCTTGTAGCTTGTAAACTCGCCCCGTGTACTTGAGGCTTTATGAAGCTAGAGCAACAAATATTCCTTCTCTACAAGTTTGGCGGTAATTTTTTAAAAAGTTCTAGGGAGTGGGGTAGAAACTTTGTGACACATATAAAATGTGCTTTTTAGTAAGCTAATAAGCAGAAACTAACCCTTTTAAATCACTTTATGGAAAATACAGGTAAACTCTCACAACTTCTCGTAATGGATAATTAAATTTTGGTTCCTAGTTTTGCAAAAAAAAAAAAATAGGTCAACTTGGCCACCCCAAGCTTGTGACAGGCTAGGGAGTGAGAAAATAAAATATATGTATATTTTTAATCCCCTAGTATTGGACCCCTAATTTTTAATCCCCTAGTATTGGTATGTAATTTTTCAGATATATGTATAATAAATAATACGTAACCTAAGAAACCCATAATGGGTACCACGGCTACATGCCGATTTGATGTATAATCAATAAATGGTATTATTATTATTATTATTATTATTATTGGACCCCAGACTGTCGACAATTTAGTGGATGTGTTCCCTTATATTCTTAGGTAATATTTAAAAAAAAGAAATCAAGCTTTATGATAAACAGTTTTCTTTTTATGACCCTATGACACGAATTGTACCGAAATTTTGAAATAACCCTTCTACTACTGGTACTACTAGTACCATTGGATTAGAGAAATAATCAATTAATTGATATTAAAAGAGAGAAATTTAAAAATGAAGTAAAATATTAGGAACAGAGCTTATTTAATGTTTGATTTGTTTTATTGTTAAATACAAATTTTTCATCAAAATTCTTCAAAATCAGCTCTCTTCTAGAAGAGCGCTGGGTTACAGGGCTATAGAGTGGCTACAGGCTGTAGAGTAGGGGAGACCCGAAAGTAGTTCGAGTCTGCGGTAAGGGAAGGTCCTGCAACTGTAGACTGGATCGCACTCCTCCTATAGCTTTCTAACTCCCTGTCACACTTTTTTGAGTTTTTAAGGGCCTTACTTTTAGTAATGGTAACGCTTTTTGAGTTATGTGCCATAGCCTAAACATGAAAATGTCAAAAAAATTAGCTCTACTTAAGATAGAACTGATGGAGGTACGACAAAAAGTCATAGGACCAAAGTTGTAGGTCTTTTAATATCAGCTACCACGCCATCTTTAATTTTTTAAGGGGGTACATTTTTTTTTTTTTTTTTAACTTTTTGGATTTTTCTAGTCAGTTTGGACCAATTTCCGACCAAACACCAAAAACCTGGGAGTCTCTAGATGGTCTAGAGCAGTGGTTCTTAACCTTTTGGTAACCACGGCCCCCTTAAAATCTCCAAATATAATATATATAGTACCTAAATGCCTTTCAAGGCCCCCTGGGGGGCCGCGGCCCCCCGGTTAAGAACCAATGGTCTAGAGTCTATAAGTACCCAAACATTTTGATAAGCCAGTCAGTGGGTTTTGTCACTTACATATACTTTTTTTTTTTTAGAGTTAACTATGCTTATTGATACCTTGTATCACTGCAAACAAAGATGGTCTATTGTCATATACTTAATCAACTTATTTTGCTTCAGGCTTACCCAAGGTAACGGAAGCTATGTGATCGTTCTGAAGAACGAAAAAGTTTTAGGTCCGATTTCAAAAATTCCAAGACTGAAATCCGTTTCAGACATTTGGTTCTGTGTCTGTCTGTCGGTCTATCGTTCAATTTTTGCGAACCAACATATCTTAAAAAAGAATTTGGGTGGTAGGTCATGAGTAGCCCTTGTTGGTCCCTATAAGTTTCAACCTTCTGCGCCTATTTGTTTCTCTTCCACATGCACACAAACATACATTTATTTACACCTATAGCTTCAAAATTACTTATCTGATTTGAATGAAACTTTTATGGTTTATCGAAAGTAAGCCGTAGATGGCCCCAGATTAATTGGAACCGTCTAAGCTCTTTAACTTTTGCTAAATTGATACTTTAATTTGTGTAAAGAATCAAAACAATTTTGACAAATTAAAAAAAAACTGGGAAAACAATTAAACCAATTAGACAATAATGGCGTGTAAAAGCATAAAATCAATAAAGTACGTGGATAGGATGCGAGGAAGCTATGTGCCACACCAATTGACAGTCTATTTTTTAACTTTTATAAAATTATAAATATCTTTGGTTCTGCTCAATATTTTCTGATGAAACATGTTTGCACTTACCTCTGAAAAAAAAAAAATAAATAAATAAATAAAATAATAAAAATCGATTTGGTTTAGCCAGTTTTGCACCTATTAAGTCGGATGCACAAAGATGTTTAGACCTGATTCAGTTTTTTAAATGAAGAAGTATCCAAAAATTTTAAAAGTATCATTTTAATAGTTTTTCTCATCAAATATAAAATTGAGAAATGAAAAAATAAAAAACACAGTTTCTTTTTTTTTAAGAAAGAAAAAAAAAGTATAAAAGTACATTTTATTATTTCAGAATAAAAATATTGTTTAGTTAAAATTTTCCAATGTATAGACACAATTATAAAGAATAAAATTCAGAAAGATGTTTGCTATTTTGAGGAAAAGTTGGAAGATATAATGATAATAGTGAGTGCCATACGTGGTAGAAAATGCCCTGAGGTTCATCCCTGAACATTAGACTTCATCCCCAGAGCACATATTCAGAAAAAACAGTCAGTCCTCAAAGGGATTCACTATCTTTCTCTATGTATGTACATTAAAAAAAAAAAAAAAAATCAAACCTAAGAAAAGGGAAATTCTTGATAAAAGTGAAGAATTGTATAATAAGATGTACTACATGAAGAACCTCCTCCTTATATGTCTTCAACAATCCTTATTCTCAATATTCATTTTTATCTTTTAATATTTTTTTTAGGTCCAGCTAATGGAAGTGTCACAATTCACATTGACTCAGGACATAAGACACTAAAGCAATTTCAATGTGCCGACTTCCAATACACAAGCAACCAGAAGATTTCTCTCAAGAATCATAATGGCTCAAGAAAAATATTAACGATATTTCAATGCCCCCACTGTAACCATAACACCAACTGGAAGTGTAATCTAAAAATTCATATTGACTCGGTGCATAAGAAAATAAAGGCATTTCAATGCCCCCACTGTAACCATAAAACCAACTCGAAGGGTAATCTAAATATTCATATTGACTCGGTACATAAGAAAATAAAGGCATTTGAATGCCCCCTCTGTTACTTTAAAACCAACGGGAATAGTTACTTTAAAATTCACATTGACTCGAAACATAAGAAAAAAGCTATTCCGGGCCCTGATTGGGACCATAATTACTCGTAAAGTAGTATGTAACTTAACATTGACTTGGTGCATAAGACAATATGTGTGTTTCAATGTGCCCACTGTGAATACACAACCTACACTAAGAAGAATATGAAAATTCATATTGACTCAGTTCAAAACAACCACCCACTTTGCCCCCAGGCCACCCAACAATATATTTCAAATTATTTTTTAATTATTATTTTTAATTATAATATTTCAAATTGGACTGTATATTTTTGATAGCATATTTGGATTCTACGGTGAAAAATAATAAAAGTTTACTTGAAACCTTTTTTTTCTATCACAAATATTTTGTCCTCTATAGGGGGGTTTAAAACTCGGTTAATTTACACTGAGTGTTAATAATTTATAATATAAAGTCTTTAAAGAAAACTCAAACAACTCGGTTAAACTTCGATATTTTATAAGTAGACGAGGCAGTTTATTAAAATCGATATAAACATACAAAAAAAACATGGTCTGGTATATGTGTCATAAAGCTAGTAAATAAAAGTAGCCTACGATAATTCACCTCTTGTACCAACGCAATGCTGAGCCGGCACAAGAGGGAATTAAATCTAAAATAAGACTTACTTTCTAATGGGGCCACTACATCACTCCCCCCAATGATGCTGTCGCAGAATCGCACTAGCAGTCTGACCTTACAGCCATATCAAGTAATCTGACCAGGAGAGGTCGTTTGAGCGACAGGAGTCGCTGGGTGCAATTCTGCGTAAAGGTCATTAGAGGTATCAGGAGAACGCTTAATACTAATCTTACTACTACTAGTTGTCGTGGTTGGTAGAAGAGGAGGTTGAGCATCAGTACCAGCTGGTTCATTAAGAATATAGGCTGGTTTCAGCCGGTCGATTGATACTTGTTTAGCGCCTGATGGTAGTTGGATTTTATAAGTCTTAGTAACTCTCTCCAGCACCTGATGAGGACCAGTTTATGGTGGAGTTAGAGGCGGATGAGTAGCATCGTCACGAAGAAAGACATGGCTCGATGTTGTAAGTGTTCTGGGTACGAATGGAGTAGTCTCACTCGAACGGTGTGGGGCTCGTTGGAGTTGTTGGAAACCTTTCCGTAGTACTCAAAGGAAGTCTGCAGTATCCTCTGGTTGACGTGATGGTGCAATGAACTCACCAGGCAAGCGGAGTGGCTGTCCATATTCCATCTCAGCTGCACTAGTGGAGTTGTCATCCCGAAGTGCTACCTGAAGTCCCAGAAGGACAGAAGGGAGATGATCAACCCAGTTGGAGGAAGATAGTTGAGCTTTGAGAGCTGCCTTGAGACTACTGTGCCAACGCTCAACACAACCGTTCGACTGCGTCGAATACCAAGCAGTAGTTCTAGCTGACGAAACAGGTTGGATTCAAACTGCCGTCCCTGGTCGGATGTGATAGTACCAGGTACTCCGAAGCGAGAAATCCATGTTGAGTAGAGTGCTGTAGCCACAGACTCTGCAGTAATATTTTCTAACGGACATATACTTCTGGCCAGCAGGTGAAACGGTCTATAATAGTTGGACAATAGCGTTTACTATTGGAGGGAGGTAAAGGGCCAACTAAATCTATGTGTATATGTCCAAACCTACCAACAGGTGAGAAGGAAGCTGGTGGAGAAACAGTGTAGCGATGAATCTTTGACTGTTAGTAAGGTATACACTGTGGCATCTCTGACTTAGGCCAAGTTTTAGCCACATGAATATGTAATTATTTATATAAATAATTTATAGAAATTTTAACTTATTTTTATATGTAATATTTTAACTTTGATAGAATTTGGTAAAGATAAATTTTAATGGTTTTATAGTAAGAAATAACTCAAGTAATTTTTTCTGAAAGGTTTAATTTGGTTTTAATCCAAGGTTCACAGGAAGTTTCGACGACTTGCAAGTTGCTTCTTCAGGCAATTATATAAAAACTTTATATTATCATTATTTTGTAGTTTATGTAATTTAAACTGATGTATACATTTTATTTTTGAATACTTCAAGATTGTAACAGAGAATTTAGATGACTTGAGATTAAAATATTTTGTTAATATCATGATAGCAGATATGAGATAAGGTTCTCTATATAAGCAATTTACTTACTGAGAGGGATGTGATTCTAGCAACTCTCGTTGTCGACGTATGTATTCACCCATCGGAAGATGTAAAATTTCTGTTGTCAGCCATTTTGGCATGTGTAAAAAAAGTTTGCTTTTTAATTAAATTAAAATTTTTTTCTCTTGAAAGATTTTCCTGTTGCCGTAAAACGGCTGTAGCGTAGTTGGATACCATAGATGGTTAACAACATAAGGTGCTTTGGTTCGTGAGATGAACTAAATTTCTTCGAAAGAGTTATACTACTTACTTACTAGAACTCACAGCTTCATTGTCTTCCTCCAGAAGAAATTAAAAGAAAATTTTATTAATTTATTAAAAATTTATATTAAACATTTAGATTTGAAGGCACATGGTTTTTTAAAAGAGAAGTTGAAAGTTATAACGTGTGTAAGATTTTAATTTACATGAAAATTTTAAATTTATTTTATATGAAAAATCAGATGAAAGAACATCTCTGAGAATTTTAAATAAAAATTTAAGAAATTTTGTTGCGACTTACTTGTTATTTTTGACAATGGAACACAAGTCGAAGTATTAGTGTATTTCTTTTTAACTCCTGCTAGTAATAATAATAATAATAATAATAATATAAAGACTTGGTCATTTAACCTCTAATTTTTCTTTTAATAAAATTGATTTAAGTTAAAACAATTATTCTCTGTAATGCAAATAAATCCTTTGATGATTAATTATGTAAATCCAAGCGAATGGGGAAAATATTCATTTTATTCATTTATTAATTTTTTAAGTGAACACTTCGAACTCGTGTGAGTTATTCATCACATTTTATTTTAATTGTTAATTGATAAAAGCCTAATGTCTCTACCAAATGAAAAAGATTTAAAAAAGTCTGAAAATTTATAAAAAGAAATTTATTAAAGAAATTACATACAATTTTATTTTTTTAAAAATAATTGTAAATTTTTTATTGACTTCTCCTTTTACATTTAATTTATTTAATGAGCTACCTATAGGACCTAGTGGAAACCACAACCGCTTTAGCCCACTGGCTAACATCTGTGTTCATGTTAGGCCAAAAGTACTTCTGAACAAGGGTACAAAAGAAATTTTGTTTTTTATAAGTAAAATTATATCATGACGGGCCGAAAAAAGTCATTTTTAAAGGAGAATTGGAGTTTGGAACAAAGAACAACAGAAAATCTTATACAACTTTAATGGAAAATGGATAGAGATTATTAATATATATATAATATTAATGACATTATTAATAATTTATTTTCAATTTGTTATTGTTGTAGCCTGAAGAAGCCATAATGTGATGGCGAAATATAGCAATTTTTAAAGAAGAGTGGAAGTTTTTATTTTTATTATATTTAATATATAATAAAAGTTTAAAAAATTAAAACCCTAAAAAAGGCCAAATTTCTCAAGAAATTTTTATAAAAAGTATAAAGAAGGGTACAAAAGAAATTTTGTTTTTTATAAGGCTAATGAAGATATTTTAAAATATTTTACGGATAATTTAGATAGTCTGTGTCTCAACTTTTTAGAGGGAATATGTTTAATTTTCTACTTTTTTCCGGCAATTTTTATAAATAACAGAATCATTTTTGGTACCTGATTTAACCTGGGACAAATACGTAGCAAATGAACTTCCTTTAATTTTTTCATGAGATGGCTTGGGTTCGATTCCCAGTGGAACCTCATTCACATAATACAGGCTGAAAATAGAGAGAATGTAATATAAAATTAGGCGTGAGGATTTAAGATTTAATATATTTTAGCTAAATATGTTCTACCCCCCCCCCCCCCCCAAACAAAAATTAAAAACGGTATTATTTAAATAAGAACTTCTGTGGTTTTTCATAAAATTCCTTTTTCTGAGATATTGATGGAAATTTCAAGATAAAAAGAACTTTTTTTATACTAAGTTTTTAAATGTTCAGTTGAATTGTATGTAATGTTGATAATATAATTGTTATTGTTATATAATATATAATGTTAGAGAAAAAAAAATAGCCTTCCTATTCCTTTTGCAGTGTGTGTATGTGTATTATAATTTCACATTATAATATATTTAATGCTTTATTTCCATATCCAAGTCAAAAATGTAGGATGTGGATGTAACATTGAGTGCAAGACAACAAGTTTTGACGTATTTTAACTCTCACCGTGTAAACTGCACACCTCGGCGATAGTTGTATGACGTAGACTCACATGATAGTTCTATCGTGGAAGAACTATCACCGTGTAAACGGGCCTCGCGTGCCATCGATATATTTGAAATAAATATAAATAATATAATCGATAAATAATATAATCGATATTTCCTGTTTTGCTGTCATTCAATGTTTATCTATCACAAATTTGAGACCCGTCAAAATGAAGATTGCGTAAATATGGGACATGGCAAAACAAATAAAATAACTTCCGTACAGCAAAATTTGCTGAAAACCAATTAAATTCTGCTGAAAGATGGCTAAAAGTATTAAAATAATGCATTGTCAATTGTCATCGTGTTCTGAGCTATGCTAAAAGTTTCAAATGTCTAGCTATTCGGGAAGTTAGTTAGAAATTGATTGCCAGATTTGTACCGGACAAACAAACATACAAACAAGAAAGCAAAGCTAATAAATACGTAGTAAAAATAAATATAATATTATGAAAAAAACATTTTTAAAAACAAGCTTTTATTCGTATTCTTCTCAGCAACCCCTTTCATTTGATACCCATATCATGGGCGTGCTTAAAAAATAACTAGTCCTCCATCTTGTATTATCCGCCATATTGGATTTAAAGTGACGTCACTTAGCTAACTATGCATTGTCATCCAAACTAAATGTGTATGCAAAATTTCAATTTAATCGGTTGAGGATAACTGCTTTAAAATTTAGTTGCAAGATTTGACCCAAACATATATATACTATTACATACATACAAACACTGCAAGTTAAATAAAAGCTTGTAAAAATGTGTTTCAACACAATAAACTATAAATTTAATACGTCAAAGAAAAATGAGGAAAATGGTAAACTAATTTTCAAAACAGTATTGTATATTAACCACTAATGTATACAGGGTGTGGCAAAAGTTCGGCAACGGCTAATTATCTCCGTTAATATTTGAGGTATCAAACTGCGGTTTGTTGCAATCAATTATCTTGCATAAAAAACTACTTTTTTTTGGTGGGTACCCATTTTCCCGCCATTTTGGTTGCCGCCATATTGGATTCAACTTAAAAATTTCAAATTGGAACCCCCCAAATACTGTGATACATATTTGGAAAGGCCTTGAAAAAAGAAATCATTTGCCCCAAACCAGAGATCTTTATCTTTTACCGATTCAAAATGGCGGCCAGTTGAAATTAAAAAATTGACATTTTTTACGTTTAATTACGGCAAAAGTAAAGGTTTTAGGGGGAAAAATGCAAGAGTAAATTTGTCTTATTTTAGGGTAAAAAATAAAAGTTCAACGCTATTTTTTCCAAATTCTTATTTTTATTATTATTTGGTTGCTATAGCAACAAGTGTTTATATTATTAAAGAAGCAACTTCTTCGTAACTTCTTACTCTATTTCCATATCCTTTCATCATAAGTAGAGTAATCCTTTCTTGATCAGTCAAATGCATTGCATTTGCAACTTTAAAATGGCGGTTGATGAAAATTTTATAATTGCCATTTTCAACGCTTGATTGATGCTAAAATAAGGCATTAAGGCTCTACCGCTCTTTGAGGTTAGAAAAATCATTAAATTGAATATTTTATTGGTTCTAAGCAAGATACAACGATAAAACTCGTTGTATTAAAATGGCGCCTGTACTATTTATCATAGAAAGTTGAAATAGGGTTCAAATTGTGCAGAATTAAAATTAGGAATGAAGCCTGTGATTAGATTTTTGATATCTTGCTTAGAACCAGTATAATTTTAATTTTACTGTTTTTCCTAACCTCAAAGGGCGGTAGAGCCTTAAGATGAGAGAAAAAAATAGGAGTAAAATTATCCTTTTTAAACTCAAAAATTCAAAATTGGTTTAAACAAAATAAGGTATAGGGGTTTACATTTTCTGTCACGAAAGTAAAATGACTACGTGCGTCGCTCTATAGCAACCAAATAATAATAAAAATAAGAATTTCGGAAAAATAGCGTTGAACTTTTATTATTTACCCTAAAATAAGAAAAATTTACTCTTGCATTTTTCCCCCCTAAAACCTTTACTTTTGCCGTAATTAAACGTAAAAAATGTCAATTTTGTAATTTCAACTGGCCGCCATTTTGAAAAGGTGAAAGATAAAAAGCTCTGGTTTGGGGCAAATGATTCCTTTTTTCAAGGCCTTTCCAAATATGTTATCACAGTACAGGGGTTCCAATTTGAAATTTTAAAGTTGAATCCAATATGGCGGCAACCAAAATGGTGGGAACATGGGTACCCACCAAAAAAAGTAGTTTTTTATGCATGATAATGATTGCAACAAACCCCAGTTTGATATTTCAAATATTAACGGAGATAATTAGCCGTTGCCAAACTTTTGCCACACCCTTTATATAAATATGTACATATATAAAAAAAATATAGTTAGTAAATATAGATAGTTAAATTTATACTATAAAAATAAACTAATTTATAATTATAAAAATAAACTTTTAATTTAGATTTTCTATCTGGTTGACCATTTTACCATTATTGTAAAAAATAATGTGTGTGCTAATAAAAATTAATATTGGTAATTTATGTTTGTTCTTCTTTTCTACTGTCCCACTTGTTTAATTTAATTAAAATTCATATGTATATTCAATATGTTGTTATCTCATTAATTCATAATGATCTGATCACTACAACTGAAAATGTTAATAATAAACGACGTCGGGGTTGCTCGGGTATAGAGATGATTAGTGTGACGTCACGAAAGCTTTCGAAAATTTAACTCAGTGTTTGTTATGTTCCTTTTTCTTATCACCTCTTATCAAACCCATGTAAAATGAATGGGAGAATTTTCTCAACTTTTTAAATAATTAATTATTAAATTATTATTAATTTATAAGAGTTTTCACCCTTTGAACATTATTGTACCAAGTCTTTTTTAACGAGTGTAACAAAGAAAACATTAAAAACTTTCGTTTCAGTTATTTAAAATGAGTATTTGTGTGAAGGGTCATATCATGGAAAAAGCTATTTGAGTTATTAATCTTTATACTTGATTTTTTGTATTTCCTGGTGCCATAAAAATTCACAGGGTGTGTTCGTGTTCATATTGTGTGTCCGAAAATAAATTTTCCTCAAGTTTTGAAACTCAATGAAGTATACTCAGGATACAGGACTTGTAGAAAGATAGTGATACTTAATCTGCCAGGTAATAAAAGATTATTTGCTAATAATATTTTGTTCCTGGTTACTTACAATGTGCATTATATTTCTCTGATGTTGGAACATAATATCTACTGTAAAATAGATCAGTGATCAGCCTAGGAAAAAGACGTTGATGACGAGACAAAGACCAGACTGTTTTATTTATTTATTTATTTGTTTATTTATAATAACGAGTATGATAATTTAAGATATGAGTGCGTCGCATGTATACTTGTTTAAAATTTTGATTAAAAACTAATTTAATACATTAATTTAATATTACTTAATTAATCTGACATACTTTTACAAAGAATAGCTTTGTCCTCCGAAAAAAATTAAGTATAGATGAAATTTTCATAACGCTCGAGGAGGTGGAAGACATAATATACAAACTAAAATAGAAAAACCATTTAAAAAATAAACAATAAATAAGAACGGACCCGAACGGTATCAATACATAAAACACACTCACAATAATACTTATTTTAAACCACTAGAAAGGCAATTTTTAATGTTTTCTTATCTTACATTGTTAAAATAGACTTAGTATAATAACGTTCAAAGGTTGAAAAGTCTTATAAATTAATAATAATTTAATAATTAATTATTTAAAAAGTTAAGAAAATTCTCCCATTCATTTTACATGGGATTGATAACAAATGATAAGGAAAAGGAACACAACAAACCGAATCGAATAAATTATCGAAAGCTTACGCCATCTTGTGACGTCATTACTAATCATCTCTATAGGGAATTGCTTAGAAAGGAGGTAGGTTTAGTGAGGTAGGTTGTCTTGTGTTACGTCACACATTAAAGGGGCGTGTCTCGCTTACCAAATCTAGACATCCTCTATGCACCGTCCTTGTCCTGATACACCATCCTTGATGAAAAGTTGAGTAGGTTTCTCTTTCATTTGTAGGTTATAATCGAAATACTTGTACAATCGATTGACTTGGATATGTAATTACAGAGATAAATATGTATTTATATCTCTTGACTTGGTTGGGGCATTTATAATTTGCTATTTTCAATAAGACATCGAACTGAACAGACATCGCTGTTAGTTGTTGGCCAATTTATCGAAAGGAATCAATGATATCTCCCAACCAGATGACCCAGAGATAAATAATATTGATAGAGATGACCGATGAACTAGATTGTTTCTGATTTCGTCGTTTTTATTTCGATTTTAGAGCTAATTCAGATCAACAACAAATGTTCCCGATAAATCGAGAGTTCAATAACCATGTTTTTTTTGTCCCATAAGTAGCTGTTTTCCATAGATCGATATCCTAACCTTACTTTGTTTAGTTGTTCGTTGCTCTCATCCTCATTTCTCATTCTCCCAGTACACTTCCTAAGTATAGTATAGATTAGGTCTCCCTTGTTACATTGACTATAGATTTGTTTAGTGGGTCTACTTGTGACTTGATTCTGCTGTGTTCCGTTGGTCAAAAATTCCTTTGGTATAATTTGTCTTGCTTTATACACTTGAGCAGTTATATCCCTTCACCGAAGAGTTCGATCGAGTTTTCCCCGCCCCTAATCGCTCCTTTACCTGCAGATTTTCCCTGTGATACGCTATTGAGATATCAATGGATGAAGATATAAATATTTTCGACGAGTTATACGATACCGACGAGACATCAGCCTGTATATACAAGTCCGTCACTTCACGTGTTACATATGTGACATGTTGTCCAGGTAACTATAATCAACTAAAACTAGCTAGATCTAGAGTTCCGGTTTAGTTTAATAACAAAGACAACTATTAATGTATCCAAACTAAAACAAAATGTCTAAACTGGAGGCTTTCAATTCCTTGCATTAAATTTAAAACATTTGTATGTGACCCAGCCCAAAACACAATGTTTTCAGTAGGAGTAGGTTACACCTTGACCAGTCAGAAGTTCTTATTAGAGGTGGGTCGAAAATAACATAACAGATCACAATTACATGTTGGAGAATAACAGTTCATCCAATAACATGTAATTGAAATAGACCTGTCATCGGATAACAGATCACAATAATTGTAGCAGCTCAGATAACAGAACAGATTTTATAACCATAACAGATCATCTGTTATTATATAACAATACGGAATCAATAACATTTCAAGTAACAAGAACAATCATGAAAGAGGTGTAGTTCAATAACCAAACAACGTCTTCACACAAAAATTGTAATTAGAACAATTGACCAGTTTCGGCTGTTCTAAAGCAGCCTTCTTCAGATAGTATTGAGGTTACTGGATTGACTTCACGAGTACAAGTGACTTCACGAGTACAAGTGACTTCACTTGTACTCGAGAAGTCAATCCAGTAACCTCAAGATTATCTGAAGAAGGCTGCTTTGGAACAGCCGAAACCGGTCAATTGTTCCAATTACAATTTTTGTGTGAAGACGTTTGGTTATTGAACTACACCTCTTTCACGATGAGTTGCTATCACACATTGGTGAAAAACAGAGTATCTTAACAAGAACAAGATGTAATGAACTGTTATTGTTAAATGATAAAACTTGGTTGCAGTTATTGTTATCGTTTTGTAAATGTTATCCTGATTCTTTCTGTTCAAAGCTTAAATAATTTTATTATAAATGGCAAAGATTTTGCTTTTGTAGGGTTGAGTTTGGTTCTTACTTGCATGGGGCCCTTGTTCTGTTCTGATTCACAATGTCCTTTACTCCTTACCTTATGGCTTATGCTATTTATTTCCTAGATCTATTTGTTTTAGTGTTTACTCTAACTCCTCTTTGCCCGAATTACGAATTAATTCGCAATAATTTGTAGATTTTAATTATTTACCCCCTTTTTTTGCTTGGCATCAAAAGCCCCCCCCCCCCCCCCCCCCCCGTTTTTTTTTCTTGGCATTGAAAGCTTACCCCCCTTGGAGGCCCGAAAGAAGCTGTTACCTGTTACACAAATAGCATGTTATTGCCTGATAACGATAACAGAACAACAATTTCATGTTACCGCCAAATAGCCAAATAACTGTATTTCTTATTACCTGCATCAAGTTCTTATACTATAACTCCGGGACATCTTCCAATACAATCCGAGAAGGAAGTTTTAGGAAAAGCTTCTAAAGGAATAAAAATTAAAGACCTGGTTTAAAAACTACCATGTCTTTGTGGAATCAATTTTAAATTATTATATATTGTCATGAAGTCTTTAAATCCTGTGACTGTAGCATAATAACTGTTGTTGATAAAATGATGTTGAAAAGACCAGGTAGATAAAGTTCGGAACTCCGCAATCAAGGCTTGATGGTACTTCCTATTCATCTGCTTTTAAAAATAAAAATGCAACCCTGGCTTATTTTTTTTTAACCAAGAAATTACTAACATCAAATATAATTATTCAACTGGACATAAAATAAACAAGAAAAGTCAAGTTACTTACTGTATCTTTAGGTAGAGAAAAGAAACCGGGACACGCTACGTACTTGGGACTAAAATAGAGAGCCAGTGTGGCCGTGTGGGTTAAACCAAGTCTGCTCGGCCATCACTGAATCATGAGTGGAACGAGACGGGGTTCGATTCCTCGCCTTGACGCTCTGATTTGTATGGCTCACTATTGATCACATCATACTCGCTTCGGTGGTACTATGTACAGAGGTATGATGTATGAAGTGGCTGGAACTATCTACCGCGGGGCGTAAAAAGGGCCTATGCGATGGCCTAATTACAAGGTTCGAACAAGTGGTTCGTCCTACCCGTTCTAGTAGAAAGTACTAGACTACTACTACTACAGCTAACTACCTGACAACCTTAAACAAATACAAACAATTAACACTTGCAAACACAGACTAAAGCCTGCATATACTCACTGATATCTATAGATAACAACACAACTCTCATAGGCTACTTCTTATTAGGGCACCTTAAATGGAACAACAAGTTTCTATGAACCTTAACTTGGTTTTTGTTCTTACGGCAGCCATAGCCATTTTCAAATCACAACTTATTCAAGAGAAATGTACTAACATTTTTTTCGCCAGAACAATAAACTAAGCAATGTTTTAAAGGGCGTTAAATTCCCTTTAAGATCTCCTTAAGATCCTCCCCTTAAGTCCTCCCCTTAATCCTCCCTTTAAGATCCTCCATCACTACCTTATTCATATAGTCAACGTATGTGTTAGATAAACTTAAACACTACCCTATTTCCATTAGCTTTAATTTTATATAGCATATGCCATACTTAACTTTAGCATTAAGGCTGTTCTGCTTAAAAGAGAACTTAGATCTACTCAATAATAATATAGCTTAAAATAGCTAGACTAGGTCTATTCCTTATCAAAAACCTTAAATTAAAACCTTATGGGGAAGGCTTTTTCTGTTTGTTTATTTCAAAAATATAAATTTTCTTCCCTTACTACATTGTAGGTTCACCCAAAGGAGTGGTTTGTTAAAACTGAACCTGCTTCACCTGTCAGAGTTAAAACAGATGCAGACAAATGTCCAGGTAACTCAGAATCAATATAAAAATATTACAAGTTTAGGAACACCGGTTTAGAAACTTGCAATATTTGTATACACTCAGGTTTCTTGGTATAAGTATCGTGACTGATTATATTTTAAAAATGTATTAAAGATATATTTGGTATGAGTTGATAATCATTAAAATATAATCCTCCTTCATCAATACTGCGCTTCCAGTGCTTTTTACATTCTTATTACTCCTCCTGGATTTCGGCATCCTCAAAGCTCTGCACACACTGAGTCGAAGCTGCATAGAAACCCTCAATTGTCCTGAAATGATTTCCTTTCAGTATTTGATCTTGGGAAACAAAAAGAAGTTGGCCAGAGCCAAATCTAGTGTAGGGTGGTTGCGGCAGCATTGCCAAATTGTGTTTGGCCAGTGCCTGCCTCACACTGAGACAATGTGTGGCTGGGCACATTGTTGTGATGGAGAATTTAGGTATCCGTGATGTCTCTTCAGATGTGGCGTGGGTACGCCACATCTGAATTTCTGTATTTCTCGAAAGTTTGAGCTCTTCTGTCTAAAATTTACTGTTTTCTGTGAAACCAGAAGGCTCAAACTCCTTGCGTGCATCAAGTTCACTTTTAATTTGCTCATGTGGGCCTTTTTTGGCCAGGGGGGTCTTCCCAGCCATTTTGAATTTTTTATTCCTCTAAAAACACGCATTCTGGGCATGGCTTCATCTTTGTAATGCCTCACAGATCATATCAAATATCTCTGTAGCTGGTTTGTCCAGATAAATGAAAATTTGGATGAACAGCACTGCTGGTTGGTTCCCTGCATCTTGACTTTGGAGGAGATCATTCAGCGCACTTTTACTTTGGGCTCGAACTCTTCACTCCAAAGGGTCGGAGGCAGCTGAGATAGGTCTTCTAGATTACTTGACATCTCCTCCCACTCATCCTGCCCAGAGAGACCATCCTCCTCCCACCCATCCTACCAATAGAGACTGTCCTCTACCCTCCCATCCTGCCCATAGAGACCATCCTCCACCCACCCATCTTGTCCATGGAGACCGTCCTCCACCTACCCATACTGCCAATAGAGACCATCCTCCCCTCTTACTATTGGCAGTCAAAAAATCAGTCCTGATAATTACCAAACAAGCTATGTTTATAATCTTTAAAACAGAAACTAGTTTAAATTTTACTATTGGAGGAAAGTTATGTTAAACTCTCAATCCAATAATAAATTTCCTTCTCTTTCTTCTAATTTAATTTTCTTCTTAGGTTCACTTAAAGAAACGTGTGAAGTCGATATAGATAACAAGGAATGGGCTGTAAAAACTGAACCTGCTTCACCTGTCAGGAACACCACAGCTGAAGAAAACAATCAAGGTAACTTAGAATCAGTTCCATTTGTGTTGATATGGTCTTTTAGAACTTTTTAGGAGAGAAAAAAAAACACTGGAAATCGTTATATGTTTTACAAAACTGTAGAAAAGGAGCTGAGAGTCCTTACAGGACAATAAAACAAGAATATGTGAATAAGTGGTTAGTTATAAATTCAAGATGTAGCCTATTATTATTTTTATCTACAATTGATATGAAATATAAACATGTTATCTCTATTTAGATGCGTAGAAAGTGATTCTTATCGTAGCTGTTTTCATTGAGCGTGCATGTTCATAATTTTTCACTTCATCGCATGATTAGCATGTTTGTTTACATTTAACAAAACTAATTTACTGTTTGTTTATATACAGAATTTGTGAATATATCTTCAACACCATTAAGACCAGACCCTTGAAATTTAGATGTTAGTCACTTATTATAGTATAAAGATGTTCAATATAAGGATTTTACATATGAAATAAAGCAAGATATCAATATGTTTCTACTTAACTAGAGGAATTCTCAGATACCAGGGTTAGAGTTATCTCCTGCTCAGTTACTGTTTGGCAGAACACTTAGAGATAAACTACCAACCTCTGTATTAAAACCAACTGAAATAAATGCCGATAAAGTTAAACAAATTATTATAAGACAGAATACTCAAACTAGGTATTATAACCAACACACTAAAACCTTGAAAAATACAACTAATAAACATAATATATATTTTAAACATGGAAATAGGAAAAACTGGGATCAAGGAGAAGTAGTGAAACGCCACGAGGCTCCTACATCTTATATTGTTTGGAATGACGAGGGAACTGAGTACAGGCGTACTAGGCAACACCGTCAAAAGCCTTTAGGAAGTGCTTGTAAACCTGGTAGTAATAATAATTCAAATTCATTGGGAAATGAGCTATGGTGCTACAGGCAAGACAAAATTTAATACCTCCTCAGAGGTATAGACCAGAGGATTAATAGTTTTCTTTTTGTATTATAAGTTTAGTTGGAGTATTAACTGAAAGGAACGATGGTATATATGTTTTAAATGTTTTATGTACTCTGGCATGGTGGCTTCACATAGTTAAATATAAAAGTTTACTCATCTTGGATTATATTGTAGGTTTACCCCAGGATAGCAAGGAGGGGCTTGTAAAGACAGAACCTGCTTCACCTGTCAGGGATGCCACAGATGCAGACAAAAGTCCAGGTAACTCAGAATCAGTATTATCTGTGTTCGGCAAAGTTAGAAGTGGTTTTTTTTAGACGGGGGAAAAAACCATAAACATTAAATCTGGTTAATTCTTTAAGCATTTTTCAAATATATAATCTTAAAATTAAACTACTTACCTTTTCAATTTTACTGAAAAGAGAATTAAATTAAAATTTTGATTTTACTGAAAAGAGAATGTTAAACTGACTAGAATAGTCTGAAAATACTCAGTAAAACAGAAGATACTTCACCTGCCAGGTATTCTCAACATGGAGTGTGTTCAATATGTCCACTCGGTTACACAATAAAATTATTCCCTAAAGCTGGGCTACTCGTAACTTAACAAGCTTTAAAACAATAAATGTTTTATTAGTCCTTGACACCTGGTCTAGAAAACTATGTTTAACTGAACATGGGAAACCTTGTATTATTGGTTCTTATGAGCAGGGGACCTTATTGTAGAGTACAGTAATATGGTGTTATGTCTCACTTTGTAATAACTTCTAGTAACATAAATAATGTAAATACTGAACCTGTGGACCTTCTGATCCCAGTTAAGAATATGCTTGTGGAATCATGTAATTATGTATCATGTTTTGAATATCAAATTTAAATTCTTTGAGTTTTTCGTTAATCATTTTATAGCTCGAAATAACTAAAATATAATGTATTCTTTACCAAATTTACACAATATAGGAAGGCGTGTTTTTTTTTATTATCTTCTTTTCTATTTTAGGTTCTGCAGATTTACCCTGTGATACAATGGATATATTAGTTGAGGAGGATATAAAGATTTACGACGAGACAGCTGCCTTTATATACGACTCAGTCTCTTCACATGTTGCTCCAGGTAACTATAATAAATTAAAACTGGCCAGATGTAGAGTTCAATAGACCAGTTTAGTTTAATAACAAATACAACTATTTATAGTATCCAAACTAAAACAAAATTGTCTAAACTGGGGGCTTTCAATTCCTTGCATTAAATTTAAAACATTTTTATGTGTCCCAGCCCAAAACACAATGTTTTCAGTCGGAGTAGGTTATACCTTGACTTCAGTCAGAAGTTCTATTGTAGGTTCACTCAAAGAAACATATGAAGTCAATGTAGATAGTAAGGAGTGGTTTGTAAAAACTGAACCTGCTTCACCTGTCAGGGATGCCACAGATGCAGAAAATAATCCAGGTAACTCAGAATCAGTATTATCAGTGTTTCACATCTATTATCATTGCTTCAAATTTGGGACTTTTTAGAAGGGTAAAAGAAATGTTAACACATGTGACTAAAATTTAATATTTTCTAATTATGGATTAAAATTTGAGATTTAAACTAGTAAGTGTATAAAATAATTAATTATTTTCAATATTAAAATATAGTGAGCTAGGGTTATTTGTGTCTGTTTTATTACTTGTTTTATTATTTATTAAATAATGTAAAAAAATTCTTTTTGGGTTTATGAGGGCCATTAGTAAATTTGATAAAAAAGTTAAAAAAAAAAAAAAAAAAAAAATGCACAGCCTATAAAGTGACACATAGCATCCTCGCATCCTATTGCTTATACTTAAATTATTTTAGGCTTTTAAAATCCATTATTGGCTTTATATAATGACATTTTACATGAATAATAGAGTCAATTTAGCACAGTATATCGAGCAGAGATTGTTGAAATTTATTGGGGGCTATCTGCGGGCTAATTTTGACAAACCATCTTAATTTCTTGAAATCAGCCTGCTCATCAGTTCTTGAATCAGACTGTTAAAGAAACATATGAAGTCAATGTAGATAGTAAGGAGTGGTTTGTAAAAACTGAACCTGCTTCACCTGTCAGGGATGCCACAGATGCAGAAAATAATCCAGGTAACTCAGAATCAGTATTATCAGTGTTTCACATCTATTATCATTGCTTCAAATTTGGGACTTTTTAGAAGGGTAAAAGAAATGTTAACACATTTGACTAAACTTTATAAGGGCCATTAGTAAATTTGATAAAATAGTTTAAAAAAAAAAAAAAATGCACAGCCTATAAAGTGACACATACCATCCTCGCATCCTATTGCTTATAGTTAAATTATTTTAGGCTTTTAAAATCCATTATTGGCTTAATATAATGACATTTTACATGAATAATAGAGTCAATTTAGCACAATATATCGAGCAGAGATTGTTGAAATTTATTGGGGGCTATCTGCGGGCTAATTTTGACAAACCATCCAAATTTCTTGAAATCAGCCCGCTCACCAGTTCTTGAATCAGATGAGTAATTTTAAAGATATAGAGGATAGAAATAGAAGATAGATATAGAAGATAGATATAGAAGATAGATATGAGGTGGTTATATTTCTGCAAATTCAAAATAATTTTTGACTTTAAATTATATTTAAAAAAAACAAACTATTTTTAGAAAGAAATGAATGATTTAAATAGTTATTCTGTGTAAAAGAGATAATAACAAAAATATGTTTTAATTATTATGATATCGAGTTGGTTTTATTGGGACAACTTTAAAATCACGGTCCCTGATGCCAAAATTTGATATAAAGTCTAAATTCAAAAGGTCTTTAGTGGAGATAGCCACACACAAATTGGTTAGATTCGTGACTTGCAACCACCTCCATGTGGTGAGTCCTGGTTCATTGCTGCAGAATGTGGTGAGTCCTGGGCATGGCTTCGTCTTTATAATGCCTCACAGATCATATCAAATATCTCTGTAGCTGGTTTGTCCAGATAAATGAAAATTTGGATGAACAGCACTGCTGGTTGGTTCCCTGCATCTTGACTTTGGAGGAGATCATTCAGCGCACTTTTACTTTGGGCTCGAACTCTTCACTCCAAAGGGTCGGAGGCAGCTGAGATAGGTCTTCTAGATTACTTGACATCTCCTCCCACTCATCCTGCCCAGAGAGACCATCCTCCTCCCACCCATCCTACCAATAGAGACTGTCCTCTACCCTCCCATCCTGCCCATAGAGACCATCCTCCACCCACCCATCTTGTCCATGGAGACCGTCCTCCACCTACCCATACTGCCAATAGAGACCATCCTCCCCTCTTACTATTGGCAGTCAAAAAATCAGTCCTGATAATTACCAAACAAGCTATGTTTATAATCTTTAAAACAGAAACTAGTTTAAATTTTACTATTGGAGGAAAGTTATGTTAAACTCTCAATCCAATAATAAATTTCCTTCTCTTTCTTCTAATTTAATTTTCTTCTTAGGTTCACTTAAAGAAACGTGTGAAGTCGATATAGATAACAAGGAATGGGCTGTAAAAACTGAACCTGCTTCACCTGTCAGGAACACCACAGCTGAAGAAAACAATCAAGGTAACTTAGAATCAGTTCCATTTGTGTTGATATGGTCTTTTAGAACTTTTTAGGAGAGAAAAAAAAACACTGGAAATCGTTATATGTTTTACAAAACTGTAGAAAAGGAGCTGAGAGTCCTTACAGGACAATAAAACAAGAATATGTGAATAAGTGGTTAGTTATAAATTCAAGATGTAGCCTATTATTATTTTTATCTACAATTGATATGAAATATAAACATGTTATCTCTATTTAGATGCGTAGAAAGTGATTCTTATCGTAGCTGTTTTCATTGAGCGTGCATGTTCATAATTTTTCACTTCATCGCATGATTAGCATGTTTGTTTACATTTAACAAAACTAATTTACTGTTTGTTTATATACAGAATTTGTGAATATATCTTCAACACCATTAAGACCAGACCCTTGAAATTTAGATGTTAGTCACTTATTATAGTATAAAGATGTTCAATATAAGGATTTTACATATGAAATAAAGCAAGATATCAATATGTTTCTACTTAACTAGAGGAATTCTCAGATACCAGGGTTAGAGTTATCTCCTGCTCAGTTACTGTTTGGCAGAACACTTAGAGATAAACTACCAACCTCTGTATTAAAACCAACTGAAATAAATGCCGATAAAGTTAAACAAATTATTATAAGACAGAATACTCAAACTAGGTATTATAACCAACACACTAAAACCTTGAAAAATACAACTAATAAACATAATATATATTTTAAACATGGAAATAGGAAAAACTGGGATCAAGGAGAAGTAGTGAAACGCCACGAGGCTCCTACATCTTATATTGTTTGGAATGACGAGGGAACTGAGTACAGGCGTACTAGGCAACACCGTCAAAAGCCTTTAGGAAGTGCTTGTAAACCTGGTAGTAATAATAATTCAAATTCATTGGGAAATGAGCTATGGTGCTACAGGCAAGACAAAATTTAATACCTCCTCAGAGGTATAGACCAGAGGATTAATAGTTTTCTTTTTGTATTATAAGTTTAGTTGGAGTATTAACTGAAAGGAACGATGGTATATATGTTTTAAATGTTTTATGTACTCTGGCATGGTGGCTTCACATAGTTAAATATAAAAGTTTACTCATCTTGGATTATATTGTAGGTTTACCCCAGGATAGCAAGGAGGGGCTTGTAAAGACAGAACCTGCTTCACCTGTCAGGGATGCCACAGATGCAGACAAAAGTCCAGGTAACTCAGAATCAGTATTATCTGTGTTCGGCAAAGTTAGAAGTGGTTTTTTTTAGACGGGGGAAAAAACCATAAACATTAAATCTGGTTAATTCTTTAAGCATTTTTCAAATATATAATCTTAAAATTAAACTACTTACCTTTTCAATTTTACTGAAAAGAGAATTAAATTAAAATTTTGATTTTACTGAAAAGAGAATGTTAAACTGACTAGAATAGTCTGAAAATACTCAGTAAAACAGAAGATACTTCACCTGCCAGGTATTCTCAACATGGAGTGTGTTCAATATGTCCACTCGGTTACACAATAAAATTATTCCCTAAAGCTGGGCTACTCGTAACTTAACAAGCTTTAAAACAATAAATGTTTTATTAGTCCTTGACACCTGGTCTAGAAAACTATGTTTAACTGAACATGGGAAACCTTGTATTATTGGTTCTTATGAGCAGGGGACCTTATTGTAGAGTACAGTAATATGGTGTTATGTCTCACTTTGTAATAACTTCTAGTAACATAAATAATGTAAATACTGAACCTGTGGACCTTCTGATCCCAGTTAAGAATATGCTTGTGGAATCATGTAATTATGTATCATGTTTTGAATATCAAATTTAAATTCTTTGAGTTTTTCGTTAATCATTTTATAGCTCGAAATAACTAAAATATAATGTATTCTTTACCAAATTTACACAATATAGGAAGGCATGTTTTTTTTTTTTATTATCTTCTTTTCTATTTTAGGTTCTGCAGATTTACCCTGTGATACAATGGATATATTAGTTGAGGAGGATATAAAGATTTACGACGAGACAGCTGCCTTTATATACGACTCAGTCTCTTCACATGTTGCTCCAGGTAACTATAATAAATTAAAACTGGCCAGATGTAGAGTTCAATAGACCAGTTTAGTTTAATAACAAATACAACTATTTATAGTATCCAAACTAAAACAAAATTGTCTAAACTGGGGGCTTTCAATTCCTTGCATTAAATTTAAAACATTTTTATGTGTCCCAGCCCAAAACACAATGTTTTCAGTCGGAGTAGGTTATACCTTGACTTCAGTCAGAAGTTCTATTGTAGGTTCACTCAAAGAAACATATGAAGTCAATGTAGATAGTAAGGCGTGGTTTGTAAAAACTGAACCTGCTTCACCTGTCAGGGATGCCACAGATGCAGAAAATAATCCAGGTAACTCAGAATCAGTATTATCAGTGTTTCACATCTATTATCATTGCTTCAAATTTGGGACTTTTTAGAAGGGTAAAAGAAATGTTAACACATTTGACTAAAATTTAATATTTTCTAATTATGGATTAAAATTTGAGATTTAAACTAGTAAGTGTATAAAATAATTAATTATTTTCAATATTAAAATATAGTGAGCTAGGGTTATTTGTGTCTGTTTTATTACTTGTTTTATTATTTATTAAATAATGTAAAAAAATTCTTTTTGGGTTTATGAGGGCCATTAGTAAATTTGATAAAAAAGTTAAAAAAAAAAAAAAAAAAAAAATGCACAGCCTATAAAGTGACACATAGCATCCTCGCATCCTATTGCTTATACTTAAATTATTTTAGGCTTTTAAAATCCATTATTGGCTTTATATAATGACATTTTACATGAATAATAGAGTCAATTTAGCACAGTATATCGAGCAGAGATTGTTGAAATTTATTGGGGGCTATCTGCGGGCTAATTTTGACAAACCATCTTAATTTCTTGAAATCAGCCTGCTCATCAGTTCTTGAATCAGACTGTTAAAGAAACATATGAAGTCAATGTAGATAGTAAGGAGTGGTTTGTAAAAACTGAACCTGCTTCACCTGTCAGGGATGCCACAGATGCAGAAAATAATCCAGGTAACTCAGAATCAGTATTATCAGTGTTTCACATCTATTATCATTGCTTCAAATTTGGGACTTTTTAGAAGGGTAAAAGAAATGTTAACACATTTGACTAAACTTTATAAGGGCCATTAGTAAATTTGATAAAATAGTTTAAAAAAAAAAAAAAATGCACAGCCTATAAAGTGACACATACCATCCTCGCATCCTATTGCTTATAGTTAAATTATTTTAGGCTTTTAAAATCCATTATTGGCTTAATATAATGACATTTTACATGAATAATAGAGTCAATTTAGCACAATATATCGAGCAGAGATTGTTGAAATTTATTGGGGGCTATCTGCGGGCTAATTTTGACAAACCATCCAAATTTCTTGAAATCAGCCCGCTCACCAGTTCTTGAATCAGATGAGTAATTTTAAAGATATAGAGGATAGATATAGAAGATAGATATGAGGTGGTTATATTTCTGCAAATTCAAAATAATTTTTGACTTTAAATTATATTTAAAAAAAACAAACTATTTTTAGAAAGAAATGAATGATTTAAATAGTTATTCTGTGTAAAAGAGATAATAACAAAAATATTTTTTAATTATTATGATATCGAGTTGGTTTTATTGGGACAACTTTAAAATCACGGTCCCTGATGCCAAAATTTGATATAAAGTCTAAATTCAAAAGGTCTTTAGTGAAGATAGCGACACACAAATTGGTTGGATTCGTGACTTGCAACCACCTCCATGTGGTGAGTCCTGGTTCATTGCTGCAGAATGTGGTGAGTCCTGGGCATGGCTTCGTCTTTATAATGCCTCACACATCATATCAAATATCTCTGTAGCTGCTTAATATTACCTCTGATAGACAAGAATATCACTATTTTTTTTTTGCAAAAAAGAGGTATTTGAGAATTTATTTTTTTTCGATTTCGAGTGAACGGCAAAGTGTCTAAAGGTATTTTTCGTGGATTTAGATAACTACAAAGAATAGTTTTTACACTGTTATAAATAAAATTAACAACATAACAAAAATTTACATATCTTAATAATTACCATTTTTTCAAAACTTTAAGCCCTTTGCGCTATTTCAAAAATAAAAAAATATATTTTATTTTAATTTTCTCGTTATTAGGATACTGATGCGCAAGTTTTTCACGCTATTAGTATAATATTAACCTCCTTTACTCTACCCTTTACTTGTACATATTTCGTTTAACAAGATAATAGGTTAAAAGATTGCTTATTACGTGGAACAATATTTTGTAAATTGCATTGTCTTTACTATCTAGTTCTCTTTAATTATTATGAACCAACATAAAGACTTATCTTAAATAACTAATTTATCTTTTACAAAATCAATCATAATTAGATACTAAAACCTGCTGTCCATGCTTCGCTACGGAGTGTTATTTTAATTTGATAAGTTTATAAACTACCCTCTAGAAACATTGAAATTATTTTACAATGCGAGAATATCTAGATTCAATCCCTCCCACTTATTTCTATACCCCCTCCTCTTTGAAACGATAATTTGCATATATCCCATCTTTATCCCCATCCTAAATAAAAATATGACAAAACTGTTTTATCAACAATTACTGTACTCTTAAAGTGCTTTTCAATGATATGCATCATGAAGGGTATTCATTACTTTGACCTCGTATTCATTACTTGTACCCCGTACCCGTGTGAACCATAATTCATGTAGAAAGTGATTTTCCCCTTGCTTTGAAGGTCAAGTGTGCAAATTTTCATCGAGATCAGACTAAAACTGTAGATTTGTATAAAAAAACACACACAAATACACTGACTTTTATATATATATATATATACAGGGTGGTCAAAAAGTCTCTCCCCCCCCCCCCTCTTAACATTTGAACGGTTTGAGATAAATTAATGAAACTTGGGGGATCTCTACCATGCAAAGGGAAGTTTGTTTTCATGCAATCACCCAACCACCCAATTTGCCCCCAGGCCACCCAACTTCTACTTAAATAAATAAACTTTTACTTGAAACTATTTTTTCTATCTCCAATATTTTGCCCCCTATAGGGGGGCAAAGATAGCAAAATAACCCTTCCGAAATAGTAAAAAAATAACTCTTAGATCGTTATAGAATCTAAACGGTTTGAAATAAAGTAATGAAACTTGGGAGATCTGTACCATGTAAAGGGAAGTGTGTAATCATCCACTCGCGTACTAGGGGCAACCACCTTTTTGCCCCCAGGCGCTGAAATCTACCCTTTTTATACCTTTGCCCCCCTATAGGGGGCAAAATATTGTAGATAGAAAAAAATGTTTGAAGTAAAATATTTTTATTTTTTGCCGTAGAATCTAAATCTGCTATCATATAAATTGATATATATAAATTTTGCTATCTTTGCCCATCTATAGGGGGCAAAATATTGGGAATAGAAAAAAAAGTTTCAAGTAAAAGTGTATTATTTTTCACAGTAGAATCCAAATATGCTATCAAAAATATACACTCCAATTTGTAATTTTGAAGTTGGGTGGCCTGGGGCCAAAGTGGGTGGTTGCCCCTAGTGGGTGATTGCATGAAAACAAACTTCCCTTTGCGTGGTAAAGATCCCCCAAGTTTCATTAATTTATCTCAAACCGTTCAAAAGTTAAGAGGGGGGGGGGGGGACTTTTGGATCACCCTGTATAAGTGTAGTGGTAGAGGTAGACTGCAGATCATTCCCAAGAAATTCGACTTCCTTCGGCGACTTTTTTTGGGGTCCCTAACGTCTAGTTATGTTCCAACCCTCACAACATCTATTCATAGTAGGACCTAATGCTGAACATCTAATTTGTTTAATTGAACAAATGTATACAATTGTTAGTGTGATGTCTCAGTGTTGTCATCGACCCTATCAAAATCTTAACGAAGAATTAGAAACAATGTACAAACTAGACAGGATATTTAATACACTTTTTTTTAGTCACTTTGGTTCTTTGTATTGTACACCCAAAGCTCAAAACTTTTAGTTTTATTATTTTGTTGTAATTCTTTCATTTTAATACTTTTTAACATTAAATATGGAATTGAGAAATAAAAACAGTAAGAAACACTTGTAACAAAAACACTGGTAGAAAATAAGTCCGGCCCTGGGGTCCATCCCTGAATAATAGACTTCATCCCCAGGGCACATATTCAAAAACAACAGTCAGTCCTCAAAGGGTTTTATCACTATAGAAGTACAGGGAAATTATTGATAGAGGTGAAGAATTGTATAACAAGATGTACTACTTGAAGAACCTCGTCCCTTATATGACTTCTACTATCTCTATTCTCAAAATTCATTTGTATCTTCTTTTTTTTAGATCCTGCTAATGGAAGTCTGATAACTCATATTGACTCGGTGCTTAAGGAAACAATATCATTTCAATGTGCCCACTGTGAATACAAAAGCAGCCAGAAGATTTATCTCAAGAAACATATTGGCTTAGTGCATAAAAAATTACGCACATTTCAATGCCCCCACTGTGACCATAAAACCAACAGGAATAGTAGTCTAAAAAGTCATATTAAATGTGTACATAAAAAAATAAAGGCATTTCAATGCCCCCACTGTGACTATAAAACCAACTGGAATAGTAATCTAAAAAGTCATATTAAATGTAAACATAAAAAAATAAAGGCATTTCAGTGCCCCTACTGTGACCATAAAACCAACAGGAATAGTAGTCTAAAAAGTCATATTGAATGTGTACATAAAAAAATAAAGGCATTTCAATGCCCCTACTGTGACCATAAAACCTACAGGAATAGTAGTCTAAAAAGTCATATTAAATGTATACATAAAAAAATAAAGGCATTTCAATGCCCCGACTGTGACTATAAAACCAACTGGAATAGTAGTCTGAAAAGTCATATTGACTCTGTACATAAGCAATTATGGGCATTACAATGCCCCCACTGTGACTTTAAAACCTATTTGGATAATAGTTTAAAAAGTCATATTGATTCTGTACATAAGAAAATAGAGGTATTTGACTGCCCCCTCTGTCACTATAAAACTAACATGAATAGTAACTTTAAAATTCACATTGACTCTGTACATAAGAAGAAAGCTATTCAGGGCCCTTATCGGGACCATAATTACTCATCTCATTTGGATGATTAGTACGAAAATTAACAAGTATGTTTTAATGTGTCCACTGTGAATACACAACTTACACTAAGAAGAATATAATAGTGCATATTGACTCAGTACAATAGTTATTTTTGTTGCTAGGCAGTAAAATGAAATTTTGCTGACAAGTTTTTTAAGTTTTAGTTCCAAGCCGAAGGCGAGGACAGCCTAATCAAATTTTACTGCAAAGGCGAAGCCGAGGCAGGAAATTTACTATTTAACTGACGAGGCGAAGCCGAATCAGGAAATTTACTATTTTACTGACGAGGCGAAGCCCAAATCAGGAAAATAAATATGTTTACTGACAAGGCTAAGCCGGCAGGAAAATGCTAATTACCTGCTAAGGTGTAACCGAAGCAGCTAATCTTAAAAATGAGTCAGGAATGTTGCTGCATAGTTACATACAATATTTTATCTACTACCGGCAGAAAAATTACACTAATTATTATATTTCCCTTTAATATATAAAAGATTTAAAGAAATGAAAGTTGTAAAAAAACTAAAGTTTGAGTCATCAAGAAAACAAATCAAAGGCAAAACGAATTCAGTGTTGCCACTTTTTTTTATAAACAGCTGTTTTTTTTATCTTTTTAGCGATTTTTTTTTAAATAATCACTGTAAAATAATAAAATTAGTTTTATTACTATAAAGTTATTTTCAAAAAAGATTTAAATATTTTGCAAAATAATAAGCTTAAATATAAAAAATGACCATGTGGGAGAGTTCATAACCTGCGATGTAGTAACCTTTTGTAGTAAAATTTTCTAAAAATCTGGCAGCCTGTTTGTTATTTTGCTGACACTTTATTATTTTGCTGCGTGTTTTTTTTTTACATGAAGAATCAAGAAAAATTACATTTTGCAGATTGAAAACAGTACAGCAATGCTTAATTTTGCTGCCGTGAGTAGATAAAAGAAATTATTCTGTGTAGTAACAGTTAAGTAAGGGCAGCACTCACAGGCCGGGCTGGAGCGGGTCGCATCACATTGCAAACATCTACCTGTGATCGGTTTTAATGTATTTTGATATATTTGTATTACGACAGAGGTTTATAATTGATTGTTAATAAAGAATCCACAATTTAAAATATCTTGTTTTATTTTTTTTTTTTTTAAAGTTAAATTATCCTTTTCCAAGTATAATGTATTAGGGTATCGCACTTTTTTTTATTGAGCGTATTTTCTTATAACCTTTTTAAAAATTAAACTATGGGAAAAACGTGTTCAAAAAAAAAAATTACAAGCTTTTTTTTAATTCAATTATATTAAAAATTCAACTAAGTAAAGAAAAATCTTTTCATTTACTTTTAAAATCACAAATTGCGATAGAAACTTAAGACTATCTTTTTTTTATATATATTTTTAAAGTGAAACTTCTTTGCCGGCGGTAGAGTGAATTTTCCATATAGTGACATTACGTAACGAAGTTTGCGATTCGAGACTCGTCCAAGTTTCCAACATTTTTACAGATTAATTAAAATGAAATTTGTGTGACGGAAGTAATAATAAAACGGAAGTTGTGTTTCGAGACTATTCCTAGTAGAAGATTTATCTGTAAAAAATCTTTCATCCAGGCGAGAACCACCAACTTTTCGATCAACGAGCTGAAGCAAGATCGATGAAGCAAACGAGCTAACCATTACTCTAAATACATTGACAGCTAGGGAGAACACAAAATTGGTATATAAACGTAGTATTAGATAGATTATAATTAGACTAGGTTCATGGCAACGGGCTTAATTGTACTTAGAAAAATAAAGTAAGAACTAATTAAATTAATTTAAATAAGTTATTATATCTATTTAAAGACCGCAAATCAAAACAAATATTTATTTTTATTGGAATAAATGTGGTTGCCTTAGCGTTGTTTTTGTTGGAATAAATGTGGTTGCCTTAGCGTAGCAATTGAGATGATTAGTGTGACGTCACAACAGCTTTCGAAAATTTAACTCAGTGTTTGTTATGTTCCTTTTTCTTAACACCTCTTATCAAACCCATGTAAAATGAATGGGAGAATTTTCTCAACTTTTTAAATAATTAATTATTAAATTATTATTGATTTATAAGAGTTTTCACCCTTTGAACATTATTGTACCAAGTCTTTTTTTAACGAGTGTAACAAAGAAAACATTAAAAACTTTCGTTTCAGTTATTTAAAATGAGTATTTGTGTGAAGGGTCATATCATCGAAAAAGCTATTTGAGTTATTAATCTTTATACTTGATTTTTTGTATTTCCTGTTGCCATAAAAATTCACAGGGTGTGTTCGTGTTCATATTGTGGGTCCGAAAATAAATTTTCCTCAAGTTTTGAAACTAAATTAAGTATACTCAGGGTACAGGACTTGTAGAAAGATAGCGATACTTAATCTGCCAGGTAATAAAAGATTATTTGCTAATAATATTTTGTTCCTGGTTAATTACAATGTGCATTATATTTAACCGATGTTGGAACATAATTATATACTATACAATAGATCACTGATCAGCCTAGGAAAAAGACGTTGATGACGAGACAAAGAGCAGACTGTTATTACTATTATTATTTGTGTATTTTTTGTTATCTATATTAACGAGTATAATAATATAAGATATGAGTGTCTCGAGTGTATACTTGTTTAAAATTTTGATTAAAAAACTAATTTAATACATTAATTTAATATTACTTAAGTACTCTGACATACTTTTACGAAGAATAGCTTTGTCCTCCGAAAAAAATGAAGTATAGATGACATTTTCATAACGCTCGAGAAGGTGGATGACATAATATACAAACTAAAATAGAAAAACGATTTAAAAAATAAGCAACAAATAAGAACGGACCCGGACGGTATCACCACAATAAAACACACTCACAATAATACTTTTTTAAACCACTAGAACGGCAATTTTTAATGTTTTCTTATCTTATATTGTTAAAATAGACTTTATAATAACGTTCAAAGGTTGAAAAGTCTTATAAATTAATAATAATTTAATAATTAATTATTTAAAAAGTTGAGAAAATTCTCCCATTCATTTTACATGGGATTGATAACAGGTGATAAGGTAAAGGAACCTAAACAAACCGAATCGAATACATATCGAAAGCTTACGCCATCTTGTGACGTCATTACTAATCATCTCTATGGTACATATAATAATAATTCTTTAGTTAAATAATTTATAATGGTTTAATTTATTTATTAATAATTTCTGATAAATTATAAATTATACATTTTACATTTCTAATTACATTTTTTTAGTTACTGTTAAAAAGAAAATAAACAATCTCCTGCACTTATTGACTGGCACATTTTGGTGTTAATTTTACTAATGAAGGGTGAAACCAATCGAAACATTTTGTTGAAATTGCCTTCGTTCATTCGCAAATAGTTTAATAAATCTTCTTTATAGGAATGCCTCAATTCACGCAACAGAGAAATGTGTGAACTAGTGTTTCTTTCTTGGAGCCGCTTCTTTCACCAAAATCTTTTTTATTTCTTCGTTTGTTCACAATAATTAACGTACAACGCACAACGTTTACTTCTACGCATTCAGAAAGTCTAGCGGGAACTGAGAGGGGAACAGTTCATGGCCTGCAGTTAAAAATCGACAGATATCGGCCTGCAGGAATTTATCGCACAGTGTATGGCGCATACAGGCACAGATCTGCAGTTCTTTACGATTGCCTTCAGGCGCTGGACTGGTAATGTGTGGTGGTCGGAGATTTTGGCCTTACGATAATCGTATAGAGATGATTAGTAATGACGTCACAAGATGGCGTAAGCTTTCGATAATTTATTCGATTCGGTTTGTTGTGTTCCTTTTCCTTATCATTTGTTATCAATCCCATGTAAAATGAATGGGAGAATTTTCTTAACTTTTTAAATAATTAATTATTAAATTATTATTAATTTATAAGACTTTTCAACCTTTGAACGTTATTATACTAAGTCTATTTTAACAATGTAAGATAAGAAAACATTAAAAATTGCCTTTCTAGTGGTTTAAAATAAGTATTATTGTGAGTGTGTTTTATGTATTGATACCGTTCGGGTCCGTTCTTATTTATTGTTTATTTTTTAAATGGTTTTTCTATTTTAGTTTGTATATTATGTCTTCCACCTCCTCGAGCGTTATGAAAATTTCATCTATACTTAATTTTTTTCGGAGGACAAAGCTATTCTTTGTAAAAGTATGTCAGATTAATTAAGTAATATTAAATTAATGTATTAAATTAGTTTTTAATCAAAATTTTAAACAAGTATACATGCGACGCACTCATATCTTAAATTATCATACTCGTTATTATAAATAAACAAATAAATAAATAAATAAAACAGTCTGGTCTTTGTCTCGTCATCAACGTCTTTTTCCTAGGCTGATCACTGATCTATTTTACAGTAGATATTATGTTCCAACATCAGAGAAATATAATGCACATTGTAAGTAACCAGGAACAAAATATTATTAGCAAATAATCTTTTATTACCTGGCAGATTAAGTATCACTATCTTTCTACAAGTCCTGTATCCTGAGTATACTTCATTGAGTTTCAAAACTTGAGGAACATTTATTTTCGGACACACAATATGAACACGAACACACCCTGTGAATTTTTATGGCACCAGGAAATACAAAAAATCAAGTATAAAGATTAATAACTCAAATAGCTTTTTCCATGATATGACCCTTCACACAAATACTCATTTTAAATAACTGAAACGAAAGTTTTTAATGTTTTCTTTGTTACACTCGTTAAAAAAGACTTGGTACAATAATGTTCAAAGGGTGAAAACTCTTATAAATTAATAATAATTTAATAATTAATTATTTAAAAAGTTGAGAAAATTCTCCCATTCATTTTACATGGGTTTGATAAGAGGTGATAAGAAAAAGGAACATAACAAACACTGAGTTAAATTTTCGAAAGCTTTCGTGACGTCACACTAATCATCTCTATACGATAACGGCCTGCAGTTAAACTGTAAGTGTGTGGGCCCCTTAATAACCTGTTGTTGAGTACAACTATAACACGACAATAACCTTCCGGCGCAAAACTTTTTCGTGGTTTTTAGCTTCTAGTGGTTGACTGCGTTAGGTTGGTGCAGAGGTTTAAAAGTAATATGTAGGGCAGAGATAACTTTAATCATAGAGAATAGACTTAAAATAGAGTTGACATTTGGCGCGATTTCTTGTCCCTTCATGAAAAGTGACATCAGCGCTATCTGTTGTTCGTTGCATCAACTAAAACAGGAGTGGGGATGGAGTGTAGCGCATTTAGTTCCTCTTTGCCTCTACTAGGTGTCGCTAGTAGTCTTCCCCTAAAATTCTCATTTTATAAATACTATTTTTAGTTATTACAAGTGTCACTTTATTTTGTTTTTTATCACATCTATTTTTTGAAACATTATTTAGTTACAATATATGCATATTAAGTGATTTAAAGTAACAACTTGTAATAAACTAAGCATAGTATTTATGAAATGAGAACATTAGGAAAAGAACAAACCTAATATACTTTTTTGTTACCAACATTTTATTTTATTTCTTACATAATATTACAACTTTATCATAGAAATTTGTAAATATGCATATGATAATTATTAAATAATTAACTTATTAACAATTCATAATTTATTTTTGTCCAGTTTAAATATTAAGTATAAGAGAAAAATTATTTTCTTCAAGGGGAGAGTAAAGGGGTTTGAATGCAGTCAATTCTAATTTTTTTGCCTTTCTATATATGAAAAAATAAATAATTTTATTAAAGCTTAATACTTTTAATAATATAAAAATTGATTTTTTTTTTTGAGGTGCTTAACCATCAGTCATTAGTTGAAAAAAAGTTTATAAGTTTTTTTATGATGGATTTGTTATTAAAATTATATTGTTATTTAATTGGGAGAAAAATAAAAGAAATGAATGCAGATATAACTGCAATAAGTTGAAAACAATTGAAAGGCCATGTCCATGTTTTGAAAAAAATAAATAAAGTTTTAGTGGTATATGTTGCCTTTTGAGATAACCTATCGATATATGTGAAGACTAAAGTGAAAAAACAATTATAACCCTATTATAAAACTATTTTAAAATAAGTATAAATAATGATATATGGTAAATGATGATAGTGCCATGCGTCAGGGAGTAGAACGATGATAGTCCAATACTCTGTTGTAGGAAGGGGTGGAGTTGCTGTAAATCAGTTTTATTATCAATTCTATGTTCAGTGTCTATTCTGTGTCACAGTAAATAGGATTTAGTTTTTTCAAGTTTGTTATTTAGTTTAGAGCAGTTTATTACTATAAATTACAGTTCCATCAGCTATTAACTAGGTGAACTCACAATGTATAGTAGTTTTAGCTCGATGTCACCTCGAATTATGATTTTTACTGACTAGAAACTACAGACAGATAATTTAATATATGTATATCATATACTTAATAATAGATGATCACAATACTTTCTCTTTCTATGAGAAAATTAAATTTTTTTTTTACTTCTTTACATGAACATTTTTAAAACAAAAAGAATATAGATAGTTATTAGTACAAAAAAATAATGTAACAATGTTTTGTGTATGTTTTATGTTTTATTGTGCTTAATTATTAATTATTACAAAAATTTTGCCTTTGACGATAAATCTTTCGCATGTCTAACTCCCACACATTTGAGCAAATTAGTTCTACCTGTAACACACAAAACCATAAAAAAAAATTAATGATATTATTTTAATGAAAGAATAGAAAAAAAAAAATATATATGGAAAACTTTAGTGTTGTTCTGAAAACAAAACAAAAACATGTACTAGTACTAGCATGGACGATGGACGTGTAAATTGCAAGTATCCATGAAATAAAATAAAAAGTGTTGTACACTTCATTTGGAACTATTTCAATGATAAATTTACAAATGTTTTTATTTCTTTTAATCTTACGTTCAATTGCTCATGATATGATAATTCCTCATTCCAACAAAATTAAACATGCTCTAACTAAAGTATTTTGGAGATAAAAAATCGCTTTAGGAGAAATGTGACAAATAAATGTAAATTATTAAATAAAAGTAAAAAAAAAATGAAAGCCACAGTAGGGTAACCTTACAGATAATTGATGAAGCTTACATTTTAAACCTTTTCCTTTTTATTCCTTTTTTTGTATTCCAAAAAAATCATACATTTTAATGGTTATCTATATTATGTAAACTGTTATTTATTTTACCAATCAAATCTCTAACTAAATAAATAACATCGATAAAATTAGGTCAAACTACATATTAGGTGAAACATATATAAACTATGTCAATTTAAAATGGTAACTAATGAAAACCCCACATATGAGATTTGTTTGGAACTTTGGAGATCACGTAACCTTCAAAACAGTTAGTATGTGTGCCAATTAATAGTGCAGACCCGCACTTTGGTAATCTATTATCAGAAATTACTACAACTATCAAATTAAAACTTACCAAAAGTATCAGATTTCTTATTTTTATTTCTTGGAAATTTCTTCTCTTACGCCTTGCCATTTCAAGAGCAATTCCTGTGAAGAAAAATAAATAAATTAACAAATAAAGCTCTACATGATATTTGATCGGAAGTTTTCCATTAGAAAAAATTCCCTAATAGGAGGGCCACTGGCAAGGCTGTAGTTCGTCCCAGGACTGTGGGCAAAATCTGTTACAAGGGTCCCTGACCACGAAAAAATAGGTTTTACAATAAAAAACACACACACATATTATACATAGTAGTTGCATGTGTGTGTGTATTTCTAGCGAATGTCTTGTAAGCACGATAACTCTCAAACGAATTGACGCATTAAAATGAAACTAGGATCGAAAAATCAAGCTCTTTGAGATGACGATCCCTATTGAAAATGGGATATTTATGACGTCATGATGAATCAGAAAACATTTTTAAAAAAAATGTTGTACAAAAAATCAAGTGAGGTATCGTTTCTTATGTTTTTTTGGGGTCCTGAATCAAAAAATTATCATAGCGATTCGACTAACCCTTAACCCATAAATAGCGGCATTTGAGAAATAGGAGTGGGCAATTCTCATATTTGACCAAATTTTCAAGTGGGGTACCTATTGTTTTCTAGGGCACTGAATTGAAAAAAGTAATCCCAATTCGATAAACTACACGACATTGAACTATAAGTTTCCAATGGAAATTCGCTCGACAGTGGGGAACACCACGGCATATTGTTGTATTTGCCAATAACAAAATAAATAAGCTGTCGAATAACATTATAACTTCCAAAGTTGTACATAGAGAACTTCGAACTTATATAGAGAGAACTTATCTCTATAGAACTTTGATAACTTTTATTGAAAAAATGTTAGTATTGAAAAAAATGTATTGAAGTAAACTTGACATATATTTTACTTTATTTTATAATTTACCAAGTACAATTTTTATAGTCATACAAAAGACTTATGTACAAGAAATATTCCATGCAACTTCAAAACGAAATAGATTAAAATTTAACTAAGATAAAGATGAATAAGTTATTTTTTGTAATGTAAATACAAAAACAAATATAAATTTGTGGTAAAACTTACATTTTGAGAAGTATTGGTGTTAGAGCAGCCTGGAACACAGCATTTTCTGGATCTTTTGACCATAGTAAAAGGAAATTGATGTCGGTGAATTCAAAAAAACAAATTATAAGACTTGGAAAATGTATTTAAGGCTGATTTACACGACTGTTTAAGATCTGAAAAATTTAGTAAACAAAAATGACCAAAAACCTGTCAACAATCCTTTTAAATCAATTCTCTACGACCAAAATAAACCGCTGTCGTTCTCCCTTTTTTCCCCCTTTTCTTAAAATTTTTTTTAGAGCAGCGCATTCTATGAGCCGTTGCAAGAACTATTTTCTAAGTTTTGTGACGTCATCATGGACACGGGATTTTTCAACGAATGCCACCCCCCTGACTTTAATTAATAAGGAAAGTGTGTACAAAAAAAATTGAAGTTCCAGGTTTTAGTGATAAGTCATCCGCCATTTGCTTTTGTGTTCAAGTGTGTCTAAAATAAAGTTAATTGAATGATGAATGTCAAACTTGAGTTGACTGTCAAGTTTAATTTTTTAACCTGGTCGCTCGCTTAGACAATCTTTTTATAGAGGGCTTATATATGACTCAACGCGTGGACAGAAATAGTTTGAAACGTGATACTGTTGATCAGTTTCTAGTACATTGTGTAAACAAAACTGATTGATGATTGATCTCATATTTTCTATTTTTCATGTCGACTTATTATTGGGCAATTGATTCGAGTGAACGTACTTTAAGTGAATACAGTGAAAGTTCCGTTATGTTCCCTCGTGTTGCGTAAAATAGTTTGCGTCTATTATAAGATATCGGGTTGAACACAGTTTATATAATTTTTTAGTGTAATATAGTAAATAAGTTCTAGTTAATTTGTTTAACTGCGTGATGGAGGAGTTATTTGCCGAGAAAATTAAGTTTTTCAAAACAACAGCTGCCTTAATTTACAGCTCCTCCTTAACTCTCCCTCCAGGTAACTTAAAAAACTCTTATCTTTATAAAGTCACATTATCTAATTTACTATGAAGATCAAGGGACATCGTATCGTATCCTAGTTAGGTATTCAGAGAATCGTATTACATGATCCAAGCTTACTTGGACCAAGTCAGCTTTGACTTTACTTTGATAGTTTAAACAGGGTATCAAAGTCAACTTGGACATCCAAGATGAGTTGGATGGGCTCTAACTATTTGATAAAAGTAGACTTTGATGGCGCCACCTGACTAATTATGAGAACGAGCAGTCAAAAAGTGGCAATAAAGTGAGGTTGAACTGGGTTTGTTTAATAGAAGATTATATATCACCACTGTTATAAAACTTAATAAGTAAAATTTAACTGGAAAGTTCTAGAGGGAAAAACATTTTACAAAATCTATCATAACCTCTACTTTATAGTGTATCAAAGTTCCACTACTAGGACCAAGTATACTTGGATCGTGTAAACCTTACTTCAAAGTTCCACAAACACTTGGATCTGTGGATTTGATCTAAGTTACTTGGACCAAGTATACTTGGATCGTGTAAACCTTACTTCAAAGTTCCACAAACACTTGGATCTGTGGATTTGATCAAAGTGACTTGGACCAAGTATACTTGGATCGTGTAAACCTTACTTCAAAGTTCCACAAACACTTGGATCTGTGGATTTGATCTAAGTTACTTGGACCAAGTATACTTGGATCGTGTAAACCTTACTTCAAAGTTCCACAAACACTTGGATCTGTGGATTTGATCTAAGTTACTTGGACCAAGTATACTTGGATCGTGTAAACCTTACTTCAAAGTTCCACAAACACTTGGATCTGTGGATTTGATCAAAGTGACTTGGATCTGTGGATTTGATTAAAGTTACTTGGACCAAGTATACTTGGACCGTGTAAACCTTACTTTAAAGTTCCACAAACACTTGGATCTGTGGATTTGATCAAAGTGACTTGGACCAAGTATACTTGGATCGTGTTAACCTTACTTCAAAGTTCCACAAACACTTGGATCTGTGGATTTGAACTACTTGGACCAAGTATACTTGGATCGTGTAAACCTTACTTCAAAGTTCCACAAACACTTGGATCTGTGGATTTGATCAAAGTGACTTGGACCGAGTATACTTGGATCGTGTAAACCTTACTTCAAAGTTCCACAAACACTTGGATCTGTGGATTTGATCTAAGTTACTTGGACCAAGTATACTTGGATCGTGTAAACCAAGCTTAGGATACTTATTATATGCTTTTTCGGCCTATCGATTAATATATTAATTCCTAGTGTTTATAAATATAAATGTCTTACTCTGATTATGTTTTAGGTTCACCCGAAGAACCATGTGAGGAAGATAGCAAGGAGTGGTTTGTAAAATCTGAACCTGCTTCACCTGTCAGAGATACAACAGGAGATGATCAGGATCCAGGTAACTCTAAATCAGCAGTATCTTTATTTGGTCTCTAATATTGAAATATCAATGCTTTTGTTATCTCCCTTGTTATTACTTCAAAACGTCGACAGGATAATTGTGTTTTGTATTAGGTGTTACGACAGGTTTACATTTGGAATGTCATGTGAGTCTAAGGATGTCTATTATAGCTGGATCTACTTGACCTGCCCTATTAGTCTGTTTGAATATTAATGTCACACTTTGACTGTGTTGTAGGTTTACCAGAAGAACCATGTGACGCAAATGGTAAGGATTGGGTTGTAAAGTCTGAACCTGCTTCACCTGTCAGGGGCACATCGGAAGTAGATCAGGATCCAGGTAACTCTTAATCAGAATTATCTCTGTTTGGTGTGTTGTAATACTTTTATTAACTGTCTTGTTATTATGACAAGTAGTGCAAAGAATGATCTGCTTTGTGTTGTTACAGCAGGTTTACAGGTTGATGAGGAGCCGAGTCTACAGACGTTGATAAGAACAGAAGTTACCTCACCTCGACATGCTGACGGGCATGAGGAGGAAAGTCCACCAGGTAACTCACCGACATTATTCTCTGAAGGTGTGTTTACACAGGGCTAGTAGGTTATCCAGTAAGTTTGCATTGTCACAGGGTGGTAATCTGTCTGGGCCAGTTAAGTGGTAGACACTACAGTTTTATGTGGGACGATGTAAAGATGTTAATAATGCTTCTATGTTTGACCAAGTTATTAACTCTTCCATTTTAGTTCTAAGTAGGTCAAATTATTTTCATACGAATTGCATAAAAATAATAAAGGTAGAACTACAGTATATGGGGCCCCTACTAGGTATCGGTACTGTCGATTGTTATTATGACATCCTACATCAATATGTCCAAATAATGTGTAATTTGCAAAATTTAACAGGTTTAAAATAATGTGTTTGTTTGTACTTGAGTTCAATTTTTTAACCTTTATTTTGTTTGCCCTTGAAATTTCAATTTCGCTTTGCTCATTATCTGAAGGAAAACTACCCTCCTGCATTTAAAACGATGTATTACAACATAATGATTCACAAGTACACACTGCTTTCTTTGATTTCAGTAAGGCTTGTTAATCATTAAATTCTCATTGACAAACTTTAATTATCTCCCTCTCTTGCCACTTTCTTAATAGTTACCTCTCTAGTAGAACCTGCAAGATTAAAATTTGCAATTATCTTATCACGCTTCCTCAGGGGTGCACCAAGGATAAGTTCTCAGTCCTTTTTTTAATGATTTATCTGAATCTATAAAATGTCCTTTCTTTTTTTTTGTAGACAATCTAAAAATATTTCCTAAAGCGATTCTCTTTCCTCTGGTAATTTTCTTCAATATCAAATCAATGGTACATCCTTGTGGTGCAAAACTAACACAATGTAAATCAACACTAAAATAAACCTGTTTTATCTCTTTCTCTGGTCGTAGTCCTTTTCAGTTATTATCTGGACGACTAAGTTCGATCTTTATATCGTCTCAACCATGGCTTGGAACCTAGCAATTAGGCCCTCATTCGGGCCCTTTTTACTAGCTCCGTCATAGAGAGTTGCAGCCACTTCACACATCATACCTCTGTACATTGTATCGCTGAAGCGAGTATGATGTGATCATTAGTGAGCCATGTAAATCAGAGTATCACAGCGAGGGATTGAACCCCGACCTTCTGATCCATTGATGGCTGAGAAGGCGTGGTTTAACTCACGCGGCTAGCTAGCTCCCTCCCCTACCATGGCTAAAGCATTTAGCTTTTATCTGGCTAAGCGCTTAGCTTTTATCTGGAAACTCAAGTTTTATCTGTCTCTTACATGCATCCATAGTCCATGCCGTGCCGGTCTGGAAGAATCTTGCTCTGGTCCGTTCTGATCAAATTGAGAGTCCAGCAGATTTTCGTGTTTGTCTGCTACCTTAAATACCTCTACAATAGAATATACTAATCGCATGATTATTTATCTGAGAGACTAGAGCTTGGTCTTTCTTTATGTCATAGGAGGACTCTACCTTCTTCTTCCTCTACCTCTCTTAGTCGCTGTGTAGTGAAGAAGTTGCTAGTCAAGTTTTTGTTCTACTTGTGGGGTGTCGAGCTGAAAGATTTGCTTATACCAGAGAAATGTCTGACCTGTGTTCCCTTGTCCTCTGTGTTTGTAGCATTAATTCTATTTGTCCTCTTCTTAATAATGTCTCTTTATGATTTGTCCAAATTAAGATCCATCCTACCTCTCATTTCCTAAATCTAGTGTTCTGAGTCAATTTTAACTTCTTTTGAGTGCTATCTTGTGGCGTCTTCCCAGCTTTGAATTAATATTCTGTTTAAAATTAAAGCGTAGTTTTATATTCATAATTAATTGAATTTCAACATGACATTTGATTGAACTTGTGTTGTTTTCAGGTCCGTCTTACGATCAGACTACAGGAAGTTTGCAGAGCTCTTACTGTCGACGCACCACTGAACTGCAGTCCACTTTGCAGATCCACGATGACTCTGTAAACAAGAAATCTAATGCTATCCAGTGTCCACTCTGTCAGTACAATACCGACTTCAAGAGTAGACTAAAAATGCATATTGAAGCGGTACACCATGATAAAAGAGTATTTCAATGCCCTCACTGTGATCATAGAACCAACTGGAGAAGTACTATGAAAAAACATATCGACACCGTACACAATAAAATATGGGCGTTTCAATGCTCTCAATGTGAGTTTAAAACTAACTGGAAGAATTCTCTAACAGTGCACGTCGACACAATACATAATAACATTAAGGCGTTTCAATGCCCTCACTGTGAGCATCTAACCAGTTGGAAGAGTTCTCTGAAAAAGCATATCGACTCTGTACATCAAAATATAAGGGCATTTCAATGTGCCTACTGTAAATACAAGAGCAGTACAAAGGGTACTCTGAGAAATCATATTAACTCGGTTCATATGAGAATTATGGCATTTCAGTGCCCTCACTGTGAGCATATAAGCAACCGGGAGAGTTGTTTGAAAATTCATATCGACACTGTACACAATAAAATAAGGGCGTTTCAATGCCCTCACTGCAAGTACAATACCAACTGGAAGGGTACTATGAAACATCATGTGAACTCGGTACATTTGAAAATCAGGACGATTCAGTGCCCCTACTGTGAGCATAAAACCAACTGGAATAACAAACTGAAAAGCCACATCGACTCGGTGCATAGAAAAATAAGGCCGTTTCAATGTGCCCACTGTAGGTACAACTGCAGCGAGAAGAGTACTCTGAAAAATCATATCAACTCGCTTCATATGAAAATGGAGGTATTTCACTGCCCACACTGTGAGCATAAAACCAACTGGAAAAGTAAGCTCAAAGTGCATATAGACGCGATCCATGAAAGAAAAAGAAGGATACTTGAGTGCCGGCACTGTCACTATACATCCGTCTGGAAAGGCAATCTGAAAAAACACATCAAAACTGTACACAGCAGAGCCAAACGAAATTTTTTTTACTTCTCTTAGTAGTCAACAAGACTTGGTAATTGCCGTCAAGTAATATTCAGCCCAAGTTTACTCTATTTCATTTTCTGTGGGCCCTGTAGAGTTCATTTTATAATCTAAAAAAAAAATAATAATAATTATTATTTTTAAATAAAAAAATGAATGCAGCATCCAATTTAATTTATTATGTAAAATTACTTAGTTTTATTTTATTGTTTTTAGCTAAAAGATTGCTGGTTTATAATTTTTTTGCAAAAACAAATGTTTTATTGGGATATGTAGGTTTTTTTTTTTTTTTTATGGTAAATAGAAACAAAATATTTAAACCTAACAAGGCCTAACCTTATTACTACCTTCACACATAATTTTGGAAACGGTTTAGAAAACGCTCCGCTAGTTCAAAACGCTGTGTTACATTTTTCACTCCTAATTCTGAAACAAAGCTGTATTTTTCACTAATAATTCTGAAACAAAGCTATATTTTTCACTCCTAATTCTGAAACAAAGCTGTATTTTTCACTCCCAATTCTGAAACAAAGCTGTATTTTTTCACTACTAATTCTGAAACAAAGCTATATTTTTCACTCCTAATTCTGAAACAAAGCTATATTTTTCACTCCTAATTCTGAAACAAAGCTATATTTTTCACTCCTAATTCTGAAACAAAGCTATATTTTCACTCCTAATTCTGAAACAAAGCTATATTTGTTACTACTAATTCTGAAACAAAGCTATATTTTTCACTACTAATTCTGAAACAATGCTATATTTTTTTTTGAAGTTAAATTTATAATTTTGATTTAGATTATAGTTTATCACAGCAATGTATAGAATTTCAAATATGATTTTTATTTTTTTTAAGAAGCTTGTTTTATAAAAGTTAAACTTTATAATTGGAAAGTTCTCCGGCATATTGCTTTTAGCCTTTTACTTTTGTAAATGATAATAATCTGCTTTGTAGGGGGCAGGTGTAGCCGAGGGGTTAGCACACTCGACTCTGAAACCAAGGTCTAAACCCCGGCTGTGAGTTCGAATCCCAGCGGGGTAAGACATGTTGTTATGTGATTAGATGAGTAAAGTGACCAGATAACCCTCTGTAATAAGTTGATCGGGACTAAAACCCAAAAGAAAAAAACAAAAACAAAAAAGCATCTCCTTTGTATATATGATTAATAAAGTATTTTGAATTGAAAAAAGTTTTTAAACAGTGATGATGTATAAGCTTCTTGTAACAAAACCAGGCACAACCTCACCTAGTTTCATTTTTATCAAATCTCTACTTGAATAAAAAAAAGTTGGGCCTCTTCCAACTTAACTTGAATGTCCAAGTTGACTTGGATGCCCTATTAATACGATGAAAGTGGAGTGCAAGCTGGCTTGGTCCAAGTATACTTTGACTGTAAAACCCGGGTTAATACTTGGTTTGAATTGTTATAGTGTGAGTACCAGGTATACGTCGCGTCAGAGAGGTTACGTAAAGTGACGAAAGTTGCTGTGACGTCATGCGCCCTCCACGATTTTTTTTATCAGGTTATCTTTTTTTGCTCATAACAAACCATTGTTTACTAGTGTTCTGTAAGCATTTTGTAGTTTTTTCCTCTTTTTATTCTATTAAAAGCTTTTTTAACCTTATCATATATCAGTAACATCATTAATAAGCCAATAAATGTATACATTATAGATGATAAAACAAATAATTCTCACAAATAACTCAAATAAGATGTAAAAGATAACTTACTTACAGATGTGCTCTTTTTATTCTATTAAAAGTTTTTTTTAACTATTTTTAACCTTATCATATATCAGTAACATCATTAATAAGCCAATAAATGTATACATGTATAAATGTATTATAGATGATAAAACAAATAATTCTCACAAATAACTCAAATAAGATGTAAAAGATAACTTGCTTACAGATTATGTTACGCCACACAGAAAATGGATTTGTATTGTGGTAAAAGAGACATTTATCTTTTAAGGCTCTATGGTTGCACCCAAATTCAAAGCATTGAGACATTTTTCGTTTTTAAATTAATAAAATTGATTAAAAAATTATAATAAAATATAATATCACTGATAAAACTCATTTGTATATTCTTTGTTATGAGCCAGGCACTTTTAAACGTATGTGTGTAATGAACACACACTTTTTTACGTATGTATGTGACGTCACACTTCCCCAGCGTATTCACAGTATACAAGCCAGGTATATTTGATGAGCGTAGAGGAAAGTAGCATTATGCCAAATCCATAAAAATTCAAAAACTGTGTTAAATAGTTATTTGAATTGCTTTATTTCCTCCCTTACTACTTTACTCAATTAAAAAAAGTCCGCGCTTTTGGTTGTGAGATTTAAATAATAAATACAGAAACAAATAAACTTGCTGTATGTAAGTTCGTATCTCTCTCTTGATAAAGATGGCATTAATTCATTAGTTGTATTTTTTGCCGAATTAATTATTTCTGGAGGAGTATTATTCTCCACATTTTCGTCAAAGTCACTTGATTCACTCATTGTTTTTCACTAAAAACTCGATATAAACAGTTACTTTAATAAAAGAACAGCAAATTAGTTTTGTTAAATGTAAACAAACTCACTAATCGTGTGTAAAGCTGAAGAATTCCTCTTCTTTACCGCACTAGCGTGGTAAAGAAGAGGAATTATTTAGAACTATGAGACGCGCATGCGCAATGAATACAAGTACGTAAATAATCACTTTCTACGCATCTAAACAAAGATATAATGTTTATATTTCGTATCAATCGTAGATAAAAGTATTTTTTATTTTAAAGCCTATATTATTTCTGTTGCAAAATTTGCGCTGGTTTGTATGGGAATTATGGTCATAGTTACCAAAATATATATTTTTTTTTTTATAAAAATAAATTTGAAACAAGAATATTTGTGACTTATCATATTGTTAACCGATCTTTTCTCTGGTAATACTGGATTAAATAATAATAATTTATTAATTCTTCATAATAACAAAAAATAACATTTACCAACCATTAATAAAATATCTTTAGCATGACCTATTGGTCGCCTGCCTAGAGTAGTCTCTACAAAATTGTAATAACATTATAAAATATGTATACCTTTTTTTTTCTTTTTTTTTTCTTTTTTTTACATAAAATATTTAACTTCATATAGATTCCATTTAACAATTACAAATTATTAGATACTTCCTACCAAAAAACTTTATATTAATTTTGTTTACATATCTATACAGCTTTCATTTTTTTTTTTTTTTTTTTTTTCTCTCTTACATCCATATATTTTATCTATTTCAAAACTTAATAATAAATAATAAATAAATAAATAGCATAATAAACATTTTTGAATTTTATAAAGTGTAAAAATAAACCCTTTAAACATTAATTAACTATACATAAAAAACAGCAATCACACTTCACTATAGGAATAGAGACAAATTATAAATAATAAGATGCTAATGGATAATAAATAATTATACCTTAATTGACCAGTTAACTAATAATTAATTACCATAAATAAAGTACATGCAATAATAAATAAATAAATAAAAAATATACTAAATTAAACAATAACAAATTAACAACAATAAAAATAACAAATTTTTAAATATTATCATAGTTTTATTATTCTTTTATACATTTTTATTTTATTTTTTGTTTAGATGAGAAATTTCCTACGTTTAAAGGCATCTTCAATAAACATATTTATTTTGTCAAAACCCTTCCCATTTAGTATCTCAATAATTAATTGTGTTTCTAAATTTACAAAACCAAAATGATTTTTTCTCTCGTGATTTAAAGCTGGACAGGAGCCTAGAAAATGTTGAATAGTTTCAGGTTCAGACTGACCACAACAAGGGCACATTCTGTCTTCCTCTTTAAGCCATGGTTTATTCATTAAATTAAGCAAATCTCCTCGAGCTTTCAATATATTGCTTATATATGGAATATTGTTTTTATCCTGTAGATAAGCCTTACTTTCCATATCGTAGTTTAATATGCTGTACACGGTCCTTGAACTGCGAGCTTTTACTATATTCTCCTCGAGAAAGCCACCTTTCATTTTTATTATTAATTTATCTAATTTAGATTTCCATATGTTTGGTTCGGTTTGCCAATCAAAATCAATTCCGAATTTAAGATTTAGTTCCTTCCATGTTTTAATACTGGATTAAAGTGATTGCTGTAATGATATAAATGCAACTTCGGACGGACTTTATTCAGAACATATGTAAATGTTTCTGTGAACATTTTTAAGTATTCATGAAGCTTATCTGGGAGCTAACTCCGGTAAACGGTGCTTACCTCCCTGAAAAGCAGCGAGGTAAGCCTTTCCGGTATGTGCTGTCACCTCCACTGCGAGCTACACGTTCACCTCCTCAGCATGCGTTTACCCTAAGAGTGTGTGCAACACTTGTGTAAGTGTGAGCTTCAAATGTACAATTGGAATTTCAGGACGGGAAAAGATTCATCACCAATTCGATGAGAACTTTTTTTTTTTTTTTTCTAGTAAAATGAATTTTTAGAATCTTTGATAAAGAAAAGTAGACCTAAACATTCAAAATAGAGAAAACAATGTTTTACCAATATCTTGAATTCTAACGTAACGGTTTTAATAAAACTTAATATAGATATTGTCTGAAGTACAATTGAAACAGGCATGTAAAATTTCAACTTGATAGAAGCTGGGGGGGGGGGGGGCACATTCTAAATCAGTTTAGATTGGGGGGGGGAGGGTATTCGTAGTGATAACAAGATAAAGGAACTACTTATTCAACAAAGCAGCTCAACCCCCCCCCCCCCCCCCCCCCCCCCCCCACAAAATATAAATATACAACTAATAAACAAAAAAAATCTCCTCGCCCAAGTAACAGCAACTGTTTTAGAGCGTATTCGTTAGAAAATGTTATGCTGATGCTTAACACTGCAGTACAATATCTTACTGTATAATAAGTGATACTATCACTTTTACGTACAGAAAGCTTGATGTTCTTTCGTCACAAAATTATTCGGACTAAATGTGCCTTTAGACAAATTAATTATTTTGACAAATAATTATTTGTAAGTGGAAAAGAAATTAAGGTGGGTAACAGAGTAAATGTTCACTACATTGAAAGCATAAATTGATATTATTGATAATTCAAAATAAGAATATAAGATCCTAAACGGGGCTTTAAGCATCACTGTTTGAAATCACAATTCTTAATTTAGTTTATTGTTCCACACGGACATGTGGTGGTGAACCTGTAGCAAGCAATGCGCATGTCTTTAAATTAAGTTCGATTAAATGTGATTGATGTTGGTGATTGTAATTCAACAAAGCTAAAGCTTATTATTATTATTTAATATTACATTAGTGAATTCTTGAATTAAATGAACTCAATTGAGGCGTATCTGGTGAGCGCTAATTTATATAATACAGACACATTTTCCTCCCTTACGATTTGGTCATTTAGCTTCTGGAGAGAACAACAAATTAACAAATATTTTAAAGATATAACCGTAGTACATTTATAACCTTCTTATTCACGAGTCGTGTTGTGTCTTTAGTTTTATCTAATTTTTATTGCTTCGAAATTTGCGTTTGGATTATAGAAACTAAATAAATATTATTAAAAATAATGGAGGCGTCAGTCAATGAGAAAAGTGAGTTTTTGGGTGAGATAGCTGCCTTTATTTCTAGCTCCGCCTCGTCCTCTACAGGTAACTAAAGAACTATAATCTTTATAAAGCTCTTTTGTCTGATGGGGTCATCACCTCTCCCATGTATTCATACAAAACTAAAGAATTTCTTTTGAAACGATCGACTTCCGTTTTATAATTTCGTTAATTTTTTTTTTAATTCCAGTAATTCACATTTGATTTCATTAGGTTTGTTCCAACCATACTTCATACTAGTTAGGAACTGTCCGACGCTTGCGCATCGGACCACATTTGAACTTTTTTTGCTAAAGCCTGGGCCACACTTGGCCAACCTTTGGCGATAGACCCATTCACAAATGTTTGATTCCAACATTTGACTCCCCCTGCTGTAATGACGCACCAGTGACTAGGCTGGCCACTCATTGGCACAATGTTCCTTGGACAATATTTGATTCCAACATTTGACTCCCCCTGCTGTAATGACGCACCAGTGACTAGGCTGGCCACACATTGGCACAATGTTCCTTGGACAATATTTGATTCCAACATTTGACTCCCCCTGCTGTAATGACGCACCAGTGACTAGGCTGGCCACACATTGGCACAATGTTCCTTGGAGAATATTTGATTCCAACATTTGACTTCCCCTGCTGTAATGACGCACCAGTGACTAGGCTGGCCACACATTGGCACAATGTTCCTTGGACAATATTTGATTCCAACATTTGACTCCCCCTGCTGTAATGACGCACCAGTGACTAGGCTGGCCACACATTGGCACAATGTTCCTTGGACAATATTTGATTCCAATAAACAATACGCGGTTTCTCCCGCGCCCGTGAGAGTTGAAATAAATATTGCTGTAGGTATTTTAACACTCTCATCAGTTCACATAATATCATCTTTATCAGTTTCGTTTGCTGGATGCAGCCCGCGGGTATTAAATTAAACAAAAACATTAATTTAATTTTAAAAAGATAAATAATAATAGCACTACAGTCTGACTCATGAAAGAAGACGTGCGTTGACAGCGCGGGAAATCAGATGACACTCAGATTGGCCAACCTATGTGAGGGTAAAAATAAAGCCACTAGGTCTGTGGGTGAGGGTGGGGCAGTTAACTTGTTTGTAAACAAAAGAAGGTTATGTTCCTCGTACCAAATCGCGATCTTTTTAACTATTGTTGTCTATAGATTTTCACATCTTATTACGAATATATTTCAATATTTCTTCTAAGAGTTCTTTTTTCTTCATCACAATGATAACTAAACAACAAGGAGAAGGAGAATGTAGGAGGGGTGGAGGTTACGAACCCTTTTTAAACGGTTATCCCGAGGGCCGCGCCCCTCCACTAGAGATTTTTATTTTTACCTAGTTGGCTCAACCTATTGCCCGCCAAAATCTCGAGCTCTCATTGGCTTTCCGCCCAATGTGTCAAACTTTCCCGCGCTGTCAACGCACGTCTTCTTTCATGAGTCAGACTGTAATAAGGCATAACGTCACCTGCACAACCTATTGGTCTAGAACATTCAAAATTGGAAGTTAGTTTCCTTTTAATGATTTAAAAGGAAAATCCTTAAGCAAAAGGGTTTTCCAATCAGCATCTAAAAGTTCTCGATAGAAAGTAACTCGCAATATATCACGAAGAATTTATTTATAAACAAGCATGATTGAATTGAAATCACGATTACTTTTAATTTTATGATTAATTATAATAGCAAAATGAATTTAATTTATTATATAATAATTGAATACATTTATTATATAATAATATATTTAATACATTTATTTGTACATGTATCTGTATTAATATGCATTTAATTAATTAATTTCTATAGAATAATTCAATTATTTTTAATGATATACGATAATACATTCATATTATACATTTTATATTATATGCGTGATGCGTGGACCAATGTGTGGCCAGACGTTTTGGATGTTTGGGAAAGAAAGTAAGTATAGGTAATAAATCTTCTTTTAACATGGTTTTACTTAATAATTAACACTGATATTCTATAAAACATTTAACATATTTATTCTACTCATAATACAAATAACAACAACATTTTCTAAGTGACAGATGACAGATGTGTCAGTCCTCCCTCGTAAATCTGGATGATCTCATCTGGTTGAGGTGTCTTCTACACTCTTGCCCGTTGTCCAGTCTGACCAAGTAGTGTAGCGTTCCCTCTCTTCTTACCACGTGTCCAAAGTTCCATTTTACCTTTGCATCCTGATAAATTCTCACCTGGACTCTCTCTCCCTCCTTAAAACTTCTTCTTACTCTGGGTCTGGTCTCTTTGGTGGAGTTACTTGATGGTAAGGTTTCACTTAAAATGAGGTCGATTCGTGTTCTAACATTCCTGTTAAACATAAGGTGGTACGCGTTGTTCCCCGTTGAATTTGTAGTTTTACGTAGTTGCATCAGAATCCTACACAGCTTTGTATGTATGTCTCCTCCTTCGTCCATCATTGTTTTTAGACTCTTTTTGACGGTTTGAACGAAACGTTCCGCCTGTCCGTTTGTGGCTGGATGGTAAGGGGCCGTTGTTTTATGGGTGACACCATTAACACGTAAGAATTGTTGAAAAACATGTGATTTAAATTGAGGTCCGTTATCTGAGACCAATATAAAAGGTAATCCAAAAATTGAGAATTGTTGTCTTAATGTCCGTATGCACCAATCTGATGATGTAGTCTTTGTTGGGATGACTTCAACCCACTTAGAGAATGAATCGACAATTATTAAAAAGTAGTGACCATAAGCCGGTCCTGCGAAATCTATGTGGATTCTCTGCCATGGCCCCACTGGTGGCTCCCATGTATGCAAACGTTCTTGAGAGGGTTCGTTTTGTTTTAAGCAGCACATTTTGCATTCTTTAGCCAGTTCTTCTATCTCTCTATCCATTCCCCTCCAGTAGCAGTAGCTTCTTCCTAACAATTTCATTTTTACTATCCCTACATGTCCAATGTGTAATTATTTTAAAATTCTTCTCTGTAAACTTCGCGGAATAACCACTCTGTCCCCTTTGAATAAGCAACCTTCTTCTAATGAAAATTCTCCATCTTTAAGTCCTAGTGGTTTTAAACTTTTCCCTTCCTTCAACGCGTCGATAATCAGTATTAGTTCTTGGTCAGTTTCCGTTTCCCTTACAATTGTCGATCTCAGTACCGGTAATGTCTCAATTTGTTTCAGGCAATGTATAGTAGGATTGTCTTTAAATTCTGTCTTTCCGCTCTCTACTGGGAATCTTGATAAAAAGTCTGCGTTTCCGTGTTCTGTGGTTTTTCTAAATTCTATAGTGTAATCGAATCCCGATATAAAACTTGCATAATTAAATAGTCGCGTGGCCGTCATCGCGGGTAACGCTTTGTCCGGGTTAAATATCGCTACTAGAGGCTTATGATCCACAATAATTATTAATTTCCTTCCATAACAATATTGAAAAAACTTCTTCAGTCCCCAGTAGATAGCGGTGGCCTCCTTATCTATTTGGCTGTATTGTTTTTCCGTTTTTTGTGAGTGTCCTTGAAGCAAATGCTATAGGTTTGTCTGTTCCATCCTTATATCTGTGTGAGAGGACTGCTCCCAATCCAACTGGAGATGCATCAGTTGCTAAAGTCAATGGTAAGTCCGCACTAAAATGGACCAATGTTTTTTCGCTTGCAATTTCTTCTTTGACTTTCCTAAAACTTCTTTCACATTCTGGTGTCCATATGAATTTTGTTCCTTTTTTCAATAATTTGTTCAATGGGTTTAAAACTGTAGCCAGGTTTTTAATAAATTTGTTATAGTAATTGGTTATTCCTAAAAATGATTTTAACTCGGATACATTGTTGGGTTTACTCGTTTTTAAAATTGCTTCTACTTTCTCTTCTGTTTTGTGTAGTCCGTTTTCGTCAATCTGATGTCCTAGGTAGTTTATACTTCTTTTAAAAAATTTGCATTTATCTTGATTTAGTTTAAGGTTATATTTTCTAATGCGGTCCATTACCAATCTAACTCTTCTAATAGTTTCTTCCATCGTCTTACCTTGAATAATCACATCATCAAAAAAACTAGCCACTCCTTCTAAGCCGTGTAAGCATTTGTCCATGAATCGATTCCATATTGCAGGGGCAACTTTAATTCCAAACATTAGGCGGTTTACTTTGTAAAGACCCTTGTGGGTACTTAATGTTTGCCTACAAGCACTTTCCTCATCCATACGTAAATGTAAATAAGCATTGCTTATATCCAGTGTACAAAAATACCTTCCGCCATTCATTTTTGAAAAAATTTCATCTATTAACGGAATAGGGTATGATTCGTCCTTAATGAATTTGTTAAGAGTAGATTTAAAATCAGTGCAGATGCGGACAGTCCCATTAGGTTTCATAACCGGAACAATAGGAGTGCCCCAATCTGATTGCTCTATTTTTGAAATTATTCCAATTTGTTCCAATCTGTTTAATTCTTCTTCAACTTTACCCTTTATAGCAAAAGGAACCGGTCTCGGTTTAAAAAATATCGGCCGCACATTTTCTTTTAAATATAAGTGTCCTGTCTCATTTGGAATTATTCCGATTTTGTTCTTTGTAAATATATCAGAATATTCATGTAGCAAGGTGTTTAGTTGTGACGTATCCTCCGCATTTATCGTTCTAATTTCCCCCCAGTCAAGTCTCACTTCTCTCATCCACTCTCTTCCAAAAATCGGATCCACCTTTCTGTTTATAACGTACAATTTACCTAGAAATCTTTGTCCGTTATAGTTACAGCCCACGTATGCTACTCCCATTGGTTTAATAATTTCTCCAGTATAGGTCTTAAGTAATACCCCGGTTTTAAAAATTTTCTTTCCTGTATTCAGTCTCTTGAAGTCTTCCCATGCTATTGTGCTCAGAGCTGCTCCGGTGTCTAACTCCATTTTCAATTTTCTATCTTCCATTTTTACACTCACATAAAACTTGTCTTGCTTATTTGATTTTGAAATTATGTTCATGTCATACATGTGCTCTTCTTCAGAGTAATTCTCTTCTTCATCTAATATTTTATTTTCGTTCATATTCTTAGATCTAGCCATACATACCTTGCTCAAATGACCGCTTCTTGAGCAATATTGGCATTTAGTTGTCTTAAATTTGCAAGTATTTGCTCTATGTAAGCTATCCCCGCATCGATAACATTTTCCTTTTAATTCTTCAAAATTAAAACCTTTCGTTGTTCTGTTCCCATTATTTTCATTTATTTCTACATCTTTCCTATGATCTTTTCTTTTCTTTATTTGATTTAAACCTAGTTGTACTGTATTTTTTTGCATTATATTTTTGTTCTCTAATTTTGACATTTCAATTGCCGTCGCGGTATCCACCGCCTCTCTGAAAGTTAGCGTTTTCTTTTCTTGCAATAGCTTTATCCGAATATCTTGATCTATAATTCCTCGAATAAATTGTAAACGCATAAACATGTTTGCTACCGACTTTCCACACTCGCAGTTAAACTCACATTTAGATGTATTCTTTTTTAAATTGCTTACATATTCCGATATGGATTCCCCCTCTTGTTGTACCCGGCTGATAAACTTATGCTGTATAGCCCACACACTCTGTTGTGGGTCGAAAAAATCTTTTAAAATTTTAACTAGATCCTCGTAATTTTTGTCTACCGGGTCCTCCGGGGCGCACAGATCGGTTAGTTTTTCATGTACTTGAGGTGTCAATGCATGTAAAAGTAAATAGACCTTAGTTTCCGAATCGATATTTCCTTTTAATTTCGCGTAAACTTCAAATCGTTTTATAAAATTACAGAAAGTTTCGTCTTGTTGGTAAGGCGTAAAATTGATGTTAGAAATAGTAGAGGCCTGTACACCTCCACTGTTATGTGCTGTTATACTATTGTTCTTTTTCTCTAATTTAGCTTTAATTGTGTCCAATTTAATTTTTAATTCAATGTAAACATCGTCTATATTATACCTGTACTGCCGCTCTGTTTCCAGGAGTTGTTCGTTCGTAGTTGCCTGTTCAATTTCATCTTGTACCTGGGTAAATTTATCGTAGTACCCCTCTAAACTAGTTAATCTTACTTCAAGTTCAGGGGTTGTCCAATCTACTTTATTTTTTTCCCAGGATACCAGTCTGGTTAGTTGTCCCTTCACAGTCTCTTATTGTTCGAAATTTACTAAGATCTTGTGACTTCGTTTCTCCCGTCGTACTAGGGTTCGTTTCTGCACTCGTCGCCATTAATAAATCTTCTTTTAACATGGTTTTACTTAATAATTAACACTGATATTCTATAAAACATTTAACATATTTATTCTACTCATAATACAAATAACAACAACATTTTCTAAGTGACAGATGACAGATGTGTCAATAGGTATTGGATATTGGAAGTTCGGTCGTTCTCTTCGACCAACCTTCCAATACCTTCCAAACTCAAACATATGACGATATTTGCCAATGGTAGAGCGGCCATAGTTGGAACCTTGGAAGGTATTTGGCAAATGTCGGCCAATGTGTGGCCTCGGCTTAATGCACATGCGTCGTACAGTTTGAGGTGTGGTTGGAACAAACCTATTGACGCATCTTTGCACCTGTAAGAGAACTGACATTTTTCTTAGAATTTCATCTAATTTTTGCTCACGGAATTATCTGCCAGGATCGGTTGTCGGTGCGAGTGTTAATTTACCTCCATTTTCTATAGATGTAGTGTTAATTCTGTAACAGTTCATGTGGAGTGTCAAAAATATTACACAAACAAAAAAATTGAAAAGAGATTACACTAACACTTTGCATACACTTTATAGTAAGCTAGGTTATTTGCTAAACCAGGGTAAGCTTTAGAATGCCTGGCCTGCAATACACTGTTTTTACCAGATTACATTTTGAAATTGAGAAATTTTAAGAGATTATGCCCCTTCGTCTTTAATGTTTATTAAATAAAGGAATAAGTGTGATTATATCCCTTAGTCAAAACAGTGTTAAGAATAGAAGAGAAACATGTTGCGGGCTTGGTAACCATATTCTAAAGCTGTTCCAATTTGTCTCTGAGCCATAGGAACTGAGATATACGTTAAAATTGGTAGTTTGACGTCCGGATAGCTTATGAAACAAGAATTTATTTTTATATGCCATCTGCCTATTTATACGATTGTTCAGTTCCACCAACTTAACAAATATGTCTATGATTTAATCAAATTATCTAAAATGCCGTATCCTGCGATAATTAAATTAGGATTTTTTCAAAAATAATTAATAAATGCCCCTAATCAAATCTACCTGAAGGTTGTACAACAAAAATACTTATTTATATATGGATTTTATTAGGTACATTATTGTGTCAAGGTGATTCATCACTTTGATCAATCGGCGGTTTAGCGGTTTAATTGCATTAAATCCTAACATAAGTAAATAAATAAATAACCATTTATTAGGAATGTTTACATGAAATTTAAAAATATAGAAATTTAATTTTACTTTTCAAATTATTCCTAAACCAGCTGATTGCTGTGGTTAAATCCTAACATTACCTTCTCGAAAAATTACATCTTTTCACTGGATAAAAATGTTAATTCATTTTTATTTTTAAATATATTTAATGCTCATTTTTGCATTTTATTATGTATATTTGTCAGGAGGTAGGACGTGGCAACATCAGCAGTCGTACAGCCACTTTTCACCTCCAAACTCGGTAGTTAACTCTACCGGTGTTAACTTATAGTTGTGTTACAATTTGAATTAACATTGACAGTTTAGGTTGGCCAACCTTTTTGAGGGAAAAATAAACCTGCCAGGTAGTTATCCTTATAGTCCAGGAGATAACGTGCAATGAAGTGTCTGACTAACATCAAGCTAGAATTTTGTATATAAATAAATCTTTTGGTGCATTTTAAGAATACGTGGTCTGCTAAATTCGTCTAAGGGACGTAATCAAACCGGTGGAGAACGGCTATGTCCCACTCTTTTTGGTGGACAAATGATTGATGTGATTTTTGTGATCCTGAGTACGAACTTAGTTAGTTGACCAATAATCAAGTTGATGATAGTTTGTCACTTAATAGGTTAGTTAGTCAAATATTACTCCAAATTATTATTAAGTGACTGACTACCATCAACTTGATTTTTGGTCTAATAACTAATTTTTTACTCAGGATCATGAAAATCTCATTGTCCACCAAGAAGGGCGGGACATGGCCGCTCTCCACCGGTTTGTTTTTTTCAAATGCCTATTGCCAAGCTATGTCCCACACACAAACTTAGCCGACCACATATTCTTAAAAGGCACCAAAACATTTACTTATACACAAAATTCTAGCTTGATGTTAGTCAGACACTGCTCCTCTGCCAGTGAGATTTTTGTTTGCCTAGTTGGCCGGATCTTCTAAGAAGTCGGAATCTCAAACTCTCATTGCTTTTCTACACTTTCAGAGTAAACTTAATACGTAGCTGATGCATGTCACTTGTGATAAGCATGACTATTTGGTGTAAACTGATAACTGTTATCATATTGCAGGTTTACAGGCGAGTGAAGACACCGATGATTTTGTTGTGGACACTCAGCTCTTAATCCCTGAACAAACGCTTCAAGTTGACGAAAATCCACTTAGTTTTACTGGTAAAACACCCTATTATTATTATTATTATTTTTTTTTTTTTTGTAGTTTTAGTCCCGTTCAATAGCTTATTAGGTCATTACAGGACGGGGGTTATCCGGCCACTTTACTCATCTAATCGATGAGATCATCAGTGTGAAACACTGATTATTATTATTATTTTTTTATTTTTATTTTTTTTTTATTTTATTTTTTTTTTTGCAAAATGGCTATTCTATAGCTTGAATGATTTTAAGTTTGTTGTTGTTGATTAAGGTCTAGAAGGTCTAGGGGTTGTTGATTAAGGTCTAGGGGTTGTTGATTAAGATCTAGAAGGTCTAGGGGTTGTTGATTAAGGTCTAGAAGGTCTAGGGGTTGTTGATTAAGGTCTAGAACAGTGGTTCTTAACCGGGGGGCCGCGGCCCCCCAGGGTATTTAGGTACTATATATATTATATTTGGAGATTTTAAGGGGGCCGTGGTTACCAAAAGGTTAAGAACCACTGGTCTAGAAGGTCTAGGGGTTGTTGATTAAGGTCTAGAAGTTCTAGGGGTTGTTGATTAAGGTCTAAAAGGTCTAGGGGTTGTTGATGAAGGTCTAGGGGTTATGATTAAGGTCTAGATTGAGGTCTTAGGGGGATAGTTACGGTGGTGATTCTAAATTCAATTTTAAGTTTTTGGTAGTTTTCATACTACGGAAAGTTTAAATTTTAATTTAAATCAAATTATAATTATTATTTACTACGGGAAACAGACAGTGAAAATCTGTTTCCCGGTGCGGGAGTGTATTTTTCACAGTGGTGATTCTTTGAAGCAGGGATCTGCAACCTTAGGGCGAAACCTGTAGGTGCCGTAGTACCCTTGGTGGAATTTAATCGTAGAACAACACACATTTTTTTTTTACGTAAATTCCACACAGGGGACAGTGAGACCCCCAATTAATTAACGGGTTAAATTAATTAATTAAACATTTTCTTTTTCTAAAAATACCATTTAATTTTGATCAAAACAAATAAGGATTTTAAAATTAAATTGTATACATATTATATATTTTCATCAAAATGTTTTAGAAAAATTTGTACTTTAAAAAAAAATATATATATATAATATTTTGAGTTCGTTTAATTTTTATTGGGTTAATATTTTTTATTTATATACATATATTAAGAGTTGTTTTACAGATAACAGCAACAAAAATGATAGATTTTCTTACATACTCTGCCAAAGTTAAGCATTTTTGGCCTTAAATCCTTACTGTGATCCACTAAACCTTCAACTTGAATGAAGTTTTATACATCTACTAATAGTGATAAAAAATTTATTTTGGAACTTTTTAGTCTTAAATATTTCAGCAGCCCCCAAAAAACATATAAAATAAGTTTTATAATACAATGAAAAAATGAGAAAATTAACAGTGGTATATGAAATAATTACATAGGGGTCTATGGGACCCCCAACTCTAATTCTAATGAATACTGAAAGAAATCTAAAACTAATAACATAGGTATTGTTAGCAGTATTTACTCTGAAAGGTTCAAAGGTAAATTTGAAGGGAGTCTAGGTTTAGAGAAATACAGATAAAACAAAAAAAAATTAATTATAGTTTTTAAGGGGTCTGTGGGACCCCAATAAGTCGTTCTAGGGTTAAAACTCATGTGTACATTAAAAAAAAATAGCGGTTATATAAAGTAACGGGGTCGGTCGTGTTTGAGCGAGAGGACATCGAAACGCTCAAGTTACAGATAAAACAATGATGCCGTAAAACACAGTAGAAATATTTGGGTCGGGTTGCTGTAGGTTGTAGATAATGGTTTTATTGAAAGATCCCTGAGGCCACCAGGTCATGCAACATTTCTGTGAATCACAGAAGCATTTACAACACAAAAAGGAGCGCCGCGCTCCCCCCATGACCTCTCGAGAGTTAACAGGTGGTTGTTTACTTTTTGTTTTCAATTATTTGTCAATATCTTGGAAGCTAGATTTTTTTTGGGAAAACAAGTGATTTGATGAGATGTCAAGGTGGGACTAACATTGTTGTGCCACAACTAGGGTTACTCTGACCATAAAACTAACTATTAAAATCAAATAATACTCTTTTTCTATTATTAAAATTATTTATTTATTTTTTTTTTTTTAACTCCAATTGTACTTGTGCTGTTTTTAGGTGCGGATAATAATGAGGCGACTGGAAGTGAGTGGAGTTTGCAGAACTCTCACTGTCCTCGTACTGCACAACTACAGTCTGATCTGCAGATTCACGTTGACTCAAATCTATACCTAAAGAGTTATCTAAAGAGACATTTTGACCCGGTACGCAAAGAAATAAAGGCATTTTACTGTGACCACTGTAAGTACAAAAGCGGCCAAAAAAGTACTCTCATAAATCATATCGACTCGGTGCATTTAAAAATAAGATCGCTTCAGTGCCCTCTCTGCGAGTATAAAACCTATTGGAAGGCCTATCTGAAAAGACACGTCGACGCCGTACATAAGAAAATAAGGGCGTTTCAATGTGCCCAGTGTAAGTACAGAAGCAGTCGGAGGAGCGATCTGAAAAACCATATTGACTCTGTTCATTTAAAAATAAGGGCGCTCCAGTGCCCTCACTGCGAGCATAAAACCAACTGTAAGGCTAATCTGAAGAAACACATAGACTCGGTACATAAACAAATAAGGGCGTTCCAATGTGTCCACTGCGTGTACAAAAGCAGCCGTAAAAGTACTCTGAGAAATCATATCGATTCGGTACATCTAAAAATAGGGGCGTACAAGTGCCCTCACTGCGATTATAAAACCAATAATAATGTTATTCTAAAGAATCATGTCGACACAGTACATAAAAAAATAAGGGCATTTCAATGTCCTCACTGTGAATACAAAACCAACAGGAAGGATCATCTAAATAGACATGTCAAATCAGTACACAGGATAAAAACACCGGTACAGAAACAGATAAGAGTATTTCAGTGTCCCCACTGTGAATATAAAACCAAAAGAAAGGATCATCTGAGTAGACATACTAAATCTATACATACGTAGAGGAAGACAGTTCTACGCAAGTGCAAGTGTTTGTCTCTGCTAACTTACTACCTAGATGTGAAGTACAACACTGTTTGAGGGAGAGCCAAGCTCGGTAATACCAGTGTAGCTGCTGTTGAGTAGTAAAGAGTGCAAGTTTACTCCATCTTATGTTTCGGCCCTCGGTAGAGATTATTTTATAAGATTAGGAAATAATCACTATATGTTTTGGCCCTCGGTAGAGATAAGATTAGGAAATAATCACTTTATTTCACTAAAGTTAATACTGCATCCAATTAAATTTGTAGTATAAAAATGCACATTTGCTAGTTTCAAACGCGGGGCAAAGTATGACTTGTCCATTGGTTTCAATGTGAAACTGAACACCGAAATGTCACATACTTAAAAGAAACCTAAGAAAGTAATATAATTGAAATTACTGTAAAATCTTGCCTTTAATACGTACTTGCTTTTAAACATTTTAATTTAATTTTATACTTGAAAAGAGCATATTGTCCCAATATAAATTTAGTCTATCGTAGTACATGTTTATTATTGAGAGAATCATGTAAAAAACTTCAAATTACTTTCATAATTTTTTGAGTTCGGGTATTTCCCTGTATTTACCATATATGAGTAAAAAAAAAAAAATTATGTTTTTGGAATTTTATTTCTGTAAAATATGTAAATTAATTTGTATATTATATTTGATTTTAATAAATAAAATATTTTTATGAATAATACATTTATTTATTCATCACCTTTATCTTCTTTTATCATAAATAATAATATATATTTATTTTCATCAAATATTTTATACATAAAAATATTATTTCACAAATATTATATTAATATTTTATACATACAATTTTTTGTTTTCTTTTTATTTACAAATATTGTAGGTTTTATTGGTATATTCAGTAGTTCACATTTTGGTGAGGACCAAGTAGAGTAAAACTAGAGCGAGGACCTTCAGTAGAGTAAAACTCTAGAGCGAGGACCCTCAGTAGAGTAAAACTCTTGAGCAAAGACCCTCAGTAGAGTAAAACTCAAGAGCAAAGACCCTCAGAAGAGTAAAACTCTAGAGTGAGGACCCTCAGTAGAGTAAAACTCTAGAGCGAGTACCCTCAGTAGAGTAACACTCTAGAGCAAAGACCCTGTCTCATTAAATTACATAGTTTAATTATTGTACTAGAGCGAGTACCCTCAGTAGAGTAACACTCTAGAGCAAAGACCCTGTCTCATTAAATTACATACTTTAATTATTGTACTAGAGCGAATACCCTCAGTAGAGTAAAACTCTAGAGCGAGTACCCTCAGTAGAGTAACACTCTAGAGCAAGGAAGATTGGGTCAGAATTTGGGGTAGAAATCGGTGTGGTGTAAACGCTCCCAAGTTGCAACGATATATCGTGCCATTTATCTTCCTTCAGATTGCACCGACAAATCACAAGGTGTAAGGCCGGCTTTACACTGCTTTTGAATAAGTAGTTCCCTTTTCTTGTTACCACTACGAATCCCCCCAAATCTAAACTGACTAGAATGTGCCCCCTCCAGACCTAGCCACTGGATACGCCACTGCCTCGGGGTATGTTTTTTTGAACCTGTAAGTTTAAGCTCCACGTACCTGCAAAGAGGGCAGACTTCAGACATATTTGAAGAACTAACTTACTAATATCAGCTAATAATATGTTGACCTTAGGAGTCTTCTAAAAACATTAATGTGTTATTATTTGCCAAGTGTTTTCCTGTGATCGTCGAGATATCTTAATATAACACGATTATAGTATTATTGTAGATAGTTCTCTTTCATTGTAGTTTTAGTTCGCAAATATTATCTATAATAGACATAAAAATGTGGACACAGAGATAAGGGGCAGTACATTTTTTCAAACACCCCAAAACCAAAAAGGCAACCCTGATTAGCAAGATCGTTACAGCTGGTTATTGTTGTTTGTTCAGTTTCATTATTCATTCTAAATCATAGACTAGAGACACTGTACATAAAAATATAAGGGAGTTTCAATGTGCCTACTGCAAATACAAGTGCAGCATGAAGTATACTTTGAAAAATCATATTAACTCGTTTCATATGAGAATTGTGGAATTTCAGTGCCCTCTCTGTGAGTATAAACACCACCGGAAGAATTCTCTCAACAGCCATATCAATGTGGTGCATAAAAAATGGGCATTTCAATGCCCTTACTGTGAGCAGAAATGCACCAAGAACTATAATCTGAAAAAGCATATTGACAGAGTACATAACAAAATAAAGGCATTTCAGTGCCCTCACTGTAAATTCAAAACCAAAACCAAAGATTATCTTGATAGACATGTCAAATACATGCATGGGAGGAAGACAGCTCTGTAAAGGTACAAGTATTTGTCTTTCCAAACTTACTCTCTTGAAGTAATAGTCCAGGAGATAGCGTGCAAAAAAGTGTCTGACTAACATCAAGCTAGAATTTTGTGTAAAAATAAATGTATTGGTGTTTTTTAAGAATATATGATCGGCTAAGTTCGTCTGCGGGACATAGCTTGGCAATAAGCATTTGAAAAAAACAATCCGGTAGAGAGAGCGGCCATGTCCCACCCTTTTTGGTGGACAATGTGATTTTTATGATCCTAACTACGAACTTAGTTAGTAGACCAAAAATCATGCTGATAGTAGTTTGTCCCTGGACAGGGAAACACTTTGATTTGGAGTAATATTTGACTCACTAACCTTTTATGTGACAAACTACCATCAACTTGATTATTGTCTACTAACTAAGTTTGGACTCAGGGTCATGAAAATCACTTTGTCCACCAAAAAGGGCGGGACATGGCCGCTCTCCACCGGTTTGTTTTTTTCAAATGTCTATTGCCAAGCTCTATCCCTCAGACAAACTTATAGCCAACCATATATACTTAAAAAGCACCAAAACATTTACTTGTATACAAAATTCTAGTTTGATGTTAGTGAGACACGTTTTTGGGCTCTTCTTTAGACTGTTACTCCCCTTATAAAAAACAGAAGTTTGAAATTCCTGATATGCTTGTTCAACTACCGTTAGTGATAGGATTAGTTCTAACTTATGGTAAACACTCACCTTGTAAATTAACTTTTAAGTATCTACCTCTTCACATTAGGAATTATATACTTTTCACACTGTTATACTTCACAAATCAGAACCAGCATAGTAATTATTATCATTTGTGCTTTTACAGTTTTTTGGATTAGACGTGGTGAACTACCAGTTCCCCCAAATATATTCAAATATTACTATGACGTTTGAAGGAATTTTTCATAATGTTTGACTCATTAGCCTGAGGGCTCAGTTAGACTAGAGAGGTATTATTATTTCTTATTGTTATAGCGCTTTTATGTGAATATCTAAATGTAATCTAATTAATTGTCATGCTTGCAATAAATAAATTTATTTTTAGGCTCGAAAATGGCTGGTAATAGCCGAAACGTTGCCAGAGTTGACATGATTTAGAGAATTCTTCTTCCACATTACCCTCCCTTAAAGGACCCACCTACGACATTAGTAAGACACTTTTTTGCACGCTATCTCCTGGACTATAAGTTTGATTCTTAATGAGATTTTAAAATTAAAATAAACGGTTTTACTAAAATACAAATTTAGGTGGCATAAATACTGTTGAGAATTTGAATATTGCCTACAGTCTACAGGGGTAGAGGTCACTAGGGATGGGCGGAACGGAACGTAACTATAAAAATAACTAGTTCCAGTGTTGGAACGGTTCCAATCGTTCCAAGATTTCATGGAACTACGTTATTTTTGGAACGACTTTGAAGTTTATATTTTACTGTCGAGTTTCATTTAGTTAATAAATTTTTATTGTTTAAATTCGATACAAATTTGTTACCACCATTTTACAAAAAAATAATATCTTTTAAGAATTATCGAGCAAAATAGTACGAAACGTAACTGATTAAAGAGGAAACGGAAACGAGAAAACAGTAACGAAACTAAACAACTAACTTAAAGGGAACGTTAAAAACTCGTTTCTCTTGGAACGAAACTAATGATCTTCGTTCCAAGCGCCAATACGTAACGTGTAACGTAACTGAAAAGACGAAACGGGAACGAGATAACGTAACGAAACTATAACTCGGAGGGAACGTAAAAGATTCGTTTCGCGAGGAACGAAAACTATAGTTTCGTTCCAAGTTCCAGTTCCAGCCAAGCTGGAACGTAACGTGTGTGTCTTATGTTATCTTGTATAGTAGAGTAGAGTAATAGAGTGGGGATGAGAGCTCGAGTCTCGGAATCACTCCAGTTATAGTGAAGCGTTATCTTTTTCTCTTTCAGAGACATTGATGCCTCTTTGCCGCTTTTTTTCTTTTAGGTCCATAGTCAACTTCCTCTTGTCACTTTCGCCCTTCGCCACTCGTTTCGTTTTTTTAGTTTTGTTTTCCGCTTTAGTAAATAGTTAGTAAAAATACGAAATAAACAGGTGAAATTTAATTTGTTTTTTGTTTAGTTTTAGGATCTCGTTATGGAAAGAACATATTCTAGTATTTAAAAATATTATTTATACTGGTATAAAATATACTTTTAAGTAGTTACCATAATGTTGTATCATAAACATTTTTATTATACTGTTCACTTGGTTGCAATTAAAATATCAATATAAAAAAAATATAAGATAAAAAGATAAATAAAGAGATCTTAATATTATTATTATAAAGTTTGTATTTAATTTCAACTTTTCATCGTCAGCGTCAGTGAAGAGTGGAACTATTTAATAAAGAAACGAAACTTATTGTAGAACGAACATGGACTAGACTCAGGAACACGTGAAGTATAAGAGAAACTGTTTCTTTGGGTCATAAACTGATACGTTCCAAAAATAACTAGTTCCTGGAACTAGTTATTGGTTTGGAACGAAACGTTGTAACTCGTTCCACTCATGGAACTGTTCCTCCCATCCCTAGAGGTCACCTTGAGAAATTGCCCATACCGGGTCAACACGTTGTTATATAGGCTTGATGGGTTGAGTCAACACGTTTGTTATATAGGCTTGATGGGTTGAGTCAACACGTTTGTTATATAGGCTTGATGGGTTGAGTCAACACGTTTGAGGGAGCGAGTAGGTTGGTAGTAGCTGTTAAGCTGCCAAGTAATAAATAAGTGTAGATTTACTCCATCTCGTTTTTTTGGGTGTGGGTAGAGATTATTTTATAAGATTAAAGCTTGGGCTCCACTGGAATTTAGTTGCTTGAAGTGAATGTGCAGGGGCAAGAAAATTTAGTTATTTTTATGGTTTTGGCAACATTCTTCCAAGCTTCAATTTTTTTGGAACGAAGTTCCTTATGGTACGATCATGCATGGGAGGAAGACAGCTCTGTAAAGGTACAAGTATTTGTCTTTCCAAACTTACTCTCTTGAAGTAATAGTCCAGGAGATAGCGTGCAGAAAAGTGTCAGATTAACATCAAGCTAGAATTTTGTGTATAAGTCAATCTTTTAGTGCCTTTTAAAAATATGTGGTCGGCTAAGTTCGTCTGCGGGACATAGCTTGGCAATAGGCATTTGAAAAAAACAAACCGGTGGAGAGCGGCCATGTCTCACCAATTATGGTGGACAATGTGATTTTCATGATCCTGAGGACAGAATTAGTTAGTAGACCAAAAATCAAGTTGATGTTATTTCCACACTTGATAGGTTAGTTAGTTATTTAAATATTACTAAAAATCAACGTGGTTACCTGTCAAGGAACAAACTAAAATCAACTTGATTTTCGGTCTACTAACTAATTCTGTACTCAGGATTATGAAAATCACATTGTCCACGATAATTGGTGAGACATGGCCGCTCTCCACCGGTTTGTTTTTTTCAAACGCCTATTGCCAAGCTATGCCCCGCAGACGAACTTAGCTGACCACATATTCTTAAAAGGCACTAAAAGATTACTTGTATACAAAATTCTAGGTTGATGTTAGTCAGACACTTTTTTACACGCTATCTCCTGGACTATTACTACCAACTCAGTATTTGTGTTCTACATTTGAATATTGTAATTGTAGTTCATTGTTACTACCTTTGTATGTTACCTCAAAATTATTTGATGTATTTTTTTTTTTTTTTTTTTTTTTTGTAATACAATAATATTTTTTTATTAGCCTAAGGCTGGTTTCAATACCACGTGTCAAATACTCAAATGTAAAGCTTGCCAAAGAACCTTTTTCATACTGGGCAATGAGTAGGACAAATAAGTGACACCGAACACCAAAATGCCTCCTCCACGTACTAAAATAAAAAGAATCAGGACTTGAATGAACAGTCAAACAAAGTAATAAAATTAAAATTACTGTACAATCGCTAAAATAGGCAGGCTGAAATGTCAGGAAAAATTTAAAAATTAGCTCTTAAAATTTGAGGATAATTTAATGTTTGTGCACTTGGACCAAAAGATTCCAAATTTTTTTTTTTTAAATTGTTATTTAGTTATTTAAAGAGGAAAAAATATTATTTAGATTTATTAATTTTTAAGCTGCACTTCGACCTTCTTTAATGGGCGATAGACGTGCAAAGTGCTATCTCTCTTAGCAATAGAACGTGCTGGACATGGATGAAGTTGAACTCTTATGGAGGGTTGCTTTGTTTGAAATAACTAGGAGTACAGCAGGCTAACTCACAGTCATCTTCCGTTGGGAAGGATGAGACCTGGATGTCAGTGATGTGGGTAACCAGTATCCATCCAGCATCTCACCAGTGAATACGAGGGGCTGACGGATCACAGAAGAAGGTCGGGCCTCTCCGCACCCCTAGAAATATCGATGGCCTGAAAGGAAGGAATGATCAAGCTAAAAGACTTTCTTAAGATCACAGGAATAGCGGAGAAAATGTGATGGAGAAGCAGCTCTGAGTGGACAGCAGCTAAGATTAGATTTGTGAGTAAGATATATGGTTGGGTCCCCCCTAGGCAATGTGTTATAACCCGAGCGGAGGGCAACCAACCTTCCTGTAGATAGTTATTGTATATAATCCTCTATTATTTATTATTCTGTCCCTAGTTTTTAAGTTAAGGGCTGTAAACTTTCAGCGTTGCTATTATATCATATTTACCATGTACAAGTAAAAAAATTAAAATTATATTTTTCCGTGGTAGGCTGTTAAATAGTAACTTTACAGCCTTAAAAACATAGCTAAAATCCATTTTTTCATTACGTGAACTTAAACATTTTTTCATTACTCCTAGCTGTAAAGAAAACATTTTTTACGATCTAGGACAGAATTTTTTTTTTCTTTACAGCTGGTAGTTATCAAAACTTCCATTTTTAGCGCTGCAATCTTTGTAGAAATGCATCTTAGTACGATTAAAATCCGCTAGATGTCAATGCATTTTATTTATTTTTTCTTATAGTGTAACCTCTTTTTTTTTAAATCTTAAGTATGTACTAATATTTGAAATTATTATGTTGATTGTTGATAAATATTTAATGTTTTTTCATTGTCTGCTACCTCGGAAAAAATAGCATATGCTACACGACTGTGAAGTGTTTTTTCTTTACCTTGGCAATATTTACTGTCTCGCTTCACTCTACAGTAAATGTAATTGCCGTGGCAAAGAAAAAACTCACTTCACAGCCTAGTAACATAATATACTATTTTAGAATTTTATTCCTGTAAAATACGTAAATTAATTTGTATATTTAATTTTAATGAATAAAATATTTTTTACGATTAATACATTTATTTTTATTTATTCATCAACTTTACATTCTAACATTAGTACAGTAGATTTCTCACACCAAGTAGACATTCGGTCCAGGTGAATGCTTTTTGTGCTACTTCTTGCTAAATTTAGCTACCACCCCTGGAACAATCCTTAACCAAGGGTTGCCTGGCGTCCTGGTTTTAAATAGTGACGTCGAAAATAGATACATAATTTTGTCGCAATAAAAACTAAAACTAAAACCACATACTTTGATTATTTGTTTTATAAAATAATTGATTGGCACGAAGGTAAGTAAAGATATATAAAACAAAAATATTTATCTATACATATTAAATTAAATTTTGTCTGTACTTGAGAAATCTATTACTTTAATGCAGTGGTGCAAAGTGGCACATGTTACAGATTTGGTTTCATCCAACAATATTGAGCAGAACTAGAGTTCTTAAATAAAAGATTAAACACAGTTTTTTTATTTAAAAAATATGCTATTGCGCTCCCTGTCATTAAGTTCCAGTTTGGACCAGAGTTAATGATATGAAGCCTTGATAAGATACAAGAGAACAATAATATAATAAAATTGAAGGTTAAGGAGGTTATCTATCTGTTTAGTATGGTTGGTCTGTTGAAGTAGAGAGGGTTTTGCACTTGGCTTCCCTCACTCCTGTAAGCTCTTTGGCCTGTATTATGAAAATGAGGAGAAGCTAGATGATTTCTTTTGGTCGGGCATTCAATTTGATAGTCTGACATCTTTAATTAACCCTAGAATGTTAAATGTACGTAAAAATTACGTACAGTTTTAGATTAAATGTGAATCACAGAAAAACTGTAAACCACACAATCTCCACTCTCTAGCAGTGCTTCGTCTAGACCTTCCCGTTGTAGTACATACTCACTTCAGTTTTACCCGATGCGTTAGTGAGGATTGACAATTATTTTTCATTAAGTCACCACGTAAATATTACGTATAGTTAGTCTTAAAGTAGTATACATTTCTACTAATAAATTAACACAAAAAATAATAAATAAACACAAAAAATAGTAAATAAACTTATAAACAATAAAAATAAATAAATAATAATAAAAAAATAAAATAACAATAATATAAGTAATAATAATTTGATTAATACATAAGAGTTTGGGCTTTTTACATTTCAATAAAAATGTAATTAATTAATAAATGAACACGATAAACACATAAGTAATAAATGAACACCTAACAATTATAAATAAAAATATCAATTTTTGCTAAATAGTTACTTAGATTCGTGACTAGTACTGCATGTGCTTAAAAAATACGTAGATTAGCGTTAAGTGCAGAAAAAATAAGGTTAGCGTTGCAGGGTTAGGAATCGATCCAAAGTGATCCGTCCTAAAGGAAACTAGCCCCTCTCTCTCTCCGGACAACCAGTCCCCACTCTAAAAAACTGCATGCTTAGCAAACGTTCAGCACATTTGAACCACCCAAGCTGACAAAATGCATAGTAGCTGATCCCACAGTCTACATCCTGTTTATTAAACAGAGGAAAACTAAGTTAAATGACTTATACAAAAGGCACGTGTCATAAAAATACATAAAGTTACCATGCTTCCCAAAACCACGCTGAGGAACGTCTTACTGGTCCATCACTTTTGGCTTTCAAAAAAAGGTCAAATCTTTTCCGACAGATGAAAAGTACTCTGTGGGGGATTAAAAACAAAACGTTGAATTTTTCGTCAACAGATTGAAAAAATAGATTTCACGGTAGGAGGAGTTTGTTACATTAAACGGTGATTATGTTGAAAAATGATAATTTTCCTTGAAACTTAAATAAATTTACTTCACTTTTATGCTAATTATTAATTTTTACTGCTTCCTGAATTAAAAATGGGAGACTTTACTTATCAATCCCCTCTCGTATATAGCTAACAATGATCTTTTTAAGAATTAATTAAGCTATTGCTTGGATAATTGAATGATCAGGCAACTAAGGTTTGGATAATTGAATGATCAGGCAACTAAGGTTTGGATAATTGAATGATCAGACAACTAAGGTTTGGATAATTGAACAATTAGACAACTAGGGTTTGGATAATTGAACAATCAGACAACTAAGGTTTGGATAATTGAACAATTAGACAACTAGGGTTTGGATAATTGAACAATCAGACAACTAAGGTTTGGATAATTGAATGATCAGGCAACTAAGGTTTGGATAATTGAATGATCAGACAACTAAGGTTTGGATAATTGAATGATCAGGCAACTAAGGTTTGGATAATTGAATGATCAGACAACTAAGGTTTGGATAATTGAATGATCAGACAACTAAGGTTTGGATAATTGAACAATCAGACAACTAAGGTTTGGATAATTGAATGATCAGGCAACTAAGGTTTGGATAATTGAACAATCAGACAACTAAGGTTTGGATAATTGAACAATTAGACAACTAGGGTTTGTATAATTGAACAATCAGACAACTAAGGTTTGGATAATTGAATGATCAGGCAACTAAGGTTTGGATAATTGAACAATCAGACAACTAAGGTTTGGATAATTGAACAATTAGACAACTAGGGTTTGTATAATTGAACAATCAGACAACTAAGGTTTGGATAATTGAATGATCAGGCAACTAAGGTTTGGATAATTGAACAATCAGACAACTAAGGTTGGATAATTGAACAATTAGACAACTAGGGTTTGGATAATTGAACAATCAGACAACTAAGGTTTGGATAATTGAACAATTAGACAACTAGGGTTTGGATAATTGAACAATCAGACAACTAAGGTTTGGATAATTGAATGATCAGGCAACTAAGGTTTGGATAATTGAATGATCAGACAACTAAGGTTTGGACAATTGAATGATCAGACAACTAAGGTTTGGATAATTGAATGATCAGGCAACTAAGGTTTGGATAATTGAATGATCAGACAACTAAGGTTTGGATAATTGAATGATCAGACAACTAAGGTTTGGATAATTGAACAATTAGACAACTAGGGTTTGGATAATTGAACAATCAGATAACTAAGGTTTGGATAATTGAACAATCAGACGACTAAGGTTTGGATATTTGAACAATCAGACAACTAAGGTTTGGATAATTGAATGTTCGGATAACTGACATTGGTATAATGTACACTGTACTGTGTAGTTATAAGCCCTGGCTGGCTAGGCCTTCCACGGACTTGTTATGCTCTTTCTACAATTAGTATTAACTTATGACACTCAGATTGCCAATGTAAATGATAAAAAAAATAAATCCACTAGGACAGTGGAAGGGGTGGGGCCAGTGACATTTTTATTCCCCTAGTTGGCCCGACCTTCTCGAATTCAAAAACCAGTGTTCTCATTGGCTCCCCACCACATTTTTTTCTATTTTCCCGTGAAGTCAAAAGTTAATACTAATTTTAATAAGAGTACAGTTAAATTAAGAATACCCCAGTTAATTAAGAATACCCTAACATGTCTGAACAAAAAAAATTGATGAAAGTCGGTTTTTAGACCATTCGAAAGATTATTTTTATAAATAAAAACATTAATGTAATGTAATCAATGTTTAGACTATTTTTCTTTTAAAATTCAGGAACAAAGCTCTCCATTTATCTGGGTTTTGTAATTTGGTGGGTAAGTCTATTTTTCCTCAATGCACCTCAATTAATAGGGGAGAAATCAGAGACAAATAAAAATAATAGTCGTTATTTTTATGTCATTTATAAATTATAAATAATCATTCATTTTATTTTATTACAAAATTACAATTACATCATCCATTAAGTTATTTCAGAAGATACACATATTTTAAAAAAATAAATCAAGCAGTGCAATTTTTTTTTTTTTTTGTAAATAATCTCAGGGATTTTAATTAATTATATCCCGTTTACTTTAAAAGTAAAACCAATTTTAAAATCCACAACTGAGACTTTAAACAAAGGAGGAGGAACAAAAATAAACAACTAAACAAATAAAAATATTTGCACCAATTCCATAAACACAAAAATGTAATTACCATTGTAGAAATAGAAAAAAAAGTAATACAAAAAGATTAATATTGAAAACTCAAAAGAAAATTATAATCATCCTTAATATATAATCAGTACAAAATAAATAAATGTGACTTTACTTAATATAACTGAATGATAGTTTCTAACAAAGAAACAACTTCCATAAGGACTCACTCCCGTAAGAGTAATTATACTTGTAACTAATACAAACATTGAAAGAGATCCAACGTCACAAATATTTTATTTAAGAAAAAAAAAAAAAAAACTTGTGTTAAAAAAATGTTCAAGGAGAAAGTAGTTATTAAAAGGAGACTGTTTTTTTGACTGACCTCTAAAGAAGACAATTAATTTTGTAAGAGATAAGTTTAGGTAGGTAAAGACTCGGGCAAATGCTTTCTTTCTTATGTTAGAAATGATAACAGGGAGACGTGCCAGAAACCCTTCACCTTGCAGACGGACGGACAAGTCCGATCGGAGGTTACCTTTGCTCAAAGTGCCTAGGACTGGATAATACTCCCGTTTAAAAGTCAAGAGCTGACCGAGTTCTATTGCTGTTTGATGAGACACCGCGGTGTTTTAGTGAAGGACCTTCATGATGGCGTTGATACGCTCGACGATTTCATCTCGCTTCTTGTTCAAAGTGTTCTCCGCTTCTACAAACGGACCTCTTCCGATCTTACCCGGGACCAGCTTGTCCACGTACAGAGACTGTTTCTGAGTGTAAACCTCTTTCAGGTTCTTGTCGGTTTTCTGAAGTTCGGATATTTTGTCGGCGACGTCGGGGGCGTCCGGTCTGAGCTTGGCGAGGAGCTCGACGATGTGTTGGGTGTGGTTCTTGTAGTCTTGGTTGACGGTCTTGATGGCCGACGTGTAGGTGGCGACTTCTTTAGAGATTTTAAGACGGGCGAGAAGTTCTTCTTGTTGGCGGTAGGTGGTAGCACGGGCGTCCTGGCGAGACACGACTTTCTCGACGAGACCGGCGACACGCATCCTGCTTTCTCCTGCCTGGTCACGACTGATACTGAAATCCAATCTGACGTAAATAATGACGCAGGTGAAGAGCAAGAACAAAGCGACTACGACGAGGAGGGGCTCTTGAAGCATCAGGACCCTGGGGAAGATGTAATCCAGTTCGAAATCTTGAATGTGGTTTTCGACCAGGCGTTGGGCGGAGATGCTGATGACCGGTCTGCCCGTCGTGTCTAAGTACGTGCTATGTCTACTGTCGGGGAGTCGCCTTACGTCGTAAGGAGTCTGAAGAGAGATACTCTCCACACCTTCTGGTAAAATAATCTTGGTAGTTATCTCTTCGACAATCATGTCGTCGAAAATATGGTCCAACAGTCTCATCTTCAATTTGTAATTGTCTCCCGAGTTATAAAGATATTCGTAGCTAGGGACATTGTAGCCGAGAGTGTAGTGGGTCTTCCAACCCCCGAACAGAGGGAACCTGGGTCTCAGATCCAGTTGGACCGAGTCGGGAAGACTACGGAGGTGTGACGTGGAGATATTACCGATGTCGTCTCTGTAGTAGACGTCTCGGGCCGCCGCGGGCAGGACGGTCCTGAAAGACTTGACACTGGAGACGCCGCTACCGGCTTCTCTCTGGTATTCGTACCTCGAGAACGGTCCCTTCAGTTTGGCACCGACGTGGACCACGTCGATAGTTTCCTCTACGGCGATATTTCCCCAATGAGACACCTCGATGACTCGCTCTAACCGAGTCACTCTCAAAAACGGATTGTTGTTTTCGTAATGGATGGTGACGGGTTCGGATTTAAAGGGTTCGGCGTTGTGATACGGACCGTAAGTGACCGTGTTGTCGGACTGGGAGGTCGGGTTGACTCTGGTAAAGGACTCGACGTTCCTGTCCACCAGTTGGAACACGGAGCTCTGCTTGGTCACTTTGTAAGGGCTGTACAGGTAACTACTTCCCGTGAACTTGACCAACTGTTTCTCCCTCTGACTGATAGTCGTAGGGTAAGGGATGAGAGCGTCGCTCAGCACGTACTCCACCTCCACGGAGGCGGTTTTACCGGCCGCTAAAGCGTCTTTCAGATCGATCTGCCAGAATTTAGCGGGGTTACCTTTGACTTGAGTCGCAGTGACTTTCAGAACCAGATTCGAGCTTCCTAACGTACTGGCCGAAATAAAAGCCACTTTGTCGTTGTAGTCCGGTTCCACGGAAAAGAGGAAATTCTTTACGGCGCCTTTACCGGCATTCTCCACGACCAGTTTATTAGTTACTTTGCCGAGTTGACTCGACAAATCCAACGTCCGATCGGCGACTTTAATAACCACGTCCGATGAAATTACAGCTTGAGAACGGACGTCTAGGCAGAAAAACGCTAATAAAACTAAAATACTACATACTAATGATAATATATTAGCCATTTTAAACGAAACTATATCATAGACACTAAGCTAAACATTAATAATCATTACACGACACTGACACTGGTCAAAAGCTTTTCTGACACGTCTCAGTTCAACAACACGCCGGCAAAAAGCAGGGTCGCCCTTGAAACTAAAAATACACCTCAATACTCGGCAAAAATATAGTGGGAAAAAATGATTTAAGAACAGGAGAGTTGAAATCGATCTTAATAATTAGTTTTAGTCAATCGATTCAATTAACTAAAAGTGTGCTGATAAAGTATTATTTAATTCAAAGCGGTTGTGGGTTTTGGGGAAAATTAAATATAAGTTACGACATCACTGTGTACCCTCCCCTCTTATCAGTGACGTTTTGACGTTTTTTTTGCCTAATCTCCATTCACCTTTCTGCCTTTTTGTTGGAAATTTTTATTTCTGATTTTGTTCAGTTAATTATATCATATTTAATAATCCGTGCCAAATTCTCATGGAGAAATGAAATAAAACGTACAATAAGACCTGTGTATTGTTTTCCTCTTGTTCTCAGTACTGTTTTATCGGTTTAACCGTGTGACATCAGTGACAATCTGGGTGCAATTAAAGCCTAGTGTTTTTTTAGTGTGCCTTTCTTTCTAGTTTTTTTTCTTTCACTATGAAGTTCTTCGTCGAGAAACGTTGTCGATAGAGTTTAAATATTAGTCAGTGATTCGATCGGTTTGCTTTAGTAGGTATTTTTAGTGGTGTTTAGGCATGTTTTTGAGTTTATCTGAGTGTCTGTGAGCAGCTAGTCGGTATTGAAGATATCCAAGCATCATGTTTAACAGTATGAAGAGTCACCTGAAGGAAAAGTCGGGTAAGGAGGTCAAGTTCGTTCCTCAGAAGTCGAGTTTGTCGCGAGCCTCGAGACAGGGCTCGGAGAGCAGCATTAGCAGCCTGATCCTAGACCATCCTGTCTCGGCACCGCAGAATCCTCCGCTGCTCAACTCGGCCGTCCAGGCGTCCAACCCACCCCCTTCACCCACCGGCCCCGATCTCCACCAAATTAAATTGCTATCTGACGGCAAGGTATCTATTCACGTTAAATTTTACCGACCTGTTCAATGTACCTTTTGGTTGATCCTTACTATACTGAACATTTCGACATCTACATTTAGGAATAAGTGACATGATCCTTCCTTTGCTTAAAAGTTATAATTCCCTGTTCATACTCCGTGTCTTAGCAGTTTCCTGTTAAACCCCAAAAGAAATAATAAATTTCCTGTAAGGGTTGTACTTGGTTTCTCTTCTACTACTGTAAGCATCTTACAGAGGTGCGGTGCAACCTGATATTAACCAACACCAAGATAAACTCACGACTAAAGAGAAAAACTTTGTATTTGTACTGGTTATTTTGTACTTAAATCATAAGTACATGGTTTTCCCAGGGGGTTTCCTCAGTCAGGTCAATCCTTTGTCATGGTGATGAATTCAGGCAGAAATTCCAAGACAGAAGTCCGTTTTAGACATCAGGGAACATTTTTGGTTCCGTGTTGTCTGTCACTCTATTTTTTGCAAAACAACATATCCTTTAAGCCCTATGGGCATAAATTTACGTTTTAAATTTTTCTTTGCAAAAGGCCTATGGGCGTAAATTTACTTTTTCAATTTTCTTTGCAAAAGGCCTATGGACGTAAATTTACTTTTTTCAATTTTCTTTGCAAAAGGCCTATGGGCGTAAATTTAATTTTTAAATTTTCTTTGCAAAAGGCCTATTGGCGTAAATTTACTTTTTTCAATTTTCTTTGCAAAAGGCCTATGGGCGTAAATTTACGTTTTCAATTTTTCTTTGCAAAAGGCCTATGGGCGTAAATTTACTTTTTCAATTTTCTTTGCAAAATGCCTATGGGCGTAAATTTAATTTTTAAATTTTCTTTGCAAAAGGCCTATTGCGTAAATTTACTTTTTTCAATTTTCTTTGCAAAAGGCCTATGGGCGTAAATTTATTTTTTCAATTTTCTTTACAAAAGGCCTATGGGCGTAAATTTACTTTTTTCAATTTTCTTTGCAAAAGGCCTATTGGCGTAAATTTACTTTTTTCAATTTTCTTTGCAAAAGGCTTATGGGCGTAAATTTACTTTTTCAATTTTCTTTGCAAAAGGCCTATGGGCGTAAATTTACTTTTTCAATTTTCTTTGCAAAAGGCCTATGGGCGTAAATTTACTTTTTCAATTTTCTTTGCAAAAGGCCTATGGGCGTAAAATTATTTTTTTCAATTTTCTTTGCAAAAGGCCTATGGGCGTAAATCTACTTTTTCAATTTTCTTTGCAAAAGGCCTATGGGCGTAAATCTACTTTTTCAATTTTCTTTGCAAAAGGCCTATGGGCGTAAATCTACTTTTTCAATTTTCTTTGCAAAAGGCCTATGGGCGTAAATGTACGTCCTTATGTTTTTCTTGTTTGGAGGCGCACATTAGTGTCAGTGTAAATTTATTTAATTCTATCCAGCGCTATCTCTTGGCTGGGCATTGCAAACCCTTTTATACCTAATTTGCTATAATATTATCTAGACTTAACCCGGTTTTCCCCAGCTTTTTTTATACAAGCTTTTTATGTATTTATACAGGTTTTTTGTACTATATATTCTTATGTATACATATTCTCATTTAGCGACTGCAATTTTTAATTTATATCACATTTATAAAAGTATTACTATAAAATAGGGTTTATAAATTATCTTTGTGTAATAATAAATTATAAATTAGCTTAAATATAGGCAGTGAAAACAGATGACGTCTTAAAAAAAGTGGGATACATTTAGTGTGTAAGGTAGAAAAAACCTCCGGCCAGGGGAACAACCTTACAATAAATACCTCAGTTCTCAAAGGGAAAAATTAAACTTCTGATTTTAATGAAATTTGTATGGTAGGTCGTAATTAGCTCTTTGTTGGTCCCATATAAGTTTCAGCCTTCTGCGCTCATTTGTTTCTCTTCCTCATGTGCACAAACATACATTGATTTGCACCTGACTTCAAAAGTACGCATCTGATTTTGTATGAAGCTTTTATAGTTTATTGAAAGTAATAGCTCCATATCACCATATCAATTAAGTAATCACCATATCAAAAGCAGATAGCTCCAGATTAATTTAAACTGTCTTCAGTCTTTAACTTTTGCTAAAAATGTAAAAAAATTTGACAGATTAAATAAAACTGGGGAAACATTTAAACAAATTTGACAATAATAGCATGTTAAAGCATAAAATCAATAAAGTAACTAAGGGTCATATAATGCAAGGACGTGTCACACCAGTAACAAGGTGGCGAGTACCTCTAACCACCTCACTGGTGGCAAGTTCAGATAATTGAGGTTCTACTGTACTCACATTTACACAGTAGTGAAATAGAAATTTAAAGCTCGAGAGGGCCTGCAGCGGTTTTAAGGACAAATGCTACACTTGTTGAGATCTCATGATGAACTAAGTGAAGCTAAATAAACAACAACTGCTTCATCGTTGTTAGCGCTCCAAGGTTGCCAAAACTGGCACACCGATTGTCGACACTATAAGTAGAGAGGATGCCAGTGGTAGCTCTGACACAAAGGAATATGAATAAAAAAAAATGGTAACAAAATACTTTGAACTTTGTAATTTTGAAGAAATAAAAATTATATAAAGAGTAAAAAGATTTTACAAAAAAATAATAAAAGATTCAAATTTTGTTAATATTAAAAGTATGGTTAGTAAGAATAAAATAAAAATAAAAAGGTTACGTAGAAAGTAAAGAAAGGGGTGTGTAGAGGTGGTGGCTGTCCCGCTTCGCAACTCACTCCCAGTATTGGGTGGCAGGTCGGAAGTCCGTCAGCAGTGGATTGAGCCGTAGAGAAGATAGAATAAAAAACCGTCGCACTCGATAGTAAAAAGTGACAGGATATCAGGAAACTAGTGTACACTAAAACAGCAGTGGCCCACCAGTTCAGTCAACTAGGACTTTACTCAAAACTTTTACACTGAACAGCACGGAGAAAGTAAGGCACAGAGAGATGTTAAACCTTCTGTGGGTCAAAAGAGACTGAATGTAGAATTCCCTTTAGCAGAAGGTATAGGAATAAAAGGAATGGTGGTGAATATAATTGAAAACGGAAGTGAACCAGTCGACAGTAGCAGAGAAGGTTGAGTTAATTGGATTATCAATCCAAGGACTTTTAAAAAATCAGGCTATAGATAATTACATTATACATTTTAAGAAGAGTAAAGAAAGTGAATTTATCAAAAACAGTTTTATAAAAGGTAAATAATTAAGTTAATTCAAAGTAAAATAATAAGAAAATAAATTAAAACCTAACAACTAAATGGCCGTAACAATCGTTGATAAGACAATGCAAACTATGAATACTAGAGATCTTTTATTTTTCTTCTCTTTCAAAATATTAGACGGAGTGATCATCCTTCTAGCTTCTTAACGCATCTAGTCTCATTCACCATCAGTGATAATCGTGTTTCACCTTTCTAGTGTTTTTAAGTCCCCCCCCCCTAAAAACAAACGTTTTGTGTTTTTCAGGTGCTATCCCCTAAAGAAGTTTCAGTGATCGCTAAGAAGGAAGACGAATGGAGAGGAAGGCTGGAGAAGAAGGACACAGAGTGGAGTAAGAAGTTCGAGAAGAGAGAGACGGAGCTCCTCAAAGAACTGGCCGAGAAACAACAGATGTGGAGCAACAAGGAAAGAGAACTTACCGAGGACCTGCTCAAACAGACCAATGAACTCAAGGACACTCTTAAACTTGCTGAAGGTACGCCCCATAAATTAAAAATTAATAAATAAATAAATTAGCGGATAAGAAGCTTTCCGTGAATACTTAATGTATTTTAGGAAATTATTGATATTTCCCCAATAGTTAGTTTTGATGTATTTATAATAATTACAAGATAAAAAGAATTTTTTTTATACTATGTTTTTAAATTTTCTGTCATAAATCAAATAAAATTGATTGAGCTATTTCTGTCATAAATAACACGTCAAAATGAAAGATCGTAAATATGGGATATGTCAAAACAAATAAAATAACTTGCGGATTTTTTTCCGAACTAACTTTCCATAGAGCAAAATTTTCTGAAAACGAATTAAATTCTGCTGAAAGATGGCTAAGAGTATTAGAATAATGCATTGTCATCGTGTTCTGAGCTATTCTAAAAGTTTCAAATGTTTAGCTACTCGGGAAGTTAGTTAAAAATCGATTGCAAGATATGTACTGGACAAACAAACAAACAAGAAAACAAGCTAATAAAAACGTAGTAAAAAATAAAGTATTACACTTGGGTGGATATTATTTTTTTTTTTTAAAAAAAGTAGGTTGAATTAGCATCAGACAAATTCTTCCTCAATTTTGCTTGCAAATCGTCCAATTTTAATATATTTGTTATATTAGGTTTGTTCCAACCAAGCAGTGTCCGTATCGTCACGGGCATGCGCAACGGATAAAAGCCGTTCCAACCCGACTTGTGACAGTGTTTCATACCGTCCTCATAACTGTTCTAACCCACGCAGGGATCGTCTGCGAACCGTTTACTGTACGGTCCAAACGATCCTCTGACAGTACTATGTACTGGTTTGTGTGACCATGCGCAGATATGTCAATTGTCACACATGTTAAAAGGAAGGTTCCCTGACTGTTAGGTTTCTTTCAATGTTTTTAATACGGTGTGAATTATAGTCCTAAACCTGTTCCAACCTGACATGAGTTTATTACAGTACAATGTTAGCGCATGCGTATAAAACCTGTCCTAAAGAATTCCCAAACAATCCGCAGGGCGATACAAAGGACGGTACAAATAGTGGGGTCGGAACAAACCTAATATGTACGAGTCTTGAAGGCTGGACTGCAGGAGGCAAGAGCATTGTAGCGGCTAGAGGTTTTCATTGCGCCCACCCTACTTAAACCTCCACCTACTTTCTAGGGGTTTTAGTAAGTAGCGCCTGGCTGCCTGGAGTGTTAACAAACTCAACTGATAATGCCACTATCCATGACAAGGACCTCTCAGGATGGAAGAGAATGTGGGGGGTCAGAGTAAATAGTGCTGTTAATATATATTTATATACAAGATAAACAAATTGCCTTAGCAGCCAGTAGAGGTGCGCTACCATCTGCTCTCTACTAACTGCCTCCTACAATGAGACCTTAGATATTAAACACCTAATTTAATTTTACTTCGCCAACATTAAGATTATTAAAAATCAATTATTATTAACTCTCTATCTGATTGTTATTGTTTTTAGAGATATTTATAAATTATGCTTTTGTCGACAAACTTTATATTGTTACTATTTTAGTTTAAATAAATTTCTACTTACATATGTAATGTATATGTATTATAATACATACATTATACCTTTAGATTAGATATAAATGAAATATAAAAGTAATTAAATTATAATGATAATTCAATATCTGTCTTTTTATCACATAGGTATATCAGAAATAATGGTCGTTTTTTTCTTTCTTAATTTTATTGAGTTTCAAGTGTGAAAACATTTAAATTTTATTCGTACTGTTTCTCATCTATGGATATTTATGTATCATCTTTATTCTAGTTGATAATGTTTAATTATAATTGCTTTAAAGGTTAATTATTGCGGTGAGATTATAGTGTTAGTTTGTTATGTAATGAGAGAAATGTTTTCAAATCTATAGTTTTTAGTGTTTACTTATTGAAATTGGTGTTGAGATGTTTCAAAGTCATAAATGTTGTCATGTTTGAGGATAAGGTTGCACCATTTTCCTTCAGATCAAACTTGAAGTGCTTATTTTATGGTTGGAAATTGACTTATTTATTGTTTAGAATTGACTTCCTTTTTTTTTTTTTTTTTTTTTTTTTTTTTTTTTTTTTTTTTTTTAAATAGTTGTAATCCTGGAGATAATGTGCAAAAACGGGAATTTCTTTAAATTGTTACTCCCCTATGATTTTTTAAAATATAAACGACTAAATAACTATTAAGACAAAGGGATGTTTAGTCCAATGTACTTTGGGACAAAGGAATTTCAAACTTCTGTTTTTTATAAGGGGAGTAACAGTCTAAAGAAGAACATTGCATACATCTTCTTTAGATAGTTGAATTGATGAACAATCTAAAGAAGAGCCCAAAAACGTGTCCAACTGACATAAAGCTAGCATTTTGTCTATAAGTTAATCTTTTGGTGCCTTTTAAGAATATGGGGTTGGATAAGTTCGTCTGCGGGATATAGCTTGGCAATGGGCATTTGAAAAGAACAATCTGGTAGAGAGCGGCCATGTCCCAACCATTTTGGTGGACAATGGTGGTTTTCATAATCTTGTGTACAAAATTAGATAGTAGACCAAAAAAGTTGCTGCTAGTTTGTCACTTGAAAGGCCAGTTATTTAAATATTACTCCAAATCAAAGTGGTCACCTATCAGGTGTCAAACTGACATAAATTTTTGGTCTACTAACTAATTCTGTGTCATGGATCATGAAAATCACATTTTCCACCATAATAGGCGGGACATAACCACTCTCCACCGGTTTGTTTATTTCAAATGCCTAATGCCAAGCTATATCCAGCAGACGAACTTAGCCTACCACATATTCTTAAAAGGTAGAAGCAGAAAATTCTAGCTTGATGTTAGTCAAACACTTTTTTGTAGAAGCAGAAAATTCTAGCTTGATGTTAGTCAAACACTTTTTTGTACACTATCTCCTGGACTATTAAGAGTTAACAAATGACAGACATTAAAAACATTTAAACGTATCCAGTTGTACCAACTCTGTTCTAGAAACCGGTCATATATTTGATTTTGATAATTATGAAATTCTACACTTAAGCCAAAAAAAGGACCTATTAGAGAACTTAGAAATTCAAAGAGCTATCCAAGACACAAATATAGCATGTTTTAATGAAAAATCTAATCTTAACAACTATGCTCTTGTAAAACCAGTGAAAAACATTTTTTTTTTTTTTTTTTTAAATAATGTCTGATAGTTGTAAGGTATTTTAGTTATAGCTATAGCAATATAAAGCCTTGTCCACACTAGTAGACATGTTGTACGGTTTTGGTCTCAGAGACATGTCTAGCGATTTGTCTATAGACATCGGTTAGACAAATGGCGTCTACGGTCTTGTTGCTAGACCAAAAATCGCATGTCTATGATTTCGATTCTAAATGGTAGACACGGTGCAACGTTAGGCATGTTGCGTAACGTGTCTACAAGTGTGGACGCTAGACCTAGACAATAAACGGTCTCAGAAGACTACTGGTCTATAGACATGTTGCGCAACGTGTCTACTGGTGTGGACTAGGCTTAAGGAATTATTGTTTACCTATAAGCAGTTGAAAACAAAAATGTTTTCCTGAACCATGCCTTTACTGGGTTCTGCCTTGGATCTCAACTCCATATCCCTTACCTTGTTCCTTCCCTAATCCATCTACACACACTGCTATAGTCTACCCCCACCTTGTATTGTTAGTTTGTCATGAAAATTTGTAAAATAGTTAGCTTAGTACAGAATTAACTCTTACTAAGTTAACACGCACACGGAAAAATATATTATATGTTGAAACGTGTATGTGAGTTTTAATAAAAAAATTGTGGTCTTTAGATTGTTTTTATTTCATTTTTTTTTTATGCACTTAACAAATTTATATGATTAAATGCATATTATTAATTTTAAAAATTCCTAGTTGAAAAGTTGCTTCTTAATTTGCTGTTATTTATTTACTTATTTTTTTTCAGAATTAAAAAGAAAAGTGATAGACTTCCAGGAGGAGAAGGATCAGGTGGAAAGCTTCCAGACTCAGGAGATGGCCAAAATTAAACATCTTGTTAGTAAAAATCAAAAATGATATCCATTTTTTAAGGTGCTTGGAGGGGGGGGGGGGGGGGGGGGGGAAGGTGTCGGAGTGTCAGAAGGGGAATTTGTATCTGGAGTCAGGTACACAGTCTGGCTGAAATCTTTAATATTGTCGAGATTTTTACTTTTCCTCTCCTTATGGTAGAAAAAGTATTGTTTTCACTCAAAAAAGTTGTTCGAGATTTCAACTGAATTATCCGTTTTAAGACCTCCTGATTCGTTTTCAGCATGACGTATGTATGTGTGTTATCATGGTAGCGCCCAGGGTATTTAACCTAGAGAGTTGAAACTTGGCAGAAAAATCAGTCCTTACTTCTAGTTGTGCCGCCCGGAAAATCAACATTTTCCGCCACCTTGAACCCAGTTTGCTAAGTCAGCAAAAGTTTTTAAAAAATTGTAGAAAATCGAAAAGTGGGCCGATCGAGTTGAAATTTGGCACGAATGTACCTCTCTGTATGACAAACAAATCCACCAAATTTAATTTAGATATTGGCCGCCATTTTGAAATTATCCATTTTTGAATTTTGAATACCAAAAGTATACATAATTTTAGACATATAGCATATCGTTGGAACCGGTAAAAAATATGGAACAAATGTAAAAAACACTGATGAAATTCCATTAATTAGTTTAAAAGTTATAACGGACATAATTGTTAATTAGTGCGATAATTTTGTTAAGAGCCAAAGTTTATTTTCATCTGTCAAAATACCTCTCTCAAAGAACCTCGCTTACATGACCCTCAATAACATGTCAACCTCAATTACAAGTGCGATTTTCAAATCCCCTTGAGATTGTCATAACACATAATGTTAAATTAACCTCTATAACGCGACTATTATTATCCAAACAACCTCAATAACACGGATTTTTTCCAATTCAAAATGTAACTCAGAACCTCTATAAAATGTCGCTTTGAGAAGTCAACCTCTATAACTCGACTCTATACAGGAATGGGTCGACCTTAAACAAGTCTAGACTTGAAACCCCCCCCCCCCCTCGAACCTCGATAACACGACTGATAACCAAAATAACCTTGATAACACGACCCTCAACAAAAAGAGCACCTCGATAACAAGACTGTTTCCCTAATCCCTTTGAGACACTTAACTTTGCCCATTCTGATCTGTACTGGGGATTCTGGTCTTAATAAACGTTTTAACATTGACTATCCAACTACTGTAAGCATAATGTCGCTACAATGTCTTGACTCAGTTTAGATAATTAAACAAAAATTAAACTAAATATGTTACATCAATACATCCGGCACCTATGGTTCCAAATACATAAGGTAATTGTGGAATTACACGCCAATGAAAAAACAGTGTATATTAAGAAACTAGCTGACATGGCTTTTTATTCACACACACACGCTGACACTTTTTATTACTTTGACATTTGTACCCCATACCCCTGTGTACCGAAATCAGAACGAAGTTTTACTAACTCAGAAACCTTCCCGGGCATGCGTCCAACCATTCCCCAAAGTTTCATCGCAATCGGATGATAGATACAGATTATAGAAATATTTTTCCTGTATTTTCCATTCATTACTTTGACATTTGTTCCCCGTACCCCTGTGTACTAAAATCGGAACGTAGTTTTACTAACTCAGAAACCTTCCCGGGAATGTGTCCTACCATTCCACAAAGTTTCATCGATTTAGAAAGGATGAACGATTTAAGCAGGCATAAGAGACAGACAGACAAACATTCATTTTTATGTATATAGATTTCAGCGGAATATTTAAACGTTTTCACTCTTTATTATCGTATAATTATTAATTATAATGTTTAATGTATGCAGTTGCTGGCGAAGGAGAGGGAGACAGCTGACCTGTGTTCTAGTCTGAAGGAAAGTCAGAGTCAGGTGGAGACCATGAAATCAGAGATCTTCAGGTTGAAACCACTCGAAGAGAAGGTCGCAGATATCGAGGTAATTACTCTAAAAATCGTAGTTAGTCATCTAATACTCGTATATTCTTATCCCGGTTTCAAAAATATGTAGATCAATATTAGTTAATTTGGAGTATGTATTTTTTCCGATTGTACGATGTTCACAACTTACAGTTGGGATGTAGGGTGTATTGTTTTGGTTACTTTATAACGTATAACGTAGGATTTAGGATTTATCCTATAACTGCTTCTCAGGTTTTCCTCTCTTTTTTTTCTTTTTTTTTCGGTGTCTTTTTCTCACCTGTCAAATTACTCTCACATAAACTGTATAAAATTGCCATATATATCCGCTAAATAAATCCTCATACAAAACATTTTTAAATGAATATTTCAAATTTTTAAGTTTTAAGTAGTATTCATACTACGGAAAGATTCAATTTTACTTTAAATCAAATTATAATTATCATTAACTACGGGAGACATACAGAGAAAAATAGACCCCAGCACTGGGACATGAACCACGGGCCTCCTATTAATCCGTTACAGGTGCTCTTACCAACTTAGCTATACGGGAGAATGATTTTTCTCTGTCGTTACCGATACAAATTCCCTGAATCCAAGCTTTCAATCTTTTCTACAAGTCTAGCCAGCCAAATATTCACGGCAATAGAACCAGACTGAGGATTAACACTTATAATGGTAAGAGCGCCTGTAATGGATTAATAGGAGGCCCGTGGTTCATCCAGCTAATCAGCTGGATAAACAGATTGCTTTGAATCTAACGTTGTGAACCTTGGACAGTATTGTCCGTTGGCTGATAGTGGAAATGTATCTAACATCTAAAACTTTATTTTTCATATTTAGGATCTGTCAATAAATTAAAATATCTAATTAGTGAATAACGTAAGACTCTATAAGGTTTACCATCAGCTACATTACAAATAAAAAAAGAAGTTTTGTTGCATGCTGTGTGATTTCTTTTTTTTTTAATTAATTTTAAAAATAATAAATAAGTTGGATTAAATAATGAAACTGTATCTGAGATTTTTTTTTAAAAAATAACAATTTTTTATACTCATATATTTACACTCATGCATTATACTTAGGTATTACACAGGGACAGCGCAAGAGGTCTTGGCGCCCTAGGCGAAACTATTATAAGGCCCCCCCATCCGCCGATGATTCGATTGAGCCACTCACTTTTAGGAAATATGAAATATAATAACAAAACAAATAAAAACAATTTATCCCAGATTTATTATTAATCACTGCTACAATGTAAATAGATTGCTAACGCCTGTTCAGTTAAAATAGTTGCCAGTCCTACTGATCTCTCATCGGTCATACATGACTTCAGCCCGAAGGGGGGTCCGGGGGTCCTCCCCCGTAAAATTGTAGAAAATTAGGTTCAAAATGGTGAATTTTGGGCCTTTATTTAGAGCTTTTTCAGCTAAAGAAAGCAATCACCTAAAAGTTTGTTTCAAATTGTTTCTGCAGAATTTTTGAAACATTTATTAACCAAATAGGTTTTTAGACTAAAAAAATAAAACATTTACCATTAACGCTGTACTTGTACTATACTATTAATTCTTTCTGATTCATTATGAAATACCTTTACAACATCCTATATACAGCAACTGAAACTAGGGGATACACTCTAAACTTAGTATATAAACAAACAACCATTAAAGTATGCAATAAACAAACACCAAAATAGGTTAATGTTTGTTTCCCACATAAGTATGTAAGTGGGAATCCCAGTTTTAAATGTTAAAATCAACTTGACTATTGATCCATAAACAATAATCATTTATTAGCAAAATAATTATATTATTAGTTTTAAATGGCATGAAAAATAAAACATAAGACATGTTCAACCTTAATTGATATTTTTTCGTAATTTTGTTGTATTTGAGGGGGGGGGGGGATCTCTCCTAATTTAGGTTATTCATCCATCTTTCTTTATAAAATATTGACTTCTTGGTGGGCAGGTATTTTGCGGCGCCCCTCAGTCCCTGGCGCCCTAGGCGGTCGCCTAGTTCGCCTATACGGTCGTGCCGGTCCTGGTATTACACTAATGTATTGTACTCATGTATTTTGCTCATTATTCACTTTTATGAATTTGTATAAAAGCTTTTCAAACTAGTTAAATTCAAGAAAGTTTTGGACTTTTTTTTGCAACACCAGCCTACCGGCCAGTCTGTGTAAATAATGATGTTATATTAGAGGCAATCAATAATACCATGTTATTTACCGGAGAAGTTTATTGTCTCAATTAGCATAATAGAAATGCAAGTTGATTTCTCGGCTGTTTTGTCGAGTTTTTCAAATGGACTTTTTATGATACTTAACCTCTCAGGTACAAACATATGTTTAATCTTTTGTTATAATAACAAAGTTTTGACGTTCTTTACGAGGAGATTTAAACTTTTAACTATTTCTTCTACAAATTATTTAACAGTCTTCTTACTTTATGGTACAGTAAAAATAGTCTTTTTACATTGATAAATTCGTGCTTGCGTTTTGGCATTAGAAGACAGATATAGAGTCAAAATCAGAGGATAACTAGAGTTGAGGGTATCTATCATTAACTAATTTTTATTCTCTTTTTCTGGGATCTAAAGGAAAATCTGGGGGCTAATCACATTAAAAAGTAATTTTAGAGCACTATACTAGAGGAAAACATCTGTAGAGAAGTTATTCGGTGCTAGCATACGTCTCCTTAAAATTATGATTTTTTCTCACAAAACAATTTGTATGCTGTGATTATCATTTTTGCATGATTTTTTTCATAGATATTTTGGCAAATTTCAAAGTGCTTTAACTCAGTTAAATTTAATAAAAAAAATTTTTTCCTGGACCGAAATCAATGTTTTTTCCTATAATGGTCTAGAACAGTATCTACAAAAGGTCTTCAATCTTTTTGGTTTTAGTTTGAAGGTCTGTTTCTAGATAGGATGGTCTATAGCGGGACGGAAGAAGTTGCCAACTTTCGGAGTTCACAATGGTAGGGAATATCTGTCTAAAGGTGGCCGTACACGAAGAGGAAATCCTCAAGGTAAAAGCCTCCGAGATTTCCTTGAGGACTTACTCCTCCATATTTTCTCGATTTAACCCTCACCTTTCCCTACCCGAACATAAAAAATCATCAAGGCCGACTGCGTAGTTCTGGCTTCCAGAAATCCATGCAGAAATAGTTATTTATGCACCTAGGGAGTAAAGTAAACCATTATTCCCTGAGCAAAAAAGTTGGTTCTTGAGGTGAAGCCGAAGGAACCATGTTCCTAAATCCCGAGGCGAAGCCAAGGGAGATAATTATTGTGATGGGAATTATAGCACTTTACTCCCGAGGTACATACAGTATTTCATTTCCAGTTGGGAGAAAATTCACATTTTCATCCATTGCACAGTTTTTATTTATTATTTTAATAAATAACAATAATTGTTAGCACTTTTAATAGCAGATATAAGAGATTCATATTAAACGCGTACAGTTAAATGTACCTTTAGGAAGCTATTATAAGTTAAACAGAAAACACCGATAAACTTTCTATGAAGAACACTTTGTAATATTTAGATCATTTAGATTAAATATTCAATATAACAATTTTAGAACACACATTACTTCAAAAACAAACTTGACATTCTATCAAAAATGAACTGTCAACAACTTGACATCAACACTCCCCCTAGTTGTGAAGTTCAGTTCATAGTAGTCCAATTTTACTACACAGATACTTGACCCTAGGAGAGTGTAGTGGTTTAGTCAATAGATCAGCAAGCTGCTCTTGAGTTGCCACTTTTGCAATACCTATGATACCATCAGTCACAAGTTCTCTCACATAAAAATGACGAAGACGGATATGTTTTGTTCTCTTGTGGTACTCAGGATTTTGAGCTAACTTAATAGCGGCTTCATTATCTACTTGAAGAATTTGAACATTATCTTTTAGATGTCCTAGTTCATTCAATACATTCTTAAGATAGACCATTTCTCTAGCTCCTTCACTTGCTGCAATTATTTCTGCTTCGGTGGTGGACACGGCTACAGATGGTTGCCTTTGACTCAGCCACATAACCGGACCTCCGGAATACATACATATAACGCCCGACGTTGATCTGCCTGTTTCCAAATCACCACCATGATCAGCATCACTATAACTTTCTAGACAGTCTCTTTTGTATCCTTTCCTATAAGTTATTTTATAATCAACTGTCCCCTTCAGATACCTCAAAATTCGTTTGACTTGAATTTTATTTTCTGCTGATGGATTTTCGAGATTCCTTGATACAACGCTAACAGCATAGGCGATATCCGGCCTAGTGCCAGTCACTAAATACATTAGCGCTCCTACTATTTGTCGATAAGGAAAACTATTATCTAATTTTTCTTCTGCACTCTTTATCTCAGAACTTGAAATTATCGGAGTTGAGACAGCACGACAGTTGTTCATACCAAACTTTTCCAAAAGTTTCTTGATGTACTGTGTTTGGCTTAATTTAATTGATTCATCTGATTTTTCAATTTCCATACCTAAGAAAAATGATGCTGGCTTCTCTGTAATTTTAAATTCTCGTTTCAATTCACTAATAAATTCCTTTAAAACGTTTTCATCTGTTGCTGCGACTAACCCATCGTCTACATACAATGCAAGATAAACTTTCTTCTCTCCCCTCTCTCTTAAAAACAAGCAGCAATCAGATTTACTCCTGGTGAAACCAATCTTCCCTAAATAATCACTAATTCTGATGTTCCAGCATCTGGGGGCCTGTTTAAGTCCATACAAACTTCTTTTCAGTCTGCATACTCTCCTAGTGCCATCATTAAAACCTTCTGGTTGTTTCATGTAAATCACTTCACTTAAGGAACCATACAGAAATGCTGTGGTAACATCAAATTGAGATAAAACTAAATTTTCATTCGCAGCTACACTTATGAGAGTTCTAATAGTACTACTCCTAGCTACTGGTGAAAAAGTTTGTTCAAAATCAATACCTTTCTTCTGTGAGAATCCTTTGATTACTAATCTAGCCTTAAACCTCTCAACAGTTCCATCTGGATTAGTTTTAATTTTATAAACCCACTTGCATGGAATCGCTTTCTTCCCAGGTGGCAAATCTTCCATTACCCAGGTTCCATTCTCTTTCAGCGACTTCATTTCTTTCTCCATTGCGACATACCAGTCATCTTTATGGTCTGATGCTATTACCTCTTTGAAATTGTTAGGCTCTTTAATATCACTAACAATTGCAAGTACATTTGATATCGTACTTTCATCAGGATTTAAAATTGACTTGACTGATTTTCCATACTCATACTGCCTCTGTTCAGCATCCTTAATAGCATCATCGTCAAATCCTGGTTTTTCATACTCATACTGCCTCTGTTCAGCATCCTTAATAGCATCATCATCAAATCCAATAAACTCCTCTTCTGATTCTTCATCCCTAAAATCAGAGACTTCTTCTTTTTCTTCATTCTTCTTTTCTTTGTGTGCAGGAATGGGTATATCAAATGATTTTTGTGGTTTTAAAATTAATTCTTCAAAAATGACATCTCTAGATCTGATTAATTTATTATTTTCTTTACACCAAACTCTGTAACCTTCATTCCCGTCATATCCAACCAATATTCCTTTATCTGCTTTCTTATCAAACTTACGTCTTCTTTGTTTAGGAATATGTGGATAGCATGTTGATCCTATTATTCTAAAATGCTTAATTCTTGGTTTCTCATTAAACCACAATTCATAAGGAGTCATATTTTTAACGCTTGATGGTCCTGTCCTGTTCAATATATAACAAGCCGTATTCACTAGTTCAGCCCACAATGACTGAGGTAAACTTCCATGTGCATGAAACATAGTTCTGGCCATTTCCACAATTGTACGATTTTCTCGTTCACAACTTCCATTTTGTTCTGGAGTGTAGGGCATTGTAAATCTCTGACAGATACCTTTAGATTGAAGAACCTTCCTTACTTCATTATTATCAAATTCTCCTCCATTGTCAGACATTAACTCTTTTACTTGGTGACCAGATGTTTTAACCAATGCAAGCACTTCTTTAAGCTTATTTACTACTTCAGATTTCTCTTTAATAAAAAATATATATCTGAAACGGCTGAAATCATCTTTAAAAAGAACAAAATATCTATAACCTGACATTGACTTTTTTTCAAAAGGACCACACACATCAGAAAATAATAATTGACCTGGCTTTGTTGCTCTTACTCTATTACCAAAAGGTAATCTATGAGCTTTACCGTAAATGCACCCCTCACAGAGTTCACTGTCTAAATCTACTTTGACTCCGAACTCTCGTGATATAAAAGATTTAACATACTGTTTATTTTGGTGCCCTAACCTTTCATGATACAATTGTAACAAATTTTCTCTGCTTGTTAAATTTACTTCTTCAGGAGAAGATGGTTTACAACTTTTAACAGCTAATTTATACAACCCACCAAACCTACTCCTGGCTCCAAAAATTTTAAAATTTCTATCTAGAGTTAAACAACATGATTCTGAGTTGGAGAAAAATTTACTTCTAGGATTTTTGTCCTGAGCGGCTAGTACTGAAAATAGATTCTTACATATATTCGGTACATACCATACATCTGAAAGATTAACTTTAGTCCACTGACCATTATTAGCTACATTAACTTCTATTGTACCTTTTCCATAAGCTTTGATATTTTCTCCACTCGCAGTACGTACTCCATGATCTACAGTAAATGGTGTGTAACTTACAAAAAGCTCTTTTCTACTTGTGCAATGCGATGTGGCTCCGTTGTCCACCCACCAGTGATCTTCATCACTCTCACTCGTCATTAATTCAGACGAAGAGGCAAACAGTGTCATACTGTTAGTACTTGAAGATTCCGCTGTTGAAGTATTCTGACCTGGTCTTGGTCTCCCATCATGGATCCACTTTCGGCACTGACGTACTATATGTCCTTTTCTATGACAGTAGTTGCAAGTCTTTGGTCTAGGCTTAAAAGTTGCATTATTCTTTAATTCTTTCTTACTATCAACTGCAAGAGTTTCCTGAGAATCAACATTATTACTATTCTTACTAGCTAATGCCTTTTCATATGCACATAGTTGGGTTGTCAGATTATCTAATGTTCTATCTTCCTTTGACATTAACATCCAACTAGATTTAAATCCAAAATATTCCTCTGGCAGTGTGTCCAAAATTTTACATATAATAAATACTTCAGGTAACTCTGATAAATTATTACCATTCTTTACTTCTTCTTTAAGCCTAACCCACAGATTTTTAAGTTTAGAAAGATGTGTAGCAACATCATCATCTGAATTCTTCTTAAAACTAAAAAATTCTAAACAGAGATCGTAAACCTTATCCTCAGATATACCATCAAATAAGCGATGTAATTCTAGCCAAACTTCTCTGGAGGATGTAAATCTCATTATTTTTTCAAGTGTATCTTGGGTCATATTTGTGGTCATGATTAATAAAGCATTTCCATCTATCTTATAAAATTTTTCTAATTCTTTATCGTAAGCATCTTTTTGTGTTACAGTAGCTACATCTGCTAGGTCAGCAGGTTTCTTCATCTTACCACTTATTATATCCAAGGCACCTGGAATGCTTCTTAAACAGATATTAGCTTTATACTTCCAGCTTGCCCAATTGGATTTTCCTTCTAAAAGACCAATATTACATACCCTTGATGTTTCCATTTTAAATTTATAATTTGACTGGGACCGATAACCTATTAAACGCGTACAGTTAAATGTACCTTTAGGAAGCTATTATAAGTTAAACAGAAAACACCGATAAACTTTCTATGAAGAACACTTTGTAATATTTAGATCATTTAGATTAAATATTCAATATAACAATTTTAGAACACACATTACTTCAAAAACAAACTTGACATTCTATCAAAAATGAACTGTCAACAACTTGACATCAACAATTCAATATTAAAAACAAATAATAATTGGAATTGAACTCAAATAGAAGGTTATTTAGATGCAGGTTATAAACAATGATAAACAAGGTCGAAAAAGCAATGTTGCCAACCTGATTTCAACAACTTCATTACATTTGCCATTCATTTTCTACTATTTATAAAATAATTGAGTTGGCAATCCTTCTTTTTCTCCCTATTTTTGAGTTCAGGGAAGAAAATACTTTAGTCCTTCTAAACTAATCCAAAATCATAACTTTTTCTCCCTACTGGAGATAAAAAAAAATGTTGTTTAGGATTTTAGGGACTGCAGGCCACAGGTGGCCTTAAGGCCGCCGCCTCCACCACACACGTATAAAAATTCCTTCTGGTCTGGACTGTTCATTTCCAGTGTAGTATCATCTGTGTAGTGGTGTTTCTCCATAGTGTATGGCCACCTTAAGAACTAAACATTTTGGGCCAAAAAACTTTAATTAAAATATCTTGCTGTTCGAAATTACATTTAACTATGGAGAACTTATAACTTTGCATTGCATGGCCGGAGTTTGGAGACCCCTAGTCTAGAATGACCCAAACCCTCTTAAAATTGAAAAAAACTGAAATCCCCTGGTGTTTTTGGCTCACATTTGTAATTTATTTTCAAATTTCTACTTTTAGGAGGAAACCAAAATGATATCATGTGTATCTTTGTATCTTATGTGTTTAATAAATTTAAACTCTAGTTATATTTTAATTTAGGGCTTACTTTTATAGATAATTTGCAACAACAACAAAAATTGCTCTTTAAACTTAAGAACAAAAGGGTAAAAATCAGTTTATTTTTAAAACACAACTTTTTCATAAAGTCTATTTTTTTATGTACACTTTTTTTTTTAATGTATAAAGTCTATTTTAACTGTACTAGAAAACAAATAAAATAGATTCATTCGGTTTTCTTTACATTTGCCTGTGGGTTTTTTGAGATAGTGGTTTTCTTATATATGTTGGTGGTTGGGCATGTCATCGGTTGTGTTTGCGCATGTGGTATTGTTGTTGTTTTCTTCTTTTGTGACTAATCGCTCAGGAGGAACTGGAAATGGTGAGGCACTCGGGTGAGAAGGAGCGACAGTCGCTTGTTTTGCTGCTTACCGAGAGCCAGGAACAAGTGTCTCATTTGAGTGACAGGGTCGCTCTTCTAGCTAAGAGATCTTCGGACTCTGAAATGGCATCTGAGCACACTCCTGATAACAGAATACAGGGTTAGTTTTAAAAGTATTTATAATTTTTGCACTTATAATTTATATTTATAAAACACAAAGATAGATAAAAAAATGTATTGTATTCATGTACTAATACAGTTGAGCTGCATTTGTTATTTATAACAGACAGTTAGTTATAAGGAGATTATAACAATAGTTATTTATGCACCTAGGGAGTAAAGTAAGACATTATTCCCTGAGCGAAAAAGTTGGTTCATGAGGGGAAGCCTCATGGTCCCTAAATCCCGAGGCGAATCCGAGGGAATTAGACTCTTTAATTCCCGAGGCGCAGCCAAGGGGAATAATTCTAATTAGCTCCTGAGGCGCAGCCGAGGGAGATAATTATCACGAGGGGAATAATGGCACTTTACTCACGAGGTACATACAATATTTTATCTCCAGTAGGAAGAAAATACACATTTTCGTCCATTGCACAGTTTTTATTTATTATTTTAATAAATAACAATAATTATTAGCACTTTTAATAGCAGATATAAGAGATTCAATATTAAAAACAAAAAAGAATTGGAATTAAACTCAAATAGAAGGTTATTTAGATGCAGGTTATAAACAATGAATCAATGATAAACATGGTCAAAAAAGCGCAGTGCCGCCAAACTGATTTCAACAACTTCATTACATTTGCCATTCATTTTCTACTATTTATAAAATAATTAAGTTGCAATCTTTACTTTTTTGCTCTACTTTACTTTTTCGCCCTACTTTTACTTTTTCTCCCTACTTTTTGAGTTCAGGGATGAAAAGATAGTCCCTCTAAACTAATTCAAAATCATAACTTTTTTTCCCTACTGGAGATAAACTGTTTATTACAGTTTTCTGTTTAATTCTCTGTTATTAAATGTTAGGACTGGATTTTTATAATCCTCTCAATAATTAGGTGTTAGCACTCCGTTATAAATCTACAAGGTGTACTCATAAAGTAAAATAAACTGATCTCTATCTTCCAAGCTTGGTTGGAACAAACCTAATGCAAACCGCTTCAATAACCTGCTCTCTAATACCTTCCAGCTCTTAGAAATAAAATGACAGCAAAAGGTTTCACCTTCTGTCATCATCAGTTATACTGGCAATTATAACAGTCTGAAAAAAATAACCAATGCTGCTAATGATTATATTTAATGTTTTCTAATTTTATCATTTAATCAAAAATCTTTAGAAGAATAGTCCATGTTTCTTTCTATGTTTTAACTTCACCTTTTACAACGATAAACCCCTTCGTTTGCGACCTAGCCATTTCTCGATACTAGTCCTTCCATGACTCTATATCCCAACATCCCAATTCTTTAATCTGCAACCTGTCGTTATCATTCATTCCTGGCAAACCTCCTCGGTGTTTAATGAGGCAAGCCATGTGAATTATTGAGTAATGCTTAACTTCTAAATATATGCAATGATTCAAGCCAGTATCTGTGAGTACTGTTAATGGTCAGTTCGTCACTTCATGTCAATTAAGTCATTGTGAAAACATACATCAATATTGCTTATAACAGTAATCATGTAGTTACAATTTTGTGTATTAAAACTAAAAAATAACAGAACAATTATTAGTCCAGATTGTAGCTTTGACAGTAATTTACACATTTTCTGCTCAGACATACTACCTCATTACAGTGGTCCATTGCTGGGCTTGGGCTTTCCATTATAGTTTAGTACATATATTATGTATGTTACCAAATTACAAGCTTCTTTTTGTCAAGTACGAAAACTTAAATGTTTTATTTTCATTATTCGCTTAAATGTTATGAAAATATTTTATTTTTCAATTAAATTCCACATAACACACATGTGTACATTTCTTAATCCTGAAATATAATTAATGTTAAATTCATTATTATACTTTTACTTAATAAATTGGCAATATCATTGGAAGTAATTAAGCTAGAATGATAAATGATATACCACCTGAAAGAGCATGAAAAATTCTTAAAGATAAACATCATTTCAGCTATTAAATTTCATTTTTAGTCACACGTTAATTCGTTAGAACTTGAAAATAATAACATTTAATTGAAAAAAGTAAAAATGTTAGAGCTTGTATACCTACTGTATTGTATTAGATAACTATGGGTGCAAAACTCCTTAAAGTTGGCGCATTTACTAAGCTTCAAAACGATACTATTAAATTTAAAATATTGCAACTTAAAGTATCCGAAATAGTGATGAAATTAAAAAAAAAACATATCCTACTGTAAGCTGAGATAGGGTTGGGGGAATGGGATGTGCCCTGAAAATACAAACGTCTGGTGATTTTTTTTCTTTTTCTTTTAAGTTGCTCCAGTATAATAAAACGTCAAAGTCAGAGTTTAGTCATAGTACCCGTGTGGTACCAGTCATGGTACCAATGATACTACAGTCATTGTAAAGTCATAGCACCTGATGAATCTTATAATTATTAAGGGTGTAATAATTTATTTTTATTACGATAATTAATTATTTTTATAATAATATTCTTTGTAACATAACCAAAATTGTACTGTTTTAATTGAATTATCTTATTACTTAGTTAAAAACAAAAAAAATCATTTATCAGGTGCTATGACTTTAAAATGAATTATTACACCCTTAATAATTATAAGATTCATCAGGTGCAACTGTACTATCACATCCCTAAGTTTTTCGGTCCTGGCCCGGGACACCCTGTATATATATATATATTTTTTTTTTTATATTTATCAGCTCTTATCTTATTTTATTATTTAGGTAGTGGAACGATCGGGCGTTGCAATTACGCCAGCCCTCTTTTCATTACCAAAATGCAATGAGAGCAACAAAGATAAAACAAAAAACATAAACATAAAATCAACTGTTTCTAGAACTTAAGTTTCACTTCAAAAGAGAGTCTCACATGTATATTTTTTTAAAGTAAAATAACTTAAAGGCATTGATGCATCAAGTGAAGTACAGGTTTGATGTGTAAACTGACTAACTTGACGGCCCTGTGGAAGGTGTAACAGCGGTTCTAATATTGAGCGTGTTCTAATTGCAGCTTTGCTTGGAGAGAGGACTCTGCTGGAGAGGCGCCTGGAGGAGGCTCACATCCACCTCGCTGATATCAAGGGTTCCTGGAGCGCCAAAATATCCTCCCTTGAAACACAAGTCAGTTTTCCCTTGAAGAAAATTCTTAAGACATTTTCCCACTCGACACTATTACCACTGTGAACTTATATCTGATCATTTAACACCCCTCACCACCTTTATTGTGCTTCTTAGTCCCATGAAATTGCTTGCACAAACAATTTTTTAATTTGGCAGAAATAGCACCTTGAATCTTGCTTGTAGGTACTTATTTATTTTACTTTTTTATTTTTATAAAAGGGGGTTTTAAAAAAATATGTTGATATATTTTCCCGCCTTATAGATCTCAACAATACAAACGATAAAGTCTACTATTCATGAGTTTGAAAATCAACAGAGATACAGCCATTTTTCAATAATGGAGAGAAATTTCCTAAACGAAAATTACAATGGCAAGTGGATAGAGTGACAGAGGTCTAGTTGTGTAGACACGCTAGATCTTCTGACCTCAAGTCTGACCAACAATCTTCTGACCAACATTTAAGTCTCTTGGCTTCGCCTCGAGACTTAAATGTTGGTTCCCGAGGCGCCCCCCCCCCCTTTATATTTAAGTTTGCACAGCCTAGTCAAATAAATCTGGAGTAGTTTATTTCATTCAGAATCATTTTAAATTTAATGTAAAACTTATATAGAAGTACACCAATGAGAATTGTAAAAACCTATTTCCTCACAATGAGAATAGTAACGCTCTTAATTAACTGTAGACCTACTGAAGTTAAGGAAGAAGTTTCACTTGTGTTAAAACCCCCCGGAATAAAAAAAAAGAAAAAAAAAGTTGCTTATCCTTAAAGGTATGATATAATTCACAAGCAAAACAAGGTATTTATGTTTCCCTGATTTATCCCTGTTTGCAAATCTTATACAGGATTTGTTCAATAAATACCAGGACTGAAGTCATAAAGAGAAATGTAGTAAACATATATTTACATTGTTATATTAACCATTCTGCATCAATTCAATGCTGCTAGAGCTTTTTCCATTTCCCTCTGGTAGTCGGTGACCGCAAAGCTCATCAGGCACCTTGTTGAAGCTGCGTAGCAATGTCCTTGCAGAGAACAAAAAGAAATCAGGGGAGCCAAATCTGGATAGAAGTGTGGTCTCAGGCATGTTGAGTTCAGCCAGTTCCTGCCTCACAATTAGCGACATGTGACTGGCCTCTGGACTGTTTTTATGGAGTATCCATGCAGCGCACCCTAATCCTCAAATGTTTGAGTAGTTGCTGCATCTTGACTCTTGATATGCACACTCCATAGGGCCGGAGGCAGCTAAGATGGGTCTTCTAGCTTACATGATGACCCCGACCAATCCTGCCCATAGGGACCAAACTTCACCCCTTCCCACTGCTGGAAAAAATTAGTTCTGATACTTTTTGAACAAACTATGCACGTTCAAAGCACCTAATTACTCAAAATCAACCAGCCTTGTTGCTTGGAATAAGAGTTAAAATTAATTCTGTTCACTTTTGCGTTACTGAACAAAGAATATTAGACTCTTTATCATTTTGCACTCACACCTTTATATTGCTTTGCACTTGTTCATTTAGTTAGTTTTTATTTATTTAATTGTACCACTTTATCCGTGTCAACTTTCAAACACGGAGATAAAAATGTACAAGATACTGTCTTGCTATCTTTAGCTTTGTTATTGTCAAACCAACTTTTCACTAGTTGGGCTCATCTGGAAGTAGAGAAGTACGTAGTCAGGTAGAACCTAGGAATCAGCATATATAGCTGCACTTGAGCTGACAACTTCACTGTATTTTGTATGTAATCAGAATTACTATGAATGCATTTTTTTTTTATAATTTATATTTTATATTTACATCTTCTTTAGTTTTTTAAACAATTATTTTGTTAATTGATTAATATTTGTTTACAGATGAGATCCGAAGGATAATATATTTTATGTTAAGCTTCTTGAGTTTGGTTGTGCATCTGTTGACTTGTCTTGTGCATGCTTTTCTTTTGATAGAATAGATTGCTTTATTTTATTTTTGATTGTTTATATTTGAACGGGAATCCAAAGTATTTGAAGTACCGAGAATGCTGAATGATATTTCTTTGCATGCTTTTATTTCATTTGACTGTAGTTTATTAGATTACTATTATTATTATTATTATTATTTATTTATTTTTTTTTTTTTAATTATTATTTTTTTTTTTTTTAAATAATTTTCTGAAGGTTACATTTGAACCGAGTTATAGAGACAAAACAGTTGTTCCTGAGTGGCAACCAAGCCCTCAACACACGGTTTTGACTAAATTATACTTCCAAATTTATAGGAGAGATTATGCCCCTTCTGATAACCAAAAGTACCCCCCCCCCAAAGTAAGCCCTTTAGTAAACAAAAGGATAGTCAGCCCTGTCCGACTAATTGGAGTGAGGGGTTCATTGTTAAGCCGCTAGTGCTGCTATCTCTCCTCCATTAAAAAAGTGGAACTAATAGTCCAACCGTTTTTTTACTGACTTGTAACCGAATTTAACTCTGCCTAGTATAGTCGTCAACAGTCTCTGAGGCACTTATTTAAAGCTTAGAAGGTTGCAGGTTCGAGACCCATCTAGGTGAAAATATTTTTTACAAGTACAAACAAGAAGTAGTTGCTCTTTTTCCTGGACCCTTTGCGGCGCCTCTACCTACTCTAAACTGTAAGAAAGAGGTTCTCCCCCCCCCCACTCTCGTAAAAGAGGCAAGTTGACTATATTCCTATATTCGTTATCTTAGAGGATAGTCTAATTTATACATACAAGTGTGATTATGTCCCTTTAGCACAATAGTGATAAGAATAGAATAAAATAATGTGTTGTGGGCTTGTAAATCGTATCCTACAACTGTTCCCAAAACTGGGATTGACTTGTTTAATATTGTTCTACCATTTTTACAGTGTAATGATATTTGCAAACTGAAGAATAACAAATGTTCTACAATTCTGTGTTATTTTATTTTAATTGTTTTGAACAGGGGTCAGTAATCTTTTTGGTCCATATAGGGCCGGATGAAGTAAGCAACATTTAGCTATCGGACTTCACAATGGTATGAAACATGGATAATAAGCTCATAAACCACATCCATTTCAGCTAAAAAAAAACTTATATGAGACTGGCGCTGATCTTTTTTAATGGTTGAAATGGCATATAATTATGGAGAAGTTATAACTTTGCATTGTTTAGGTTCATTTGTGAACGTCTTCCATTGCAGGGCGGGCCGAATAAAAAGTCTCAACGGACTGTAGTTTGGAGACCCCTAGAATAATACGAGGGTCTAGAATAATACGATATAGTAATACAAGTTGATTTTGCTCTCATGTAAAAGTTTTCATAGTTTCAGTTATGACCGTTAAACCTCTCAGGCATTAATTTATAAATATCTTTTTAGATCTTCATAATCAAGATTAATATTAATAGGAAAACCAAAAGCCTCTCTACTGATTTAACTTTGTTTTTTTATCACTAATAAAAAGATATTTGCTTAGATAAAGGTTTACACCACATATTGGGAGGGAAACTTTTTTTCTAGATTACATACCTTTTTAACATGAAAAAGTTGAAATATATTTGAATATTCGCTATTTAACACAAAATAACAAACTATAATTAGGAAGTGTGCTGAACCAGGACAATATAGGTATCTAAATGTAGACTTGGTAATCTTTCTGTACTATTTAACAAGTTTTGTTAACAAACCAGTTCAGTGAGCAAAAAAGAGAAAGTTATACTAAACTGTTCACTTAGAAGGAGATGGAAATAACACCTCGGTTTTTATACCAAAATTCATCTTTGCGTCATGTGTCCTTGAAAATTGTATTTTTCATGCCTCCCTCTCTCTCTTTATTACTTTCTCATATAAAGAGAAAGTATTGTGATGGCACGAAAATTCAATTTTGAGATTTTGATGGATTTACATGTTTTGAGGTCCCCTGAGTCCAAAAAAGTGTTTTTTTTTTTTTTAAAAAATGTCTGTCTGTGGAGACACATGGAGCCTAAACTACTTCCTAAACTACGGGCCGATTTTGACAAAATTTTGGTATACATGTTCAGAAAAATCATACTCCTAGGAAAAATCGATAAAGGAAATTTGGAGGCGCTACCCCCCAAAAACTTTGATGAATGTTCAATAATTAAATTTACCTATGAAAAATCAAAAACTAATAAATGGAAAACACTGGGCTAAGAAATTATGAACTCGTATATGAGAAAGTTTGTCAGAGTCGTCTTGGACTAATTTTTTATTTATCAAATCTCAGTGAATTCTCTGGGTAGCGGCCTCCTGGGAAGCGAATCGTGGGCAGAGCCCCCCAGTAATAATTAAACAAAAAAAATTACTACACTGATAATTTTTAATTATTTTATACTACAAAAAAATATTCTTGGTCATATTGAATGAATTTTCCCCCCTTTTTAACTGGTCTTTACAGTGTTTTTGACAAATGTTTATAAAGATTTTTATTTATTAATAAATAATTACTTGTTTTTGTTCAGGTGGGCAGACTGAGTCGGCAGGCAGGAGAGGAAGGTGTGGAGAGAAGGAGAGCTGAACAGAGGGTTCAGGAGTTGGACGATACTCTAAGTAAAGCAAACCAGCAGTTAGCCGCTGTCACTGAGTCTCTAGCTGCAGTCTCTAAGGAACGGGACAACCTCTCTCAATCCAACCAGAGGCTCTCTCAAACCATTGTATGATTCATCACTCGTTTAATTGATTTATTTTAAAACTCACACTGGGTATTATTGTTTTAGCTTCGGAAATAACATTAAATTTAAAAAAAAGACCTTGAATCTCAGATTCCGGGGGTAGACCACTTAGGTGGTTGAACAAACCCAGGTTGTAAGACCAAACTCTTTTCTTTTGTGTGAAGTATCGTTTGGTAAACCATGTCTTACATCTTGATTTTTTTTATTGAAAGAGTGTATAACATGGTTTTGAACTGTGGTGCTAACTCTTCAAAGCAGCTTCCCAGTTGTTTAAACAATGCTGAGTGAACATTGAGTGAGGGTCCCGGCACTAAACAATGCTGAGTGAACATTGAGTGAGGGTCCCGGCACTAGACATTGCTGAGTGAACATTGAGTGAGGGTCCCGGCACTAAACAATGCTGAGTGAACATTGAGTGAGGGTCCCGGCACTAGACATTGCTGAGTGAACATTAAGTGAGGGTCCCGGCACTAAACAATGATGAGTGAACATTGAGTGAGGGTCCCGGCACTAGACATTGCTGAGTGAACATTGAGTGAGGGTCCCGGCACTAGACATTGCTGAGTGAACATTGAGTGAGGGTCCCGGCACTAGACATTGCTGAGTGAACATTGAGTGAGGGGCCCGGTACTAGACAATGCTGAGTGAACATTGAGCAAGGGGCCCAGCACTAAACATTGAGCAAGGGGCCCAGCACTAAACAATGCTCAGTGAACATTGTGTCAGGGTCCCGGCACTAAACAATGCTGAGTGAACATTGAGTGAGGGTCCCGGCACTAGACATTGCTGAGTGAACATTGAGTGAGGGGCCCGGTACTAGACAATGCTGAGTGAACATTGAGCAAGGGGCCCAGCACTAAACATTGAGCAAGGGGCCCAGCACTAAACAATGCTCAGTGAACATTGAGCGAGGGGCCCGGCACTAAACAATGCTGAGTGAACATTGAGCAAGGGGCCCAGCACTAGACATTGCTGAGTGAACATTGAGTGAGGGTCCCGGCACTAAACAATGCTGAGTGAACATTGAGTGAGGGTCCCGGCACTAAACAATGCTGAGTGAACATTGAGTGAGGGGCCCAGCACTAAACATTGAGCAAGGGGCCCAGCACTAAACAATGCTCAGTGAACATTGAGCGAGGGGCCCGGTACTAAACAATGCTGAGTGAACATTGAGCAAGGGGCCCAGCACTAGACATTGCTGAGTGAACATTGAGTGAGGGTCCCGGCACTAAACAATGCTGAGTGAACATTGAGTGAGGGTCCCGGCACTAAACAATGCTGAGTGAACATTGTGTCAGGGTCCCGGCACTAAACAATGCTGAGTGAACATTGAGTGAGGGTCCCGGCACTAAACAATGCTGAGTGAACATTGAGTGAGGGGCCCGGTACTAAAAAATGCTGAGTGAACATTAAGCAAGGGGCCCAGCACTAAACATTGAGCAAGGGGCCCAGCACTAAACAATGCTCAGTGAACATTGAGCGAGGGGCCCGGTACTAAACAATGCTGAGTGAACATTGAGCAAGGGGCCCAGCACTTAACTTTGAGCAAGGGGCCCAGCACTTAACAATACTGAGTGAACATCTAGTGAGGGGCCCAGCACTAAACATTGGTGAGTGAACATTGAGCGAGGGGCCCGGCACTAAACAATGCTGAGTGAACATTGAGCGAGGGGGCTGGCAGTAAACAATACTGAGTGAACATTTAGTGAGGGGCCTGGCACTAAACAATGCTGAGTGAACATTGAACGAGGGGCCTGGCCTGTAGTGTTTTATAATACATGGTTTATTGCAAAACTACATGAAAGTAGGAACCATTTAAAAGACAATAATGTAATTGAAGTAGAAGTAATAATTAAGGTAGAGAAAACTAAATTACTTTGCAGTTAATATTACTTGTAGTATTAATAGTTAATAGTATTTTTATGGTATTTTTTCATAAAAAAGTTAAACAAGCATTGGAAGCAAATAACTAACACTATAATTAGTTCAATTAATCACTATTATATTTTCATTAACCATAAATATAATATTAAAATACCGATCGGTTTCGACTACACAGTCATTGTCAGTGGACTGATCATTTGTACAAAGTTGGGCCGAACAGGAAGTGTACTAATATTAAAAAAATACTCTGCCAGTTAGTGAGGCACATAGCTTCCTTGTGTCTTATTTCGTAAAATTTAATGATTTTATGCTTTTAAAACCTATTATTGTTCAATTTATTTCATTTTTCCCCCGTTTTTTAAATCAGTCAAAATTGTTTTGATTTTTTACAAGAATTAAAGTATCAATTTAGCAAAATTTAAAGAGTGCAGATGGTTGAGATTAATCTGGAGTTATTTGTGAAAATATAAATGATTAGGAAGGAGTTTTAGAAAGATTCAAAGGAATTATTTGCTTAAATGGGATGTATGTTGATAGAAAGGAAGAGTTGGGCGTCGGAAGAGATAAAGGGAAGTTTGGTTGTGAATGTGTAGGTGGAGCTGAAGGAGGAACGGAACAAGTTAATAGACGAGGTGAAGAGAATATCTGAGATAGAGGAGAGACTGTCGACTCAAGAGACACAACTTGAAACAGCAAACATGGAGAAAGAGGAGTTGGAGACACAACTCCAGGACCAGCTCCGCAGATACACCGATATAGAACAAAACATCGCTCTCGCCAGGTAAACACCCTCACTTGTCTTATAACATTTCAATTAGCAACTGTTAGATTATGAATTAGGATTAAAAATAGTGAGGTACTGTTGAATAAAAACTACAGGAAAATTTGTATTGTATGCACCAGGCCAAGTTTTAGAGCCACCTGTAACCACTTGTAACCTCCTCTAACCACCACTAACTTTCCTAACTACCTCTAACCACCACAAACCACCTCTAACCACCACTAACTACCTCTAACCACCACTAACTACCTCTAACCACCACAAACCACCTCTAACCACCACTAACCACCACTAACTACCTCTAACCACTTCTAACCACCACTAACTTTCCTAACTACCTCTAACCACCACAAACCACCTCTAACCACCACTAACTACCTCTAACAACCTCAAACCACCTCTAACCACCACTAACTTTCCTAACTACCTCTAACCCCCACAAACCACCTCTAACCACCACTAACTACCTCTAACCACCTCTAACCACCACTAACTTTCCTAACTACCTCTAACCACCACAAACCACCTCTAACCACCACTAACTTTCCTAACTACCTCTAACCACCACAAACCACCACTAACTACCTCTAACCACCTCTAACCACCCTTTAGGAAATTTCTCTGGCACATACAATACAAATTTGCCAAAACTATATAGTTTAACCAAATAGTTTCATAAATTTTTTTCACATTATCAGGGTTGTACTGTAGGCAATAGACATATATACTATACTTAGAGTATAGACGTGTTGAAGTTAGAAAAAGGACTGGTCAAGTGATTATATAAAATGTATATGGAGGAGGTAGAAAGGATTGCAAGTAGGAGGCAAGGTTAAAAATTGTGTCTATTATATATTATAGGGAGAGTATGGAGGACGAGGTGAGGACGGCAAGCCGGCAGAGTGAAGAACTGGTTCTTAGGAATGCTCAGCTAAGTCAGCAAGCCGACATGGCTCTGAGTGAGTGTTCTGCTTTGAGACAGGAGCTAGAGCAAGCTCTTACCAACAACTCCTCCATGCAGCTCCAGCTTACCACTGCACGCCAGGTAACTTGTAAACATTACTCGCAGTAAGTTGTCAGCAGTACTTGTTTCTACTGAGAATTTACATCATTTCGAAGTCAATTACAGTAATACCTTGATATCCGTGAAATTACGTTACAGTATTCTGCTGGTACAGGAACTGTGGACAAATTTTGGTGATGTGTTTTTGCCTTTTCTCTAATGATTTGCGAGCTGAAAGGCATCTTTTTCCTAAACTGATCCTCAAATTACAAGTTCAAGGTTTTATAACATCAAGCTAGAATTTTGTGTATAAGTAAATGTTTTGGTGCCTTTTAAGAATATGTGGTCGGCTGTGGGACATAGCTTAGCAATGGGCATTTAAAAAAAAAAACTGGTGGAGAGCTGCCATGTCCCGCCCTTCTTGATGGACAATGGATTTTCATGATCCTGAGTACTAACTTAGTTAATAAACCAAACATCAAGTTGATGGTAGTCCGTCACTTAATAGGTGACCTCTTTGATTTGGAGTAATATTTGACTAACTAACCTATTAAGTGATAAACTATCATCAACTTGATTTTTTGTGTACTAACTAATTTTGTACTCAGGATCATGAAAATCACTTTGTCCACCAAAAAGGGTGGCCGCTTTCCACCGGTTTGTTTTTTTCAAACGCCTATTACCAAACTATGTCACGCAGATGAACTGAGCCGACCACATATTCTTAAAAGGCACCAAAACATTTACTTATACACAAAATTCTAGCTTGATGTTAGTCAGACACTTTTTTGCAAGCTATCTCCTGGATCAATATCTCCAATCTAAAATATCTCCCTGGTATTGGATGGTATTTTAGTGGTGATTTGGGCACTTTCCATGACACTTCGGTCAAACCTTTTACAGGCAGTAATCAAAACTGCAGATATTAAGGGATTACTGTATTTAAGTAGAATCCCTTCCTCCGTCGAGGAAGGGAGAACTGCAAAGTGCTGTGGATTTACTGATTCAAGCAAGCATAAGCGAGCTACTTACATTTTAACAAAATATGCATCTCTTCCGTCTACCTGTGTGTAATGTTTTTGTCTCCGACAATAACTTAAGTAAAAGTTGAAGGATTTGGTTGAAATTTGGTATTACTTTCACTAATGCTCAGGCTAAGTTTGTTGGACAGCGTGATCCGTCCAAGAGTTTGTGCACAATGCTCGCATAAACAAGAGGTTAAAATGTCAAATTGGAATTTCAGGACGGAAAAAGATTCCTTCATCACCTAATTGATTAGACAAACATTTTTTAGTAAAACCAACAGCGACACTGTTAAAAGTATTAAAGCGGACCTAAATGTTTAAAAAAGAGAAAGCAATGTTTTTTACTATTATTTTAATAAAACTTTGTCTATATTGTCTAAATTACAATTAAAGTACAATTACAATTAAAGTACAATTAAGTAGTCTAAATTAAAAAAACAGGCATATAAGATTTATACTTGATATGTGCATACATTTTTGTATTGTGAAGTGATACATTTTATAATTGTTTGAATGTAATGGCCGGGACTTGTAATGAGGTAAGGAATTAGTGGAAGAACCCTTCTCCCCCACTACACGGTTCTCTCTATTACAATCATAACTATCAGCCATCATGATTAACTATCTAATATTTATTGCACTATGCTTGCTTCACTGATAGAGCCAAGCAATGCCTAGTTATCCACCTGAGCATGTCATAGCCCAGGACTTTAGATCAGGCATATCGAGTTAAACTATTTCTTATGTGGACTCACTTCTTTCCTCACAACACATCCACAACTACCTAAACAGCAACACTATACAGACTTTTTTTTTTTAAAAGAAATATTTAAAATCTTTGTGTTATAGTTTGCCTAACCCTTCATTTACAAAGATATAGACTTTTGACAGCTAGGCTCTATTTACTCTAGGATTCCGGAAGGTGGTCCTTTGAAAGTACCAATTTTCAGTTGCTTGGCGGCTTCTTTCCCTTACTCTCCCCACTTCTGCTGATGGGCCTCCATCCTCATTGACAATTCATCTTAGTGTTTTATTTCAATTTAAAAATGGACAAGACAGAAGTTTTAAAACTGTGGTTTTGGTTTTTTAATTTGGCTGGGAAAGCTTAGAAATTATACAGGAAACTGGTTGTATCCCAATTAACCAAGGCTGTGGAGAAATAGGTACTTTCACATTGTTCTACAAAGAAAATGTGGCTGTCGCCACAAAGTTTTCAAATTAGTGTCATCATATGAGGAGCTACTGATGTTTTACTATTAAATAATTGATTATACAGTAGAACCTCGCTTACACGACCCTCAATAACACGACAACCTCAATTACAAGTGCAATTTTCAAATCCCCTTGAGATTGCCATAACACATAATGTTAAATTAACCTCTATAAAGCGACTATTATTATCCAAACAACCTCAATAACACGGATTTTTTCCAATTCACATCGTAACTCAGAACCTCTATAACAAGTTGTTTTGAGAAGTCAACCACTATATCGCCCTCCTTTAACCTCGATAACGCGACTGATAGCTAAAATAACCTTGATAACACGGCATGTTATCAACATAATGAAATGTTTTTCTATATTCTTATTAATGCTCTTTTTCCTCAACAAAAAGAGCACCTCGATAACAAGACTGTTTTCCTAATCCCCTTGAGACACTTCTTATCGAGGTTCTACTGTATCGCAGGTATTATTATATTTAATAATTAAAATGTTTTATTTTATATAAGCAAATTAATACCAAACAGGTTAAGTGTGAAATAAAGGATTTCTTATTAGAATCGAGTCGAATGACCATCCCTAGCGGCGGGTTATGAAAATCTCATACAAATTGTCTACCAGAATAATTGTCTTAACCCCGACACTTTCATCTTTGTTTTGTTTGAATCTTTCCTTCGTAAAGCACATTTTGGAATCTTTAGTGCGGATAGTTCCTTCGATCTCTTGCTCCCACCACCTCAACATGTCACTGAGATATTGTCTGACAATCTGCCTAGCAGACATTCATGCTTGCTCGACAATTCCTATGACAATATTTTTTATTATTTCATGAAAGGAAACAGCAAAAGCTCGAGAGGACTACGCCCAGTTGGAAAAGGAATCTAAGTCGCAAGCCGAATCTACCCAGAGGACAGCCGACACCATTCAACAACTGACTACGTCAGCCGCCGATCTAGAGGCCAGGCTTGCTGAACGAAACAAGGTACCTCTTCTTTCAACCTTTTTATCTTTAACTCAGAGCCACTCATTATGGTAAACATCGAGTCAATGTGTTTTTGTATCCGGAAACGACCTTCTGAATAAATCAGACGGAGAAATAAGAATCTTTAACACGTTCAGGACGGAGTGCCGTTATAGCTGCACTAGTAGACTAGTCTGGGTGCCGGGGTGCCATTATAGCGGCACTGAGACCCTACTTGAGAAACAGAGTGCCGCTATGGCGGCACTAGACTCCCTCTATTAAATTGGACTAGAGTGGGGGTTGGGGTTATTTCTTAGTCTTGTGCCTTTCTACCCGGGTTAAAAGTAGAGGGGGAAAAAGTGGGGGGGGGGGGGGTTTGGTTGATTTTTTTTTGAACTTATATATCATAAGAAGTAAGAAAATATTAAAAACACAATGTCGGATTTTTGGATGTCTACTCACAAATTTTCAGGTTCTGGTAAGAGAAGGTGGATTTGCGTCCCGTCCTGAACGTGTTAAGCCTTCCTCTATCTTACCTCAAACATAGTCTTTCTCTTCGGTACTTTAACAAATCTTATCAAAAATGTTGCAGCACTGAAGATGACTCTCTGTAATTCACAATGCTGGTAGAAAACTGGTTTTGTTCGGTAAAAATTACTTTATCTTCTCACTGCAGCAAAATTAAGTATTGTTGTACTGTTTTCAATCTGCAAAATGTAATTTTTCTTGATTCTTTTGTAACATGACAATATAACAAGGAGCAAAATAATAAAGTGTCAGCAAAATAACATACAGGCAGCAAAATTTTAAGAAAAGGTTACTACATTGCAGGTTATGAACTCTCCCACAATGTTTATTTTTATATATTTAAGCGTAATATTCTGCTAAATATTTATATATTTTTTGAAATACCTTTAAAACTTATAATAATAAGAATCTTTAGTGTAATTTGTCTGCCGTAGGTAGATAAAATATTGTATATGACTATGCAGCAAAGGAAACTTTCCTGACTCGTTTAAAAATTACCTGCTTTGGTTACACCTTAGGAGGTAATTAACATTTTTCTGCCTCAGCTTCGCCTCGCCAATCAAAATATAATTTTTCTGACTCGGCTTCGCCTCGTCAGTAAATTTGTTTAGCCTATCCTCGCCTTTGGCTTGGAACTAAAACTAAAAAAACTTATCAGCAAAATTCTATTTTGCTGCCTAGTTACATAAATAACTATTTCATAATGAAATGTTTTTCTATATTCTTATTAATTGCTTGAATTGTATAGACGTTGTTCTCACTTTTTTTTTATATATATGATGTATGCCGGTATTTGAGATTTAAGAAAAATTGTGTTTTGCATTTTAGACTATCAGAGTGCTACAGCAGAATCTGAGCGACATGAAGAAGACGCTAAGACAGCGGGAAATGAGAGGAGTGATGGGAGATACGAACCACGTAGGAGCTGCGTCGGTCGGTTCTACGTCCCCCGCTACTATTAGTGTTACAAACAGTTCCATAGTCTCACCCACCGGGCTGGTCGCTCAAACGTCTAATTCTTCAGGACCGCCTGATGTCAACTTCCAGTATCTTAAACATGTCATCGTAAAGTTCCTCACGAGCAGGGAATACGAGGTGAACTTAACTTCTTATTATATTATGAGTTATCAGTGTGAGCTTAAGAATGTATTCTGTTTACAAGATGGAAATTTATGCTAAATTAAATGAGAAAATAATGGTTTTCCCAAGATTTTATTTTAGGAGTTACTCTCTTAAGTTTGTCATAATAAACATTTGATGTAGTTTATTTGACAATGAACTGCTTTTTGTTTATTTCTAATATTGATGTTTTCCAAGAAATAATTATACTTCGCTAAATAATAATTCTTAATCATAATTCTTTGCTATAAAACCATATTATTTATTATTTATCACATTAGGTTATTTGTTACAATTTTATTTTAATTACTTGTAATATAGATAATTTAAAAGAGTTATTTAGGTGTTAAAATGTTGCGCATGTTATTAATTAACATTTTTATTTATTTGTATGAAAATGGTGATAATATGTATTACGGCACATCTACCTCCAACTCCAGCTAACGGCTTATAACCAAGCTTTTTGTTGTTACTTTGAAGCCACTACCAATAAACAACCATTATTATTATATTATATTATTATTATACTTAGTTAAAGAATTTTCATGTTTCTTGATGGTAGTTTATAGACCCATCAAATTAAAAAAAAGAAAAAAAGTAAGGCGCGCTTCACGTAAGTACATGGGGCGATAATCATCGGTTTCTGTACGTTAAACTTAAAATTATGAAGTGTAATATAATTACACTAATTTTTAGCAATATTCTTTTTCTACTCTTCAAGACCTTTAAATTGATATACAACATGTTATGGTAACTAAAACAATGTTTAGTCACCCCACATATTGGCCGCCATCTTGAAAATTTTAATAATAGCATATTCTTTTTCGGTTATGGTCAGCTTCCTGGGGCCCGCTCTTAGACGTCTGTCTTAGGGGCTTTTTCAGGGGCGTGTATCTCTTTTCCTATTCACTTTAAAAAAAAACAACAACTATTTTTTCCCTTTTCTCGAGACCTACAAAAAAGGTCCTTTGCGTGGGACCGCTGCGATTGACCGTATTCGAGTTATGCGGAAAAAACGGTTTTTTCCCGAAAAAAAAAACAAAAAAACGTTTTCTCCGCATAACTCGAATACGGTCAATCGCAGCGGTCCGACCCAAAGCACCTTTTTTGTAGGTCTCGAGAAAAGGGAAAAAATAGTTGTTTTTTTTAAAGTGAATAGGAAAAGAGATACACGCCCCCGAAAAAGCCCCTAAGACGGACGTCTAAGAGCGGGCCCCAACAAGCTGACCATGACCTCTTTTTCTACACTTCAAGACCTTTAAGTTGATGTATAACATGTCATAGTCACTAAGAACTTTTTTTTAGTCGCCCGCCATATTGGCCGCCATCTTGAAAATATTAAGTGTGAAAAATCCAAGATGTGTCCAGTTGTCTCAAATGCCGAGATGCACCTGTGTGCCGAATTTCATGTTCCTAGCTATAGTAGTTTATGAATTGAAACAAGCAACGGACAGACAGACAGACAGACAGAGCCGTTATATAAGGTTTCTTTTTGTACTTTGTACAGAAATCAAATAAATGCTCATTATACCTTACAGACTCCGATGCAAGGTAGAGGAATCCAGTTAATTCATAATAATTAGAACTTTCTGTTGCGCTCATATCACACTGCAACCACTACCCAACAGCATAATCTTTAATAATCATCAATTTCTGTAAAATTCATTTTGTTGTGGTGCTATCAAAATATTAATCTCCTTAACATGAAAAAAAAAATCGGTCCGAGACAACTCAGACAAACTTTCTCATATATAAGTTCATAATTACTTAGCCAATGTTTTCCATTTATTAGTTTTTGTAAGTACGTTTAATTATTATTGAAAATTATATCAAAATTTACCATAAAAATAACTTTTCCAGGACGGGGAATCGAACCCGGGATCTCTCCGTCCACGTTTTAAGCTATTTTCTCAGGAACTAGATTTTTCCCGGGAAAACTGCTTATATAGTTGGATCCGTATTTAAATGGACTACATTTTAGAACTTTTTAATCAAAATCGTCGGAACCGTTTTCGAGAAATATTTTTTTTTCATGTTTTTTCAGAGTTTTTGGGGGGTAGCACCCCCAAATTTGGAGCTAAAATTCATTTCTCGATTTCGCCTCGGGGTATGATTTTTCTGAACATGTATGCCAAATTTCGTCAAAATCGGCCAAGTAGTTTAGGCTCCAGGCGTCTGCACAGACGACAGACGACGGACAGACATTTTTTAAAAACCACTTTTTTGGACTCAGGGGACCTCAAAACGTGTAAATCCATCAAAATCTCAAAATCGAATTTCCGCGCCATCACAATACTTTCTCTTTATATGAGAAAGTAAAAATGTCTTCATTGCTTTTCAATAATCAGGGCATTTCCCATTCTATAATGATTCATTTGTTAAATATATTCCTTGCTTTGACTGTTATTTTTCTTTTGTCCACTCTTAAACAGATATTCTCAGGGAGGTTTTTATTTGTTTGAATAGGGGATGTACTCAGTGTGCCAGATTATTTTATGCATTGATGGAAGATTACTCAGTACTTTGCTAAACACATTTTTGATTAAATTAAATGATAGAATATTGAAGGTTCAAATTTTTTAAAGATTAAGGTCTTTTCAAGTTATAGCAGTGTTTTTTAGCGAATTTTCAAAGAAAATTACGCTATTACAATGGCTTCAAAATTTTTGTAATGCGAATTTATGAATTTTTTTTTCCATTGAAATCCGTTTCAGACCATTCTGAATCGATTCCTAAAATTTAACACTTTTTTTTTTATGTATGTATGTATATATGTGTCACTCCAGACGATATCTCCCCTTAGGATCCACTTAAAAATTTCAAACAAATTTTAAAATGTCACTAATATCAAAAGAAAGGATGAGTTCATTGGCCAGAATTTTTGGAGTTCAATTAGGGGTCAAATTTTTACAATTTAGGGTCAAAAATAGCATAAAACGTGTTTTCTATTTTACCCCCCTTTTATATGATAATATGATAAAAGTGTACATAACAACAATTACTGTACTCTTAAAGAGCTTTCCGACGACATGCATCTTGAAGGGTAAATACTATTTTGACTTTTGTACCCTGTACCCCTGTGTACCAATTGTTTTTTTCACCCATGCAAATTCTAAACCAAAATTTTCCTATATTATCATAAGCCAATAATATGCAGATTTCTTTGAAAATTCGCTCATTAAGTCATGGTGCATGACTGGACTTTTATTAGTTGTGATTTTTTTTTTTTTTTTTTTTTTTTTTTTTTTTTTTTTTTTTTAACAAGATAATTATATTTATTTATTTTTGGCAGGCGCAGCATCTGACAAAAGCAGTTGCTACATTGCTTCAGCTGACTGCCGAGGAAGAATTGCTGATTCGAGACACCCTCGACTGGAAAATGAGCTGGTTCGGCTCTCGACCCAAACTACAGGACTACAGCTGAACCAAGTACTGAACCGATACTCTGACTTCACCTTGCTGATCCGAGCTTCTCATGCCAGCACCTTGCCTGCTCCGTCTGTCTCGAACGCAAGCCTCCGTCACCTCGTAACTTACAAGTAAATCTGTAGAACCGGTATTAAGTCGTCACTCGAGAAAAAAAAACCGGAAATTAAACGGAATAAAACTCTAAAGATTAATTACTCAAACAATTTATTGCCTAAAAAGAACCCAGTTAAGTGGTGTTATGTGTTTCTCCGGAAAATAAAGAAACCAAAGTTAAAAAATGCCCAGTGTTGTGTACATTACCATCTCTTTCTCTCGTGAAAATAAATTACTAATATAATATATAAATTTTGTTATATTTTTTAGAATGCTCGACTATCTAATCCGTACAATTTATTAGAACTTATAAGATGTGTATCAGTTGTAGCACCTAAATTCTTTCAATACTTTTTTTTTTTTTTTTAACAATATTTAGTATATGATGAATAACATTTTGTTATTATAGTTCGACAGTAAATTGATCAAGTAAAATGTTACGAGTTTTATTCTCCGACAACTGAAAATGTTTGATTTAAAAAGTTAAATCTTCGATTTATATTTTTGGTCAATTTCAAAAGTCCGGTCAAAAGTTAGAGTTGTCCGAACGAGGTCAATGAACGGGGGCGATAACACAAGATGTGTAACATTTAACAAAATTGTATTTTTATCCCCCCACTCTGATCAAGAAATGAAGCTAGTCATTATTAAATTGCTGGTCAATTTATTTGATTTGGAAAGGTCATTTTATGATTTGACCGGTTCTGTCGTGTATATAGGTTAGAGGCGGAAACACTTTGAATCCAATGAATTTCAATTTTGTCTAAACTAAAAACATATTGTTTACGTTTATGTTCCTGCTTGACCGATTCTCTTTTAGTTGTTAGTGGTGATAATCGTATCTTAATTATTTATTATCTTAGTGAATTCGACTCGATGAGCCAAATTTCAACAGTTTATTGTTCAATAAAGGAACCTAAGGTACTTTTTTTTATTTAAAGAGGAGGGAACTTGTTTTTACGATTCTGTTAATTCCTAAAATATGATTAGTTTCTGATTTTGACTTATATTATCATTTGATTTCCGGCTGGCAGAATACCTTTATTAATATTGGAATCTCTATGAAAGTGTCTTTTCTTACATTCCGCCACCACAGGAACTCTTAATATTGAAATACATCAGAGGAATGTTTTTTGCAATTTAGCAATTCTATATAACCTTTCCATATTTATTGTATAGACTCCGTTTCCTGGTTCGACAAACTTATATTTTGAGTATAGACTTCAGTTTCCGGGTCCACAAACTTATACTTTTTGTGCAGACTCCGTTTTCATATTGCATTACTATTCTATCACAGACTCTGTTTTCTGGGTCCACTAACTTATATTTTGAGTATGGACTTCAGTTTCCGGATCTACAAACTTATATGTTGAGTACAGACTCCGTTTTCATATTGCATTACTATTCTATCACAGACTCTGTTTTCTGGGTCCACTAACTTATATTTTGAGAATGGACTTCAGTTTCCAGGTCTACAAACTTATATGTTGTGTACAGACTCCGTTTTCATATTGCATTACTATTCTATCACAGACTCTGTTTTTTGGGTCCACAAACTAATATTTTGAGTATGGACTTCGGTTTCTGGGTCTACAAATTTATATTTGTGATAAACTTTAAAATGTTTTAACACAGATTGTTCTTGAGTTGTAGTACTGTGCTACATCCATCAACCCAAATATACACTCTTTAACGCTGATGCCTCTTTGATATTATTGTTTATGGTTTCTGTTATTTCAGTAAAATACAGCAAAAATTATTATTATTATTATTATTATTATTTTTTTTTTTAAAGTTAATGCAAAAATACTAAAAACCTATTCCTCCAAAGTAATAGAGTTGACTCTGTTAGTTTTTTAAGTCCATATATGCTTTTGAGGTTCCCCTCAGAGACAATACCTAGAACTTTATACCTGGACATAATACCCAGAACTTCATTTAAAAAAATCCGATACTATAAAAGCTTATTTTGTTGAAGATTTTTTTTTCCCCAATTTTTTTTATCACCTAAAGATAGATCTTGAGAGGGGGTTCTTATAAATAATTCCATCAGTGGAAGCCAACCGATTAAATATTCTATCATTCCTGTTTCTTTTAATTTTAACATGTTGAATATCGGTGCTCGTAATATTCGAAAGTAATTCTAATGCTACAAACAAAGTTTGTTATTAAGGGCTTAATTTATTAATTTTTTTTATTTAGAATAAAGAATGTTTTGTAAAAAAAATGTAGGCACTAAACGATAATTAGCAAATTAGAGATAGACAAAAAAATATTTTACAATTTTTTTTTTTTTAAATGTTATTATTGTAATGTAAAATGTATGAATTTGATTGTTTTTGTTTCTTCATGTACCATTATCTTGATAATTTTGTTTTCTATTAAAATTTGAAATGTTTCTAAAAATTTAGGAGAATTATAATGGACTAGTCAAAAATATTATTAATTTTTGTTTTAATTTAAGAATGATTAAATTGTTTTACATTTTGTTATTAATATGGTACTAACTTACTTAGTTACCCCTCTATATTTGTTTACAACTTAAAGAAATTTCTTTGTCTAAATAACTTTTAAGACAAAGGGTTATTTAGTCCAAAGAACTTTGGACTAAATAACCCTTTGTCTTAAAAGCTATTTAGTCCAAAGAACTTTTGGGACAAAGGAACACTACTCTTCTGTGTGTAAAGGTGGTAATATCTTTTAGTCTAATTAACTATTATGGCATATTTACCCATTAAAATCATTTAGGGGTGGGTAACCTAGTAAACGAGTGCCATATATTCTATTATTATTAATTTGACAAGAGATGTTTATGGCTGTCACATTATTTATGTGACAGCCTTAAGGGAGATAGGAAGATAAATGAATCCGGGCGCACTTTGAGTTTTTTGGTAGGGTAGGGTAGTTTTTTGAACCTCAGAAATATGCGACACTGAGCAAATTGGATCAGGGTAGGGCAGTACTGCATCACATGTGCCGAGGAAGATCTCAATGGCATTTCAATTCGTCCGCCCTCATATATTTTCTACGATTGAAAAAAACTGCCCTGCCTTGATTGTTGGATTGTATGGCTGGTCTAAAGGTTGAATTCCTTAAGGATCTTATTTATTGTAGAGAATAGTGACAGGCTGTCGAATAGCTTCATGTATGAAAGATTTATCAGAAAAGCTTAGTTAGCAAGGGTGACTGTCGTGTAACCTTTAAAGGGTTACATGATGGATGGAAAAGCACACTCAAACACTGTCAAAATATTGCACGGTAAAAAAAAGCTCACAAGAGCACTGTCAAAAGATTACATGATATAACAACCCTTTATTAACTGTAACAAACACTTTATTTTCAAAAGAACTCTTTACAAGTCATATCTGTTAAGATATTAAAAGGAAACTTTCAATTTACCTGTCTTATACCTACATATTTAGAACATTAACTTTCAAAGCAGTTGTCATTAACTTTTATATTAGAAGGTTACATTTCAAGACAGCTGTTATAGCTGAGTACTGCTAGGAAAACAAGGAAACCGCTTTTTTAAAGTACATTAAGAGCAAAACACTTGAATTTTGTCAGTTAGATACTTGTAACAAGAGCGAGGTTCTAAGACAGCTTCACAAAGAACGGTTTGAAGAAAACATGTTGAAATAAAAGGTGGAATCCGATGTTTTCTTTTTGTTTTTGTTACGACTATATATTGAAGATGTATAGTAGCATAGACATTATATATGTAGTTGGGATACCCTGTATAACTGGGACACTACATCTAGGACAGTTTGTATGGACACCCTGGGACACCCTGTGTAGCTGAGACACACTGTATAGTTGGGACATCCTGTATAGGTGGAACACTCTGTATTGCTGAGACATCCTGTATAGTTGGAACACTCTGTATAGCTGACATCCTGTATAGTTGGGACATCCTGTATTGTTGGGATACTCTGTATAGCAGAGACATCCTGTATAGTTTGGACACTCTGTATAGTTGGGATACTCTGTATTGTTGGGACACTCTGTATAGTTGGGACATCCTGTGTAGTTGGAACACTCTGTATAGCCGAGACATCCTGTATCGTTGGGACATCCTGTATTGTTGGGATACTCTATATTGTTGGGACACTCTGTATAGTTGGGACATCCTGTATAGTTGGAACACTCTGTATAGTTGAGACATCCTGTATAGTTGGGACATCCTGTATTGTTGGGATACTCTGTATAGCAGAGACATCCTGCATAGTTGGGGCGTCCTGTATTGTTGGGACACTGTATTGTTGGGGCACTGTATAGTTGGGATACTCTGTATAGTTGGGACATCCTGCATAGTTGGTACATCCTGAATAGTTGGGATACTCTGTATAGCAGAGACATCCTGTATAGTTGGGACATCCTGTATAGTTGGGACATCCTGTATAGTTGGGACATCCTGTATTGTTGGGATACTCTGCATAGCAGAGACATCCTGCATAGTTGGGGCATCCTGTATTGTTGGGACACTGTATTGTTGGGACACTGTATAGTTGGGATACTCTGTATTGTTCGGACACTCTGTATAGTTGGGACATCCTGCATTGTTGGGATACTCTGTATAGTAGAGACATCCTGTATAGTTGGGACATTCTGTATTGTTGGGATACTCTGTATAGCTGGGACACACTATGTATAGTTGGGACACTCTGTATAGCTGTTCGAGCCCTTTGGCATTAGTTGTATAACCTTCACTGGCTGTTGCCACAATTTATTTATTCCTTTTTAACAAAAACCCTAATTTGTGATAAACAGCCTCTAAACCCCCAAGGCTACTCTATCTTCCTTCTATCTTATATTATTTGTAAATGAATTATCAAGTTTACTAATGATGGCAAACTGAAGTAGACCAAACCTTGTCTGTATTAAAAATCAGCTGTTGTTAAAAAAAAGTGGTAACTAAAGTGATTTAAGTGTTATTCAATAAGAGTAAGTTGTTTAAAGGTGGGTTCATAGCTAGCGGATACGTATTTACCGAGGCCCGGAGGGATTCATCTATGGCAACTCTTTTACGGTGCCGCAGAAATTGGTTCCAAACCATCTTTTTTGCGGTGCCGCTTTAAAACCTGTAGGAAACCTTCACTTTGTCCTCTTCTTATTTACTTTTTGTTTTTATATTACAATTGGTTTATTATATTATATTGTGTATCTGAATTTGTTCCTACATTATTTTTATTATAATCTGTATTGCATCTGTGTTTAATATACGTTTTTTATCAGTGTTTTATCTTCATCTGTGTATTATGTCTGTGTTTTTTTTTTTTTTTATATCTGTGCTTATTATATCTGTTCCTTCATTATTTTGATTATATACCTATTTCTTATTTATATAATAATAAAATTCCTTATCTATGATCTTATTATATAAGTTTTTTTTTAAGCAAGAGAACTAAATTCAAGTTGAAAAAACTATGTTATAATTGGCTTTGTTTATAACATGACCGACCGAAACTCGAAGGGAGGGAAACAAACAACTCCGTCCTCTGTCTCGGCGGTTCTCCGAAGAATATATTGTTATCTATATAGCCCTCCGCAAATAAGTATCCGCTAGCTGTGAACCCACCTTAAAATGTCACTAGAATTTGTTTTTTGTTTTTGTTGTAGGTACTAATTTTATCATGAATGAAATTGAAGTATCAAGAATGAATAATGAAATAAAACTTGATTACAAAATAACAATTAAAATTAATTAAAAAGTTCGCCACTGCTATTTTATAATTATCTAATCTAGTTGTGTAGATAACAAACATTTATTAAAAAAAAAAAAACTTTTTGAATTAGTTTTAGTATTACATGAAGATGGGATAAAAAAAAAACACATTGATAAATTTATTTCTTGTTTATTTCTTGTTAATTTTTTTTATCATGGGTTCACTTTATACTATAAAAAATGAAATGTTATTTTCAATTTTTTTAAAAAAATAAAATAAAATGATATAATAATTTTTATTTATTTATTTATTTTTTTTTATAAAATATAGTTACAATTTGATAATTAGATTTTTAAAATTTATGATTAAATTAGATATGTACTGCCTGTGATTATTTATTTATTGTATTGTTATATTTAAATTCCATATTTGTATTATTTAATTATAGAAATAAATAGAAAATTGTATTTTTGACACAATTTTTAATGTCAGTTGCTTTCTTTTTTTTTTTTTTAAGGAATTAAAAACTAAACTTGAGAGGTAAAAGTCTACCACAGCTGTTTACAATTATCCAATTTGACATCTTTTTATCTCAAATTTGATATTTTAACGTAAGAGTTTTTTTCAGCATAATAATGATACTCGCAAATTTAATAATAGCCTTAACAGAAACATGTTATTTTATTTAATGTGCTTAGAATAAGCGTACGTAGGTATGATATTTTATATTGAGTTACCAGTAAAATTTAAATAATGCCTAAGCAAGTTTATTTTTATGCCTTTAAGTTTATTTTTGTTTATTTCTGTTAAGTTAATAAAATAAAAGTCATAGAAATACAAATTTACTGTGGGTCTCCTGTAAAGTTAATAGAAAAAAGTCATAGAAATACAAGTTTATTTTGGGTCCCCTGTAATGTTATAGAAATACAAGTTTATTTTGGGTCCCCTGTAATGTTATAGAAATACAAGTTTATTTTGGGTCCCCTGTAATGTTATAGAAATACAAGTTTATTTTGGGTCCCCTGTAATGATATAGAAATACAAGTTTATTTGGCACTTCTTTAGATGGTTACTCCCCTTATTAAGAAAACAAAGGGGAGTAACCATCTAAAGAAGGTATACGGAGTATTCTTCTTTAGATGGTTACTCCCCTTATAAAACATAACTGTGATATTCCTTTGTCCCAAAGTACATTGGACTAAGCATCCCCTTGGCTTGATAGTTATTTAGTCAAAGTTATTTACATTCTAAAAAAACACAGGGGAGTAACCATCTAAAGAAGTACCGTTTATTTTGGGTCCCCTGTAATGTTATAGAAATACAAGTTTATTTTGGGTCCCCTGTAATGTTATAGAAATACAAGTTTATTTTGGGTCCCCTGTAATGATATAGAAATACAAGTTTATTTTGGGTCCCCTGTAATGTTATAGAAATACAAGTTTATTTTGGGTCCCCTGTAATGTTATAGAAATACAAGTTTATTTTGGGTCCCCTGTAATGATATAGAAATACAAGTTTATTTTGGGTCCCCTGTAATGTTATAGAAATACAAGTTTATTTTGGGTCCCCTGTAATGTTATAGAAATACAAGTTTATTTTGGGTCCCCTGTAATGATATAGAAATACAAGTTTATTTTGGGTCCCCTGTAATGTTATAGAAATACAAGTTTATTTTGGGTCCCCTGTAATGTTATAGAAATACAAGTTTATTTTGGGTCCCCTGTAATGATATAGAAATACAAGTTTATTTTGGGTCCCCTGTAATGTTATAGAAATACAAGTTTATTTTGGGTCCCCTGTAATGATATAGAAATACAAGTTTATTTTGGGTCCCCTGTAATGTTATAGAAATACAAGTTTATTTTGGGTCCCCTGTAATGATATAGAAATACAAGTTGAATGTTGAATATGTTGGGTCTGTGAGGGGTGAAAATATAATAAAAGTGAAGAACTACTTCATGAAAATGTGGCTATATTTCGTTCCTTTAGCAACATCTTCAGGCCTGTGAACAAAGCTACTTTTTTTATATATAATATAATAATTTAAGAACAATTTGTCAGTTACAATTATTAAACTATCTTCCAATAATGTGAGTTGGGAGGAATACTAAATTCCCTCCCTAATGTATGCATTTTTTTTTTAACAATCTCTGTTATCAAAAATAAAACGAAATTTAGCTGAAAATTTTTTGTAATTACCTTTTTAACATCAAGTGTAGTCAATACATAAACTAGGGTTTAAAGCATTTTTAAGAAAAAATTTGTCAACAGTTAATATACTAAACAACTAAAACTACTCTTCCTCACAGAGGAAGCAAAATTATTACTATAAAAAGTTTCTATTTAACAATTAAAACACATACAATAACAGAAATACAAAAAGCAACATTAATTTAAAAGAGTGAGATTTGGTAACTGAACTATTAAAACAATTAATTAAATATATGTAGTCCAGATTCATTAAACAGAAAAACCTAAAATGTATTGATGGTTTCAATCAGGTGAATCTGAAATGCTTGTTTAATAAAAAAAATGCATACATTAGTGAGGGAATTTAGTATTCCTCCCAACTCACATTATTGGAAGATAGTTTAATAATTGTAACTGACAAATTGTTCTTAAATTATTATATTATATATAAAACAAGTAGCTTTGTTCACAGGCCTGAAGATGTTGCTAAAGGAACGAAATATAGCCACATTTTCATGAAGTAGTTCTTCACTTTTATTATTTTTTCACCCCTCACAGACCCAACAAATTCAACATAAGAACTTACAGGGGACCACTACCTAATAATCTTTAATATGAAATACAAGTTTATTTTGGGTCACCTGTAAAGTTAATAGAAAAAAGTCATAGGAATACAAGTTTATTTTGGGTCTCCTGTAAAGTTTTTAACATTTTTAGTTATGTTTACCTCTCAGGTATTGAATTATATGTTATAAAATTTAATTCAGTGATTTAAAAAAAAAGAAAGAAAAAAATGTATATATATTTAAAAAAAAAATTATACTTGATAACATTTAATATTTATACACATATTTATTATTTTTTTTATTAACGCTATCAAACCAAATTAAACATTAAAAAAATTTAATGGTGTAACTATTTTAGATTTTTTTTTTAACATATTTTGTAAATAGCTTTTTTGTAATAAAAACAATTTATTAAAAATAATAATAATTATCATCACTTTTTTTTATTATAATAGCTATTGTTTGATTTGTTTTTGTGAATATGTTTTTTTTTTTTGTTTTGACTGTTGTACTTAAGAAAATATAGGTATATATAATAAATTTTTTACCCCTCACTACATAAACAATGTATATTTTATCAAAATGAAACCTTCTTGTAGTTGCTCCGTTATTAATTGTTTCTCTCTCTCCCACAGCTAAGGTAGGTATGCTTCAACATGGCCATTAGAGCTGTGTTATTTATTTAATTATACTTTTATCTAGGCATCGGGTGGCTCTATCAATGAAGTGAGCGTAATGCAATAAATATAAGATATTATGAAAATAGTTAATCATGATGAGTTGATACTTAAAGAGGATGATTGTAATAGAGTTCCATGTAGGAGAGAGTGCCTTTTTACATGTGCAACTTACATGTTCCGGCCATCTTCATTTTAACTATTATAAAATGTATCACTTCACTACTCAATAACTACTGCTTGTATCGTTGAAAGTTTACATGCCTGTTTCAATTGTACTTTAGACAATGTACATGAAGTTTTATTAAAATCGTTACATTAGAATTTAAGATATCGGTAAAAACGTTGTTTTCTCTATTTTAAACGTTTAAGTCCGCTTTAATAGTTTTAACAATCTTTATCACTTCATAGCGGTGTCGCTGTTGGTTTTAATAAAAAAGAGTATTTGAAAAAAAAATTGTCTCATTGAATAGGTGATGATAGAATCTTTTCCCATCCTGAAATTCCAATTTTACATTTGAAGCTCACGCTTACGTGAGCGTTGCGCACAAAGTCTTAGATAGATGACACTGTCCAAAGAACTTACCCTGAGAATTAGTAAAAGGAACATTTATACCAACTTTCAACTAAATCGGTTAACTTTTACTTAAGTTATCGTCGGATACGTTACTGACAGACATACGACCGACAATATACATATTTTGTTGATTATAAGAAGCTCGCTTCAATTATGTTTATGGATAGCAATTTTAAGAAACATCTAGGTGAGACATAATTAAAGTGTATAATTGCTAAGCCCATAAGGGTTTCAGAGTAACCGTAATCACCAAGGCACTGGTCACTTTTGTTTAGCTGTCAATGGATCAAGGTTGTTGTCATAAGTTCAATCCCACTCCTTTGTACTTTGATTTATATGACCATGATGATGATGATCATGTATTTGCATTGACAGGGTTTGTAAAAAGGGCCCAAATGAGTGAATTTAACTTGCTAGGTTTTAAATGGTTCACCTCCTTATTTTAGTCCAGGAAAATAAGGAAAAATAGGAACAATATGAACAACTATGTCAAACGTCCAAATTTTTTTTTACTGGACTGTTATATAATGTGGCTTAATATTTGTTTTGACTCGGTACAAAGTGGGGGTACTTGGTACAAACTTTACTTCCTAAACAAACCTACACACAACACGACTATAAGAATCTTAACCACCCGTAATTGCTTTTAAACTAATATAATAAATATATCACTTCATTACTCAAATACTACTGCTTGTATCAAGTTGAAATTTTACATACATGTTTCAATTGTACTTTAGACGATGTATATGAAGTTTTATCAAAATCGTTACGTTAGAACGTAAGATATCGGTAAGAAGGTTGTTTTCTCTATTATAAACGTTTAGGTTCGCTTTAATAGTTTTAGCGATCTTTATTAATTCATAGCAGTGTCGTTGTTGGTTTTACTAAAAAATGTTCGTCTCATCGAATAGTAATTTGAGGTGATGAATTTTTTCCCGTCCTGAAATTCCAATTTTAGAAATTGAAGCTCACGTTTACGCGAGCATTGCGAGCGAACTCTTGGACAGATGGCGGTGTCCAACGAACTTAGCCTGAGTATTAGTACAAGAAAGGTGTATACCAAATTTCAACTAAATCGGTCAACTTTTACTTAAGTTATCGTCGGACATGTAAACGTTACACAGACAGACAAGATGCATATTTCGTTGAATGTAAGAAGCTCGCTTCAATAATAAGACGCTTTCGTTAACCAGCATAATCGACCCACCAGTATCAGATCACCAGTTCAACTATAACTTTTGAACTATTTATTATAATGATGTGGAACTTGATATGCAGTTTTATTGTCCAAATGCTACAAAACTCTCCCAATTGTTTAACCCTTTACTGGGCAAGGTCATTTCCAGTCCTTCGATTTTCTTGATTTTTATAACTAAGCATCTCAAAGACTCATACAACGATAATTTTTTTTTTTTTGTTTGTACCGAGGACCCCCTTCCTCCACCCCCCCCCCCATTTTCAGACCCTTGTTAGTTATAACTCCAAAATTTGGCCCGCACTACATCATACGCCTAGGGCCCACATACTTTAAATGCAGCCCTGGCGGAGTGGTCACACAGATTCTTGGTCCGTTTACTAGTTAGATCGCACCAGTATGAGGGAAAGGAAATATAAAGGGGGAATTTAGGTGAGAACCGTACAAATTTCCCGACTACCTATAATGCTGAAACTTTCACAGACTAAGTATTTCCCTTGAAAATATAATAGTCAGTCATCAGTTTTACAAAATTATTTGTATTAGCCGATAAACAATAAATTTCCTAGAAAAATTGGCAGTTAAAGACTACCACCGACGTCTAAGTAAGGTTAGAATAGATTAAGAGATTTAATAGCTAAGCTTTAAAATACAGTTGCCAAGCCCGCAACACACTGTTTTGGCCAGATTACAATTCAAAATTTAGATATCGTGAAGAGATTACGCCCCTTTGTCTTTGAAGTTTATTTACAAAAGAATATGAACTTATATTCACAAGTGTGATTATGTCCCTTCGTCTCGATAGTGATATTCAAATAATAAACTAGTGTGATGCGGGCTTGACACCGTATTCTAAAGCTGTTCCTTGTTGGTAATCATTTGGTTATTGATACTGCTCGAATTAGTTCACTTTTCTCTCACTACCCGCTTCTAGCACTATTTTTGGTCTTCAAAATTTGATTCCCTTTTTTATTATTGACTTTGGTCCCATTACCCCTTCTAAGCTCTAAAAACAAAAAAACAAACAAAACTTGATAATGATGATAGCAGTAACAGTGATAAGCTAACAGTTGTCCAAACAGAAATAATTGATTACTATCATTCTTTCTTGCCGCTTGGCGCAAGAAAAGAAGCTCCACCTGATGTCAGCAACTTTTTGAAGCCAGGGTTCTTACAGTATTCTCTAGCAAAATGGGAAAAACTAGCAAATGGGGTGGGTAGCAAATGAGAGCTCGAGATTTTCCCGGACAAAAGGTCGGGCCAACTAGGCAAAGATAAATGTCTTGTGGAGGGGAGAGGCCCTCTGGATAACCGTATAAGAAGGCTTCTTAGTGGCTTTATTTTTTCCCCCAGAGAGGTTGGCCAATCTGTGTGTCACTCAATTTCCCGCGCTGTCAACGCACTTAATTTTAGTTGTGAGAATACTGTAGTTGGGTTGTGATCATCGATAGCTAAACATCGATGTTTTCGATACACCGACATTGAACAGACGAATATCGATGATAGTCAAAACATCGATGTTTTCGATATATCGACCTCCCAACCCAACTTGACAAGCACAAAAAAGTAAAATTTATGGGGGTCCGAATCCGAAGCCATGCCACATGCCATCCCGCCGAAGATCTCTCGACCCCCAAGAAACGGCAAAAAAAGTCGATTCCTTTCAAATCTCCCCCTGGTGAGAAAAAAAGAAAGAAAAAAAAGTCGACAATTTCCGATGTTTTCGATGTTTCTCGAAGAAAAAATTGATGACGTCCGATGCATCGAAAAGTCAACATCGATGAGTTTTGGTCTGATACATCAATGTTTTCGATTCATCGACATCGATGTCCCAGCCCTAGTTCATACTAGACGTTAGGGAGCACAAAAAAAAGTCGCCGAAGACAGTCACTCGGAAGTACTCGGGAATCATCGGGTACGCTCCACAGCCTACCTCAACCCCCTTACGCTTACTCCTCTAGAACTTTAAACACGCACTCTTTCTTAACTCTTCCCTTTACTTATACATATAATGTTTAACGAGATCATAGATTAAAAGAATGCTAATTACGTGGAACTACTAATCCTCTTTAATTATTTAAACCAAAATAAAGACATCTTAAATAAAATAATTAATCTTTTACAAAATTGATAATAATTAGGTCGCTTTTATTAGATATTTTAATGCATATTCCATTTTATGCATTACATTATTATTAATACATATTTCATACTGCCAATTATTAATATAATGTTTATTAATATGATAAATAATAAACTGAATATCTTACATATTTAGCATATTATTTATTATTTAAATATTTAATTAAAAAAAATAGTTATGTTGCAAAAATCAAACCAACCTTCTTAAATTAAAATAATACTCAGATTATGTTCTAGATTTTATAATATTCTACGTAAATATATTAACATAATATTTTTTTTAATTTAAATCGATTAATAAGAAATGGTTAATATGACCACCGGTGGATCATGTTATGATATTATAATATTTATTAAGAATATTAAAAGAAAAGGGTTTTTATTAATATCTAATAATAATGTTATATGTTATGTTTATATTTTAAACTGCTGGGAATTCTTAGAATACGTGGTGTCACACCAAAGAAGAACCTCTCTCCTAATCAGTTCTACATTATACTTTCTTGTAAAAAAAAATAGATTGACTTCTTGGAGGAGGTTCTTATAGCATTTTTATCTAAAATATTTTAGTTGCGTCTCGTAAAGAGAAGATAGGGTTGAATGCACTGCACAGTATAGACACTAGTGGAGGGCGGGGCTAGACCTGATCGTACTCGACTGCCTTTGCTTCGGCTTTCTTCGGCGACTTTTTTTTGTGCTCCCTAACGTCTAGTCTAGTTCATAGGCAAGGCAGCACCATCGGTAGCGCTATCTATCTAACAGACATCTTGGCAGTACTAAAATAGTTCATTATACCTCTACTAGGTAGCACTACTTGTCATTTTCACTTATTAAATTCTTGTTTCTCAGACAGTGAAAAATGGGTCATGGACACCTTCCTGGGGCCCGCTCTTAGACTTCCGTTTTAGGGGCTTTTTCGGGGGCGTGTATCTTTTTTCCTATTCACTTTAAAAAAAACAAAAAAAATATTTTTTCCCTTTTCGCGAGACCTACAAAAAAGGTCCTTTGCGTCGGACCGCTTCGGTCGACCGTATTCGAGTTATGCGGAAAAAACGGTTTTTTTGGGGGGAAAAAAAACGCTTTTTGTCACGGGAAATTTTTTTTTTTTTTTAAATTTTGAGTGAGGTATCAAATGAAAGGTATTGAAGAGTAGATTACAAAAACATATAACACTTAAGTAATGCGTTTAATTTTCTACGCCATTTTGTCAAAAAACATCAAATCTTGCCCCCCCCCCTCTTACTAATTTCATGTTTACAACACCAACGAAACCCTTTTTTCGTGAGACTTCACGCACTACCTATTTTTATTCCTTTTACATCGAGACTCGATTCGTGAGGTAATCGATCTATTATGTCAATTTTAAAAGATTACTTTAACTCCTTTACTTGTGTATACTTATTACATATTATACAAAAAGTATTGGTATTGTGTAAAAAATTTAATTTTGAGATTCTTTCCCCCCCCCCCCAAATAAAAGAGTAGCACCGGCGCTTATCTCAACTGTTAGTCTTTAGAAATTTACTAAAGAAACAATAATATTATATTGTTATTAATATCCAGTTTTTTTTTCTAAATATAATTATTATTAATGATGTAAATGTTATCTCTCTCTCTTAAAACACACACACACACACACACACACACACACACACACACACACATATATATATATATATATATATATATATATATATATATATATATATATATATATATATATATATATATATATATATATAAATGTGAGAGTGTAGGAAACATTGATGCCGGAAGTTGGAATTAATTTGTTAAATATGTTTGTATGAAGAATTGTTTCAACATTTAATTTCTATGGAATTTCATGTTGTTAACTTTATTAAATCATAAATATTTTTAATAAACTTACATATTTCACTTGTATTTAGATAAGAAGCACTCAAAGTGAAGCCAGGGTTTATATGTGATTATAATAGTGAGATATGTATATCTACCTCTCACATTAACTGTTATAATTAAAAATAAATATAAAATAATCATCACATACACTGAATAAGGTTTTATTTTTATTTTATTTTATTTATTTATGATAAAAGAAATGACATTATAACAATTGGGTTTACATAATACAATTATAATTACAACAGCTTACTACTACTATATATCCGCAAAAGCTTAAGCGCGGTTCAGGTATCTAAGACTGGTTATATGTGGGTGATTTAATTATCAATTTTGAGGTTTTTAATAATTCACTAAAATAAGATTAATAAACATTCAAATAAGTATAACTAATAAATTAGACTTATTAACTACATTATTTTTTTAATCCCCCCCCCTCTACTCATTATTTCTTTTTTCTTTCTGTATTATTATTTTTATTATTATTATTCATATGTGTTCTTTATTTATTATATTTTAATTTGTTGTTTTCTCGTATTATCATTGATTTATCAATTATTTTTCCTACAGTTGACAGATAAAGTGGTTGTTATCACACTCAAAATAGAATGCAAAACAGCAGATTCCTGCACTATATATCAAATGTAAAAATGTTAAATTATAAAAAAGTAAAGATAGACAATCTAAAAAAGTGAATCAAATGTGATGAGTAAGTGTTATGATGAAAAATAACAACAGCGCTTGGTCAGGTTTGATGAAACAGGCTATAAAAGGTATCACTGGCTATAAACAGAACAGCTGGTTTAGTTGATATTGTAAAACCTTTTATCTACGATTGATAGGAAATATAAACATTGTATCTCTGTTTAGATGCGTAGAAAGTGATTCTTTACGTACTTGTATTCATTGCGCATGCGCGTCTCATAGTTCTGAAGAATTCCTCTTCTTTACCACCCTAGGGCGGTAAAGAATAGGAATTCTTCAGCTTTACGCACGATTAGCGAGTTTGTTTACATTTAGCAAAACTAATTTGCTGTTCTTTTATTAAAGTAACTGTTTATCGAGTTTTTAGTGAAAAAAATGAGTGAATCAAGTGACTGACGAAAATGTGGAGAATTATACTCCTCCAGAAATAATTAATTCAGCAAAAAATACAACTCAAGAATTAATGTTATCTTTATCAAGAGAGAGATACAAACTTACATACAGCAAGTCATTTTTTTCTGTATTTATTATTTAAATCTAACAATCGTAGATAAAGTACGGTACGCAACTCGTGCGAAAACGGCATTTTGCATTGCTCGTGTGGTTTTACTACCCTCGCTGTCGCTCGGGTGCAAACTCCACATTCGCATGCAAAATGCTACTTTCCACACTCGTAATATACTATTACATGTTGATGAACCCTCTATTATTTTATATTTTATTTATAGATTAAAAACTAACTGTAGGAAAAATGTAATGTGCAACTCGAGCTTAAAGTGACTTTGCTGCACTCGAGGAACTTTTCCCTTTCCGCCCTCACCTGCGGCTCTTGCGTAAATTTTTCTCTCGAGTGCAGCAAAGTGCCACTTTGCGCACTAGTTGCACAAATAACTATTTCGTTTAGATATATATTTTATTTATGGATGATGAGAGCCACTGTATCACTTCTCTTTTATATATTTCATAACTATGTAGCTTCTGGCTTCTCTTGTTCGTGTGGGCAGACGATTACAAATTTTAGGGGCTACTGTGCTAGCGAGGTTCTGAAGTAGGTTAGTGTGGAAGGACGGGTTTTTATTTGTTTTTTGTGGTTCGTGTTCGATATGGGCGGTCAGTGAATGTTTACCAAGTTAAAAAAAATGTAATAATAAAGTTTTGTGTATAATAATTGTGAAATTGTAAGCACAGGAAAGTCTTGGAAGAATGTAATCAAAATAATCAAAGTTAAGTTAGATGAATAATGCAAGATAAAAAGAACTTTTTATATACAACGTTTTTAAATTTTCCTTGTGGATTTCCTTAGCTGATGTCACTGGTCGAGTTGGTTTACAATTGATTTTGAATTTGACCGCCTAAATATTTAAGAAATTAAGTGATTTATCGATTAATAGTAATAATTTGGTAAATCTAATTACTGGTTATTGAAAAACAAACAAGAGGAAGTAAACAAAGAATAAATATACCTGGACCGAGAGAGACGCGTGGCGCGTGTGGCACGAGAAACCATGTCTTATCAACTGCGCCGCGCGAGTCACGTGGCGCGTGTCTCGTGGGGAGTGTCACGAATGTCCCATCCTGCGGTGTCCATACCTACTTACATTATACACTTTTTGTTAAATAAAAAAAAATAAAAAAATTGGATATTAACAAAAAACTAATACTTATTTTCCACAAATTTATTTACATTGTTTATAGCGTGTTATGTAGCTTTTCTTTGTTTTTATGTCCCATATACTTTTCTGCAAGTACTGCACCACCCTCTATTACAATAGTATGTCTATTGATAGCCTATTACTTCTAGTAATAGATACATCATTATTAAATGGTTATTTTTATTATATTGATTGATAATTCTACAACAGAGATTATGTCACTCAATGACAAATTGAATACATCTGATAATATCAAGATTGATCGGTAGATTAGTTAAATGATCCCGGATAAATTCAAAACAACTTAGCTATTGTCCGAAATTATTTAGTTAATTTATACGAAGCAATAGTGTACACATTAGTTCACAATGATTATTCACAGTAAGTTATGAAACTGTTTATTTATTATATTTGTCTGTCGGTACAGTGTTTCGTCTATCAGTATACAATGTTTCTTCTGTTTCTCTTTCAGTACAGTGTGTTTTGTCTCTCTGTCAGTACAGTGCTTCTTCTGTTTCTCTTTCTAGTACAGAGTTTTACCTATCACTACAGTGTGTTATGTCTCTGTCAGTACAGTGCTTCTTCTGTTTCTCTTTCTAGTACAGAGTTTTACCTATCAGTACAGTGTGTTTTGTCTCTCTGTCAGTACAGCGCTTCTTCTGTTTCTCTTTCTAGTACAGAGTTTTACCTATCAGTACAGTGTGTTTTGTCTCTCTGTCAGTACAGTGCTTCTTCTGTTTCTCTTTCAGTACAGAGTTTTGCCTATGACTACAGTTTGATTTGTCTCTCTGTCAATACAGTGCTTCTTCTGTTTCTCTTTCTAGTACAGAGTTTTACCTATCACTACAGTGTGTTATGTCTCTGTCAGTACAGTGCTTCTTCTGTTTCTCTTTCTAGTACAGAGTTTTACCTATCACTACAGTGTGTTATGTCTCAGTCAGTACAGTGCTTCTTCTGTTTCTCTTTCTAGTACAGAGTTTTACCTATCAGTACAGTGTGTTTTGTCTCTCGGTCAGTACAGTGCTTCTTCTGTTTCTCTTTCTAGTACAGAGCTTTACCTATCAGTACAGTGTGTTTTGTCTCTCTGTCAGTACAGTGCTTCTTCTGTTTCTCTTTCAGTACAGAGTTTTGCCTATCAGTACTATGTGTTTTATCTCTCTGTCAGTACAGTGCTTCTTCTGTTTCTCTTTCTAGTACAGAGTTTTACCTATCAGTACTATGTGTTTTGTCTCTCTGTCAGTACAGTGCTTCTTCTGTTTCTCTTTCTAGTACAGAGCTTTACCTATCAGTACTATGTGTTTTGTCTCTCTGTCAGTACAGTGCTTCTTCTGTTTCTCTTTCTAGTACAGAGCTTTACCTATCAGTACAGTGTGTTTTGTCTCTCTGTCAGTACAGCGCTTCTTCTGTTTCTCTTTCTAGTACAGAGCTTTACCTATCAGTACTATGTGTTTTATCTCTCTGTCAGTACAGTGCTTCTTCTGTTTCTCTTTCTAGTACAGAGTTTTACCTATCAGTACTATGTGTTTTATCTCTCTGTCAGTACAGTGCTTCTTCTGTTTCTCTTTCTAGTACAGAGTTTTACCTATCAGTACAGTGTGTTTTATCTCTCTGTCAGTACAGCGCTTCTTCTGTTTCTCTTTCTAGTACAGAGCTTTACCTGTCAGTACTATGTGTTTTATCTCTCTGTCAGTACAGTGCTTCTTCTGTTTCTCTTTCTAGTACAGAGTTTTACCTATCAGTACTATGTGTTTTGTCTCTCTGTCAGTACAGTGCTTCTTCTGTTTCTCTTTCTAGTAGAGCTTTACCTATCAGTACTATGTGTTTTGTCTCTCTGTCAGTACAGTACTTCTTCTGTTTCTCTTTCTAGTACAGAGTTTTACCTATCAGTACAGTGTGTTTTGTCTCTCTGTCAGTACAGCGCTTCTTCTGTTTCTCTTTCTAGTACAGAGCTTTACCTATCAGTACTATGTGTTTTATCTCTCTGTCAGTACAGCGCTTCTTCTGTTTCTCTTTCTAGTACAGAGCTTTACCTATCAGTACTATGTGTTTTATCTCTTTGTCAGTACAGTGCTTCTTCTGTTTCACTTTCTAGTACAGAGTTTTACCTATCAGTACAGTGTGTTTTGTCTCTCTGTCAGTACAGTGCTTCTTCTGTTTCTCTTTCTAGTACAGAGTTTTACCTATCAGTACTATGTGTTTTATCTCTCTGTCAGTACAGTGCTTCTTCTGTTTCTCTTTCTAGTACAGAGTTTTACCTATCAGTACTATGTGTTTTGTCTCTCTGTCAGTACAGCGCTTCTTCTGTTTCTCTTTCTAGTACATAGTTTTACCTATCAGTACTATGTGTTTTGTCTCTCTGTCAGTACAGCGCTTCTTCTGTTTCTCTTTCTAGTACAGAGTTTTACCTATCACTACAGTGTGTTATGTCTCAGTCAGTACAGTGCTTCTTCTGTTTCTCTTTCTAGTACAGAGTTTTACCTATCAGTACAGTGTGTTTTGTCTCTCGGTCAGTACAGTGCTTCTTCTGTTTCTCTTTCTAGTACAGAGCTTTACCTATCAGTACAGTGTGTTTTGTCTCTCTGTCAGTACAGTGCTTCTTCTGTTTCTCTTTCAGTACAGAGTTTTGCCTATCAGTACTATGTGTTTTATCTCTCTGTCAGTACAGTGCTTCTTCTGTTTCTCTTTCTAGTACAGAGTTTTACCTATCAGTACTATGTGTTTTGTCTCTCTGTCAGTACAGTGCTTCTTCTGTTTCTCTTTCTAGTACAGAGCTTTACCTATCAGTACTATGTGTTTTGTCTCTCTGTCAGTACAGTGCTTCTTCTGTTTCTCTTTCTAGTACAGAGCTTTACCTATCAGTACAGTGTGTTTTGTCTCTCTGTCAGTACAGCGCTTCTTCTGTTTCTCTTTCTAGTACAGAGCTTTACCTATCAGTACTATGTGTTTTATCTCTCTGTCAGTACAGTGCTTCTTCTGTTTCTCTTTCTAGTACAGAGTTTTACCTATCAGTACTATGTGTTTTATCTCTCTGTCAGTACAGTGCTTCTTCTGTTTCTCTTTCTAGTACAGAGTTTTACCTATCAGTACAGTGTGTTTTGTCTCTCTGTCAGTACAGCGCTTCTTCTGTTTCTCTTTCTAGTACAGAGCTTTACCTATCAGTACTATGTGTTTTATCTCTCTGTCAGTACAGTGCTTCTTCTGTTTCTCTTTCTAGTACAGAGTTTTACCTATCAGTACTATGTGTTTTGTCTCTCTGTCAGTACAGTGCTTCTTCTGTTTCTCTTTCTAGTAGAGCTTTACCTATCAGTACTATGTGTTTTGTCTCTCTGTCAGTACAGTACTTCTTCTGTTTCTCTTTCTAGTACAGAGTTTTACCTATCAGTACAGTGTGTTTTGTCTTTCTGTCAGTACAGCGCTTCTTCTGTTTCTCTTTCTAGTACAGAGCTTTACCTATCAGTACTATGTGTTTTATCTCTCTGTCAGTACAGCGCTTCTTCTGTTTCTCTTTCTAGTACAGAGCTTTACCTATCAGTACTATGTGTTTTATCTCTCTGTCAGTACAGTGCTTCTTCTGTTTCACTTTCTAGTACAGAGTTTTACCTATCAGTACAGTGTGTTTTGTCTCTCTGTCAGTACAGTGCTTCTTCTGTTTCTCTTTCTAGTACAGAGTTTTACCTATCAGTACTATGTGTTTTATCTCTCTGTCAGTACAGTGCTTCTTCTGTTTCTCTTTCTAGTACAGAGTTTTACCTATCAGTACTATGTGTTTTGTCTCTCTGTCAGTACAGCGCTTCTTCTGTTTCTCTTTCTAGTACAGAGTTTTACCTATCAGTACTATGTGTTTTGTCTCTCTGTCAGTACAGCGCTTCTTCTGTTTCTCTTTCTAGTACAGAGTTTTACCTATCAGTACAGTGTGTTATGTATCTGTCAGTACAGTGCTTCTTCTGTTTCTCTTTCTAGTACAGAGTTTTACCTATCACTACAGTGTGTTATGTCTCTGTCAGTACAGTGCTTCTTCTGTTTCTCTTTCTAGTACAGAGTTTTACCTATCACTACAGTGTGTTATGTCTCTCTGTCAGTACAGTGCTTCTTCTGTTTCTCTTTCAGTACAGAGTTTTGCCTTTGACTACAGTTTGATTTGTCTCTCTGTCAATACAGTGCTTCTTCTGTTTCTCTTTCTAGTACAGAGTTTTACCTATCACTACAGTGTGTTATGTCTCTGTCAGTACAGTGCTTCTTCTGTTTCTCTTTCTAGTACAGAGCTTTACCTATCAGTACTATGTGTTTTATCTCTCTGTCAGTACAGCGCTTCTTCTGTTTCTCTTTCTAGTACAGAGCTTTACCTATCAGTACTATGTGTTTTATCTCTCTGTCAGTACAGTGCTTCTTCTGTTTCACTTTCTAGTACAGAGTTTTACCTATCAGTACAGTGTGTTTTGTCTCTCTGTCAGTACAGTGCTTCTTCTGTTTCTCTTTCTAGTACAGAGTTTTACCTATCAGTACTATGTGTTTTATCTCTCTGTCAGTACAGTGCTTCTTCTGTTTCTCTTTCTAGTACATAGTTTTACCTATCAGTACTATGTGTTTTGTCTCTCTGTCAGTACAGCGCTTCTTCTGTTTCTCTTTCTAGTACAGAGTTTTACCTATCAGTACTATGTGTTTTGTCTCTCTGTCAGTACAGCGCTTCTTCTGTTTCTCTTTCTAGTACAGAGTTTTACCTATCACTACAGTGTGTTATGTCTCAGTCAGTACAGTGCTTCTTCTGTTTCTCTTTCTAGTACAGAGTTTTACCTATCAGTACAGTGTGTTTTGTCTCTCGGTCAGTACAGTGCTTCTTCTGTTTCTCTTTCTAGTACAGAGCTTTACCTATCAGTACAGTGTGTTTTGTCTCTCTGTCAGTACAGTGCTTCTTCTGTTTCTCTTTCAGTACAGAGTTTTGCCTATCAGTACTATGTGTTTTATCTCTCTGTCAGTACAGTGCTTCTTCTGTTTCTCTTTCTAGTACAGAGTTTTACCTATCAGTACTATGTGTTTTGTCTCTCTGTCAGTACAGTGCTTCTTCTGTTTCTCTTTCTAGTACAGAGCTTTACCTATCAGTACTATGTGTTTTGTGTCTCTGTCAGTACAGTGCTTCTTCTGTTTCTCTTTCTAGTACAGAGCTTTACCTATCAGTACAGTGTGTTTTGTCTCTCTGTCAGTACAGCGCTTCTTCTGTTTCTCTTTCTAGTACAGAGCTTTACCTATCAGTACTATGTGTTTTATCTCTCTGTCAGTACAGTGCTTCTTCTGTTTCTCTTTCTAGTACAGAGTTTTACCTATCAGTACTATGTGTTTTATCTCTCTGTCAGTACAGTGCTTCTTCTGTTTCTCTTTCTAGTACAGAGTTTTACCTATCAGTACAGTGTGTTTTGTCTCTCTGTCAGTACAGCGCTTCTTCTGTTTCTCTTTCTAGTACAGAGCTTTACCTATCAGTACTATGTGTTTTATCTCTCTGTCAGTACAGTGCTTCTTCTGTTTCTCTTTCTAGTACAGAGTTTTACCTATCAGTACTATGTGTTTTGTCTCTCTGTCAGTACAGTGCTTCTTCTGTTTCTCTTTCTAGTAGAGCTTTACCTATCAGTACTATGTGTTTTGTCTCTCTGTCAGTACAGTACTTCTTCTGTTTCTCTTTCTAGTACAGAGTTTTACCTATCAGTACAGTGTGTTTTGTCTCTCTGTCAGTACAGCGCTTCTTCTGTTTCTCTTTCTAGTACAGAGCTTTACCTATCAGTACTATGTGTTTTATCTCTCTGTCAGTACAGCGCTTCTTCTGTTTCTCTTTCTAGTACAGAGCTTTACCTATCAGTACTATGTGTTTTATCTCTCTGTCAGTACAGTGCTTCTTCTGTTTCACTTTCTAGTACAGAGTTTTACCTATCAGTACAGTGTGTTTTGTCTCTCTGTCAGTACAGTGCTTCTTCTGTTTCTCTTTCTAGTACAGAGTTTTACCTATCAGTACTATGTGTTTTGTCTCTCTGTCAGTACAGCGCTTCTTCTGTTTCTCTTTCTAGTACAGAGTTTTACCTATCAGTACAGTGTGTTATGTATCTGTCAGTACAGTGCTTCTTCTGTTTCTCATTCTAGTACAGAGTTTTACCTATCACTACAGTGTGTTATGTCTCTGTCAGTACAGTGCTTCTTCTGTTTCTCTTTCTAGTACAGAGTTTTACCTATCACTACAGTGTGTTATGTCTCTGTCAGTACAGTGCTTCTTCTGTTTCTCTTTCTAGTACAGAGCTTTACCTATCAGTACTATGTGTTTTATCTCTCTGTCAGTACAGCGCTTCTTCTGTTTCTCTTTCTAGTACAGAGCTTTACCTATCAGTACTATGTGTTTTATCTCTCTGTCAGTACAGTGCTTCTTCTGTTTCACTTTCTAGTACAGAGTTTTACCTATCAGTACAGTGTGTTTTGTCTCTCTGTCAGTACAGTGCTTCTTCTGTTTCTCTTTCTAGTACAGAGTTTTACCTATCAGTACTATGTGTTTTATCTCTCTGTCAGTACAGTGCTTCTTCTGTTTCTCTTTCTAGTACAGAGTTTTACCTATCAGTACTATGTGTTTTGTCTCTCTGTCAGTACAGCGCTTCTTCTGTTTCTCTTTCTAGTACAGAGTTTTACCTATCAGTACTATGTGTTTTGTCTCTCTGTCAGTACAGCGCTTCTTCTGTTTCTCTTTCTAGTACAGAGTTTTACCTATCAGTACAGTGTGTTATGTATCTGTCAGTACAGTGCTTCTTCTGTTTCTCTTTCTAGTACAGAGTTTTACCTATCACTACAGTGTGTTATGTCTCTGTCAGTACAGTGCTTCTTCTGTTTCTCTTTCTAGTACAGAGTTTTACCTATCACTACAGTGTGTTATGTCTCAGTCAGTACAGTGCTTCTTCTGTTTCTCATTCTAGTACAGAGTTTTACCTATCAGTACAGTGTGTTTTGTCTCTCTGTCAGTACAGTGCTTCTTCTGTTTCTCTTTCTAGTACAGAGCTTTACCTATCAGTACAGTGTGTTTTGTCTCTCTGTCAGTACAGTGCTTCTTCTGTTTCTCTTTCAGTACAGAGTTTTGCCTATCAGTACTATGTGTTTTATCTCTCTGTCAGTACAGTGCTTCTTCTGTTTCTCTTTCTAGTACAGAGTTTTACCTATCAGTACTATGTGTTTTGTCTCTCTGTCAGTACAGTGCTTCTTCTGTTTCTCTTTCTAGTACAGAGCTTTACCTATCAGTACTATGTGTTTTGTCTCTCTGTCAGTACAGTGCTTCTTCTGTTTCTCTTTCTAGTACAGAGCTTTACCTATCAGTACAGTGTGTTTTGTCTCTCTGTCAGTACAGCGCTTCTTCTGTTTCTCTTTCTAGTACAGAGCTTTACCTATCAGTACTATGTGTTTTATCTCTCTGTCAGTACAGTGCTTCTTCTGTTTCTCTTTCTAGTACAGAGTTTTACCTATCAGTACAGTGTGTTTTGTCTCTCTGTCAGTACAGCGCTTCTTCTGTTTCTCTTTCTAGTACAGAGCTTTACCTATCAGTACTATGTGTTTTATCTCTCTGTCAGTACAGTGCTTTTTCTGTTTCTCTTTCTGGTACAGAGTTTTACCTATCAGTACTATGTGTTTTGTCTCTCTGTCAGTACAGTGCTTCTTCTGTTTCTCTTTCTAGTAGAGCTTTACCTATCAGTACTATGTGTTTTGTCTCTCTGTCAGTACAGTACTTCTTCTGTTTCTCTTTCTAGTACAGAGTTTTACCTATCAGTACAGTGTGTTTTGTGTCTCTGTCAGTACAGCGCTTCTTCTGTTTCTCTTTCTAGTACAGAGCTTTACCTATCAGTACTATGTGTTTTATCTCTCTGTCAGTACAGCGCTTCTTCTGTTTCTCTTTCTAGTACAGAGCTTTACCTATCAGTACTATGTGTTTTATCTCTCTGTCAGTACAGTGCTTCTTCTGTTTCTCTTTCTAGTACAGAGTTTTACCTATCAGTACTACGTGTTTTATCTCTCTGTCAGTACAGTGCTTCTTCTGTTTTTCTTTCTAGTACAGAGTTTTACCTATCAGTACAGTGTGTTTTGTCTCTCTGTCAGTACAGTGCTTCTTCTGTTTCTCTTTCTAGTACAGAGTTTTACCTATCAGTACTATGTGTTTTGTCTCTCTGTCAGTACAGTGCTTCTTCTGTTTCTCTTTCTAGTAGAGCTTTACCTATCAGTACTATGTGTTTTGTCTCTCTGTCAGTACAGTACTTCTTCTGTTTCTCTTTCTAGTACAGAGTTTTACCTATCAGTACAGTGTGTTTTGTCTCTCTGTCAGTACAGCGCTTCTTCTGTTTCTCTTTCTAGTACAGAGCTTTACCTATCAGTACTATGTGTTTTATCTCTCTGTCAGTACAGCGCTTCTTCTGTTTCTCTTTCTAGTACAGAGCTTTACCTATCAGTACTATGTGTTTTATCTCTCTGTCAGTACAGTGCTTCTTCTGTTTCTCTTTCTAGTACAGAGTTTTACCTATCAGTACAGTGTGTTTTGTCTCTCTGTCAGTACAGTGCTTCTTCTGTTTCTCTTTCTAGTACAGAGTTTTACCTATCAGTACTATGTGTTTTATCTCTCTGTCAGTACAGTGCTTCTTCTGTTTCTCTTTCTAGTACAGAGTTTTACCTATCAGTACTATGTGTTTTGTCTCTCTGTCAGTACAGCGCTTCTTCTGTTTCTCTTTCTAGTACAGAGTTTTACCTATCAGTACTATGTGTTTTGTCTCTCTGTCAGTACAGCGCTTCTTCTGTTTCTCTTTCTAGTACAGAGTTTTACCTATCACTACAGTGTGTTATGTCTCTGTCAGTACAGTGCTTCTTCTGTTTCTCTTTCTAGTACAGAGTTTTACCTATCACTACAGTGTGTTATGTCTCAGTCAGTACAGTGCTTCTTCTGTTTCTCATTCTAGTACAGAGTTTTACCTATCAGAACAGTGTGTTTTGTCTCTCTGTCAGTACAGTGCTTCTTCTGTTTCTCTTTCTAGTACAGAGCTTTACCTATCAGTACAGTGTGTTTTGTCTCTCTGTCAGTACAGTGCTTCTTCTGTTTCTCTTTCAGTACAGAGTTTTGCCTATCAGTACTATGTGTTTTATCTCTCTGTCAGTACAGTGCTTCTTCTGTTTCTCTTTCTAGTACAGAGTTTTACCTATCAGTACTATGTGTTTTGTCTCTCTGTCAGTACAGTGCTTCTTCTGTTTCTCTTTCTAGTACAGAGCTTTACCTATCAGTGCTATGTGTTTTGTCTCTCTGTCAGTACAGTGCTTCTTCTGTTTCTCTTTCTAGTACAGAGCTTTACCTATCAGTACAGTGTGTTTTGTCTCTCTGTCAGTACAGCGCTTCTTCTGTTTCTCTTTCTAGTACAGAGCTTTACCTATCAGTACTATGTGTTTCATCTCTCTGTCAGTACAGTGCTTCTTCTGTTTCTCTTTCTAGTACAGAGTTTTACCTATCAGTACAGTGTGTTTTGTCTCTCTGTCAGTACAGCGCTTCTTCTGTTTCTCTTTCTAGTACAGAGCTTTACCTATCAGTACTATGTGTTTTATCTCTCTGTCAGTACAGTGCTTCTTCTGTTTCTCTTTCTGGTACAGAGTTTTACCTATCAGTACTATGTGTTTTGTCTCTCTGTCAGTACAGTGCTTCTTCTGTTTCTCTTTCTAGTAGAGCTTTACCTATCAGTACTATGTGTTTTGTCTCTCTGTCAGTACAGTACTTCTTCTGTTTCTCTTTCTAGTACAGAGTTTTACCTATCAGTACAGTGTGTTTTGTGTCTCTGTCAGTACAGCGCTTCTTCTGTTTCTCTTTCTAGTACAGAGCTTTACCTATCAGTACTATGTGTTTTATCTCTCTGTCAGTACAGCGCTTCTTCTGTTTCTCTTTCTAGTACAGAGCTTTACCTATCAGTACTATGTGTTTTATCTCTCTGTCAGTACAGTGCTTCTTCTGTTTCTCTTTCTAGTACAGAGTTTTACCTATCAGTACTATGTGTTTTATCTCTCTGTCAGTACAGCGCTTCTTCTGTTTCTCTTTCTTGTACAGAGCTTTACCTATCAGTACTATGTGTTTTGTCTCTCTGTCAGTACAGTGCTTCTTCTGTTTCTCTTTCTAGTACAGAGTTTTACCTATCAGTACTATGTGTTTTATCTCTCTGTCAGTACAGTGCTTCTTCTGTTTCTCTTTCTAGTACAGAGTTTTACCTATCAGTACTATGTGTTTTGTCTCTCTGTCAGTACAGCGCTTCTTCTGTTTCTCTTTCTAGTACAGAGTTTTACCTATCAGTACTATGTGTTTTGTCTCTCTGTCAGTACAGCGCTTCTTCTGTTTCTCTTTCTAGTACAGAGTTTTACCTATCAGTACAGTGTGTTATGTATCTGTCAGTACAGTGCTTCTTCTGTTTGTCTTTCTAGTACAGAGCTTTATCTATCAGTACTATGTGTTTTATCTATCTGTCAGTACAGTGCTTCTTCTGTCACTGCAGTGTTTCTTCTGTCAGTACAGTGTGTTTTGTCTGTCTGTAAGTACAGTGTGTTTTGTCTGTTTGTTAGTACAGTATATTAAAAGTGTACTTAGGAAGGTTTAATCAAAGTATCAGATGGTCCTATTTGCAAAGACAAGTAAACATAAATAAAAACATTTTGATATAAGTTTCTATCGAAATTTTAAGTAAATAATTTAATTAACTAATGAACGATTATTGCATTCTCATGGTAAACTCCTAATTTGTGCAAGTGTTAGCTTTCTAGGTAGTCGAGAAGTGGGTTAAATTTAGCTTATAAGATTTGCAGACAAAGAAACAAAACAGAAAACAAGTAAATAAATAAAAGAGAGATAAGAGGTCTTAAATGTTAAATATTTGTGTATAATATTAATCTTAAATATAGCATATATATATATATATATATATATATATATATATATATATATATATATATATATATATATATATATATATATACATATATACCACCCCGCATTCTTACTATCCCTCTAACACATCTCCTTTTCAATTATTCAAGCGAGCGCTAGCGAGCTTCTTACATTTAACGAAATATGCATCTTGTCTGTCTGTCTGTAACGTTTACGTGTCCGACGATAACTTGAGTAAAAGTTGACCGATTTAGTTGAAATTTGGTATACATCTTGCTTTTACTATTCTCAGGCTAAGTTCGTTGGACAGCGTGATCCGTCCAAGAGTTCGCGCGCAACACACGCGTAAACGTGAGCTTCAAATTTAAAATTGGAGTTTCAGGACGGGAAAAGATTCTATCATCATCTATTCGATGAGACAAACATTTTTTTCAAATAACATTTTTTAGTAAAACCAACAGCGACACCTGGTTGTTTTACAACCAAGAGTGTCATTATCATGGTTTCCAGGCCGAAACCAGGTGGCGCCATTCTATCGAGGAGCTTTCCATTTATTTAAACAATGCTGGGTTGGAACCCAGAGCAGTGGTCAGAAGCCTTCACCCATTCATCTACTGACCCTGCTCGAGGCTGCTTAGCTTGCATTATCACACGGCAAGCGCGCTAGCCTCTGAGCCACCCAGGCCCCCCAGATGAGATATAGTAGATATCAGAATAATTACAGATTCTATGTGTATACATTTAATATGTGTCTTGGCCACTGCCTCTTCAGGCCTGGAGGAGGGTTGTCTGGTATAGATTTGGTAGACAGGAGTTGAATTTGAGCAGCGTTTCCCAAACTTTTTTGATCGCGGCCTGGTTCGAGATTTTAAAATTTTTCGCGACCCACCTTGAAAAAAAGTATGTATTTTCAAAAAGAAATTTTTTTAAAAATAAAAATCAAGTTATTTGTTTGTTTATTCATACTCAAAAATTGCAAAATAATTATATAAGTAATTAAAAAATTAACAATTATATTCATTTAAAACTTTAGTAAATGAAGTAAGTTTTGCTTTCCACATATTTTTTCATTTTGTCCTTAGAGCGAAGGATGATGTTGTTTGTCATCACATAACAATTTCAAATTAGGAGCTAATGATGTTAATTTTATTCTAAAATTAGGTTCCACATCCAATATGTTACGATAATGATTTTTTAAGTTGAGAACACAGCTTCACACGTATAAGTAGTGACAAAAGGCATTATACATAAACATTGTATCGCGTTTTCGCATACGCTTGGATACGCCTTTTGACAGCGCAACCAAAAATTAATTAGTGGTACAGTTTCAAACACTTTTTTCAGATCGGTTGCGCATGAAATTTCAATTAAATTATCAACTTCTTGTTCACTAAGATTTTACATTTCTTCCTTTTCAATTTTGACAGGAAAAGGATATTTAATCCACTTATTATTTGAAGGAGCTCCGAAAGATGTTGTTGAATTGAAACTGATGTAAACTGTGTTTCTAGATGTAAATCTCCTTCATCATAGTTTGCATGGGTTTCAATAAATGTATATGTAATGTTTCAAAATGTCTTCATTATATTAATGAAGAAACTCAATTTTTTTCTAAGATAGGTTTAAATAAAAATATTTATTGATAATAATTTCTTTCTTTTTTTATAATAAAACACCGAATTTTTAACCGAAAACATTTTTTTCATGTTATTACAATTTGTTTTCGCGACCCGGCAAAAATTTTCTACGACCCGGTACCGGGTCGCGACCCACACTTTGGGAAACGCTGAACTAATTCATAGAATGTGTGATACCGGGATATGGATTGATCTCGAACCAAGGGAACGTTGAGATCATTGTGGAGAGTGAGGTTGGTGACATAGAATGGAGCATCAGTTATTTCTATTAGGATCTTGGACTGGATGATTTGGAGACGACGTGAGTTGGAAGGTTTGGTGCTACCCCACACTTCCAGGCCGTAGGTCCAAGCTGGTTTTGACTAAATTACAAATTAAAAGCTTTTTATTAAGATAGAGCTTGGACATAAGGTCCAGAATACGATAGAGTGTAACACAAAAATACTAACTAAATTTCATATTTTTGTTAAAGCAGATTGGACTATATTATTTATTGTTTCTATCGGAGGGGTGATCTCGGACAGAATTCCCCAGGTGGAAGACTGCTTCTTGACTTGGTACGCAGAAAACCCTCAGTACTGCAAGGAACAAGATGTGACTCCCATGAAGAACAAGGAATTGTGCCGTTGGTTCTGCCACTGCAGTGCTGGCACTTACCAGGTGACTGAGTGCTACTTAGGCAGGTATTACGATCCAGTCAAAGAGAAATGCGTCTACGACGATACATACTGCCATGTACAACCGTTTCCAGTAAGTATTGTCTATAATTATTATTATAGAGTTATAGTTATATTATATTAGGGAATTGTTACAGCCAAGTTGCTAGCGTTCTTGCAACTTGCCTAAACCTAGATCTAAAAATCGACAGATCTGCTGAGTTCAAATCTATGAGAGGTGAAAAATGTTACACATTGATGATTACTGATTACATCGTATATATGAGTAAAGTGGCCGAATCCCCCGTCCTGTAAGATCCCCCGTCCTGTAATAACCAGTGGCGGCGCGTGACCTATTTAACAGGGTGGGCTAACATATTTTACTTTATTTTGGTTTCATATTCTGATTTTTTGGAGGGTAAAATAGTTGCCATTTTGGAAACACGATATATTTTTGTGAACGAAATTTCAATACCTTTAAAATGATATCCAACTTGAAAATTAAAAAAAAATATAAAATATTGCGATCTATTTGCAATTGATCGCAGATCGCAGAAATTTGGAGTGTTTAAGTCCGCAATAGTTTTTCTGTTTTTGGGCAAAAAATTTTATACCAAATTTCAAGTCTATAGCTTTAGTAGGTCGGGAGATATACTCCAAGATGCGACGGACGAACGGACGAACTACCAAAAGCATAAGGGTTTCTAGGACGACCTCGAAACCCTAAAAATGAAGTTGAAATGCAAAATATTTTTTATTATTATTATTATTATTTTTTTTTTTTTTAGAAATGCGGAGAAAATAATGCCTACGAAGTGAGAGTAGATACAAATCCAAGATATTACTTCGTCTGTATGAACGGTACCTGGGAGAAGAATGATTGTGGAGCCTGGTACGTCTACCATCCTAAAACAAAGCACTGCGACTACTGGTGGAATCCATAAGAGCAGTCAATACAGCTGCTCATAGTAATTTGTATACTGCTCATACTTCTACCGAAAAAATGATCAGTTACTGTGTTGCTGGTAGTGGGTCAATAGGGATGTATAAAAACAAACTCTCCTATTTCATTTTCCTTGCTATATTTCGACTCATTTTTGAGTCGTTATCAAGCCTCTGTAACAGAAATAACCACTACAATATCAACCTTTGTATTCCTCTGACTAGTCTCTAACTACTCTTTTCCATTAACCCTTAAACACTAACATTATTTTTTAACGCTAATCTACGTATTTTTTTTACGTACGTACACTCAGTACTAATCACTTTATAGTAATTCAATTTAAGTTACTATTTATAGCCCAGTTAATAAAGGTTTTCACCTGCAACTAATTAGGGGAATTCTGGATTTTTTCCTGATGATAGACCATGATAAGAGGTACATTCTCTCAAAAGTCCCCACTTCTCCCCCTTGTGCTTCCCCCCCTACCCCATCTTAAAGTTCAAAATTTACTTATTTTCCACTATTTACGCAAAACTGTTTATTTATTTATTTATTTGTTTATTTTAGGCGCAGAACTACATGGTTAATAGCACCTATACAAGAGTTATATATAAATGGTAGTCTTTAAAATATGATAATTACAACCATACTGATTACAGTAATTTACAATTGATAAACATAACAATAAATAACATAAATCATCTATATCATTACATGAAAAAAAAAAAAAATAAAATAAATAATAATAATAATAATAATAAAAATAAAAATAATATATATATATATATATATATATATATATATATATATATATATATATATATATATATATATATATATATATATATATATAATTAAACAAAAGAAAAATAAAAAATATATATATATAAAATAAAAATTAAAAAAATAAATAAATAATTCAAATAAATTGAAAAATAAGTAAATCAAATTTCATTATAAATGTCAGCGTCCTGTAGATAGCGTATCAATTTAGCTATTGTGGTCTGATTGTCAGCTAAGGTCTCTGGTAGGGTCTCAGGTAAGTCATGTACGTTTCTAAGTTGATTTAGACGGTCGCAGTCAGTTAGTAGGTGGGCTACAGTCAAGGTATCGTCACATAATCTACATCGTGGTCGGGCCTTATCTCTTGTGAACAGATAACTGTGAGTTAGTCTAGTGAGTCCTATCCTCAGTCTGCAAAGTACCGTCTCTTCCTGTCGGTTTTTCCTATATGAGGAGGTCCACTCGCCTATTAAGGGTTTTATATGTCGTAGTTTGTTGTCAGTGGTGTCTGTCCAAGTCTGTTGCCATTTCTCTTTGATTTTAGTCTTAATATAATAGTCAAAGTCTCTTGGAGTGAGTTCCGTCTCTGTGGGCAGTCCGTCATTTATTGCCTGTCTCGCTAGTGAGTCTGCCGTCTCGTTACCAGCAATACCTATATGGCTGGGGATCCAAACGAACCTTACATTTAATTTGTTTTTTTCTATTAAATTTCGGATTTTGATAACTGTAAGATTTTGGGTGTACATTTTTCTAAAAGAATCTAATGCGGATTTCGAGTCACTGTAGATAGTTACACTGTCAAGTCCTTGGTTTGAAGCGGATTTTAGAGCTTGCAGGATGGCCTCCAGCTCTGTAGAGAACACGGAACTCCACTTCGAGCAGGAGAACATTCCAGAATCCGATGATGAGGCAAATGCACAGCCAGTTCCCTCGAAGGTCTTGGATCCATCTGTGTAGAAATAGGCATTGGTCGGGTAGTTTTCCTTGTCTTTCAAGTGCTCTTGTCGAACTTCGTCTAAGCGAGCCTGGTCTTTTCTACTTCGGGTTAGATATTGTATAGTGGGGTGGCTCATTCTCCAAGGTGCAATTGGTGATAAACTGAACTTGGTAATTTTGGCACATTCCGGGGGAAGTCTATATTCTTCTGAAAGGGATTTGAACCTGAGTTCTGGAGGCCTTAAAAATTTAGGTTTTTGTAAAAATGTATGCTCAAATGTAGGGTCTTGAAACAAATTAAACATACTGCTGTATGGGAAACGTTTAATTTTGAGGCCGTAGCGTAAAAGTAAGAAATCGCGTCTTAAATGTAGTGGGGGTTCATTCGCTTCGACCAAAATGCTGTTAACAGGGCTGGTTTTAAAAGCACCTAGTGCAAGACGTAAACCTGCATTGTGGGCAGGGTCCAAGCGTCTCAGATCTTTGGCTTTAGCTGAGCCGTAAGCTACACACCCATAGTCCATCTTACTCCTCACAATAGCACGATAGAGATACAACAGTGTTGCGCGATCAGCTTCCCATTTAAGATGTTGTAGCATACGAAGTAGATTGAGGTCCCGCAGGCATTTAGAACGGACTTCCTCGATGTGTGGGCGCCATGTTAATTTTCTATCGAATTGTAGACCGAGATATTTTATTTGATCAACTATTGGTATGTCTTGGCCGGAAAGGGTAAGACGTACAACAGGATTGCTCCGCTTTCTGGAAAATACTACGCACCTGGTTTTACTTGCAGAGAAACTTAGTCCTTTCCCATTTACCCACTTGTTAATTCTGTTAATTGCTTGCTGCATCACAACCTCAGCGGACTCCAAGTTCTTTGACCTATAGAGTATTGTCATGTCGTCAACAAATAGAAGAGGCTCGACACACGGTGGTAATACTTTGTCGACTTCATTTACAGCAATTAGAAACAGAGTACAGCTTAGTACAGCTCCTTGGGGCACTCCATTTTCCTGTTCGTATGAACCTGAGAGGGAATTTCCCACTTTAACATTGAACATCCTTCTTGATAAGAAGTTGTTAATGTAGTGCAGCAAATGCCCTCTAAAGCCCATAGTGTGCAGCTGGCGTACGATGGAGTGTTTCCAAGTTCTGTCGTAAGCTTTTTCAAGATCGAAAAAGACTCCTATCGTCGAATTTCCTTGAATAAATCCTCTTCTCACGTAAGATTCTAATTTTGAAATATTGTCCGTCGTCGATCTGTTCTGTCTGAAGCCGTTTTGGTGGGGGGAGAGTAATTTCCTTGATTCTAATTCATACACCAGTCTTGAGTTTACAATTTTTTCCAAGAGTTTCCCAATAGTGTTAGTCATGGCTATAGGTCTGTAGGATACTGGCTGTGTAGAGTCTTTTCCTGGTTTTTGAATCGGTATGACTGTCGCTGTCCGCCATCTGTCTGGATAACTGTCTGAGGTCCATAGTAAGTTGTAAAGTGTCAGTAAGTATCGTTTAAATGTGGGTGGAAGGTTTTTCAACATTTCGTTGTGGATTTGGTCGGGGCCGGGAGAAGTTTTTTTCAACGTTTTTAAGGCGGTATCAAGTTCCCAATGGCTGAAAGGCCTGTTGTAACACTCGATGTTCCCAGAACTGAAATCCAATCCTTGACTTTCTGTTGCGATTTTGATACTTTGAAACCGTGGTGTGTAGGTCGCAGACGAGCTGACACTGGCAAAATGCTGGGCTAGTAGTTCAGAAACAAGGAGGGGATCCGAGACAGACTGAGATCCGTCCTTTATCACTGGAGTAGATGTTTTTGGTCTCTTACTGGAAAGGATCCTGACCTTCCTCCATACCTCTCTTGAGTCTGTCCCTCGAATAATTGTGGAGACGTAGTTTTTCCAGGATAATCTTTTTGCCTGCAAAAACACAAATTTGCATTTGGCTCGAGCTTTTCTGTATTTTATTAGGTTGTAAGTTGTGGAGTTGGATTTAAAATGCCACAATGCCTTCCTTCGTTCTGCCAAGGCCAGTCTACAGTCTTTATTCCACCAAGGGACGGGTTGTCGTCTTCCCGGCTTTGTTCGAGGGATCGAGGCTAGTGCTGCTGACATGATCGCAGAGGTCAGATAGTCGAGAAGGGTTTCAGTATTTTTTTCCTCGTCAGGAAGATAAGGAGGAAGATTAATTAAATGCTCTGTGAAAGAATCCCAGTCTGCATTTTTGAATGACCAATAAGGGTCCGAATTTATCTCTGGGTTATTTATGTTTAGTGTGACAAAAAGTGGAAAGTGGTCACTTCCATATAGGTTAGAAGATACACTGAAGTCTGAAATTCTTGCTATCGACGGGGAACACAAGAGTAGATCGAGTGCGTCTTGTTTCCCGGTTCTGGAATCTAGATATGTTTGCTCATCGTTGTTTAAGAGGCACAGGTTTGATTGTTCGATGAAGGATTCTATCACCCCTCCTCTCGGATCGGTTTTAGAGGAGCCCCACATCAGGCTATGCGCATTAAAGTCTCCCGAAATAATAAGTGGTCCTGGAAGTTGTTGTAGAACGTTGTCTAGACAAGCTGCTGTGATATCTTCGCTGCAATCCAGATATATGTTGGAATAGGTGACGGGATGCGAAGAACCGACACGGACAGATTGAACTTGACAATTAGAGTTGATCTTTATTTCCTGACTCGGTAAAGTTGCTAATACAAATATAGCCAAGCCTCCTTGCCAGGTACCTGGTGGAGGATCTCTTCTAAATGCTACATAGCCTGGTAATTTTAACGCGTTCCCAGAAGGTAGGTGTGTCTCTTGCAACATCAGTACGTCCGGAAGATGCTCTTTCACAAGCAAACGTATATCATTGATCCTTGATCTAAAACCTTTGCAGTTCCAGACACAGATTTTCATTTGATTTGATATTAATTTGTATTTTTAGTATTACTTTTGTTTCGATTTTTTCTTTCCTGACTGGGTTTCTTTTGTCTTTTTTTTCGAACCTTTTGGAGATATTTGTTTAGGATTTGTTTCTTTGCTACTGGTTGTGTCACTTCCCGAGTCCCAATCATTTACCCACATCATTTCGTGTTCTGTTTGCGTATTAATAGCAATTGGTTTTAACTTATTGGACTTGTCATTTTGTTTTGGCTTGTTTTCTGGTGCATTTGGTGAAATTTCATAGGGCTTACCTGAAGATTCTTTTGCGGTACACTGATCCTTTTCGGAAGGTTTTTCTGGTTTAGTTTTAAAATCTTCAAAAGAGCATTGTGTTCCTTTTTCCAGAGTTTTTTTACTTTGACAAACTTTGCAATTTTCCTTGGGCGTTGTGACAATAGATGAAAACGACTTGGACAGATTAAATTGACACGCACTTTCAGCTTTCTTCTTGGCTTCGACATACGGCAGTTTCTCCAGTACCTTAATTTCTGTAATCTTCTTCTCAAGTATCCACTTAGGGCAGGTTCTATCTAGCGCCGAGTGACCTCCCTTACAGTTGACACATTGTTTCGGCTTCGAACAGGGCATGTTTTCATGTGCAGGGTCACCACACTCAGGGCACACTGCTCCTGATTTGCACACTAGCTGGATATGTGAGAATCTATGGCATAAGAAACAGCGCCTAGGCAGGGGTATATACGGGTGGACAGAAACTAACAGATAGCTGACTTTCAATTTGTTGGGCAACGACGTCAATGTAAAAGTGACGATATAGCTATTAGTGGGTTCAAGTACGTTGTTAATCTTTTTGTTTAACCTTCGTACTTCACAGACCCTTACCTTGGCAATATTTACTGTCTCGCTTCGCTCGACAGTAAATGTAATTGCCGCGGAAAAGAAAAAGCTCACTTCACAGCCTAGTAACATAATATACTATTTATCAAGTTTAAAGTTAAATTTGAACACTATACTTAACAAGTATGAGGAAAAAAGTTTTAAAAATATGTGGAAAAATAAGAAAAATTAAAAAATGAGGTGGACATCTATCCTTTTTCACAAGTCGTATGGAAGGGTAGAGGGTGAGAATCTTGGACATCAACCGCTCTTCCTTACAATCTTTTGGACAACAGTTTTTCTATACTGGAAAAATTTTCAATTCTTCACCAGCATTCAATTTTTTTAATTTTTTTTTTATAATTTTTACGTGACGGTAATTTTTAGCCAAGCTTGTCACACCATTTTGTAGTACTCTCGTATGGCTAACAGATGGCGCTATAAAATCGAAATCCATCAAAAGGTGACATAACCCCTTTTTCCACTGGACTCTTGAAATGTAAATGGTAAGAATTGTAATTTTCCTGAATGTTTTCCATTTTATTATCATTATTAATGGAAAAGAGTAGTTGTAGAGACTACTCAGAAGAATACAAAGGTTGAAATTGTTGTGGTTTTCTGTTACAGATGCTTAATAATGACTCAAGAAAGGGGGGGGGGGGGGGGGAAGGGAGATTCTCAAAATCTAGCAAGGAAAATGAGATAGGAGAGTTTTTATACATCCATATTGACCCACTATCAGCAACACACAGAAATTATTGAGGGATCACCTTTCATCTATAACATGATAAGTTACAGTGTTGCCAGATATTCACCAGTTAGGTAATAAAGTAGTGCAAGGGGGGGGGGGGGGTAGGGGGAGATAATTTTTCATAGATTGTAAGTGCGATGGTTTCATAAAATTAGAATAAATATTTTGTTTCTCGATACAATCTAAATGATAATTAAATCATAATCATGTCAAAAGATATTATTAAGTCTTGTATTAATAAATTTAAAATAAATTTTCTTATATACATAATATGCTTGGTCCATTTGTTAGTTATTTCAGCTTTTTTACGGTTACATTTATTGGTACTTGTTAATTAGGAGACTTCCCTAGAAGTTAGAGGTGGTTAGAGATGGTTAGAGGTGGTTAGAGGGGGTTAGAGATGGTTAGAGGTGGTCAGAGGGGGTTAGAGGTGGTTAGAGGTGGTTAAAGGTGGTTAGAGGTGGTTAGAGGGGGTTAGAGATGGTCACAGGTGGTCTTAGAGGTGGTTAAAGGTACTTAGATTTGGTTAAAGGTGGTTAGAGATGGTTAGAGATGATTAGAAGTGGTCAGAGGAGGTTAGGGGGATAATCTCTAACCACCTCAAACTTTTAGGGAGGACTCCTAATTTACAAGTACCCATTTATATATTATTAATAGTTTTATCAAAATTTACAATAATACTTATTACATACGAGTCCGCAAGACAGTGAGACATTTTCATGTTTTCGCTCTGCGTAAACTACCGACATAAAATGAAATAAAATCGGTAATTTATTCAAGTAATTGATAAAAGTAGATGGAACATAATTTTTATTCTTATCTCCACACAGGCACTTCCGCGGCTTGATTACAAACGGCTTGAACTAGGGATCGAAGCTTTAAGTGTCGATGTTATTAAAAGGGCCCTCAACTGGATGAAGACGATACTAGAACAGCCTCAAACAAGTATACTCCGCCTATGTTTGTCTGCATTAGTAAAGCTGGACAGAAAAAGTACCAACAAAGTCAGCTTCAACTGGTTTAGTCAATTAAAGCAACATCTCGTGAAGGTAGGAATAGACAATCTAGATCCAGATCAGAACACATTCAAGCTCACCAAAATCTTTTTACAAAATTCCCTAGATTCGTGGTCCTGCCACTGCCTATCTTTGGACGTAGAATCTGCACTAGCATCCTCATACAACCCTCTGTACAGGCGACTAAGTTGGTTAGGTGTGGGCGAGGATTACATTGAGCAAAGAATGTCTATACATAAACTTAGAGTCGTTAGCCAATTAAGAATAAGCCACAAAGAAAAGATCCGAATTTATCATAAAGGCTACAAGTATGAAATGGATTCAACTTCACTATGTTCTATATGCAACTTACAGCAAAATGAAGATCTAACACATTTCCTATTTATCTGCCCAATCTACGACTCGCTTAGAAAGCATTACTTGCAGCACCCGCAATTGTTCAACAAGGAAATGGACTGCGCTCTAGAGGAACTCCTAACAGACTTAAATTTAAACAAAATTAATAATATTTATTATTATACCTTAGGGGCTCTTAAAATAAGATCATTTATTATGAACGAGTAATTATATAAATGTTACCTTGGTCTTAACATAATTTATAGATAATACAAATAATCATAATATAAATATGATTTACAACAACAATAATAATAATAAGACATTTAAATAAACAAATAATTAAAACAATAATAATAACATTGAAACTTGCAATAATGAAGTGATCATAATAATATTGGAAAAAGGTATACTCTTTACATAATCAAACATGTTCTAGAAGCCACAATGATTTTATTTACTCCTATCATTTATTTATAGTTATATATAGTTATGTCTACGTTATATTATACTCTTTAATCAATAACTATGTAATCAGTACTAAGTTTAGTCTTTTTCTTTTATGTATGTATTTATCAGTATATACTTATTTGTATAATATTATGTATAGTATATATGAAAGGTGTTATTTTCTTTTAATTTATAGAGTGATAAATTATTATTTATGTAATGTCTCCAAACTCCGATTTGTAAAAGTTTGTAACTTAAACAAATAAACATATCTAATCTATAGACTATTATTGAAAAGACTGTGTCTGGGCTATAAAACAATAATCAATTTGATGGTAGTTTGTCGCTTAATAGGTTAGTTAGTCAAATATTACTCCAAATCAAAGAGGCTAAGTTCGTTACAGGATCATGAAAATCACATTGTCCACCAAAAAGGGTGGGACATGGCCGCTCTCGACCGGTCTGTTTGTTTCATATGCCTATTGCCAAGCTATGTCCCGCAGACGAACTTAGCCGACCACAAATTCTTAAAAGGCACCAAAAGATTTACTTATACACAAAATTCTAGCTTGATGTTAGTCAGACACTTTTTTATCAGACTATCATTTTTTCTTGCTATCAAATTTCTAATTTTGAAAACTGTCAAACATTGAATGTTCATTTTATCTAAATACTCCATAGCTGATTTTGAGTAAAAATTCTGTCGAATGATTTTATGTAAATTGTGGCATTAACCAAGGCGTTTCAGCCACAAACCCAGGAGTGTCTACTGCTTGGTTTACGGCTGAAATCAGAGCATATCGGACTTTTATTTTATAAAACTACTTGTTACTAACTAACTTGTTCATCATAAAATGTTATTTATCTTTAAAACGGTTAACGTTGGAGCTTTTGACCAGAATTACCTTTTTTGTGTAAAAAGTAAAATGCTAAATTCCACAATCATAGAAATTACTCACTTACCCGTAAAATCTCCGTCACTGGCGCATGAAACATACTGGGTTACGGATCAAAAAGAAGCAAATTTTAATAATAATTTGTGTTCAGAGCAAGGATCTTATATAAAGCGGATGTAATGTTAAGAAGGGGTTTAAGGCAAAAAAGTGACCCCATGAAGGCAAGAGAAATTGGAGAAAAAATCATACTGTAAAATCGTACATGCTCCATGCTTGAACTGGGACAAATTACCTTTTTTAACAGGTTATAACCTGACACTATAAACAAATTCTTGGTAACCTATAACCAAGAGGAAGGTAATTTGTCCCATTGGAGCTCATATTTTACATATCTTCATGGGTTCACTTTTTTTCCTCAACCTTCTATCCCCTTTATATAAGATCCTTGGTTCAAAAGCTTTTTTTTACTTTCTCATATAAAGAGAAAGTATTGTGATGGCGCAAAAATTCGATTTTGAGATTTTGATGGATTTACACGTTTTGAGGTCCCCTGAGTCCAAAAAAGTGGTTTTTAAAAAATGTCTGTCTGTCTGTCGTCTGTCGTCTGTGCAGACGCCTGGAGCCTAAACTACTGGGCCGATTTTGACGAAATTTGGCATACATGTTCAGAAAAATCATACCCCGAGGCGAAATCGAGAAATGAATTTTAGCTCTAAATTTGGGGGCGTTACCCCATAAAAACTCTGAAAAAACATGAAAAAAAATTATTTCTCGAAAACGGTTCCGACGATTTTGATTAAAAATTCTATAATGTAGTCCATTTGAATACGAATCCAACGATATAAGCCGTTTTCTCGGGAAAAATCTAGTTCCTGAGAAATTAGCTTAAAACGCGGAGGGAGAGAGCCCGGGTTCGATTCCCCGCCCAGGAGGTTATTTTTATGATAAATTTTGATGAAATGTTCAACAATATTTAAATGTACATTTGAAAACTAATAAATGGAAAATACTGGGTTAAGTAATTATAAACTCGTATATGAGAAAGTTTGTCTGAGTTGTCTCGGACCGATTTTTTTTTTTACTTTTCCTTACTTATGGTAGAGAAAGTTTTGTTTTCAACATTTTTTTTTTGCGAGATTTCAACTGAATTATCCGTTTTGGTTGTTTTTAAGACATCCTGAGAGGTTTTCAGCATGACGTCTGTATGTGTGTACGTGAGTATGTGTATTATCATCGGGGGAATTTAACCTAGAGAGTTGCAAAACTTGGCAGCATTTTTTTCCTTACTTCTAGTTGTGCCGCTAGGAAAATCAACATTTTTCGCAATCTTGAACCCAGTTTGAATTTTTAAAAAAAAAATCGTATAAAATCTAAAAGTGGTCCGATCGAGTTTAAATTTGGCACGAATGGACCTCTCTGTGTGAAAAGAAATCCACCAAGTTTAATTTTAATATTGGACGCCATTTTGAAGTTATATAAAAAAAAAAACCTCAATGAAATTCCATTAATTAGTTTAAAAGTTATAAGCGAACGTAATTATTAATTTGTGCGATCCATTCGTTAAACGTCAAAGTTTGTTTACATCTATCAAAATACCGCCAAAATGCAAATAATCAAATAAATTAAATAAAATGAATAAAAATAATGTATAATAATTTTTTTTTTTTTTTAAATTATAACAAAAAATCAGTTAGTTCAAAACGGTCACCCATCCAAGTACTGACCATGCCCAATGCTGCTTCCTTCTGCTCCGAAGTAGCAGGAGAGGTAAAGTAGAGGCCTCCAAAGTGAGGAAAAATTCCGAGGTGCCCCGTACCCGATTTTTTAAATCTCAAACGGTTCCTGAGATAATATCGGCCAAAAAATACACATTTTTTTGACACCCTGTAACTCAAAAACTGTGCGTTTGCGAACCCATGTAAGGCAAGGAATCACTCAAATTCTGACACATGTTTTGAAACACCCTGGATATTTACAATGTTTGACAACATCAAACATATGTGTAACATGATTGATAACATGACGTAACAGGTGTAGTGTTGAATGAGGGAGAGAAAAAAAAATTTGAATAAATTCAAGTACATGATTTTATTTTTAATATTAAAATATATTTATAATTAGTAGATATTGGAGCACTTGAGCCTCCCTCCACCACTACTCCCTATGTGGTATAATTTTTATTAACTCTATTAACTAATCCTTTTATAAGTGATAAGATAAAAAATTGTTATCGTATAAGGTATATTATTCTGTTAGAACTATACTGTTGTTATAAAATGTCTGTTAAGCTGCAATATTTGTAGTATTTCGCTATTAAAAAATAAAGAAAATATTGAGGAAAGTATAATTTTGAAATGTTTATGGATTACAGGCCACACACCCACACTATTAAATAGGATTAAATTATAAAATCACAATGTGTCAAAGGAAGATATATGAGCTTCTTCAGATTCTATTTCATTATAAAACTGCGTCTTCCATTCCCACTAATCCAGTTCTTGTTTTAGACGTTTTCGAATATTTCAGTTTAATAAACTCCGCCATGTTTTACACAAGTAAGTAATTATTATCTATATATTTTTGCTTCCGAGCTTACCGAAGGTAACGGAAGCTAAGTGATCGTTCTGAAGAACGAAAAATGTTTATGTCTAGGATTTCAAAAATTCCAAGATAGAAATCCGTTTCAGACATCAGGAAACATTTTTGGTTCCGTGTCTGTCTGTCTGTCTGTCGTTCCATTTTTATGAACCAACATATCTTAAAAACTACACGTCCGATTTTAATGAAATTTGGATGGTAGATCATGACTATCCCATTGTTGGTCCCATATAAGTTTCAACCTTCTGCGTATATTTGTTTCTCTTCCACATGCACACAAACATACATTTATTTACACCTATAGCTTCAAAAGTACTTATTTGATTTCTATGAAACTTTTATAGTTTATCGAAAGTAACCTGCATATTTGAACTGTCTGCGCTTTTTAACTTTTGCTAAATTGATACTTTAATTCATGTAAAAAATCAAAACAATTTACCAAATTAAAAAAAAAAAAAAACAGGGGATACAAACAAATTAGACTATAACGGCTTGTAAGAGCATAAAATCAATGAAGTACGTGATAGGATGCGAGGAAGCTATGTGCTATGTGCCACACCAATTAGTAGTCTATTTTAATTTACTGTAATACAAATAATACTAATAGATTACCAGTCACACTAGGAATGACTGAATTAGCCTTTGTTATTCATTGGAGACAATGCCGGATTCAATTATACAACACAAACTTAAATTTAAAATAGTCTGCCAATTAACTTCCTCGCGTCCTATTTCGTATACGTATACATTACTATTACGTATACATTACTATTATGTATACATTACTATTACGTATACATTACTATTACGTATACATTACTATTACGTATACATTACTATTACGTATACAGTACTATTACGTATACATTACTATTACGTATACATTATTATTACGTATACATTACTATTATTCGTATGCTATTACAACCTATTATAGTCAGATGTATTTACCTGTCTCCCTGTTTTTGATATTGGCATACGAGACATATATACAGAAAAACTTACATTTATTTCTATTTATATGGATAGGTATAGATTATATTTTTCTTTTATTTTCCATTTTACCCTCCTCCAGAAAGAAAATATGACAAAAATGTACGTAACAACAATTACTGTACTCTTAAAGAGATTTTCGACGATATGCATCATGTAGGGTTTTCCTTACTTTAACATTTGTACCCCGTACCCCTGAGTACCAAAATCGGAACATAGTTTTACTAACTCATAAACCTTCCTGGGCATGCGTCCAACCATTCCTCCAAAGTTTCATCGCAATCGGATGATAGATATCTGACCAAAAACCACTTGTGTGGTAAAAATAAACAATAAACACCCCGCCAAGTCTGTGGTCCAAAAAAGTTGTGAAGCAACTTTCTGTCCCGCCAAGTGATGTTGGCACTTTCTCCTGACCTAACTCTGTCAACTTAGATACTTATCAGCTTCTTCTCCTTGACGGTGTGCCTTGCCATCTCCTGAAACTGGAATTTTAATATTCTTCAAACACCAATAAAATTTCTTGTTTACCTTAACGTTTGCCACATAAGGTTTGTGTGGAAAGATAGTTGTTCACCTCATAGTCTTATAGTACAGTAGAAATAAGTGAAAAAACACCTTAAGGTGGAACTAATTGCAACAAAAATTATTCTTGTTGTAAATGGTAGGTAACACGCCCCTAATCAACATACTAAAAGTATACATCCGTACCGTCGCGCAAAATGCGTTTTTTTTGGCCGCCATCTTGAAAAAACATGAAAATTTTCAAAAAAATCATGTGTGGTATCAAATCACAGGAAATTTTATGCTGAAAAAGAATATGAGGTTGGTTTTTAAATGTAAAATGTTAACGAAGATGAAGTAGAGGGAGAAACATGAAAAATTATACCTTAGGGGAAATTGAGGAGTTAAAAAACTTCATATTTTTTTTTTTTTTTTTTTTTTTTTTTTTTTTTTAAATAATTCTCATAATTGCAATGAAGTGTGATCTTCTAGTCAGTCAAGTTAGTAAGAAATTTATTTTTAAATTGAAAATAAGTTGTTATAATTGGTTAATGTCAGTAAAATTGTTGATGCCTGTATAATAGTAATTATTGGATTTAATAAAATTTGTTTCTAGCTTGAGAATGACAGAAAGGAGGGGTTAAAAAATCGCTAAAGGGAGGCTATTATTTTTTCTTAAGACACAGCAGCATTTAAATTAAACCATACATGGAACCAACTACTCTATCTATATATATAAAATTAAAGTTTTGTCTGTACATTGGTCAAAATTGAAAATTTTTTCATTTTACACATTCCGAAAACCGAATCCGGCCTTAACTTTTTTTTGTGTATGTGTGTATGTCTGTCGTCCCAGTCAGACTTTATAGGTAAAAAACTGGCTAAATGAAATCATGTTGCGCGTGCAACTGGCGTGTGCAAACATGTTGCGCAATTTGTAGGCTTGGTTTCATCTAAAAATATTGAGTAGAACAAAAGTTATTGACAATTTTATTAAAAAAAGTATATAAAACATAACCTAAAAAATTAGGTTGACCCACCGTAAACAAACCCCACAGACTCGCGAATCAAAATGTTTGGGTACTTCTAGACCACTTAGAGACTCGCGGTTTTTTGCATTTGGTCGGAAATTGGCTCAAAACGACTGGAAAATCCGAAAATTTAAAAAAAAAAATATTTTACCCCCTTAAACAATTAAAGATGGTGGACGCACTTAAAAGTTTTTTGGAGGCTTATTGTGGCTAAACGGTAAGTCGTATCGACAAGCTGATTGCGTCAGCGGTAACTGATTTCAAAAGATCTACAACTTTGGTCCTTTTTGTCGTAACTCTACCGGATCTATCTTAAATAGAGCTAAATTTGATTTTTTGTAAAAAACCAAAAATATATTTTGAGCTCATATGGCGTCCGTAATTGACCGATTTAATTTCTGATTGGGGTGCTTAATTCGAGTATTAATTATTCAATTATTTTTTTCTAAAACCAGAGTTATTAAATATATAGTGGTGCAACTGCCTTATTCAGAGAAGAGACTGGTAATTAAATTAATGCACTATTATGGTTGATGATTGTTCAATGACTTCCCAGTGTAATTGGTTTTTACGACGTTTATTTTCTTATTTATTATACCCTTTTTTAGTTTTTTTTTTTTTTTATTAATTACTATACATATTAATTAGTTTCTATTGGCTATGTTTTAAACATATAATATATAGACTCCAAACTACGATTTGGAGAATATTATATTCTTAGAAACGGAATGAATGGTGTATAATATAGTCCTGATTTTTTCCTAGAAGGATTGGAAAAAACTATTTTGGCATTTTATTTAATTGCTAGGCCTACATGTCAATAGGAAACATAGCCACTAATACCTAGCATGAGCCCCGCGCGGAGCGCGGGGTGAAAACTAGTTTACTATAAAAGCAAGACATATTTCTCCCCTCTTTACTAACTTTTTTGGATAGAAAAACAAAGCATTTGTAGTGTTGAAAAACCTTTTTTTTATTATTCACTATTAAAGGAAATTTTATAATAAATGTTTAAAGCTTCTTTGAAAATTAGTGTGTTTGCATCAGTTTCTACATGAATAACAGAATGGCCTCTTCCTTGAATATACACCCACTGATATTGATAAAGCGATGTTTTTTTTTTGAAGAGTTAGAAAGAAATTTGTTTTTCTTGATTACCTTAGGCGAATTTTGATCAAAAGGGATGAATAAACAGTGTATTTATGTATTTTTTGTATGATAATATATTATAATAAAAATTCTTAATATAAAAAAGAAAGAAAAAAAAAACACTACTACAACACAATCTGTGCTCCTCATCTATTATATTTGGTTTTTATACCCGTAAAAAACTATTTTCACTTTTCCATACCTTCTGTTAACATACGATTGGTGTTGCTTTATAACATCGCACAATGTTAGAGAAGCGGACCATGGTAACTGGTGAATTGATGCACCACCATCAGGTTTTGTGGCCATTGTGTTTTTTATTCTATTTTTGCTATATTATGGTCGACATTTTCGGTGACACATTGTGAAAAGTGGCCGGATGGTACACTTCATCACTTTGGTTACTTTCACCCATTACAGCAGAATGTATGTATTTCTACACTTCAGCATAAGACACAATGAATCCAAGGCTGCAAAGTTCATCAAATAGGAAACGAGAATCAAAATTTCTGTGAATCTGTATGTCTACAACAAGAGGATTTGGGCATATCAGAGAACGAGGGCCCTGCAGCTTGCATTTCAGCCACACCAATCAAAACCTGCTTCAGGTCATTGTGTTTGAAACTAATTAGGATAGGTATCCAAAAAAGTGAGTAAACAAGGGGGAAACATGTAGTTGGTTCCTTATTAAATCTAATAATAACTATTATGCAGGCATTACAAATTTTACTGACATTAACATTGATTAATATATTAACAATTTATAACAACTTATTTCAATTTAAACATAAATGACTTATTAACTTGACTGACTAGAAGATCACACTTCATCATATATGCATTTTTTTGACTCGTCAATTTCCCCTAAAATGGTGTTTTCTTCAATTTTTTTACTTACTTTCTTCAACTGATGCAATATCTGATGAACTTAAATCAATAACTGATAAAAGTCATTATTTTTGTAGACTAAATTTATCTCGGTTCTGATCAGTTTTGCTAAAGTCTCGATTAATCTAACATAATTTAAGCTTTTAAGGTGTAAATACTTGATTATTGTGGTATAATTTTGCATATTTCCCCCTCTACTTCATCTTCGTAAACATTTTGCATTTAAAAACCAACCTCATATTCTTTTTCAGCATTAAATTTCCTGTGATTTGATACCACACTTGATTTTTTTGAAAATTTTCATGTATTTTCAAGATGGCGGCCAAAAAACCGCATTTTGCGCGACGGTACGGATGTATACTTTTAGTATGTTGATTAGGGGCCTGTTACCTACCATTTACAACAAGAATCATTTTTGTTGCAATTAGTTCCACCTCTAACGCTATTTCTACTGTACTATTAGTTCTAGACAACTAGTACTAATATATGCAGGCGCATATTGGAGAGGAAAGCCTATTAACAGTGTTGTTGAAGGCTCTTCTCGATGCCACAATGATCATTGCTGTAAATCTTTCCCATTGTCAAAAAGAAAATAAAATAAAAATAAGTAATATACAAATTAAGCTTTTAAGGAATGACCCCATGCAACTACTACTTTCTTTGCAGAGTATGCGTGGAATACAACCATGGCTTGTAAAAGCATAAAATAAAAAAGTACGTGATAGCATGTGAGGAAGCTATATGCCACACTAATTGGCAGTCTATTGTTTATAAATACATATTTATTTAACAATGTTCTGATACTTTTATCATGTACATTTAGGTATCTAATTCTTTATTGTTATTTTAGTGACTTACGTCTTGATTTTTGTTTGGATCCCGGGCTGCACCGGGTACTTCAGCTAGTTATTAATATTAGCTGGTGTCCACAATGTACAAATATGTCGGGAAATATTGTTGTCCAAAGAATTTTGTGTGGATCTTTATAAATTTTGTATGCCAATATTTGTTAAATTCGAATGAACTACGATCACAAAAAATATAATTTAGTTCAAATCTTTAAACAACATGTTTTTGTTTTTATAATAGATGGTATTTGTTTGGCGGCAGTACTGCTTGTATCGGTAGCCTTGACTATGGCTGATCCATCTGAATCTGACTGTGACGTTGACTGGTTATCAGTGGCGAGCAATGGGTGCACTGAGAAGCAAGCTGTACCGCTGAATAGCACCGTGTATTGCCGATGGTTCTGTATCTGCCAAGACAATAAGTACACACCACAGGAATGTTACCTGGGCAGATATTATAATCCAAATTCACAGAAATGTGATTACAATTCAACATACTGCCATACTTCTCCAGCTCCTCCTACCCCTTCCCCCAAACCAGTAAGTACCAGAACTAAAATCAATTCATCTAGTATCAGTATACAAAGTGGATCACTTCATTAAAAACTAAAAATATCCTTAGACCTAAACTTGGCTTCACAGCTAGCGGATCCGTGGGGGCGGAAGGCTATATAGATAACAATATATCTTTGGGGAGTCGCCATGAAGGAGGACGGAGTCGCTGTTTTCCTCCCCTCGACTTTCAGTCGGTCAGGTTATAAATAAATAAAGCCAATTATAACATTGTGCTTTCAACTTAAATTTAGTTCTCTTGCTTAAAAAAATCATATATAATAAGATTATATATAAAGGCTTTTGTTATATATAAATAATAAATAGGTATATAATAAAAATAATGTAGGAACAGATATAATAAACAGATATAATACGTTGATAAAGATAAAACACAGATAAAAAACGCAGATAAAACACAGATATAATAAAAATAATGTAGGAACATATAAAAATATATTATAATAAAACAATTTAAATATTATATAAACACAGGGGAAATATGCAGAGGACGAAGTGAAGGTTTCATACAGGTTTAGCGGCTTCGCTAAAAAGTTGGTTTGGAACCAATTTTTGCTGAGCCGCAAAAGCGTTACTATAGATAAATCCCTTCGGGCCTCCGCAATTAATAATCCACTAGCTGTGAACCCACCTTAAGGGTACGGGAACAATGCACTCTGGTTCCGAATGAGGTTCAGACTCAGTAAACAAGCCGTGAATTACACAGTGTAGTCAAAGCAGGGTGGCCATAGAGAATCAGGCAACTGGTTGCGCGCGCAGTGTTCGGAGTCAGAGACTTTACCAAAAGTTTCAGATTCTGACTGCTATCAGCGCGCACGGACTATACTGTAACTACAAATTACTGTTTATGTTTTTGGCGTCTGAAGTTGTTTATGAAACCTTTATCTTGGTTATGTACAAATATCTACTTACTGTCTTCGATTCTTGTTTGATTTGATTCGTTTCGATCTATTATTTTACTACGTTTTTATTAGCTTGCTTTCTTGTTTGTTTGTTTGTTTGTCCAGTACAAATCTTGCAATCGATTTTTAACTAACTTCCCGAGTAGCTAGACATTTGAAACTTTTAGAATAGCTCAGAACACAATGACAATGCACTATTTTAATACATTTAGCCATTAATCAAAACTCTCTTCAGCACAATTTAATTCGTTTTCAGCAAATTTTGCTGTATAGAAAGTTAGTTTAGAAAAAAGTTATTTTATTTGTTTTGACATGTCCCATATTTACAATCTTCATTTTGACGGGTTTCAAATTTGTGATTTTTTATTTAATTTAGAGATTAACATTGAATGACAGCGAAAAAGGAAAAGTAAACAAAGAAATAAATTAATTGACTTGTGACAACCAGGTTTGTTTACACTTGTTAGGCCAGTCACCGTAGACACAAAAATCCGGTTAGGTCGCAAAAAATTGGAGAGTTCTGATTTTTTGGGATGTTGTTAGGATAGACACCAATAGTGTGAAACCAAGTTTGCAGCTTCGAAAGACCTGTGCTAACTGCGTGGTGCTCGAAAAACCTTCTACTTTTCGGACTTTCTTCCGTTTTTGGCTTATAACTTCTAAAAAGTGCATCCTACGGAAAAAGTTAATCTGTACACCATTAAAGAAGACAATATTTTTCACAATTTGAGCACAACCGCAGCCCTGTATGTCTAATAGCTTTTGAGATATAGCACTTCGAAAATTGGCAATTTTTCCCAAAAAGTTCGAAATTGTCGTTTTAGCCGTCTTCCGAGCAGAATATCGACTAAAAATACTCATCCTACAAGGAAAGCCTAAGGAATGAAGTTGTAGAACAGTTAATTAGCTTTAATTTTAGCACAAGCAAAATCCTATAGGACCAATAGTTCCTCTGTTATCAGAAAAAAACGAAAAATGAAGATATTGGATTTTTCAGGAAATGGAGCCTGACGAATTGCAGTACTTTTGTAAAGGATAAGAAAGACATAACTCAGTGGAAAGTGGTTAATATAGTGCAAAATAAAATTGAGTACAATTATTATAAGGTATAAATTAGGTCCCGAGATACAGCACTTTATAAATTGATATCAATATTGTAAAACCAAGTGCGTAGCTTCGAAAGACCTGTGCTAGCAGCAGGTTGTAGAAACGAGGTTGAAGAGGCGAGCTACCCAACGCTCGAGTCCCTCCGGCCCGCACTCGGCCCTTCTCGTGAATTCCCCCTCCCCTCCCCGGCCGCTATATCTAGAATCTAGTACACAATTATTCAGTGTCAGTGTGATTTAAATTAAAACGGCCGTGTCATAATCTAATTGTTTCAACTGTGACCTGACTATTCTTTTCTTAAGAGTGAACCGATTGAGCGCGAAAATAAAAAACTGAGAGTGGACTGAGCGCAGACCTTACAAACTGCTGAGTCAACTGAGCGTAAGTACTTCTTTGATTTACTATTTTTATTTAAGACAGTATTGATTGAGCGCGAAAGTAAAATTTTTGTGTTGGACTAGCGTAACCTGGGCCACATATTATATAGAAATGGAAAAACTGGCAAATATAATGTATACCTACACCCATATTATAATTCAAGTATTTCTTTATATTAATAAAAATTGCAATAATTATGGAAACTTTTTCATTTTATAGTCTTTCTAAAAAAAAAGCTATATAAGCTTAGAGTTGCCAGATTTCTGAATGTAAAAACTGGGACACCCCCCTTCCGGGGGGTCCGGGGGAAATTTTGAAAAAATTACCTCTCAAACAGCGGCTTTTATGCATTTCTGAGGTTACATTTGATTTTAATACTTTGACATTTGTCATAAAAGTAAACTTATGGTGTAGTTCGTTGGCAAAAAAGTATTAACATAAGTACACGTTTTTCTTTTAATACAAAATTAAACCTAATCATTGTAGATTAAATAGATCAGTCAATAGCCATTATGAAATATTATTTAAAATCTATAATAAACTGTCATTCTATGATAATAGTTTTTCGTTGTTGCCCCAACCTCAAACATGGGGGGGGGGGGGGGCGTCTCTGTGGCGACGACGCCCGTGCTGTAAGTAACTTATCATACAATATATGAACAGTACAATATCGGTATCATATAAGATTTATAAAATACTTCTTATCTATAAAACTATTGTACCTTTGCTTTCTAAAACTTCGCATTTATGAATTATTTTATAGCTTAAATTATCAGCTTTTTCTTGCACCTAAATATCATTATATTACTATTATATTTATTATATTATATTACTTCTTCAGTAAAAACCGGGACATTTTGGCGTCCCGAAAAGTGTCTTCGGGACACCGGGACTTTGAGTCAAAAACCAGGACAATCCCGGAAAACCAGGACGTCTTGCAACCCTATATAAGCTACATTAAGCCCAGTTACTCTACACCATGTACATACGCCATATCGACCTGTATTCAGTGAATCCCATGATAAAGGGCGGAAGATGGAAAATTTATTTTAAAAAAATTATCCATTAAATTATGCATTTATTATTATTGTACAGAAAATCTTTAATTATAAATATCGGATATTTGCTAGTTCTTTATTTGTTAATTTTATTTGTTAATTTTATTTGTTAATTTTTTTTTTTTTTTTTTTTTTTTTTTTTTTTTTAATACTAACCGTCATTGTCATTTATTAATAAAAAAAAATCGTCTCCTTTACTTGTTTTTAAATTAAGTTTGTCTAAAGTGGTATGAGTTTCGCTTCCGTATTTGGAAGGGCGGACAACAAAGAACAGGTGGTTGCGACACCACCTCTGCCCTTTTCTGGCAAGGGAAAACGAAAATGTTGAGCGTCCTTTCAAAACACCCAGACCTTCTTGACGCGGCTGCCACGTTTCTTAACCATGACGCACCCATGAGGAGAGAGCCTCTGCTGGCAACAAATTTCTCGTGGCGATGTATGGTGGGGGAAAAGACGCCTCTCTCCACGACCTGCGTTATGGGATATTTGTCCGATCTGTTGTCAACGCCAGAGTCCACCTTGCTCGTCTGCCCCCAACCGAAGAGGCTGCTGCCCAACATTCCTTCAGAACCTACCATCAGGTGCAAAAGTGGTTGGGAGTAGAGAAAGAGCCCATCAACTGGGGCTGGTCAAGAAGCCAGCAGGGGCTGATACCGGTGACCTCAACCAAGGAACCAGCGCCGCTAACCCTGTTGAAATTCCTGTCATGCAGGTGCCAGAAAGGGTGCGGAGGAGGGAGCTGCTCCTGCCGGAGGGCAGGGCTGAAATGCTCTGCTCTTTGTAAAGTTTGTCAGGGGAAGACTTGCCTAAATACTCCTTACTTAGCCATGGATGAGTCGGATGAAGAAGATGACGTCGACGACCCTTCACCAGTAGTTTCTGGAAGTAGATCTAATCCGAAAACAGAGGAGCTTTCTTACGAACCTGGGCCTTCCAAAAGAACACGACTGCATCTCTAAGTGCGTCAAGGTAACCCTAATATTACATACCTACCCCAATGTTGTAATTTATTATAAAATTGATAACGCATTTAACAAATGCTAATTTACATTTTGTTGTGTATTTCTGGTACAGGATTCAGCTGAGGTCCTGCCATAATTTATCGTTTAACATTTCACGTCCCAGGTCCCTAAAACTATCAAAACAAATTTTATAAAATGTTGATGTAATTTTGTTAAATGTATACCTTATGTACTCAATTTTATTTTGCACTATATTAACCATTTTCCACTGAGTTATGTCTTTATTATCCTTTACAAAAGTACTGCAATTCGTCAGGCTCCATTTCCTGAAAAATCCAATATCTTCATTTTTCGTTTTTTTCTGATAACAGAGGAACTATTGGTCCTATAGGATTTTGCTTGTGCTTAAATTAAAGCTAATTAACTGTTCTACAACTTCATTCCTTAGGCTTTCCTTGTAGAATGAGTATTTTTAGTCGATATTCTGCTCGGAAGACGGCTAAAACGACAATTTCGAACTTTTTGGGAAAAATTGCCAATTTTCGAAGTGCTATATCTCAAAAGCTATTAGACATACAGGGCTGCGGTTGTGCTCAAATTGTGAAAAATATTGTCTTCTTTAAAAGTGTACAGATTAACTTTTTCCGTAGGATGCACTTTTTAGAAGTTATAAGCCAAAAACGGAAGAAAGTCCGAAAAGTAGAAGGTTTTTCGAGCACCACGCAGTTAGCACAGGTCTTTCGAAGCTGCAAACTTGGTTTCACACTATTGGTGTCTATCCTAACAACATCCCAAAAAATCAGAACTCTCCAATTTTTTGCGACCTACGATGTTTTAAATGACTGGCCTATGTGTCCTAGGTATCGGTTTAATTTTTCTGCATCTGGACTTCTTTACTTGTACAGATTTTTCTTTTTCTTCTCTTACTGTCCCTACACAGGGGTATTTCAATGGCACGGTTTAGATTTGGTGTTGTGGAGATCCGTTGTACAAAGATTTGTCTTTTTATAGGTTTAAGGTCAGCTCTCTAGATGGTTGTCTTTTGTGTGAAGTAAATAAATTCGGAACTATTTTTTTTCTCTAACATTATAATATAACAATGACAATTATATTATCAACATTACATATGATTGAACAGAAAATTTAAAAACGTAGGATATAAAAAGTTCTTTTTATCTTGTAATTTTAAATATTTATATAATAACGAAAAAAACGCTTGTCACGAAAGTATTTCTTCTTCTTATTATTTTTATTTTAAATAGTGGAATGCATTCACTTCCATTCTAAATAGAGGAAGAAACGTTTTCTGTTTCCTATCATTTGTTAACTGGTCAAACAAGTGTACGTATTCTCCCTATGCACTTTTTTTTTTTTTTTTTTATTAATACTTCCAAAATCATAAATACAATTATAATACATAATGTTAATATAAAGTACAAATAGGCATGGCTATAGCCGTCTGCCAGAGTCTGTTTAATATTTTTAAACAAAAATAAAATAAATAAATAAACACTTTACTTCTATCAACCTAATACAATTAGAATGAAATAAATATTTAAAAATTGTAAAGTTTAGAAAAGAAAAAAAAAAAAAAAAAATGAAGAAAAATAATAATTAGATCAATAAAAGATCAAATAAAATAATAAATCTAATGCAGGAACTTTATGGCGCTAACATTTCATTACGGTAAGACAGGGCTCTCTTACAGAAATTAAGTACTGTTGCATGTTCTCTTAATAAAATATCAGTAATGCGATGACCAGAGACAATGACGTCGCCTAACAACTCTCTACGAATTAACTCGTACCTAGGACATTCAGAAATGAAGTGAAACATTGACTCCTTTACTCCTGGAGCACAGAATGGACAGTTCTCATCTTCCTCGTCCTTTTTAAGCCATGGAATCGCTTTAAGGGGAAGAAGTTCACATCTAATTTTAAACAGAAGACGAAGATCATTTAACCTTAAATTAAGACCAGAATTGCACCCGAATAGAGAACCTAAATTTTGGTCAACTTCTACCAGAGTTTTGTACAGTAAAAAGTTATTTGAAACACTTGCTTTTAACAAACAATCTTCTCTAAAGGCAATCTTCATTTGTTTCTTTAGATTTTCCAACTGAGCACGCCAAGTCACCATATTATCGGATGTAAAGTTTATATCGAATTTATTGAACATTTCCAACCAAGAAGCGAACCAGGAAACTTGCGACCTAATTACTTCTTCGGCGACGATTCTGGGAAGACGATGAGCCGGCAGGTCCAGAGTTTTAAGACAGTAATTTACATGAAGCTTAAATGTATAAAAAAGGATGGGCTCTAATGAAGTTTCTAAATACAACAAATAACTAGGAGTTTGTTCGGGTAGAGAAAAAAGCTTCTTCAGAAAGTAACGTTGGAAGACTTCTAACACTTCATACGTTTCAAAGCCCCACACTTGAGAACCGTAACAAACTACGGCACGTGAAACAGCATTAAAAACTCGATACTTCGCTTTTAAAGGAACTTCTTGGTTACAAATGAAATTGTTCCAAAGAGTGTTGATACCCAATTTGGCGGAGGCTATACAAGATTTTAGGTGATCAGTGAAACATAATTTGGAAGTGAGAGAGATCCCAAGGTATTTGTATTTGTTTACTACTTCGATCTTTTTTCCATCGTAATACCATCGCTCCTTCGCAGCCAGTCTACCTCCTTTTCTAAAAATCATTATCTTAGACTTATTAGGATTTAGTATCAAGTTCCACTGGTTAAAGTATCCCAATAGAATATTAATGTTTCTCTGAAGTGTAACTGGGTTGTCGCTGATAATAACAATGTCGTCGCAATACATAAGAACATTGATACGGACGTCACCTACTCGAACTCCACCTTCAAGAACTTGCGGAAGATCATCAACAAAAATAGAAAAAAGGAGAGGACTTATGACACATCCTTGTCTGAGACCAGAATCAACAGAGAAGAAATCGGAAATGCCTGACTGACCTCTAACAGCTGATTTAGATGTTGCAAACATACGTTTTAGAACATTGACGAATTTCGAAGAAATACCTAAGTTAAAAAGTTTAAGATACAGGGAAAATCTATTAACAGTGTCAAAAGCTGCTTTAAGATCAATAAAAAAACAATAGACTTTTTTCTTTGGTTTCGCGAGAACTAGATTGACAATGTTGGACAGAACAAATAGATTATCGACGGTAGAGTACCCACGTCTGAACCCTGCTTGGAACTCGCTTAAGAGATCGTTATCTTGAATATATCTCTCAAGTCTCTTCTGCAACATTGCTGTGAAAATTTTAGATATACTATCTAAACACGAAATACCCCTATAATTAGTTGAAATATTTCTGTCACCTTGCTTATGCAGCGGAATAATGAGGGAGCGAGAAAAGGACGACGGAATATCACCGGATTCATAAATCCTATTATACAGTGACAGAAGTTTACTAGTGAATGAAGGAGGAGCGCACTTATAAAACTCGTAAGCGATAGAGTCAAAACCAGGACACTTTTTGTTTTTTAGCGAGCTTATAACTGCTGATAGTTCGGCAAGGGAAAATGGTTGATCCAAAAAAACGTTGACTATGAAGGGCTCGGCGTACAAAGTTGGGCAAGGATGAGGGGATGGATTTAGTAGTGATTGAAAATGGTTACAAAATTCAGAAAGACTTATACTATTGGCTCGAAAATGTTTACCCGCCTTTAATTTATTTACTAACTGCCAGAACTGACTTGAATCTGATACTGAAAGAAACTCTGCCGATATGGCCTCATAGTATAACCTCTTACTTTCACTACATTGTTTTGTATAAAGGTTGGATGCTTCACGGGCTGCATCTCCAACTATTCTAGATTTGGTTTTTCTTACGAGGTTTAATAAAGAGAAGACTCTTTTCCTTAAACGGAAACATCTGAAGTCAAACCAAGGTTTTCGACAAATAACTTTAGAATTAGAAGTAGGTGGAGATGGATAAGAGGAATAAATCGCATCGGTCAACAAATCAACTCCTTCTTGGGTGTTAGAAAAACAGGACACAGAAATATTTGATGACAAAACATCAAGATTTGACACATAACGCTCCTTGCAGTGATCTTTCCAGACGAGCTTCGCAGATAATGATGTTGCCGGACCGTTGACTCTCAAGGAATGTCCTAAACTCACTGTACAGCATATAGGATTATGGTCTGAAAAGAAGGCTGGAACCACAGAGAATTCGGAAATAGCTGGAAGCGTTTGGATTGAGGCACAGCAAAGATCAATCACGGAGCTACCCATATGACCATGATATGTAAAGTCTCCGGCCTCATCACCATAAAATCTGCCATTTAATATTAAAAGGCCATAATTATAACAAAAATCAATCAGTTTATTTCCCTTGCTATTGTAAACTAAATCCTTCGAACATCTCGAACTGACACAAAGTTCGTTACCTAATATCAAGTCTACATTTATATTTTGTAGGTTTCCAATCCTACCGTTGAAATCTCCCAATAACATGAAATTTACTTCAGGGTGTTTATCGAGGAAATATTTTAAGGAAATAAGGTCACTTTCCCAAAGTGAGAAGTCACTTCCGTTCAAGTAAACTGGAATAACATGTAAGGACAATAACTCTGACTTAAGGACAACGACGACTCTATCATCAATACATGAAAAGTTCAAAAACTTAGGGTCATAACCGTCTTTTATACCTAATAACATGCCACCACTAGGTCTACCTTTGACAAACATTTTAGATGCCGGAATCCATTTAAGTACATAACTAGGAAATAAATCTTGATAAAAGGGTATATCTTTACTCATAACAAATGTTTCTAAAAGAAAAAAAACTTCGTACGAAAATAAAAAATTAAAAAATACATCGTTATCTAGCTTATTTTTTAAACCCGCAATATTATATGATAAGAAACGAATATTATGAGACTGAGGTTGATTCTGGCAGACGGTACTAGTTCATAAAATATTTGAGGGTGAAGCGTTGGAAGGTGGTGGATGTTGTTGGCTGAGGGCCGCGGGTTTCTTGTATGAGGCAAAGTAGTCTCTTGGAAGGGTGTTGTCAAGAAGTGAAGTAATAAACTGTGACATATCTCCTCCTACTAATTTGTTAAGTTCACTTGTTCCATCCTTTCCTTCAAAAATAAGACCCGTCGAGGAACACCAATAAAATCTTTTGTTCTGGCATAAAAGAATGTTAGAATTCAGTGTAGTCTTAAGCTGGGGATTAAGATTATAGATTTCTTTCCGGAGTAAAAGTAGCTTGACTCTCTTTTTACGGATATTTTCTGGAAGGTCACGATGCACAACAAAGCCAGTATTCTTTAAAACAGAAGAAGATTTTAAAACCTTTGGTATGTCATTCTCATCTCTGAATTTGACTAATAAAGGCCTAAGTGGCTTACTGTCAGGACCTAGTGGAATAGCTGAAATGACAGTAGGACGTAGATCCACCCCTAGAACCTCCTTACAAAAGTCTGACACGACTTGCTCGTTGAAGGTTGCGGAGTTAAGATTCAAGCCTCTGAAAATGAGGTTGGACTGTCTTGACTTGACCTCGAGTTCTTCTAAGCGTTGTTCGTAATTTAAACAGGAGTTTTTAAGCTCCCCTATCTCCTTGTTTAAACGACCGTTTTCTTCGTTTAATTTTTTCAACGCTTCGTTAATTGGCTTGATGTCCTCTTTTGTCGCTAGATGCGCCAACTTATTATCTAGCAATTTGGACATTTCTTTAATTAGAGTATCCATCTGATCACTTGATGAGCCTGATTGAACTGTGAGAGCTGATTGGGACCTTTTAGGTTTGACCGATTCGAAGTCAGGAGAACTTCTTGTTCTTTTTGGAGTTACTGATTTTGAAGAGAAATATGATTTGACCTGTTTTTGAGACATCTAAGGGATTGAAGGCGGTTTGTTGGTAAACAAACAATGAGTGCCGTTATCTATAATCTATAAGAGAGATAAAATAACAAAACAGATTTATCTATCTTACCGATAAGCTATACTGGTCGATTATCTCCCGTGTGATGTATGACCTTGAAAAGCCTTCTTATCTCCAGAGTCTTATATTTCCTTTTATATATAACTAAATAAATTAAATTTTAACTCTGTAAAATTGCCTAGAATAAAGTCAACAATGAAAAAAAAACTACACCAGTGAGTAACGGAATTTAAAATGAATAAAATGATATTAAATTCACGCTGAAATGATTAGATTAACTAGTATTAATAAAGAAAAATAGAAGAACCGATGTGAACCCTGGCACGTCTATCAACAGACTCCCCCCTATGCACTCCTTAACCTATTAATTTCTTATACAGCAATTCTTTCACGTTTTAATTTTTAAAAAAAATTATTTTATAAAAAAATCACGAGGCAAATGAATTTAAATTATTTTATTTTAATATATAATAAGAACAATAGGAACAAATATGATAAGAACAATTTTCCTAAAAAAACATAATTTACCTTGTCGTTATTACCGATAAAAAACATTGTGACCCCCGAGGGGATCAAACCAGGGACCTCTGAGATCGAAGAAAAAAAATCATAATTATAGGGGCCCTATAATTATGATTTTTAAGTACGTACCCATAGGGGGAATAGCATGAGTTGTAAGCAAAATGGCTAAACTAATAAATATTTATAATTTTTATTATTAAGTTGTTATTTTATTAAGTCTCTTGCTTAAAACTTAAACTAAATTGACTTACTTGACTGATTTCCTTTAACTCCTACGTGGAGCATAGGGCTTCGACGAACTTCCGCCAACGGATCCTATTCTTCGCTAATGCTTTTGTAGAAGTTAAAAGCTACTCTTTATAATATTTGGAACATTAAACACATTTATATATTTTATATAAAACAGGGAAAAATACAATGACAGTAAAAACAAAACTTGACAGACCAAAAGCCAATAATGAAGGAGGAAGAAAAAACTCTAGGGGTGACAGAACCTGGAGATATTACCGAAGTAGATATCTCAATGATGCTTGTGTCACCGCTAGAGAATTCCCCCTCCTCAGAGATCATAGCGTGCTTGAAATCGTACTCTCCGACCAGAGCGAGTCGTTATGTTGTCTTGGTCTTGGTGTGTTTCTTGACTGCTTTGAGGCTCAGTTCTATAGTTGGAGGTGGATGTGTTACTGCTCTCTGAACACGGTATATCGTCTTTAATTGGTGGGAGCATATGGCAGAGTTTCACTCTATCTATGCTAACCGTTTTTAATTTTCCATTGATGTTTAGCGTGATCGTTTTATCCTCTTGTTTCAGCATCTGGTACGGTCCTTCGTACGGAGGTGATAAGGGTGGTTTGACTGCATCCACTCTCACGAAGACGTGGGTGGCTTCTTTGAGTGCTTTGTCAATAAAAGTTGGTCGAGGCTGAGACTTGCGTGGGGCTTTAGGTCGGATTGTATTAAAATGACCTCGCAATCGACGAAGGAACTCAGCTTGTGGCGGTGGATTTTCTGATCTGACGAAAAATTCCCCTGGCAAACAAAGAGGCTGTCCAAACACCAGCTCGCAGGCAGCGGAGCCGAAATCTTCTCGCACTACCGTGCGTAGGCTAAGGAGGGTGGTAGGCAGGGCTGTTGCCCACGTGGCATTGTTCGTAGAAAGCGTCGCCATGAGGGATGCTTTTAATTTCCTGTGAAACCGCTCTACCAGACCGTTGCTCTGTGGATGGTACGCAGTAGTCCTCTTCCTTTCGAATCCACAAGTCTGACCAAGGCAACTGAAGAGATCAGACTCGAATTGCCGGCCCTGGTTGGTAACCACAGTCGAGGGAACTCCATAGCGCGAAACCCACTCTCGAAAAAACGCTTCAGCGACAGTCTCTGCTGTGATTTCCGTGGGGGGTGTTGCTTCCATCCACCGGGTATACCGGTCTACCATGGTTAGTAGATAACTGTATCCCTGCGATGGAGGCAGAGGTCCAACTATATCTATATGAATATCGAGGAACCTTGCCTTTGGTAGCTTGAAAGGTTGGATAGGAGAGACTGTATGGCGGGATATCTTGCTCCGCTGACAAGGTAAGTATGTCCGAGTCCACTCCCGAATATCGCGACGGAGGCCCGGCCAAACATAACGTGCTGCCACCAGCTTTGTAGAAGCTCTAATCCCTGGATGAGCTTGGCTATGCAGTTGATGGAACACTCCACGTCGGAAGTCTAGGGGTGAGTATGGTTGCTCTGAACCCGTGCTTTTATCACAGACTAATATCTTCCCAGTACTGCCGATCGGTACCTCGTGTAGCTCTAAGGAGGTCTTCCATGATTTACGAATGTAGTTTAGGTCCTTATCGCTTTGCTGAGCTTCCGCGAGTTGCAGAAAAAAGTCAGTGTCAGTTAGAGAAAGGGCAGAGACTGACGTCATTCGCGAAAGCGCATCAGCAACTGCGTTCTCCTCACCGGGAATATAGCGGATGTCTGTACAGAACTGACCAATGAATTCCAGGTGCCGCTGCTGCCTTGGCGAAGCTTGTTCGCCCGCTTGGTCAAAGGCAGAGGTGAGGGGCCGATGGTCTGTGAATATGATGAATTGCCGTCCTTCTAGCATTGGTCTAAAGTGCTTTATTGAAGAATAAATCGTCAGTAGCTCCCGGTGGTACGTGGAATACTTCTTCTGTGCATCGTTCAGGCTGCGTGAGAAGAAGGCCAGAGGCAATACTCGAGATCCTTGACGTTGCTGCAGCGCTGCGCCAATTGCAGTCAGGGAAGCGTCGACCGTGAGGCAGATGGGTTGGGCCGGGTCGGGGTGTGCCAGGAGGGCCGCCATACCAAGATCCTTTTTAAGTTGGAGAAAAGCTTCAACGGCCTCTTCTGACCACTTGATGATCCGGTGGTCCTTCTTTCTATTGTCCGGTATCAGAGCAAATAAGATGTTCTGCTTACCCGCTGTGCCCGGTAGACAACGCCGATAGAAGTTCATCAGACCGAGGAATCGCCTGAGTTGATGTACTTCTTTTGGGAGTGGATATTCCTTGATGACTTTGACCCTTTCTTCCTGTGGTCGAATACCCTCCGTGTTTACCGTGTACCCCAAAAAGTCGATCTCGTTAACGCCAAATACTGATTTCGTTATGTTTACCGACAGACCATGTTGTTGCAGTGCATAGAAAATCATGTGAAGGTGCTCACGATGTTCCTCTTTGGTTTTTGAAGCGACCAGAATGTCGTCTAAATACGAAAACGCGAACGGAAGACCTCTCAGACCGCGTTACGCAATCCAAACGGCATTCTGGGAAATTCAAATAGACCGAAGTGTGTGATGACCGCTGTTTTTTCTATGTCTGCCTGTTCGACTGTGGGATATTGTGGTATGCTTTAACGAGATCTAGTTTCGAGAATATATGGCAACCACAAATGTCCGCGTTGAAATCCGCAATTATTGGGACAGGGTAGCGGTCGGGAATCGTGCATTTGTTCAATGCCCTGTAGTCTCCACAGGGTCGCCATGTACCATCCTTTTTCCTAACCATGTGGAGAGGGGATGCCCAAGGACTTTTAGATGGACGGCATATACCTTGGGCGCACATAGTTCGAAATTCCAGTCGGGCATCTTTTAATTTTTCGGGTGAGAGTCTCCTAGCCTTGGCGAAGACAGGTGGTCCTTTAGTTTCGATGACGTGAGTGACCGAAACTTTGCTCTCGGTCGGTGGTCGACCTGGCCTGAAAAGTTCTGGGTACTGCTCTAAGATGTCCGTGTATGCCATATCGGGTGGGATAGCTCGAATGGAATTTTATATAAAACAGGAAAAAATACAATGACAGTAAAAACAAAACTTGACAGACCAAAAGCCAATAATGAAGGAGGAAGAAAAAACTCTAGAGGTGACAGAGCCTGGAGATATTACCGAAGTAGATATCTCAATGATGCTTGTGTCACCGCTAGACTTTTACTAAATTGCTGTTTTATATTTGCTTTCGAGCTTACAGAAGGTAACGGAAACTTCGTCATCTCTCTGAAGAACTTAAAATTTTCCAAGACGAAAAAGAATTCACATATTTTTGTACTCTGTCTGTCGACACATTTATGCAAACACGTAATTTTAAAAAAATATTGATAAAATTAGCCCATGATTAGTCTAATTTATTTCAAACTATAGCCCATATTTAATATACTTTTTTTTTTTTGTACTTTCCTGTTAAATTTTTAGTAAATAATAATTTTAGTTTAAATCTATCTATTTATAGTTTATTTAACACTCATGTGACCATTCATCTAGTGAGAGTACGCGAGTTTTTATTTTTTTATTCATGTATTTAACGTTTGAACAAAAACTCCAAGCTTTGTTTCGTATTGATAAAAACATCGATTTTAATAGGTTACCCAACTAAAACTTGTTTTACAGACATCAACAGCCGTGAAAGTTTAAATTCAAATATTTTAAAAAGTTAACTCTAAAAGTGGACAATAAAAATATTAAAATGATAGAAAGTTGTTAATGAGAGAGGAGATGTAAAAAGATAGACTTAAGTTGTATTGTATTTATAAGCTGGTTAGGGAGTGGGGGGTCTTATGTTACGTCAGAGCAACCTCCCACCATTCTACCGCTACCCCCACCCTACCGAAACTAGGTATCTTCTATACACCGTCCTTGGGGTATACTAGAAGCTAAATACCACGAAAAAGTTTTGCGCCGGGAGGTTACAATCCTAGATTATAGGTTACAATTGAACCTCAACAACAAGAGAAGGTTATAACTTATAACTCGTGAACTGTGAACGTTGTATGGGTTTACTGAATAGTATGTTATGCGTTACTTTTTTAGTATTTATCTGTATAATAGTAATTAACAATAAATAAATTGTAAAATGTAGTAAATAACATGTACCTAAAAATAACAGGAATCAGTCTGGAAAATATAACATTTTTCATAGAACAATTATTTTGAACTCTGCTAGACTAAGACTAAAACTTATAATAAAGAATAATAAAGAGGCTGGTCTTAGTTTGAAAAAAAGTATTGTGGTAGTTTAATTTTAGCTGAATTGAATAAGCTTCAATATTCAATAGGAATAGGACTTATAATTTATTACATTTCTTTAAGAAAAATACTACTCATTATACCCCGTACCCGGAGTATAAAATTAACGTTGATATAATCACATTAATCTTTTAAATCAACAAAACAGCTCACTTAAATTTCATAAAAGCTGCATTATTCCCTTTATTGCTGTAAAAAATAAAAATAAATAAAGGAGAAATAGACTGCCAATTTCGTATGGTTGTAAATTTATTTAATTCTTCACCGTTTCTTACATACGTTTTGATTTTTTATCATAAATTACAGTACTCTTTTACATTAATGAAATTCTTTAGAAATATATATTCACGATTTATTACTGAATTCTGGTTAAAGAAAGTTTTTCTTTTCTTTTTCGAGGAGTCTGTGTTCACACTAACGTTTTTAGTGTATTTGCAGAATGCAGAACTTAAAAATTGGTGAAGTACGAGCTCTCTTTCTCACTATTATCTTGAAAGGAAGTGAAACAATTTTGATCAAAACAATATTTATTTTTATTAATGAAAGAAAAAATGAAATATGGCACTATAATAGGCACATTAGTAAATTACTCCAATGAAAATTTGCTAAAGAAGAAGAAACATAACTTAAAACTGATACGGTAAATAAAAACTATTATTATAACCTGTTGTTGAGTTCAACTATAACATGACTATAACCTTCCGGCGCAAAATGTTTTCGTGGTTTTTAGCTTCTAGTTGGGGTATATCTAATAAAATCTACTGATAAGGATTTGTTGACAAGCGTCTGTGGGTACGGAAGGACAAGGCATAGACCAATAAGACAAGGACCAGTGACCACGTGATCACTTTAGTTCGGATTGAGCTCGCTTGGGAGGTTTAGTATCGGGGGAGAGAATAATGAACCACTTTTCAAATCGGATTGTTCCCTTCACCCCTTGCTTGCTCTGAGGCTCTACCATTACTCTAAATAGAAAGTTTGTCGCTCGTCTGGTGCATCAATAAAGTTATTATAGGTTATGGCTTACGCGAACACCACCTTTTTACTTATTAAGTTACAGTTTATTTATTTTATTTTTATTTATATTTTTTGTTACAGAAGGAACCTTGCAGTAAGGAAGATGAAGGAAAAAAGAGGGCAGCAAGCGACTGTCACCAGTTTCAAGTTTGTACCGAAGGATTCTGGGGAGATGCTCAGAGCTGTTCCTACGGGTTTTATTTCAACTCTAAGAACTCGGACTGTGAATACAACACAATGTGTATCCACTGCAACTGTCTCTAACTAAAATCACCAGATCAACTTACAATATCACCAACTAACAATAATGTCACCAACAAATAGAAAAATAATTATAATATGGGTCCAATACCATAATTTGTTTATAAAAAGGGCCACAAATTAATCCAAATCAATTAATATTTCCTCCATTTCTATTACTGATATGTGACTAATTAATTAGTTATATTAATAAGTTTCTTGTAAATAAATTATAATTAAGTTACATTTATTAAACAATATTATTATATGTAAATTAGTTGCATTTTTATTTAAAATATTTTTTATCTACGATTGATACGAAATATAAACATTATATCTCTGTTTAGATTCGTAGAAAGTGATTATTTACGTACTTGTATTCATTGCGCATGCGCGTCTCATAGTTCTGAAGAATTCCTTTTCTTTACCGCGCTAGCGTGGTAAGAGGAATTCTTCAGCTTTACGCACGATTAGCGAGTTTGTTTACATTTAACAAAATTAATTTGCTATTCTTTTATTAAAGTAACTGTTTATATCGAGTTTTTAGTGAAAAACAATGAATGAATCAAGTGGCTTTAACAAAAATGTAGAGAATAATTCTCCTCCAGAAATAATAAATTCGGCAAAAAATAACGTTTATTAAGCCCCAGAAGTTTATTAGCCCCCCCCCCCAGAACAATGAGTTCTTCCTGGTATATTAAAATGTATACTAAACCCACAATACATAGGGGGCTTTAGCCCCCCGCCCCAGAACTTTTGACCTAGGATCGCCACTGGCTGGATGGGGGAAATAATTTTTTTTTTTCCAGAATATAATAAAGTATATGCTTAATAATCTACGAAACCTTAAAAAATACTTGGATGCAAGTACTTTCAAGTGATTTTAATTATATTTAGATATTCTTTTAAAAATCAATCTACGTAATAAATGAATCTACATAAATAACAATAAAACAGAATTAAATGGTATAATTTCAAGAGTCAATTGTTTCTTTTCGATGATAGAAACAGTTAGAGCCTGTAATCAATTAATTGATAAGGTAAAAATTAATCACTCATTATCAGTAGATACTAATCAATATGAACTCCACGCTAATCAGACTTATTAATAGGTGAGTTAGACCCGCAGAACAATCAGTTAACCTTTAGTCGACATGCCTTATCGCATACGTAAGTAATCTCAGTGTTTTTAATTAAACATTATTTATAAGTAATAAATATGTTCTACAAAGGTACTAAACTATTTCGTCCTGTGTTTTTCACTTCCTGGTTTGTTTGTTTGTTTTTATTTTTTTCTAGCATAAATCAAAACTGAAATTTAAACAATCACCTGTTGAACTGTTGAAAAGTTTATTAATAATTATTTTAATTATATTTTGTTAGATTTAAATTCAGTATAACTTTGTAACAGCTCAGTTGAAGAGATGATCGAGAAGATGAAAGGGGATTACACCAATAAGCACCAATATGCACCAATATGCTCTAGTATGCACCAATATGCTCTAGTATGCACTAATATGCTCTAGTATGCTCTAGTATGCACCAATATGCTCTAGTATGCACCAATAAGCTCTAGTATGCACCAATATGCACCAATATGCTCTAGTCTGCACCTATATGCACCAATATGTACCAATAAGCACCAATAAGGACCCATATGCATAAATATGTACTAATATGCACCAATATGCACCAATATTTTTTTAATTTTTTTTTTTATTCCGGGGGCTTTTACACCCGAAGACGCAGGCCACTTAGGTGGGCCCATTTAACAAACCCGGGTTAGGGACCGAAATCTTCACACTCGTGTGAAGATATGGTCGTTAACCATGACTCCCCTCCTAGTTGTATTACAACCAGGAGTGTCATCATCATGGTTTCCAGGCAGAAACCTGGTGGCGCCACTCTTTTGAGGAGCTTCCCATTTGTTTAAGCAATGCTGGGTGGACAGTGAGCGGGGGGCCTGGTCCGGGAATCGAACCCAGAGCTGCAGTCACCTTCTGACCCGGCTCGATGCTGCTTAACTTGCGTTATCGCACGGCTAGCGCTCTAGCCTCCGAGCCACCCAGGCCCCCATGCACCAATATTCTCTAATAAGCACCAATATGCACCATTATGCACCAATTAGCACCAATGCACCATTATGACCAATTTTTATAAATCTTATCATTGTATTCCTCTGTCGGATATTAAGTCTCTAATCCCGACTCGCTATTCTTCATTTTATCTGTAAATTCACTCACGTGTTTACTGTAAACATTTGCTTTATCTATAAGTATATGACTAAAATCCGGTCTAAATTCAATAGTTGATACACTTTAATAAAAATGTTTTGCCGAGTCCATCTTACTCTTAAAATAAAAAATAATAATACAAAAAACAAACAAAGAAACAAAGAATACACACAACAAAGAACAACAAAAACATAAAACAAAGATTTTTTTTTTCTGCTAATAAAACCTTGACGTGACTAAATCCCAGGTTAATTAATAAGTTAAATTTGAACAAGAACAACCATTATCAGTTAATTCTTATCAATATATACTCAAGGTGTGTTAGACTAATTATTATTAAATCAATTAAAGCCGCAGAGTAAACCTCAGCTATCATGCCTTATCACATACGTAAGTAATCTTAGTGTTTTCATTTTTCAAAAAATAAAAATAAATAAATTTAAAAAAAAAAATGAAACTTGAAACTAATCATAATATTATTACTAGGGTTAGGAATTATATGGTCTAAAAAGCCTCCATATATTCTCTCTACATGCCCGAAATATTCTTTTATATTCTCTATCAATTATTTAGGCCAAGGGGGGGGGGGGGGGGGAGGGGGTAGAATTAAAAAAAAAAAAAACTTAATTAAATTTATTAGAATTTGTGCATATACATATTTATACATATATGATGAAGAACATTTTTTACTTACAAACATCTTTTTATGTATAGGAATAGGCGTTGTTATCAAATATTAAAATGCCAATAAATAACTTGTTAAAAAAAAAGTATTATACTTTTATTAGACTACTATACTTTGATTAAATTTATTATACTATAGAATAATTATCTTTCAAAATTTCAAGCGATTTTTTGCTAGTATATTTTTTAATTTCGAAAATGACCTTTCCACGTCGGCAGAAACAATTGGCATATACCTCAATATAAAGCAGTCTTTAATACTTAATACTGCGTCTTTGCCTTGCATTACTTTAAATATATTAACAATTTCGTTGTAATCTGGATTTATATTTAAAACAGCATCCAGTTTTTTTTGGCTTGCTCTCCTTTTTGGCCTGGCCACTCCATTGCAGCTTTTTGTTGCTTCAGGACAACTTTAGCAGCTGAAGTCAATTCTTCTATCACCTTTGGCAACTTAAAAAAATGAGCTCGTATAAAATTAGCTGCATCCAAATTTGAACGTTTTCCAGTTTCTGCTTCGCTTTTTGAATTGCCATGTTATCCTCTTCGTCGAATTTTTATAATAGAACTTCTTCATGTTCGGCATAATAAAGGGCCACTGTTATCTAAGTTCCCCATCTTGTTAGGATGGGCTTTGGAGGAAGAGGGGTCCCTGGCAGCATCTCCTTGAAGATGGATACTCGACACTTAAAAAAAGTTTTTACCTGCTGAAATTGACATTTACTTCCTCAGCTACTCGACGGGTAAAGCAGGTTATATTGACCAATTTAGGGAACAACACTTTTAAATGGTCCCCCGCTTTCAACATGTATGCAGAGCTATCAATCACAAAAGCCTGCATTTTATCTTCTACACTCCTGATTGTGGTTTTGTTGGTTTTCTCCACTTAATATTAGATGAACTTTGCCAACTATTACGTTAATCATAAAGCGCCCGCAAGAGTATACGTTGTCTCATCGACAGACAGCTAAATAGGTGAATCTCCAATATGACTCAGGTTCACCTGAGACTGGAAGGAAAGGCACCGTTAGCAAAAATCCCAAAAATATATAACGCTATTTCTCTAAAGGAGGAGTTAATCCCTAAACCACTCAATATTGCTACGAATGTGCCAATGGTTATCCTCTAAGTACACTACTTATGCCTAATAAAAGGGTCATTGGTAATGAACACGACAACACTACCTGCGTCTTTCCCCAGATTATTTGCTTCACGCGGCTTTAAACTTGTTTTTTTACCTTAGAATTTCTTTATCATTAAAATATTCCATAATATTTTCAAACGTGCAAAATATGTGAAAATATTCTTTTAACCCAGAAATATGCTTTTTTATGTCCTTATAACTTTTGAAGGGGGGGAGGTAGAGCCCCCAAAATACGAAAATTAGGCATTTCAGTGTTATTGAAGTTAAGGAAAAAAATATGCTTTTTATGTCAATTCCTAACCCTAATTATTACAAATTATGCTCTACAATAGTACTCTATCTTTATACCAAGAACTGAAAACGTATTCCATTTCCGTTTCCTTTTTTTTACATTGAAAATTATAAAATGTAAGCAATCACCTGTTGAACACTCAAAAAATATGTTATTTTAATATTCCTCACCTAATGCAGGAAAAGTTATGTTTTCCTATGGTAAGATTTTTTTTTCGAGATTTCAACTGAATTATCCGTCTTCGGTGTTTTTAAGACATCCTGAGTGATTTTCAGCATGACGTCTGTATGTATGTATGTGTGTTATCATTGTAGCACCCAGGTTATCTAACCTAGAGAGTTGAAACTTGGCAGAAAAATCAGTCCTTACTTCTAGTTGTGCCGCCCGAAAAATCAACATTTTCCGCCATCTTGAATCCAGTTTGCCGAGTCAGCTAAAATTAAAGGAATTAAAAAAAAACGAAAAGTGGTCCAATCGAGTTTAAATTTGGCAAGAATGTACCTTTCTGTATGATAAAAAAATCAACCAAATTTAATTTTGATATTGATTTTTAAATTTTGAAACTTTGGCGGTTAATAATACCGAAAGTATAAATACGTGTATGACATTTAGCATATCGTTAGAACCGGTAACAAATAAGGAACAAATATACAAAAAACCCGATGAATTTCCATTAATTAGTTTAAAAGTTATAAGCGAACATAATTATTAATTAGTGTGATACATTTGTTTACATCTTTCAAAATACCGCCAAAATTCAAATAATTAAATAAAAATAAAAATGTCTGTTTCCCGTAGTTATTCACGCTTAAAACTAGTTCTTGTTTTTGTTTTTTTTTCATCAATTGTGTTCGACAGAATTGAACAAATTCTTTGAGTATTGGTTTGACCAATTCTGATATCTTTATTTCTTCAATATTATTATTACCTAATATATTACATATTATTTTTATTACATTATTATTATATTACTTATTTTTATTCAATTCAAGTAAAATTTAAACTTTTCGTAGCATGAAAACTACCAAAAACTTAAAAACTGAATTTATAATTAAATAAATGAAATAAAATAATTAAAAATAATGTATATAATAATTTTTTTGATAAATGATAATAAAACAAATCAGTTAGTTCAAAACAGTCACCCATCCAAGTACTAACCAGGCCCAAAGCTACTACTTCGCAGCAGGAGAGCCACTTTAGTGGCCTCCGAAGTGACGAAATGTTCTGAGGTACCCCCCCCCCGTCTTAGGAAGTCTAATTTTTTGTTTATTAATTAATTAATTACTACGTATAAGATAAAAAAGAGGGATGTATGACCGCCTTTTTTTAATCGTATTGTTTGGGTTAGTCGTACTGATTGTTTATAAACCTTAATTAAAATTATTTTTATCTTTAAAGCAAACATTGTTAATCTTTTTAATATATTTTAGATTAAACAAGCTGTGTATTCAATTCAAGTATTTATTATCATTTTATTTTAAACTAAGATAGATAAAAAGATACGGGTTTCACCGTTTGAAATTCCATAACATTTCCTTTAAAATTAATTGTTCAGACTACTTTTGGAACGAAGTTCCTTATGACACGTTCTGGAGCCCGGTAGTGAATCCGAAAAAAACTACCAAAATCACCGTCACAAAATAACCGTCACAAAATCACCGTCACAAAATAACCGTCACGCAAAATCCGTCACGAAATCTACAGATGACGATAACTTGAGTAAAAGCTCACTGAGTTAGATGAAATTTGGTACACATGTTCATTTTACCAATGCCCAGGCTGAGTTCGTCGGAAAACGTTATCCGCCCAAGCGTTCACACGCAACGCTCGCGTAAACGTAAGCTTTAAAAGACGGGAAAAAGTGTTATTAAGGAAGCCTGTTACTTGACTTTTTTGATTATTTTTGTTATATATGTCAAAAATGTCACTTTGTTTTGTAAATAAATAAAATATAATCATATAAAATTTCACCCTAATACAAGCAGAAGCTGTAGAGTAGGGAAGAGATATATTTTATAATATTTTAAATTAATTGGCCGAGTAGGTAGAAAACAGTCCTATTTCAATCCAAGCTCCTTTAACAAACATACTCTTTACTCTAAACTCATCATGATCAACTTTTTTCTTATATTTAATATATATATTTATAGTAAGACGCTTGCTTTAATTATACAAATAATGATTTTCTTTTAATTTTGCCTTAACTCTGCCAGGTACAAACAGTTCGTTACTTTTAATTGTGTCTCTTTTCTAACTCCGCCATGAATAAGTAGTTAGAAATGTATACGTACTTAGCAGTGTGATTTTATAGTATATATTTAATGAAAAATGTAAGGAACTTCGTTCCTACCGGGTGTCCCGCGACACCACACGTATTTTTTTTTTTTTTTTTTTTTTATTCCGGGGGGCTTTTACGCCCGAAGACGCAGGCCACTTAGGTGGGCCCATTGAACAAACCTGGGTTAGGAACCAACTCTTCACAATAGAGTAAAGTGTCGGTCGTTAACCATGACTCATCATTCGATATGACTCGAACCGAGAGTTTAGATCATGGTTTGCAGGCCGAAACCTGGTGGCGCCACTCTTTCGAGCAGCTACCCATTTATTTATACAATGCTGGGTGAACATTGAGCGGAGTCCTGGTCCGGGAATTGAACCCAGAGTTTAAGGTCAAGTGGTCACCCCGTCCTACCAAGGATCGTATAAAATAGGGATTGGAGCACAGCATATATGTCCTGGGTTAAGAAGTGTCGCCAAGAACTTGGAAAAAATCTACATCAAACTACCAATGTGCGTGCGCATTACTAGGACGAATTTCTTCCCGACTGTTATCCATTGTTTATTTTTTAATGAAAGGTTACGTTACAATCTAAAATGTTTTAAAGTGTTTAATGAAATATTTTATTGTTTTAAGGGTTTTTATTTCAATTTACAGTTTTAATTTATTATATTAATAAAATTTAGCTATTAGAATAGTTTTTAATAACCGAATAATTAATGATAATTAATTTGAAACGGGTTATTTCTATTGCAGAATTAGATTTTTACAAATTTTAACAATTTACCTTTGTAACTGCAAACACAGTAAACAAGGTTGCTTAAATATAGTCCAAAATCACTAAAAAATAAATTAATTGTACACAAGAGAAAACAAAACATAAAGCAAGGGAGAAATCACAAACTACCAAACAAGGAGAAATATGAAACGCGAGGGAAGATAAAAACATAACCTGATCGAATTTTTAAGAATTTTTCCCATTCTTTTTGATCTTCTACAGTTATAACCATGCGGGAAGGTAATATATCCTACTAGATTTTCCAAGTCCTTGGCGACACTTTTTTTCGCCTAGTGCTCAATCCCTATTTTATAAGATCCTTGCATCCTACTGACCACGCCCGATACTGCGTCACTTCCCTGATTGAAAGGCAAGCGCTTTCTACTCCGGGCTACCCAGGTCCCCTATCCAGACTACTTTAGTGCACCGATAACATGGACTTGACATGCGTCAAGTCAAAAAACAAGAAAAAACATGGAAACAAAAAACCAACTTAATTTTTTTTAAAGAATGGCTGCAATAAAATGTATATCTTGAATAAAACCCCATGACTTTAGGATTTTTTTGGGAATTTTAATTAATTTACACGACATTTTAGTTCCGAGCTTGCCGAAGGTAACGGAAGCTAAGTGATCGTTCTGAAGTAACTAAAATACTATATGTCTCCGATTTCAAAAAATTCAAGACAGAGATCCGATTTAATCGGTCTGTCGCTCAATTTTTTCGAACCAACATATCTTATAAACTACACGTCCGATTTTAATGAAATTTGTATGGCAGGTCACAATTAACCCACAAACATTGATGGTAGGCAACAATAATGGCTTGTAAAAGCATAAAATTAATAAAGTACGTGCTAGGGTGAGAGGAAGCTATGTGCCACACTAATTGGCAGTCAAACAACTGACTCTCATAACCCAACTAACATCTCTAGAATGTTTTATAATATAAGTGGTTTCAAATTTCAGCGTATCAGCATTTAGTTTATTGTACTGGGTTTCAAGTTAATTGTAAAAAGTTTTAGTTTTAGAATCGTAAAGATTTCAATAACTGAATTAACGTTATAAGACGGGTTATTCAGTCTTTGAAAGCCCTCAATTGTTTTTACAAGGAAAAGCGTAAAAATAAAGTACAACGTTATTAGAAGAAAGGCTTAAATTATCCCTAGAACGCTAACCTGGAGTCAAAATGACTCCCATTTTCTTTTAAACTACGAATGTCACGGTGTCTGTAAAACACAGAACTCCCACATCTCAGCTATGCTATCTCCCACCCTTGAATGACCCTTCTACACTTCTATCAGTTCCACATTCAGATTCTAAAGAGGACATATCGTTTGTTTTTCTGCAGTCACGGAGTCATTTTGACTCCTGTTTAGTCTTACACGTAAATTTTTTGTAGGTCATTTTGACGCAGAATAGTATTAACAGCCTAATCTAATAAGGGTTATTGTTTATTTGGCCATTACAAATCTAATAAATTAGGTGTTATATTACTTTTAATTTAATAAATATTACAAATTAAAAGTAATATAATTGTAATTTATTCATTTATAAGTATACATTTTTATATTTTTTGTCTTTATATGTCTAAATAATGTAAAGTTAATAGAATATTGTCTAATAATGGAGAAAAAATAGAATGACCAAACGAGATTTATAGCTTGCTGAAGGAAATGACCGATTCAGATACCGATCATAAGCGTATTCGACAATGATGGTGATGATTTTGAATTGGACCCTGATTTTAATACAAATGCCTTTTATGATCACATCAGCGATGATGATGAACATGATAAAATAATTAAAACAATTTACGACATAGAAAACCCAAAGGAAAGAAAAAGAAAAAGCTACATCAAAGAATTTGTATATCTACAAAGATTGCAGCGCTAAAACGGAAATTTTAAAAACTACCATCACGAAAGAAATGAAACGATTTTTTAATCCACGTAATGAAAAAATAGATTTTAGTTACGTTTCTTAGGCTCTAAAGTTACTATTTCACAGCCTACCACGGAAAAAATATGTTTATCTACGATTGATACGAAATATAAACATTATATCTCTGTTTAGATGCGTAGAAAGTGATTATTTACGTACTTGTATTCATTGCGCATGCGCGTCTCATAGTTCTGAAGGATTCCTCTTCTTTACCACGCTAGTGCGGTAAAGAAGAGGAATTCTTCAGCTTTACGCACGATTAGCGAGTTTGTTTACATTTAACAAAACTAATTTGCTATTCTTTTATTAAAGTAACTGTTTATATCGAGTTTTTAGTGAAAAACAATGAATGAATCAAGTGGCTTTGACGAAAATGTAGAGAATAATACTCCTCCAGAAATAATTAATTCGGCAAAAAATACAACTCAAGATTAATGCCATCTTTATCAAGAGAAGAGATACGAACTTACATACAGCAAGTTTATTTTTTTCTGTATTTATTATTTAAATATAACAATCGTAGATAAAGTACGGTACGCAACTCGTGCGAAAACGGCATTTTGCATTGCTCGTGTGGTTTAACTACCCTCGCTGTCGCTCGGGTGCAGACTCCACACTCGCATGCAAAATGCTACTTTCCGCACTCGACGCGTAATGTACTATTTTCCGTGGTAGGTAAAATCCATTTTTTCATTACGTGGACTTAAAAAATCTTTTCATTACTCCTAGCTGAAAAGAAATAGCATATTATGTTACTAGGCTGTGAAGTGAGTTTTTTCTTTACCGCGGCAATTACTGTCTCGCTTCGCTCGACAGTAAATGTACAAATGTACTCTTCCTTGCCAAGGTCAAGAATGTTCTCTTTCTTTGCCAAGGTAAAGAAAAAACACTTCACAGTCGCGTAGCATATGCTATTTTTTCCGAGGTAGCAGACAATGAAAAAACATTAAATATTAATCACTAATCAATTTATAATAATAACAAATATTAGTACATACTTAAGACTTAAAAAAAGAAACCTTAAAAAGAGGTTACACTATAAGAAAATATAAATAAAACGCATTGACATCTAGCGGATTTTAATCGTACTAGAAGCATTTCTACAAAGACTGCAGCGGTCCTAACGGAAGTTTTGACAACTACCCGCCAGAAAATAAAAATCTTTTAGTTCCTAGGACGTAAAAGATTTTTTCTTTACAGCTAGGAGTAATGGAAAGATTTTTTAAGTCCTCGTAATGAAAAAATGAATTTTAGCTATGTTTTTTAGGCTCTAAAGTTACTATTTCACAGCCTACCACGTAAAAAAAAAGTTTACGTCCTAGGATGTAAAAAGTATAACAGGTAGTTATCAAAACTTCCGTTTAGCGCTGCAATCTTTGTTGAAGTGCTTCTAGTACGATTAAAATCCGCTAGATGTGCGTTTTATTTATCTTTTCTTATAGGGTAAGCTCATTTTAAGGTTTCTTTTTTTTTAAATCAAGTATGTACTAATTTTTTTTGTTATTATTATATTGATTATTGATTAATATTTAATGTTTTTTTAATTGTCTGCAACCACGGAAAAAATAGCATAATGCTACACGACTGTGAAGTGTTTTTTCTTTACCTTGGCAATATTTACTGTCTCGCTTCGCTCGACAGTAGATGTAATTGCCGCGGTAAAGAAAAAACTCACATCACAGCCTAGTAACATAATGTACTATTACTCACCTGCTTATACCTGGCAACTCCATACTTGGGCAGAGGGTAAAGTAGACAACCTTTATTTTTTTAGTTCCTTGGGGTGAATTCTCTCAGCTAATGTTCGATTTCCATAAATAACACAGCGGGGAAACTTATCGAAAAATTTAAATTAAACATTTCATTATTTAACATCATCGGTTCGGGATTTAGGTAGGCAACCTATTTGCGATGTATCAGTCAATAGATTATCTAGCATATATTCATTATCATCATTATGTAACAGATGAGAGTATATTATATTTCTTATACCGGATTTTAGACTATTATGTAAACAAGTAAGGCTTGCTTCACGTAAGTACGTGGGGGCGATAATCGCCGGTTTCTGTACATTAAAGTTAAAATTATTAAGTGTAATATAATTACACTAATTTTAATGGCAATATTCTTTTTCTACTCTTAAAGACATTTAAGTTGATGTATAACATGTTACAAAAAACTTTTTTTAGTCACCATCTTATTGCCAGCCATCTTAAAAATATTACGTGTGAAATTTTAATAATTGCATAATCTTTTTAAGACCTTTAAATTGATATATAACATGTCATGTTGACTAAAAAAAAGACTCGCCATATTGGCCGCCATCTTGAAAATGTGCAGTGTGAAAAATCCAAATTGAGTCCAGATGTCTCAAATGCCGAGATGTACCTGTGTGCCAAATTTCATGTTCCTAGCTATAGTAGTTTGTAAATTGAAACAAGCAACGGACATACAGACAGACAGACAGAGCCGTTATATAAGGTTTCTTTTTGTACTTTGTACAGAAACCTAAAACTAATTGCGAAACAGGTAAAGTAAACAAAGAAATAAATTAATTGCCGTGTGACAACCAGGTTTGTTAGTACTTCTTTAGGTTGTTACTCCCCTAATGTTCTTTAAGAATATAAATAAGTTTGACTAAATAACTGTGTAAAGAAAAAGGGATGTTTAGTGCAATGCACTTTTGGACAAAGGAATATCACACTTCTGTTTTTATAAGGGGAGTAACAGTCTAAAGAAGAATATCCCAAACACCTTCTTCAGATTGTTACTCTCCTCCATTTTTTTTAAGGGGGAGTAACAATCTAAAGAAATGCCGGTTTGTTTACACTTGTGTCCTAGGTATATCGGTTTAATTTTTCTGCATCTGTACTTATCTTCCATTATATTCCATCGGGCATATCGATGGAACGGTATAGATTCGGTGTTGGCGAGATCCGTTGTACAAAGATTTGTCCTTTTATAGGTTTAAGATCAGCTGTCTAGTTGGTTGTCATTTATATAAAGTAAATAAATAATAACTATTTTTTTTTTTCACTAACATTATATCATATAACAATAACAATTATATTATTAGGTTTGTTCGAACCATGCATTGTACCGTCCGCGGGATCGTCACGGGCATGCGCAATGGATAAAAGCCGTTCCAAGCCGACTTGTGACAGTGTTTCGTACCGTCCACGAAACTGTTCCAACCACGGCAGGGATCGTTTGCGAACCGTTCACTGTACGGTCCCAACGATCCTCTGACAATACCATGTACTGGTTTGTATGACATGCGCAGTTATGTCAATTGTCACAAACATCAACAGGGAGGTTTCCTAACTGTTAGGTTTCCATGAATTTTTTGAATACAGTGCGAATTGTAGTCCTAAACCCGTTCCATCCTGACATGATTTTATTACAGTACAATGTTAGCGCATGCGTATAAAACCAGTCCTAAACGATTCCCGAACGATCCGCGGGACGATACAAAGGACGCTACAAATATCGGGGTTGGAACAAACCTAATATCAACACTGCATATGATTCAAAAGAAAATTTAAAAACGCAGTATATAAAAAGTTCTTTTTATCTTGTAATTATTTCGTTTTTCTTTAACAGATGGATTTTGTTTGGTGGCAGCACTGATTGTACTGGTGGCCTCAAGCGTCGCCGATGATGCGTCTGAATCTGTTTGCTACACAAACTGGAATGAGACTGGCAAAAACACGTCGTGCAATGAATTCGATGCTGTACCACTCAGAGATAAGACTAAATGTCGGTGGTTCTGTTTCTGCCAAAATAATACGTTCCAAACACAGGAATGTTACTTGGGCAGATACTATAACCCTTATATAAAGAAATGCGTTTACGATTCCACATACTGCTTCACTTCTCCAACTTCTAGAACTACGCCTATACCTGATCCCTCACCTAATTACTCACCTAATTCCTCACCTAATTCCTCACCTAATCCCTCACCTAATCCCTCACCTAATCCCTCACCTAAACCCACACCTGACCCCACACATGACCCCTCACCTAAACCCAAACCTGACCCCACACATGAACCCTCACCTAAACCCTCACCTAAACCCTCACCTGACCCCACACATGAACCCTCACCTAAACCCTCACCTACACCCTCACCTAAACCCTCACCTACACCCTCACCTGACCCCACACATGACCCCTCACCTAAACCCTCACCTAAACCCACACCTGACCCCACACATGACCCCTCACCTAAACCCTCACCTAAACCCTCACCTAAACCCTCACCTGACCCCACACATGACCCCTCACCTAAACCCACACCTGACCCCACACATGACCCCTCACCTAAACCCTCACCTAAACCCTCACCTGACCCCACACATGACCCCTCACCTAAACCCTCACCTAAACCCACACCTGACCCCACACATGACCCCTCACCTAAACCCTCACCTAAACCCACACATGACCCCTCACCTAAACCCTCACCTGACCCCACACATGACCCCTCACCTAAACCCTCACCTAAACCCTCACCTAAACCTTCCCCTAAACCAACACCTGACCCCACACATAACACTACCACAACCCCTGTAAGTATTAGATCTATAATTAGTATTATCGTAAAATTTCACATGTCTCTCTCGCGCAGACGGTCGAAATTAATCTGGGGCTATTTACGGTCTACATTCGACAAACCATCCAATTTTCGACCAACCATTCTTAAAAATTGAATAAGTACATTTGAAGATATAGATGTAAATAAATGTATGTTTGTGCGCAAGTGGAAGAGAAACAAATGAGTGCAAATGGTTGAAACTTATATGGGACCAAAATGAGCTAATTATGACCTACCATACAAATTTCATTAAAGTCGGTCGTGCTGTTTTTAACATATTATTATGTTGGTTCGCAAAATTTGAGCGACAGAAATACCGACAGACGTTCAGTCAGACACGGAACCAAAAATGTTCCCTGATGTTTTAAACGGATTTCTGTCTTGGAAATTTTTGAAATTGGAGACATAAAATATTTTCGTTCTTCAGAACGATCACAATGCTTCTGATACCTTCGGTAAGCTTGAAAGCAAAAGTATTTTACATAAATAATTTCCCAGAAACATTGACCTTAAAAAAGCTTGAAAATTTCATGCTTGGGATGTGATTTGTTTTAGTGTGATGATTACTAGTTCAATTCTTACATAAGCATAAGTACATTAATTATATTTTTGTTAAGTATAATTTTGAAATAAACTATGATTTTAGCTTGAGAATGATCCAAGGAGGGATCGAAATATCGCAAATGTGACGCGTTTGAATTTTCCTTAAAGACCCTACTAATCAAGGGTTATCTATCTTTAACCTGAATCTTTAAAAGTGCTCATCTGATTTTTATGAAATTTGGATGGTTTGTCGAATATAGCCCGCAAATAGCCTCAGATTAATTTCAATCGCCTGCACACAATAAATACTAAATTGATACTTTCATTCATGTATAAAATCAAAATATTTCTTCTATTTAAAAAAAGGGGGGGGGGGGGCATGGGCATTTAATAAATTGACAATAATGGGTTGAAAAAGCCATCAAATCATTAATGAATATACAATATAAATCAAATAAATTCCACACTAATTGTCAGTTTTTTTTATCATCTTTATATTTAGTTATGACACTTTGGAATAAGCTATTATCAAAATTATGAGATAATTGGATTAGTGGTTCTTGAGATTTTTGTTGAAAAAGAAATAGGTTTCCTCTTTATATTATAGTAAGATATGATTTTATTCTCACACTACCATTCACAGTGATATTATGTGAAGAAACTCCGTCTCACACTAATGTAGATAGAACCTTATACTGATCCTGATCGCTACAGCAATGCTTAATCCTTCAATGGCGCGATGGAATTAGTGATCCCAGGCCTGAACAGCATGGCCCCTCCAAACATATTTCTCAAAATTTCAAAATCCCGTCTGCGTCTCCCGGTCGTCTTCCTTAACTCTATGCGACCACCGAGCTTTACGCCTCCCTCTCGACCGAATGCCCAATAACAGCAGGGCTTGGAAGATTCGCTTGGCCAGGCGGTCTTCTCCCATCCTGTTAACATGGCCATACCACTGCAGTCGCTGAATCCTAATGGAACTTGAAAGGGAGATGTCATTGGACAATGCACGTAACTCCTTATTCCGTTGGAATTGCCACTGTCCCAGTCCATGGGGAACCGGACCATATGGGTGATTCTAATTTAAAGTGCAATTTTCATGTCCTAGATGAATAACTGGAGCGTTTTTCACATAATTGACAGGATTTTTCTTCATGGTAACTCAGTTAAGCTTAGAGAATTACAACCAAGCAAAACTAATAATTCGCTGCTTAATTTTAATCACTACAAAAATGTTCAAAATGCGATTTCGTAACAACCGTGGCTGTCCTTAAGTCAGTTGTTCTTATTCACTTCACTCTAGCTCATACATTAATAATGTTATTCAAAAACTTATTGGATAATTTTGAAGTAGGGTCCTACCAGAATTAAAATAGACTGCCAATTAGTGTGGCACATAGCTTCCTCGCATCCTATACCACCGCATCCATGTACTTTATTGTTATATTAACATTAAAATTATAGTTATATTACATTATTCTTATATTGTTTATAGTGTAAACACAATTAATAGTTTTAGCGATCTTTAACACTTCATAGCGGTGTCGCTGTTGGTTTTACTAAAAAATTGTATTTGAAAAAAATGTTTGTCTCATTGAATAGATGAAGTTAGATTTTATTCCCGACCTAAAATTCCAATTTTAAATTTGAAGTTCACGTTTACGTGAGCGTTGCTCGTTAACGCTTGGACGGATAACGTTGTCCAACGAACTCGTCCTGAGCATTGGTAAAATGAACATGTCTACTAAATTTCATGAAAATCGGTCGGCATTTACTCAAGTTATCGTCGGACGTTTCATAATTCGCGGACACACAGACCGACAGACAGACAGACAGACAGACACGAGACCAAAAATGTTCCTTGACGTCTGAAACGGATTTCTGTCTTGGAATTTTTAAAATCGGAGGCATAAAAGTTTTTCGTTCTCAAAAGTGAACACAATGCTTCTGTTACCTTCGGTAAGCTCGGAAGCAATATGTGTTAGTTATTAAAAATAATAAATTATTACTAAACGGAACTTCAAGTTAAAGTTTGTTCTTTAAAAAATGTAATTACCATGGCATTATATAAATGTGACCCTACTCTGGTTATGGCAGGAAGATTTTAAGTGGCGAGAGATTTTTCCAATGCCGCAACACTGGTTTTCTTTTAACGGTTGATAGAGGACGAGCTGAACCCTTCAGTTGAGAGTTAGCGCTAATTCCAATTGTTCTTCCAGTTACGTGCCCTTTTAAACGTAATTACCGTGCATGTTATTAAAGTCTATTTTCAAAAACTTTTTAGTTTTAGTTATAGTTCATTGTTTAGGCTTTTAAGAGTGCTATTTAATGGTGTATTAAAATTGGGTTCTTATTTTAAACTACTGACCAAAATATTTTCTTAAAGTGTAAAATGTAACAACCGTGCACGAAAAAGTGAAATTCACGTGACTTAGTTACCATGTTTTAAATAAACTTAATTCCTGCCTAAAATTTAAAAAATTATTTCCCATCTGTCCCGCATGCTGCAATATATCTGAAATTAGTCCGAGAACATTCCATAATTTTTCCTGAATTTTTCTAAAAAGTCAAAATTTTCAGTCTAAGTCCAACTTTAGATTCCAAAATAGCACTTTAAATTAGATTCACCCATATAATGCAGAACTTTAGACTTGAACCTGTCCTAGAGATCGGCTTGTTTAAGGACCCAAGGCTCGCAACCATATGTGACGACTAGTCTCAGCAACGTCTTGTAGGCTCGGATGATGTTAAAGGTCCATGATAGTACCTTATTCTTTAGGATGGAGCCTCAATGCAAAATTGCACCTATTTCCTACCACTATCCTTTCCCTGACCTCTTTGAACTCAGTACCATGTAAGGCTAGGCGCATACATACAATTTTTAATTGCTCGACTATTTAGTTGTACGTCAAAAAGCTATTGGACCTTATGGGAGTGCGCATACTATCGACACGATAGTTACTCGATTAAAAAGTCATAAAACTTCATCTATCGTCTTTTGACTATTTAGTTGAACAACTATCGTCGACAGCGCAATGTACATTGCCATGTATTGGAGTGCGCATACACTCAACTAAACAGTCGATCAGCGACCCTTGATAATGAGTTATTCATACCTTAAAGTAACACTTAATTTTTTTCCTGCCCGATATAGAGCGCCTCCATGTGTGTCACAGTGTTGTATATATGGACCAATCAGTTTAATTATTTCATTAAAACTCTGTTCACTCATTCTATAAAACGTAAAAAAGTTTTCTGGAAATTTCTTCAGATTAGAATGAAATGTATGAAACTTTCCATTTAATAATCTTTCGCTTATTACGGGTTGTGCACAGTATCGTCATTTCCTTTTCTTTTCTTTGTGTTTTATATAAAGGAAAACGCAAGCAAATGCTTTTCTGTTAATAATTTTGTACGGCATAGCTCACGAATGCTGGGGGATCTCAATGGCAACTGATTGATTGTATGCGCACTTCCAATAACTAAACAGTTTAGTCGAGGAGAAATCCAGGAGTTCATCGATTTCGACACAATAGTTTAGTCGTGGTAAAATCGAGTGTAGGCGCCCGGCCTAAAGTTGACAGCCAAATCTTGAGATACAAATCTATTTACATTTTCAAACTGGTGTTGCCCTATCAAGCAATTTCTTCTTTCCTCCTGGACTTGCGCAAACATACATTTATTTACACCGATATCTCTAAAAGGACACATCTGATTTTAAAGAAATTTCAATGGTTTATCGACAGTAGTCCGCAGATAGCCCCACATTAATTTCAACCGTCTTAGAGCTTTGAATTTTTAAAGTATCACTTCAACAAAAAATCAAAAGAATTTTGACAGATTTATAAAACCGGGGGGGGGGGGGGGGGGGCGGTTTATTTAGGGAGGGCTAAATAAACTTGATAATAGGTTTTAAAAGCATAATATCATAAAAGTGTACGAAATAGGATGTGAGAAAGGTATGTACCTTACTAATTGACAGGCTATGTTTTATTTAATTGTTTATTTGTTACAGAGCGGATATTGCAGTGAAGGGCAGAAGAGAGCAACTAGTAACTGCTTTATGTATCAAGTTTGTAGCAAAGGATTCTGGGGAGATTCTCAGAAATGTCCCTCCTCATATTATTTCAACTCAAAAAGCTTAAAGTGTGAACTCAACCCATTGTGCATGCACTGCGAATGTCCCTACTAACATCATAAGATTAACTAACTTACAATTTCACCAACTAACAATAATATCAGCTCATTGAAGAAAAATTATAACCTGGATTCAACCACGTTATTTTTGTTAAAATGGACCACAAATAGATCATTTCTACAACTGATCAACTTTTTCTGCATTTCTACAACTGATCTACTTTTTCTGCATTTCTACTCATGTAATGCGATTAATTAATTATATAAATCAGTATAACGATGGTTAAGAAGTGATTCCTCGTATCTTCAAAATGTCAGGTTTACAGGAGGAACAAAAAACTATTTTTTAAAAAAACAAAAAAACTTTAACTGACTAAGTTTTTTATGTGCTTTATAAATTTGTATAACATGTAACCCTTCTGAAACATTGGTAACTGTCAAATTATAACAGTTCATAAAACAATGTAGTTAAGAGGTCTCGCTATCTCACTTCTTTAATAAAGTGAACACATACGAGGTCTCACCTACGAATTAGCAGCTCAGTTATGAGATGTCACAACTAACCTTCACCAAAACATATACACCAGAAACACATACGAGGTCTCACTTACGAATTAGCAGCTCAGTTATGAGGGGTCACAACTAACCTTCACCAAAACATATACACCAGAAACACATACGAGGTCTCACTTACGAATTAGCAGCTCAGTTATGAGGGGTCACAACTAACCTTCACCAAAACATATACACCAAAACACATACGAGGTCTCACTTACGAATTAGCAGCTCAGTTATGAGGGGTCACAACTAACCTTCACCAAAACACATACACCAGGAACACATACGAGGTCTCACTATACCTGTCTATCGTAGTTACAAGATATCACATAACAAATAGTTTGCGAATCTGATACAAGATGTCACGACTGTCCATTTTCTATGTGAAGGATTTTTTTTTTTCACTTACGAGATCTTGCATGTACTTGCAGAGTCTGCAAGTACATGCAAGATCTAATGAAAATCTCAAAATCACCATTTTAGTAGTTACGAGGTTGGTATCATTTCTTAGCCATCGATAAGTTAATTGTTATTGAATTCAAATTAAGTTACATTTTAATAGGTCATATTGATTAAACTAAAAAGTTTTCATAACTCTTTGTATTGTTTTATTATTGTTCACAGAGGGAATCTTGTAGTACAGAAGAAAAGAAGCAAGCAGTTTCTGGCAACTGTAAAATGTACCAAAGGATTTTGGGATAATCCTCAAAGTTCTTGCTTTAGATTTCAACTCGGCTTGGTCGCACTGTGAATACAACTAACTGGTGTTGCTGACTAACATCATCAACTAACAATAATATCACCAACTAACAATGATATCACCAACTAACAATAATATCACCAACTAACAATAATATCACCAACTAACAATGATATCACCAACTAACAATGATATCACCAACTAACAATAATATCACCAACTAACAATAAAATCACCAACTAACAATAAAATCACCAACTAACAATGATATCATTAACTAAATGTCGACCAAGAAGTCATGGAAATTTGAGGAATGCGCTAGTGTCGTTGTTTTGGTGTCATGTATAGTCAGATTTTAATAAAATAGACCACTGTCAAAAAACAGTGTTGTTCTTTTGTTATTAATAAGTTTATTTTTGATAACTTCTATATTTTTTTAATATTGTTTGCAACAGGCAACACTGTACCTGATAAGTAATCACTAATAATGTACGATAATATCTTTATATTATTATTTATTGATTATTCATAATAATATTCTTTAAATTTAAATCGATATTCTTCTTTCTTAATCAATTTTTTCTTCCTCTTTATTTCTGAGTTATTTAGATTTAGGACAGGTGTGACTATAATTCGTATTGTATAAAAACAAACAAAACAGGAAAACTAACAGATTGGAAACCTTCCTGTTGTTATTCGTGAGATTTGACATAACTGTGCATGTCATACAAACTAGAAATGGGTATTATTGTCTTTGCACCCGACTGTACTGACTTCGGCAATACTCGGAAGTTCCGACTTTAAACGAAGCTAAGCTTTCAGTTTTTCCCGTGTTCATGACTTCTTGGTCGACCATTAGTATTATAATAATTATAGTGCGGGTTCAACAATGTAATTTGTTTATAAAATGGACCACGAATATGTCATATCCTAGTCAATTAATATTTCCAGCATTTATGTAACTAATATGTAATTAAATTATTTATTTATTAAACTATTATTAATGTAAAAGATAAAATAAACGTTTTTTTTTATTAAATAAATAAGAAATTAAAATGACTAAACAAATTTAATTCTTCTGTAATCATAAACTTAAAATGCAGGAAACGCACGTATTAAGAAAAAATCGGTCGGAGACAACTTAGAAAATTTTCTCATTATACAAGTTCATAACTATAGTAGCGTAGAATTGAGTTCTTATATCGGCCAAACTATATGTTTTCAATATGGCTTCCAGGAAAATATTTTGGTTAAAACCTACCATATTCTTAATCAACCTAAAAGAGTTTTAAATTACATTGTGTAATATACCATATAAGTACAGTGCCGGATTAAGTTCTTTTGAGGCCCTAGGCAAAATTTTGCTAGCGCCCCCCCACATTGTTTTTTTTATGAACTATAGAAGTTCTATCCTTGAAAATTTGACAAAACCGCTATGGTAAGTTAATATTCGTAGGCCTAACTTAGCTAATGTCAAAAAAGAATAATAAGTTGGATTTTTTTTTTTTTTTGAAATATTTTTTAATTTGGTTTTACGTACTACTTAATACGTGGTTAGGTTTTAATAATTAAGCCGATAAAACTCACACTTTTTATTGAATTTTATTTATCTGTAGATGTAGAACCTTTTTTAAAAACTTATAAGTATAAAATATGTAGTGCAGGAGATGGCGTGCAAAAGAGTGTTTGACTAACATCAAGTAATCTTTTGGTACCTGTAAAAAATATGTGGTCGGCTATGTTCGTCTGTGGGACGTAAGTTCGTCAGCTTGGCAATAGGCATTTGAAAAAAATAGGAGATGGATAGCGGCTATGTCCCGGCGATTTTGGTGAACTCTGTGATTTTCATGATCATGAGTACAAAATTAGTAAGTAGACCAAGTTGATGTTAGCTTGTCACTTGATAGGTGACCACTCTTATTTGGAGTAATAATTGAATATCTAACCTATCAAGTGACAAGCTAAAATTAACTTGATATTTGGTCTAATAACTAACATTATTCAGGATCATACTCAAATTCAAGAAATACTTCTTAGAATATACTGTGACAAAGGCGCTGAGCGGCAAGCCATATCAATGTATTGCCCATATCTGCGGCCCCCCTTAAGCCCGCGGCCCTAGGCCACGGCCTAGTGGTAAATCTGGCACTGTATAAGTAGGAACTTAACCTTTACACCCTAATTTTGGCCTCAATTGTTTCAAAACTTTGTTAGTTACATATTATTTTCTTACTCTTCATGACCTTTAATAGTACATTACGCGTCGAGTGCGGAAAGTAGCATTTTGCATGCGAGTGTGGAGTTTGCACCCGAGCGATAGCGAGGGTAGTAAAACCACACGAGCAATGCAAAATGCCGTTTTCGCACGAGTTGCGTACCGTACTTTATCTACGATTGTTAAATTTTAATAATAAATACAGAAAAAAATAATAAACTTCCTGTATGTAAGTTCGTATTTCTCTTTTGATAAAGATGACATTAATTCATTAGTTGTATTTTGTGTCGAATTAATTATTTCGGGAGGCGTATTATTCTCCTCAAATTCGTCATAATCACTTAAATCACTCATTGATTTTCACAAATAACTCCATATAAGCAGTGACTTTTTAGTTTTGTTAAATGTAAACAAACTCGCTAATCGTGCGTAAAGTTGAAGAAGGAAAGTCACGGGGGCCAGACCAGCAAAGTCACGGGGGCCAGACCAGACAAAGCCGGGACCACAAAGCCTGGAAGCCAGACAAAGCCAGACCTAAAATTTAAGTATGCAATTCCGCAGCACTTGTTAAAGTAATAGTGTTGTGATAGTCAAAAAAATAAATAAATAAATAAATAATTATATACCTAGTTTAGCCCGACATATTTTTTTGTGTTTAAAAAGAAGATGAAGAAAAAGAATTGAAGTAAGTTAAGTTATCAACCCGTTTAGGTTAAGGATCTATAAAATAGGGATGGAGCTCCTGGGTAAAAAAGTGTCGTCTATTGAACTTGGAAAAATCTGCATAAAATTACAACTGCGCATGGTCAGAACTTTTTAGTGGGACGAATTTCTTTCCGACTATTATCCATTGTTTATTTTGAATGAAAGGTTACAATATCACATTTTTAAACCAAGTTTTTAATTAAATTTTTCTTGTTTTAAGGGTTTTTATTTTAATCTAAAGTTTTACTTTAATATATTAATTAAATTTAATTAAAATAGTAAGTAGCAGTCATTAGAATAGTTTTTAATTATCGAATAATTAATATTAATGAATTTGGAAACGGGTTCAATTGTAGAATAAGATTTTAAAAATTCCAGATACCCGACCTTTCGCAAGGAAGACTATTTTTTGTACTTATTGACTGGAGTATTATATACCCTACTATGTTTATTTTTAACTAATACTATCAGCTAATTTCTGTTAAACTTGAAAAATTTGGCGTACGTTTTTTTTTTGTTTTTTTTTTGTTAATTCACATAACTAAAATATTTTTAAAATGTACCAATTTATTTTTCTGGCGACTAAAATAAAACATTAATCTATTATATAATATACAACTTATTTAGTATGTATATAATTATGTTTAAATAAAATACCCCGGTCTTCATGTCCCGTTCATAAAAAACTTAAATTTATTTGTATATACTTGGTAACATTTTAGATGCTCTTAGAATAGGCTAAAAAAACGTTTTCAAGTAACGTAAACTATACAAATTTTCCCGGTGGAGGACCCCCGGACCTCCCTAAAAGAGAGCCCAGCCCCCCTTCAAAATTGGCTGGATCCGCCCTTGATATGAAGTAATTTAAGAACAAAGAAAACCAGACTGGTGACTGTAATTATGCTAAGCCTACATTACACCCCCCCCCCCCCCTTATTTTTTTTAATCTGTGCCCCTCCCAAAAATAAATCCTGGGTGCGCCACTGTTGTCCAGCATATTAAATTTAAAACTGTCAAATATATTGAGATACTGAGAACCGAATTTCGTACAAAGCCAAGCTTCTATCAAGTGCTTGGTAAAAAATACTATTTCCTCATACCTAAATAACTAATATTAAATACCTATGTCTTGCATCTGTTCATAATTATAATTATTATTAAAATTATTAAATAAAGTTATATCAGACTCTCTACGCTCACCAGTTTACACAGCATTTGTCAAAAATCTATCTATATTATTAAAAAAGTGTTGTAAACACTTTTTAGTCAAATTGTAAAATGTCAAATTGTGCAGCGGCCGCTTTTTGACGAGCGAAGTGAGTAGGAGGTAGACCCCCTTTTTTAGGGTTTCGTTGGTAAAACCAAAAAAAGAAACCCTTATAGTTTCGTTCCTGTGTCTGTCTGTCACTCTGTACGGTTCCAATAACTTTTGAATAAAAAAATATGTAAATATGAAACTTTGCCGTATTAAAGATCATTTTGACGTGCACACAGGAAAAATATAGCACACTCAAAAATATCAGCCGTTCAAATCCAAAATGGTGGATAATTCATGTCACGCGAAAAAAATATTTTTTTATAATTTAGAGTGGGGTATCATATGAAAGGTATTGAAGAATAGATTACACAAATGTATAACACTTGATGTTAACATTTAATTTTGCGCGCCATTTTGTCAAAAAAAAATCAAAACTTTTCTCCCCCCCCTTTACTAATTTTGTGTTCACAATACCAACGAAACCCTTTTTACGTAAGATTCACGCCTTACCAATTTTTTTTATTACATATAGTTATTGCAAGTTTGCTACGTTTGCCTGATGTTACAGCATTGTAATCTTTATTTAAAAATGTTTTTGCTAGATAATCGTTATTTAAATAGTTATTGCAGGCTCACCTGTCCCGACGGCTGGGCCTCGTGGGTTCCTTAAGGGTCTGTTGGTAAAGCCAAGGACCCGAATATTTTCCTGCGTGGGTCTGTCAGTCCGTCCGTCCGTCGCCTGCTCTCATGGCTACACCTTTCGTCTGATTACTTTGAAATTTGGCATATAGGTTTATAGTACCTACCCACACATTTTTACTTAAAAAAATAAAATAAATAACAAATAAATAAAAAATAGGCTAAAATTTCTAAAGGGCAATAAAAAACATATTTTTATGCTATTATTGCGTTTTTTCCATTTTTCCCCTCTCTCATATGAAAATATGACAAAATTGTACATAACAACAATTACTGTACTCTTAAGGAGCTTTCCAATGACATGCATCTTGAAGGGTACATACTATTTTGTCTTTTGTACCCCGTACCCCTGTGTACCAAATTTTTTTAACACCTATCAAGCCAATAATACGTAGATTTCTTTGAAAATTGGCTCGTTAAATCATTGTGCATAACTGGTCTTTTTTCATAAATTACCGATTTTCCCGATATTTCAACTCCCATTTCCGTGAAAACCATATGACGTACAAAAAAATGTTATTTTCTCATCTATATTTTACTACTGGACCACTTTTTCCGTGAATAGATTGCTTTGCAAGTTATAAGCGGAAAACCACAAAAAAAAAAAAAAAAAATTGTATTTGACGATTTCTCATATTTACGGGGGGAAATTTTGTTGGACAACTTCAGATTCGTGTTCAGTACCCCCAAAAACATAAAATAAACCACTAAAATCAATTACACCAGAACTTTCCACTTCGAGCCCATTTTGTGCACCATTTGACTGGACTATAAACCAATAATAAAGAATGCAAAATTCAAAAAAGCATATATATATATGTACTTATTTGTATCCTACTCTTCAGCAGGATCACTTGCACTTTACCTCTGAGGTGGTGTGGAAAGGAGTGCATGTTTCATGATAAATAAGAAAGTAAATTGAGGTGATCTTCAAAACCGTAACACCTACGAATAAAAGTTATGAAATCTTTTTTGTATGAAATATTTTAAGCTACAAATTTGATTACTTTATTTTTTCTGTAAACATGACCGTTAATGAGATATTCTCAAAAAAACCGATTTTGATGTCTTTTGACCCGGCGTAGTTCTTTTAGCGGCACTCGGATTAATGGAGACTTTTGGCATTTTGTTTAGAACCGCAATATCAAGGTTCGTGCAAAAATTCAGTTTTCCCCTATTTTTTCCGAAGTTGAGCCTTTTTTTTGTCTAATTGCACTGGACTAGAAAATAAAAACTAATTTAAGATATAGGAATCTATAAAGAAAATACATATTAGTTTTGAGGCTCCACACTTTTGTATCTCGTAAGATACAATTGTGCGTTTAAGGGTTTTATATGGTATAATCGAGTAGTGACGGTGACGACTTACCTCGAAATTATTTGTTATTGCTAAACTAAGGCAACCACATTTATTCCGTAATCTATTCAATTTTTTTTTTTTTTTAGTTCTTGGTCTTTAAATAGAACATAATATCTTATCTAAATACATATAGCAAACTGTAGGCAGAAGAGGAATATGAAGATCAGTCTGAAAAAAACAATGATGATGAGGTACCTCTAAAGCTTCTAAAACTGCTGCTGAAGGCAGCAGCTAATAAAAAACCAATAAGAACCCATAAACTGCCAATAAACTTCAGATGAACAACACAGCCAATAAACAACTAATAAACTGCCAATAACAACCAATAAACTGCTGATCAAAACAGCCAATAAATAACCAATAACAACCAATAAACAGCCAATAAATAACCAATAACAACCAATAAACAGCCAATAACAACCAATTAACTGCTGCTGAACAACGCAGCTTTAAAACAGCTGAAATCTTCAATACGTTTACGCACCACAATCAGTAGCAGATGGTAGAATTAAACCATAAATTGACGCGATATAATTGTTTATAAATATCGCTGTTAATAATAAATCGATTGCAATATAAACACTTGTTATCGAATTTTCAAAGAAAATTACGCTATTGCAATGGCTTTAAAATTTTTGAAAAATGTTTACATGGAAATCCGTTTTAGACCATTCTGAATCGATTCCTAAAATTTAACACTTTTTTTTATGTATGTATGTATATATGTATGTATATATGTATGCATATATGTGTCACTCCAGACGATATCTCCCCTTAGGATGCACTTTAAAATTTCAAACAAATTTTAAAATGTCAATAATATTAAAACGGAAGGATGAGTTCGTTGGCCAGAATTTTTTGGAGTTCATTTAGGGGTCAAATTTTGACAATTTAGGGTCAAAAATAGCATATAAACGTGTTATTTCCATTTTACCCCCCTTTTATATGAAAATATGATAAAAGTGTAAATAACAACAATTACTGTACTCTTAAAGAGCTTTCCAACGACATGCATCTTTAAGGGTAAATACTATTTTGACTTTTGTACCCCGTACCTCTGTGTATCATTTTTTTTTTTCACCCATGCAAATTCTAAACCAAAATTTTCCTATATTATCATAAGCCAATAATACGCAGATTTCTTTGAAAATTCGCTCATTAAATCATGGTGCATGACTGGACTTTTTTTTTAACATACTGTTGATTTTATTTATTTTTTAAAAATTTAAAATTGGTTTTGGTTTAGATTTTAAAGACCTAAATCGATGTGATAAGTTTACCTAAATAATAAACATAATAGAGGAAATAATTAAACATATTATTAAGTAATTATATATAAATAATTAATTATATATATTATTAAATATATTATTAATTTCAAAATTCAATTATGTCTTCTCGAGGAAAGAAACACTTAAAGCCTGTTATCAGTAAATTGATAGGTTAAATTAAAAAAACTCGTTATCAGTAGATACTTATCAGTATAAACTCAAGGTGTATCAGACTAATTAATAGATCAATTAGATCTGCTGAACGCACAGTTAACCTCAGACATCATGCCTTATCATATACGTAAGTAATCTTAACGTGTTATAATTTAAAATTATGTAAAAGAAAAAAATATATATGTCATACAAAAGTACAAACCTTTTTCGTTCGGTGTTTTGGATTCCCTAGTTTTTACGAGTTATCACGGCTAAATTTAATCAATCATTAATATAATAGAGTAGTGTACAGCGTAGAGAGTAGTAGTGACGGCAAAGACTCACCACGAAATCATATGTTATTGCTAAGGCAACCACATTTATTTTCAATAAAAATGGCCCAATCGATTTATTATTGAATTTATCGAGGGGTAACAATCGAAATGGTTTTTGTAATGTAAACAAGTAAGGCCAGCTTCACGTAAGTACGTGGGGGCGATAATCTCCGGTTTCTGTACATTTAAGTTAAAATTATTAAGTGTAATATAATTACACAAATTTTAATTGTAATATTCTTTTTGTACTCTTCAAGACCTTTAAATTGATGTATAACATGTTAAGGTAACTAAAACAATGTTTAATCACCCGCCATATTGGACGCCATCTTGAAAATTTTAATAATTGCATATTATTTTTCTACATTTTTAAGACCTTTAAATTGATATATATAACATGTCATGTTGACTAAAAACTTTTTTTTAGTCACCCGCCATATTGGCCGCCATCTTGAAAATATTAGGTGTGAAAAATTCCAAAATGTGTCCAGTTGTCTCAAATGCTGAGATGCACCTGTGTGCTAAATTTCATGTTCCTAGCTATGGTAGTTTATGAATTGAAACAAGTCAACGGACAGACAGACAGACAGACCCGTTACATAAGGTTTCTTTTCGCACTTTGTACAGAAACCTAAAAATGAGCGTCAGACCAAGAGACTGACACTGGACCTAAAATGTTCTCTGATGTAAAATAAAATATATCTGATTTTTTAAATCAGAGATATAAAATTTTTTTCGTTTGTCAGAGCGATCACATAGCGCGGAAAAAACTGTTTCTTTTCCCCCGAAAAACCGTTTTTTTCCGCATAACTCGAATACGGTCGACCGCAGCGGTCCGACGCAAAGGACCTTTTTTGTAGGCCTTGCGTAAAGGGAAAAAATAGTTTGTTTTTTTTAAAGTGAATAGGAAAAAAGATACACGCCCCCGAAAAAGCCTCTAAAACGGACGTCTAAGAGCGGGCCACGCTAAGGTGTCCATGACCCTTTATTCGTATGTTCTATTGTAGTTGACATAAAATAAAGGTTTGTTTTTAGGCTTGAGAATGGCCGGTTAGGCCGAAACGGTGCCGACAACCAAAACCTGATGTAGTTTTTACTATGTTTTTATTAGCTTGCTTTCTTGTTTGTTTATCCGGTACAAATCTTGCAATCGATTTCTAACTAACTTCCCGAATAGCTAGACATTTAAAACAGCTCAGAACACGATGACAATGCATTATTTTAATACTTTTAGCCATCTTTCAGCAGAATTTAATTGGTTTTCTTGGTTTTCAGCAAATTTTGCTGTATGGAAAGTTAGTTTGGAAAAAAATCCGCAAGTTATTTTATTTGTTTTGACATGTCCCATATTTATACAATCTTCATTTTGACGGGTTTCAAATTTGTGATTTTTTTTATTAAGAGATAAACATTGAATGACAGCGAAACAGGAAAAGTAAACAAAGAAATAAATTAATTGACGCGTGACAACCAGGTTTGTTTACACTTGTGTCCTAGGTATCGCATCGGTTTAATTATTCTACATCTGTACTTCTTTACTTGTACACATTTTTCTTCTCTTACCGTCCCCTACACGGGGGCATATCGATGGCACGGTTTAGATTCGGTGTTGGCGAGGTCCGTTGTACAAAGATTTGTCCTTTAATAGGTTTAAGATCAGCTGTCTAGATGGTTGTCATTTATGTGAAGTAAATAAATTCGGAACTATTTTTTTTCATTAACATTCTATGTAACAATATTACATATGATTTAACAGAAAATTTAAAAACTTAGTATATAAAAAGTTCTTATTATATTATCAACATTACATATTATCAACATTACATATGATTCTACAGAAAATTTAAAGTTCTTTTAATCTTGTTATTATTGTTCTTTACGTTAAACCCTAAAGGATCCACAGTTCTTAATAAATTAAATTGTATTACTTTTCAGAGTTGTTTCGTCTTTTTTTATGCTAAAAGACAAAAATAAATAAATATGATTATTTTTGAAGCTCTACAAAGATGTTTTTGTTGCACTAAAAATAGTGCGAGCGAAACAGCAGATTCCTTCATTCACTTTCCCGCTATCCAGTGTTCTAAGTTATGAACATATAAATAATATGTCTTCACTAGCCAAGTAAAATCGTAAAAACTTTTTTAAAAAATTGGCAACACTGGCTATAAACAGAACAGCTGTTGAAGTTGTTATTGTTGCCAAGTGTCAGTAGTTGTTGATTGTTTTGTTATATTTCATTTACAGATTAAAAACTAACTGTAGGAAAAATTTAGCTTATAAGTGACTTTGCTGCAATGTGCACTGTGCACTCGAGAAACCATTGCCTGCTGCTCGCATGTAAACATTTCTCTCGAGTGCAGCAAATTGCCACTTGGCTGCTACTAGTTAAAGATAGTGAAATGCATCTGGGGCCACCTGGGACACTTAAAAAACTTAACTTTATCACTTGTTTAATTTAATTTTTTTTTTTATCTGTAAAACAAAAATGTAGCTTCATAAAAAAATAAATTTTTCCATAAACACTTGATTTACAATTACTCCACTATAGATTTGTTTGTTTTTATTAAAATATTGAATATAAAGAGGGTATTGTTTCCAAACAGTGAGCAAATTTACTCAACTCAATCATTAGTGACATTATTGATTAAATACAAAACTGTAAACATAATCCTTTGCTAAATATCACGTACTTAAGGAAGGGGGTAATCTTTTGCTTAAAATTCATGTGAACATAAGTCCGCAAAAGCTTCGTTACCGATTCAACAGGATGTTTTAAAAAATTATCAAGGTTTTTTTAGTTTTTACTTTCTCATATAAAGTATATAATGTTTTATTAACTCATATATAATGTTTTGAGGTCTCCTTGAGTTAAAAAAAAAAAAAAATGTGGTTTTTAAAAAATGTCTGTCAGACGCCTGAAGCCTTAACTACTGGACCGATTTGGACGAAATTTGGCATTTACATATAATTTAATAATAATAATACGTCCAGGTAAATTTGAGCGGTCATCGTTGTCATTCACCAGAATAGTGGAGTTTTATAAATCAGAATCTGGAAAAAGAAAAATAGACGCTACTTTATATACATCGCCTAACACTTATCAACCCTCAATGGGCAGCTAGTTCTCCTCTGACCTATTTTTTTCTAATTCAATTTTTTAGTAAAACTAACAGCGACACTGCTATGAAGTATTAAAGATCGCTAAAAACTATTAATAGTTTTTATCTACGATTGATACTAAATATAAACATTGTATCTCTGTTTAAATGCGTAGAAAGTGATTATTTACGTACTTGTATTCATTGCGCATGCGCGTCTCATAGTTCTGAAGAATTCCTCTTCTTTACCACCCTAGGGCGGTAAAGAAGAGGAATTCTTCAGCTTTACGCACGATTAGTGAGTTTGTTTACATTTAACAAAACTAATTTGGTGTTCTTTTATTAAAGTAACTCTTTATATCGAGTTTTTAGTGAAAAACAATGAGGGAATCAAGTGACTTTGACGAAAATGTGGAGAATAATAAGCCTCCCGAAATAATTAATTCAGCACAAAATACAACTAATGAATTAATGCCATCTTTATCAAGAGAGAGATACGAACTTACATACAGCAAGTTTATTTGTTTCTGTATTTATTATTTAAATCTAACAATCGTAGATAAAGTACGGTACGCAACTCGTGCGAAAACGGCATTTTGCATTGCTCGTGTGGTTTTACCACCCTCGCTATCGCTCGGGTGCAAACTCCACACTCGCATGCAAAATGCTACTTTCCGCACTCGACGCGTAATGTACTATTACATAATAAACAATAAAACTATAAAGTAATATAACGTTAATTTAACAATAAATTACATGATAGGATGCGAGGAAGCTATGTGCCACACTAATTGGCAGTTTATTTTTTTTTTACTTTCATATTGGGGTTGGGGAAATACTAAAATGTTATTTTAGCAAATAATTGCATATATATTATACAGGGTGTCTGGCGATATATGTGAAAAAATGAAGTAGGTTGTTCTACGCCTCAAGGGCTACAATAAACACTATATAAGCCATGGGTAAAATCTTAACTGTTCTCCCACAAAGTCAAATTTCATGATTTTTTAAGATTACATACCTTTCCCCATAAAAATGCTTATTGCACCAAAAGTATAAAAGCTAGAATCAAATTTTTGGCACCGTAGTAAAGCTGACAAAATTTCCTATAATAATTTTCTTTTCATGCCTTCAAATTATATGGAAAAAAATGTATACAAATTATATTTTTAAGAAAAATATTTAGACATTTTTTTTTGAGGTCCCATATCTTGGTAAAGAACCGAGCTCAAACTTTTCGGACTTAAGAAAATCTTCCTTATTGACTAACGTTTCGATCAATATTAATATTATTACCCATTCATAAGGCGGAATTTCTAGTAAACTTCGCTGAAAGTGAAAAAGAAACATGTTTATTGCTGCTATTTGTGACCCAAAGATGAGTATACTAAACCAACCTTGCTTGTTTTGAATTATTTACTCACCTGTAAGTCAAGAATTGCTACAATAAACACGTTTATTTTACTACGTTTTTATTAACTTGGTTTCTTGTTTGTTTGTTTGTTTGTTTGTCCGGTACAAATCTGGCAATCGATTTCTAACTAACTTCCCGAATAGCTAGACATTTAAAACTTTTAGCATAGCTCAGAACACGATGACAATGCATTATTTTAATACTTTTAGCCATCTTTTAGCAGAATTAATTGGTTTTCAGCAGATTTTGCAGTGTGGAAAGTTAGTTCGGAAAAAATCCGCATGTTATTTTATTTGTTTTGCCATATCCAATATTTGCAATCTTCATTTTGACGGGTTTCCTATTTGTGATATTTATCTCTGAGATTTTTATAAATAAAAGATAAACATTGAATGACAGCAAAACAGGAAATATATCGATTATATTATTTATCGATTATATTATTTATATTATTCAATTTATCGATGGCACTGTTTAGATTTGGTGTTGGGGAGATCCGTTGTACAAAGATTTGTCCTTTTATAGGTTTGAGATCAGCTCTCTAGATGATTGTCATTTATGTGAAGTAAATAAATTCAGAACTATCTTTTTTTTTTTTTTACCAACATTACATATTATATATAACAAGAACAATTATATTATCAACATTACATATGATTCAACAGAAAATTTAAAAACGAAGTTTATAAAAAGTTCTTTTTATCTTGAAATTATTTTACTTTCAGCGAAGTTTAACAAAAACTCCACCCAAAGAAAGGGTATTAATATTAATATTGATCGAAACGTTAGTCAATAAGGAAGTTTTTCCTGAAGTCCGAAAAGTTTAAGCTCGGTTCTTTAACAAGTTATAGAACTGCGAAGCAATTGATTTTTTAAATTTTTTTCTTAAATATAAAATTTGTATACATTGTTTGTCATGTAATTTGAGGGCACGAAAATCAAAATTACACTTTTCTTATAGGAAAATTTGTCAGCTTTACAACGATACCGAACATTTTGTTCTAGCTTTTATAATTTTGGAACAATAAGTGTTTTTATAAGAAAAGGTATGCGATCTTAAAAAAGTCATAAAATTTGACCTTGCGGGAAAACGGTTCAGAATTGACCCATGGTTTATATAGCGTTTTTGTGACCCATAAGACGTACAACAACCTACTTCATTTTTTCACATATAACGCCAGTCACCCTGTATATCCCAAATAATCTACGAAACCCTAAAAAGTACCTGCTTGATGCAATTACTTCCCTGTGATTTTTAATTATCTTGTTACTAATTGTGCATGTTTTTGTTTCTATAACAGGGGGTTATTGTTTGGTAGCGGTACTGATTGTACTGCTAGCCTCGTGTGTCACTGGTGATTCATCTGAATGCGGAACTGGGAACTGCAAGAGTAACGATGTACAACCACTAAATGAAAATTGCCATTATTTCTGCTTCTGCGTAAACGGTCATTACCAAAAAATACAATGTACCTTGGGAAGATACTATGACCAATATACGAAAAAATGCGTTGATTCTACATCCTGCCCCACCACCACTACCACTACCCATATTCCTCCTCATTCCTCTACCCCTGCTAATTCCACTACCACTACCTCTACCACTGCCCATACTTCTACTAATTCCTCTACCACTACCACTACAACTCCCCATACTTCTACTAATTCCTCTACCACTACCACTACCACTGCCCATACTTCTACTAATTCCTCTACCACTACTACAATTAAACCAACCATAAAACCTGTAAGTATTAGATAAAATTTCATAAAATAAATTGGTTGTGCGTGAAGTCTCACGTAAACAGGATTTCGTTGGTGTTGTAAACATGAAAGAAGTAAGGGGGGGGGGGGGGGGCAAGATTTTGTTGTTTTTTGACAAAATAGCGTAGACAATTAAACGCTTTCCACAAGTGTTATATATTTTTGTAATCTACTCTTCAATACCTTTCATTTGATACCTCACTCAAAAATTTAAAACAAATATTTTTTTCCCGTGACAGCAATTATCCGCCATCATGGATTCCCAGATAATCCGACCAAGTTGCTATTCTTATTTTTTCTTTGGCCCATCAGACCACACATTTTTAATATTTTTTTTTTTTTTTATATTTTTAGTAACAGCGGAAATAATATAGTTTTAGGGGAGGGGGAACGCAAAATTTTTGATGTTATTTGATAAAATGGCGTGGAAAATTAAACGCTTTTCACAAGTATAATATATTTTTTTAATCCACTCTTTAATACCTTTCATTTGATACTCCACTCAAAATTTAAAAAAAAATGATTTTTTGGATGACGTGAGTTATCCGCCATTTTGGATTTGAACATCTGATAATTTTGAGTTCGCTATATTTTTCCTATGTGCGCGTCAAAACGATCTTTAATATTGGAAAGTTTCATGTTTTTATCTCTTTTTATTCAAAAGTTATTGGAACCGTACAGAGTGACAGACAGACACATGAACGAAACTATAAGGGTTTCTTTTTTTGGTTTTACCAACGAAACCTTAAAAATCAGATAAGTACTTTTGAAGATATACGTGTAAATAAATGTATGCTTGTGCGCATGTGGAAGAGAAACAAATGGACTCAGAAGATTGAAAGTTATATGGGACCAACAATGGGCTAATTATGACCTACCATCTAAATTTTAATAAAATCGGACGTGTTGTTTTTAAGATATGTTGGTTCACAAAATTTGAGCGACAGACGGACACGGAATTAAAAATGTTCCTTGATGTCTGAAACGTATTTCGGTCATGGAAGACCTAAAATATGTTCTATTTTCAGAACGTTCACATAGCTTTCGACTAAAAAGACTAAAGGGGGGGGGGGGGGGGGGTTAAAATGGAATAAAACCCATTTTTATGCTATTTTTTGACCCTAAATTGTCAAAATTTGACCCGAACGAACTCATCCTTTCGTTAGATTCTATTGACATTTTAACATTTGATTGGATTTTTTTAGTGCATCCTAGGGTGAGATAACTCCCTCGGCTCCGCCTTGGAAGTGAACGTATCGCTTAGGGTGCAATCACTTACTACTCCCTTGGTGCGTAAATAACTATTTTCTCAACATTGAAAAGAAACATGAGATCAATTTTAATGCTTCACTTTAGAGTGCCTCGACGTGGCAGCGGCCGCTTTTCGGGGGTTGACGAGCGAAGCGAGTAGGGGGCAGAGCCCCCTAGTTTCTAATAAAATAATTATAATTTAGTTTTTTATATATGTATAACTAGTTTAAAAAGGACGAGAGAAATTTTATCGAACTACGAACGCTTTAGAGGCTATGTTACCAAACAATATAAACACTAGACTCGATGTTTACTTCTCCGAGGTCAGAGACGAACTGAAAAATAAATAAATATATATATATATTATATATATATATATATATATATATATATATATATATATATATATATATATATATATATATATATATATATATTTACTTCTGGCAGACGGCTTAAGCCTTGCCATAAAATGTTTGCTAAAATATTTTTTTTATTTAATGCATTTGAATCATTTTTTACAAGCTTTTATTTAACTTGCACTGGTTGTATGTATGTATGTATGTATGTATGTATGTATGTATGTATGATGCATGTATGTATGTATGTATGTATGTATGTATGTATGTATCTATGTATGTGTGTATGTTCGGGGGTCAAATCTTGCAACTTAATTTTAAAGCAGTTATCCTCATCCGATTGAATTGAAATTTTGCATACACGATTAGTTGGGATGACAATGCATGGTTAGCTAAGTAACGTCATTCAAAATCCAATATGGCGGACAGCCCAAGATGGTGGACTAGTTATTTTTTAAGCTTGCCCATGATATGGGTATCAAATGAAAGGGTTCGCTGAGAAGAATACAAATAAAAGCTTGTTATTAATAGTATATTATGTTACAAGGCTGTGAAGTGAGTTTTTTCTTTACCGCGGCAATTACATTTACTGTCGAGCGAAGCGAGACAGTAAATATTGCCAAGGTAAAGAAAAAACACTTCAAAGTCGCGTAGCATATGCTATTTTTTCCGAGGTAGCAGACAATGAAAAAACATTAAATATTAATCACTAATCAATATATAATAATAACAAATATTAGTACATACTTAAGACTTAAAAAAAGAAACCTTAAAATGAGGTTACACTTTAAGAAAAGATAAATAAAACACATTGACATCTAGCGGATTTTTATCGTACTAGAAGCATTTTTACAAAGACTGCAGCACTACTAACGGAAGTTTTGACAACTACCCGCCGTAAAGAAAAAATCTTTTAGTGCCTAGGACGTAAAAGATTTTTTCTTTACAGCTAGGAGTAATAAAAAGATTTTTTAAGTCCACGTAATGAAAAAATGGATTTTAGCTATGTTTTTTAGGCTCTAAAGTTACTATTTCACAGCCTACCACGGAAAAAAATTATTTTTTTCTAATCAACTTATTTATCTAATAAACATTATTATTGTTATTATTATTATTATTATTATTATTATTATAGGTTTACTTTTTCATTAATTTTTAATTGTTTATTTTGTTACAGAGGGAGCCTTGTAGTAAAGAAGAAGAGAAGAGAGCAACTAGTGACTGTCACAAGTTTCAAGTTTGTACCAAAGGATACTGGGGAGATGCTCTGAGCTGTTCCTTGGGATATTACTTCAACAAAAAGAACTTGGACTGTGAACTTAACACTTTGTGCTACTACTGCAACTGTCTCTAACTAACATCACCACATCAACTTACAATATCACCAACAAATAGAAAAATAATGTCAAGCAACTATTGTTGGCGAATCAAATTAAGCCACTAGATCAATCATTTAATCAGCAATTGATTTGAAGCGCTGCTAATTAATACAAGTCTGTCACTGAGCCTTAGTTATAATTATCTTTATAAATATATTTATCCGAATATTCGGTAAAATCAAAACATGTTGATTTTTACTTTCTTTTTTAACCGAGAAGCTCTTTTTATCTACACTTATATCATGAAGTTAGTAGTATTGATTGAGATTTTATGGTATTTACTCATAGTGAAGGTTGATAAGAAAAGAAAACACTTTTACTTGTTCAATAATTTTATTGTCAAACCATAAATATATTTTGACTTACATACCGGTTTCGACTTATTCAGTCATCATCAGTGTAATATTATTACACTGATCAGTGTAATATTATTACACTGATCAGTGTAATATTATTACACTGATCAGTGTAAAATTATTACACTGATCAGTGTAATATTATTACACTGATGATGACTGAATAAGTCGAAACCGGTATGTAAGTCAAAATATATTTATGGTTTGACAATAAAATTATTGAACAAGTAAAAGTGTTTTCTTTTCTTATCAACCTTCACTACACTTATATCATACAAGATCACATGATTATAATAGAGAAGTTTTGTCAACAGCACATCTTACTTCTAAAATAAAAATGCTAGTTATGCACATGACTTAAGGAGCGAATTTTCAAAGAAATCCGCGTATTATTGCCTTATGATAACATTGGAAAATTTTGATTATAGATTTGGATGGGTGAAAAAAAAAAAAAAAAAAAAAAAAAAATTGTACACAGTACACAGGGTTTCCGGGGTACCCCTGTGTCAAAGTAGTATTTACCCTTCAAGATGCACGTCGTTGGAAAGCTCTTTAAGAGTACAGTAATTGTTGTTATGTACACTTTTGTCTTATTTTCATATAAGAGGAGGGTAAAATGGAAAAAACACGTGTTTATGCTATATTTGACCCTAAATTGTGAAAATTTAACCCCTATATGAATTCATCCTTTTTTTTTTTTTTTTTATATTGGAAAATATAAGGGTCCTTGGTTTTGCCTACGGACCCTAATAATACTCTAAATCGTATTTCGGAGTCTATTTATATACATAATGTGTGTGGTAGTCAGCACACAGCGAGAGTCCGTAGGCAACACAGTATTGTTTAAGTAGTATCCTATTGGTGGTGCTTTTTAAATTGTTAAAAAGCCTACGTTGAACTATCCTATGGGTCTGATATTCTCAAAACACATAAACAAACTTCTGATAAAGTATTTGTTGCCAGTAAACCGGACTGTAAACATACAAATACATCCAAAACAGCATAATTATAAAAAAACGCATTTTATTAGCAACTATGAAAACAAATCTAATTTCATAATCGGGAGTATGAAGAGTAAAACAAAAATTTATATCTCCGATTTCAAAAATTTTAAGACAGAAATCCGTTTCAGACATCAGGGAACATTTTTGTTCCCGTGTCTGTCGGTCTGTCGTTCAATTTTTGCCAACCAACATATCTTAGTCCAATTTTAATGAAATTTGGCTCTCTACTCTTATTTGTTTATCTTCCACATGTTCACAAACATACATTTATTTACAGCTATATCTGTAAAAGTAATCATCTGATTTTTATGGTTTGTTGAAAGTAGCATGCAAATAGCTCCTGTTTAATTTCAACCGTCTGCGCACTTTTAATCGTGCTAAATTAATGTCTATATACTATAAAGCCACATGGCTAACTGACTCACTGACTGACATTAATGTTTACCCACTTCTATAAGAGCTAGAGACATGCGGTTTGCGCCATTCGACGCGCAACGTCCATATTGTGAACCAAAATAATTATACGAAGTTCACTTTTACCCCTCCTTCCCCCCTAAAAAAAAAAAAATGGCCGACTTGATTTTTAAGCTGTATTAGGGACGTATTGCGGCTAAACGGTAAGTTGTATTGGAAAACGGATAGCACCAGCGGTAACTGATTTTAAGAGATCTAGAACTATGGTCCTATGACTTTTTGTCGTATCATCATCGGTTGTACCTTATATGGTGATAATTTTGATATTTTTTTCCTTTTTGTCTTTGAATGGCCATAGATTCTATAATAGTTGACCTATTGTATTCCTGATTGAGGTGCTTGAATCTAACACCAATGCTCTTTAAATTGATTATATTTTATTTCATGAGTTCATCTTATTTGCTGAGAACACGAGAGTAAACTTTTTATCGTGTGCCGTGTCACGTGACCACTTTTTTCGGTTTTAATATTGTGTCGTATATAATTTTAAAGGCCTTGATATGTACATTATAACTATTTTATTTGTTTATTTTTTAAAAATTATGTACACGCACTTTTGTACCGATTTATAATTTTGTTGTGGGTTAAAGGGTTTAAATAATTGTTTTTTTTTATTTTTATTTATTTATTAGTTAAATTAATGCTCTTTTGTATTGTTTGTTTTTTAAAAATATAATTTTGGTACCTCAAAGTACAGAGGTACAAATGACAAAGTTAATCTTTTATAATATGATGTATATTGTTGAAAACCTCTTGAATAGTAGATTAATTTTTGTTGTTCCTTTTTGTGTTATTTTTATTTTTGAGGGGGGTAAAATTGAAAAAAACTAAAAAAAAAAAACTGTTTATATAGCGTTTTTTAAGATTTGGTTGCTGTGTTATGTTTATTAAATTTATTATATATGTGCGCTAACTTTTGGCGCATGTTGGGGGCTTTGTTCCAAAAAATGTTGGTTAGAACCAACGTTAATAAATATTTACTGGAACATTGCCGAGCCGTTCCAACTTTTTGATTATTTTTATCAAGGTATTTTATTTCTTAAACTGATCATTTCTTTGCGTACTAGAGCGCGAGGAAGCTATGTGCCACACTAATTGGCAGAGTATTTTAATTAATTGATATTGTTTTATCGTAATTATTTATAGTGTTTTTTTTTTTAATTTTTCTCTTATGTTTACCTACTCGCAGACTCTGGCAGAAGGTAAAAAGCAGGTGTACTCTGCTTTACATAGTCCACGGATCGTTCGAGACAGGTTTTATGCGCATGCACTTACCTAGTACTGTTATCCAATCTTCTTCTTGTTGGAATGGGTTTGTGACTAATTATCGCACCGATTTAAGATCATTGAAGAAAAGACAACAGATAAGGAACCATACTGTTGATATGTATGACGATTGATAACTGCGCATGTCTTTCCAGCCGGTACTTGAATTTGGCTGATGGCCATTAGGACAGTATGATAAATGATTCGCAAATAATCCATGGTGTATGTTACAACAGCTTGGAGGACTGTATATAACACAGTCCCCAGTCGGACTGGAATGACTTTTACCCATTGCGCATGGCCATGAATATTCCGCGTAGGTTCCCAGCTTTGTTTGAACCACCCTCATTTTAAATTTTGTTGTGTTCTTATTATCTATTAACAATAAAACAGAGTGAAACCTGTTACATTTAGACAAAGTGATAAGAACAGGTAGATATAATCACAGTACAGAACCCTCTCCATAAAGTATTACAAGCAATTCTAGACATTTGGTGGCTCTTCCAAATGGCAAAACATACGAAACTACTGTTTTACAATATTTTATGTTTTCTCGCCTGATAGCTTATCACTGTTATCAATTGCTTTTATTAATATAGCTTTAGGATCATTAGTCATTTTAATCATATAATCTTAGCCGTCATCTATAATAATACCCATACACACCTATATATATGCATGTATTTATCTATATATATTACATCGACCTTGTTAGTAATTTTGATATAAAGTAAAAGAATGTACTTAATCCTACTATCAGAGATTGGATTAATAATTAAAAGTGAGACATATTATCAGTAAATACGAATCAATATAAACTGTAGATTATCGAGAAGCGAACAGTGTTCAACTATCTATTCCCGCGGAATTACGCCGAATTTCAGCTAACATGGCGCAACAAATATGTAAGTAATATTATCTAATTTTACGTACCTAAAATAAGATTTAAAATCTATAAAAATGCAAAACACATCAATATAAAAATTTAATTGAGCTGAGCGAAGCGAACCTCTTATAATACACTTTGTATTTTTTCTGACGCATACTCCTCCTGAACGGCTGAACCCATCTGCACAAAATTGGGCACGGTCATAGTGACTAACCACTACTACTACTCCGCGGCGCTACAGCCCTTGAAGAGCTCGGGCCTCCTCCACGATCCTCCTCCATTCTTCCCTGTCTTGTGCCTTCTCTCTCCATCGCCACACATTAAGACTCCGCAAATCCTCCTCAACATCGTCCAGCCATCTTTTGCGTGGTCGGCCTCGCTGTCTTCTGCCTTCAGGCTTGAGTCGATGGATCTTGCTGACCGCTCTCTCTACCGGCATTCTCTCCACATGCCCTAGCCATCTTAATCGCCCTCGCTTAATTTCTGTGACCAGGTTTGGCTCTTGATAAAGACTATAGATCTCCTGGTTAGTTCGGATCCTCCATTCATTATTTTTACAGACTGGTCCATACATCCTTCGAAGCATCTTTCTCTCCCATGTGTCAAGTAAGACTTCATCCCTGCTGGTCATCACCCAAGTTTCCGATGCGTACATTTAGTGACTAACCACAGGGAGGTATAAAGCTGAAATGGTCCAAATTGGTACACAGGGGTACGGGGTACGGGGTGCAAAAGTTTCCTCCTGAACGGCTGAGCCGATTCGCACGAAATTCGGCACGGTCATAGTGACCAATCACTGGAAGGTATAAATCTGAAATGGTCCAAATTGGTACACAGGGGTACGGGGAACGGGGTACAAAAGTTTCCTCCTGAATGGCTGAACCGATTCGCACGAAATTCGGCACGGTCATAGTGACCAACCACAGGGAAGTATAAATCTGAAATGGTCCAATTCGTACACACGGGTACGGGGTACGGGGTACAAATGTGAAAATAGAATATGCCCTTCATGATGCTTGTCGTTGGAAAGCTCTTTACGAGTACAGTTATTGTTGTTATGTTCACTTTTGTCATATTTTCATTTAAGAGGGGGTAAAATAGAAAAACAGGAAAAAAAAAAAAAATGCTTTTTAATTAAAAATAGAGATTTTACTATTTTTGATCCGATTTCAGCTGTTTATAAATACAAATGTTTACTTGTTAAGATTAAAATGCACGCTCAGCTCAATATTGCAAGCAGACGTGCATTGCACACCTAGTAATATTATAACCCTTAAAAATTACAAAAACTACACCACGTCTACTTCCTGATCTTTATTTTTTTGTTGTTTCTTAATATATATCATTCCCTTAATTAATCTAAAATACTCTTTAGTGCCAAAGTCAAATCCCTCCATATGTACGACTGTAAAACACACTGTAGGGGCATAGACTGTAAAACACACTGTAGGACTCCATACGACTGTAAAACACACTGTAGGACCATAAACAAAACACTTTGGATGTACATGGCTGTAGAACACACTGAAGGGCTATTACAATCAAAGCACTTCGAATGTGCATGACTGAAGAACACACTTTTGGGCCATAGTCAAAACACTTGGAATGACGACTGAACTCAGTATGTTTTAACAGTTGCATAGTGATTATTGACTCATTCAAAATTCTTGAAATTGAAAGCCTACACCACTTGAACATGATATGATTATATTAATACTCGATTGCATCATAACAGACTCTCACACACCTTTATTTAACTCAACGTGTTGTTTAATGATGGGATATTGGATCGGGCCGAGAACAACGGCACGTAATATTTTATTTATTTATTTTGATAATACAATTGACATTTTTCCAATCAAACAACCAAAGTCTCCCAAACAGCTCAAGCCAACGAAACAGGACACTTATCAAAAATTAAATAAATGTATAAGAAAATCCAGATAAAATACAAGTAATAAAAAAAGATATTAAATAACTATGAACAATCACTTGATTTAGATGGCAAAATATTGACTAGAACTAAAATTAAGTATCACAGTGATAAAGAGAACAAAAGAAATGAAAACAAATAGACTGTCTATTAGTGTGGCACATAGCTTCCTCGCATCCTATCACGAACTTTATTGATTTCATGCTTTTACAAGCCATAATTGTTTAATTATTTATTTTATCTACGATTGATACGAAATATAAACATTATATCTCTGTTTAGATGCGTAGAAAGTGATTATTTACGTACTTGTATTCATTGCGCATGCGCGTCTCATAGTTCTGAAGAATTCCTCTTCTTTACCACGCTAGTGCGGTAAAGAAGAGGAATTCTTCAGCTTTACGCACGATTACCGAGTTTGTTTACATTTAACAAGACTAATTTGCTGTTTGTTTAATAAAAGTAACTTTTATATCGAGTTTTTGTGAAAATCAATGAGTGATTTAAATGATTATGACGAATATGAGGAGAATAATACGCCTCTCGAAATAATTCGGCACAAAATACAACTAATGAATTAATGTTATCTTTATCAAAAGAGAAATACGAACTTGTATACAGGAAGTTCATTTTTCTGTATTTATTATTTAAATCTAACAATCGTAGATAAAGTACGGTACGCAACTCGTGCGAAAACGGCATTTTGCATTGCTCGTGTGGTTTTACTACCCTCGCTGTCGCTCGGATGCAAACTCCACACTCGCATGCAAAATGCTACTTTCCGCACTCGACGCGTAATGAAACTATTATTTATTGTTTCCTCCGTTTTGTTTCCTAGCTTACCGAAGGTAACGAAAGTTATGTGTTATCGTTCTATGTGGTTCGTGTGTGTGTTATCGTTCTATGTGGTTCGTGTGTGTGTTATCGTTCTAAAGAACAAAATATTTTTAGGTCTCCTAATTCAAAACTTCCAAGACATAAATCCTATTCAGACATCAGGGAACATTTTTGGTTCTGTGTCTGTCTGTCTGTAGCTCAATATTCGCGAACCAACGTATCTTAAAAACTACCCTTCGATTTTATTGAACTTTGGATGGTAGGTCATAATTTTCCCATTGTTGGTCCCATAAAGGTTTCAACCTTATGCACCCATTTGTTTCTCTTCCACATGCGCACAAACATACATTTATTAACACCTGTATCTTCAAAAGTACTTATCTGATTTTTTATGAAATTTGGATGGTTCGTCGAAATCAGCCTGTAGATAGCTCCAGATTAATGGTCAAACAACAGAAAAGCATTTTCTAAAAACCATTTTTTTGGACTCAGGGGACCTCAGAACGTGTAAATCCATCAAAATCTTAAAATCGAATTTTCGTGCCATCACAATATTTCCTCTTTATATGAAAAAGTATAAATAAACGCATCGAAACATACAGTGTGTAATGAGGTGAATAATACGCCTCCCGAAATAATTAATTCGGCACAAAATACAACTAATGAATTAATGTCATCTTTATCTAAAGAGAAATACGAACTTACATACAGGAAGTTTATTAAATATTATTTTCTTTATTTATTATTAAAATCCAACTATCGTAAATAAAGTACGGTACGCAACTCGTGCGAAAAATGCATTTTGCTTTGCTCGTGTAATTTTACTACCGAGCTGTCACTCGGGTGCAAACTCCACACTCGCATGCAAAATGCTACTTTCCGCACTAGACGCGTAATGTACTATTGCCGTTATCTTCAAAACAATAAACAAAGTACGGTACGCAACTCGTGCGAAAACGGCATTTTGCATTGCTCGTGTGGTTTTACTACCCTCGCTGTCGCTCGGGTGCAAACTCCACACTCGCATGCAAAATGCTACTTTCCGCACTCGACGCGTAATGTACTATTGCCGTTATCTTCAAAACAATAAATGCATATTAAGGATACATCAGTACCAAAACAAACCACAGTTATAAAAATATTTGATAATACTATTTCCCCAAGCTTATACGCCCCCCCTGGGGAGGTAGGGAGGTGATTTTCGGGGTCCGGGTGTGTTCCGGTCCGAAACGGTCGGGGACCGCGTGAAAACCGCCTCCGGTGACCCGTTTCCCGGTTACGGGCGACGTTATCGCCCGTTTTCCCGGCAGGGTCCAGGGGGCGCGGGCACCCGAAAAAAAATATTCCGACCCCGCGGCGTCGTGGGGCGCATTAGGGGCGACGACTTTTAGAGGATACTTTTTTCCCCCCGGCGTACGGGGGGGGCGCTAAAATTCGAAAACACCCGATTTCGGGGCCTTTTTCGGACGCGTGTATCTTTTTCCCCGTTCACTTAAAAAAAAAAAAAAAAAAAACTATTTTTTCTAAAAATATTGATTGTTACTAATTGAACAGCTGACGCTGAGAAATTACTAGCGCTTCCTGCATGCCGGCGCCGCGGCCAGGAAGCGGCCGCTTCTCGAACTACTAGCGGCACTGTAAAGATAAAGCATGCATTTTTACAGGCCCCAGGGCTGTAAAATGGAACTTTACCGGCCGCTCAGGATAGGAATGTTTATAAACGGAGGGCGATAAAACAATTACATCATTACTATATGGTACTTTAGGTGCTCATTTCCTTTAGTTTAATAATTGAGTGTTAGCGCCTCAATTAATAATTATGTTTAATAAAAGATAAAAGAAGAAAAATTAATAAACATATTCATGTATTTTTTATTTTTTTTCAGTTCACGTTATTTTGTTGGCCACCTTGATTGGACTGGTGAACTCCTTTGTCACCGTTGATCCATCTAATTGCGACTCTAACTGGAATGTGATGGTCGCTAACAAATGCCAAGAAAATGAACTTGTCCCTCTAAAAGGCTCGTGCTATTCCCGGTGGTTTTGCGAATGCCAAGACGGTTCTTACGTACCGACAATCTGTCCGCTAGGCAAACTGTACAATCCTTACACGCAAGTCTGTGATCCTTGGCCACCCGCAAACTGTACCGTGACCACGACTACCCTGGGAACTACAACAGCAAAGCCGGCAATTACAACAGCAAAGCCGGCAACTACAACAGAAAAACCGGTGAGTTGAAAACTATTTATGGATCTAGGCATCACGTGACTTAATCAATGAAAAGACCGTAATGCAATAAATATCGAATATTAAAAAACATAGTTGATATGATGAGTTTATAGTTGAAGAGGATGATTGAAACAGAGATCAGTGGAGTAGGAGTGCCGGGCGCCTTCCTACCCCTTCCTATTCAACTACATATTATTATAAATATACCACTTCCCCGCGCAAAATCATCTGCTCGTATCAAGTTGAAGGAAGTTTGACAATCCAGTGCTTAAAGCAAACCCCGTTTTAGTGTTTCATTGGTAAAAACCTAAAAAAAACCTTATAGTTTCGTTCCTGTGTCTGTTTGACAACATTTTGCGAGACCCCCCCTCCCCCCTCCCCTAATCTAACTAATTTCATGTTCACAATACCAACGAAACCCTTTGTGTGTGAGAATTCACAAACAACCATTTTTTAACCCTGGAATGCTAATGGTAGTCGAATTGACGAGCACAGTTTGAACCTTAACCTTTTACGCTCGTATGCGATGATGATGGGTACCCCCATCCTTCTGCAGTGTTTGCAATAGTTAGTAACACACCTGCTAGTGTAGCGGTAGTAGTCCTTTTGAACATACACACGTTTTCTGGCAAATTCCCGTCAAAGCTACATCGTCATTCGACTAACGTTTAGTAATAAACGAAGGGTAGTAATTGGTCGTCAAATGAGCCTATAGCCTGGTAAAATGGGCCTGGGGTAAGGGGCAATGGGCCTAGGGTAATTGGCCTTAGGCCAAAGACCAATGGCCGACAATCTTGGGCCTGGAGCACTTAGCAAAGGGCCTAGGGTTTTTGGCCTGGGGCATGGGACCTGGTGCATTAATGTTCACTCAATTTCAGATTCTCCTGATGTCCCTACCAAGTTATTTTTTTATTTTTTTTATTTTTTTATTTTTTTTTTTAATAATATAATTATTTTTATTTAAACAATTACAAGAATATTACTTTTTCATTTAAGTTACACAATATTTTAAATAATTACAATATGTTTTTCTTTTTTATTTCTAACTTAAAAATAAAAATATATTTTTTTTAATAGCCGCAAAAGCTTTAGCTTGAGCGAGGCTATTGAGTCATCATTACTTTTATAAGTTCTTAATTTACATGAAAATATTTTCTTATTACATACAAATAGTTGTTTTTGTGCGATATGTTATATTTGTCCCTTTTGTATTTCATTCGTTGATAATTATTGACGATGATAATATAAAGACGAAGCTTTTTTCACAACCCTTAAACGACCCACAAAATTCAACGAATCAAATAGTTTTTGTTATAAATGCTTTATAATTTGATGAACATTTCAAGTAATAAATTTAATAAATCTAATTTTCAAATATATATATATATATATATATATATATATATATATATATATATATATATATATATATAAAATATTTTATTTACTAATACAAAACAAATAAATAAATATAACATTTAAAAAATCAAATAAATATGTAAACATAAGATCTAGTATAAAAACATTTGTCTTCAAATGTTTGTATATCTCACTAAAAGATTTAATAATGAGTTATTAATAGTTTTCTCTTTATAAAAGTGTAGTGTCAACCTAAAAAATGTATTTTCTGCATATGCTAGTCGAATCGACGAAGGTTAAGTAATACCAGCCATCCAATTTCCATTAGCATTTAAGGGTTGAATATGCTGGGCCGAATGATAGGAACATAAACTGTCAAGAACTAGCAAGAGGAGATAATAAGTGATAAGTGATAAGCAATGATAAGCAAGGGGAGAAAAATAAGTATAAATAAAAATTGGTAAATAGCCAAAAAGTGTAAATCACAGTTTTTATTGTGCGGTGTTTAACAATACTTTCTCTTAATATAACAAAGTAAATATCTAAGAAAAAGATTAACAGATTAATACAAACAGATTAAATTATCTATTATTGGATTTAAATTCTTAATCACTATGTATTTGAGAAAGAATTGTTAACATTTTTCAGAAGATTTTACTAATATGTTGTCAGATCTTAGTTGTCTCTTAATAAGTAATAACAAGGCCAAGCAAACATGCCTATAAAGGACGGTAAAAACTCGAGATTAAACAAGACTAGACAATGCAACTACGAACAACCTCCTGCAAAGGTCTAGTTTCCTGCTAGCAGTGGAACTCTTTTCGACTTTCTTTGGCCCGAAGGCACAGCTGGAGACTGGATTACACACCTCCTATACCTTTCTAACTCCCTGTTATACTTTTCTGAGTTTTTAAGCTAAAAGTAACGTAACGCTTTTTGAGTTATGTTCCATAGCCTAAACATGAAAATGTCAATAATATTAATAATTACTGTCTGCTTGGATGTATGTTTCCTATCTTATTTATGAACCTTCATCTTAATTCTCTTTATTGTGTCTAGTTTGACTAGGCTAGCAGAGCTATCAAGTTAGTAGTTGAAACCAGATAATAATTTGAAAGTAGATAATTTAATTGGATGAAATGTTACAGTAATTTTTCAATTCTGATATGTGTACAGACAAAACTTTAATTTAATTTTTATACAAATAAGTTTATTAATTATTAAGAATTTATTATTTTATCTCCAGTAGGGAGAAAAAGTTATGATTTTGAATTAGTTTAGAGGGACTAAAACAGGTCTTTTCATCCCTGAACTCAAAAAGTAGAGAGAAAAAGTAAAAGTAGGGCAAAAAAGTAAAGATTGCAACTTAATTATTTTATAAATAGTAGAAAATGAATGGCAAATGTAATGAAGTTGTTGAAATCAGGTTGGCGGCACTGCGCTTTTTTGACTATGTTTATCATTGATTAATTGTTTATAACCTGCATCTAAACCTTCTATTTGAGTTTAATTCCAATTCTTATTTGATTTTAATATTGAATCTCTTATATCTGCTATTAAAAGTGCTAATAATTATTGTTACCTATTTATTAAAATAATTAATAAAAACTGTGCAATGGACGAAAATGTGAATCTTTTTTCTACTGGAGATAAAATATTGTATGTACCTTGTGAGTAAAGTGCCATTATTCCCCTCGTGATAATTATCTCCGTCGGCTGCGCCTCGGGAGCTAATTAGAGTTATTCCCTCGGCTGCGCCTCGGGAATTAATGGGTCGGGAATTAATAGTCCTTCGGCTTCGCCTCAAGAACCAACTTTTTCAATAAAGGAATAATGGCTTACTTTCCTCCTTAGGTGGATAAATAACTATTTGGTTACATTTTTTTAATGTTTATATTGTTACAGAGGGAAGCTTGTAGTGAAGAAGAAGAAGGACATAAGAGGGCAGCTAGTGACTGTCTCGAGTACCAAGTTTGTACCAAAGGATTCTGGGGAGATCCTCAGAGCTGTTCCTACGGGTATTATTTCAACAAGAAGAACTTGGACTGTGAAGTGAACTTCTTTTGCATTAAATGCTCATGTGTCTAACTAACGTCACCAGATCAACTTACAATTTCACCAACTAACAATAATATCACCAACTAATAGAAAAATAATTATAAGCAACTATTGTTGGAAGAATAAATTAAGTAACTAGATCAATAATTTGATCAGCAATTAATTGATGAACTTGTGCTTTGTAAAAACTAACTGCATGCTGCTTTAATAGAACTCTGTAATTATCTTTATAAATATAAGGAATTCTCTTCATCTGAACGTGTATTAGACCCCATAATTCACATAATTACATGGCTTGGGGAAAGTCTTTGCTTATACACACACACACACACATATATATATATATATATATATATATATATATATATATATATATATATATATATATATATATATATATATATACACAATTTGCGAGAGACACCAAGGGACGTGCCACGCAAGCGTGACACATAGGAACTGTTCCAACATCAGACATAACGTCATTAAGATGTTGGCTCGGCATTATGCCATGTCCCTGCATCGTTTCGTCGCGTCCGACTCATCAGGGGCCCGACGATGCCCACCCATAATGCCGAGCCAACATCTTAATGACGTTGTCTGATGTTGGAACAGTTCCTATGTGTCACGCTTGCGTGGCACGTCCCTTGGTGTCTCTCGCAAATTGTGTAGCCTATTGCAGTGTGCAAAAACACGGTATTACTCTGCTGATATATATATATATATATATATATATATATATATATATATATATATATATATATATATATATATATATATATATATATATATATATATTCTTGTAAATGTCTGAAGACTAAGGCCTTCGTTTTAGGGTTGTGTACAAAGTACAAAAGAAACCTTATATAACGGCTCTGTCTGTCTGTCTGTCCGTTGCTTGTTTCAATTCATAAACTACTATAGCTAGGAACATGGAATTCGGCACACAGGTGCATCTCGGCATTCGTGACAACTGTACACATTTTGGATTTTTCACACTTAATATTTTCAAGATGGCGGCCAATATGGCGGGTCACTAAAATAAAAGTTTCTAGTCACCATGACATGTTATATATCAATTTAAAGGTCTTGAAATGAAGAAAAAGATTATGCAACTATTAAAATTTCCCACTTAATATTTTTAAGATGGAGGGCAATATGGCGGGCGACTAAAAAAAGTTTATAGCAACTATGACATGTTATAAATCAACCTAAAGGTCTTGAAGTGTAGAAAAAGAATATATAATTATTAAAAGTTTCAAGATGGCGGCCAATATGGTGGGTGACAAAACATTGTTTTGGCTACCATAACATGTTATACATCAATTTAAAGGTCTTGAAAAGTAGAAAAATAATATTACTATTAAAATTAGTGTAATTATATTACACTTAATAATTTTAACTTTAATGTACAGAAAGCTGCGATTATCGCCCCACGTACTAACGTGAAGCTGACCTTACTTGTTTACATTACAAAAACCATTTCGATTGTTACCCCTCGATAAATTCTTGTAATATTTGTTAACTATTTATAAATTTATAAAATAAAGTAAACGCTTAATTTATTATGTAAAGAAAATTGTGTTTCTTAGTGTAAAAGAAAATGCCTGTTCGGAGTCTTTCCGAAGTCACCAGAACTCTCTCAGAATTTAGAAAGCTGAAACTTGGCTGACTATGACTAACCCTAGAACCATCTTTTACTACAAAAGTTCTCTAACCATCTTTTACTACCTCTAACCACCTCTAACCATCTTTTACTACCTCTAACCATCTTTTACTACCTCTAACCACCTCTAACCATCTTTTACTACCTCTAACCACCTCTAACCATCTTTTACTACCTCTAACCACCTCTAACCATCTTTCACTACCTCTAACCACCTCTAACCATCTTTTACTACCTCTAACCACCTCTAACCATCTTTTACTACCTCTAACCACTTTTAACTAAACAACGTTCTCTAACCATCTTCTACTACCTCTAACCACCTCGAACCATCTTTTACTACCTCTAACCACCTCTAACCATCTTTTACTACCTCTAACCAGCTCTAACCATCTTTTACTACCTCTAACCACCTCTAACCATCTTTTACTACCTCTAACCACCTCTAACCATCTTTTACTACCTCTAACCACCTCTAACCATCTTTTACTACCTCTAACCACCTCTAACCATCTTTTACTACCTCTAACCACCTCTAACCACTTTTAACTAAACAACGTTCTCTAACCATCTTCTACTACCTCTAACCACCTCGAACCATTTTTTACTACCTCTAACCACCTCTAACCATCTTTTACTACCTCTAACCAGCTCTAACCATCTTTTACTACCTCTAACCACCTCTAACCATCTTTTACTACCTCTAACCACCTCTAAACAAGTAGTATTGTTTTGGGGGGTCTGGATAGGGTTACTGGATACTCCGATAACTTATTGATTTTAATTTGCATGTTAAGTCTAACCACCTCTCGTCTACTTGTACGACCCTCTCTCTTATAAATTATTTCTCTTAATTATGGCTGACATAGACAAGAAAAAGAAGCCGTTTTAATTAAATTAAATGAAACTTACTTTTTACGTATTTACGTAATTTTTGAATTAATTCTTTATTGGTTTGAAGCATTAAGTAAAACTATGTATATTACCGTACGAAAGTTATTTCTTAACATAAGATAATATTATTATAATATTCTTAAATCTATTATTAAACAAGTAAGGCGTGCTTCACGTAAGTACGTGAGGCGATAATCTCCAGTTTCTGTACATTAGTTAAAATTATTAATTGTAATAAAATTACACTAATTCTAATAGTAATATTCTATTTCTACTCTTCAAGACCTTTAAATTGATGTATAACATGCTATGGTAACTAAAACAATATTTAGTCACCAGCCATATTGAAAATTTTAATAACTGCATATTCTTTTTCTACACTTCAAGACCTTTAGGTTGATGTATAACCAAGGATCTTATATAAAGCGGATGTAAGGTTAAGAAGGGGTTTAAGGCAAAAAAGTGACCCCATGAAGGTAAGAGAAATTGGAAAAAAATCATACTGCGCATGCTTCACGACCTTTGAACTGGGACAAATTACCTTTTTTAACAGGTTATAACCTGACACTATAAACAAATTCTTGGTAACCTATAACCAAGAGGAAGGTAATTTGTCCCATTGGAGCTAATATTTTACATATCTTCATGGGGTCACTTTTTTGCCTCAACCCTCTATCCCCTTTATATAAGATCCTTGTGTATAACATGTCATAGTTACTAAAAACTTTTTTTAGTAGCCCGCCATATTGCCCGCCATCTTAAAAATATTACGTATGCAATTTTAATAGTTGCATATTCTTTTTTCTTAATTTCAAGACCTTCAAACTGATATATAACATATCATGGTGACTAAAAACTTGATTTATTTATAGACATTTTTTTATTATTAGAAATAAAGATATCAGAATTACTCAAACCAATACTCAAAGAATTTCTTCAATTCTTTCGAACACAATTGATGAAAAAAAAAAAAAAAACAACAACTAGTTTTAAGCGTGAATATATATCTCTATTTTATAACTTATTATCTTTAGCTAATAAAGTAGATGATATCACTATTTCGGTAGTTTTTAGGTTTCTGTACAAAGTACAAAAAGAAACCTTATATAACGGCTTTGTCTGTCTGTCTGTCTGTTCCTTTGGTGTCTGTCCATTGCTTGTTTCAATTCATAAACTACTATAGCTAGGAACATGAAATTCGGCACAAAGATGCATCTTGGTAATTGTGACAACTGGACACTTTTTAGAATTTTCACACTTAATATTTTCAAGATGGCGGTCAATATTGGCGGGTGACTAAAAAAAATTGTTTTTAGTCACCATGTTTTACATCAAATTAAAGGTCTTAAAGTGTAGAAAAAGAATATGCATCTATTAAAATTTCACACTTAATATTTTCAAGATGGCGGCCAAAATGGTGGGAGACTAAAAAAGTTTTTAGTCACCATGACACGTTATACATCAATTTAAAGGTATTAAAGTGTAGATAAAGAATATGCAAATATTACACTTAACTGGCGACTATCGCCTCACGTACTTACGTGAAGCCGCCTTACTTGTTGTAAATTAAACATATTGTATGATAGTATAGTCACTGCTAATGATTTAAATAATGTAAATTAATAATCAATCAATCTGAAATCCTTTGGAAAGTCGGAAAAGCGAGCTGTTCCTTAACAGATTCCTTCATTCATTATTCCTCAAAACGATGTATAACACATTATGCTGACTAAAACCTTTTATTTTTGTCGTCCGCCACATTGGCCGCCATCTTGGAAATGTTTAGTGTGGAATTTCCAAAAACTACACAGTTCTCACAAATGCTGAGATGAATCTGTGTGCCAAATTTAATTGAAATTGATCAATTTTTATTCCAGTTATCGTTAGAAAAACAAACAAACAAACTTTCAAATCCCAAGTCTCTAAAATGAAGAACTCACTACGCTTGTTCAATTATTTCCCGCGTGACTGAGTTGATTCCTGAGGCAAAGCCGATGGAATCATGGCAACTAAATCCCGAGGCGAAGCTGAGGGTATTAGGTATCTTAATTCCCGAGGCGTAGCCTCGGACTTAAGAGGATTAGTGCCAATTAGGACTAATAAGTAGAGATATCTATAACAAGGGAATAATAATGCATTATTCTCGAGGTACATACAAAATTTTATCTCCAGAAATAAGATTTATTCTGCAAATAAAACATTTGTATTTCTTTATTAAATGATTTTAATAAAGAAATAAAATAATTTTAAACAGTTAATCTCTTTTATCTACGATTGATAAGAAATATAAACATTATATCTTTGTTTAGATGCGTAGAAAGTGATTATTTACGTACTTGCATTCATTGCGCATGCGCGTCTCATAGAACTGAACAATTCCTCTTCTTTACCACACAGTGTGCGGTAAAGAAGAGGAATTCTTCAGCTTTACGCACGATTAGCAAGTTTGTTTACATTTAACAAAACTAATTTGCAGTTCTTTTATTAAAATAACTGTTTATATCGAGTTTTTAGTGAAAAACAATGAGTGAATCAAGTGACTGACGAAAATGTGGAGAATAATACTCCTCCAGAAATAATTAATTCGGCAAAAAATACAACTCAAGAATTAATCCCATCTTTATCAAGAGAGAGATACGAACTTACATACAGCAAGTTTATTTTTTTCTGTATTTATAATTTAAATCTAACAATCGTAGATAAAGTACGGTACGCAACTCGTGCGAAAACGGCATTTTGCATTGCTCGTGTGGTTTTACAACCCTCGCTGTCGCTCGGGTGCAAACTCCACACTCGCATGCAAAATGCTACTTTCCGCACTCGACGCGTAATGTACTATTAAAGTAATATAACAAAATAAAGTTCAACGAAAACTAAAAAAAAGTAAACAAACATCGTAGAATGGCTCGCAATACAGCTGGGAGTTTAAAATAATATTGCCAACCTGATTTCAACCAATTCACTATACCTATTTGCCACTATATTCATTCTCTACTATTTACAAAATAAATAGATTGGTAAACGTGGATTAGAATCCCGCTTTACATTATTTCCCGGTTTTTAAGAACGGACATGAAAAGACCAACATTATAACCTATAAACTAGCCCTGAACTAGTTATTTATGCACCTAGGGCGTAAAGTAAGCCATTATTCCCTGAGCGAAAAAGTTGGTTCTTGAGGCGAAGCCGAAGGAACCATGGTCCTTAAATCCCGAGACGAAGCCGAGGGAATTAGACTCTTGTTAATTAGCTCCCGAGGTGCAGCCGAGGGAGATAATTATCACGAGGGGAATAATGGCACTTTACTCACGAGGTACATACAATATTTTATCTCCAGTAGGGAGAAAATACACATTTTCGTTCATTGCACAGTTTTTCTTTATTATTTTAATAAATAACAATAATTATTAGCACTTTTAATAGCAGATAAGAGATTCAATATTAAAAACAAATAAGAATTTGAATTAAACTCAAATAATAGTATATTATGTTACTAGGCTCTGAAGTGAGTTTTTTCTTTACCGCGGGAATTACATTTACTGTCGAGCGAAGCGAGACAGTAAATATTGCCAAGGTAAAGAAAAAACACTTCACAGTCGTGTAGCATATGCTATTTTTTCCGAGGTAGCAGACAATGAAAAAACATTAAATATTAATCACTAATCAATATATAATAATAACAAATATTAGTACATACTTAAGACTTAAAAAAAGAAACCTTAAAAAGAGGTTACACTATAAGAAAAGATAAATAAAACGCATTGACATCTAGCGGATTTTAATCGTACTAGAAGCATTTCTACAAAGACTGCAGCGGTACTAACGGAAGTTTTGACAACTACCCACCGGACATAAAAAATCTTTTAGTTCCTAGGACGTAAAAGATTTTTTCTTTACAGCTAGGAGTAATGAAAAGATTTTTTAAGTCCACGTAATGAAAAAATGGATTTTAGCTATGTCTTTTAGGCTCTAAAGTTACTATTTCACAGCCTACCACGGAAAAAAGGTTATTTAGAAGCAGGTTATAAACAAAGATAAACATGGTCGAAAAGCAGTGTCGCCATCCTGATTTCAACAACTTCATTACATTAGCAATTCATTTTCTAGTATTTATAAAATAATTAAGTTGCAATCTTTACTTTTTCGCCCTACTTTACTTTTCGCCCTACTTTACTTTTTCGCCCTACTTTTACTTTTTCTCCCTACTTTTAATTTAGTCTTTTAGTTGAAAAGACTTAATTTAGTCCCTCTAAACTAATTTAAAATCATAACTTTTTCTCCCTACTGGAGATAGGTGAAGTTACTTTTCGTCCCTATTGGAGATAAAAAATATTTTTAAATAACCAGTCCAGTCCAAGTTGTTGCGATATAAAGAGAGAAGCTCAGCGAAACCAATGGACAGTGAAAGAACCTACCAATCACTGCTTCTTTTGACAGCATTTGATGCTGCACCGTCACTTCTGATCTTCATCTTCAGCTCTTTGCTGTTCGTGAGGTCACTTCACACTCAAGAAGGGAGGAGTTATATCTATATAAGTGAATCATCTATCGATATGTGACCCATATTGAGTTCGACTACTTATTTAACTCTCGTACTGGTCATTCCATTTCGACTATTATAAAATGTATCACTTCACTACACAAAAACTTCTGCATGTATCATATTGACATTTTACATGCCTGTTTCAATTGTTCTTAAGACAATATTCATGAAGTTTTATTAAAATCGTTACGATGGAACGTAACATATCGGTAAAAACCATTATAAACGTTTATGACCGCTTTAATGGTTTTAACCATCTTTATTAATTCATAGCGGTGTCGCTGCTTTTATACCAACTCCAATTTGCTCTGTTAATATGCATTCTAAAGGTAAAACCTTTGGTATAATTTACCAGGAGCCTTGACTCGATGAGAATTTATAATTTAACATCATATAACCTCGTTCATTATTAATTTATAAGTTCGGTGGGTTGTCAATGAGGAAAGATAATAATATATGAACAATAATAATGATAACTTTAATAAATAATGAATTTCCAACGTCTTTTATCATTAAGTCGAATCAATTGACATTTAATTGTTTTATCGAAAAACCATTTCATTTGTAAAACACAGTGAGAATTGGAAGGGTTCACTTAGTATTGTCTAGCGAGGTCTACTTCAGATTTTGTACAATGTTTCGAAACGCGCTAAGAACTAAATTGTGCGAGGTTTTGAGAGTAGATTTAGACCCGGCTTACGACGAACGTGTTTTTGGATTCCTCGATAATATGATTGGACCGCTTTTCATGGCAATCGGTGGGTTCTTTTACAAAATAGATGCTGATCACGTGATTCAACTCTTGTGCTATAATATCTCTTTATACCTTGTGTCCACTTTGTTCGTCATCTTGTTCATTTGCACCCTGATTTTCAAGGAACTAGAAATCACGTCGCTTAGTGTGTTACTTAACTTCACTGTCGGTACCTTGATGGCTATGGCTATTCATATATATACTTTTTTCCATCGGTTGGAAATGGCTGTACTTATAAGCCAAATTATTAATTGGGTCGAGTTCAAACCACGGCCGAAAAGTCAATCCATATTTGAAACGTTTTCATTTAAATTTTCTCGCGTATACTGGGGGCCTCTAGTATGGACCATGTGGGCTGGTTACGTGTTCATGATACCTGTATTTGATTACATGTTAAATGGCCGAGCCTACAGCTTACCTTTTCCTCTGTGGTTCCCTTTTAAGACGAACAACCCACTCGGATATGCAGCTGCGTATATATTTGAAATATACGCAGTTCATTTTTTCTCTTCGTTCATTATTGCCTGTTTACCATTATTTTTTTTATTATGCTACGCAGTATTAGATGAATATGATTCACTGATAGATTCGATTCGTTCTCTACACGTCGATGCACTAGCCATGTACAAACTGCAGTTAAGTGAGCGTACGAACGTCTCCACTAACCCAGCAACAGACGAGGAATACTTCGACTTGTACAAAGATCGTGTTTTCCAATATTGTTGCGAGCGAAGTTTGAGACAAATTAATATTCAGCATGCTGTGATTATAAGGTAAATATCAGACGGATGTTGTGGCATCTCGCATCTCTATACTTGCTAATGACAGCCAAATACGACTGCCACAATGTCTGACTCGTTACAACATCTGTGGTACGGACCTTATATTGACCATATGATGTTGTATATATGTTTATCTAAGAATCTTTTTAAGAAATCTTTTCACGATACGGCAGACGCTTATTTACTTTTATTTAGCGTTGAAATCTCTGGAATTTAGATTCTATTTTTGACAATTCTTTTAAGAAAATTTTTATAATTGGCTGTTTTGATTGAAGAAGGCCATTACATAATAATATGCGTTTGAGACCGAGATGTCATAATTTCTGAAGTACAAAATCTCGGCTTTTCTTAAAAACTAACGATTTCTTGATGCTTCTTTAGTAGTAGGAAACAGTTACTGTATAATTAATGAGATTTGCAAATATAAACATTTTTTATCTAAATATTTCCGCATCACGAAATATTTGTAAGATGGCGACGACTCATCTCGAAATTATTTGTTTTTACTGAACTAAGGCAACCACATTTATTCTAATAAAAATTAAGGTTTGATTTGATTTTTTGGCCTTCAAATGAATATAATAACTTATCTAAATAAATTTATAGAATAAATATAGAACTAAGTCTGTTGCCACGGACTTAACGGCTCGTAGAATGATTTTTTTTTTATTTATTTTATTTATTTATTTATTTTTTTATTTTTTTAAATAACACAATCTTTAGTGAAGCACGGGAATCCAGTTAATAAAATATATAATCATATTAACCATGGCTGGACTAATATACACTCAGGCAAAATTAGTTTGAAGACTAAAAGTCAAGTTAATGTGAGTTGTCACTTAATAATTGACCTGTTTGATTTGGAGAAATATTTTACTGACTAAAATATCAAGTGACAAACTAACGTCAACTTGACTTTTGGTCTACTAACTAATTTCATACTGAGAGTCATGAGAGTCAGTTGGACCACCAACATGAATGGACAAGGCCGTCCTATGGCTTTTCTTTTTCCTCCCGTGGACACCAAGAAATTAACTTATACACAAAATGAATTCACTCTCATGCAAGTCATCTCCTGGTCTATAATAGCGTCTATATAATAATGTTCCAGAATGATGAAAGATGTTAAAAATTATTTGTACACGACTGTAACCGCAGCTTTAACTTGTGGATCTATATTTGTTGGCCCCGCTTTATGCTTTGCTGTCATTGTAAGTATATATTTTTTGTTTGTCATAATTTATTTACAATTATTACACACACACATATATATATATATATATGTATATATATATATATATATATATATATATATATATATATATATATATATATATATATATATATATATATATATATATATATATATATATATATATATGTTAAATTGTATGGTACAAAAACTAAGAATGCTATAAAAATCAGGAACATCATGTGGATCGTCGTCACACAAGTGGAGTGTGCCATTGGTGGTATTTATCGCCAGACATGGGGGGGGGGGGGGGTCTAGTAAATAGTGGAAGTAGGACAGTCAGGACAGCTCCGGCCTCGTTAGTGTCTAAACATAAACACGGAGGTAGCTCCGCATATCGCACCGTCTGGCTTGCAAGTCCAAGGGGTTTACCACACTTATCAAATAAGTGTCGTTTTTCATTTTTTCTGTCTTAATTTGTTTTGCTTTGACAAATCTAAAAATATTGTTTCTAAGCTTACGGAAGTATCGCGATCCTCAGCAACAAAACTTTTGTTTCTTATCCAATTAAAAAAAAAATAAAAAAATAAATAAAATCATGGAAAGTTTCAGACATATTGGAAAATTTTTGACAATGATATCGTGTCGTCTTTAGTTTAACATTCTTTTTTACTTTTTTTTTTTTTAGAGAGAATCGCTACTAAATAATTATTACATGTTATAAGCAATTTTTAGTCATGTTGTTACAATGAATTGATGAGGGCATGCAGTAAGGAAAATTGTACTTGCTTGAAATATTACATGAATATAAAATATTTAGGCATTATTAAGTAGATTGCGTGGCCACTGCCTTCTCACACATCAAGGAGGATTTCCAGGAATGAATGGTAAGGGTGATTCTCAAAGTAGGGGCCAATGGCTCGTCACCCCATTTGCTAGTTTTTCCCGCGATTTCAACGCACTAATTCTAGTTGTGAGAATACTGTAAACAATAATGGCTTGTAAATGCACAAAATATAAAATTAATAATGTACGTGATAGGATGCGATGAAGCTATGTGTCATACTCATTGGCAGTCTATTTTTCTGAGATTTGTTAATTATAGTAATTTTAAGCTAAAACTGGGAAAAACTGGGCAGATAGGAAACATCCTGGTAAAATAATCCACTGGGACACAATTCTTGCCCCTAGTTTGAGAATCACCCTTAATGATAGGTTGCGGATTGAAGGAATAGAATATGGAGTCGTGGTTGGATTTCTATACACATTATTGCGAACCAAGATACCTTAAAAACTGTTCGTCCGATTTTAATGAAATTTAGATGTTAGGTAAATTATTGTAGCCTATTGTTGGTTCCAAATAGTTTTTAACCTTCTGCCCATTGGTTCTTCAGAATGTGCACAAACTTTTTTTTAAAAAATGAATCTCTCTAACCATCTTTTACTACCTCTAACCACTTTTAACTAAACAAAGTTCTCTAACCACTTCTAACCATCTTATACTACCTCTAACCACCTCTAACCATCTTTTACTACCTCTAACCATCTTTTACTACCTCTAACCATCTTTTACTACCTCTAACCATCTTTTACTACCTCTTTTACTACCTCTAACCATCTTTTACTACCTCTAACCATCTTTTACTACCTCTAACCATCTTTTACTACCTCTAACCATCTTTTACTACCTCTAACCATCTTTTACTACCTCTAACCATCTTTTACTACCTCTAACCATCTTTTACTACCTCTAACCACCTCTAACCATCTTTTACTACCTCTTTTACTACCTCTAACCATCTTTTACTACCTCTAACCATCTTTTACTACCTCTTTTACTACCTCTAACCATCTTTTACTACCTCTAACCATCTTTTACTACCTCTTTTACTACCTCTAACCATCTTTTACTACCTCTAACCATCTTTTACTACCTCTTTTACTACCTCTAACCATCTTTTACTACCTCTAACCATCTTTTACTACCTCTAACCATCTTTTACTACCTCTAACCATCTTTTACTACCTCTAACCATCTTTTACTACCTCTAACCATCTTTTACTACCTCTAACCATCTTTTACTACCTCTAACCACCTCTAACCATCTTTTACTATCTCTAACCATCTTTTACTACCTCTAACCACCTCTAACCATCTTTTACTACCTCTAACCACCTCTAACCATCTTTTACTACCTCTAACCACCTCTAACCATCTTTTACTACCTCTAACCATCTCTAACCATCTTTTACTACCTCTAACCACTTTTAACTAAACAAAGTTATTTTGTTTTTCTTTCCATTCTTAGGACATAGGTGATATTACGTTGAGAGTGACCTTTACTGCTATTGGAATAATGGATTTCCTTATTATCTGGTTCATCTGCCATTTAAGTCAAATGTTGATACTAAAGGTATGTAAACGTTTTATTATTTCGTAGCCCTCTTTCTACGTGTGGCTATCAGAGGAGGGGGTTAGCCCAGATCAGATGGTGAGGAGGATAAAGGGAGGGGAAAAGGAACTTTGATATCTTCAACCAAATTTAAAAATATAATGGAGAACTATGGCATTCCATCAATATGGATAGAGGATAGACCTTGAAACGGGACAGGTATGGAAAGAGTGGGGAGGAAGAAAAAGGGAAAACTGGTTGGGAAAGGGGGAACTGGTAAATAAGGAAGCCAGGGAAGGGGAGGGGAGGTACATAAGGATTATACAAATTTGGGGACAACTTAGTTTTTAATAGAAATATTACTTTATTAATGGAAAAAAACGGCCCAGGGGTTGACTGCTGCTATATCTAAGGAATGTGTTGAATACATAAAAATGTTAAATAAAAGAAACCATGACATGCTATACATCACATTAAAGGTCTTGAAATTTAGAAAAAGAACATGCAACTGACTTTTAACTCAGTCTGGCCTAACATTTTTTATTATTTAAATTTTTATGTAAACAATTTTAATAAAAATACGAAACAATTAAATCTATTTAACTGTGCATTTAAAGGTCGACCAAGAAGACATGAACACGGGAGAAACTGAAAGCTTAGCTTCGTTTAAAGTCGGAACATCCGAGTATTGCCGAAGTCAGTACAGTCGGGTGCTAAGACAATAGGTTTGTTCCAACCAAGCACTGTACCGTCCGCGGGATCGTCACCGGCATGCGCAATAGATAAAAGCCGTTCCAAGCCGACTTGTGACAGTGTTTCGTACCGTCCACGAAACTGTTCCAACCACGGCAGGGATCGTTTGCGAACCGTTCACTGTACGATCCCAACGATCCTCTGACAATCCCATGTACTGGTTTGTTGACAAGCGCAGTTATGTCAATAATTACGAATATCAACAGGAAGGTTTCCTAACTGTTAGGTTTCCTTAATGTTTTTAATACAGTGCGAATAATAGTCCTAAACTCGTTCCAACCTGACAGGATTTTATTACAGTACAATGTTAGCGCATGCGTATAAATCTGTCCTAAACGATTCCCGAACGATCTGCGGGACGATACAAAGGACGGTACAAATAGTGGGGTTGGAACAAACCTAATACCATGTACTGGTTTGTATGACATGCGCAGTTATGTCAAATCTGACGAATAACAACAGGAAGGTTTCCAATCTGTTAGGTTTCCTGTTTTGTTTGTTTTTATACAGCACGAATTATAGTCACAACTATCCTAAACGATTTTTGTACGATCCACAAATCACAGGACAAACACAAAGGACGCTACAAATAACGGGGTTGGAACAAACCTATTATGTAATTGTAATTATAAAAATGATTGCTCTCCATGGCAAGTAATATCTGAATGGGTAGGTACTTCTGTTGTTGAACTGCCACTCCCGCCAATGTTACAATACAAATACACATTCTAAACGATTTCATGTCCTTGTCTGTGAAGAGTCATTCTTCCTAATTTTGAATTCATGTTATTATCCATGTTTTTATTAATACCAGGAAAATTTAATTTACCAAAGAGAAAATTGCCAAAACCAATCCGAGAGAGGTAATAGTACAAAAATAATTCACAAAAAAATAACCAATAAAATCCAGAAGTAAAAAAGTAACAAATAAAACAGAAATAAAAATGTAACAAATCAAACTCAGAAATAATGAGGAAGAAAAAAATAGATTAAGAAAGAAGAAAATCGATTTAAATTTAAAGAATATTATTATGAATAATCAATAAATAATAATATAAAGATATTATCGTATATTATTAGCTTAGAATAATACTATATATAGAAGGAGGATCACTGATAACATTGAAGCCAACTTTGGTTGTGTCCCTTAATCCGCGTTCTAAAAATTCATTTTTGTAATTTGTGACGTCATAACTCTAAAATTATTTGCCTTCGGTTTTTGAATTTAATTTTTTATTAAATTATAATTATTGATAGTCAGTTTAGTTTATTTTATTTATTTTTTTTTTTTGAGTTTTATCTTATTTTAGCTTGAAATATGCTAAAAATAATGTTTATTATATCATGCTGGGCGAGTTGTAAAAAATGACGTCAGAGTGAAACGTAAACAATAGCCAATGGCAGGGTTTTCTTCTTGATGTTTGTGAGCGGGCTTGAATAGTTACTAAAGCATGGCCAACCTTCTCCTGTTTAAATGAAAAATATGAGTGTTGTTATGTTGGCAGCCTGGTCTTAAGGACACAACCTCTCGGCAAAAGTTGGCTTCAGTCTCTTATCAGTAATTGCTTAGGATTCCGATTCTATGCTCCTTCTATATATAGTATTATTCTAAGATTATTAGTGACTTCTTATCAGGTACAGTGTTGCCTGTTGCAAAAAATATTGAAGTTATCCAAAATAAAATGATTAATAACAAAAGAACAACACTGTGTTTTTTGACAGTGGTCTATTTTTTATTAAAAACTAACTATACATGACACCAAAACAACGACACTAGCGCACTCCTCAGATTTCCATGACTTCTTGGTCGACCTTTAGTAAAAATTAAACTGCTTTCATAATTTTAGAGCGAATTCAATAAAGTAAAATATAGTAAAGTAACAGTCAGACCACTTCTGCCGACAGACGACAGTTCTCGCAGGGTTGCCACCCCCATCCTTCATCCTGTTCCATTTTAGTAGGTACATTGTTATCTGTGATTTTTAAATTGATAATGTTTACAGGGAGAGAAGGTTCGTGAAGAGCTATACTTTACAAACTGGTGCAACTGGCCTGAAGGAATGAAGAGAGATCTCAGGTTAATGTTGGTCAGATCACTTTATCCGCCTCATTTCTCAGTAGCGTTCCTCGATATAAAAGCCGACTACATTACATTAACAGCGGTAAATCCATTAGTATTATTTTTAAAAATGAAACAGAGAAAATCCAGATATATATTCCTCCTGTCAATGGGAATCGAACCTCGTACCCTTGCATCCCCGGTGCAGCTCTCTAACTTTATAGCTACATTAAATGAAGTCACGAGTATAATAACTGAACTCTGCATTTGTTTTCGAATATAACTTCAGCATTATATTTATATTTGGTGGTTTTGTTATTACAGGTGGTGAACAGCACCTACACGTTCATCAATTTGGTGTACGCGTTCACACAATAGATCTTACCTCTATGCAGTCACCAATTTGTGAAACAATATTTATTTGGTTTTTTAAATCATCTTTTATAAAATAATAATTTTGTCATGAAAGTGGTTCTTGAATAAAAATAACACTTTTAGTTTTGTAGTTTTGTTTTTTGAGTTGTTTTGGACTCATTACAAGTTAAGTGTTTTTTATTACAAGCTAAGATAAAAGTAGCTCCGTTACAAGTTGTTTCAATCCCGTGGTTAGAGTTATTAGGTGCTATCCTGTTAGCCCAAGTATTAGTATCTCTCCAGCCTGTATTCCAGCGTATTCACCCACCTTCTATAGTTTTATTTTCTGATTCCCAGATTGTTTTAGCATGGTTAAGGAAACCTGCGCATACTCTACAAACCTTTGTAGCAAATAGAGTTCGTCCTACCCGTTCTAGTGGGAAGTACTAGACTACTACTACATGTTGGTCCCATACTATGTGCTGGTCTATCATTACTCCTAAATATCTGGTTTTAGTAACTTTATCGATAATAGTTCCGCAAGTAAACCGACGTTGTTGTGTTCATTATTAATTTCATTGCACTCGCGCTCATGCATTATGATACTTAAATTATTGGGAGGCTGGCCCCTTCGATCATGGGAAGAAGCAATATACTTAGTTTTTAGGGTTTTGTAGATTCTTCTCAAAACCCTTATGCCGAGGGTGATGTGTCCGTCTGTCCGTCGCTCTTTGGTTCATAGGGCCCGAACCGTTTAAGCTAAAGAGCTGAAATTTGAAATACTGGTGTAACTTTTTGACCCAACCGCTAGCAGAGCCATTGAGAGGATTCCTCTGTGGGCCCCTTTGGACAAATAACGGGGGGGGGGGGGTCCTGGGGTCCTCCCCCGGAGAATTTTTGAAAATTTTAGTGCAAAAAGATGAGTTTTTAGGATCTCTGAGAGGGCAAGTTTGTCCTTACAGGAAAAGATGTTTGGTATGTTGGAAATATATATTATCACATCCACCCCCCCAAAAGTGGAAAAAAGGGCTATTTATTAACCCCCCCCCAAGAATTTTAACGACGCAGTCTGCGTCATAACCCCCCTCTGTGGGCACCCCTGATTACACACTTACGGCACCCCTCTAACACTTGGGAGAAATTTGGGAGGAACGGGCTAAACGTACGGCATGGCACGGAAACGAAAGTGCGAGTGTCCTACCCGGTAGAGCAGGTCTAGGGTAGCATTCCACCGGTGTCGAAGAAACCGGTGGACCAGCAGTCACTAAGTCTTTCTAAGCGATATAACCTGCCTCGTACAACCTACTAGGATGCAATCAGGGGCCGAGCACTAAGCACACCCCCTGGGTTGAGAAGTGTCGTCAAGAACTTGGAAAAAATCTACATCAAACTACCACTGTGCGCGCGAATAGGTAGGCCCAATTTCTTCCCGACTGTTATCCAAACAAGGAAGAAAAAGCATAACCTGATCGAATTTCTAGGAATTTTTCCCATTCTTCTTGCTCTTCAACAGTTATAACCATTGTACAATCATACGGGATAAGGTAATCGATCCTACTTGGATCTTACTAGATTTTCCAAGTTTTTGGCGACACCTAGTGCTCAATCCGTATTTTATAAGATCCTTGGATGCAATACAAGGACGGTGTATAGAGGATACCTAGATTCGGTATGGTGGGGGTAGCAGTAGAATGGTGGGAGATTGCTCTGATGTAACGCAAGACCCCCCACTCCTTTAAATAGGTTGCACGGGTATAGGGAGTTGCTTAGAAGGGAGGTCTTAATTGACGTCACACATTAAAGGGGCGTCTCGCTTCCCGAATCTAGACATTCTGTATACACCAACCTTGGGTACAATATAATATATTAAATTAATAATTTTTTATTATTTTTTTATAAATATGATTTTGACTTCATTTTCCATTCTTTTTTTTGGTGTTATTTTACCTGCAGTCCACAAATTGGATCTAACGATCCACTCAGGCCGAAACACCCTCTACACCTTAATTTTCACAAACATATTACCCCTATACTGATAGGTATAGAGAGGTATATAGCCCTCTGACTTAGAGCAGTGAAGCCTATAATGGCCGTTTATGGAGGTTGGCAAGTGAAGAGAGTAGGGGGGCTTTTAATACCATTGACTACAGTAAAAAAAATACATTGCAATCTTATATTTTATTTAACTTTTATGTTACGTATAATTTATGAGTTCTTTAGACGAGAAAAATGCTATTAAAGGTGAAAAATAATTAAAAGAAGTTTTTTTAATGGATATAAAACTGAACTATGAAGAAAAAGAAAAAAAAAACAATTTAAAAAAATCTAAAACGTTACTAAAAAGTATATATTAAGAAATGCACTGCTAATTAGAAATAACAGGAGATAATACTCTCTATAGAGGAATCTTACTGAATAACTTAATACCTACATACAACGCTCAGTTAATACCAGGTAAATAATAAATAACGACCGTAGCAACCATATTTACTTGAAGGGGGATTTTAATTACCATGTAAATACCTTATTTATTCCAAACTTGTCTTATACCTCTTCACCCTTCTTCTATCCATTTGCCATAATAAAATATATAGGAATATTAATTTAGCTAGTTGATAACGTCGAAAAATCTGAATAATTATTATTTCTTTGTATTAATATGGGAAAGTAAACAGATACCACTGAATAATTAAAATGAAAAGAAGGTCTTACTGAGTCCTAGAACTACATGGAAAGCAGAGAAACGTTCTGTAGTGAAAGGGTACAACAAGATTTTAACAATGTTACGAGATTTTCAAAATGCATTGACTGCTAAAATACGCAAAGCTTTAAGAGTGGATTTAGACTCGGCTAAAGATAAACGTGAGTTTGACTGGCTCGAAAATAAGGTAGGACCGCTTTACATGGCTTACGGTGGTTACTTATCGAGACTAGATCCTGATCACGTGATTCAACTCGTCTGCTATAACATTTCGTTATATCTTGTGGTGACCGTGTTCGTCATATTGTTTATATGCACGCTAATGTTCGAGCAAGTAGAAACCACTTCGCTCAGTGTTTTGTTTAGCTTCACTATGCTAATATTCCTTTTTTTGATCTTTCACTTTGAATTGTTTCTCAGGCGGTTAGAATTTATGTCTATTTTGAATAAAATCATTACTTTGTTGGAGTTCAAACGACGGCCAAAAAATCAATTTGAAGAGAAACTTTTTAAAGTTATTCGCGTATACTGGGGGTCTCTAGTATGGACGCCGTGGATTTGTTTCATGGTGGCGATACCTGTATCCGATTACATGCTCAAAGGCAGAGCCTACAGCTTACCATTTCCTTTGTGGTTCCCTTTTAAGACGAACAATCCGCTGGGATATGCAGCAGCGTATGTATTCGAATTATACGCAGTTCATTTTCTCTGTTCGTTTGCTATTGCCGGTGTACCGTTGTTTATTGCGATATGCTACTCGATATTAAAGGTGTATGATTCACTGATAGATTCGATCCGGTCCATGCACGACGATGCACTAGCCATGTACAAACTGCAGCTAGGTGAAAGTACGAACGTCTCGACCGACCCAGCAACAGACGAGGAATACTTCGAATTGTACAAAGATCGTGTTTTCCAATCTTGTTGCGAGCGATGTTTGAGACAAATTAATATTTGGCATTTACAAATTTCCAGGTAATTTTCATAAAGATCTAATTTATAAATATTTATCTAGTTATAATTTGTGCTAAAATGTTACTGGGGATCAAGCCAAGAGGTATTATTAAAATTTTCCTCCAATTAGTGTGACACATAGTTTTACTCGCGTCCTATAGCGGTGTACTATAATTATGTTTTTCTTCTAGGACCCATTGTTCTCTAATTTATTTAATTCCACCTTTTTTTTTTTAATGTGTCACAATTGTTTTTTTATTTTACATAAATTGTAGTATCAATTAAGCAATATTAATTTTCTCAAACCTTTATAACTTATATGCAGGGTGGTCCAAAAGTCTCCCGGGATCTCTACCATGCAAAGGGAAGTTTGTTTTCATGCAATCACTCACTAGGGGCAACCACCCACTTTGCCCCCAGGCCACCCAACTTCAAAATTTTAAATTGGAGCGTATATTTTTGATAGCATATTTGGATTCTAAGGTGAAAAATAATAAACTTTTACTTTAAACTATTTTTTCTATCTCCAATATTTTGCCCCCTACAGGGGGGCAAAGATAGCACAATAACCCTTCCGAAATAGTAAAAAAATAACACTTAGATCGTTATAAAATCTGAACGGTTTGAAATAAAGTCATGGAACTTGGGGGATCTGTACCATGTAAAGGGAAGTGTTTAATCATCCACTCGCGTACTAGGGGCAACCTCCATTTTGCCCCCTTTTTTATACCTTTGCCCCCCCATAGGGGGCAAAATATTAGAGGTAGAAAAAAAAGTTGGAAGTAAAATATTTTTATTTTTTGCCGTAGAATCTAAATCTACTATCAAAAATATACATTCTAGGACAAAATTTTGAAGTTTGGTGGTCGGGGGGCAAAATGGGAGGTTGCCCCTACAGCGTGGTTGCATGAAAACAAACTTCCCTTTACATGGTACGGATCCCCTAAGTTTCATTAATTTATCTCTGACCGTTTAGATTTTACAACGTATTATCGGAAGGGTAATTTTGCTATCTTTGCCCACCTATAGGTAGCAAAATATTGGGAATAGAAAAAAAAGTTTAAAGTAAAAGTTTATTATTTTTCACTGTAGAATCCAAATATGCTATCAAAAATATACACTCCAATTTGAAATATTGAAGTTGGGTGGCCTGGGGGCAAAGTGGGTGGTTGCCCCTAGTGGGTGATTGCATGAAAACAAACTTCCCTTTGCATGGTAGAGATCCCCCAAGTTTCATTAATTTATCTCAAACCGTTCAAAAGTTAAGAGGGGGGGGGGGACTTTTGGACCACCCTGTAGGATCTCTCAAAATCCAATGAGTTCCGTCAACGATAGAGTTGTTTAATAAACAAATAAATATGATACTTCTTTAGATTGTTACACCCTATATTTTTTTTTAGAATATAAATGACTTTGACTAAATAACTATTAAGACAAAAGGGATGTTTAGTCCAATATACTTTGGGACAAAGGAATATCACACTTATGTTTTTATAAGGGGAGTAACAATCTAAAGAAGAACATTCCTTACGCCTTCTTGTGATTGTTACTCCCTTTTGTTGTTTTACAAGGGGAGTAACGATCTAAAGAAGTGCCAGTTTAATGAATGTGGAAGAGAAAATAATCGATCCAGAAGAAATTCAGCCAATGTGCGAATTATGATCTTCCATGCAAATTCGATCAAAATCAAACAAATATTTAAGGCAGGGATCGCGAAATTGTTGGGCAGCAGGCTCAGAATGTAATGAGACCAAAATGTTTCTTTGTTGTGGAACGGAATTCTCTCTAGAACATTTTTTAATTGGAGTAAAAAAAAAGAAGAAATTTTTTAGAATGATTACCGTGAACAAAAACATAAATATTCTTTAGATTGTTACTCCCCTTTAAAAAAAAACAGAGGGGAGTAACAATCTAAAGAAGGTGTACAATATGTTCTTCTTTAGACTCTTACTCCCATAATAAAAACAGAAGTGTGATATTCCTTTGTCCAAAAGTACTTCGGACTAGACATCCCCTTGTCTTAATAGTTATTTAGTCCAAGTCATTTATTTATTCTAAAAAAAACATGGGGAAGTAACAATATAACGAAATACTAATAGTCCGATCCGCAAAGATTAAAAATGGGGGTTACCGACCGATTTTGATGATTTTTTTTATTCTAATCTTTTCAACTGGTAAATTAATGTCTTTAAAATTATGTTAGATACGTCAAAATAACAATATATTTTCTTGAAGCATTTGAAAATACCTATTATATATTATGCTTTAATTCGACGTTCTAGCTCCTAAACTAACAGACCTATATTATGGCCTTTTATAACAAAGGAATGGTAATTTCTGTGACAAGAAGGAAAAATGTGATATGTCCGTTTTTTTTAATTTTTGGAACGAAGTTTCATATGGCACGTTCTGGAGCCCGGGAGTGAATCCGAAAAAAACGACCAAAATCACCGTCACAAAATCACCGTTACAAACTCACCGTCACGCAAAATCCGTCACGAAATCTACCGATGACGATAACTTGAGTAAAAGATCACCGAGTTAGTTGAAATTTGGTGCATATGTTCATTTTACCAATGCCCAGGCTGGGTTTGTTGGAATTCGTTATCCGCCCAAGCGTTCACGCACAACGCTCGCGTAAACTTTACAGTGTATAAAAACACTGTTTATACACTTTACAGTTAAACACTATATAGTGTGGCCTACGGACCCTCGCTGTGTGCTGACTAGCACACACTTGACCTGTTTATTAAATTAGGCCCTCAACTCCCTTTCTGAACCATTGTGGTCCTTCATACCACTTATTTTTTAAAAGCGTTTACTGAAGATCCACGTGAAACTATATCAGCACTGTCCGCACTGTCCGCATGCGACCACTCCTCTATTTTACTTATATCTTTAAAATTTCACTCCATTTATTATAAAGCATTGATTACTATTCTCAAAATTCTGTGCTAACCAACCTAAACAAACCATAGAATCAGTCCAAAAATATATGTCCACTTTTCCTTACTCCTCTTGACTTCGTATAACATTTTGACATAACCTAGCACCAATTAAACACGCTAACAATTTCAACCTTGGAATCGTCATTTTTTCTTTAAGCGGACAAATTCTACATTTTGTTTGAACTAAAAAAAATATGTATTAGATAAATTATGTTCGCATCTTTAAAATATGCAAGTACCAGATGCAACTTTACTTGCAGCACAAAATATGTGTAAATAGTCGTAGTGTATTACCCTTTAATCTAATTTATTCTTCAGTCTTTCTTAGGTCTATAGGGTATTATTTATTCAACCGTCGACGCACGACGCACGGTTGAATAACTGGTAGTTAGTTTTTCAAAGGAAAATGTATATTTTAATATAATAGAAGGATTGAATAAAGGCCTGAAAAAGCCTCAAAGGAGGTGAAATATAGCCAAACATGGAGTAGCAATAAAATTTATTATTAATACCCTATAGACCTAAGAAAGACTGCAAAATATGTGTAAAGAATTTTTCACCTTCTTTTCTGCTCTTACAATACATCTTGCAATCTTAAAATTAGTAACTTTTCCAAACCTTGTTTCCACGAATTAAATCTTTCCTTGTAAATTTGGTAATTCCGCGTCCCATCCTAATTTTAACTCCCATGTGCCCTGTAATATTAATTTTGGTGTTAGCATAATCAGACTTAAAATTCCTAGAGGATCAAAAATGTTTTGTGTTATTGAAAGTACAACTACTCTTCTTGATATACTCTTATTTTCATTAATATTCATTTCCAAAATTCTTAGATCACAGTATAACCCGTCATCTTCGCAATCCCACAACAACCCTAACACTGACAATTTATTAATATTCTCTCCATTCATTGTACATATTCATTTTTTACAACATTCAAAATTTTACCCTTTTGGTTTAGTATGTGCCCACTCCCTCAAATCGAATTTCCCCTTTTTCATAATAGCTCTAGCTTCTGTCATAATTTTTTCTTAATTCCGCTTCATTCTTAACCGCCACAACCGAATTGTCAACATAAAATGACTTTGACCATTTGAGCTCAGTCAATAAAGGCCAAAAACAGGCTGTACCCACAACTAATTAGGGGAAATCTGGATTTTTTCCTAATGATAGACCATGATAAGAGGTACATTCTCTCTAAAGTCCCCACTTCTCCCCCTTGTGCTTCTGCCCCTACCCCCTCTTAAAGTTCAAAATTTACTTTTTTCGCAAAACTGTTTATTTTTTGAAGAGAAGTGTTATTAACAAAAATATTTCTCACATAATTCTGCACAAAAAAGGTCCTATGCATGTTTGAAGTGAGACATACCGTTTTCGAGATATTGTTGATCAAAATTCCAATTTTTCATTTTTTCGAACCAAGATGTGTTAAAAACAACACTTCTGATTTTAATAAAATTTGGATGGTAGGTCATACTTAGCCCATTGTTGATCCCATATAAATGTCAACCTTCTGCGCCCATTATTTTATCTTGCACATGCGCACAAACATACATTTATTTAGACCTTTATCTTCAAAATTTTTAACAGATTAATATGAAATTTGGATGGTTTGTCGCAAGTAGCCTGCAGATAGCCCCAACTTAATTTCAACAGTCTGCTCTCTTTACATTTTCTAAATTGGTTCCCTTTCTGTCCGTCTGTTGATCAATTTTTTGTCTGCCTATTATGAATTAATGTATCAATTTAGCAAAATTTAAAGAGCGCAGTCGGTTGAATTAAGTTAGGGCCATCTGCGGGATACTTGCGACAAACCATCCAAATTTCATATTAATCAGTTAAGTACTTTTGAAGATAAAGGTCGAAATAAATGTATGTTTGTGCGCATGTGCAAGATAAAATAATAGGCACAGAAGGTTGAAATTTATATAGGATCAACAATAGGCTAAGTATGGCCTACCATCCAAATTTCATTAAAATCAGAAGTGCTGTTTTTTGTTAATAACACTTCTCTTTAAAAAATAAACAGTTTTGCGTAAAAAGTGAAAAATAATTAAATTTTGAACTTCAAGATGGGGTAGGGGGGGAAGCAAAAGAGGGAGAAGTGGGGACTTTTGAGAGAATGTACCTCTTATCATGGTCTATCATCAGGAAAAAATCCAGATTTCCCCTAATTAGTTGCAGGTAAAAACCTTTATTAACTGGGCTATTATTCCGCTGACGCTTTAAATGGACCTTGAATTGTTTTTAAATGATAGTTTATGGTTGCCATTAACAAAAAAAGGACTCCAATAAAAAAATCCAATAAATTATTAAACTAAAACTTTGCTGGGACAATTGGTCTAACTTTTGATCTTTCCCACTCAATCAAAATATGAGTGGGTAAAGCCGATTCGATCATCGGGACAAGCATGGCCGCGTAACTGTCTTTGGTCATATTCAAAGTCTCAAGGGCGTTAATTTGTCGAGAAATGGAATCATAAATTTCCTTCAATCCATTTTTTTTCCGTGACCATTTTATTTTTATTTTTAACTTGCTTTAACATTATGTTCAATTGTTCTCGAACTTAATGTTCCACAAGTACTTCATTTCTCGCAAATCTATCTTTAAGTATACTTATAACTATTGGGGATTATGGCTATAAGCATATTATTTCTTATTTTACTAAACACAAAAACGTTCACTTAGGGATCACACACAAAGAGGAAGTGATTATATTTTCACAAGAATATGACAAGATGACAGTAACAATATCCATAGCAACATATAAATTAATAACAGTGTTGCACATATTCTGACACTCCTCCTCGATTCAAACTCTTATGTTAAGAAAAACTACCAAGTACAAAAGAGTACGAATCGCTCTAACAAATAACACAAAACAATATAAAATACTGTCAGAACTTAAAAATTAAACAAACTAACTTTAAACATTGAGAGCCTGACTAAGTAACTTTTTAAATAAAAATTAATTAATTTGAATTAAGGAGCGCATCTTACAAAATTTTTCTTTGCCTAAGGCTTTTGTAAAGATGTCCCCCAAATTATCATTGGTATTGATATAATCAACTTTCAGCAATTTTTTAAATGTTAAATCTTTTAGATAATGTTGTTTTATATCGATGTGCAAAAATACCAGAGTGAAGCAGAATCAGTAGGAAATTAATCAGCAGACGATAAACCGGCAAAAAAGAGGAAGCGGAGTCAGAAAAAATAAAAACTTGAAATAAACGGGGAAAAAATATGAGTTTTCTCCCATCCACCTTCCGGACGGTCCCGGAAAATTTGAAATAAGCTGTTCTTATATGCCCCAAGCTATTCATGTAAAAAAGTTTCCTTGAATTTTGATGTAGTTAGTCTTTTATAACGGCATATTGACTGTACTAACAGTATTATGTACTTATAATTTTAATTGAAGTTTTTCTTTTGTGGACTTGGTTTTTTTATATAAGTAGTTGGTTGTTTCTTTGGAATGTAAGTCCTTATTATATTTGATTAAAACAAGCTTTCGCCTAGGGAACCTAGGCTTCTTCAGGTTTTTGAAATACTGTAAATTTAGAGAAACAAATGATCAAAATGAAAACGAATTTTGGAAAAGAAAGTCTTACCAAAGTTAATTTTGATTGTTTTAATGTTTTTTTTAAAAGAATTAATTTTATTTTTTTAAATGACATACCTAATCAAAAATTTTGAATTATTTATTTTTATTTGTATTAAATATAATATTTGTGTAAATGTTGCTTAATTTATTGGTGTCTTGTTTCAAGTTTATGTTGTTAGTATTTGATTTTATGTATAACATTTCAAGTGTAAGTCGTTTTTGGTGGTGTTTTTCAGTGTGTAGAATATAATATTTATCTGTGTCTAATGTGTGTTTAGTGTTGTGTGCGTGTTCTGATATAGCTGTGTTAGTGTTGTTATTTGAGATGTCTTTAATATGTTGATGAAATCTGTTTTTGAATTGTTGTGAAGTTTCTCCTATGTATGTTGCAGGGCATTGTTTACAGTTAATTTGGTATACGATGTTACTTTGTTGCAGAGGAGGGATAGAATCTTTGAGTTTGGAGTATAAAATTGATTTTAGGGTGGTGGAATTTTTTTGAGCTATTTTGATATTATTATAAGGTCGAAACAATTTTTTAATTTGTTCAGTAGTGTGTTTTATGTAGGGCAGGGTGTAGTATTTAGCTAAAACGGGAGGTGTCGTATTTTGTGAGGTATTGTTAATGTTGTTATTGTGTTTTTGGAGTAGTTTATTAATTATTCTGTTAGGGTAATTATTTTTATTAAGTGTATCTTTTATAAATGATATGTTTTCGTTATGAAATTGTTTATCAGAGAGGGTAAGGATTTGATTAATGAAGTTATTAGCACAGTTAATTTTGTAAGAATATGGTTGGTGTGAATAGAAATGGAGGAGTCTACCTGAATAAGTGGGTTTTGTGTAGTGTTTATATGTTAGTTTGTTATCGTTAGTTTTTATTATTTTTATGATGAGAAAAGGAAGGGCACTGTTTTCTTCAGATTCTATGGTGAATTTGAGGTTGGGGTGGTAGTTATTGAAGTTGTTAAGAAGGGAGGGTATGTGGTTTTTGTTAATTATGAAAAAGCTATCATCAACGTATTTTTTGAAGAGTTTAATGTGGGAATTAAATTGGGGTATGACATCAAAGAATAATTTGTCTAGGACAATATCGGCAATAATAGGTGATAAAGGGTCACCCATAGGGAGGCCTTCTTTTTGTAAGTAAAGGACGTTGTTGTGGGAGAAATAAGTGTAGTCAAGGCAAAAATCTACTATGTCATAAAAAAGTGGTTTAGAAATTTGGGTGTGGGTAAAAACAGATTTCATCAACATATTAAAGACATCTCAAATAACAACACTAACACAGCTATATCAGAACACGCACACAACACTAAACACACATTAGACACAGATAAATATTATATTCTACACACTGAAAAACACCACCAAAAACGACTTACACTTGAAATGTTATACATAAAATCAAATACTAACAACATAAACTTGAAACAAGACACCAATAAATTAAGCAACATTTACACAAATATTATATTTAATACAAATAAAAATAAATAATTCAAAATTTTTGATTAGGTATGTCATTTAAAAAAATAAAATTAATTCTTTTAAAAAAAACATTAAAACAATCAAAATTAACTTTGGTAAGACTTTCTTTTCCAAAATTCGTTTTCATTTTGATCATTTGTTTCTCTAAATTTACAGTATTTCAAAAACCTGAAGAAGCCTAGGTTCCCTAGGCGAAAGCTTGTTTTAATCAAATATAATAAGGACTTACATTCCAAAGAAACAACCAACTACTTTTATAATTTTAATTTTTAAAAACCATTTCTTTTCCTGTTTTTCCATATTACCACACTTAAAAATGAAAATATGACAAAAGTGTATATAAAAAACTACTGTAATCTTAAAGAGCTTTTAAACGACATGCTTCACGAAGGGTATATAATTATACTCTTTTGTACCCCGTACCCCGTACTTCCACCATCCGTATGTTCCCGAAAAGTTGGAGTTAAGCTTTTCTCACGTGCCCTAAGCGATCCACCAAAAAAAAAAAAAAAAAAAAAGTAGTCTCGAATTTTTGCTGCACAAATTTACTGTTCAGTTATAATTTTTTCCCACTGCTTCTTTCAATTTTACCCCCCTCTTAAATGAAAATATGACAATAGTATATACAACAAATAAAATTACTGTACTCTTAAAGAGCTTTCCAACGACATGCCTCATGAAGGGTATATCCTTTTTTGACTTTTGTACCCCGTACCCCGTACTTCCGCCATCCGGATGTTCCTGAAAAGTTGGAGTTAAGCTATTCTTATGTGTCCCAAGCGATTCACGCAAAAAAACAATAAGCCTCGAAATTTTTCCGCACAAATTTACTGTACTACAATGTCGAATTCAAGCTTAAATGAAGGATTATTTAAAAACTTTTCATTTGGTACAAGAAGATCCTTGTTGTTGTTTGGCGTATCTAGCATATTTTAATGTGCATAATTTAAATTATCAATTATTTTTTTTTAGGAAATAATAAAAAAGTGTAAACTTTTTAATTTGTTTAAATATTAATCTATGAGTCAAAAGGAAGAGAATGAAAAAAATTTCATTAAAATCTTTCTTGATTAACAAGGTTTTTAGGTAAAATGTAAGGAACTTCTATAGATTGTTACTCCCAGAATAAAAAAATAAGAGGGGAGTAACTATCTGAATAAGGTGTATGGAATGTTCTTCTTTAGACTGTTACTCCCCTTATAGAAACAAAAGTGTGATATTCCTTTGTCCCAAAGTACAGTGGACTAAACATCCCTTTGACCTTAAAGTTGTTTAGTTGAAGTCATTTATATTCTAAAAAATCACAGGGAATTACTTGCGTCCAAGTACTTTTTAGGGTTTTGTAGATGATTAAGCATACCTGTTATGTAATTATGATTTTTATGATTTTTTTCTTCGATCCTAAGGGTCCCGGGTTCGATCCCCCGGGAGGTCACAATGTTTTTTATAGGTAATAACGACAAGATAAATTACATTTTTTAGGAAATTTTCATCGCCCAACCATACGGTGTAACCATGAATTTTTTCAAAATTTTAAGACCAGCCATTATATAAAATTTGGGGGGGGGGATTTTTTTGGGTATATTTTGACTTATAAAACCAATAAAGAATTAAAAATTTAAAAAAGCAAATATATATTTGTATCCTACTCTTCAGCAGCTTTTATTTGATACCCAACTCAAAATTTTTAAAAAATAAAATTTTGGGCGCACTCCGAATTTTCGCTCACAAAATTGGTAATTTTTAAAACCTGGGAATGAACTCCCGGAAATATCATCGCCCCACTATAAGGTATTAGTATGAATTATTTCGAAATGGGGTATATTTTGATTTTTTTCCCCTACAAGGAATGCAAATTTTAAAAAAGCATATATATATATATTTGTGTCCTACTCTTTAGCAGCTTTCATTTAATACCCAACTCAAAATTTAAAAAAAAAAAATTTGGGCGCACTTCACTTTTTCGCGCCCAAAATTAACAATTCTTAAAAATTTGGTATAAACTCCCGGAATTTTCATCGCCCCACAATAAGATATTAGCATGAATTATTTCAAAATTTTAGCGCCAGCCGATCTATAGTGGTTGGGGGGGGGGAGATTTTTTTTGGTATATTTTGATTTATTTAACCAATAAGGAATGCAACATTTAAAAAATCATATATATATTTGTGTCCTACTCTTCAGCAGCTTTCATTTGATACCCTACTCAAAAATTTAAAAAAATATAAATTTTTGAGTTTACCACATTTTTTCGAATTGCGCATGCGCAAATCTAATTATGAACTTCTGTATATTTTTCCTGTGGTTGGGTCAAAAAGTTACACCAGTGTTTTAAATTTCAGTACTTTCGCTTAAACGGTTCGGGCCCTATGAACCAAAGAGCGTCGGACGGACGGATCACCCTCGGTATAAGGGTTTTGAGAAGTATCTACAAAACCTTAAAAAGAGCAGGGGAGTATCAATCTAAAGTAGTACCAAATGTAAATGCAGACTGAAGTTATAAACCTAGAGTCTGTTACAGATTTAGTTCTACAGGTTTTTGATTAGCGTTATTTTGTTCAAATTAAAGCCAAGCTCAAATTAAAATATGTTTTCAGATTTTAAATTGATTTATATTTAATTTAATCTCTATTAATTTAGCAGCACCTACCTATAATTGTGTTTTACTGAAATGTTTTAGACTTATTAATGATATGAATACAAGAATATCTTTGATTGTCACCTTGACTTTGACTATTACATATTTAGCCATAGGCGCCGCATTTTGCGTAGCTGTCATGGTAAGTTATTTGATTATTATTATAAGAAATTTCTATTAAAATATATAATAAAAATACTCTGCCAATTATTGTGACACTTCCTTTAAGCCATCTTTCAGCAGAATTTAATTGGTTTTAAGCAAATTTTGCTGTATGGGAAGTTAGTTCGGAAAAATCTGCAAGTTATTTAATTTGTTTTACCATGTCCCATATTTACGCAATCTTCATTTTGACGGGTTTCCAATTTGTGATTTTTATAAATAGAGATAAACATTGAATGACATATATTATTATTATTACATTATTTCAAATATATCGATGGCACGGTTTAGATTTGGTGTTAGGGAGATCCGTTGTACAAAAATTTGTCCTTTTATAGGTTTAAGATAAGCTCTCTAGATGGTTGTCATTTATGTGAAGTAAATAAATTCGGAACTATTTTATTTATTTTTTTTTTTTTTTTCACTAACATTATATATTATATAACAATAACGAATATATTATCAACATTACATACGCTTCAATAGAACATTCAAAAACGTAGTATATAAATAGTTATTTATGTAACTAGGCAGCAAAATGGAATTTTTCTGACGAATGATTAAATTAGCCTCCGAGCCGGAGGCGAGGTCAGGCTATGAAAATTAACTGCCGAGGCGAAGCCGAGGCAGGTAATTTATTCGATTGACTGCCCAGGCGAAGCCGAGGCAGGGAATATATCAATATGAGGCAGAAATGTTTCCTTTGCTGCCTTGTTGCATACAATATTTTTCCTACTGGCGGTAGAAAAATGTTTCCTATAAATAATAACAACAAAACAAAATGATGATAATGATAATAGACGAGCTGCAGTGTTGCCACTAATTTAATTATTTATGATTATTTTATGACCTACTATTTTTTTTTAATATTTTTATTTATTTTTTATCTTTTTACTCCATTCTATTTTATAAATATAATCTATAATAAGTATTTATAAACCTTTTTTTATTAATTCGTAATATTTTTAAGGTAAATTGTTCAAATAATTTAGGTTAAAGATAATATAAAAGAAAAGGTTGTTTGTTTATTTATATGCAGCGTGGAATGTGGGCGTGGCTTAGCCTGGAAAAATCCTCAGCAAAATACGATTTTGCCGCCTAAGCAGCAAAATCGTATTTTGCTGCGTATTGTAAAGTTGTCTTGAAACCTCAGAGAAATTCAACTTTCATGCCTAAAAACAGTTCAATAATGCGTAATTTTGCTGCCGCAAGTAGGAAAAAGTTCTTTTAATCTTGAAATTACTAAAACCGATTATTATCCACATTTTCCCCCGTTTTTATAATCTGTCAAAATTGTTTTGATTTTTACTTCCATGAAAATGGAAGTATGGTGAAACCCTCCAAAACGTGATTCCGAGATCTCTGTGAAGGAGGGGTCTTACGAACCCGGGGATATATTTATAATCCGTTTCATATACATATATGTCTGTGCGCATGTTTGTATGTATGTACGTTGTACGTACGTACGTTCGTTTGGAACTTTAAACCTTTATTTTTTATTTTTATTTTTTTTTGTTTTTTGGAGGTTTAACTGCTGAGGTTATTTTCCTCCGATTTAAACCTTTATAACATCGCTTCAAGACATCGTATTGAGATGTGGTTTGTGGGATTTTTTAGAACTTTCTTCGGAAAAACTGAAGACGCGATTGTACCTAATATACTTTTTGAGCACAATACAACCGGATGAGCAATTTCGGAGAGAAAAATGAATATCGAGTTTTCCCTAGCATCTTCGGGTCCTATTACCTGGTCAAATTTGATCATGAGGGAAGAAACCAATTTCGGGCATTTCGCTCAACAGACTACTCAAATACTTGTACTTTGCTGGTCCAATGACTTTGTGTGCAGGTACACATTGTTAAATCTAAGACCATTGACGTGTAAAAGCAGTGACACCATCAACTGAGTTTTACAACAGCCCGAAGATGCGCAAATAAGAGCTCTTATTGGATGACTACCAAATAGAGGACCATGTCGCTGACTCTTTGCATCCTCATCATCCTCTGCAAGTCACTCCATTACTTGGAGCTACGTATCCTGTTTGGTAAATCGCATTGCACTGACATTTGGGTATCTTAATTACTACATTTATACAAAGAAAAAACAAATTAATTTATCAAAATATATATATTGGATAATTCTTTTAATGAGAATTGTATATTTAAGGATATTATGTCATTTCCGCGCATTTCCCGCCGAAGAGTATTTATCAATTATGTTTTAATAATATTAATTGTGCCGTTATAATTATATGTTTATAACTAAAAGCTTTACTGCGTGCGTGGCCATAGCTACCCGGCGGTAAAATGTGTTTTCAATCATTAGTATATCGTTCTCATTATTTATTCAGCGTGTTTGTCTTCCCGTCACTTGAGCCCTCTCAAGTAAATTCTCAAGGAAATTCACCATATATATATATATATATATATATATATATATATATATATATATATATATATATATATATATATATATATATATATATATATATATATATATATATATATATATATATATATATACATATATATACAGGGTGGAGCGCGGAAGACGTATGAATTTGAAGAGGGGATTGCTCCCATCCTATTAGTCCTAGACGTTTGAGAGTAGGGTCGTTTGAAAGAGGGGGACGGGAAGTTTATGTTCCACGTTTAAGCAGAACGGGGCCACAGCCCACACAGCAAGGGTTGCGTAAACTTTTTGCAAGACAGATTTTCCGGGCGTCTCATCTCCTTAAGAGGCGATTTAAACTGGCCAGCAAGATCACCTGATTTGGCTCCTTGTGATTTTTTTCTGTGGGGATACCTTAAATTCTTGGTGTACAGCAATCGTCCCAGAACCCTGGAAGCCCTCAAGAACAACATTGCGAGCCAAAATTGCCAAAATTCCTGTGGAAATGTTCGAAAGAGTGCTCAAAACTTAAAATAAAGGCTTAATCAGTGTTTGGAATCTGAGGGAAACCACTTATCTGATACCTTGTTTAAATCTAGGTAAATTTAAATATCCCATGTTATTTAATCAGGAAAAAATTTAAAAAAATTATTTTGTAACATTCTGTGTTTTATTATATTACATTTTCAAATTCATACGTCTGCCGTGCTCCACCCTGTATATATATATATATTTTTTTTATACAATGATATTTTTTGACTTGAACCATAAGTGTAGTTTTGCGGCCTGGTCTCTGGCACAAACAAAGTTCGACCTGTTGTGGCGTAGGCAGGTATGACGAGGCTTGCTGATCGGAAACGCCAATCACAGACAGTCCAGTTTCTATATGTCTACAATTTCCGCAGTCACTCCTCGGGAATGAAGATATTGCGCCTTTTCTACCCCCTTGACCAAGATCCTGTCAAACTGGTTGAGGTTACGCTGAAGTATATCATCGATGTGGTTGTAGTCTATTTCTCCAACGTCCCACGTGAGTCCATGAAAATTTTGGATCAACCAATTGTTTTCCAGGCTTTGAACAGATGTCGAATCCTCGGCGGCTTAAAGATGTACCAGCTAGCGGCTCCACTGCCGGCATCAATGATGCTTAATTCCTTGATTATATATGTGCTACGTGACTTGCCTGTACAGCTACCACAGCTCCTCTTGATATCGCGGAAGCCAACTATATCAACTATAGCACAGTTCAAATGTTATAGTTGTAGCTGAATGCGTTGACTGTACTTGAATGTGCGATGCAACATATTTTTGTACACTCCGAATATCCCCTCCTAAGTCCTTTTCGTAACGATACCCGTGAGGGGATATTGAGTGACGACTTGGTCGTGTAGAATCAGGCAGTAGGCTGTCGTATTTGCCGGCACATTGCTTGCTATTTCAAATTCCACTTTAACATCCACAGATGACGAGATGACTGCATTGACTTGTCTACTACAGTCAATAACCACAAATGGCGCGTTATCAATAAACTCCTCGTAAGTCAACATGGGTTGTGAATCTGTCCGACCATAATAGGACTGTTGAAAATTCGCGTACATATATCATAAAGCCATTCCAGTGATCTTTTTGTAAAATCCCAGTTTAAATAATTGTCGTAAGGGTACCTTTAATTTTCTTCTTTAGCTACCGTAGGTCTATGTACCAAATTTCAGATCTCTAGGTCCCCTAAAAGCTGAGGTAATAGAGTTTTATTAAACCCAAGATGGTGGTTATAATTTAATATGGCGGCCATATGTTGAAGTAAAAGTGTCTTTAATTTTCTTCTTTAGGTACCATAAGTCTATGCACCAAATTAAAAATCTCTAGGTCCACTGGAAGCTTAGATAATAAAGAGTTATTAAATCCAAGATGGCGGTTGTAATTCATAATGGCGGCCATATGTTGAAGTGATAGTACCTTTAATTTTATTTTTTAGCTACCATAAGTCTATGTACCAAATTTCAAATCTCTAGGTCCTCTTGAAGCTGAGATAATAGAATGTGAATAAATCCAATATGGCGGCTTTAATTCAATATGGCGGCCATATTTCGAAATAAAAATGGCCTTACTTTTCTATTTATGGTACACTCTCTATGAACCAAATTTCAAACCTCTATGTCAATGGAAAGTAGGAGAATTAGTGATGAATAAATCCAAGATGGCGGCTATAATTCAATATGGTGGCCATATATCGAAATCAAAATGGCCGCACTTTCCTATTTATGGTACACTCAATCTATGTACCTATGTCTGAAGTGGATTTCTGACTTGGATTTTTTGAAATATGAGGCATAAAAATTTCTCGTTCGTCGGAACGATCACATAGCTTTAGTTACCTTCGGTGAGCTCGGAAGCAAAACTGTATGATTATTATTATGAAGATTGTCACCTCTCACTACCTCTAACAACTTCTAACTACTTTCAAATACCTCTAAACACTTGTATTTACAGTCAAACCCCTGTAACTATTTTCTTACGGTTCTAAATACCTCCAAACACTTATATTTACAGTCAAACCCCTGTAACTATTTTCTTACGGTTCTAAATACCTCCAAACACTTATATTTACAGTCAAACCCCTGTAACTATTTTCTTACGGTTCTAAATACCTCAAAACACTTGTATTTACAGTCAACCCCTGTAACTATTTTCTTACGGTTCTAAATACCTCTAAACACTTGTATTTACAGTCAAACCCCTGTAACTATTTTCTTACGGTTCTAAATACCTCTAAACACTTGTATTTACAGTCAACCCCCTGTAACTATTTTCTTACGGTTCTAAATACCTCTAAACACTTGTATTTACAGTCAAACCCCTGTAACTATTTTCTTACGGTTCTAAATACCTCTAAACACTTGTATTTACAGTCAAACCCCTGTAACTATTTTCTTACGGTTCTAAATACCTCTAAACACTTGTATTTACAGTCAACCCCCTGTAACTATTTTCTTACGGTTCTAAATACCTCTAAACACTTATATTTACAGTCAAACCCCTGTAACTATTTTCTTACGGTTCTAAATACCTCAAAACACTTGTATTTACAGTCAACCCCTGTAACTATTTTCTTACGGTTCTAAATACCTCTAAACACTTGTATTTACAGTCAACCCCCTGTAACTATTTTCTTACGGTTCTAAATACCTCTAAACACTTGTATTTACAGTCAAACCCCTGTAACTATTTTCTTACGGTTCTAAATACCTCTAACCACACCATCAAACATCTCTAAGTACCTATTACCACTTCTAACAACCTCTAACCACCTATTTCCTCTTCTACCTCCCTCTATCATCTTCTAACTTACTCTAACTACAATTAAACGCCTGTAACTACCACTTACTACCTCCAATTACTTCGAACCAACAAACGTTGGATTATTTTTCTTTCCGTGTTTAGGATACTGTTGATATGACCTTGAAAGTGACCTTCACTGCTACAGGAATAATGGAACTTCTTTTTATCTGGATCATTTGCCATTCAAGTCAAACAATAATTATAAAGGTATGTTAATAAACTTTATTTATGCAGGTATTACATATTTAGGCTTTAAAGCTCATTTATCTATTGTGAGCTTTAAAATTTTGTCTTATATTGAACTAATCAAGTTCATAATGATTAGCCACACCAAAAAATGCTGCAATTCAACAAGAGATAATAATTTTTTTGCAACTTCCTTTAGTTGAGATGTGTCGATTCATCTTAGTATCTGAAGTCTTAATGCCGTAAAGCCGTAAAAACAATATGGCCTGGGTGGCTCGGAGGCTAGAGCGCTTGCCGTGCGATAACGAAAGTTAAGCAGCCTCGAGCAGGGTCAGAAGATGGATGGGTGACAGCTTCTGACCACAGCTCTGGGTTCGATTCCCGGACCGGTCTCCCACTCAATGTCCACCCAGCATTATTTAAACAAATGGGAAGCTCCTCGAAAGAGTTGCGCCACCAGGTTTCTGCCTGGAAACCATGATGATGACACTCCTGGTTGTAATACAACCAGGAGGGGAGTCATGGTTAACGAACATATCTTCACACGAGTATGAAGATTTCGGTCTCCAATCCGGGTTTGTTCAATGGGCCCACCCTAGTGCCCTGCGTCTTCGGGTGTAAAAGACCCCCGGAATTTTAAATGAAAATAAAACAGTGACACCACTTTGAAGTGACAGAGATAGCTAAATCCTTTTAATCGGATCTAAACGACCTTAGAGGGTAAAACAACTTTTTTACCAATACTCTGTACATAAATATCGTCTAGTAGTAGTACGATTAAAATAGAAATACAAAATTTCATCATTTTATAAGCAAAAGTTTTTGTGTATTGAAGTTATACACCATATAATAGTTGAGACGGAGGTGTCCGGGGCTTGTAAATTTGTAGAATAGTAGAAAGAACCCCCGACTTTCAATTATAATCATCTTTTTGAACATCATGAACCTATTAATTTATTTAATGGTTTCAAATTCTTTCACTTCCATACAGTCCACTATTAGCTTTAATATTAAATCATTTTTATTAATCAGCTACCTTTTTTTTATTATTTAAGAAATATAAATATCGGCGTTTGTAATAACACAATCCTGTTTTTATTATCATTATGTTTACGGTCTACAGCAGGGTTTCCTAAACTTTGTGTAGCCGCCATGTGTGCCGTGGGATCTAGAATAAAAAATAATAATAAAATCCAAACTAGCGAAGAAATGTTTATATAGTATCTAAAAACAAAAAATTATAAAACATTTTTTTTCTTAAATAGTAAAAATTTTTATCGGTTTCCTCTTGTGCGAATTTAGAAACTTAACACCAACTATGTTAACTTAATTATGTACCTTAACTATGTACCAGGTGTAAATGGTAGAAAATTCATTTTTTGAGAAATAGTTTCTCTTTATAATAATCTTTGTTTGTTTTGAAATGAAGAATTATCATATTAAAAATTCCGTACTATGAAAACTGCACCTAAAAATAAATTTCAATTTTCAAAAATAGCATCAAGAGTAAAGTCGAGTTATTTTTGATTTTTCTAAAATATATATTACTCTTTATAAATTGTTTATTTAATATCCTAGGGTAATTTATGTCATCAAAAAGAAAAAAAAATCGGTCCGAGACAACTCAGACAAACTTTCTCATATGCAAGTTCATAATTACTAAGCCAATGTTTTCCATTTATTAGTTTTTGTAAGTACGTTTAATTATTATTGAAAATTATATCAAAATTTACCATAAAAATAACTTCTCCGGGGCGGGGAATCGAACCCGGGGTCTCTCCGTCCACGTTTTAAGCTATTTCCTCAGGAACTAGATTTTTCCCGGGAAAACTGCTTATATCGTTGGATCCGTATATAAATGGACTACATTTTAGAATGTTTTAATCAAAATCTTCGAAATCGTTTTCGAGAAATATTTCTTTTTCACGTTTTTTCAGAGTTTTTGGGGGGTAGAGCCCCCAAATTTGGAGCTAAAATTCATTTCTCGATTTCGCCTCGGGGTATGATTTTTCTGAACATGTATGCCAAATTTCGTCAAAATCGCCCAGTAGTTTAGGCTACAGGCATCTGCACAGACAGACGACAGACATTTTTTAAAATACACTTTTTTGGAATCAGGGGACCATTTGGACTTTTTTGGAAACGTGTAAATCCATCAAAATCTCAAAATTGAATTTACGCCATCACAATACTTTCTCTTCTGAGAAAGTAAAAAATGGATCAAAAATCACCCCTCTCTACTATATGCCCTAAAAGGTACACATAAAGTTCTAAACTGACATGGTGTTAGCGTCAGTTTGAAAAAGGTTCTATGTCTACCTGATTTGTTTAAGACGATAACTTCACCGGAGTGAATTTGGCTAACCTAGGTGTTGGTAGGAAGACAGTATAAATAAACATGAACTGTAAATTTTTATCCATAGATGGATTTATTTTATAAATATAATACAATGTGATAGTACATAAGGAAAATAATAAATTTGGCTAACAGGAGTAGTGGCCAGTACCCCTGGAGGTCTAAATGAAATAGCTCCTCAACAATAAGACGAACACCCACCCAGGAAGTCACTCCCCTAGCCTGACCTACCCGCGATACAAGGGAGTCCAGATTGTGAGCTCTAACTTCCCGTGACACCAGGTAACGGCGGAGTGTATCGCAGGGTTAACTAGAAACAAAAGAATACAATTAGATAACAGTGAAATAGTAATGGTAAACGGTATATAAATTAGAGATTGAGTGGTAACAGTCTTTGCTACCACAAAACCGCTCAATAGGTAAACGGTATATAAATTAGAGATTGAGTGGTAACAGTCTTTGCTACCACAAAACCGCTCAATAGGTAAACGGTATATAAATTAGAGATTGAGTGGTAACAGTCTTTGCTACCACAAAACCGCTCAATAGGTAAACGGTATATAAATTAGAGATTGAGTGGTAACAGTCTTTGCTACCACAAAACCGCTCAATAGGTAAACGGTATATAAATTAGAGATTGAGTGGTAACAGTCTTTGCTACCACAAAACCGCTCAATAGGTAAACGGTATATAAATTAGAGATTGAGTGGTAACAGTCTTTGCTACCACAAAACCGCTCAATAGGTAAACGGTATATAAATTAGAGATTGAGTGGTAACAGTCTTTGCTACCACAAAACCGCTCAATAGGTAAACGGTATATAAATTAGAGATTGAGTGGTAACAGTCTTTGCTACCACAAAACCGCTCAATAGGTAAACGGTATATAAATTAGAGATTGAGTGGTAACAGTCTTTGCTACCACAAAACCGCTCAATAGGTAAACGGTATATAAATTAGAGATTGAGTGGTAACAGTCTTTGCTACCACAAAACCGCTCAATAGGTAAACGGTATATAAATTAGAGATTGAGTGGTAACAGTATTTGCTACCACAAAACCGCTCAATAGGTAAACGGTATATAAATTAGAGATTGAGTGGTAACAGTCTTTGCTACCACAAAGCCAGTCAATAGGTAAACGGTAGATAAATTAGAGATTGAGTGGTAACAGTCCTTGCTACCACAAAGCCAGTCAATAGGTAAACGGTAGATAAATTAGAGATTGAGTGGTAACAGTCCTTGCTACCACAAAGCCAGTCAATAGGTAAACGGTAGATAAATTAGAGATTGAGTGGTAACAGTATTTGCTACCACAAAGCCAGTTAATAGGTAAACGGTATATAAATTAGAGATTGAGTGGTAACAGTCTTTGCTACCACAAAGCCAGTCAATAGGTAAACGGTAGATAAATTAGAGATTGACTGGCAACAGTATTTGCTACCACAAAGCCAGTCAATAGGTAAACGGTAGATAAATTATAAATTGACTGGCCACAGTCTTTGCTACCACAAAGCCAGTCAATAGGTAAACGGTAGATCAATTAGAGATTGACTGGCAACAGTATTTGCTACCACAAAGCCAGTCAATAGGTAAACGGTAGATCAATTAGAGGTTGACTGGCAACAGTATTTGCTACCACAAAGCCAGTCAATAGGTAAACGGTAGATAAATTATAAATTGACTGGCCACAGTCTTTGCTACCACAAAGCCAGTCAAGAGGTAAACGGTAGATCAATTAGAGATTGACTGGCAACAGTATTTGCTACCACAAAGCCAGTCAATAGGTAAACGGTAGATCAATTAGAGGTTGACTGGCAACAGTATTTGCTACCACAAACCCAGTCAATAGGTAAACGGTAGATAAATTAAAGATTGTACGACAATGCAATGGTGTTGGAGGGTTGGCTTGAGCGCCGTCTCGTGAGACTTACCCACAGCGAGGTTAGATGGTTCCCAAGGTCCCATCTCAACAAGGTAACTCTGGTGTTCTCCTGCCCTTACCCTAAAACCGTACGGTATAAGAGAAGTTCCCGTGGAGGTATTCGTAAGTAAAGTAGTAAAGTAAGACGGTGTGACGCAAGCAAGTTAATTGACCGCTACAGAGTTCCCCACAGTCGGTTTTATGTAAAACAGGCGTGGGTGAACGGATTCAGGAACGTTTTAGCAGCAGTCGGTCCTCAACCAATTCTTTAAATCTTCATAACTTCATAAAGGAACGAGACATTAGGAGTCGGCGTGGTCTTATGAAATCCGAATGAGAAAATTAAAGAGAAAAATCGCCGAAAAAGAACCTGTTACATCATGACAACGATCTGGGTTCACCGGCACTATAAACAAACAACCATTTCCCAAAAAGGGTTGCCGATAACTCAAAGAAAAGTTATAACAAAAAGATACAGAACGGGTCTCAATAATTTAGGAAAGGATAGAGATAATTTCAGGGAGTAATAGGAATTTTAGTACTTTAACTACTGTTAACGAACAGTTGAAAGTGAATTAAAATCAAAAGGAGGGAGATTGAGTGAGGCCGAAATTCAAAGGGCCCAAACGTAAAGTTTAAGACGTGGTACTCCCAGACTTTTTCTAGTACGGCACGGAAGCGCTAGATGGCGTAAGGTGCCTGAAAAGGGATGAACTAATACTAGAAAAGAACCGTTAGATGTCGCTCTAAGTCTGACTAAGCGATACTTTCCTGTCAAAAATATCTACCATAGTACAACTACTGTCCCCAATTCGAAAAAACGATACAAAAAACAAATTTTGAAATAATATTTGTACTTTTTAGGTACAGAGTACATGGTACAACTATATTAACTAGATAAATCTTCGTGTTAGACAAGGCAGAAAAATTGATAAAGAATAGCTTTTCTTAAGCAGTTAAAAATAATTACAATTTATTTTTTGAATAAATTTAGAGATTTGTACTTTATAAATACACAGTAAATGATACAAAAATGTTTGTACGATTAATCTTCGTTTTAGAACAAGCATACATTATTATAGAGAGTAACTTATTTTTGAAAATGATTTTTTTTTTTTAATTTATACGTTTAGGACACCCAAACTGGGGACAGTGAGAGGAGGGTAATTTCTAATATATGTTGCCTAGTTAAGTAGAGCTTAGACTTATACCTATTTAACATACCTATAATAATAATTACAATCTATCATAAACAAAAATTTAATTAAAAAATAAAATGAATAAATAAATAAATATTGTATTATAATCAAAATCATTTATTAAATGGTAGCAAAAAGATAATAATTGCATATTAATTAATAAATAATTTTTTATGTATGTATCTTCAAAATTGTTATTGAGTCACATAATTTAATTAATTTGTAGTAGAATTCCGTCGTAATGCTTAATTTATTCCCGTTTTTTTTTTGTTTTTTTTTTAAATTAATGTTAAGTTCATTTAAGCATTTTTGTTTCGGCAAAATTAAATTAATGTTTCATTTGTTTGGCGTGGACTGCTAGAGCAGTTTTATCTTCTTTTGCTTTCACGTTATTTTCATTTTTTCCTGTTTCCTCAAGTTTATCTGGGTTCTACCGACAGATGGCAGTGCTCGTCGCTTCTCTAATCTCATCCTTCAACTCGTTCCTCTGTAGTGCATTCTTACCAGTAATTTGTGAATTGAAACTGTTTACAGGGAGAGAAGGTTCGTGAAGAGCTATACTTCACTAACTGGTACCACTGGCCTGAAGGAATGAAGAGATCTCTCAGGATAATGTTAGTCAGATCACTTTATCCACCTCATTTTTCAACAGCGTTACTCGATATAAAAGCTGACTACATTACATTCGCAGCGGTAAATCCTTAAGTATTGGTTGCTTTTAATAAATTATATTATTGGTAATAAGAAAAGAGGGAAAATAGAGATAAATGTAACACCCACACAGGGAATTGAACCCCGAATCCTTTGCTTGTCCTCTTGAATTATACTTTAGCATTATTACTAATAGTTGGTGGTTTTGTTATTTCAGGTGGTGAACAGCATCTACTCGTTCGTCAATTTGGTGTACGCTTTAACACAATAAATATCACCTCTACGGAGTCACCATCTTATAATACAATATTCATATATTTTTAATAATTGTATAATCTGTATTTACATTAATACATTAGTAATCTTTTATATTTCTGTATATTATTTTTTTTACATAATAGATGGATATTATTATAGAATAATAAATAATAGGTATTATATTGGTACCTATATAAAAAAAAAAAATATATATAGTAGTAATTATTTATGTTTTTGGGGGTGTTGAATCCGAATTTCAACTTTACCAGCTTTTCGTGGTGTGTTCTGAGAAAAATGCGAAAACGGCGAAAAAAAACGAACGATTTGTTCAGTATTTCGCTTACTGTTTGAAAAATTCGTACTCTTAGAGAAAAATGTGTGTTCAAAAGTAAACTTCATTAAATTGCCGACTATTTATGTGTCTCAAGTTGATTTTGTTAAAAGAACGGATTGGGTGCTAGGGTGCATTATGCTTACGTATAACTACAATTAAAATAAAGCTGTTTCCGTAAAATTAAATGCAACAACTGTGACCAAGTCTACAATGGTGAAACTACGCAAACTCTTGATACCCGATTAAAACAACACAAATATGATATAAAAGCCAGAAATAGACTGATGTCTCAAGATGTTGACGGCTGGATTCCTTCCTACAACTGTAAGCTTTATTCTTTCGTTTCTCTTTAATTCCTGTAATGAAATTAGTAGCGGTCTAGTTTTTGCTTATCGGCTTTTCAACTCGATTATCTATTACAGGTGTTTGTTTCGTAAGCCGATGGGGGTGCTGACGCCGTTAGCCAGCGTGTTACATCTTATCTTGATGTATTTCTCTCTGTGAGACACTACACTTTACCGTACCGGTAATTAATGTTTAGCTTGAAGCTTAATTCTTACGTATTGAAGTATGTCTGATAGAATTTTTCGCTTCCAGTTTCGAGGTTGGGGGCGAGAGTCTGTAAGCTAGACATCCTATGTTGGACCTGTTAGAATATTTTATTCTTTAAAAAACAATTTTGAAAAAAAAAAAAAAAAAAACTGTACATATTATTTTTGTGTTGATGTCAGTTGTCATCTTTTGACTTGACTTGAAAAACTCTGTGAAATAAATAATTTAGTTGATTTAATTCGTTTAAAAAAGATTCTCCCTTTTTCGTTAGTTATAAACGTTTATTGAAATTATTATTGTTACTACAATAGGTTATGGTCTCACCCGCATTCCTAGTTTAACTTTCGGTTTCGGTTTTTTTTTTTTAACTTTTTTCTTATTCGGTCTGTGTCAAAATTTCGAAAATGGAAATTACTAAAATCCAAATTGGAAATTTAGAAGGTAATTCGAACTGGTCTACATGGAAGTTCTACATGGAAGTTCAAAGTGAGTATTCTGTTAAGGAGCATCTGCGGAGCTATGGAAATACTTGAAGGTAGCTCTCAGAGACCGACAGAACCAACTGACTCTGCAGGGGCTGAATTGAAGGCTAAATATAAGTTAGATTTTGCAGCGTTCAACAAGGCAGAGTGCTCGGCACTTCTTTTACTTACGACCAACATAAGTGAGGACACATTGAAAAAAGTTATGAGGTTTGCTACAGCTCGGGATGTATGGCTTGAACTTTACAGGTTATACTACGGGGTGTCAGAAGACAAAGCATACGACCTCAATATGCAGTTCTTCAGTTACTAGAGAGAACCTGGTGATGACATCGCAAGTCACATGTCAAGATTGAAGAATATCTGGAACGATCTTAAGAAAGAAGTAAATAAAGACGAGCCGAGCAGTAAGTATGACTTACCCGATCTTTTACTGATCTGTAAGATTTTAGAAACACTTCCAGAAGATTATTTTTCTTTTCGGTCGAGTTGGATGTTAATGGCAAGACAAGAGAGAACCGTGGAGAATTTAACGAATCAACTGTGCGGGTTTGAGAGGGCACTAAAAAGCAGAGTTGACAGCAGTACTAATGACAGTCAGGAGGCACTGGTTACAGCAAGAAGAGAGTAACAGCAGTGTGCAAGTAAGAAGGCTTTCAAGAAAACGTCTAATTCAGGTTTACGGTGTCATTATTGTTCTTTACCAGGACATAAGGTGAAGCAGTGTGCGCAGTGGAAGGCTGTTGGAAGAACAGTAAAGCCTGCGAAATTCGTTACTACAAGAAAGCCAGGTAACTCTAGTGTAAGCCAGTCTCTTAGCACTGAAACATCTGAAATATTTACCCTAGAAGATTCAGATAACTGGTATGCTGACAATGGTGCTACAAACCACATCACCAATCGGAGGGACCTTTTTAAATCATTTACACCGTTCACAGGGTAGCATAATGTAATGACGGCTAATGGAGATTGTGTAGAAGCAGTAGGGAAAGGCACAATTAAAGTAATATCACAAGTTTTAGGTCGTAGCTCTAAAATTGATCTAGAGGATGTGTGGTATGTTCCAAACATTAGAAAAAACATATTTTCTGTTTTATCGTCTCAAGATAAACACAAGAATAGCCAGTTTATTTCAACACCAGAAAGTTGTCAATTAAAAATCAAAGGAAGAGTAGTAGTTACGGGTCAACGGAAAAGATTCGGTGGACTCTTCAAACTTAATCTAACAAATGTCCAACCAAAATCAGTACAGATCAACTCGTTACTTCAACTTTATCATGAGCGCCTAGGTCATCAAAATAAGCGTCATATAAAGTCAACCGTCGAGAGGGAACTAGGAGTAAAACCGAAACTTGACAGTGAATTATGTGAAGGTTATATTTACGGAAAGGCTCACAGATTGAAATTTGGAACTAGAGAACGAGCAACGGAACCAGGTGAACTGATTCACACAGACGTTTGCGGACCATTTCTTCAATCTTTATCCAGGTATAAATACTTTGTACTTTTCAAAGACGATTACAGTGGCTTTAGGTACATTTATTTTATTAGGGAGAAGTCAGAAGTTCCAGAGAAGTTGAAAGAGATGCTAGCTGAAGTTGAGGTAGAAGGACATGTTGTGAAAGAGGTTTTAAGTGACAATGGTGAGGAGTTTGATAAAGAAACATCTTAAGGACCCGAGGTATAAAGTATAGATTAACCATGCCCTATACACCGGAGCAAAACGGTTGCAGTGAACGTGAAAATAGATTCGTAGTCGAAACAGCACGGGCTCTAATGCATTCACGCGGAGGTATTCCTTAGGGCTTATGGGCGGAAATGATTAATACGGCTTGCTACATCCTAAACCGTACTGGACCGTCCAGGGTAGAAGGAAAATCACCACAGGAGTTATGAACAGGTAAGAAGCCAAATCTAAAACATCTTAGAATTATAGGATCTACATGCTATGCTCAAAGGCAAAGAGGAAAAAGATGGACAAGAAAGCATATAAAGGAATGTTAGTTGGTTATGATAACGATGAAGGAAATCGTATTTGGTGCAAAGAAAACAACAGACTCATTAGATCAAGGGATGTAAAATTTTATGAGGAACCTCTTGTTCGCTATCAAGACATCGATCTATCAGTTATAGGTGAATCATGTGAACCTGATGGTAATAATCGTATCCTGTCTGAAAAGAGTGAGAAGCCAGAAACGTCGGTCACTGGAAAAGCGGAAGAGCCGAAGGACGTTATCTTAGATGACAGTGAATCCATTTAATTAGGGGAGAGAAAAGAGGAAAGGTGGGGTGATAGACTTCGTGACCGAAGTACCTTGCAGCGGCCCGAAAAATTCAAAGATTATGTCATGCTAGTGGCTGTGTGGACTTGATGGAACCAACAACATTTTTAGAGGCTACAACAGGTGACGGAAAGAAGCATTGGCTGGAAGCTATGAAAAATGAAATTCACTTCAAGAAAATAAAACTTGGGTTTTACAAGATTTACCTAAAGAAACGAAACCTATTTCGTGTAGATGGGTTTACAAAGTAAAGACCAATCCTGATGGTACAATTGACAAGTTTAAGGCAAGACTGGTAATTAGAGGGTTTACACAAAAGAAAGGTGTAGATTATCAAGAAACCTTTAGCCCAGTTGCCAAGGCAGGTACCATCAGAGCAGTGGTAAGTGTGGCAGCTAGTGAAGGCATGTCACTTACACAAATTGATGTTTCAACCGTATTTCTTTACGGTGAGTTAAATGAGGAAATCTTCATGAAACAGCCCGAGGGATTTGACGATGGGTCAGGTCGAGTGTGTCGCTTAACCAGGAGTTTGTATGGACTCAAGCAAGCACCTCGATGTTGGAACAAAAGGATCAGCGACCATCTGTTAAAGTTAGGCTTCTAACGAAGAGAAGCAGATCCCTGACTGTTCATTAGGAAGAGAGGATCAAAGAAACTGATTCTAGCTCTTTATGTAGACGATGGCCTCATAGCTTCTACCGATAATGAAACTGTTAATGATTTCTTGGAAGAGCTGATATATCGCTCGCAACAATATTGAAAAGTACGATCTTTGTACAAGTCGAAGTATTCCTCGTCTGTTGCTGGGTTAGTGGAGACGTTCATACGTTCACCTAGCTGCAGTTTGTACATGGCTAGAGCATCCTCGTGCAGGGACATGATGGAATGTATCAGTGAATCGTATTCATTCAATATTGCTTAGCATATTAAAAAATACAACGGCACACTGGCAATAACAAACGAACAGAAGAAATGAACGGCGTATATTTCAAATACATACGCTGCTGCATATCCCAGTGCGGTATTAGTTTTAATACAAACAAAGGAAATGGAAAGCTGTAGGCCTGACCGTTTAACATATAATCAGACACAGGTATGGAAACCAGGAAACAAGCCCAGGTAGTCCATATTAGAGGCGCCCAGTACACACGAATAACTTTAAAAAGTACCTCTTCTAAGGAGAATTGATTTTGTAGCCGTGGTTTCGAGTCGAAAATAATAATAATTCGATGCAAAACACTCGTTAATTCAAATCGACGGAGGAACATATCTATGTGTACGGTCAAATACATCGAAATACATAGCTGCAGTGAAGTTAAAGAAAACACTAAGTGATGTGATATCTACTTCCTTGAACATTAGCGTGCATATAAACAATATGATGAACACAACGACTACAAGATAAAACGAAATATTATAGCAGACGAGTTGAATCACGTGATCTGGATCTAATTTCCAAAAGTAACCACCGACAGCCATGTAAAGCGGTCCGATCTTACTATCGAGCCAGTCAAACAAACGTTTGTCATTAGCCGGAAATCCACTCTCAAAGCGACGCGTAATTTACCACTCAGTGCAATTCGAAAATCTCGAAACATTGCAAAAATATAGTGTCATACTCAGGCACTACTGAACCTACCGTCTTTCCTTTTGTATCTCGTGTCCTCACAATAGCGATATTTCCTTTTGTATCTCGTATCCTCACAACAGCGATATTTCCTTTTGTATCTCGTGTCCTCACAACAGCTATATTTCCTTTTGTATCTCGTATCCTCACAACAGCGATATTTCCTTTTGTATCTCGTGTCCTCACAACAGCGATATTTCCTTTTGTATCTCGTGTCCTCACAACAGCGATATTTCCTTTTGTATCTCGTGTCCTCAAAACAGCGATATTTCCTTTTGTATCTCGTATCCTCACAACAGCGATATTTCCTTTTGTATCTCGTGTCCTCGCAATAGCGATATTTCCTTTTGTATCTCGTGACCTCGCAATAGCGATATTTCCTTTTGTATCTCGTGTCCTCGCAATATCGATATTTCCTTTTGTATCTCGTGTCCTCACGACAGCGATATTTCCTTTTGTATCTCGTGTCCTCACGACAGCGATATTTCCTTTTGTATCTCGTGTCCTCACGACAGCGATATTTCCTTTTGTATCTCGTGTCCTCAAAACAGCGATATTCCCTTCTCATTATTTAGCAGTAGCTGTTTACTTTCCCATATTAATACACAGAAATAATAATTATCCAGAATTAACTACTATTATATTACAATTCAGTTTTATACATTATTAGTGTTTTGTATTTGATAAAAAGAAGTTGGGAGAATTATTAGACATGAACCATATAATTACAGTATTTATACGGTTATAAAATTCCATGACAAGAAAATAGGTTTGTTATGGTCGTGATGTATTATTAATTTCCGACTATTAGCAGAGCGTGTTTGATAATTGCAGGTAATGAGTAATTCAGTAAGATTGCTCAGTAAGAATCTCATGTTGCCATAAATTAAATCGGTAAGCACGCCATTTTGTCTCGACTGTCATTACAATATATGTAAAATATTATAAATTTATTTAGCGAGAGCATTGATATAATAATTTGTAATTTATACAAACAAAAATAGACTGCCAAATAGTGTGGCATATAGCTTCCTCGCATCCAATCATGTACTTTATTGTTATACTAACATAAATATTATTGTTATATTGTTTATTGTGTAAAAGCTAATAACACTTTTAGCGATCTTTAACACTTCATAGCGATGTCGCTGTTGGTTTTACTAAAAAATTGTATTTGAAAAAAATGTTTACCTCATTGAATAGAGGAAGTTTGATTTTTTCCCGACCTAAAATTCCAATTTAAAATTTGAAGTTCACGTTTACGCGAGCGTTACACGTGAACGCTTCGACGGATTACGTTATCCAACTTATCCTGGGCATTGATAAAATGAACATGTCTACCAAATTTCATCAAAATCGGTTGACATTTACTCAAGTTAGGATTCGCGGACACACAGACCGACAGACAGACAGACACGAGACCCAAAATGTTTCCTAATGTCTGAAACGGATTTCTGTCTTGGAATTTTTAAAATCGGAGACATAACATTTTTTTGTTGTCAAAAGTGAACACAATGCTTTCGTCACCTTGTAAGCTTGGAAGCAATAACAATTTGTAAATACTTCAATTGATAACAGATAAAGGAAAGAAATTCTTAATAAAATTAACTAAGTTTGAATATATATATATATATATATATATATAGACAAATTCACCTCTTTAGCGAACATGCCTCCGTAGCGGCCTGATCGCTAGGGAGGTAAATATGTCTACAACCCGAAAACTGAAAAAAGTTTTTTCATTTGGCCTCTAGGGAGGTGTAAGAAATATGCCTCCGTAGCGGCCAATAATATACAAATCTCTCAAAAGGCCAATTTTATACAAAAACACCTTCGTAGAGTCCATACCTCTTTTAAGGCCAAAATTATGTAAAACCATAACTCCGACCATAACTCCGTTAAAGCCAAAAAAAAAAATGTAAAAATACCTCCTAAGAGACCATTCTTATTTGGAGGCAATTGCTTGTTTCTTGATTGCTTCTTATTTAATTATTGTGACAGTTATTTCATTATGAGCTTATGTATGCACAAAAGTATACATTATGGTTGTAAACATTGCACAGTAATGTATTTTATCTTCGATTGATACGAAATATAAACATTTTATCTCTGTTTAGATGCGTAGAAAGTGATATTTTTCGTAGTTATATTCATTGCGCATTCGTGTTTCACAATCGTGCGACAAGGTGAAGAATTCTTCACCTTATCGCACGATTTGCGGTGTTTGTTTACATTTAACAAAACTAATTTGCTGTTATTGTTTGATTAAAGTAACGGTTTGTATAAAGTGTTTTGTGTATATTTAATGATTTTTTTGTATATATTATTAAAATCCAACAATCGTAGATAAAGTACGGTACGCAACTCGTGGGAAAACTGCATTTTGCATTGCTCGTGTAGTTTTACTACCATCGCTGTCGCTCGGGTGTTAACTCCACACTCGCATGCAAGATGCTACTTTCCGCACTAGACGCGTAGTGTACAATTCCTTTTTTTATATTTATGATACTACTGCAAAAACATCAATGAACTAACCTAGTATAGCTTTGACCCTAAGTTATTATTTCATTTAAACAAATATAATCTGTAGCTGCTGTTAGGTGTTAAAGCATTATTTAATTTTTTTAATATTCGGAATAAGTAAATAAATAGTTTTGAGTTAATATGACATATCACTTTTTGAAACCATTAAAGATTTATGGCTTAGCTGAAGCAGGGAAACATATCTAACTGCTTTTTTTCTGCTCCTCAAATCCAATGATCAATTTTTTATTTTTATAACAGAATCAATTTGTTCCACTTGACTTAATTATTAATTCATTAACTAAGGAAAAATATCTGCCAAATAACTAACTTGGGATAACCAAATATTATTATCAAAATAAATTGCCCGTGTAGATTTACCATCCTTAGGGTTGGACAACCCATCTTAAAATTCTAATCATAACGGGCGCCTTCCCTATTAAACTTGGAAAGCTGAAATTTTGTACAGATACTCTATTGGACATTTCAAGGGGTTGGCTGTCTTTACTTTCTCATATAAACTACATATACTCTACATATTATATTACTAAATATACTAAAGAGAAAGTATTGTGATTGCAAAAATTCGATTTGGAGATTTTGATGGATTAACACGTTTTGAAGCCCCCTCAGTCCAAAAAAGTTGTTTTTAAAAAATGTCTGTCGTTTGGTTGTGCAGACGCTTTGAGCCTAAACTACTGGGCCGATTTTTACGAAATTTGGGATACATGCGCAGAAAAAATCATACTCTGAATTCTTACTCCAAATTTAGGGGAGCTACCCCCAAAAACGAGGAAAAAAATATTTCTCGAAAACTGTTCCGACGATTTTGATTAAAATTCTAAAACGCAGTCTTTTTAAATACGAAACTAACGATGTAAGCTGTTTTCCCGGGAATAATCTATTTCCTGAGAAAATAGCTTTAAAAGTGGACAGAGAGAGGCCGGGTTCGATTCCCCACCGAGGAGAAGTTATTTGCATGATAACTTTGATAAAATGTTTAATAATAATTAAATTTACAGACGAACACTAATCAATAGAAAACACTGGACTAAGTAATTATGAACGCTTATATGAGAAAGTTCTCCGAGTTGTCTCGGACCGATTTCTAAACTTTTGATGTCATGCTTGGAAACCATTATTTACTCTTCGTAAAGAAATAACTAAAGGGCATCCCTTCTGCTGGTCTAATTGTACATAAAAAATGTCACCAAATGTTAAGCGATTCATAATAAAATAATTGTACGCGCTAAAGGTTTTAAGTTTTAAGATTATTTTTATTTGTTGAATAAAGGGGAGTGGTTTTGACGTCACTTACTAGTTCATAGTAGGGAAAGGGAAGAAAGCACACACACGCTAACATGGAAGGAGGGAGGTAGATAAGACTTAACACCGACTAGACCTCGAGTTCAGACATACTGACTGCCAGCTCATTCTTTCATTTCTTTATTTCTTAATAGATATAATAAACACCCAGTCTACACAAATTTTGAGTTGGCTCCTTTTCTCCCCCTAGCTCTATATTTTGTTACTTGTCTAGTCTTGTCATATTTATCCTTTATGTCCTCTTAGAGATGGTTAGAGAATAAAAATTAAGGAGAAAAAACTGTATTTGAAGTCTATATAAACTTGATTTGAAATATAGGTATACAGTAACCTTTTATTATAGGGCGTTTAAAGCGCTACCTTTCTTGCTTTTCTTTCAGCAAATGAGTTTATTGCATCATCGTAATCAATAGAACTAACTACATCACTCTCAATAGATAATATTGAAAGGTTTGAGAGTCTTTCTTAACTCATCGAACTTCTTAAATAGTTTTTAATAAACTTCAATTTGCTGAAGCTTCTTTCACATTCACTTAAAAAATGAAAAGAAAATTGGTAGAGAAAACGAAGTTAAGGGTGGCCTACATCAGATTAGACAAGATAACTGAAATTATAATATACATATTATTAAGAATTATATTTCACCTAAGTTTTTATTATTTTTCCTTTATTTATCACTTTATTTTTTCCCCTAGTTTTGCCGCCCCCCGGGCGTGCCGGCCAGGGCGCTTCTATATTCTTTATTTCAAAGTTCCAATTAAGTTATAGAACACAAAAATAGTCTTCCTTAATCTGTTGTCTCGAAATCAATGAACCTGACATTTTCTAATTAAATAAACTCATTTGAAATACTTGTTAATTCATCTAGCTAGAGTGGATAAAATGGGGAGTTGCTTTTGTATATCCTCCGATGGAGGATATACAAAAGCACGCCTACGCGGCGATTTATATGTTTGTTATGTTTTTGTTAAAAGTATATCGTATATTTTTACACTATATTCTTTCAAATAGCTCAGCACGAATTAATATCCTTCATACAAGGTTTGATCTAGGTTTCTTCTATGCTATAAGCTTTTCTTGTTTTAGCCATTTTATCTAATGCAGCTATAAAGTAACATTTTAAATAATATTTTTGAATTCGCTTCGCTGTCACATAGAAAATTTGAGAGATTTTCCTTTCAACTTTGGGGGATTAGTTTTTAAGTGCCTTGATAATTTATTAATTTTTAATGATATCTTTGCCAACATATTGCTGCAAATTACACATTGGGGTAAAAAATCTATTCCTAACTAATTAAACTTAATAAACTATTAGGACATGGTTTCTGTAGTCAATTAAACGTAAGATAGGAATAATTCCTGAAATCATGTTGGTGAGCTAATATAATTATCCTTTGTCGGAAGTTAAAAGAATTGTGATTAAAGCTTCTAGGAAGTGATATTACTCCACGATGCAATTTATCTTTTCTCAATAAGGTTAAAATACCGACATTAAATACTTTGTTCGTAATTTACATTGCACTTATTTATATTTATATTTGTTTGAATAATTTAAAGATTTTTGTGACCCTATCTATATTGGGGATTGGGGCATGCCCATAGGGTTGGGAAACCTGGTCACTCTTAACTCTATACTAACTTTTCTTGATTCATGGTCGATCTGAGGTAATTAAATAATTTGACGTTTAAAAAAACTTGTTTCTCCTAATGCAACCGACACTAGGAGAGTCAGCGCGATGCTTAGTCTTACTTTTTATACATTTGGGAATTTTTTTATTAGGTTATTTAATGTTGTAATTTAAAATTTCCTTTCGTTCCTTTAAGTCTTCTTTGAAGAGAGACAATAAATCTTGATATAACAGAATTCTGTCTTTACGATCTCTATCCACTAGACAAGTCGGAGCAAGGCTTTCTCCTTCACCCGGTGCAAGAATGGTGTTTGGTGCTAACACAGATTTATTTTTAGTATTACCAAAATCGAGAACGCGACTTGCACCTATTAAAATGGATTACATATAACATTTAAGATTTTGTTACATCAAAATAGTCGGAACTGTTTTCGGATTTTTTTTTTTTTTTTTTTTTTTTAGATTTGGGGAATAGCACCCTTAAATTTAATCATATACTAATTGCTCCATTTCCTCCAAATTTCGTTAATATCGATTGATCTTTACTCAAGTTATCGTCAGACATCGGACCGTCACTCACTAAAGAGTCACAGACAGACAGGAAACGGTACATTTTCTATTTAACCGTAGAAAGCTCAAGCTTTTACATCACTACATATTTTAAATTTAGCTGCAAAAAAATTGTGTCCTATGCTTTTTTACTGCAGGAATAATACTGTTAGGCCTGAGCAAATAAAATGAGGTGAAAGTAGAAAATTATGGATTCTTGTTAGATCTTAACAAATTTTCGAAGTCAAGCAGATTAATATGATTTAACTTTTTAGGAGATAAAGTACCCACTTTATCTCTTAAGTAGATATTGACTCAGCGGTAAGAGTATTTACGGATTTTTTTGTTGTCTAGTTTTTTTTTTTTATTTTTTATTTTTTTTATATAGAGTAGTCCTAACGCTAAATTTGATGGATTTTCTCATTTTAAGGTTCCCTGAATCAAAAAAGTGTTTGCCTGTAATCTTTAGTCTGTGCAGACGCGCCTAAAATACTGGTCCGATTTCAATGAAATTTGGCATACATTTTCTTAAAAATCATACCCCCAAAATAATTATTTTAGCTCAAAATTTGGGGTGCACCTATTCCGTTTTTTACACAGGAAAAATCTAGTTTACGAGATATTGATGAAAATAAATTTAATGAAAATGAAAATGGGAAACGCATTCTAAATAAAATGTAATGGCAACATTGGCTAAAAATTGTAAGCCGAGTTTAAATTTTTGTAGCGACACGGTAAGCGATTTTTTTACAATATGAAATACTAAGATATGTAATATACAGTTTTTGTTACGAAACAGGACCAATTTTTTTTTAACAATATAAAATCCAAAGACCTAAAAGAATTATTGTAAATATATTACTACAGATACGCTTAGCCGCTTGGCAGACACTAAAAATAAAGAGTACTCGAATAATGAGCTGTTTAGATTAATTATTTAGACTATATCTGACTTAAATTTTTAAAATTATTTCGGCTAACCAGGGACAAAGATCAGCTATTCTGTACCGAATGACTAAAAATGTATCCAGATAAACAAATACATCATTTAGATTATCTATTTTGTTATTTTGTAGATTATTGTGCTACAAGTGTATGCTATTTATAGTAGGGCAATATTTTTTTAACTAGGTATGTATAACAGAACCCCAAAATATTTCGAATATTCATATTATAGTGTATAATTTGTATTATACTATATAATATAGGTATTAATATATTTTTAGATTAAATGATATTTCTGTGCATTTGCAGAAAAGAGCAACATTATTAAAGAAAACAATAAAGTTCTAAGAATGATGGTGTTAAAAACAGTAAGACTCAGTTTCTTGTTGTTGTTGTTAAATGCAAAAAAGAGAGAGGAACCCGATCTTATCAAAGGGTTTCCCTGAATAGTTTTACTAGGACCGACGATGAGTTCCTCATTCACCCTAGAGATTCCGGAATGCGATTCCCAAATCGAAGATTCTAACTTCTACAGTTTGTCGAAAGTAACCCACAGATAGCCCCAAATTAATTTGGACCGTCTGCGCTCTTTCATTTTTGCTAAATTCATAATTAAATTCAAGTAAAATAGACTCAATTGGTGTGGCACATAGCTTTCTCGCATCCTATCACGTATTTTATTGATTTTTACTACGTTTTTATTATTAGCTTGCTTGCTTGTTTGTTTGTTTGTGTGTCCAGTACAAATCTTGCAATCGATTTTTAACTAACTGCCCGAGTAGCTAGACATTTGAAACTTTTAGAATAGCTCAGAACACGATGACAATGCATTATTTTAATAATTTTAGCCATCTTTCAGCAGAATTTAATTAGTTTTTAGCAAATTTTGCTGTTTGAAAAATTAGCTGATGAATTTATCAGAAGTAAAAGAGCGCAGACGGTTCAAATTAATCTGGGGCTATCTGCGAGTTACTTCTGATAAACTATAAAAGTTTCATACAAATCAGATGATATGTACTTATGAAGCTATAAGTGTAAATATATGTAAGTTTGTACATGTATGTTGTGCATTCTCTTTTTCTTTTTTATTGGTGGAATATTGTTTTTCTTAAGTCTCTAAAATCAAATTGCTCCAGGTAAATTTTACGAGTTTTGTTTCTGTGTATTACACATCCTAATGATTTCTTCATTGAATCTCTGTCTTTATATTTATTTTAGAGATCGCTCAGAAAATCTTCAATAGATGGTGAAGTTTTTATCAACTGGTTAAATAAAGTTAATAAAACGATAAAGGCGGCTCAAAACTCTCAGAGAAACGTTTTGCCGTTATTCTCGGCCAATATGCTCGAGAACAAGAGAGGCAAGAATATTCTTTTGCCATTTCGCGTTTCCAATTAATAAAATAACCATGAAGATTTTATTCACCTCTAACCACCTAGAGTCCAATTTAATTATTTCTTTACTTTAACTTACAATTTTTAATTTTTCGACGCCAAAGAAGCTGATTGCTGATAAATGTGATCAACTCATTAAGTAATAGTAATAATTGAAGCGAGCGTAAGCGAGCTTCTTACATTCAACAAACTATGCATCTTGTCTGTCTGTCTGTCAGTAACGTTCACGCGTGTTACGATAACTTGAGTAAAAGTAGACCGATTTAGTTGAAATTTGGTATACATGATCCTCTTACTAATACTCAGGCTAAGTTCGTTGGACAGCGCGATCCGTCCAAGAGTTCGCGCGCAACGCTCGCGTAAACGAGAGGTTCAAAAATTATATTGGAATTTCAGGACGGGAAAAGATTCTATCATCATCTATTCGATGAGACGAACATTTTTTACAAATAACATTTTTTAGTAAAACCAACAGCGACACCGCTATGAATTAATAAAGATCGCTAAAACTATTAAAGCGGACCTAAACGTTTATAATAGAGAAAACAACCTTTTCACCGATAACTTACGTTCTAACGTAACGATTTTAATAAAACTTCATATACACCATCTAATGCACAATTAAAACACGCATGCAAAATTTCAATTTGATACATGCAGTAGTTTTTTTGTAGCAAAGAAATACATTTTATAATAATTGAAAAAGAGAAGTTTGGTTAGAGGAATAGTAACAATGCGGGGTGGTTCCCTTACTAATAGCCGCTGTACTACTATCATACCCTATATCTATCAACTCATCATGATTCATGATTATCTATTTTTTCAATATTCAATACATATTTATTACTATACGCTCGCTTCAATGATAGAGCCACGCGATGCCTAGTTGAAGCGAGCGTAAGCGAGCTTCTTACATTCAACAAACTATGCAACTTGTCTGTCTGTCTGTCTGTCTGTCTGTCTGTCTGTCAGTAACGTTTACGCGTGTGACGATAACTTGAGTAAAAGGTGACCGATTTAGTTGAAATTTGGTATACATGATCCTCTTACTAATACTCAGGCTAAGTTCGTTGGACAGCGTGATCCGTCCAAGAGTTCGCGCGCAATGCTCGCGTAAACGTGAGCTTCAAATTTAAAATTGGAATTTCAGGACGGGAAAAAATTCTATCATCACCTATTCGATGAGACGAACATTTTTTTACAAATAACATTTTTTAGTAAAACCAACAACGACACTGCTATGAATTAATAAAGATCGCTAAAACTATTAAAGCGGACCTAAACGTTTAAAATAGAGAAAACAACCTTTTTACCGATAACTTACGTTCTAACGTAACGATTTTAATAAAACTTCATATACACCATCTAATGCACAATTAAAACACGCATGCAAAATTTCAATTTGATACATGCAGTAGTTTTTTTGTAGCAAAGAAATACATTTTATAATAATTGAAAAAGAGAAGTTTGGTTAGAGGAATAGTAACAATGCGGGGTGGTTCCCTTACTAATAGCCGCTGTACTACTATCATACCCTATATCTATCAACTCATCATGATTCATGATTATCTATTTTTTCAATATTCAATACATATTTATTACTATACGCTCGCTTCAATGATAGAGCCACGCGATGCCTAGTTGAAGCGAGCGTAAGCGAGCTTCTTACATTCAACAAACTATGCAACTTGTCTGTCTGTCTGTCTGTCTGTCTGTCTGTCTGTCAGTAACGTTTACGCGTGTGACGATAACTTGAGTAAAAGGTGACCGATTTAGTTGAATTTTGGTATACATGATCCTCTTACTAATACTCAGGCTAAGTTCGTTGGACAGCGTGATCCGTCCAAGAGTTCGCGCGCAATGCTCGCGTAAACGTGAGCTTCAAATTTAAAATTGGAATTTCAGGACGGGAAAAAATTCTATCATCACCTATTCGATGAGACGAACATTTTTTTACAAATAACATTTTTTAGTAAAACCAACAACGACACTGCTATGAATTAATAAAGATCGCTAAAACTATTAAAGCGGACCTAAACGTTTAAAATAGAGAAAACAACCTTTTTACCGATAACTTACGTTCTAACGTAACGATTTTAATAAAACTTCATATACACCATCTAATGCACAATTAAAACACGCATGCAAAATTTCAATTTGATACATGCAGTAGTTTTTTTGTAGCAAAGAAATACATTTTATAATAATTGAAAAAGAGAAGTTTGGTTAGAGGAATAGTAAGAATGCGGGGTGGTTCCCTTACTACTAGCCGCTGTACTACTACCAGACCCATTATCTATCAACTCATCATGATTCACGATAATTTATTTTTTCAATATTCAATACATATTTATTACTATACGCTCGCTTCAATGATAGAGCCACGCGATGCCTAGTTTGTAGCAAAGAGATACATTTTACAATAATTGAAAAGGAGATGTGTGGTTAGAGGAATAGTAAGATTCCCTTAATACTAGCCGCTGTACTACTACTACACCCATTATCTATCAACTCATCATGATTCATGATTATCTATTTTTTCAATATTCAATACATATTAATTACTATACACTCGCTTCAATGATAGAGCCACGCGATGCCTAGTAAATAATAGAAAAATGATAAGATGTGACAAGTAAAAGATATTACTTGCATATTATTATTTGCATATAGATATATCTTAACATGTACCTACTTGCACTTACACATACTAATGTCTACATTTTTATAGGATTTATTGAATAGCAAATTTATACTAGTAGTCAATAGACGACAAACAATTGGGTATCTCGTGTGTTATCTAGCGTTGGGACAACCGACTAGAAAAAACAACCGAATGAATAAGTCGATTCGGGAAAAAACAGTCGACATCGTTTTCATTCGAATGAAAAAATATAGACTGAGACTGAATCCAGTCGACTTTTTCATTCGAATGTTTCATTCGGATGTTTTTTGGTTTTAGGTAGGGGAAAGGAACGACGGTGAAGGGCTCAGAGCGGAGGAGGGGTGAGATGGCGCATGACACTCGTTATCTCGTTATACACACGTCTACATATACACGTCCGAATTACAACTAATACAAATCCAAACTATAGACTGATATCATTCGAATGAAAACTAGATATCCACAACCGAATGAATGAATATTTTAAAACAACCGTTTAGTCGACTTTTTTCAATCGATTGGTTCCCAACGCTAGTGTTATCAGCTATTTTTGGATAATAAGTTTTGTTTTCGTATAATGGAAAAAAAACTATAAAAGAAGTAGTAGGGAGATAAACAAAATCATAATAGAACGTGGTGGCGGTGTCATGAAAGATTACGAGTTAAAAGGGTAACAAACTTTCTTAGAACACAGGAATAGACTTAAGCTTTTTCGATGAGAATCAGAGTTTTGTGATTTATTATTATTAATCTTTAATTATTTTTTTTATACCATAAAGAATTTTTTTTAACTAAATTAATATATAATGATATGGGTAATTATTATGACCTACTATCCAAATTTCATTTAAGTCAGACGAGCAGTTTTTAAGATAATATGTTGCCACCAACGTTCACCAACGTTAACAAGCAACGTTCACAAAAAGTTTTGACAGACCAACAGGGCTGATATTATTGATTTTGAAAACATTAATATTTCGGTCTTCGGAACGATCACAATGCTTTCGATACCTTTTTAAGCTCGGAAGAAAAAAAAATATACAGTATGTCCACGGATGGAGTTGCCTATGGTGTAAATGCAAAAAAAAAAAATTTCGATAAAAGTCATTCTTTAAAAAAGCTCCTGCATCTTTTCAAATGAAGATTTAGTATATTAAAAAATTTGTATAATGTACCCTGTGCCCAAAAACAGCAATTTTTGAAAATGGGTACAAGAGGTAAGTAGGGTTAATATTGATTTTATAAGAAAAAAGTATTCTTTATAAAAAATTTTATTTGCCCTTCTTAAATAATTTTTGTTATAAAAAAGCTAAAAAACGGATGCCCAAATTTACCCCCTCCCCTCCCTTTCAACAGTGTCCCGATATCCCCTTAAACCATAGTGTCCACACAATGTCGTTATTAATAGTTTTATAAAAATACCCTAAATACAGTTGTTATGTAGTCCAGGCAAATTAGTAAAAAAAAACAGCAAATGGAGGAAATAATTGAACGAGCGTAGTGAGTTCTTCATTTCAGAGACTTGTGCTTTGAAATGTTTGTCTAACGATAACTGGAGTAAAAATTGATCAATTTCAGCGAAATTTGGCTCATAGATGCATTTCAGCATTTTTGAGAACTGTATAGTTTTTGAAAATTCCTCACTAAACATTTTTAAGATGGCGGCCAATATGGGGTGGCGGGTTTTAGCCGGCATAATGTGTTATACATCGTTTTGAAGGTCTTTTAGAGAAAGAAAAGAATATGTAACTAATCAAATTTCACACTTCATATTTTCAAGATGCGGCCAATATGGCGGACGACTAAAACAAAGTATTAGTCAGCTTAAAGTATTATACATCGTTTTAAAGGCCTTTAAGAGGAGGAAAATAATATTTAACTGATAAAATTTCACATTTCATACTTTCAAGATGGCGGACGACTAAACAAAACGTTTTTAGTCAGTATGACATATTATTATACATCAATTTAAAGGTCTTGAAGTTTAGGAAAGGAATATCTAAGTATTAAAAATTTCACACATAATATTTTCAATATGGCGGACTATTAAAAAAAATTTAATCTGCTTGGCATGTAATACATTAATCTAAAGGTCTATAAAAGTAGGAAAAGAGTCAATAACTTTCAAATTTCATAATTTATATTTTCAAGATGGCGGCCAATAGGCGAATGACAAGACGTTTTTCGTCAGTATGACATGTTATACATCGTTTTAAAGGGTTTAGAAGTAAGAAAAGAGTAAATAACTATTAAAATTTTACTCTATATATTTTGAACCAATTATAGATAATTATTATTTAATATAATTATTTCATACTAAGCAGTTTAAACAGGAAATTTATTAAACGTTATTTCATAGAGGTATTGCAGGCTCGCTATAATCGCACGTTTATCCAGGAATTGTAATAATGTTATTGTTGGCTCGCTGCGCTCGCCCTGTATAGACAGCATTTAAAATTAGTTTTCATTTAACTGATTTATTGAAGGTACGCTGCGCTCACCAGTTTATTTAGCATTTCTGGATGATGTTATGCCGTATAAACTTGCGAGCTTAGCGAGCCTGCATTAATTATATTAAATAATGATAACGTACAAATACTTTATAAACAGGCGAGCATACAATAACTTTATTTAATAAATATTTACTACAAATTCTGAATCAAACCGGCGAGCGTAGCGAGCCTTTTTTAATTTGATTAAATTAGGTCTTAAAAATTTTATAAACAACCATAAAGAAACATATAAATTATTTTACTATGCGAGAATATCTAGATTTTATCCCTCCCACTTATTTCTATACCCCCTCCTCTTTGATAAGCTAATTTTAAAATATCCTAAATTCCCCCCCCCCCCCCCCCCTAAAGTAAAATATGACAAAACAATGCATAAAAACTATTACTGTACTCTTAAAGAGCTTTTGCATCATCAATGGTATTCATTACATTGACCCCGTATTCATTACTTGTACCATACCCCTGTGTACCAAATTTAAATTTCCAAAATTCATGTAGGCTGTCATTTTCTCCTTGCTTTGAAGTTCAAGTGGGCAAATTTTTATCGACATCGAACTAAAACAGTAGATTTGTATAAAGATAGCTATTGATTTTTACATATATAGCTATAAATTTCCATTTTACCCCCTCCTAAATAAGTAAGTAAGTAAGTAAGTTTTTATTGCTTAAAGAAACCTAGCGTTTCTTATACAATGGGTTCCGTTATCATACATATTTTTCCTTTTAGAGTTTAACAAGTGTAAATAATCATATTATGAAATTAACAAAAAATTAATTTACATGTGTAAAATAATAATTAATAATAATGCGTAATTTGCATGCGTGTTTCATTACGGATTTAAACAAAATAAGTAAACATATTTAAACTGAACAAGATTTAAAGAAACATATCAAAAGTTAGCAAAATATAAATAAATACAAAAATAAGGAGACTTGGAAAAGTAATTTGCATATAAGAGTGAATTTTTTACATGGACGATTCAGTAGGAAGATAATTCGGTAACTAAATTCAAGTTTTAGATTAAAGATATAAACATTTTTTGAGTATCAACTATGATAGGTGGCTTTAAATTGAATTTTATTATGTAACCTGGCTCACTCGTTGATAATGAAAGATCTGATCTGCATAGCGTTTATTACAAAATAACAAATGTTGTATGCGTGTTTCTTTGACGTAGGTTCTAGTAGTTTGATTAGTACGGTCTTGGGTTGGTCGTCTGTTGGGTTAATGAGTGGTGAAAGATAGTGAGACCTAAGGTGTGCATACATGGGACATGTTAGTAGGATATGGCTCCAGCTTTCATCTTCTTGTAGGTTACATATTGAGCATATTTCCGTTTGATCAAAAGTATAGGTGTTGCCTCCTTTGTCGATGACCTTGGCCGTGACTTCACTGGAAGTTCTCAACTGGGCGATGATCCTTGCGACATTAATGGGGATAGTAAGGCGTAAGTATTTCTTTTCCTGATTTTCCCACGTCATTTCCCTAAACAGCTTATTAAAATTTGAATTCGACGCTCTTTCAAAATCCTCTGTTCTCAATTTATTATTAAAACTGTCCAAAAATTTAGGAATTAACTTGTTGAGAGTTACCGGGTTTATCAGGTCTTTTGTCGAGTACGTAGTGTCCGTTTTGTTCAGCAGTGTGACCAGTTGCGAGAACCAGTTGTACTTCATATTATTTGAGGGGGTGTTATGCAGATAGACTAATCTGTTGAGACATATTTTGGTGTACCTAGCATCGTTTTGTAGCGTAATGTTGTGTAGGTACCTTAAACTGCTTTCTAATATTTTTATTGAGATGTGGTTTACACCGGTTTCCAATCTGATAATGTAATTCGGAGTGTTTCTTGGGAGCCGAAGTAGATGTTTGAAAAAATAAGTCTGTGCCCTCTCAAGTGTGTCAGCATATCTGAGGGACCAAACCTGAGCCCCGTAGAGTAGCGTAGAGAGTACCTCCTAAATAAAATTGTACATAACAACAATTACTTTTCTCTTAAAGTGCTTTTCAACGATATGCATGATATGAAGGGAATCCATTACTTTGACATTTTTACTCCGTACCCCTTTGTACCAAAATTTAAATTTCGAAAATTCATGTAGACAGTGACCTCCCCCTTGCTTTGAAGGGAAAGTGAGTAAATATTCATCAAATTGGGATAAACTGTAGATTTATATAAAAGACATACCCTCATATAGACACACATGTTATATGATATAGCTATATTTTTCCATTTTACCCCCTATTAAATGAAAATACATACGACAAAACTGTACATAACAACAATTAATGTAATCTTAAAGAGCTTTTCAACGATATGCATCATAAAGGGTATTCAGTCCTTTGACCCCGTATTCATTATTGTACCCTGTTCCCTGTGTACCAAAATTTAAATTTCGAAAATTCATGTAGACACTGATTTTTTCTTCCTTTGAAGGTCAAGTGTGCATATTTTTGATCGAGATCGGACTAAAACTATGGATTTGTATAAAGAACATACACACATACGTTGAGTTTTAGATATATTTTTCCACCCCCCCCCCCCCCTAAATGCACGTAAAAACAATTACTGTACTCTTATAGAGCTTTTCAACAGTATGCATCATGAAGGGTTTTCAACTTTGACATTTGTACCCCGTACCCCTGTGAACCAAAAATTTAATTTCGAACATTCATGTAGATAGAGATCTTCCCCTTGCTTTGATGGTCAAGTGAACAAATTTTCATCGAGAACGAATTAAAACTGTTGATTTGTATAAAGACCATAAACACATTCACACATACGTTGACTTTTATAGATATAGATATACATTTCCATTTTACCCCCTCCTAAATGAAAATATGACAAAAACGAACTTAACAACAATTAATGTACTCTTAAAGAGCTTTCCAACGATATGCATCATGAAGGGTATCCATTACTTTGACATTTGTACCCCGTACCTCTGAGTACCAAAATTTTAATTTCGGAAAATCATGTAGGCAGTGACCTTCACCTTGTTTGGAAGAAAAAGAGTGTAAAAATGCATCAAACTGGGATACAACTGTAGATTTGTATAAAAGACATTCTCTCATATAGATACTCTTCTTTTTATATATAGATATAGTTATATTTTCCATTTTACCCCCCTCCTAAATGAAAATATGACAAAAGTGTACATAACAACAATTACTGTACTCTTAAAGAGCTTTTCAACGATATGCATCACGAAGGGTATTCATTACTTTGACCCCGTATTCATTACTTGTAGCCTGTACCCCTGTGTACCAAAATTAAAATTTCGAAAATTCATGTAGACCTTGATTTTTTCCTTGCTTTGAAGGTCAAGTGTGCAAATTTTCATCAAAATCGGCTTAAACTGTAGATTTGTATAAAGAACAAACATACACACACACACACATACGTTGACTTTTATATATCGATGGTGTTGCGCCAAAAGGGCCAATCTGCATTTTGTATTTGAATTCTAAAACTTGAAAAGCTATAATGAAAAATTGAAATTTGAAAGCCTTATTTATATTTTTATTCATTTAAAATATACTTGGATACCTAATTAATAAGTCAAAATAACCAAATTTATTTTATTAATTATAAATAAAAAAACAAACGGGATATTAGTTGCAGATTGGTCCTTGTGGATTTTTTCAGATTGGCCCTTTTGGCCCAACACCATCGATATATAGATTGGCAGCTAGGGAGGTATTAAACATTTATTTTCATTTTTCAAAAAAATCTGTTTACTAAAATGATATAATTAATAGTTTTAACTTAATAATAACTACGCAAATAAATAATTAAGCACTTGGTTATGAACTTATAAATCCATATGGTGTTGTATGTGATTTGTTCGCTAGGGAGGTAATACATTTTTTCAAAAAAATCTGTTTACTAAAATTATATAATTAATAGTTTTTAACTTAATAATAACTACGCAAATAAATAATTAAGCACTTGGTTATGAACTTATAAATCCATATGGTGTTGTATGTGATTTGTTCGCTAGGGAGGTGATTTTATATTATATTGGTCGCTAGGGAGGTATTACATTTTTTTTTTTTTTCATTTTTCAAAAAAATCTGTTTACTAAAATTATATAATTAATAGTTTTTAACTTAATAATAACTACGCAAATAAATAATTCAGCACTTGGTTATGAACTTATAAATCCATATAGGGTTGTATGTGATTTGTTCGCTAGGGAGGTGATTTTATATTATATTGGCCGCTAGGGAGGTATTACATTTTTTTTTTTTTCATTTTTCAAAAAAAATCTGTTTACTAAAATTATATAATTAATAGTTTTTAACTTAATAATAACTACGCAAATAAATAATTAAGCACTTGGTTATGAACTTATAAATCCATATAGTGTTGTATGTGATTTGTTCGCTAGGGAGGTGATTTTCTATTATATTGGCCGCTAGAGAGGTATAAAAAATATTTTTTCATTTTTAAAAAAAATCTGTTTACTAAAATTATATAATTAATAGTTTTTAACTTAATAATAACTAAGCAAATAAATAATTATGCACTTGGTTATGAACTTATAAATCCATATGGTGTGGTATGTGATTTGTTCGCTAGGGAGGTGATTTTATATTATATTGGCTGCTAGGGAGGTATTACATTTTTTTTTTCATTTTTCAAAAAAATCTGTTTACTAAAATTATATAATTAATAGTTTTTAACTTAATAATAACTACGCAAATAAATAATTAAGCACTTGGTTATGAACTTATAAATCCATATAGTGTTGTATGTGATTTGTTCGCTAGGGAGGTGATTTTATATTATATTGGCTGCTAGGGAGGTATTACATTTTTTTTTCATTTTTCAAAAAAATCTGTTTACTAAAATTATATAATTAATAGTTTTTAATTTAATTGAAAGCACGTAGATTAATAATTAAGCACTTGGTTATGAACTTATGAATACACATGGTGTTGTTTGTGATATGTTCGCTTGGGAGGTGATTTTATATTATATTGGCCGCTAGGGAGGTATTACATTTTTTTTTTTCATTTTTCAAAAAAATCTGTTTACTAAAATTATATAATTAATAGTTTTTAACTTAATAATAACTACGCAAATAAATAATTAAGCACTTGGTTATGAACTTATAAATCCATATAGTGTTGTATGTGATTTGTTCGCTAGGGAGGTGATTTTATATTATATTGGCCGCTAGGGAGGTATTACATTTTTTTTTTTTCATTTTTCAAAAAAATCTGTTTACTAAAATTATATAATTAATAGTTTTTAACTTAATAATAACTACGCAAATAAATAATTAAGCACTTGGTTATGAACTTATAAATCCATATAGTGTTGTATGTGATTTGTTCGCTAGGGAGGTGATTTTATATTATATTGGCCGCTAGGGAGGTATTAAAAATATTTTTTTATTTTTCAAAAAAATCTGTTTACAAAAATAATATATTTAATAGTTTTTAATTTAATTGAAACTACGTAGATTAATAATTAAGCACTTGGTTATGAACTTATGAATACACATGGTGTTGTTTGTGATATGTTCGCTTGGGAGGTGATTTTATATTATATTGGCCGCTAGGGAGGTATTACATTTTTTTTTTTCATTTTTCAAAAAAATCTGTTTACTAAAATTATATAATTAATAGTTTTTAACTTAATAATAACTACGCAAATAAATAATTAAGCACTTGGTTATGAACTTATAAATCCATATAGTGTTGTATGTGATTTGTTCGCTAGGGAGGTGATTTTATATTATATTGGCCGCTAGGGAGGTATTACATTTTTTTTTTTTTTCATTTTTCAAAAAAATCTGTTTACTAAAATTATATAATTAATAGTTTTTAACTTAATAATAACTACGCAAATAAATAATTAAGCACTTGGTTATGAACTTATAAATCCATATAGTGTTGTATGTGATTTGTTCGCTAGGGAGGTGATTTTATATTATATTGGCCGCTAGGGAGGTATTAAAAATATTTTTTTATTTTTCAAAAAAATCTGTTTACAAAAATAATATATTTAATAGTTTTTAATTTAATTGAAACTACGTAGATTAATAATTAAGCACTTGGTTATGAACTTATGAATCCATATGGTGTGGTATGTGATTTGTTCGCTAGGGAGGTGATTTTATATTATATTGGCCGCTAGAGAGGTATTACATTTTTTTTTTCATTTATCAAAAAAATCTGTATACTAAAATTATATAATTAATAGTTTTAACTTAATAATAACTACGCAAATAAATAATTAAGCACTTGGTTATGAACTTATAAATCCATATGGTGTTGTATGTGATTTGTTCGCTAGGGAGGTGATTTTCTATTATATTGGCCGCTAGGGAGGTATTAAAAATATTTTTTTATTTTTCAAAAAAATCTGTTTACTAAAATTATATAATTAATAGTTTTTAACTTAATAATAACTAAGCAAATAAATAATTATGCACTTGGTTATGAACTTATAAATCCATATGGTGTGGTATGTGATTTGTTCGCTAGGGAGGTGATTTTATATTATATTGGCCGCTAGAGAGGTATTACATTTTTTTTTTTCATTTTTCAAAAAAATCTGTTTACTAAAATTATATAATTAATAGTTTTAACTTAATAATAACTACGCAAATAAATAATTAAGCACTTGGTTATGAACCTATAAATCCATATGGTGTTGTATGTGATTTGTTCGCTAGGGAGGTGATTTTCTATTATATTGGCCGCTAGGGAGGTATTAAAAATATTTTTTTATTTTTCAAAAAAATCTGTTTACAAAAATAATATATTTAATAGTTATTAATTTAATTGAAACTACGTAGATTAATAATTAAGCACTTGGTTATGAACTTATGAATACACATGGTGTTGTATGTGATTTGTTCGCTAGGGAGGTGATTTTCTATTATATTGGCCGCTAGGGAGGTATTACAAATATTTTTTTATTATCTTTTTTTTAAAGTTCTTTTTATAATATAATATAATTTTTGGTTTTTAATTTACTTAAAACCTTACATGAAAGTAGTTATGTATTTAGGTTATGCACATATGCTTTATGATGGCCTAGTTAATGACATGTTCGCTAAAGAGGTATTTATGGCATAAATTGGCCCTCTTTGTCTCCGTAGCGGACAGGCCGCTAGGGAGACTCGAGTGGTCGCTAAGGAGGTAAATTTACCTGGATTGGCCCTCTGGCCGCTAGGGAGACATGGCCGCTAGGGAGGTATTTGTGACAGAAAATGGTCGCTAGGGAGGCAAAAAGAACCCTATATATATATATATATATATATATATATATTTTTATTATACATATATATATACAGGGTGATCCAAAAGTTCGGCAACGGCTTAATATCTTCGGTTATAATTGAGATATTAAGTTTCCGTTTGCGGGTATCTTAATCATTTGTAAAAAACTACTTTTTTGGTGGGTAATCATTTTTTCCGCCATATTGGTTGCCGACATATTGGATTCAACTTTGAAATTTTAAATTGGAACACCCATAAAGTGATACATTTTTGGAAAGCCCTTAAAAAAAAAACATTTGCCGCAAACCCGAGCTTTCTATCTACTCCCGTTCCAAAATGGCGGACACTCAAAGTTTAAAAAATTACTCTTTTTTGTTATTTTCAATAGTTTAGAAAGATATAAAAATCGGTCCAAGACAACTCAGACTAACATTCTCATACAATCTCGGTCCCAGATCCCATAAAATATGAATATAAAATTAATGATTTATTGCATTAAGCTCGCTTCGATGATAAACCTACATGATGCTTAGTTAATTTGTATTATTTAAAATGTGTTCAACAGGTGGTTGTTTACTTTTTGTTTTTGATTTTCAACGAAATCAGATTTATTTTCATCAATATCTCGGAAACTATGACTTGAAAACTAACTATGTTCCCTTGGATCTGGGACCGAGATTGTATGAGAATGTTAGTCTGAGTTGTCTTGGACCGATATTTTATATCTTACTAAACTATTGAAAATAACAAAAAAGAGTAATTTTTTAAACTTTGAGTGTCCGCCATTTTGGAACGGGAGTAGATAGAAAGCTCGGGTTTGCGGCAAATGTTTTCTTTTTTTAAGGGCTTTCCAAAAATGTATCACTTTATGGGTGTTCCAATTTAAAATTTTAAAGTTGAATCCAATATGTCGGCAACCAATATGGCGGTAAAAATTATTACCCACCAAAAAAGTAGTTTTTTACAAATGATTAAGATACCCGCAAACGGGAACTTAACCCAGATAAGACTGATGTCCTTCTAGAAGGACAAGTGTTTTTTTCTGTACTTTGACCCTTTTAGACCTCTAAACCATTGTTTATATATTATTTTTTATTATTAAATTATTATTTAGATATTATTCTATTAGAATACATGGTTAGTTTCGATTTAGCTACTAAGGATGTATTTTATATAATTTTTTAAAAAAACCCATTTTAAAAAATGAGTGATGGTGATTTTTACCGTGTTGATGGGTAGGTGAATAATTTTTTTTTTTTTACTAATATTGAATGTATTTTATTGATTTGAGTCTTTAGAAAGTATTTTAGTCCATATTTGCAATTATAATAATATTCTGTACTTTTAGTAGAAGTAATTACCAAGAATCCTCCTGGAAGGACGTCAGTCCTGACCAAGACTATACCTAATTTTGTTCATATATTTTTATTCTATGCCATTGATTCACTTATTTGGCAGTTTTACATATTTTTATACAATAGGAGTAATTTTGAACTACTTTTATTGTTTTATGGAGTTGTCATGACCAGTGGCGTAACTATGGGCCCACAAGGGCCCGCATTGAGGGGGCCCCCAAATCAACGACGAGGGGGCACCCAGTTCTAAACGCAAGAGGTTTTTTTTTTTCTTGCTCATAAATTTTGTTTGGCGAGGGCCCCCCAAAAAATTCTTGCGGGGGGCCCCAATGCCTGGTCTTGACTTATGCAGATCAGTTAGTTGAATTGCCTTTATAGAATTTTCATAGATAACTTTTTACATCTTTAGAGCTGTTATGTGACTTAGGAACCAGGAATTTAGGTGTTACTGGGACAATTACATCAAATAGACTTGGTAAGGAGTTCCCTCTTAACTTTATTGGACTTGAATGTACTTCAAGAGAAAACTTTGAGTACTGCAGTGATAATAAAATAACATTATTGTAGTCACTTGGATAATTGCACAGTTATTCTAGCCACTAACTATGATACAGTAAATCCACTTCAAGTTTCTCGTTACTCTCAACAGAAACAGAAAACAATATCTGTTGGACACCCTCATCTCATTAAAAATTATAATAAATATATGGGTGGCATAGATAGAGCAGATCAAAATATTTCTCTATACAGTTTCAATAAGAGGAAAAAGTGGTATTTTCCACTTACTCACCACTTATTTTCCCCTTGCTCATTGGCTAGATGTGGCCGAACACAACGCTTGGCAACTGTCCAATGTCCAATTACGATTTTGGAAAATTAGATCATTTAGGATTCAGCGACCGAACAGTTAATTTTCTGTTAGAATCTAACAGAAGAATTTTTGAGACCAAGGGCTGTCATTCCAAAACTGAATGAAAAAATAAATAAATAAATACAAAATATGAACAATAATGATTTTTTTTCATAAATATATATTTTTTATATAATTAGGTATATAATTAGGTATAATTATGTATAATTAGGTTTATGTTGTCTCCATATATTAAACTTAAAAAATAAATTATGAAAGGTTTGTAGAACTGACGTCCTTCTGGAAGGCCATTTGGTCAAGACTGACGTCCTTCCAGGAGGACGGTCAATTATGACGTCACTGATAATGACCAATTTAAAATTTGTGCAAAAATGTTCTAAAAGCACTCCAAACTGTTGATAAATACTACAGAAACCAAAAAAATAAAAAATAAATAAATCAGTCTTATCTGGGTTAATATCTCAATTATAACCGAAGATATTAAGCCGTTGCCGAACTTTTTGATCACCCTGTATATATATCCCTGTATACCAACCTTTTGACAGAGTACTGTTTTTCCATTGCATCACAAATTTTTTTTATACGGCAAATCACTCGGCTTTTCAGGATCACACAAATCTCTTAGCGTGGTGTATGCCTTTTGCCCAGTGATTGTAAGCAACACAGCAACTTTACGGTCCTCCTGGATATAGTTGGCGATAAAAAATTGTTCTAATCGCTCTTGATAAATGTTTTAATCTTCATTGGTATCAAATTCACTAATGGAACCTATCATTGTCGTCCTTACAGATGTCGTTGTAGATGGTCCTTCACTCATTCTAATGCTTCAAAGCCTTTTTTTTTTATTTAATTATCCTCGTCGCCACTATGATAATATATTTAACATTTTACAAGTTATAAATTATTATTAACTAGATTGACATTATATAAACTAAACAAGTAATGTCAAGTCATGTACTGTCACAATACAGTACATATTTATTCGTTTTATTATACATAATTTAAATATTAATATGATGAACATGTGAAAATAATGTAGTGTAGTGTCGACACTGGCGCTGTCTAAAAAGTGAGTTAACTTAAAATTCCATCAGTACTTAACGTATCATAATTACGACAGGGTGTTCTTTAACTCAACGTTAAATTTGAAGCAAGATAAGTATAATTGAAATGAACCAGTCTCTGGTGCTTGTAATAATAGGATTCATATTAACATTGAGAATTTCTCTACAGATTCCAGATATTCAAAAATTTGTACCAGCTAACTGAATGCGTAATGAATTACAACCTGGTAGCTCGTTGACGTAAATTAAGTAAAGAAAGGGCCCCAGCATCGCACCTTTGCAATATTTTGATGTTTTTTGACAAAATGTCGTAGAAAATTAAACGCTTTCTACAAGTATTTTATATTTTTTTACTGGTCTTATATTACTTTGCTTTGTAAGTTTCATCGCACATTTCCGTTTCCCCAATTTTGAACCACTTCCCGTGATTCAATCTTCCTCAAATTTTGCACATAGATACAACATAGGCGAACAATACAGAAACAAAAAAAAAAAAAAAAAAAAAATGGCGTCAAATTTATTTGCTTTTCAAGTTTCATCGCACACCTATTACCCCAATTTTGAACCACTTACCGTCATTCAATCTTTCCCAAATTTTGCACATAGATACAACTAAGGTGAAGAATACAGAAACAAAAAAAAAAAAATAAATGGTGTCAAATGTATTTGCTTTTTTAGTTTCATCGCACACCTATTACCCCAATGTTGAACCACTTACCTTCATTCAATCTTCCCCAAATTTTGCACATAGATACAACTAAGGTGAACAATACAGAAATAAAAAAAAAAAAAAAATTGAAAATAAGACCAGTTTTGAAAAATGGCATTTTTATATTAATTATTTTTTGTAATCTACTCTTCAACACCTTTCATTTAATACTCCATTCAAAATTTGAAAAAAGTATTTTTTTGCATGACGTGAGTTATCCGCCATTTTGGATTTGAACAGCTGATAATTTTAGGTTCGCTATATTTTTCCTTATTTTTTTTTTTTTTTTTTTTTAGAGATTATTTTTTTTTTTCCTGGGAGAGGTTACACTAAGGTGCGTACAGTGCAGATCGTACTGCTCCTTTTCTTTAAAATATCAAAAGTTTTGTTTAAGTTTTAGCAAATATTTTGTGCTTGTTTTATCATAATAGATTGTTTCTACTAGTGAAAGTGTTACAGTGAAAAAAATCATCGTTGTATACTGAGAAAATTGACACTGAAGCTAAGAACGTGCTCAAATCTTACAGTTTAAACATTTTTTAAGATATTTTATGGATAGCGAGGATCAGTCAAAAGTAAACAAACACAATGTTTTAGTTTGCCGACGTTTCGGAAAATATATTTCCTTCTTCAAGGCAAGATTATGAATGAGTTAGTTTATTTTTCACGGTGGGTGTACAGTTAGGAAGTATAGAGTGGGGATGTCAACACATGTACCACATGTTACAATGATATCGTGAAGATGTCAGGAGACATCATAATATATTGGTCTTAAAAAACCTTTTACATACTCCTTGAAAAAGACATTAAAGGAATGTTGGGTGCATAACAATTTATCTATAGAACAAAACAAAAAAAGAAGAAATTGAACAAAAAAATAAGTATGTATTAGCAAAAACCGAAAACATTTATGACGAGTGGATCTCTTTATAAAATAATTGAGCGCCACGGCTATTTGGCCGATTTGTTTTTAGGGTCCGTAGGCAAAACCAAGGACCCTTATATTTTCCTGCGTGTGTCTGTCCGTCCGTCCTCTCGCGTGCTCTCATGGCTACACCTTTCGTCCGATCACTTTGGAATTTGGCATGTATGTGTCTTGTACCTGCCCACATATTTTAAAAATATAGCGACTTAAAAAACATATTTTTTAAAAAAAATTAGGGTAAAAAAGTTAAGGGTTAATTTTTTTTTTTTTTTTTTTTTTTTTTTGAGACCGTGAGGGGTATCATATGACTTTATCATATAAGTTTGATAGGGCGAGCGTAGGCGAGTTTGAAGCGGGTTTGAAACGTGTCCCCTCCCCTCTATCTCGCTTATGTGAAGTGCAAAAAATCTGAAAAATTCCTGAACATTCATCGACCAAAAGTAAAGATACTACTTTTTTAGAATTTCGTTTTTTTATAATTATGGTCTTTTCGATGTATTTATATGGTTGTAGTCCGGTTCAGTGGCAAAAAAATACTTTATCAGAGTGTATTTTGAGAATATTAGACCCTTAGAATGGTTCAAAGTAAGCTTTTTAGCATTTTATACACTTTACAGTTAAACACTATATAGTGTGGCCTACGGACCCTCGCTGTGTGCTGACTAGCACACACTTGACCTGTTTATTTAAATTAGCTTTTTTTAGATTTATTTTTTTTGTAAAATCTATGTATGATAAAACAATAAATGGCATTCTTATTCTTATTCCTATTTTCGAAATAGATATAAAACTGAACCATGTAAAAAAGAAAACAATTAAAAATTACTTGTGAAATAAAATATATATCAGCTAAATATTATGCTGTTAATTAGAAATAACAAGAGATATATCTCTAGAGAAATCTTACTGAATAGTAGTAGTAGTAGTCTAGTACTTTCTATTAGAACGAGTAGGACGAACCACTTGTTCGAACCTTGCAATTAGGCCATCACTTAGGCCCTTTTTACGCCCCGCGGTAGAGAGTTCCCGCCACTTCACACATCATACATAAGTACATAGTACCGCCGAAGCGAGTATGATGTGATCAATAGTGAGCCATATAAATCAGAGCGTCACGGCGAGGAATCGAACCCCGTCTCGTTCCACTCATAATTCAGTGATGGTCGAGCAGACGTGGTTTAACCCACACGGCCACGCTAGCTCTCCCATCTTACTGAATAAGTAAATTTATTATCACGTATAATTTTTACTTATTTATTAAATCTTTATACATGTTTGTCTAAGTGTTATCTAATTTAATTGTTATCTAATTGTTATTATAAGTTTTGTTATCTAATTGCTAATTTAAATTTTGCTTCCGAGCTTACCGAAGGTAACGGAAGCATTGTGTTCACTTTTGAGAACGAAAAACTTTTATGCCTCCGATTTCAAAAATTCCAAGACAGAAATCCGTTTCAGACATCAGGGAACATTTTTGGTCTCGTGTCTGTCTGTCTGTCTGTCTGTCTGTCTGTCTGTCTGTCTGTCTGTCGGTCTGTGTGTCCGCGAATTATGAAACGTGCGACGATAACTTGAGTAAATGTCGACCGATTTTGATGAAATTTGGTAGACATGTTCATTTTAGCAATGCTCAGGACGAGTTCGTTGGACAACGTTATCCGTCCAAGCGTTCACGAGCAATGCTCGCGTAAACGTGAACTTTAAATTTAAAATTGGAATTTTAGGTCAGGGAAAAAATCTAACTTCATCTATTCAATGAGACAAACATTTTTTACTAATACAATTTTTTAGTAAAACCAACAGCGACACCGCTAGAAGTGTTAAAGATCGCTAAAACTATTAATAGTTTTTACAAAATAAGCAATATTACAATAAAGTAATATAACAATAATTGTTATAGTACAATAAATGATAGGATGCGAGGAAGCTATGTGCCACACTAATTGGCAGTCTATTTTCTATTAATTTGATTATTTATTTATTGTTTTAATTGGGTGTACGGACTGCTCGTGGTCATTTACACCCTTTATCATACACTTATATTTTTATTAGGATTATTTATTTATTCTCTCTCAAAATTATGTACTGAATTTATGATCCTTTGCTGTTTCCCTGTTGTAATTTTATTAAGTAGTTGTTTTTTTCTAATCACGTATTGTATTTTTATGTGTATATTTATTTCATATATGTTTTTTATGTAAATGTTCATTCAAGAGTGCCTCTCCTGTGGCTCTGCTGTCAGAGGACTCATTTAAAAAATTAAAATAAATAAATAAATAAATAAAGTAATAAATACTTGCAAACCACGCTCAGTTAATAGCAGAAAATTAATATATAACGACCGTAACAACCATTGAATAATGAAACACTGCTAGATGCTCTTAGTTATAACCCCCTCCCTCCAGTCCGTCTTATGTCTTTCATGTGACTCAATGTCGGGTTTTATTCCTTTACCTTTTATCGTTAATTATTTTTTTTTAATAATTTTATTTTTTACTTTTATGAAACTGTCCATCTACTTTCTTTTCTTATTTTTATGTTGTGAATTTATTATTCTATAATTTTATTTTATTTTATTAATTTCATTAATTGATTAATTAATTTTAATCTTATTTATCCTGTCACTTTTTTTAAATCGTATTTTTCTGTTTAATTAATTTGTTGCTCTAAGTTTACTTTTGCTCATTATTGAAATGAAATTTCTTTAGCCGCGGTAGAGTAAATCGAATTTTCTTTTGCTCGGATGAAATCGACATCAGGAAACGAAGTTCACGTTTCGAGACTCGTCCAAGTGAAACATTTTTGATTTTTGTCTAAATTGGCAGTTGATTTGCCTGTAAAAAACCTTCGTCCTGGACGAGTTTCGAGCCATCGACTTCTGAAGCTTACGTCAGAAGTGCTAACCAACACTCCACGGGAGTAGATACTTTTGTTCAATACACAGAATAGGTGCCATAAGCGTATTATTATGTACATTTTGATCAAATATAAATATAAATGTTTAGTCTAAGATCCGGTATAGAGAATATATACACTCATCTGTTATTTAATGATAATAAAGAATATATGATAGAGAATTTATAGATTGATACATAGCAAATAGGTTGCCTAGCTAAATCCCGTACCGACGATGTTAAATAATAATAAAATGTTTATTAACTTCCCCTTACTTCAACTTCCCCGATGTGTTAATTATGAAAATCGAACATTAGCTGAGAGAATTCACCCCAAGGAATTAAAAAAAAGGGTTGCCTACTTTCCCCACTGGGCAACTATGGAGTTGCCAGGTATAAACAGGTGAGTAATAGTTATTTATGCACCTAGGGAGTAAAGTAAGCCATTATTCCCTGAGCGAAAAAGTTTATTCTTGAGGCGAAGCCGAAGGAACCATGGTCCCAAAATCCCGAGGCGAAGCCGAGGGAATTAGACTCTTTAATTCCTAAGGCGCAGCCGAGGGAGATAATTATCGTGAGGGGAATAATGGCACTTTACTCACGAGGTACATATAATATTTTATCTCCAGTAGGAAGAAAATACACATTTTCGTCCATTGCACAGTTTTTATTTATTATTTTAATAAATAACAATAATTATTAGCACTTTTAATAGCAGATATAAGAGATTCAATATTAAAAACAAATAAGAATTGGAATTAAACTCAAATAGAAGGTTATTTAGATGCAGGATATAAACAAAGATAAACATGGTCAAAAAAGCGCAGTGTCGCCAACCTGATTTCAACAACTTCATTACATTAGCCATACATTTTCTACTATTTATAAAATAATTAAGTTGCAATCTTTACTTTTTTGCTCTACTTTTACTTTTTCTCCCTACTTTTTGAGTTCAGGGATGAAAAGACCTGTTTTTGTCCCTCTAAACTAATTCAAAATCATAACTTTTTCTTTCTACTGGAGATAAACGTAATTCATATACCCTCATCAGTTATGATATCGAATTATATTATATCAAATAAAAGGTAATTTTATTCCCAATCCAACCGTATTAGGTTGCCTTATCAACAAGTTGGTTGAATCTATGGTTGCCTAGATTATAGATCTAAAATTTAGAATTCAAGGCAACCTAATACGGTTAGATTGGGAATAAAATTACCTTTCATTTGATATATAAATCGATTATAACTGATGAGGGTATATTAATTACGTTTACTCACCTGTTTATACCTGGCAACTCTATAGTTGGCCTAAGGGGAAAGTAGGCAATCCTTATTTTTTGAATTTCTTGGGGTGAATTCTCTCACCTAATGTTTGATTTTCATAAATAACACATCAGGGAAGTTGAAGTAAGGGTAAGTTTATAATCATTTCATTATTTAACATCATCGGTACGGGATTTAGCTAGGCAACCTATTTGCGATGCATCAATCTATAAATTCTCCATCATATATTCTTTATTATCATTAAATAACAGATGAGGATATATATTTTCTTATACCGGATCTTAGACTAGTTGTTTTCATGTTTTTTCTTCAATATTCGATAAAATTTTATGAAAATATTTTTAATATAAATTACGTTTTTTTGAGAAGTTATCTGACTGCGGCGGCATTGTAAAATCGTGTTTATAAATATGATTGTTGCGTATTTAATAAATGATTTATATAATATGCAGCTCTTAAATAAGGTTTATTGAGCTATTTCATTATGAATTAAATCTAGGTAATAACGTTTTTTTTTTCTTTATCTTGGAACCTGCAAATTACAAATGCTCATTTCAATGAACGTAATTATATAAGTAGGACAATTTGATTTGATATTCGAGTAACATTGAGTCACGTGCTTCTTCTAGAAACGATTTAAACTCTGAATTATATAATATTATGACATATTTATTACTACGTTTTTATTAGCTTGCATTCTTGTTTGTTTGTTTGTTTGTTTGTTTGTCCGGTACAAATCTGGCAATCGATTTCTAACTAACATCCCGAATAGCTAGACATTTGAAACTTTTAGCATAGCTCAGAACTCGATGACAATGCATTATTTTAATACTTTTAGCCATATTTCAGCAGAATTTGATTAGTTTTCAGCAAATTTTGCTGTGCGGAAAATTAGAAAAGTTATTTTATTTGTTTTGTCATATCCAATATTTTCGCAATCTTCATTTTGACGGGTCTCAAATTTGTGATAGATAAACATTGAATGACAGCAAAACAGGAAATATCGATTATAATATTTATCGATTATATTATTTCAAATATATCGATGGCAAGCTTAGATTTGGCGTTGGGGAGATCCGTTGTACAAAGATTTATCCTGTTATAGGTTTAAGATCAGCTCTCTGGATGGTTGTCATTTATGTGAAGTAAATAAATTCGGAACTATTATTTTTTCACTAACATTATATATTATATAACAATAACAATTATATTATCAACATTACATACGATTCAACAGAAAATTTAAAAACGTAGTATATAAAAAGTTCTTTTTATCTTGAAATTATATATAATTATATTACATTAATATGTAGGAGGGAACATAACATAAAAGCAACTTTTTCTAGAATTTAAGTTTCACTCCTAATGCGTGAGAGTCTCACACATATTTTATTTTTTATTGTTGCGCTAATTTTATTGTTAACCTTAATTTTTTTTTTAACTTTTTGGAATTTTTATACTAAAATAATTGCATTATAATTATACTGGGTGTTTGGTCGAAGATGTAACAAACGAAGAGGACAGATTCTACCCATCATTTGCAACATAAAACACTATATATACCATGGGTCAATTCTCACTAGTTTCGCCACAAAGATTATTTCTTGTCATTTTCCTAGGTACAGCCATGTTAATTTAAATGATCGATCGCTGAACCTAAAATAATGGTGATAGAGCTGAAATAAAGGTACCGTTAAAAAGAGGAGGAAATTTCAGTTTAGAAAAAGTCTATTTTAAATGCCTTAAAGCGGCAAAACATGCCTAAATTTCATTTTATTAGAAAAATTAAAATTTATTTTTGTTTAAGCCTATAATTATGCCAAAACCAAATGAGCTACAGTTTGCAAAATTTCAGTAAAACTTCTCCATTCATTTCCCTTCAATTTAAGTACCATAACACTATCAGTTAATATGATATATTTTTGAGCTATGATTGAGTTTTTGTAATAAAACGACCGTCAAATAGCGTACAGACCACCTTACGTGTTACTTCGGGGAGGCTGACTTAATTTGTATACTTACCCTAATAAGTGAAATGAATGAGAGAATTTTTATTTACATTTAATTAAAGAGGTCTGCAGACCTTACTGTCCAAAGGCAATCCTAATTGACCTACGCACTATTTAATAGGAAATTTTAACTTTCATGATATTTGACCGGAATGAAATTTATTATTATGAAAATATGAAATAAAATTAATTTTTTTTTTTAATGTTAATCATGCTAAATGCAATTATTCATTAAAGAATAAAAATAAGAGCGTTAATATTGTTAAAAGAAATCAATCTGTGGAAACAGTAATAATACTACACAAATAATAATAATGCTATTGTATAAATAAGGGTTGTATTAAATGTTTAGACTTTTTGTTGTAACCAAATTCTTTAACTTAAGATTGCATTTAACATGATTAAGTTTGAAAAAAAAAAAAAATAGACTGCCAATTAGTGTGGCACATAGCTTCCTCGCATCCTATCATGTACTTTATTGTTATATTAACAATAAAGTTTTATTACTTTATTGTTACATTGTTTATTGTGTAAGAACAATTAACATTTTTTAGCGATCTTTAACACTTTATAGGGGTGTCGCTGTAGGTTTTACTAAAAAATTGTATTTGAAAAAAATGTTCATCTCATTAAATAGATAAGGTTTGATTTTTCCCCGACCGAAAATTCCAATTTTAAATTTGAAGTTCACGTTTACGCGAGCGTTGCGCGTGAACGCTTGAACAGACGTTGTCCAACGAACTCGACCTGAGCATTGGTAAAATAAACATGTCTACCAAATTTCATTAAAATCGGGCAACATTTACTCAAGTTATCGTCGCACGTTTCACGATTCGTGGACACACAGACCGACAGACCGACAGACAGACAGACAGACACCAAAAATGTTCCCCGATGTCTGAAACGGATTTCTGTCTTGGAATTTTTAAAATCGGAGGCATAAAACTTTTAAGTGAACACAATGCTTCCGTTACCTTCGGTAAGCTCGGAAGCGATTAATATTTCACATTTTTATAATGATAAATTTCATTGCGGTCAAATATCATAAAAGTTAAAATTTCCTATTAAATAGTCCATAGGTCAATTTGGATTGACCTATGGACAGTAAGGTCTGCAGACCTCTTTAATTAAATGTAAACAAATTCTCTCATTAATTTCACTTATTAGGGTAAGTATACAAATTAAGTCAGCCTCCCCGAAGTAACACGTAAGTTGGTCTGTACGCTATTTGACGGTCGTTTTATTAAAAAAACTCAATCACAGCTCAAAAATATTACTTATTAACTAGTGGTGTTGGGTTCTTAAATTGAAGGGGAATAAATAGAGAAGTTTTACTGAAATTTTATAAACTGTAGCTCATGCGGTTTTGGCATAATTATAATAATAATAATAATAATAATAATAATAATAATAATAATAATAATAATAATAATAATAATATATTTTGCTTGAGATAAAAGTTCTCTTACAAAGGGGGAGGTGCGCAGACCTCTTTCATTTAATACAATAAATTATAAACAATCTTCATCAATGTCCAGTAAATGTGGAGAGAGAGTAATTAAAAGTTACTTAGATATTAAGATAACATGAAATAAAACTAGGCATCGCGTGGCTCTATCATTGAAGCGAGCGTACAGTAATAAAAATGTATTGAATATTGAAAAAATTGATAATCATGAATCATGATGAGTTGATAGATATAGGGTATGATAGTAGTACAGCGGCTAGTAGTAAGGGAGCCACCCCGCATTCTTACTATTCCTCTAACCCACATCTCCTTTTCAATTATTATAAAATGTATTTCTTTGCTACAAAAAAACTGCTGCATGTATCAAATTGAAATTTTTCATGCCTGTTTCAATTGTGCATTAAATGGTGTATATGAAGTTCTATTAAAATCGTTACGTTAGAACGTAAGATATCGATAAAAAGGTTGTTTTTACTGGTCTTATATTACTTTGCTTTGTAAGTTTCATCGCACATTTCCGTTTCCCCAATTTTGAACCACTTCCCGTGATTCAATCTTCCTCAAATTTTGCACATAGATACAACTTAGGTGAACAATACAGGAACCAAAAAAAAAAAAAAAAAAAAAAAAAAAAAAAAAAAAAAAAAAAAAAAAAAAAAAAAAAATGGCGTTAAATTTATTTGCTTTTCAAGTTTCATCGCACACCTATTACCCCAATTTTGAACCACTTACCGTGATTCAATCTTCCCAAAATTTTGCACATAGATACAACTAAGGTGAAGAAAACAGAAACCAAAAATAAAAAAAAATGGCGTCAAATTTATTTGTTTTTAAGTTTCATCGCACCCCTATTACCCCAATTTTGAACCACTTACCGTGATTCAATCTTCCCCAAATTTTGCACATAGATACAACTAAGGTGAATAATACAGAAACAAAAAAAAAAAAAATGGCGTCAAATTTATTTGCTTTTCAAGTTTCATCGCACACCTATTACCCCAATTTTGAACCACTTACCGTGATTCAATCTTCCCAAAATTTTGCACATAGATACAACTAAGGTGAAGAAAACAGAAACCAAAAATAAAAAAAAATGGCGTCAAATTTATTTGTTTTTAAGTTTCATCGCACCCCTATTACCCCAATTTTGAACCACTTACCGTGATTCAATCTTCCCCAAATTTTGCACATAGATACAACTAAGGTGAATAATACAGAAACAAAAAAAAAAAAATGGCGTCAAATTTATTTGCTTTTCAAGTTTCATCGCACACCTATTACCCCAATTTTGAACCACTTACCGTGATTCAATCTTCCCAAAATTTTGCACATAGATACAACTAAGGTGAAGAAAACAGAAACCAAAAATAAAAAAAAATGGCGTCAAATTTATTTGTTTTTAAGTTTCATCGCACCCCTATTACCCCAATTTTGAACCACTTACCGTGATTCAATCTTCCCCAAATTTTGCACATAGATACAACTAAGGTTAACAATACAGAAACAAAAAAAAAAAAAAAAAAAAAAAAAATGGTTGAAAATAAGACCAGTTTTGAAAAATTGCATTTTTATATTAATTATCTCATTTATCTCTATTATAAACGTTTAGGTACGCTTTATTAGTTTTAGCGATCTTTATTAAATCATAGCGGTGTCGCTGTTGGTTTTACTATAAAATGTTATGTGTAAAAAATGTTCGTCTCATCGAATAGATGATGATAGAATCTTTTCCCGTCCTGAAACTCCAATTTAATTTTTGAACCTCTCGTTTACGCTAGCGTTGCGTGCGAACTCTCCAACGAACTTAGCCTGAGTATTAGTAAGTAGATCATGTATACCAAATTTCAACTAAATCGGTCAACTTTTACTCAAGTTATCGTCACACGCGTGAACGGTACTGACAGACAGACAGACAGACAAGATGCATAGTTTGTTGAATGTAAGAAGCTCGCTTCAAATAGTGCAACAGCTTATAGTAAATAAAGAAAATAAAAATAAAAAACAAAAAACTTTTTATTTTTAATTTTTATTTATTTTTTATTTTTTTTTTGAAATTTAGTGCTTATTTCAATTGCCTGAATTGTGTAATAATAAATTTGATTAATTTTATCACTGTCTAGGTTGGTTAAGAGAAGAGAGAAGTTGTGGAAGGAGTTTATATGGAATTTCTGTCTTAGTTCAGAAAACTTGGGGCATTGGAATAAAAAGTGATGAAGTGTAGGCTTAAACAAAAATAAATTTTAATTTTTTTAAATAAAATTAACAATAAAATGAAATTTAGGCATATGTTTTGCCGCTTTAAGGCATTTAAAATAGACTTTTTCTAAACTGGAATTTCCTCCTCTTTTCAACGGTACCATTATTTCAGCTCTATCACCATTATTTTAGGTGCAGCGATCGATTTTTTAGAGTAACCTATTGCTGTACCTAGGAAAATAACAAAAAAAATTATTGTGGTTGAAACTATTGAGAATTTACCTATGGTATATAATATAGTGTTTTTTGTTGCAAATGATGGGTAGAATCTGCCCTCTTCGTTTGTCACATCTTCGATCAAACACCCTGTATATTAATTGAAATATATACAAAACTGCTTGTTTTTATAAAGTATTTATGTAGCTATATTTATTTTTTTATTGTAGGCTCTGATGATGGCCGAGAGGCCGAAAATTAGTTTTGTGAAATAAACACTTTTCTATGGTGGAGACTTTCTGGTTTTTCATACTCTATTGATATCTACTTAACTTACGCTCTTAATCTTCATAACAACCATATTTACTTGCAGGGGGACTTAAAAGCCCTTTAAATACCTTATTTATTTGATATTTGTCTTATAACTCTTCACCCATCTTCTATCCATTTACCATAATAAAATATAAAAATATAAACGTTGCTGGCTCTGTACGTCGTAACATCTGAATAATTATTATTTCTTTGTATTAATATGGGAAAGTAAACAGCTACTACTGAATAATACAAAGGAAATAACGTTCTACTGAGGACTAGAGCTGAATCATAAGAAGGCATTTGAAAAGTTCTGAAGAGAAAGAGTGTACCAACACAGTTGCGATGTCACGAGATTTTCGAGTCGCATTGAGTGAGAAATTACGCGAAGCTTTTAGAGTGGATTCAGACCCTGCTGAAGACAAACGCGTGTTTGACTGGCTCGATAATACGGTAGGATCGCTTTACATGGCTATCGGTGGTTTCTTTTGGAAATTAGATCCTGATCACGTGATTCAACTCGTTTGCTATAATATTTCTTTATACCTTGTGGTATCTGTGTTCATCATGATGTCTGTGTGCTCGCTGATGTTGAAGGAACTAGATATCAAGTCGCTTATTGTTCTGTTTAACTTCACTTTTACTGTATTGATGTTTTTCGTCACTCATTTAGATTTTGTTTATCGTAGATTTGAAATGACGATTTTTATTAAGCAAATTGTTATTTTGTTTGAGATGAACCGACGGCCACAAAATCAATCCTCCTCAGAAGAGGTACTTTTAAAATTTATTCGCGTATACTGGGCGCCTCTAGTATGGACGACGTGGAGTTTTTTCATGGTGTCGATACCTGTATTCGATTACGTGTCAAACGGCCGAGCCTACAGCTTACCTTTTCCTTTGTGGTTCCCTTTTAATACGAACAACCTACTGGGATATGCAGCTGCGTATGTGTTCGAAATATACGCAGTTCATTTTTTCTGTTCGTTTGCTATTGCGAGTGTACCGCTGTTTTTTGCGACATCCTATGTAATATTAAAAGCATATGATTCACTGATAGATTCCATCATGACCATGCACGACGATGCACTAGCCATGTACAAACTGCAGCTAGGTGAACGTACGAACGTCTCGACCGACCCAGCAACAGACGAGGAATACTTCGACTTGTACAAAAATCGTGTTTTCCAATCTTGTTGCGAGCGATGTTTGAGACAAATTGATAACTGGAATTTACAGATTTCCAGGTAAGCACAAATTTTTATATATGTATAGTATATAAAATGTTTCGAACATTTAAACCAAGGTCAAATTTCAAAGTAATTTGAATATAATATGCAGCCTTAAATTTAATTTAATTTCCATTCGTTTAATAGTATATTTTTATGATTATTGTGTGTTACTGTAATTTTTTAGAGTGATTAATGATCTAAAAAGAATATCATCATTGGCTTTAACATTGGCGTTCACTGTTGCATATATGGTCACTGGCGCCGCATTATGCATATCTGTTATTGTAAGTATATAATTATATTCAAATGACGTTGTTAAAGATAAACACTTTCTTCACTTTGTATCACTTATATTGTTTTTTTGATGGATTTCTTTAGGTGTAGAATAAATACAATCAAAACATGTTGATTTTCATTTATATTTCAGAATAAAAAATGTTTCGACCCTTCTCTGCGTTTTTAAGGTCATTTTCAATCACATTGTTTTCTAAAAATTAAATACATTAATAATAATTAATCAAAAACCTTTCTTATCATATATTTTATACAAAAACTATTAGTTATGAAAAATAAAATTTAAATGTTTCTTCTAAATTCTGACTTGTATGAAAAACCTAATACATAATAACAATTAATAATATTTTACTTACATTTCTTCCAAGGTACATTTGGTGTGAAATTTAAAATTCCTCAAAGAGAGTTTGTCATGATAAAATTAATTAAAACAGTACTATAAAATTTAATGTACAGTACAGTCAATACTAAAATATTTTTAAAAATTAAAATAAATAACAATTTAACATTATTTTTTTTTTATTTTTTTTTTATTTTTGGCAGCTTAGCCTTCAGGCCATTAACCGCCTATAATTACAACTTTATCATAAAACAATCACAATAACATAAAGTACCATTTTTTTTTTTTTTTTTCTTTTCCGGTGGACTTCCATTTTTTATATATAAAAAAATAGTCCGAAGCAATAAGACCTCATGTGTGGATCCAAGGAGCAAACCCGGTTTAGTTGTCCATCCTGTAGTACCCTATCCTCTTAGCAAGCTCACAGACCCACAGAAAGTGAGCACCTTGTTTAGGGGAAGTAACTTAAGTTCTTCAATTGGCAGGATGGTTAAGCCAAAGATTCTCCGCCTCAGGTGTGTTAATGCAGGACAGCTGCTAATAAGATGAGAAGGGGTTTCATCCTCTTCCTCGCACAGCCTGCACACTGGGCTTTCAGCTAGGTCAAGCTGATGTAGATGTCGATTTAGCCTATAAGTAAGAATCCAGATCTATAAGTAAGAAGTATCTATAAGTAAATTTCCAGTAAGAAATCCTGTCAAAAGATGACAGGATTGTTTTTTGAGCGAGAGCAGCGATCTGGTAAGCTGCTGAGATGGTTCCCGGATCATCATTTTAGATTGTCCCATACCTGAAGCAGTGTTCCATATTCTTTTCATATCTAGCCTCATAAATGTCCATATGGAATTTTTCACTCCACAACGTGGCACGCCAACTGGTTCTGGTGTAATTGGGGACGAATTGGAACCCGTTTTAGCTAACTGGTCTGCAATCTCATTCCCCTCAATGCCACAATGTCCAGGAACCCATATTTTTTAAACAACAGATTTTCAAGAACTTACATTCGATCTATCGAAGACTCGCTTCTGTAAAGGTTAAAAGAGATTACAGACAATATCTCGCCCGCACTGACGCCGCTTTGAAATCAAATCCGAAACAGTTCTGGCAGTATATAAATAGAAACCGACAAGATAACACGGAAGCTTTTCACTACATGACGGTGAATAATATGAAGTCCAACGATCCAGCTGTTGTTGTAAAAAAATTCGCTGATCATTTCAAATCTGTCTTCGTCCCTTCCTCGTCCTTCTTCCTTCCTTCACATTCTACTCCTAATCCAAATACTATCAATATCCCGACTATAACTATAGGGGAGGTATTGCAAGCTATAAAGAATCTTAAACCTAAACGTAGTTGCGGCCCCGATCGTATTCCTAGCTTTGTGGTGAAAGGGCTGTCCGAACTCCTTGCTCCTGTTTTAGTCGACATTTTCAATAAAAGTCTTAAGTTCTCTGTTTTTCCGGCAAGGTGGAAAGTGGCGTCTGTTGTCCCGGTTCACAAATCTGGGGATAGATCTCTCGCCTCTAACTATCGACCTATCGCTCTCCTTAACACTTTTAGTAAAATTTTTGAAAGGGTTGTTCATACTTACCTTAGCCCTATTGTTTATCCCCTCATAGTTTCTAACCAGCATGGTTTTCGACCGTCTCATTCCACTTCATCGAACCTCGTCTCATTTCTTTCTTTTGTAGGTCCATTAGTTTCTAGCCGTAGCCAAGTTGACGCTATTTTTCTAGATATGTCCAAGGCATTCGATCGTGTCGACCATGGCATACTTTTGACTAAGCTTTTACTGCAATTCAACTTCTCAAAAAATTTTGTACTTTGGGTTAAAAGCTACTTAACTCATCGATCTTACTCCGTTCTTTTTCAGTCAGCCATCTCTTCCCCTTTCACACCCTTTTCCGGAGTACCTCAGGGTTCCATATTAGGGCCTTTACTTTTTCTGTTTTTTATCAATGATATAGGGAATGGTATTACTTGCCAGCATCTTCTTTACGCCGATGACAGAAAAATCTTTAGAGTAATCAACAATATGGAGGGATGTCATGCATTGCAAAAAGATATTTCGTCTCTAGAAAACTGGGCCCAAATTAATCGTATGGACTTCAATCCTTCTAAATCTCACTCGGTTATCTTCTCTCGGTCCACAAATCCTATTTCTTTTCCTTACCAGCTGGGTGGGGTCTCCCTTATTTCATCTAATGTCATTCGTGATTTGGGAGTACTTTTAGACAGTAAACTGACCTTTAAAGAGCACATATCTTCAGTAGTCTCTTCCGCCTCTCGTTCTTTAGGTTTAACACTAAACATATGTCGAGGACTCTCACAAGACTGCCACGTAAGATTGTACAAAGCGCTTGTACGACCTCTTTTGGAATATGCAGCTGTTATCTGGGGTGACCCTGGTGTTACCTTGTCCAACAAGCTTGAGGATATCCAGCGAAAATTTGTACGTCACGTATACTTGCGTTTCATGTATAGAAAGGTATTCTACAAGTATGAAAGACTGTGTGAAAGATTGGAATTGGAACCCCTTAGCTTGAGGAGAGATGGTTTGATAGCTTTGTTTCTCATTAAAGCCTTAAATAGGTCTATTACATCTAAAGAAGTCCATGAACAAGTTGTCATGCTACCTAATAATCGACGGGCAGGACGCTTGCTTTATATTAAGGAATTATCTCGCCTTAGCCCCTTAGTCCGTTCTGTATTTTTAGTAAATTCCATCCCTGTCAGCTCCCGTAATTTAAGCAACATTAAATCCCTGAAATCCCTACTCTCCCTCTGATAACTCAGTTTATTTATTTTATAGTTACGGTAATTTATTTATTGATGATATTATCAAAGTTATTTATTTATTTACATATCTCTCGTTTGTTTTTGTTTTGTTGTCATATTATTTATTTAAAGTCCATAATGTACGCTGATCTTTATTGTTTAATTTTGAAATATGTCATTTTTATTGTATATATATTATGTTACCTATTTTACAATTTATAATATCTATTTTAAAGCGCCCTGCTTGTGGCTTTTTTTTAGCTGTTAGGGGCTTTTAAAAAATGTTTAAATAAATATCAGTTGTACCTTGTTAAGTTGTCCAAGAGTGTTAAGATAGCTTAGCACTCAGCAACCAGCTTAGATGTACACCTTGGTGTAACCAGTGCTTTAATCGCTGCCTGGCTGTCAGAGTAGATTCTGATTTGTCTGTTAAAGATTTTATTATTCAGGATAATTTATTTGAGAACAGGCCAAAATTGCATAATATATCTCTGCCTGAAATACAGTGGCATATTTGCCTAAGCTCACACTAAGCTCATATTGGGGTTCTGCACAGAAAACCCCAGCCCCTGATAATTCATTGATTCGGGACCCGTCGGTGAACCACATGTCTGTTCCTGGTGGCATTTGAGGATCATCTCCAGGTTCCCAGTCTTGTCTTGAAGGAAGTAGATATTCCCAGCTAATGTCAAAATCCCACTGTGGTATCATAGAGTCCTGTAACATCACTACTTCTGGGCAGATTTCTGTGATAGAATTCCATATTATACTGTGACCTATACTGTCATATCCCATCCACAAACCAGCACAGTCCAGGCGATATGAAGCTAGCATAGCTTCGTACTTCAGGTATATTTCTAAAGGTGGTAAGCCTAGCATAGCCTCAAGTGCCAGGGTTGGTGTAGTTTTCATTGCTCCTAGTATACCAACACAAGCCGTTCTTTGAAGGTGCTGAAGTGATTTCTTTGCAGTTCCTATCGATATCCTTGGCCACCAGACAACACATGCATAGGAAAGAATTGGTCTCACCATGGCAGAAAAGATCCAGTGCAGTACTTTAGGTTGTAATCCCCAGGTGGGACCAATGGCCTTCCGGCATACCCAAAAGGCCGCCATTGCCTTATTCAGCTTCGCTTCAAGATGAAGTTTCCAGGTCAGTTTTTTATCCAAAATTACACCTAGATATTTTACTGAGTCTGCGAGGTTAAGCTTCTTACCACTTATCATAAGTTCTGTACTTCCCTCCACTTTTCTTTTCCTTGTAAATAGTGTCACCACTGTTTTTTCGGGATTAACTCTGAGGCCGTGATTATAACACCATCTTTCAACAGTGTGAAGAGCTCTTTGTGCCAGCTCAAATACTGTGGTAGTGAACTTGCCCTGAACCAGAACTGCTACGTCATCTGCATAAGCTTGAATGTAAATCCCATCTTTCAAGAATAAGCTTTATGAGACTATCCACCACAAGGCACCAAAGTAACGGTGAAAGAACTCCTCCTTGTGGACAGCCTCTCCTTATAGCAACTTTTATACTGTGTCCATTTCTCTCAACTTTAGCTAGTCTAAGAGATAGCATTGATCTGATCCATGCCACTATAACTGGGTGAACACCATGTTCAGAAGCAGCTTGGCTGATAGATTCAACAGAAACACAATTAAAAGCCCCTTCGATGTCCATAAAGAGCCCCAGCATCAGCTGTTGCTTGTTGAGGGCTCTTTCGATTTTGCAGACCAAATGGTGAAGAGCTGCCTCACAAGATTTCCCTGCTTGATATGCATACTGCTGCTTGCTTAATGGAATGGTCATGTTGTCCCTAATCCACCTATCCACCAGCCTTTCCAAGGTCTTTAAAATGAACGAAGTAAGACTGATGGGTCTGTAAGATTTAGGAAGAGTAAACTCCGGACAGACACACGCAGGAAAATATAAGGGTCCTTGGTTTTGCCTACGGACCCTAAAAAGAAGAGCCAAAAAACTGCGTTATGTATTCACTCTATTATTACCGGACACAAGTTTGCGTTTGAAAAAACTAAAATTGTTGGTTACGAGAAAAACACAAGTAAAAGACGCATTTTAGAGTCATTTAACATCTTTAAAGGTGATACGTATTTATTCTAGCGGATACGTATTTGCGGAGGCCCGAAGGGATTCATCTATAGCAACTCTTTTGCGGTGCCGCAGAAAGTTTGTTCCAAACCATCTTTTTTGCGGTGCCGCTTTAAAACCTGTAGCAAACCTTCACTTCAACCTCTTCTTATTTCCTTTTTGTTTTTATATTACAATTTTGTCAATTGTTTATTATATTATATCGTGTATCTGAATTTGTTCCTACATTATTTTTATTATAATCTGTATTGCATCTGTGTTTAACATACGTTTTTTATCAGTGTTTTATATTCATCTGTGTATTATGTCCGTGTGTTTTTTTTTAAATCTGTGCTTATTTATCTGTTCCTTCATTATTTTGATTATATACCTATTTTTTTATATAATAATAAAAGTCCTAATCTATAATCTTATTATATAAGTTTTTTCTTAAGCAAGAGAACTAAATTCAAGTTGAAAAAACGATGTTATAATTGGCTTTGTTTATAACCTGACCGACCGAAACTCGAGGGGAGGGAAACAACGACTCCGTCCTCTGTCTCGGCGGTTCTCCGAAGAATATATTGTTATCTATATAGCCCTCCGCAAATAAGTATCCGCTAGCTGTGAACCCACCTTAAAACAATCAACAAAACTGTCAACCATAAAAAAGCCTCAGGCCATTTAAATAAACATTACAATAACATATTCAACAAATTTAAAGATTAGATAAAAAAAAAAAAAAAAAAAAAAAAAAATAGAAGAAATTAAAAACTAATCAATATTAAGAATAAATGTAATATAATTTAATTATATAATGCCATAGAATATTAGTAGTTCACGGAGGTCTCTCCCAGGCAGTGCCACTGAGCTCAAGTATATTGAGGTTTACGTTTTTCTCTCCCAGTCAGCGCCACTAATCGCATAAACAAATTATTATTATTTTTCTAATAAAAAATGAGGATTAATTATAATTTCTACTATTCAGAATAAAATAATATTATTTTATAATATACTCAATAGGATTACATACATGTTTTTAGAATAAGATAAACAAATATATGATATCTTAATGATAATTAAGCCACAAATTTGACTCAAACGTTCTCGATGAAAAATCTGTTGTAAATTTCAATAGGCACCAGAGGTAATTTATTATAATTGTATTTTACCATGTCATCATAATGTGATATTATAATGTTAAATTGTTATTTATTTTAATTTTTCAAAATATTTTAGTATTGACTGTATTGTACATTAAATTTTATAGTACTGTTTTAATTAATTTTATCATGACGAACTCTCTTTGAGGAATTTTAAATTTCACACCAAATGTACCTTGGAAGAAATGTAAGTAAAATATTATTAATTGTTATTATGTATTAGGTTTTTCATACAAGTCAGAATTTAGAAGAAACATTTAAATTTTATTTTTCATAACTAATAGTTTTTGTGTAAAATATACGATAAGAAAGGTTTTTGATTAATTATTATTAATGTATTTCATTTTTAGAAACAAATGTGATTGAAAATGACCTTAAAAACGCAGAGAAGGGTCGAAACATTTTTTATTCTGAAATGTAAATGAAAATCAACATGTTTTGATTGTATTTATTTTACACCTAAAGAAATCCATCAAAAAACAATATAAGTATTTAATTATTATCATTATAAATATTTCTATTAATATATATAATACAATAACTAAGAATATTATGTAATATCAAGAATGGCACTTCTACCTCAAACGTAAAAAGTACCTTAAACACTTGTTGTAACCTAAAAAGGGGTTGCCGACTAGGTTCAGCTGGGGTGGGTTGGAAAAAGGAGTAGGGTTGGTGAGTGAGTGTGTAAAAAAAGAATTTTCAATTTTAAACAAAAAATAAGAAAATATTTACTACTATTACAATTAACTTATACTTATGAGAACTGCAATAAACACAAAAATAAATTATCCTATAGAAAGGTAAAATAACGAAGCTGAACCTCAGAATCAATAAGAAAATAAATCACAATGTGTGAAAAATAAAATCAACATAAAAAGTATCCTACAAAAAGAATCATTCTTAACTTAAAGAAATAAATTGCTGTATTCTAACAGTTCTTATTAATTTAAACCTTCCAAATAACCAATAATACAATAATAATAATAATTAAATTAAAATACAATCTAATAAAAATACTTACTACTCAAGATAACATTATATAATAAAAGAGACTCGGGTCATAGTTGAGTTGAATCCCCAGAAGACTAGAGAAGAAAACTCTTCACACCTGATCTTTGTTAATTTTTAATTATAACCCCGTCGTGCATGTACTTAATCGGGTCCGTAGAACCTCTACACGCACCTACCGGCCGCACTTAAAGTAGTCCACACACGAGAAGTGCACCCGCACCATAAATCCTCAAACGGATATGCAGACTAACAGCCAAGAATTTAATAAATCTAACTAAAATTAAAGTCCTAAAATATAATTAAAATTAATGCACATGAAAGTGTCCAAATGGGGTTCTCAGTTTTAATCAAGCAGAGCAAAAGCAACCTTGTAGAGCGCTAGGGCTGAGCGGCGTCGTTGAGTTGGAGTGCCTGCCGTACTATACCGGCTTACGTAAGGCCCGTCGTAGATCCGCTGTGCGTGACGTCGCCTCCGTACCCAGTGAGTCTCCTGGCTAGGCTAGCATGCTAGACCTCGACTGACGCATCGTTCTATTCCTCCACTAATCCAGCCTTCTACCCCCCCGAGTCTCTCTTATCTCAAACAGATAATCCTCTAACAAACTACCTCTTGTTTACAACAAAGATGTTTACATCTAAACAATCAACCTATCTTCTAAGAATAAACAACACTCACGGGAAAGGTGTAAGGTAAAGGTATTGTTATATTTATTATCGATGTTTATTTATATGCAAGTTTATTTATATTATTATAACCTAATTTATTTCTTTATTATGCATGCATTCCATTATCTTATAAATTTATAAAACTTATTATTATATCATTTATTTAAAATATTTTAGAGTACTCATTAATTATATTATTATTTAATTATTATTATCATTTAATCATTATTATTATTATTTGATTATTATTCTTATTATTATTATTCTCATTATTATAATTCTTATTATTTAATTGAGGTTTATTTAATTAATACATTTTATAATCGTTACAATCCACCCTTTCCTCCAAAAGAAAATGACGAAGGAATTTTCTTTGCGTGGTGTTGGTTACTCGAAATAAGGTTTCAAATCTTGTATGTGCCATGTACCAATGCTATCTCCGTCCGGGTTCTTCAATTGATATATAACAGGAGAAGTCTTCTTTGTAACAATAAAAGGTCCATGGAACCTATTCAAAAGTTTTGCACTTATATCATCTGCTTGTCTTGACTGGGTAAAATCTTTCTTTAAGACATGATCACCCACATAAAATTCCAAATTTCTTCTTCGCAGGTTATAGCGACGTGCATTCGACGCATATGCCTTGTCGAGACGTTCTTTAACATCCTTGTATATCTTTGCCAATTCTGCTGCCTGTCTAGGTTGGTCAAGATCATTCATTATTCCAGGTGGCTGCTCACACCGGTACAGCTGTGGCTCTCTGCCGTACATCAAGAATCCTGGGGAATATCCTGTGACTTCATTGATCGCTGTACGTAACGCAAATCCTATTTCAGGCAAGTGAGCATCCCACTTCTTATGGGAATCTTGGATATAGGACCTTATCATGGTATGTATCCTTCGGTTATATCTTTCCGCCGGGTTTGCTTGAGGGTGGCGTTTGGAATTATAGAAAGTTCTACAACCATATTTATTAAGCATATCCTTAAAATTTCTGCTAATGAACTCAGGTCCATTATCACAAATTACCACACGTGGTACTCCAAACAGTAAAAATGTCTCTTCAAGGTGAGAAGTAACATTCTTCCCAGTAACAGCTCTCATCGGGTGAAGTAAAGTAAATTTGGTGAAAGTGTCAACAATTACCAACAGATATTTGTAGCCCTTAGTAGATCGAGGAAACGGTCCCATCACGTCAGCAGCAACCATATCCCAAGGCTGATCAACGCTACGGTTTCTTCCCATTAATCCTGCTGGTGGGTTTTGATCGGATTTAACTCGTTGACAAACCTGGCACTTAGATACATAACGAGCAACATCCATGTTCAACTTGGGCCAGTAGTAAGAATTCTTGACACAGTGTTGAGTTTTAAATACACCAAGATGACCGGCCGTAACGTCATCATGGCATTCACGAAGAACGTCACCTCTGATATCTTTAGGGACCACAAGCTTCCAACTATCTTCTGTAGAACCGTGACTGTTGTCTGAAATTAATCGGTACAGCTTATCCTCACTGACTTTGTATAACGGGAAATCATTGGGTTTAGCTTTAACATTTCGTAGGAGGTTTTCATACCATTTGTCCTTCACAGTGCTAGGAACATTTACAAGATTAATTTCGATCGTCTCACTTGGTTCATCCACTGGGGATCTTGAGAGGAAATCTGCAACAACATTATCCTTCCCCTTTCGATGGATCAGTTCAAAATTGTATTGTTGTAAGCGTACTGCCCAACGTGCTAGACGTCCTTGAGGGTCCTTCAGATTCTGGAGCCAAATTAGACTGTAGTGATCCGTATAAACCGTGAACTTGGTACCTTCGAGGTACGGTCGGAACTTCTCGATCCCCCAAAGGACCGCAAGGCATTCACGCTCAACCACAGAATAATTCCGCTCTGCCTTGGAAAGGCTTTTAGAAGCGTACGCGATTACTTTTTCGCCTTCATCATCTCTTTGACTAAGCACCGCACCAATGCCATAAGCAGACGCATCAGTGTGGAGCTCGAAAGGTAAATCGAAGTTTGGGCAGCTGAGAACCGGGGCCTCGATTAAACACCTCTTAACATCGTTGAAAGCAGATTCAGCTTCCTCAGTCCATTTAAAATGAGTCGCCTTCCTCGTTAACGCAGTTAATGGTGCGATCCTTGTTGAGAACTCAGGAATGAATCGGCGATACCAAGATGCCATGGCGATCATCCTTCGTACATATCTTTTGCTTGTGGGTGCAGGTATCTCTAATATCGCATTTACCTTGTCGGGATCAACTCTCAATCCTCTTTCGTCGACTACATATCCCAGGTATTTCAAAGAAGAACGGCAAAACTCGCATTTCTCTTGATTCACTGAAAGGCCGGCTGCCTTCAGCCACGTGAAGATCTCGTCTAGAAGGCGCAAGTGATTTTCAAATGAATTCGTCACTAAAATAATGTCGTCTAAATAGACAAATACATAGGGTTCTAGTTCAGGACCTAGCACCCTATCGACTAACCGCTGCCATGTGGCTGGCCATTGTGTAGACCAAAAGGCATGCGCCGGAATTGATATAGCCCTCGTCCAGGCACAATAAAAGCTGTCTTTTCTCTGCTGCTAGCCTCTAATGGTACCTGCCAATAGGCCGATTTGAGATCTATTGAACTCAGGTATTTTGCATCTCGTAATCGGTCGAGAATGTGCGTAATATAAGGGAGAGGGTAGGCATCCCGTTGTGTTACTTTATTGACTTTCCTAAAGTCTACACAGAACCTATATCCTCCACCATTCTTGGTTACCAAAAGGATCGGCGAGCTCCAGGGACTCTTCGATGGCTCAATAACGCCAATGTCCAACATCTGACGAAGCTCCTCATCAATATGACGCTGCATCACCGGAGAGACGGGATAGTACCTCTGGCGAATAGGCTCTGCGTTGCCAGTGTCGATCTTATGCTCGACCAGGGTGGTAAAGCCCAATTTATTTCCAGCTTCTGCAAAGTATGTAGAAACCAATTGTTCTAGTCGACTTCGTTCCTCGTCCGAAAGATGATCAAGACCTATAAGAACACGATCAGAGTAGCAAGATGCTATCTCAATGGAATCATTATGAGTAAAATACCAAGTACCTTTTGACAAGTCTGGGACAATACCAAGTCTCTGCCAGAAATCCAAGCCCAAAATGAGTTGATTCTTGACTTTCGGGACGACTAATACTTCAAGGAGTCGGCACTTTCCATCGACTTCCATCACCACGTCAATCACCCCTTCAACTTTATGTGAACGTCCATCAGCCACAAAGATCTCTTTGAGTCCTGAGCGACGACACTTTAAACCTAATTTCATCAATTGTTCGCGGCCATCACGTCCAACAATTGTTTTGGTAGAACCCGAATCCAAGAGACCTAACATCCTCGCACCCATCATGTTAACCTCTAAATATGGTCTGGCATCTCCTGGAACGCGACATAAAATGGTAATAATTGCATTAACTAGTCCGACCGGTCTTCTGTTTGATTTTGAGCATCGGCGAAGCGAGGGCCGGTCTGGTTGCGCTTCGAGAACTCGTTTCCCTGCCGTGGAGTATAGCGATTGCTACTATACCTTGAACTATTATGGTACTCTCTGGTTGGTTGATAAGCACGGGAACCGTTACCGTACTTGGAAGAACTCTGACTTGGACATTCGGAAAGATAGTGCCCTTCTTTTTTGCAATCCCAGCAAATGACTGTTGATTTCCCTTGAGATCGAAAGTTTTTCCTATCAGCAAAACTCTTTGTCAGTGGCCTGACGAAAATCTCAGATACTCTCGCATGATCTCTTTTGTTTTCTCAACTAAGGAACGCTTCGGCGTCTCCTTTAAACGCAATGCTCGACATCGACCTCTCTCTAATCTGAAGACTATCTCCTCCAACTGGTCTAAAGTGGAATACTGCTGCAGACTGAGATGTCCTTGATACTAACCTAAAAGGTTGTCTTCAATAATCTCCAGTTGTTTCCTCTCAGAAGGTGGATCCGACAGTCTACTAAACAGATTGTTCATCAACACCTTGACGACGATTCATTATCTCTTTTCTCTAAACACTCCGACAAATCATGATCTTCCAACAAAACCTCTATTCTATACTTCCAATTATCAAAGTCAGTTCCATGGGTATAGGGTCGTTATAATTTGAATAATGGGGTCATTAGATATTTGACCATATAAAATAAGCTAAGTAAAGAGGGGATATGATTTATTAATTACTGTCATCCACATCAGATTCGGATGAACTAGACCTACTGTCTATAAAATAATTCTAGACAATTTAAAAAAATTGTATAGCATATGGATAATTATATTTTTACGTTAATTTTTAATTACTTTATTGCGGGATAGGTGAAAAAAAGAGCCGTTTTTTCGGCACATTTTGACAATGCCCAACTTTAAAAACTCACTGGTTTAAAAGTTCTCAACCAAATCAAACCAAATTTACAGGACTATAAGAATTCATATAATCGAATGTTATGCGCGCTCCCACAAATCCGCTCTAAACCTGTCTATCATCATGGAGTAATCATCGTCATATTATCTGGTGAGTAGGACTCCCAGAGTGGTCGCTAGTAGCGTCAAGCTTGTTTTTTTTTATTATCAACTTCATTTCTTACTACGTTTTTATTAGCTTGCTTTCTTGTTTTTTTTTGTTTTTTTTTTATTGTTTGTTTGTTTGTGGGACCAGTACAAATCTTGCAATCGACTTTTTGTAGCACAACCTTTTGTAGCACCGAGGGAGCAAAAGTAAGTTTGTATCTTTGAAGCAGTTCAAAAGATATCAGGTCCCAATAAATTCGTTAATTAACAGAAAACTAAATTGCTTTCCGACTTGAAACATCGTAGGCCTCGACATTTACATGAGTTCTAAAAGTCCTGTAAATTTGGTTTGATTTGGTTAAGAACATTTAAAGCAGTGAGTTTTTAAAGTTGGGCATTGTCAAAATGTGCCGAAAAAACGGCTCTTTTTTCACCTATCCAATAAGTACCAAGCAATAAAGTAATTAAAAATTAACGTAAAAGAATAATTATCTAAATAAAGAAACTTGTTTCATCTACATACGGTTTTCCGTTTAGAAGTTACAAGGGTTTAAACTCGAGGGTCTAGAATAATTTTATAATTATAATATCAAGTTATCAACTTAATAACTTTACCTCTAAGCACTTAAAACTACCATCAACTACCTTTAGCTACTATTTACCACTTCTGACTATCTCTAACCACTTTTATCCACTTGTAACAACTTCTGACTACTCGAATATACCTCTAAGCACTTGAAACTACCATCAACTACCTTTAGCTAATATTTACCACTTCTGATTATCACTAACCACTTTTATCCACTTCTAACTACTTCTGACTACTCGTATATACCTCTAAGCACTTGAAACTACTATCAACTACCTTTAGCTACTATTTAACACTTCTGACTATCTCTAACCACTTTTATCAACTTCTAACTACTTCTGACTACTCGTATATACCTCTAAGCACTTGAAACTACTATCAACTACCTTTAGCTACAATTTACCACTTCTGACTATCTCTAACCACCTTTATCCACTTCTAACTACTTCTGACTACTCGTATATACCTCTAAGCACTTGAAACTACTATCAACTACCTTTAGCTACTATTTACCACTTCTGACTATCTCTAACCACCTTTATCCACTTCTAACAACTTCTGACTAGTCGTATATACCTCTAAGCACTTAAAACTACCATCAACTACCTTTAGCTACTATTTACCACTTCTGACTATCTCTAACCACCTTTATCCACTTCTAACAACTTCTGACTAGTCGTATATACCTCTAAGCACTTAAAACGACCATCAACTACCTTTAGCTACTATTTACCACTTCTGACTATCTCTAACCACCTTTATCCACTTGTAACTACTTCAAACCCTAACTTTTATCACTTCTAACCAAACAACTTTGTATTATGATTCCCCCCCATTTTTAGGATATTGGTGATATTACGTTGAAAGTGACCTTTACTGCTATTGGAATATTGGATTTCTTTCTTATCTGGATCGTTTGCCATGTAAGCCAATCGTTAATTATAAAGGTATGTAAACGTTTTTATTTCGATATGTATTTAGATACGAGCCATTATTGAGCTATGAGCCACACTAATTGGCAGTTTTCTTTAAAATAAAATCTATGAAATTTAACATTATTGGTCCTTGATTATTATCATTATTTTGTAATAAGAATGAAGAGCAGTCAAGTTAATTTTCATGCACTCAAATTACATGACAAAAAATGCACACACATTTTATTTTTAAAAAAATTTAAAATTTAATTTTTTTGTGGTTCCATAACTTGGTAAAGAACCGAGCTTAAACTTTTCGGACTTCAGAGAAAACTTCCTTATTTACTAAATTCCACTAACCACATATTTGATTTCTCGAATCCCTTGGTCCTTGCTCAAGAACCTAATTTTTATAGAAGAAATGTCCTTGAAATGTACTATATATCCAAAACTAATAACACCGTTAATTTTAGAACTGACACCAATAACCTCAGTATCTGTTATCATAACATTATATCTAATTTTTAATTTGTATATTCACCTCTCTTCTCCTTTCTAGTCTTGCCTTTAATTGTTAAAAGAGTCATATTTATATTTAACCACTGTGTAATATATATTTTAGTTTTTAAGTGTTTGTTGTAATATCTTTAAGTTAAGGCAACCCACCACCTTTTTACCCTTACCTTAATTTGCAACCTTTACCTGATCAGATCACTTACTGTTAATCCTCTCATCTCCATTTTGTTCCCCACCCTTGTGTTCCTCTAACTAATCCAATCCTTAAACTCTGTTTTCTCCAATCTCACTTATTCACATTCCAAACTTTACCATAGAACTTTCATTATAGTCTTGTATTGTGTTCATAAATGTTACCCTGATGATGTAAATATATTTTACGAAACTAGTTGGTAAACAACTTTTTTCTTTAGACCGTACCTCACTAACTCCATCACATTTATTTACTTAAGTTTCGATCAATATTATTACCCATTCATAGGGCGGAAATTTAGGTAAACTTCGCTGAAATTAATAAAAGAACCTAGTTTATTGTTGCTATTGTTGACATATAGATGAGTATACTAAACCATTATTGCCGTTTTTATATGCAATTATTTATTTATTTCTCTTATTTATTCTCTTTATTTATTTCTCTCACGAATTGTGTAATTATTTATTTACTCACCTGTAAGTCAACTGACCTGTAAGATAATATTATACAATAATATAAAACAGTGCTCGATTTCTAGAAATTGAGGTCCCAGAACTACATCCCACCCTCCCCCCCCCCAATAGAAGGGGGGTCCGGGGGTCATCCCCCGGGAAAATTTTTGAAAAATAGACTTTTAAAACAGCATTTTGAGCAGTTTAGAACATAAACCCATACTGCAATCAGGTGGGTTACGTGTAAAAACTTTATATATTTTAACTAGTATTTTTTATAAACAATTTCTTTATTAGCATGTCACGTGCTGCTGTTATAATACTCTTAATAAATAAATAGGTCCCTAGTTTTATACGAATAATTAAATCAACAAAACATTCCCAGTCTCACTCGCCCCGGGCGAGTTTCTGCACCGTACTTATTTAATATTAATATGATCACTGCCATTAAAAAAAAACCTTTGTTGTTTCATGTTATCATAATTTAGTAGTATAATCTCAACAAAAGATAATTTTTTGTATTTGGAAAAAAAAAAAAATTTGCCAGTTTTACATGATGTCACTAATCAAATTTGTAGTCACTCACTGACAAACAAAAATTTAACAAAGGATTTAAAAAAAATCTTAGGGCCGATAATTTTATTTTTTATTTATCAGAGAGAGAGGTCCCGGAACGCCGTTCCGCCTCAAATCGAGCACTGATATAAATATTTCAAATAGAAAGGTGTTAATTTTAACGTTTTTTCTGACTTTCAATGTTACGTACATACTTAAAACAATCCTTAAATCATTAGAAACATAATTTAAGAGAAACTTACCTATTTCAGTATGTATTTTCTTCTTAACAGTCGTATACAATTCATATACTTCATAGATACTTAAGTTTTCATAGATACTTGAGTCTAGGGATTAGTTATTGTTTAAGAGACAGGAGGTGTAGGTACGGTGATAGACGTAGGTTGTACTGTATGCTGGGTTGGCATTCCGGGACTCTCGTTACGTCACAGCTCTCCCCCACTCTTCTACCACTACTCCCATCACACCCTTTTTAGCCCTCCTCAGTACACACACCTTGTCGTTCCATAATATTACATTCTTATCAGTGATTTGTGAATTGACACTGTTTACAGGGAGAGAAAGTTCGTGAAGAGCTATACTTTACTAACTGGTACCACTGGCCTGAAGGAATGAAGAGATCTCTCAGGTTAATGTTAGTAAGATCACTTTATCCACCTCATATCTCAGCAAAGTTACTCGATATAAAAGCCGACTACATTACATTCGCAGCGGTAAATCCATTAGTATTAGTTAGTTACAATAATTTATATTATTGTTAATGAGAAAATATGAATAATATAGATAAATATACCTCCTTCAAGGGGGTTTTAACCCCGAATCCTTTGCTGTCCTATCGAGTTTAATTTTGGATTTTTTTATGGTTGGTGGTTTTGTTATTTCAGGTGGTGAACAGCACCTACTCATTTGTCAATTTGGTGTACGCTTTCACACACTAGATCTCACCTCTACGCAGTCACCAACTTCTAATACAATATTCATTATATAATTATAATAATATTATAAATCTTATAAATATATTTATAAAATAATTTTAAGTGTATTGATAAAGATGTTAATTTAATTTGTTCCATGCTTAATCTACATACAAATTTATATATTTCTAAATTAAGATTTACTATAAAGAAAAAATCATAAAAATCCCTTAGTTCTCGGACGAATTCATCCATCCCGATTTAAAATAAAAATAAGATCAATAACATGACAAACAATAAAATAATCGGTCCAAGAAAACTCAATCAAACTTCTCATATACCTATAATCTTGGTCCTAGATAACAGAAAACATGAATACATTGTCGTCTATACACTATACAGACGGGTATGCGTTTCGATCCGCTAGCAGGCCGCAATGCAGGCCCGGGCGGGCCTGCATAATTACACCACTGATTGCCGATTCTTCCTCTTCATTTCTTCTTCAACACTTCTTACTACACTCTACTTTCATTTCTTCTATCATCAGCTTCAACATCATAGATTCAGGAATAACTAGTAAACAAAATATATTCACTAAAACCACCTGTTGCAGAAAGAACTTGTTTAAATCTTAAGCAGCATAACCTCTCCATCTGATAACCTTTGATGATCCAACTTCTTAAATTCACCGCTGGATGCATCTACTGATGGTTTAGCACAGTTAGAACATCAAAACCACCCAACAGCTTTTCACCACTAAAAAGTCATTTAGTCATGGTTCATAACTGGTCTTTTTGTATTAGATTTTCAACAAAATTAGACTGATTTAAAGCAATTTTCTCAAGAACCGACTTTCCACGGGAAAAAGGCTTATATCGTGAGATTTGTATTAAAATGGAATACATCTTAGAATGATTTTAATCAAATTCGTCAGAACAGTTTTTGAGAAGTATTTTTTTCCCCACGTTTTTCTCAGAGTTTGTGGGGGTAGCACCTCCAAATTTGGAGCTAAAATTTATTTCTCGACTTCACCTCGGAATGTAGTTTAGGCTTCAGGCGTCTGCGCAGCACAGACATACGACAGTAATTTCATTTTTTAAAAAACACTTTTTTGGACTCAGAGGACCTCAAAACGTGTAAATCCATCAAAGTCTCAAAATCAAATTTTCTCGCCATCACAATACTTTTTCTTTATATGAGAAAGTAAAACTAGATTAAGAATAATGATGAATAAGTTAGAACGTCGACAAATCTTTCTTCGATCCATAGAAATGTATCATATACTATATAGTAGTCCATAGTCCATAGAAATGTATCATATACTATATAGTAGTCCATAGTCCATAGTATGTATCATATACTATATAGTAGTCCATAGTCCATAGAAATGTATCATATACTATATAGTAGTCCATAGTCCATAGTATGTATCATATACTATATAGTAGTCCATAGTCCATAGTATGTATCATATACTATATAGTAGTCCATAGTCCATAGAAATGTATCATATACTATATAGTAGTCCATAGTCCATAGTATGTATCATATACTATATAGTAGTCCATAGTCCATAGTATGTATCATATACTATATAGTAGTCCATAGTCCATAGAAATGTATCATATACTATATAGTAGTCCATAGTCCATAGTATGTATCATATACTATATAGTAGTCCATAGTCCATAGAAATGTATCATATACTATATAGTAGTCCATAGTCCATAGTATGTATCATATACTATATAGTAGTCCATAGTCCATAGAAATGTATCATATACTATATAGGCCAATTACTCGGGGTTTTCACCAACGAAGTTTGAGGAACTAAACCGATTTGTTTGAAACTTGGTAATTTGATAGGAAAGTGCTCAAATAACAAAAGTTATATAGTGCCGATGTGCCCTTCCGCGCCGGGGCCGGTGCCACCCCTTCTCGGGGTTGGAAATTCCTTTGCTCAAAATAACCCCAAAAATCGATAGAGGATAAAAAATGTTAAGAACTAAAAAATCTAGTATAAAGTTATTTTGTTACATCAATATTTATGAGTTATTCACAATTTAAAACTTGCAATTTTTTAACGCTTTTTTACGAATAACTAAAAAAGAATACTTGGATCGATGTATTTGACGTTAAATAACTTAAAAAGGATTGATTGATTTTCGTATGTCATAATAGAAACTTTTTTTATAGTCCTTAAATAATCCTTTAAAATGAGCGAGGTACAATGCAAAAAAATGGGATCACTCAATATTTTTGAGAAAAAAAGCGTAGTAAAATTAAGCTCTTGTTTACCAGAATTAAAATTTCTTGTTGTAACTCTACAATATATTTGTTTTTAGTGTTGCTCATGTGTTAAAAAAGTTTGACTGGTTTAAAATACTTTCTTTTTGAATTAAGTTAAGTTAAAAAGTTATTCTTTTTTAAAAATTTCTAATTAAAAATGTCATTTTTCCGAAATAACTTGAAAACTATTACATCTACGTGAAAAATTATTCAGTACAAAAATATAGCTCTTTTTTTTTAACAAACATTTTCACTTATTAGAGATTACTGCAGGATAACAAATAGTGGAGATATTCAGAAGTTCATAAAATAGCGTGAGCACCCCCTGTCTCGAGCCCTTCAACCCTTAACTATTCAAAAGGTAAAGCATTTTAACCGGGGGACAACCACCCCCGTGGCGGAAGGGCACATCGGCACTATATAACTTTTGTTATTTGAGTACTTTCCTATCAATTTGCCAAATTTCAAGGCTGATTTTCTGGCCCGAGTAACTGGCCTAGTACATAACATGGAGTGGAAGAGTGTATTAATAAACCCTTAGTGTGGGCTTCATTTAGTCCCGGGAAATTTCGCCCAGCCTTTGTTCATCATTAAGATAAGCTCAACTTTGTTTTCCAAAAGTTGTTCGAAATATCGGGGTTTATGGATTTGCGTCGTTAGGATTTCTGGGGCAACTTTATATAGTACAACTAAATTAACGCGAAATAAATACCCTTAGTTGCTTGGACAGGTTGAGTCCCGGGAAGTGAGTCCCTCTTTACATGCATAGTAGATTGTCATTTGCTAACAGAGCAGTCCGTTTTATGGCTGAATATTTATTCAGTGATTGTATTCCGTGTCCACTTATAACATAAATAAACAACTAAACATAAGAAAGTGACTGTAATAGTTGAACAAATACTCCAAGTTTTGTTTCCTATTGATAAAAACATAGATGTTAGTAGTTTTACCTAACTAAAACTTGTTTTATAGACACTTTAAATCTAATTCATTTTTATCTGGACTTTCAGTTATCTGGACAGGGTCATACCTGGATTAGTGAGAACACAACAGATTTAAATACCAAACAAAAAAAATAAGTGTGAGAATCTGCATTAGAAGTAAAACTTAAGTTCTAAGTTGAAAGAGTTTATTAAATGCATTGCATCAAGTTTTCAAAAATGTACCTACTATAAAAAAAATATGTGTGAGGCTCTCACGCATTAGAAGTGGAACTTAAGTTCTAGAATGCATTGCTCTCTTTCATTTCTTGACGATTTTAATATTTCAGGATTAAGAAATGGCCATGTGAAATTTAATTGAAAAATAAAATATTTTCATAACATTTTAGCGAATAATAAAGAAAAAACAACATGATGAAAACAACATTTATATATATTGTACATATTATTATTGTAATGTATATAATATTACGCTTATATACCAATTCTGTGTTATCATGGTGGTGCAATGGTTAGCACTTATGCCTGCTAAATCAGAGGTTGGTGGAACGAGACTCGTTTAAATGAAAGTTTTTTTTACAGATAGATCAACTGCCGACTTAAGACGGCAGATAGTATCTATAAAACAAAAAATCTTTCTATTAGACGAGTCTCGAATCACAAACTTGGTTACATGCAATTTCGTTTCATCCAAGCAAATTTACTCTACCGCTCCCTAAACAAGTTTCACTTAAAAAATTACATAAATATAAAAAACTTGGCGCTTTGCTCCCTCCCTCCTCCCCAAAGAACTTAGTTTTACTTATGAAATATTTCTGTAATTACATCATTAAATATCAATCGATTCGACTTATTAATTAAAGGCGATAGACATTCATTGTGTATTATTAAGTTATTATTATTATTGTTCAAATATATTTTTCTTCCTTATAGTTGATTGTTGATTTTAAACTGTAATTCTTAGATTAATAATGAACGAGGTTATAAGATAGTTAAATTATAAATTATAATCAATCTACGGGTGCCGCTTTGCTTTTAAATTATTCTTAAGGCTTTTTCCTCGAGATAAATAATATGTAAAGGTCAGGGGCGAATAATGAGGCGGCGTCCGGCACGGAAAAACATACCAAGCAGCGTCATATTATCTAATAAGAAGCCTCCTCCCCTAAATGAGGCCCCCCCCCCCCCTCAAAACTCATATATATTGAAAAAATTTCTTTGTTACGTATAATATAAGTACAAATGTTTAAATTTTAGTAAAATGATATTAAAAATGCCACAATTCTAAACACATTTTATTTATAATGCGATAACTAAAGCTACAATAAAATAGTCACACATACATAAATGAACTATCTGAAAAAATACAAAAAAAAAAGATGAAAGAAAATGATCGTGAACAAATTAACGTAGCATATAAACCAAAGGATAAATTATTACAATTTTTAATAATATGAAATATAAAATTAATATAGATAATAGACCAGGATTAATTTTAAAATCGATTGTAATAATTTTTAAAAATCTTATATATGAGAAACCTCTCAAAAACTAAGTAGTAGGCAATATTACCATATCAATTATCCTCAAATTTTTAAGTTTTAGGTAGTATTCATACTACGGAATGATTAAATTTTACTTTAAATCAAATTATAATTATCATTAACTACGGGAGACATCCAGAGAAAATATATATATATAGAAGGCCCCTGGTTCAAGTCCCACTGCTGGGGTCTATTTTTCTCTGTATGTCTCCCGTAGTTAATGATAATTATAAATTTGATTTAAAGTAACATATCAATGATGTCAATAACAAAGACCAGAAAACGGCTCTAGCTATACACTCATACAACACCAGACATAATTTTGGGTTTGATAAAACTAAAATTTTAGGATATGAAAATAATACTAAAAAGAGAAGAATTTTAGAGGCTTTTCACATTTTTAAAAGCTAAAAGAGACAACAGTCAACCATAAAACCGACTCATGCAATATTAATAAAAACTATATCTCAATATTGAATAGTTTTAAACGATAATAAATTAAACAATATAATTCGATAACATAAGAAACAATTAATTATAATGTACCTTAACAATATAATAATAAAAAATAGAATAGGTATCAGATAAAAAAATAAAAATATAATATAAAAACAATTCATTAGGTACTGAATCTGAATTGGTTTTATTATATTAAGAATGACAACGACTAACAACTCTGTAATGCAACCAATGCAAATAATTTATAATTACTATTTCACGGAAAGAAAAAATAATTTTTACTTTTTATAATTAAATTTCAAAGAAGGAGAAAAGATTTAAGTTTGCACCACCTACAGGATGTGAACAAATAATTCCATTGATTCAGCTTCCAGGACCTTAAGTGTATTGCTTCCTAAACTTGATTGTTCATATAATAATGATAAATAGTATAGGTATCTGATAAATTATTAATAATAATAAAGTATTAAATCAATTAATTAATGAATCTGAATTAGTTTTATTATATAATGACAATAACATTTGAGATTATAAATATTAACGATTTTAAATAGATAATTTAATAAATTTAAATGTAATAAAATATTCTATTATAATGACTTATAGTTGCTGACGCCACTTCCAGACAGTGCTAGTTACCAATTTACTAAAAAACATTTTTGTTTGCCTCTTAAATAAATGGAAAACATATTCAAATCAATTATAATATATACATATTCATGGAATGAATTGACAAACCTATTAGTCTCATATGAATTCCATTGAAATTATGAAATGCATTTGTAAATAATTAAAATAGTAAATATTAAATATTCAACAATCTCAGACAAAAAAACTTCAATCAAAATTAATTAATAACCATTTGTTCAATTGTAAAGTTTCACATCTAAAATCAAGTATTTTTATTTTTGTATATTATACGAGTATATGTTTGTCAATTTGTCCATAGTTTAATTTTTACAATTTGTTACTAGTTTATAGATTTATATTATATATTTATGAGCCTCTCTTATAGAGATAAGAAATAACATTCTAGTTTCACCTCAACGTAAGTAAGTAAGTTAATTAAATTCCGTATTCATTACATTATTGTTTATTATATTCAGTATTCATTACATTATTGTTAATTAAAAAACCCTTTTAGTTTATATAGTTTTTTTCTAAATTTTATATTATTGTTAATTATTATTCATATTTTGATTAATTATATATATATATATATATATATATATATATATATATATATATATATATATATATATATATATATATATTAGTGTTATGCATTATTAATAACTTATGTTTATTTTTATTTTCATTTTAGAACAATTAAACATGATTGAAAAAGACCTTAAAAAATGGTCGAATCGTCTCATAATGGAAAACTAAGTGTTTTTATCATTACCACACCTTAACCATCCATCAACTTTAAAAATACTCTGCCAATTAATGTGGCACATAGCTTCCTCGCAAAGAAAAGACCGAATTAAGAAAAAAATACCTCGATAAAAATAATCAAAAAGTTGGAACGGCGTGACACTGTTGTTACCTTAATTTCCCAACTAGGAGTCGGGTGGGTCGTGGGCTTTAAATTGGGCTCATAAAAATAATAATAATGAAACATAAAATAACTTGCATAAGAGCTGTATGTATTTGAATTGAAAAAAAATAATATTAACAGAAATTCTCTTAACCCATTCAATGCGGGTGGATCCACTGTGGATCCATGCCGTGCTAACGTGCCTGGTGTGGATCCAAGCCCTCCCTTTCAGCCCTCTGTAGCTCTATTCTCCGTGCCTCGAGTAGAACCATCTTGCAAGGCTCCGTCAGGCCCGCTGACGTTTGTATCCACAGGGGATCCAACAATTTTTTTTTTTTTTTTTTTTTTTTTTAATTAACTGTTAAAGTACACCAGCTTAATGCAATAAATATTTAATATTAAGCCAGAGTGCCGGGTGGGACTCTCACTTCACTTGGAAGGTTCTATAAGAGGGTTCATAAAGGTGGGTTCACAGTCAAAGCTAGTGGATCCGTCCGCGCGCATCCGTCTGTATAGAAAATAATAGAGTCATGTTTTTTGGGATCTAGGACCGAGATTATAATGCGAAAGTAATACTGAGTTGTCTCAGACCGATTATTTCATTGTTTTTATTGTTATTGTTTGTTATGTTTATCGGGATAGATGAATACGTCCGAAAACAAAGAGATCTTTATGATTTTTTCATTGTTTGTCTCGATATTGTTTGTTATTGTTCCGTGTTAAGGTTCTTGAACCCGAAAATAAAATATAAACAGCTTACGGAAAATAATCAAACTTAGAAAACTATAGAAAACTCGATATTATAAGATTCAAAAAACGTCTTCTATATTTTTGTCAAGACTATATCAAATGTAAACAAACAATAACAAATCATTCAAATACCCAGGTTGGTTCTCTCAACAGTTACGTTATAACGGGATGGATGAATACGCCCGAAAACAAAGGGATATTTATGATTTTATTAAGCCTTCTTATAGTAAATCTTATTTAACAATTCAGTAAATCAATTTATAAATAAATAAATTTTTATGTAGATTAAGCAAATTATGTAGCAAACAAATTAAATTAAAATCTTTATTAATATTCTTCAAAATTATTTTATCAATATATAAGATTTACAACATTATTTGAATTATATAATGAATGTTGTATTAGAAGTAGGTGACTGCGTAGAGGTGAGATCTAGTGTGTGAAAGCGTACACCAAATTGACAAATGAGTAGGTGCTGTTCACCACCTGAAATAACAAAACCACCAACTATAAAAATACACCAAAATTAAACTCGAGAGCACAGCAAAGAATTCTTGGTTTAATTCCTCATGGGGGGAGATGTATTTATCTTTATTTTTCTTTAACAATAATAGAAATGATTATAACTAACTAATACTAATGGATTTACCGCTGCGAATGTAATGTAGTCGGCCTTTATATCGAGAAACGCTGCTGATAAATGAGGTGGATAAAGTGATCTGACTAACATTATCCTGAGAGATCTCTTCATTCCTTCAGGCCAGTGGTACCAGTTAGTAAAGTATAGCTCCTCACGAACTTCCTCTCCCTGTAAACAGTATCAATTCACATATCAGTGATAAAAATGTACTATAAAGGGACAAGTTAAATGTTAAGATAGAAAAGCGACAAGCACTGCCATCTGCCGGTAGATGCGGTCAGAAATCTTTGAAAGTTGCAGAGTAGAAATATTAAGAAAGGTTTAAAAGTCACAAGGTAGACTGTAGACAGTAAAACATAGAAACGCGATAAAATACATTGTGCGTATATTGTTGGAGACAAACAGTTATATATGGATTTTGTATTTTGCCTTATTGAATATAATTTGATGTTAACCACAATGACACAATTTAGCATACGATTTATTTTAATCTTCACAACACAACACTATCATCAACTATGAAGTATAAGTTACTTAAAAGGGTCGTAAATCGGCATAACCTGTTCGGTGCAACCTTCCTCCCTTAGTCCTGCGTTCAGAATGGCACCACTATAATTGCGCTTGTGTTCGATAATAAGCACAATAGACGTCGATATACATAATATACAGGGTGGTCCCCCCCCCCTCTTAACTTTTGAACGGTTTGAGATAAATTAATGAAACTTGGGGGATCTCTACCATGCAAAGGGAAGTTTGTTTTCATGCAATCACCAACTAGGGGCAACCACCCACTTTGCCCCCAGGCTACCCAACTTCAAAACGATTTATTTATAACGATCTAAGTGTTATTTTCTTACTATTTCGGAAGGGATATTTTGCTATCTTGTGTGAATGTATGTGTTAACCTTTTAACCATTTTGACATTGTTTTAGTGCGTATCAGTTTATGTATAGACGTAACTTTAATTTGTATGAATGCGTACGTGTAAATAAAAACTGATTTGTAGTTTAATCAGAGTGTGTGTATTTGTTTGTCTGTACAAGTTACTGACAATTCATCTTTATCATTTAAATGTAATAATTGATTAACATTTTTATTTAAATGTAATAATCAATTTAACATTCTGTCTCAGCATGTTTAAGAGGATTCGATTATACCTTCCAACCATGTCGTTTGACTGGGGGTCGTATAGTGTAGTGCGAGTCTTCACTATCCCTTGCCCTTTTTTTTTTTTAGATCACTGAAGAGGCTGGACTCAAACTACGTTCCTTGATTAGAGTGAAGCTCATAAAGACACTATATCTACTTACGAAATCTTCCAGAAATACTGCCATATGAACTTCACCTATCTCACCTACTGCATGCTTGACCGCTTCCCTGAACGCCTCCATGTTTTTGACAGCTTTGCCAAGTTCTACCAGAATGTTACCTGTCTGATGAATCGCTTCTCGGTGTCAATATGTTCTGCCACTACCCTCTGTCACATTATCTGCAATACATCCGCATACGTTCGGCCCTCAGCTACTTTGATTACTACCGCCTCTGGGCGGGATCGTTCCTTCTTCCTGCTCACTTGTCTCGGAGTTTCTACAGTTCCCTGTCTCTTACAGTCTTGTAGATTCTTACTGTCAACCACAGCTTTCGGGTCAATCTCCAGTTCAAGTATTGCAATACGATCGCAATACTCTTCATATTTTACACAAAAGTCAGCAAAACGTATTTAACAATTTGCTAACTTAGTTCTGTCTTTAGCTAATTGCTTACCCAGATCATATGTGATTTGCAGCTTCTGAAATAAGTTCGCACGGCGAGTTTGAAGAAGTTTAAGTTGACTTTCATTAGATGAAGCCATGTTGAAGTCCAAGAAAATAAAATAAAGGGTAGTAAAAGAAGAGTGGAACAAAGTTGTTGGCGGCGTGAACGGGTTCATGTACTTCTCGGTTGCTCCGCGTTTTTCTTTTCCTTAACGAGTTTGTGATGACTTTTCGGGCCCGGACTTGTGTTAAATATGAAGTTCGGTCTTTTTGAAAGGTTGTGAGCATATAGCTTTCAACAGCGCGAGTGAATTTACTTCGTATTCGGTTAATGAAGTTTGCTCTGCTGTTTGAAACGACGTGTATAAAGGTGGGAACAAAGGTCGTTCTTCTTGAACTTCCTAGTTCTTCTCTCCCCGCCTCACGTAGTGATTCAGTGGAGCGATGGAATTCCGAATGCGATGTTTTTGCTTGCCAACTGTAGCAGCTCTGAAGCCTTTCTTTTTGATAGATGGTATTGTTTACATTAATTCCGGGCTCGATTCGTCGTAGCTCTCGTTACCGCCGTATAAATAGTTCTTTGCTTTTTAAAGTGCTATCTATAACCAATTGAATTAATTATATTTATTTACTTTTTCTTTTTCCCTGCACTACTCCATTCTATCCTTTTGTTTCCTCTAAATTTTCCCTCTAATCTATTTCTTTATACCTGTAATCCTTGGCTATCTTTCCATCTTTCTCTATCTGCCTCTTTTATATTCTACGCCCCATTCTACCATTTCTCTTCCTTTTTCCTTGTATCTCTCTTTCCCTTGAATCCCCTTTTACCTTGTATCTTTACCTTCTATTATCTCTTTTATCTTTATTATTATCTCTATCGTATTTATGCTTAATATTTTTACCATATTATTTTATATTTACTTTATATTTCAGGAATCTCTTTAATACAGTGGCTGAAGATAAGTACCCTTTGAACTTATCTAGCACCCTGGCAGTTTCTCTGCTAGGGGGGCAGGGACATCTGTCCTCTGCCCCATACCTACAGTTGCCAGCCTTTCACAGGGCTCTGGCTTCTGTGGGGTCAGCTCACAGTCCCCTCTGGGTACTCGTGAGTCTGAAACTCTAACCACGCAGACTACCACTAGTCAGCAGGTTAGGTCTGGCACTATTAAAGTGTCCTTCATAATCCCTCTTCTGGAAGAGGAGAACCCAAATGATCCGGAGATCCTTTCAGGGTTGAGAAAGTTCAATCGAGGTCTAAGAACCAGGGATTGGAAAATACTTAATAAAATAAGATTGTCCACTGGCTTAAGATTAGTGGTGCGTACTAACTCAGGTTTGTACTAGTATCTGAGAAAGTTGGATATGGCTCTTATCTACTATTGTATGAAAGTCAAGGTCCGCCTCTTATCTATGGATAACAACGTTGAGGCCAGGCCTTCAAATGTATGTTTTACCAAAACTACGAAAGCTCTCTTAATTCAAGGGGAGCAACCTCATCAGGATAATGGTAGTAGTGCTGTGCCGGTAGGTCCATCCCCACCTAAGGCACCGTCCGTCACTACAATTAATATTCTTCAGGCAAATTTACAGCACGGTATATCAGCTACCTCTGTTTACTGTAAACGGATGGCTGAGCTTAATGCTAATATTGGCTTGATTCAGGAGCCCTATGCTTATAAAGGGCAAGTGCGTGGACTAGGGATTACTGGTGTTCCCTTTTCTGCTCTACTAATGGCGTAGCACCAAGGGCTTGTATTCTAACCAAGAATGTAAAAACCTCACTAATCCCACAGTTTTGTGACAGGGATTTAGTTGCTGTAAAACTAGACGGGATTAGAATGAAGGGACATTGTGGTCTGCTCCCTGTATCTTCCGTATGACTCTCCTGAACCTCCACCTTCAGCTATCTTAATAGACTTGGTTCGTTTTTGTACTAATGGTGGTTTTCCCCTCTTGGTTGGGTGTGATGCTAATGCTCACAACTTAGTATGGGGTAGTACTGATACTAACCCAAGAGGTAGAGCTTTACTTGAATATCTGACAAGCTCTGAGCTCTATGTTCTTAACCGTGGAGCCGTTCCAACCTACTTCACGGAAAGAAGGAAAGAAGTCATTAATATCTCTTTCTGCACTCAAGAACTTGTGTCCAGAGTGATGGATTGGTCTGTATCACTTGAAGAGTCCCTTTCGGACCACAGACACATCCTCTTTAAAATAAAGGCTCCAGTATTAGATGAAATAAGGTATCGTAATCCCAGATCAACTGACTGGGAGCTATTCCGAGAAGTACTGGAGAGTGAATTGGACAGTGTGGGACACTGTCCAAACAGCCTAATTGAAACTGAACTGTACATCCCCAGCTTCACTAAAGCTATAATCTGCAGGTAATTATTACTAAGAGGGTGATTAGTTACTCAGTCCTCTCCCAGGCAGCGCTACTAGTAGTTTTTTTTAAAAAAAAGCTTTCAATTTTCTTATTTTTTCATTTTTTAGGTATTTTGGAATAGTTATAATAGATTGTAATATAATATAAGATATTGATAAATTTAACAAAAATATTTTTAACACCAGTCCTGTCCAACTACTGAAGGTTTATATATATTTATTACACACTTTTATGATTAATCTTCTCAGTGAAAAATTGTTAGCAAAAGTTAATATATACCTCTCAGAACTTCAACATTATTGCATTTGTGTCTGTTTTTATAATGTTTTTTACTTGGGTAATGTATCATTTTTTATTGTGTTAAGTTTAAATGTACCCTGTTTTTTAATTTTTATTTATATATTTATTATAAAATTTAAAACAGTAGCATTAATGAAGTTGGTAGAGTATGAATTAGTAATTTTAATTGACTAATTTAATGAATTTTAATTTTGACCCTCTCCTATGGAGATAGATATGTTTTGAACAACAACCATTACCAACATTCCATGATTATTGTAAGTATGTTTCACATCTTTTATGAACAATGTGTATTATGTTACATAATTTAAGAGTTAAATATTAAATGGATTAAAGATTTCTTAAGTATGTTTAAAAATTTGAAAGGAAGGTTGTTCTAATTATAATTATTGTTTTAATTTTAGAAGATATTAATAAAAAAAACGACTGAAGATGACCTTATGTTAAGGGTCGAAACGTCTCACACTATGAAATAGGAGTTTTCATTTCTTACACCTCATCAAACCATCTTTGCAATCTCTCTCAGTATGATTTATTTATTACGTCTAGAGCCATCTCGAAGCTTCTGGATAATTTTATTATACGAGTAAATGGGAAAGGAAATTCTGCGTTAAATTATCGAGTAAAACTAATACTTTTTTCCCCCTTACACGCTTCGCACGATCATTCCCGGAAGACCGCTCACGGGCTCAAGGAGTAATAATTGCTTTAGGAGCTATACCTCCCCCCCCCCCCACCCCCATCAATGTAACAAGGCAGCCCTATGTGGAGGTCAACTTGTTATAGAATATTTTATTGAGCTTATGGATTATATAAAATACAATATTAATTTCATATGGAACGGATGCATTAGGTACCGTTTAAATTGATAAATCAAAATGAACAGCACCCCTACACTAACATTCAAGAATAATATTCGATTTCATGACATGACCACTCTCCATTCTCCATAAAAAATAACGATAATAATTCAGAACCAATAACGTCAAATTTCATAGATTTTTTTTTAAACTACCTATTAGTGTGTCACATTGCTTAATAATAATAGCTCCTATCTAAATACATATCGGAATAAAATCGTATACATACCTTTATAATGAACGCTTGGCTTACATAGCAAATGATCCAGATAAGAAAAAAATCCATTAATCCTATAGCAGTAAAGGTCACTTTCAACGTAATATCACCAACATCCTGAAAATGGGGGGAATCATAATACAAAGTTGTTTGGTTAGAAGTGATAAGAGATAGTCAAAGGTTGTTGTTAAAAGTGGTTTGAAGTAGTTAGAAGTGGATAAAGGTGGTTAGAGATAGTCAGAAGTAGTAAAAAGTAGGTAAAGGTAGTTGATGGTAGTTTCAAGTGTTTAGAGGTATATACGAGTAGTCAGAAGTAGTTAGAAGTGGATAAAGGTGGTTAGAGATAGTTAGAAGTGGTAAATAGTAGCTAAAGGTAGTTGATGGTAGTTTCAAGTGTTTAGAGGTATATACGAGTAGTCAGAAGTAGTTAGAAGTGGATAAAGGTGGTTAGAGATAGTTAGAAGTGGTAAATAGTAACTAAAGGTAGTTGATGGTAGTTTCAAGTGCTTAGAGGTATACGAGTAGTCAGAAGTAGTTAGAAGTGGATAAAGGTGGTTAGAGATAGTCAGAAGTGGTAAATAGTAGCTTAAGGTAGTTGATGGTAGTTTCAAGTGCTTAGAGGTATATACGAGTAGTCAGAAGTAGTTAGAAGTGGATAAAAGTGGTTAGAGATAGTCAGAAGTGGAAAATAGTAGCTAATGGTAGTTGATTGTGCTTAGAGGTATATTCGAGTAGTCAGAAGTAGTTAGAAGTGGCTAGAGCTAGTTACAAGTAATTAGAAGTGTGTTAAAAGTAGCAGTGTCAAACTGGCCAGGTCGGCAAGTCAGCATTTGCCGAGGACCCAGTAAGGGCCCACCACGTTAAAAATAAATTTTTAAAATTGTAGGACTAGCAATCGATCTCGATAAAGAAAATGGCAGCATTGTGAGTACTTTCATTTGAAGTGTCGTAGAAGCTTGATCTAACCATAGTCTCTCTCTTGATGTGGAATCGTACTTATTTTCATCTTACATCCCCTCAAACAGACTTATCTTGGCCTGTGTGAAGAATACGCCTTAAAAATAATATCTATCTACAAGCTGAGGATAATAAATATGTCAACTTAGACTATGTAACAAAGAAAATACAAAGATCTTTCATATGGGAAATAAGTATGAAATATATTTAACAGAAATTAGCTCTATATGCAATCTTCATCATGAGGAAAGCCTAACTCATTTAATGTTTTTTTGCCCTCACTAATATCACTCTATATTGAAAAGTAAGTAAGTAAGCAATCCATTTATTAACATAGTTTTTCTTACATGCATAGTTCACAAATAATTAGTTGTTTTGACTGAGATTTTGTGGTACCACTTCATAATTATGACTAGAGAGTTTGGTAGAAAGTTACACAACAATATTGTCACCACAATTTTTATTACACATAAACTCACAAACGCGTTTCGACAAATAACATCATCTTCAGAATTAACCCTTACTAAGTTAACACACACATTGAAGATGATGTTATTTGTCGAAACTCGTTTGTGAGTTTATGTGTAATAAAAATTGTGGTGACAATATTGTTGTGTAACTTTCTACTAATGCATAGTACACATTTTAAATTACACTATAAAATAAAAATAAATAAAAATAAAAAACATTAGTCAATTCAGCCTACGGCTGAGGAGTTTTTAGAGTTCCCCTTATTCTGATTTACATTCTGGTAGTTTGATAGATGTCATTCATACACACTTGCTCACACATTCTATTATTTCTTTTATATTTCATTTTATTTGTTTATTCATCTTTATTATTATTATTATTTTATTTATTTACTTATTTTTTATTTTTTGTCAGGTTTTCAGGCTCTTGTTATTATTCAGGTTGTAACCAATCATTTAAGTAACCTTCCTCCATTCTTCTCCACTCCTGCCTTTCCCATGCCACACGGTTCCAAGTTTCTTCACCACAGCATAACTTCTTTTGTGGTCCCATATTATTTTTGGTCTTCCTTTTCTCCTGGTGTATTCCCTGGGACACCAATCTAGGTTACTTCTCGACCACCTCCCGTCTGACGTTCTGACTAGATGTCCAGCCCATCTCCATTTTCTACTGATGAATGTCCTATCTATATCCTCCATGCCAGTTTGTTCTCTAATCCAACTGTTCCATCTCCTCTCTTTCCTCCTTATTCGCAACATACTTCTCTCCATTCTTCTCGCAGTAACTCTCATAAGCTCTATATTTCTATTTGTCAGGCTCCACGTTTCGCATCCATATAACATTACTGGCTTTACAACACTGTTCCATAATTGCATCTTTTCCTCTAAAGCAGCATCTGATCTAAATAGTGTCCTGAATTTGTTGTGGCTTCTCCATCCCAAACTAATCCTTCTCTTGATTTCTTTTGACGTACTGTCATCCTTAGATATGAGTTGTCCTAGGTAGATAAATTCTTCTTCCTCTTTTATGGTATCATTATACAGAGTTATTTTGGGGTTTTCCCCTTCATTTACCGACATCAATACTGTTTTCTTCGTATTCATTCTCAACCAAATTTCTTTAGATTTAACTTCTAGGTCCGTAACCATAATTCGTTTTTCTTCAGATTTTGCTATTTGAACAACATCATCCACGAATTTTATTTTATTGAGATTCAGACCGTTTATATTTATTCCATATGAGTCCCATTCGGTTTTGTGAAACATCTGTTCTAGAGAAGCAATAAAGAGTTTTGCAGAGGGTACATCGCCCTGTCGTAGTCCTTTCTCCTGTCTAATCTCTCTTATTTCATTTTCCATTTCAATATAAAATGTGGAGCCTCTGTAAATTTCTCTGATCAGGTCTACATATTACGTGTCGATCGAGTGGGCTTCGAGTGCAGAGATTACAACTTCAAAATATATACTATCGAAGGCCTTTTCGAAGTTTATGAACAGCAGAAAGATAGGAAACTGATACTCTTATGAGAAAACTGATAAGATTTATGAATTAGCTGTTGTACGACGAGAATTGCATCATTGGTCGAAAAGTTTTTCTTAAACCCTATTTAATGGACTGGTGAAGCGAAATCAAGACTTTTTTCCATTCTTCTGGTTATAATTCTCATAAAGACTTTATACAGTACGGAGAGGAGATTTATTGGGCTATAGTTTTTAATATCTTGTCTGTCACCTTTATTGAAAAGTAGAATTAATTTAGATTTAAGCCAACTGTCAGGTACCATGGCACCACTTAAGCATTAATTGTATAGAAAGCAGAGCTCTTGATAGAGGGCTCTTCCTCCTGCTTTAAGCTGCTCATTTATAATTTTATCAATTCCACCTGCCGTCCCTGTTTTTAATTTTTTAATTGCATACTCGATTTCTTCTATGAGTATTTCTGGTACGATTCCATTCTCTTCAGGTTGCTGTATTTCTATGTTGGACCTTTGTATTCTTGTTGGATTGCTATATAAGCTCTTATAGAATTTATAAATCACATCAATTATATCTTTCTTTTCGTTCTTTACACATCCTTTTTCATCCTTCATAGCTGTAATAATGTTTCTTCCCAGATTCTGTTGCTGCATACACTTCTTTATGCTAATTCCCTCTTCTATTGCAGCCCTGATTGCTTCGATGCTTTTTTTATAAGACCACTCCTCAGTTTAGACACTTCCGTGTACTCAATCTTCTCTGTCTCTTTCCTTTTTAGTTTTCTCCTTCTTTCCATAAGTTTCTTGATCTCTTTGGGCATTTTGTCGTTCCTTGTTTTTGCAGTGTAACCATTTCCAAGGGCTTTTCCGGTTGCAGATGTTATTGAGTCTTTTATTCCTTTCTCCATGCTGTTAATACCTTTATCTTTACTTTTTGCATTTCCCAGATCTATGGCCAGCTGGTTCTCGTAGTTAGTCTCTTTTAGCTTGCTTAAATTTATTATATAGTTTAATTTTTTTGTCCATCGCTTTTTTATTCCCATATTTATTCCAGCTTTAATTGCTCTGTGGTCACAGATTTGCCGACTTTTGCATTCCAGTCCCCTTATATTATTGTGTGACTACATGAATCCTCCTCCAATGCTAGTTGTAAATTGTTGTAGATGATGTCACTTTCTTCTTCTGATGCAGCGCTGGTTGGTGCATAAATCTGAATTAGTTTAAATCTACCCTGTTTTCTGCTTGTTTTGGGCTTCCATACTATTTTTGTTATTCTTGAGGAATAAGTTTTAAATGTGAGTATCTGGCTGGCTGCTGTCCTGTTTACTAAAAAACCTGTTCCGCCTATTCCCTCTGGGCCGTTGTAATAAAATTTGGAACCATCTCTCAGCACTTGACATCCTTCTCCTTTTCTTCTGACTTCCGCTAAACCCATGATAGTCCACTCTACTTCTTTGAGTTCTTCTAGTAGTTTTCTAAGTTTGTCATCATCACATAGTGATAGGCATTTTAGGTGTATACATAACATATGTCTTCTTCCCTACTCTCCGAGATACTTTCGTGTTTATTTTTTAATTGCTAATTATTGCCTGTGCTTTTTCCTTGCTTTTTTCATAACCCCTTTACTACAAGAACCCACCATAAACAAAATCAATGACATTTAAAAAATAAAAATTAATAAAAATAAAAAAAATATTAAAATATGTATATTTTTAGAAGAATCTGTATATTTTTGTTCTCTAATTACTTGTTGACCTCTATCAAGAATGCATGTGGCATATTATTGTTATTATTGTAGCCCCCCTTTACCTGGCCTAAGGATAGAGGAAAAATATAAATACAACTCCACAATTAAAATATATATCATTTAAGATGTATTTAAAAAAAATCATATATTAACACCTAAACATTTAATTATTTATAAACTATTTAAAATTAATTATTTAATTAATTATTGCATTCTATTGTATTTATTATACCCTACAAATTCCCCATAACATCACTAATAGAAAATAAAAGTCCTTTAATCGAATCACAAACAATTAGTAACTGTAACATTTAATCACAAAATTATAAACAACAGGAGTAACTAAGATATACTTCCACCCCTCCCCGTAAGGTTTAAGGGGGAACTAGAATTACTCACCAGCGGCCAGAGTTGAGAACACGGGTACCAGAGACAGGAACATCTTCTTTGACCCAAACTGTAACTCAGACTGACCGTTCTCCCTATTGCCAGGTCAGCTGAGCTGCAAGCCTTGCATTCCTCTCTTGGAGCTAGAGGGGCTAGAATGCTGGACAATATTTATCTTATATCTGTTTTTATTCTATCTTTTCTTATAACCTATTTAAATTAAATAATATTCTATAAAAGTAAGTGTGTGAAGCTGGATGTTCCTTCTACTCAGCCCGGGTCTGGTGCGTGCTGCTATCAAGTGGAGAAATTGTGAAGCACGGCTCGGCTATGACTTGAGCATCTATACCTTCACCCCTTCCGCTTCCAGACGTTGCCTAAGTCGGATCGTGTGTCGTACCACCACTACAATTGTTAACCCGCTAAACCACCCGCTTTAATAACCCGCATAAATTACCTTATTTTAATTCAATATAGTTATTATTATATGTGTATCACCAACTACCGGCAGTTTCCAGCTCTTCCCTGACACCCGACACACCGCTGCAGTATCAGGTTAGACCATTCTTACCCGCTTACTTATATTTTTTCTATCTTATTTTATCTTGTATATCTATTTAGAAACCCAATATTATATATCAATACAGTCCACCTCCCTTTCTACGCCGATACCGCAAGTAATTTTAACCAGCATAAGTGGATACCTATCCTTACCTCCTAAAATCTTAGGAAAAGAAGGTCCATATTAGTGGTCCTGTGGTCCGAATCAATTTTTGTAGTGTTCCTTGTTGTGAGTAAAATTCCCTAATTTTTCTCGTCATTCCGCCGTTTACCGCATCAAAATCCGATTCGTATACCTCATTTTATTCATTTTTTTATTTTTTCAAATATTAATTTTTATTAAAATTATTCAGAGGTCATATGTTTTAATCTTCGACATTGGGTTCACTAGGTTGTCAAAGGTCATTCTTTATTTCGTCTTGACTCCCAAGCTCCATTATATTTTTACACTAGTTCATATCTAATCTTCACCTAACAGGTCATTAACCTTGAAACAGCTGTTCTAACTTTTAATTTAACATGTCGTCTTCAGATTCTATCGCTGCTGCTAATATTAAAATTGTACAATCTTTAAAAAAGCTTCATGCCAAAAAAGAAAGTTACTTTCGAAGAGTACAAACCCTTAATGATATGATTTCTGGTCTCGATAATGAGAAAATTCAAAACAATTTTATAATTAGTGCTCGCACTTTAGATCGAGGTGCTTTTGAGTCAATTATAGACAATATTCAAGATTTAGAATTAGAACTCAATCCTGATTATTTGCCTAATTATGAACCGCTATCCGCATTTGACGATCTTTATGGAAACATATTAACTGCTCTAGATAAAATTAAAGTGTTGCAAGGTACCAATTCTAAAAGTCAACCCTCTACTTCTAAAAATCCTTCCACGGATTCATGTTCAACTTCCTGTAATGGTTTTAGAAATCACACCAATCTTCCCGCGTTAGAAATAAAACCTTTTACAGGAGATATAAAAGATTGGTGTCGTTACCGCGATATTTTTACCGCTGTCATAGTAAATAATTCGAGACTAACCAACGTAGAAAGGCTTCATTAATTAATTAGTACGGTTACTGGTAGACCAGCTGATATAGTTAAAATGTATTCCCTCTCAGAGGATAATTTTATACCATGTTGGCAAAGCTTACAAGACAGATACCAGAGTCATAGAGTTTTAGCAACACATTATTTTGAAGAGATAATAAAGCCACTTAATATTCCCGCAAAACATTCTATTGAGTTTTTACAATCGTTCATATCTAAATTTCAAACTAATGTGAAGGGTTTAAAAGATATGAAACTTGAGGATTTGTCTGATTTTTTAGTTTGTCCGTCCGCCAACTTGATCAAATCACTCTTAAAGAGTTTGAAACAAAAATTCAAGGTGTTAAGTCCATACCGACATTTGAATCTCTTTTAACATTTGTCAAATCAGAATGTAGATTGTTAGAGATAACCGCTGCCGTACATCCCGCTTCAAACAATGTTACAAACCGCCAACTTACGCCTGAAACTCGAAAGCCCGCTTCTAATAAAATTTCAGTTAGAAAGTCAGTGTTTGCTACCCAACCTGGTACATCCGAAAAATCAGATAAGAGTGAGTTTAATTATAAATCTAATTGTATATTTTGTCATGATTCTCCTTTTCATCATTTGTACCGGTGTCCTAAATTCTTAGAACTTAGTGTTACCGACCGCCATGCCTTCATTAAAAAACATTCCTTATGTTTCAATTGTTTGGGGAATCACCAAGTCTCGAAATGTAGGTCATATCATAATTGTCATTGTAACCGCCGACATCATCGTTTGCTGCACCTCGAATCTAGAGATAAACCCGCTAGTACCCCCGTAGAAATAAATAAAGTTAACCCGCCTCTACGGTTGCTACTACATCCTTTAATTTACCTTGTTCTAGTCGTACGTCTGTTGTATTATTGGGCACGGCACAAGCCTTAATTAAAAATAAAAAGGGCAAATTTATTACTTGCCGCTTAATGATTGATTGTGCTTCCGCTACGTCATTTATAACCAAGTCACTCGCTAAGTTATTAGACTTACCTATTGAACCTACAGATCAACAGTTTTCAGGTTTATCAGATACCTCTGTAGGATTCAGTTCAGGTTTAATAAAATGTTTATTGAAGCCCGTTTCTAAGAATCACCCGCACATAACCGCTACTGCTTTTATTGTCGACACTATATTGAGTCACGTACCGCAAATTAGTTTACCTGACAGTTGTAAAGATCTTGTTCAGGGCTTACATCTTGCTGACCCTGAATTTTATCGTTCATCACCAATTGATTTGTTGATAGGTTGTGACGTTCTTCCTCGCATTTTAGTTCCGCACCCCGCTCCATCTCTTAGTTCTAAATTGGGTGTTCTCTGTACTGTGTTTGGTCATGTGATCATAGGTCCTCTCACTATCGACTTTCGTTCAAATCCGCTGCACTCAATTCCATCTCTAGTAACTAATCCGCTTCGTAGTCCGCTTAAGTCTGAAGATGAACTTCATAAGTCTGTAGAAAGATTCTGGGAGACTGAAAATCTATCTTGCTCACCCACCAGAGACCCCGCTGATGATTATTGTGAAAATCATTTTATTAGTACTCACCGTCGTGACCTCACGGGACGTTATATCATCGAAATGCCTTTCAATAAAGACCCCGCTTCTGTTAATTTTATTCAATCCAAAGATATAGCCCAACAACGATTTCAATCTCTTGAAAATCGATTCCGCCGAAATAAAACTTTAAAAAATGACTGTACTTCATTTTTGAATCAATATTTGGACTTAGGGCATATGATTAAAGCCACTCGTCCTGGCAAGTATTTTATTCCCTACTTTTGTGTTCATAATCCAAACTCACCTACTACACCCACCCGTGTAGTTTTCGACGGTTCGGCTAAGAAATCACATATATCTTTAAACGAAATATTGTTTGCAGGACCTAAGTTACAACATGAAGTCCCTGAAGTTTTGCTCAATTTTAGAATACATCCGCTAGTGTTCTGTTGTGACATATCTAAAATGTACCGACAGATAAAAGTACTAGATGATCAGTGTGTTTATCAACATATTTTGTTTCGTGACGATCCTAGTAAACCGCTCGAGGAGTACGAGTTACGTACGGTTACTTACGGCTTGTCTCCGTCCGCTTTTGTTTCTCAACGTTGTTTAATTCAATTAACTAGAGACGAAGGTGAAAAATATCCTCTGGCTGTCCCTATTATTTTAAATAACTCTGTGGTAGACGATTTATTTGCAGGTGCAAAGTCCCTTGAAACTTTGCTCGATATTAAATCTCAATTATGTTCGCTGTTAGCCGCCGGTGGATTCCCACTCAATAAATGGCTTTCAAATAGTCCTGAATTTATTAAATCCATAAAAGACTCAGACACTTCTAGCTCGTTAGTAATAAGAAACGTCGATGATAACTCAGTCAAAGTTTTAGGTGTTGGCTGGGACCCGCAACTTGATGCTTTCTTTTTCGCTTTAGATCCGCCGTGTCTTCAAGATAATTATACAAAGCGACAAGTCTTAAGTGCCGTAAGTCGTATATTTGATCCTAATGGTTATGGCTCACCTACTATATTTTTATTTAAGTGTTTATTGAAAGATATTTGGCTTTCACACTGCGATTGGGATGATCCGATTCCTCCCTCTCTTTGTTCTCAATGGAGTCAGTGTCTATCTGAGTTACCACTTCTCTGTACTATTCGAATACCTAGATGTTTGTTTCCATCTGATCCTGTTAGCTGCCACTTACTTGGCTTCAGACATGCTTCATCGTTAGGTTCATCTTGTGTGTTATATCTACGTGTTAGGTACTCAGACAACACTGTAAAAGTTTTCCTAAAGTCAAAAACTAAAGTAGCCCCGTCTAAAGGTCATACTATACCTCGCTTAGAATTAATCGGTGCCTTACTCTTAACTAAACTTATTAAATCAATTGAACATTTTTTAAATAAATTACCTGTATCGCATTACACTACCTTTTTGTTTTGTGATTCCACTATAGTCTTATCATGGATAAGAAAACCGCCTCATTTATTAAAATTGTTTGTTTCAAATAGAATCGCCGCTATAGTTGAAAACTCCAACCCGTCTGATTGGTATTATGTGCCTACAGAACATAACATCGCCGATTGCGCGTCTAGAGGTCTCACTCCTAAAGGTCTTCTTGATAACTCTTCCTGGTTTCAGGGCCCCTCATGGACCTACGACGAACCCGAAAGTTGGCCTATTACTTGTTTTGAGCCTGTAGAATCGATAAATCTTCCAGAACTTAAACCTAGTGTTTTGTTGACCGCGTTAAAAGCCCCGCCTGTACCCATTCCAGATTGGGTGACTCGTTGTTCTAGTTTTTCTCAACTTCGAAAAATCGCCGCCTACGTTTTACGTTTTATCTACAACCTCCGTAACCCGCAGAACCGCTTGTGGTCATTTAACCATACATGAATTGAGTAATGGTCTTAATTTGTGTATTAAACTAGATCAACGATTTTACTTCAGTGAGGAATTGTCTTGTTTATCTAATAATCTTCCGTGTTCTATAAAAATTCAAAAATTGTCTCCGTTTATAGATAAGACTGGTGTAATTAGAGTCGGAGGTCGCCTCATAAATAGTTCTTTATCTTACTCGTCAAAACATCAAATATTATTGCATAGTAAAAGTTATTTGACTCACCTTATTATTGTTTATTTTCACACATCGTATCTTCATGCAGGTCTTCGCACACTCCAAGCTTTATTTTTCAACACATATTGGATTATTAATGGTCGTCAGACTATTAAAAGTATTATTTATAAATGTGTCCGCTGCTCCCGCTTTAGACAAAACACAACCGCTAATCCACCGATGGGTGATTTACCCGCAGCAAGAGTCACGCCGAGTCGACCCTTTTCTAACTGTAGCGTTGATCTCGCTGGCCCTTATATAGTAAAAGAAAGTCTACGCCGTAACGCTAAGACCTATAAAACATATTTTGCTTTGTTTGTGTGTTTTGCCATCAAAGCTGTTCACGTTGAAATTTTGACTAATCTTAGCTCCGATTGTTTTATCGCTGCTTTATCTCGTTTTACGTCACGTCGAGGTTTACCTAGTCATATTTACTGTGATCTGGGCACCAATTTCAAAGGAGCAGCCCGCCAGCTTTCAGAAATAATCGAATATCTTAGATCTGAAAATACTCATAAAATTTTATCTTCATACCTGGCTACCCAGGGCATTGAATTTCAGTTCAATTGTCCAGGAGCCCCTTTCATGGCAGGTTTAGCGGAGTCTAATGTGAAAAATGTCAAGTTTCACTTGACTCGTGCTATAGGGTCCCAAGTTTTAACTTTAGAAGAGTTCAGTACTATTACCGCTAGGGTTGAAGCTATCCTCAACTCACGTCCTCTGTGTGCCTTAAACGACTCCCCTGATGATTACGACGTACTAACTCCCGGACATTTTTTGATCGGCTCTCCTCTCGTATCATTGCCTGAAATAAATTTAGAAGATGTTCCGATACCCCGATTATCTCGTTGGCAACTTGTATCGCAAATTTCACAATGCCTATGGCGTCGGTGGAAAAAAGAGTATTTATATACGCTTCAGTGTAAAGGTAAATGGTTCCTACCCTCTTCGAATATCTCCTTAGGTCAATTAGTGTGGTTGCATGAGGATAACACATCTCCCCTTTCTTATCCAATGGGACGCATTACTGAGACGCTTTACCCTGGTAAAGATGGCGTTGTTCGTGCCGTTTCAGTGAAGACCGCCACTGGTACATATCGGCGACCAGCCCGCAAAGTTGCCCCTTTACCGGTCTCTTAATTTTCTTTTCTGTTTAGAAGATTTTTTATTTTTTCATAGAAGTTTGTGATCCAGTTTTGGTCAATTATTGTTTGTTTTCCGCTCAACTATAAGCCATTTTTTTAGTTATATTTTTGTTCCACTTGTAAAGTCATAAGTAGTGCTGACTTGTATAATTTTTCTTCTCGATTTATTTTTTAATAAATTAAAAAAAAATATATTTTTTAGTGAATCACCGCTGTCTACATTTCCTGCCTTCATCATGTCTTCTGAAGTTTGTTTATTTTTCCTGAAGTTTCTTTCTTTTTCTGTTGATGTCCTGAGGACATGCAAGGGGGCGGGTATGGACAATATTTATCTTATATCTGTTTTTATTCTATCTTTTCTTATATCCTATTTAAATTAAATAATATTCTATAAAAGTAAGTGTGTGAAGCTGGATGTTCCTTCTACTCAGCCCGGGTCTGGTGCGTGCTGCTATCAAGTGGAGAAATTGTGAAGCACGGCTCGGCTATGACTTGAGCATCTATACCTTCACCCCTTCCGCTTCCAGACGTTGCCTAAGTCGGATCGTGTGTCGTACCACCGCTACAATTGTTAACCCGCTAAACCACCCGCTTTAATAACCCGCATAAATTACCTTATTTTAATTCAATATAGTTATTATTATATGTGTATCACCAACTACCGGCAGTTTCCAGCTCTTCCCTGACACCCGACACACCGCTGCAGTATCAGGTTAGACCATTCTTACCCGCTTACTTATATTTTTTCTATCTTATTTTATCTTGTATATCTATTTAGAAACCCAATATTATATATCATTACAGTCCACCTCCCTTTCTACGCCGATACCGCAAGTAATTTTAACCAGCATAAGTGGATACCTATCCTTACCTCCTAAAATCTTAGGAAAAGAAGGTCCAAATGCCAACTTGCAATTCAGCTGACTAGGTCACCTACTTACTATAACAAACCTATAACAATCAATAATTTAAAAACAAACAATAATTTAAAACTAATTAATATAATACAAAGACAGTCCCTATCTGCACACTACATTATTATTATGCATTTATGATTTAAAAATGTGAACTCCAATTTGAAAGATTTGTAACAATGTAAAACAAATATAAACATTACATAAAATAAATAAATAAATAAAAATAAACATAAAATTATAGCATGGGAGGGGGCCCAGAATAAATTTTGATGAGGACCAAGAAAGCTGCCAGTCCGATAATGAGAAGTAGTTACATGAAGGAAGTCAGAAGTGGATAGAGGTGGTTAGGGATAGTTGGAAGTGATGAAGTAATTAGAGATGTTTGATGGAGTAGATAGAGGTAGATAAAAGTTGTAAAATGTAGTTTGATGGGGTCAATAGAGGTAGATAAAAGTAGTAAAAGGTAGTTAGATGTGTATGATGGGGAGGATAGAGGTAGATAAAAGTGGTGAAAGGTAGTTTGACGTGTTTGATGGGGTAGATAGAGGTAGATGAAAGTTGTAAAAGGTAGTTTGATAGGGTGGATAGATGTAGAAAAAAGTCGTAAAAGCTAGTCTGATGTGTTTGATGGGGTGGATAGAGGTAGATAAAAGTGGTTAAAGGTAGTTTGATGTGATTGATAGGGGGGGGGGGGGGGGGGGTATGTAGATAATAGTTGTAAAAGGTAGTTTGATGTGTTGTATGGTGTGGATAGAGGTAGATAAAAGTGGTTAAAGGTAGTTTGATGTGATTGATAGGGGGGGGGGGGGGGGGGGGGGGTATGTAGATAATAGTTGTAAAAGGTAGTTTGATGTGTTGTATGGTGTGGATAGAGGTAGATGTAGCAATAATACCAATAAGTTGGAATTATTGATGCCAATAATACATCTATATAATACCAAGATTTAACAATTTTTAATTTTACTATTAACTCTAAAAGCTGTTTTACCAGTGGCTCCAAACACTTTAAAATGTCTTGAATTAGTCCAGCGCAACATGGTGGTAGGTGACCAAGTAATTAAATCCTTTTTATTTTACCATTTTACCCCAAAACATGTTTATTTTATTTTTTTAATATTATAAGCAGATCAGTTTTAGTCGTTAGCGTTACTGATTGTTTCACATCGAATTAAAGTTTACTTATATGTTTTTTGTGGTGAAAGTATTTCTAAGTTGACATGGGGAGGCTAGTTTTTTTTATAATTTCAACATGTCTGTAGAAGTTTTGAATACAAAACGTAAACGCAATACCGATATATTCTGTTTGTTAAATGAATCTAATGATAATATAATACTAACCCTAAATCTGCTACTAGTCCCCAATTTTACCCCCTTCCCCAGTAACCTGACCACTTTCAGCGCCAGAAATCTGCACTTTCTGACTCACTAGGACCCCCTGAGAAGGAATCTCAAGAGAAACCGCGTCGCCCTAATTTTGCGAACGATATCCCTGTCAGTACCTGGTCTAATGGTAGTTACAAGCAGTTGGAAGTGGTTTGATGTAGTTAATTAATTAATAATATTCTTAGTTATACTATTATATATTTAAATAGAAATGTATATAATAATAATAATCAAATAACTTACAGTAACAGCTATGCACAATGCGGCGCCAATGCCCATATATGCAAAAGTTAATGCCACTGTCACAGCCAAAGATGTTCTTCTTTTTACATCATTAATCGCTCTGAAATATTACAGTAACACACAAAAAATATACTATAAAACGAATGGAGATTAAATTTAATTAAAATCTGTATATATACTCAAATAAAATTATAATTAGAGATTGGCTTAAATGTTCGAACAGGTAATTTCATATTATACGTGCCAACTAAGATTTAGAGCCACTAACAACCACTAACAACCTCTGACCACCTCTAACCACCTCTAACCACCTGTAACTACCTTTAACCACCTTAAACCACCTTAAACCACCACTAACCACCTCTAGCCACCTCTAACCTCCTCTAACCACTTCTAACCACCTCTAACCACCCCTAACCTCCTCTAACCACCACTAACCACCTGTAACCACCCTTTAGGAAATTTCTCTGGCACGAACGATTTGAATTAGCTGTTCAAAACAATTAACGCTAATCTAATACCTCTAACCATAAAAATCAATTTGTTGGGTTGAGTTAGGGGAAATTTTTCTTTTGATTTCTTTATAATTTATAAATTTGTTTGGTTTATTAAAAATTATTTTCAAGAACAGGTTCTGTCATAAATAAAAGAATAATCTATATATATAAAACTAAGAGTGACAGTGACTGATCATCAAAAATTCTCCTACTTCCCATTGACCTAGAGATTTGAAATTTTGTACATAGGTAGAGTGTACCATAAATAGAAAAGTTCAGGTGTTTTGATTTCGATATATAGCCACCATATTGAATTATAGCCACCATATTGGATTTTTAAAACACGTGTATATTTTTATGTGTCGTATATCGTTTTAAAGGCCTTGATTAATCTTTAATGTTGTGGTATTTATTTATGTTTAAAATTTTTTGTACGGGTACATTTGTACCGATTTGTACTTTTGGTTCAGGTTAAGAAGGTGAAATAATTTTTTTAAATTTTATTTTTACATTTATTAGAATTCATTAGCCTAAATAATGATCTTATACATGGTTTGATTTTTAAATATATTTTTGGTACCTATGGGTACACGGGTACAAATATGCTTTTAAACACAAAACCTACTTTCATGTATATCGTTGAAGAACTCTTGAATAGGCCTTTTAATGTAGTTATGTGATGTTTTGTGATATTTTTACTTTTTAGGGGGGTAAAATTGAAAAAAGTCCTTATATAGCTGTTTTTTGACAATGGTTCCTTAGGTTTTGGTTGAAATTTAAAACATTGTTATTATTTTTTACTCTCCTTTTCGAGACGTTTACGAATATACCTCATTTATTTTGTTATCTTCATTTTGACTTTTTCGGGTAAAAAAATCACAGGGGTGTGGCTTGACGATTTTTTGGTAAAAAATAAAGTTTGTACTATCTTCATGAAATTTGTCACGCTTATAAAAATGAAAAATACAAGACGAAAGTGCTCTTGGACTTTCTTTTCCAAGACTCTTATTTTCCGAGAAAAAGCCACTCAAAGTTCATATTTGGCAATTTTTGGGGTTTTCGATTGGCCATTTTTTGGGCTTTAAAAGTGCTAAATGGTAAACTGACGGATTCGTAATCTACTCGACGGGGGCTTTAAAAAAACGTATAGTTTGTATGGGGTTGTCGACAACTTTTTTTGCCCAAATTTTCCGGCTCAAAATCTGGGCCCAAAAATAGGGAAATTAATAAAAAATTAAAAATATGAGAAATATTGATTCGATTTGATTTAAAATTTGTATGCATGCCTTATTTAATATTAGGAACTCGGAAAAAAATTAATACTTGAACATATTTGTACACATGTTTACTTTTGGTACATACGGTAGCATTCTAGCGGTGAACTAACAAACTAAGACATACAAAACTTTTACCAACAACAGTTTTGTGAGTTAAGATTTCATTTCTGATGCAATAATATTATTAAATAAAAAAAAATTACACTGTTAAACAAAATACATTATCCACATAGTTAGTGCCAAGTAAATATGTAGGAAATATAAAAACTTATGGTTAAATTCATTTATAATGAAAAATATATTTTATATAAAAAAAAAGCAGGTCATATATTTAATTGAGATAAAATGTTTAAAAATAAGCAATAAAAAATAATATAAACTAATTGCACTAAAATACAAAATTATTTAATAAAAATCACAGGGAAGTACTTGCGTCCAAGTACTTTTTAGGGTTTTGTAGAAGATTAAGCATGCCCGTTATGTAATTATGATTTTATTCTTCGATCTCAAGGGTCCGGGTTCGATCCCCCGGGGGGTCACAATGTTTTTCATCGGTAATAACGACTAGAAAAAATCATTTTTTCAGACCATTTCCATCGCTTCACCATAAGGTATAACCATGAAGTATTTCGAAATTTTAGGACCACCCGTTATATAGTGGTTGGGGAGGGGGGAAATTTTTGGGGGTATATTTTGACTTATAAAATTAATAAAGAATGAAAAATTTAAAAAAGCAAATATATATTTGAATCCTACTCTTCACCAGCTTTCATATGATATCCAACTCAAAATTTAAAAAAAATAAAATTTTTGGCGCTCTTCAAATTTTCGCGCCCAAAATTGGCAATTTTTTAAAATTTGGGATGAACTCCCGGAATTTTCATCGCCCCACAATAAGGCATTAGCATGAATTATTTCGAAATTTTAGGACGAGCCGAAGTATAGTGGTTGGGGGGGGGGGGAATTTACAAAAGCTTATATATATTTGCGTCCTACTCTTCAGCAGCTTTCATTTGATACCCCACTCAAAAATAAAAAAAAATATAAATTTTTGAGTTTACAACATTTTTGCGAATTGCGCATGCGCATATTTAATTTTGAACTTCTGTATATTTTTCCTGTGGTTGGGTCAAACAGTTACACCAGTATTTCAAATTTCAGCAGTTTAGCTTAAACGGTTCAGGCCCTATGAACCAAAGAGCGACGGACAGACGGACACATCACCCTCGGCATAAGGGTTTTGAGAAGAATCTACAAAACCCTAAAAAAGATATATTACTTATATTGTTTTAATTATTTTTTACACCTAGCGCCAACTTCTAGACGAATAAGGCACGCGAAGCGTGCCAATTCGGCTAGTTAATATAAAAATGCCATTTTTCAAAACTGGTTTTTCAGAAACCAAAACTTTTGATTTCTGTATTCTTCACCTTAGTTGTATGTATGTGCAAAATTTAGGGAAGATTGAATCACGGGAAGTTGTTCAAAATTGGGGAAACGGGAATGTGCGATGAAACTTACAAAGCAAAGTAATATAAGACCAGTAAAAAGATCAGTGTCATGATTGAACTCTAACGCTCGTGTTTATTTAATTTAAAAAATAAGTTATCTTGTAAGTATCGGGATTCTTATATTTTGTGGTGACCGTGACAAATAAGTTAGTACGTTATTGTTCAATAGTTTGAAACAATCATTTAATTTCTTGGTTTTGAATTGGAATTCAGAAATTCTTCTAGTATGGAAACAATTAAGAAGTATCGTGCAGTTGCAAGGGCAGGAGTGACCAAGCAAGTAAATTATTTGTACGAACTCTTGAGCAGAGAGAATGTCTCCAGTCAAGAAGTTCAAGTTTGCTTTGAAATTTTAAGTGAAAAGTACAGTAAATTAAGAATTTTAGATGAAGCAGTGTATCAAGTTTTGGAAGTGGATAGTTCTGAAGAAGATTTAGTTATGGAATGTGACAGTTGTGACAACTATGCAATTAAATGTGTAACAATTAAAAATATAGTCAATGAAAAGTTTAATGACAGATCAAGAGGTTATGTTGACACTGTCATTGGTCATGCAAATCAGAATGAAAATAATTTGAAATCAACTATGCGTAAATTTAAATAACCGAAAATTGAATTTATTAATTTTTTTGGAGATTTAAAACATAAGTTAATGTTTTGAGGTCAGTTTCAAAAGATTGATGAAGATAGTCAAATTTCAGATGATGATAAATTTCATTGCCTAATTCAAGGAAAACTGAACCAAAGTCACGCTCACTTGAGGTAGTTGAAAGCTTTCCGCTTTTTGGAAAGAACTATAAGAATGGTATTGATGCTCTTAAAAATAGATTTGGACGAGAGGAATTATTAGTGAAAATCTATGTTCGAAAGTTGCTGAAACTTGTGATAGAAAATGTTGCGGGCAACAGTAGAATTCCACTTTTTTTTTCTTTCTTTTCCCGTGGGACTTCTTTTTTTTTATAAAAAAAAAGTCCGAAGCAATAAGACCTCATGTGTGGATCCAAGGAGCAAACCCGGTTTTATAATCCATTCTATATTACTCTATCCTCTTAGCAAGCTGACAGACCCACAGAAAGTAAGCACCTTGTTTAGGGGAAGTAACTTGTTCTTTAATTGGCAGGATGTTTCCACTTATTATATATTCCACTTAGTGCTCTTTTTGATAGATTGCAGTCTCATTTACGATCACTAGAGACTATGGGAGTAACTAGTGAAAATGTAATGCAATGTTGTTTATACTCGTAGAGTCAGGCTTACCTGAAGATCTGCTTCGTGTATGGCAAAGAACTTCAGCCACAGGGAATAGCAATGCCAAGACTAGACTCGATAGCATTGTGGCATTTCTACAAGGTGAAGTAGGTACAGGCAGAAGAACGAATCTCATTCGCTAAAACAGGATTCATTGGGTTTGGAGATAAGAAACATACTAAGAAGAGTCAAAGTTCAACTGAAGACTTACCTACAACATCGAGTTTGGTGTCAATTAAAAAACAAGATCACATCCAAGGTGAAGAATGTATTATATTTTGTGAAAGAAGAAGTAGTCATAGAGCTTCCGACTGTTTCGCAGGTCAAAAAATGACATTAGAAGAGAAGAAAAAATACTTAATAGGAAAAGATGTTGTTTTATATGTTTTCAAAATCGAGCAGTGCAAAGTAAATTTTCGATGTATAATTTGTTCAAAGGGGCACTACACTCTGATGTGTCCGGACAGACCAGATGAGGAAAGTGGACGTGAGGTGAATACCTCTATCGGCATGACCTTGGGGACTTCTTCGGCACTCATCGGTCCACAGATTTCAAATTCATTAGCAAGTAATTGTAATATGCCTGAAGTTGTTGTGCAAACTTTGTTGATTAAGGTTTTAGGTAACGGTCAGGAACTCAAAGTACGAGCTTCAATTGACACTGGTTCCCAAAGCTCTTATATTTTGGAAAGTGTTGCAGAGGCATTAGGTTATGTCTCTTCAAATTCACAAAATGTGGTACACTCATTATTTGGGGTGGTAATACTGAGTGGCACTTACATAAATGTTATAAAATATTTTTATCTAGTGTAGACGGTAAATATAAATGTAACTTTGATGTGATGGATCAACCTATTGTATGCAATAACATGGCTCCTGTGAGGTCTGGCCTATGGTTAAGTGAATTAAAAAAATTAAATATTTTTAATTCTGATTTAGGTGGGAATAATATCCAGATTAGCGTTTTAATAGGTGCCGATGTGGCAGGTAGGCTGCTAACAGGGCAACAACATATCCTAGGAAGTGGATTGGTGGCAATCAATACCAGATTAGGTTGGACCTTAATGGGGAAACTTGCTGATTCCTATTGTTTGGGTACATGTAGAGCTAATTTAGCTACTGCAATAATAGACGATGAGATCGGATCAGAGTTGTGGAAATTAGATATGCTAGGAATTGAAGATCCTGTAGAGGTTCTTTGAAAGGCTCACCGACAGCAAGAGGCATTAGAACATTTTAGGGAAAACGTTCGGTATAAACGTGGTAGATATGAAATTGCAATACCTTGGGTTACAAATAATCTACCATTGCCAACTAATAGGAGGCTCGCAGAGAAAAGATTCCTGTTTACGAGTCATAAGTTAATAAAGGACAGTATATTTGATAGTTATCAAGCCGTATTTGCTTAGTGGGAGGTAGATATAATAGAGGAGGTAACCTCCTCGAATGAGGTTGGTTTTTGGGAACATTATATACCTCATCGAGCAGTCATTAAGGAAAGTGTGCCGTGGTGGCCAAGTTTGAGGAAAAAAGTGTAGGTCCCGAAATCTAGCGGTGAATGTAAGAAATATTTCTATTTTTTTTCGGGGCTTGTTTCAGATCCCCCCCCCCCCCCGTCTTTATCGACATTTTGTTTATGATCGACTTTATTTTTCTTTCAGTATAGTTATTTTAATTTTTCTTTTTCAAACACCGGTGTATTGTGATTTTCTGATTTAAAGTTTAGTTAATTTTAATAATTATCATAAGTTAGTTTGATTTGAACATCTGTTTCCAACAACCCTGGCAACGGTTTTAGATGGAGAAGGTTATCTTAGCAACCGGCATAGTTTGTTTACGTCTCCAAGGAGATACGGATACCTTTTTCGTCTTTCGTTTTTTTAGAAACTACATTCGTTTTCTTGATCTTGTGGTGAAACCACGTTTGCCGTTTTGTGATGTTAGGAGGAGAGAAGCTGTGGCGGATGCCAATTTTAAATTAATTCAATCTTAAATAACTCTTCTTTTATTCCTCCAGCCAACTTATGTTCCGTTCGAGATCGGGGGCCAGTAAAGGGGGACATTAAATCTCCGATTCGAGTTTGAACTTATCGACATATGAGCAGGTTATCTGCGACTCGAGATTCCCGAAGACAAGACAGTTTGAACATCCGCTGAAGCCGGGAGAAGACTTCCACATGGACCGATAAGTCGAACCCATTTCATTAAAGTTTAATAAAATTTATGTAGGTAAGGTTAAGGAATGGAATACAGATTTCGCCTTAAAGTGGTAAATCTCCATCTCCGACGTATTTAAGTAATCATTTTGTTAGATTCGAATCCACTATTCTGAGCTTGCCGTAGATTTTGCGACACTCAATTAAGCATTTGTATTGAAAGATATCAGTTTGTTATTCAGTACTGACATATAACATTTCTGTTTGTTTGTTGTCAGATAAGTCTGACTGGCGTCCAAAACTTACAATTATTTTGACTATTTTGTATTATTCAAAATTTCCTCTTTAGAAACTTGATCTAAATTCTTTATTCTGAAATCTTTATGTGATGTTGTCCGTTCTATAAAGAACAAGGTAATTTATTTATTTGTTAGTTTGTTTGGCCATTTATGTATGACTAAATTATATAGGTTATATCTCGTTTTTTTTACATACATTAACATACATTAAATGGTACTACAGGTTATGTGCTTCATATTAATACGTATTAACAATGCATGCCTATCATAGTTTTTTTTTTAAACTAGTAACATACATACTAGTGGAGTCAATGAAGCTATAACATAAGCCACATATTGAACGAAAAATACTGTCTTTTGAGTTTGAATATCTTGTATGCATTATTTTTATTTTGGATTGCAAACAAGGAATAAGGGATTTTGGGGTCGCTGATTACGAATTTGAAGTCAAAAATAAAAAAATAAACAAATGGCGGCCCTAGAATTGCGGGGAAAATCTTCGTTTTTAAACGAAATTCGTGGTAATTATACATAAATTATGAACTAAACATCTAACCAAAGTTTTTTGGGGGGTCACTGATTGTGAATTTAAGGTAACTGTACAAAATAGTAGGAAAAATGTTTCATTTTATTAAAATATTCATAAAGCAATAACGTGCATTGTATAACATACATAATAAAATAGTGGATGTAAAAAAAAATGTTATTATTTCGTTTAAATTTGGATGTTGCATACATTCAAATATTTTAATTGTTTCTAGTTTACGATGTTAGTTATAGTTTGTTTCAGTATATTCTTTATTGAACCCTTCTTTTAGGTACTCTCATCTACCTTACCCCTAATCTGCATTCCTGAGCCTGAGCTCTCGGCCCTGAGGCTCAGGAATGCACCCTAATCCTAGTAATCCTTTACAATAAAAATTCAAAGTATTGGCAAAATCTAATTTATTTTATTAAAATATTAATAAAGCAATAACATAGTGCAAAAATAGCAAATGCAGTGAAAAAAAAAAAAGAAAAAAAAAAGTAAAACTATGTACAAAAATATTACATTATTATATATTACAAACGAAAAACTTTATAAAAATCATTTTGCAACTTATTTTTACTTTCATATATCCTTTTTTCAAGTTCCTTGTTTCATGTATCCAGAAGTTTGAATTATAATTTGATCATAATTTGTTGTTTTGTTTTTTTTTTTTCACTGCTTTTGCTATTTTTGTATTATGTTAGTGTGTTTTGTATGTAGATTAGTGTGCATTCCTGAGCCTCAGGGCCGAGGGCTCAGGCTCAGGAATACAGATTAGGGGTCAGGTAGATGAGAGTACCTAAAAGAAGGGTTCATTAAAGAATATACTGAAACAAACTATAACTAACATCGTAAACTAGAAACAATTAAAATATTTGAATGTATAACATCCAAATTTAAACGGAATAATTACAATTTTTTTTTATTTCCACAATTTTATTATGTATGTTATACAATGCACGTTATTGCTTTATGAATATTTTAATAAAATGAAACATTTTTCCTACTATTTTGTACAGTTACCTTCAATTCACAATCAGTGACCCCCAATAAAACTTTGGTTAGATGTTTAGTTCATAATTTATGTATAATTATCACGAATTTCGTTTAAAAAGGAAAATTTTTCCCGCCATCCTAGGACCGCCATTTTTTTTTATTTTTGACTTCAAATTCGTAATCAGTGACCCCAAAACCCCTTATTCCTTGTTTGCAATCCAAAATAAAAAATAATGCATATAAGATACTCAAACTCAAAAGACGGTTATTTTCGTTCAAAATGTGGCTTATGTTATAGCTTCATTAACTCCACTAGTATGTATGTTACTAGTTTAAAAAAAAACTATGATATGTATGCATTGTTAATACGTATTAATATGAAGCACGTAATCTGTAGTACCTTTTAATGTATGTTAAAACATTAAATATTGTTCATATGATTAAAATAATTACGAAATTCATACGAAAAACAATTATTTTTACCCAATTTTCACTATTTTTCTATGTATGTATATCTCTAAATATTTTATCTCTTTGCTTATTGACTTACTTTTGAGTTATATTAGTTAATAAAAGTATATAATTTATGTTTATAAAAAAAACACGGATAATATTGCATTATAAACATGAAATTTTGACATTTTTTTTCGAAAATATCGCTATTTTATTGATTTTTTTATATACCAATTTTTAAATAAAAAGCGACACCATTTAGAAATTTCCGATTGACCTGAAACTTTTCAAAAATCATTTTTTCATGTATTCGCACAAAGTTAGGGGTTGGGAGCTAAAATTAAAAAAATGTTCATTATTAAGGCCCACCCTAGTGTCCACTATATCGTATATTGCATCCTATATTTTGATTAAAATATTCTAAAACGCAGTCCATTTAAATACAAATCTTACGATATTATCCGTTATCCCGGGAAAAATCTAGTTCTCGAGAAAATAGCTTTAAACACAGACGGAGAGATACATTTTGATAATATATTCAGTAATAATTAAATGTACCTATGAAAACAAATAATTTGTATTTACCTGCAAATCTGTAAAAGCCGAATATTAATTTGTCTCAAACATCGCTCGCAACAATATTGGAAAACACGATCTTTGTACAAGTCGAAGTATTCCTCGTCTGTTCTTGGGTCGGTCGAAACGTTCGTACGTTCACCTAGCTGCAGTTTGTACATGGCTAGAGCATCTTCGTGCATGGACCGGATCGAATCTTTCAGTGAATCGTATGCTTTTAATATTGCGTAGGATCCCGCAAAAAACAGCGGTACACTAGAAATAGCAAACGAACAGAGAAAATGAACTACGTACATTTCGAATACATACGCAGCTGCATATCCCAGTGGATTGTTCGTTTTAAAAGGGAACCACAAAGAAAAAGGTAAGCTGTAGGACTGGCCGTATGACACGTAATCGTATACAGGTATCACCACCATGAAACAACCCCACGTCGTCCATACTAGAGGCGCCCAGTATACGCGAATAATTTTGAATAGTACTTCTGCTGAGGAGGATTGATTTTGTGGCCGTCGGTTCAACTCAGACAAATTAATAATTTGATTCAAAAGATTCGTAACATCCAACCTATGAAAAAAAAAATCTAAATGAATGCCCAAAAAAATTAATATAGTCATAGTGAAGTTAAACAAAATAATACGTGACGTGACTTCTAGTTCCTTCAACATTAGCGTGCATATAAACAATATGATGAACACAGCGACCACAAGATATAAAGAAATATTATAGCAGACGAGTTGAATCACGTGATCAGGATCTAATTTCCAAAAGTAACCACCGAGAGCCGTGTAAAGCGGTCTGAACATATTATCGAGCCAGTTAAACACACGTTTGTCTTTAGCCGGGTCTAAATCCACTCTTAAAGCTTTGCGTAATTTAGCACTCAATGCGATTTGAAAATCTCGTAACATATCTTCAATGTTGGTATACTCTATCTCTACAGAACTTTTCAAATGCCTTCTTATGATGTAGCTCTAGTTCTCAGGTGAACGCTATTTGCTTTGTATTATTCAGTGGTATCTGGTTACTTTCCCATATTAATATAAGAAAATAATAATTATTCAGATGCTACGACGTTAACAGCGTGGTACATTTAAATTCCTATATATTTTCATATTTTATTATGGTATATGGATAAAAGAAGGGTGAAGAATAATACGACGTAAGAAATATCAAATAAAAAAAGGTATTTAAAGGATTTTAAAATCCCCCTGCAAGTAATATGGTTGTTATATATTAATTACCTGCAATTAACTGAGCGTGGTTTGCAAGTATTAACTTATTCAGTAAGATTCCTCTAGAGAGAGTAGTATCAATCGTTATTTCTAATTAACAGCATATTCCGCTTCTATATTTTTTTCTATATTTTCTTTCAATAATTTTAATTATTTTACTTTTATAAAGCTTTTTCTCGTAAAAAGAACTCATGCAATCTACGTTATATTGCTTATATTTTATTTAAAACTTAAATAAAATATAAGCATAGAATGTAAGTATTAATTCAATGGTATTACAAGCCCCCTATACTCACTTGACTGGTCAACCTTCGTAAGACGGCCATTATAGGCTTCACTGCTCTGTCAGAGGGCTATACACCTGTTCCTATACCTATACCAGTATCGGGGTAATATGTTGTGAAAATCAGGGTTTAGAGGGCGAATTAAATTGGAATAAATGTGCATTTGTAAAAAATAAAATCGGTTCAAGAACACTCAAACGAACTTTCTCATATACGAGTTCATAATAACTTATTCAATGTCCCCATTTATTAGTTTTCTTAGGTACATTTAATTATTATTGAACATTTCATCAAAATGTATCATACAAATTAGGGATGGGTCGATACCATAATTTCTTGAACCTGATCCAACCAGGTACTGATCCTCGGCTGAACCTGGTTCAAGTACCTGGTACTTTTATTTGGCATACTTGGTTCTCGATGCATTGATCCTGGAACGAAAACGGAGCAAGCCATTATTCTATGACTAAACTGAGCTCCTCCGAATTCAGAATTCTACGCCCCTCGCACCCGCACTTCTTATCGATCCTGGTACTGTTGCTAGCTGTGGTTATGGACAGTATCAACTTACCATTAATCTTGTACTTTTCACATATTATGTATTTGCGATATGTATTTAACTACTTTATTTATTTATTTCTTACACGGTAAAATAAAATCTTTAGATGTACGACAAGATTTTAAGTGTAACTAGGGGGCTCTGCGACCAAACTCACATCGCTCGTCGACCGCTGCCTTGAACCTTCCCACGATTTGACAATTTGACACATTTGTTTATTTACAAAATTTTCTTAATAGGTTTGTTCCAACCCCCCCCCCCCCCATTTTTACCGCCCTTTGTATAGTCCCGCGGATCGTTCAGGACAGGTTTTATACGCATGCGCTAACTGTACTGTAATAAAATCATGTTAGGTTGGACCGGGTTTAGGACTGTAATTCGTACCGTATTAAAAACATTCAAGGAAACCTAACAGTTGGGGGACCTTCTTGTTGATATTTGTGACTATTGACATAACTGCGCATGTCATACAAACCAGTACATAGATTTGTCAGTGGAACAACGTTGGTACCGTTCAGTGAACGGTTCGCAAACGATCCCTGCCCTGGTTGGAACAGTTTCGTGGACGTTTCTGTCACAAGTCGGCTTGGAACGGCTTTTATCCATTGCGCATGTCCGTGAAGATCCCGCGGACGGTACAATGCTTGGTTGGAACAAACCTAATATATAGATACTATTATTATACACTTTTTAAAGTAAATTTTTTAAATTTATCGCTTATCATTGTTAGAAACATCGCTTATCGTTGTTGAAAATTACATTAGAATTATAATTAATATTCATCATTTTTCAAAAAATGAAATATTATAAGTACATAAAAATATATGTTAATATATTATATCTATTATAAATTAATATATATATCTATAATATAAGTGGCAAAGTCCTGATTGACTGACATACAATCAACGTACAGCAAAATCTGCTTAACCGAGATACTTGAAATTTTGAGGATATACTTAGTTCATATCATAGACACTCACAAAGAAAGGCTTTAGCGAAATTTTGATTTTGGTACACAGGGGTACGGGGTACAAATGTAAAAGTAATGAATACCCTCCATGATGCATATCGTTAAAATGCTCTTTAAGAGTAATGTAATTGTTGTTATGTACAGTTTTGTCATATTTTCATTTAGGAGGGGGGTAAAATGGAAATAATATAGCTATATCTTATAAAAAGAAGAGTGTCTGTAAGAGGTGTCTTTTATATAAATCTACAGTTTTATCCCAATTTGACGAATATTAACACATTTTTCCTTCAAAACAAGGTCAAGGTCACTGCCTACATGAGATTACGAAATTAGAACTTTGATACACAGGGGTACGGGGTACAAATGTCAAAGCAATGAAAACCCTTCAAGATGAATACCGTTGAAAGGTCTTTTAGAGCACAGTAATTGTCGCTATACAACAATGACTTGACCCTTTTAGAGAAATAAATTTATTTTATTTACAAATATCTGACAATCACTCGGTTCTTCTCAGCTTCTCGAAAACGACTCCCATTTTACTTTTTTTCGGTTGTCATCATAAAATAATTCGGTTGCCGTGGTGTTTTTTTCACAAATAAAATCGAATTAAAAAAAATGAAACTAAATATATAATATATCAATACATCTGGGGCACTTACGGTTCTGAACAGTAATTGTTGTTATGTACATTTAGGGGGGTAAAATGGAAAAATATATCTATATCTATGTATAACAAACTAATTAGTGTTGTTGTACATTTATACGATTGGGCTCAAATTTTGTATTTCCCTTAAATGAGTAGTCCTGACAACGAATTGTCTGTGCGTCACTTACGCTCCTGTGTCTGTCTGTCTGTAACGCTGTACGGTTCCAATAACTTTTTAATCAAAAGAGATAACAACATGAACCATTCCAGTATTAATGATCGTTTTGACGCGCACGCAGGAAAAATATAGCGAACTCAAAATTATCAGCTGTTCAAATCCAAAATGGTGGATAATTCACATCACGCGAATTTTTTAAAATTATGAGTGGGGTATCAAATGAACAACCAACATGAAAATGAACATTTTGTGTGCCCTCGCTAGGGTGGGCCGAAAAAAATTGAAAAAGTCCAACCTCGTAATACTTGTGTTTGCATTTGAAACTATCATAGGTAAAATTTTGGCCCGATCGAATGACACTTAGGTGGTGCACTATCGCTTCAAAGCTTTAAAAAACACTTTTTAAGAAATTTTTTATATTTTAATTTTTTAAAAATATTTTAGTTATTTTTATTCACTTATTAGCATCAATTTGTTCTTTGGTGGCATATTATTTGATTGCAGGAAGAACAAAAAAATTAAAACAAGTTAATTGTAGATTGAGATAAGTCGGTACATACATATGTGTACCATTGAGTTATTCCGAAGATAATAGAGAAATTAGTGTTATGCAGGTCCTAATAATACCTTGGAATAACTCAATGGTACTCATTATGTATTATGTATGTACCGACTTATCTCAATCTATAATTAACTTGTTCTATTTTTTTTTTCTTCCTGCAATCAAATAATGTTCCAGCAAAGAGCAAATAGGTGCTAATAAGTGAATAAAAATAACTAAAATAATTTGAAAAAATTAAAATATCAAAAATTTCTTAAAAAGTTTTTTTTAAAGCTTTGAAGCGATAGTGCACCACCTAAGTGTCATTCGATCGGGCCAAAATTTTACGTATGATAGTTTCTAATGCATACACAAGTTTTACGAGGTAGGACTTTTTCAAATTCAAATTTTTTTCTCTTTGATTTGGAGTTATATTTGGTTAAGTAACCTATTAAGTGACGAACTACCATCAACTTGATTTTTGGTCTAAAAACTTATTTCGTATTACAAACACACACAGACATAGATAAACATTCTTAATGTAGGAAATGAATGAATATAAAAATATTTTAAAATTCTGATTAAATTACAAACAAAACTTTAATTTTATTGTTTTATATAGATATATTGCTTGATGAATCTGTTTATTTGACAGCTATTCCGGTGACTTGGTTGATCCAGTCTAAGAAGGGAGCTACTTCAGTGTACCCAACCGGATCTCTGGATTCACAAGTTGTTCCGTAAGATACGACTCCTATGGCCTCGGGTTTTCCGTCTGTACCGTTTATTATCAAAGGGCTGCCGCTATCACCCTGTAAAAACAAAAAATAATTAGTTTATCCTAATAATTTAAGCTTTATTTATAATCGATTTTATAGGAAGTATCTACTTATACGTGAAGCATTGTTTACTTAAAATGCTGCATGAAAATGTCTAAAAATAATTACATTGATGAAGTTTATAAATTAACTAACAAGATTTTATAGCAGCTCCGTAGTTTTTATTATTACTTACTTTTTATTACCCCAAATAAAAGAGGTCGTCACCTATTAAGTGACAAACTACCATCAACTTAATCCTTGGTCTACCAAATAAGTTCGTACTCAGGATCATGAAAATCACCTTGTCCATCAAAAAGGGCAAGACATGGCTCCTCTCCACCGGTTTGATTTTTTCAAATCCCTATTTCCAAGCTATGTCCCGCAGACGATCTTAGCCGACCACATATTCCTAAAAGGCCCCAAAAGATTTACGTATACACAAAATTCTAGCTTGATGTTGGTCAATCACTTTTTTGCTCATTATCTCCTGGACTATTAGCGTAAAATATGGATGGTTGTTGTTTAATATCATGGTATACTTAAGGTCCACCATCATAGGGGGCCTGGGCCTGGGTAGCCCGGAGTAAAGAGCGCTTGGCTTGCGATCAGTCAAGTAAAGCAGCATCGGGCGTGGTTATTAGGAAAATGGTGTCCACTGACCTTGAGCTCTGGGTTCAGTTCCCGGACCAGGCCCCCCGCTCAATGTTCACCCAGCATTCTTTAAATAAATGGGTAGCTGCTCGAAAGAGTGGCGCCACCAGGTTTCGGCCTGGAAACCATGTTCGATATAAATTGAGACGTGCGACTTGATTAACGACCACACTTCACTCAATGTCAAGAGTCTGGTCTTCCAACCCAGGTTTGTTCAATGGGTCCACCTACGTGGCCTGCGTACTTCGGGTGTAAAAGATTTATCCATGCAGATCATTATGTCACATCCTTTAGATTTATCTAATTGTATATTTTATACTTTTGATTGAATCACAGTAATATAGGTATCTCACTGAAGATACATTTTATCTTCAGTGAGATACGTATAAAATAAAAATAAATACGTATAAAAGATAAATTTTATCTTCAGTGAGATGCGTATATTACTGTGATCCCTCAATGTACTGATGATGTTAAAATAAACTAATTTCTTTGCGCATGTTTTATAAAAGATAGTTTTTTTTAAAATATAATATTATACTTTGTAGGAGTTATAAACTAGAATACAACTTAGATATAATAAACATAAAATGTACGTAAGATCCATAAGAAATAGAAGGTTGTTGATAAATATCACGGTATACTTACAGGACAAGGTCCACCATTTGTAGATTTATCCGTGCAGATCTCTTTGACGCTTAAATTTCTATATGATCTTTTGCATTCGGAATATGACATCACTCTGACATCTTTGAACAACAGGTACCGATTAGCATCATTCTGCGCTGTAACGTGTAAATAACTTCATGTAAAACTTAGAACAAACATAATTGTAAAGCATTATAAAAATGACTAACATTATAAAACATAATACAAATTCAAAGATGTCATCCCCTAAATCACCAAATATCCAAACATGCAGTTGTCTTGGGATAATTCTAGTTTGCTAATTTAAAATAAAAATAAATTGTATCGATTTGCTTCATTAAGTCCTGTTGTAATCAGGCCAAAAAAAAGAACCGTGTAAATAACAAAATGTAAAACTTTGAAAAATCTTAAAAACAGAATTATTTCTAAATATGGTACCGCCGAAGCGGGTATGGTGTGTTTTTTTTCTGAACGATCACATAGCTTACGTTACCTTAAGTAACATCGGTAGCAAGAGTTTACCATCCAAGAAGATTTTGAGATATTTGCAGAACCAAAAACTTTCCTCACATCGTATGTACAAATACTGGGTGAGATCATAACATTTACTTATTTATTTATTATTTATTATTTATCAGAAATACAACATTAACAAGGTGAGATGACCCAAATGAGGACCCAGGAGGGCAGCACAGGTGAGGAACACAGGTGAGGAACACAGGTGAGGAACACCGGTGAGGAACACAGGTGAGGAACACCGGTGAGGGTATCGAAAACTTAACTCCAAGGTGGTCTGAGGTAATAAAAGCCGATTAGAGAAGGCTAGTAGTGTTGTTTGGGAGGGAAGTCAGTTTAGTGGTTAGACTATACACGCACTATTAAAAATTACTATATTATTGCGTAACAAAATACGAGGGCCGTTTGAGAAATAACCTCCGATTGGCCACTGCGCGGGAAGTAGTGGGAGTATCGGCACCATAGTAGCACTGGCGTACTTGGCAGGTCAGTCTGCATCAAGCCGTGATCAAATGAATGTCGTACGAGCACTATTTTGGTTTTTATAGCATCTTAAAATTTGCGCTCCAAAAACACTTCCCTCTAAATGCGAAGTGCGAGCTGTTTCCCAGTTTTTTACGGCAAAACAATATTCGTGAGCAGGTATTCATGGAGAATTTTGTGACGTGTATGGACCAAGTGTTATAAGTGAAGGAGTTGTACGTGAATGGGTTTGTTTATTTAAAAGTGGACGAAAAAAACATTCACGATGAAGAGAGAAGTGGTAAGCCATCATTAGTTGCACAGATAAACTCGTTCTGAAAATTGATGGAGGAGTTCGTGAAAATTTCATAATTTCGGAGCTGTATAATAAATTTCCACAGATTTCTAGGACTGTGTTATACGAGATAGTGACAGAGAGCTTAGGTTACCGGAAGTTCTGAGCTTGATGGGAGTGCCATAAAGTTTTACCAAGCACCAAAAAACTCGCACTTCGCATTAGGAGGGAAGTGTTTTTGGAGCGCACATTTCAAGATGCTATAAATACCAAAATAGTGCTCATGCGACTTTCATTTGACTTCGGCTTCATGCAGACTGCATATGTCCATACATTTGATGAGGGACTGAATCTGTGCTGCTGAGATTCAGCCCCGCAACAAACAGGCACAACTTTGAGTCCTGATATGGACTAAGCTTTAGCAAGGTATAACGCTGGTGAAAGATAAAACACTTACCGTTACGTGTTATTCCCCAGCCGCTTGCAGTCGCTATTTTACCTTCATATGTGTTCGGGCCTGCGTCAGACTTGGGCGGAAGATTTAATGTGCCTACGTAGTCTAAAGCAAACAAAAAAAAATTTTTTATATATATATATATATATAATATATCAGCAATGTATAATACCGTGTTTTTGCACACTGCAATAGGCTACACAATTTGAGAGAGACACCAAGGGATATGCCACGCAAGCGTGACCCATAGGAACTGTTCCAACATCAGACATTGCGTCATAAAGATGTTGGCTCGGCATTACGCCATGTCCTGCATCGTTTTGTCGCGTCCGACTCATCAGGGGCCCGACGATGCCACCCAACTCTGGACCTATACTAGATCAAGAAGATCAGATATAGGACTTATCAGACACGAGCGTGCTCTCATACCGACATTCTTGCTTGGCTGGCAAAACACATTAGCAATGTAATACCGTTTTTTTTGCACACTGCAATAGGCTACACAATTTGTGAGAGACACCAAGGGGGTGGGCATCGTCGGGCCCCTAATGAGTCGGACGCGACGACACGATGTCCTGACATGGCGTAATGCCGAGCCAACATCTTAATGACGCAATGTCTGATGTTGGAACAGTTCCTATGGGTCACGCTTGCGTGGGACATCCCTTGGTGTCTCTCACAAACTGTGTATTATATAATATATTTTACATACATTTTATTTATCTCCATTTCGCTGTTTTTGATTTCAATTTAAAACCATCTATCTGTTTTTCTATACACCAGAAACTCCCAAAGTTTATATTTTTTCCACACATAGAAAAAATATTGAGAAGTTAAACATTAAATCACCCCAAAAAATCCCCCTCCCCCAACTACCCTATAACGCCTCGTTCTAAAATTTTGAAATAATTCATGGAAATACTTTATGGTGGGGCGATAAAAATAGCCAGAAAAAAAAATTAATTTGAATTTTGGTTATTACCGATAAAGCGACCCTTCGGGGGATCAAACCAGGGAGGCCTATTCTACTCTCCTTACTCTACACTGTTTATTTTGTTTTATTTGTGAACATTTTTCACTTCAGCATATAATATTGCATATGCCTAATTATTATTTACGAACCCCTAAAAAGTAATTGGATGCAAGTAATTCCCTGGGATTTTTTTTTATATTGCCATTATTAAAATAAATAGTTCTTTAAAAAAAAGGAAAAACGTCGTTTATTCTGTAGCTGTCGCAGGAGTTATTAAATATGCAGACAATGATTACTGATGTAATTAGTTCACTTTTCCCTCATTACTTGGTTCTAGCAGCACCACCTGATGTGTCCTATGATTCCACTATATTACATGTTTCTTAGTATGAGAGGTACGCCTGTACGCTACCCTGGCGCACAGGTATTTATAGGCCTAGGGAGAGAAGAGGGGGCTGCCTCCTTGACCCCGTGGAGGGGAGCGCAGAGTGCGCAAGTCGGGTCTTCCTGGTAGGGGATAACGGCTCCTTCTAATTCCCCTAGGCTTACGGCCGACCGGAAGTGGAGAGATCTCTACCTACCAACCTCGAGTTTATTAAAACTGGACAAAATACATACAAATAATAATAAAAATACGGAAATACAAAAAATGAATGATATGTTCAGCAAGGGCCCCATTAGGCAAAGCAAGGGGGTGGTCGCCACACATCTCTTATGACAAAAACATGATCATTAAATTACATTTTTACTCACTTTGCTCGCTCTAAAACTTTTTCTATGCTCTATGGTAGTATATATTATGATAACAATACCTACTTGATTTTTTAATAGCTGAAGGAAGTTTAACGACACATAAGTCGTAGGTTATGGCTTTCTCGTCGTATTGGGGATGAACATGGAAATTATCATTGGTAGCCTTGAAGTTCTGTGCGCCGACCATATCCTGCCGGTCCACAAAACCAGCAGTTATGATCATATATCTCTGACTTGTAACAAACAAACCATATCGTCAAAAAAATAAAACACTAATTAATGTAATACAAACTGTATGATTTGCATTTGTAACTAGCGGCCAAAAGTAATGTAAAGATTAGAATTTGAATTCAATGAAAAAAGAAGTCTAAATAAACTTTTGAATTTTTTAGAAACACATGTTTGGATTTCCTTTATCATCCCTCCCCGCGTGTTTTCTAATTATCTCTTTTGAGCATGAAGGAGAAGCACCATCCAAAATCTATCCAAAACTAAAGCTCTAGCTTCAGCGGTTTGGGCTCCTCTAAACTCCAGTTATTTCATTTTTAGGATTTCGAGGTCATCCCAGAAACCCTTGTGCTATCGTTAGTTCTTCCATCTGTCCGGCACATCTTGGATCATATACTCTAGACCTATTATAGCCAGAGATTTAAAACTTAGTATACAAATTAAACTTTTTCGCCCAAAAAATGGGAACTTCACAACTCGTAGGTCCTTCAATAAGCGAGCAACTGCGAATTAATCGCAACATTTTTCATTTTTTGGGGCATTATTTTAAAGGTATCAAAATGTAGATCACAAAAATATATCGCGTTTCCAAAATGGTTGTCATTTTACCCAGAAATAACCAAATAAGTGTATACTTAAGGCGCTAAAGGATAATATGCAACCTTTTTTTTTACATATTTTATTTTTAAAAAAATAATAAAAATAATGACCGTAGAAACCCTACTCTTTACAGCAGTGGGCAGCAGTCATGACCCAGTTATCTGCGATAAGGGATCCTGTACAGAAGGATTTCGTTCCCTGCATGCTGTGTAACTCGAGCAATACGTCAAATGGGAACTGTCCCTTCACAGCACGCCAGCCGTTGAAGATTTCCTGTTCGATGACTGACAACAATAAATACATTATTTAACAATGCAATATGTTTTCAAACAACAGGTTCTCAAATTTTTGGATTTCTCTAAAAAAAAAAACAACATAATATCTGTTCACCAAGTACATACATGAACAAAATAAATATCAAAATCACCATCCGAAAAAAATTTATACAATATGGGAGCTTCCTGGAGGACACGTTAACTCGAATGAATCGGTCTAGGACGAACTACTAACTAGGGGGTTTATAGTACCGGTCCATGACGAACTACTAACTAGGGGGTTTATAGTACCGGTCCATGACGAACTACTAACTAGGGGGTTCATAGTACCGGTCTAGGACGAACTAATAACTAGGGGGTTTATAGTACCGGTCCATGACGAACTACTAACTAGGGGATTTATAGTACCGGTCCATGACGAACTACTAACTAGGGGGTTCATAGTACCGGTCTAGGACGAACTACTAACTAGGGGGTTCATAGTGCCGGTCTAGGACGAACTACTAACTAGGGGGTTCATAGTGCCGGTCTAGGACAAACTGGTAACTAGCTGGTTCATAGTGCCGGTCTAGGACAAACTGGTAACTAGCTGGTTCATAGTACCGGTCTAGGACAAACTACTAACTAGGGGGTTCATAGTGCCGGTCTAGGACGAACTACTAACTAGGGGGTTCATAGTGCCGGTCTAGGACAAACTGGTAACTAGCTGGTTCATAGTGCCGGTCTAGGACAAACTGGTAACTAGCTGGTTCATAGTGCCGGTCTAGGACAAACTACTAACTAGCTGGTTCATAGTGCCGGTCTAGGACGAACTACTAACTAGGGGGTTCATAGTGCCGGTCTAGGACAAACTGGTAACTAGCTGGTTCATAGTGCCGGTCTAGGACAAACTGGTAACTAGCTGGTTCATAGTGCCGGTCTAGGACAAACTACTAACTAGCTGATTCATAGTACCGGTCCAGGACGAACTCCTAACTAAGGGGTTCATAGTACCGGTCTAGGACGAACTACTAACTAAGGGGTTCATAGTGCCGGTCTAGGACGAACTACTAACTAGGGGGTTATAGTACCGGTCTAGGACGAACAACTAACTAGGGGGTTCATAGTGCCAGTCTAGGACAAACTGGTAACTTGCTGGTTCATGGTATCGGTCTAGGACAAACTACTAACTAGGGGGTTCATAGTTCCGGTCTAGGACGAACTACTAACAGGACGAGTTCGTTAGACAACGTTATTTGTCCAAGCTTTCACGCGCAACGCATGCACGAACATTTTAAATTGGAATTTTAGGGCATGAAAAAATCTAACTTCATCTACTATACATTGAAAACAAAAAATCAAATACAATGACTTAGTAAATATAACAGCGACATTACTATAAAGTGTTAAAGATCGCTAAAACTATAAAAGCGGACCTAAACGTTTATATTAGAGAAAACAAAGATTTAACCAATAGCATACGCTCTAACGAATCGATTTTAAGAAAACGATTCCTTAACTTAAATCATCAAATTTACAATTGAAACATGTTTGTAACAATTCAACCTCATTCAAGCAGAAGTTTTTGTATAGTGAATTGAATAATTTTATAATGGACGGGGTGTGAGGGTAAAGGAATAGTCCTGCTTCCTCACTACAAGGATCTTTACTTCAATCATCCTTTCAACTATTAAGTCATTAAGATTAACTATTTTCTTTAAAATCAATATTTATTCTCTTTCTTCAATGAAAGAGCCACGTGTTAATTAGTTCAAAATGTTTTATCGATAGAACTAGGTAATTCAAACAACTCGATTCAAGACAAAACTTTTCAATATTTGCTCATACCTTGTCAGTTCGCTACGATTCACTTAATTACTCTTACATTTATCTTATCATAGAGCCTTTATCAATCTATCAAATAAAAAAAACATATTTTACGATTTTGGTAGTATTCACACTACGGAAAGATTAAATTTTCAAATTATAATTATTATTAACTACGGGAAACAGACAGAGAAAAATACACTCTAGAGCAGGGATTTGAACCACAGGCCTCTATATTTCCAGTATAGCGCTCTACCAACTATGCTACGTAGGAGAATGAGTTTCTCTGGTAGAGCGCTATACTGGAAATATAGAGGCCTATGGTTCAAATCCCAGCGCTGGAGTGTATTTTTCTCTGTCTGTTTCCCGTAGTTAATAATAATTATAATTTGATTTAAATTAAAATTTAATCTTTCTGTAGTATGAATACTACCAAAATCGTAAAATATGAATTTCTAATTGATTGTACTAGGTACAGGTACTAATTGGGTACTTTATAATTATAAGCGTTATTTCTCAGTCTAGTTCTATGTCATTAATGTTGACTTCTCAGATTTGTGGAAAATTGAAAGCTTAAATTCGGGACAAGGTATCAATAACATCAGAGAAAATCATTCTCCTGCATAGCTTAGTTGGTAGAGCGCTATACTGGAAATATAGAGGCCTGTGGTTCAAATCCCAGCGCTAGAGTGTATTTTTCTTTGTCTGTTTCCCGTAGTTAATAATAATTATAATTTGATTTAAAATAAAAAAAAACCTATCAACTATAGAGCAAGCCTTATCTCGCTATAATTCTGAAAATATTAGCCAAGTTTATCATTACACAGTTGAAGCCTTAAAAATAAGAGCCTTTATATTAAACGAATGATTATAATAAGGAAATAAATAATAAAAAATACTTTATATTATGTAAAGAATTTAAAAAATAAATACGAATAAGAATATAAATAATACATAAACCTATGTGCGTGGGCGTATGATGTTTGTTTAAGTGTGTATGCATGAAAAAAAAAGAAAAAAAAAAAAGTAATAATAATAATAAATAAACTATTGTTTTTTGTTATTAAAAATTGTTTACTATTGTAATTAATATTAATTACTTTTAATATTACTAATCAATATTTAGTTAGTATCGTTGATAATTGTCATTAATTTATTTATTTAGGTATTTCATATTAGGTTAAAGTAAAAGAAAATTGGTACCTGCTTATATAGCTTTTATAAAAATTATTCGATATTTATATTATTAGTTACGGTCCGAACTCTATTGTACAAACTTATGTTTATATACAAAAAAATATTTTGATTTTGATTTTGCCTTTATCATATCATATAGGTTATAGAATTCTTTATCAATAATTGCATCATGTGCAATTCAAATATCACTAATTATGTTAACTTCCATGTAGTTGCTAAGTAATTTTTATTATTAAATAAATTTAACATCATAACTATGTCTTATATAAGTTCCTAGTTAGTTATGTAAGTTCCTCACTGAACTACTCTAACAGGTAGTCGTACCTCAGAGGACCATAATCCTTAATACTGAGCCTGCATGTTCCTTTACACTAATCCTCTACAGTCCGAGTCCAGCCAACTTCTTAAACATATTAAACACCTGTTTTTCACGCAGTCTGTGTAACATTATCATTGAAAATATTAGAAAAACTGAAACTATCGTCGTATTGTAATTTGTATTTATATTTTGATGACACAATTATACATTATGTTAGGATTAAAGCACCAGCGTGTTTCATTGAAGTATTAATTATCATTAAGGAATATTAATTAATTAATATAATTGTACTATTAGTTACTCACTTGCAGCGGAACAGCTGTTGTAAACACCAACCAGGCATGCCTGCAAATAAAACGCAACAAAAATAACTAAATGAATGAACCTATAGTAATCTAATTCAGTACTATGCAATGACAAATAAATTTACCCAAAATTAACCTTAAATTTCAAAACAATTTCAACCTTTTCCGCCTATTTATTTCTCATCCACAAGTGCACAATAGTACATTACGCGTCGAGTGCGGAAAGTAGCATTTTGCATGCGAGTGTGGAGTTTGCACCCGAGCGACAGCCAGGGTAGTAAAACCACACGAGCAATGCAAAATGCCGTTTTCGCACGAGTTGCGTACCGTACTTTATCAACGATTGTTAGATTTAAATAATAAATACGGAAAAAAATAAACTTGCTGTATGTAAGTTCGTATCTCCCTCTTGATAAAGATGGCATTAATTCTTGAGTTGTATTTTTTGCCGAATTAATTATTTCTGGAGGAGTATTATTCTCCACATTTTCGTCAAAGTCACTTGATTCACTCATTGTTTTTCACTAAAAACTCGATATAAACAGTTACTTTAATAAAAGAACACCAAATTAGTTTTGTTAAATGTAAACAAACTCACTAATCGTGCGTAAAGCTGATGAATTCCTCTTCTTTACCGCGCTAGCGTGGTAAAAAAGAGGAATTCTTCAGAACTATGAGACGCGCATGCGCAATGAATACTTGTACGTAAATAATCACTTTCTACCCATCTAAACAGAGATATAATGTTTATATTTCGTATCAATCGTAGATAAACATTTTTACTTTTCCTCACTACAAATAGTAGGAAAAGTATTGTTTTCACCAAAAAAATTATTTTCGAGATTTCAACGGAATTATCCGTTTTAGGCGTTTTTAAGACCTCCTGAGTGGTTTTCAGCATGACGTATGTATGCGTGTATGTGTGAATGTGTGTATGTGTGTATGTGTGTTATCATCGTTGCGCCCAAGGTATTTAACCCAGAGAGTTGAAACTTGGCAGAAAAATCAGTCCTAACCTGTAGTTGTGCCGCCCGGAAAATCAACTTTTTCCGCCATCTTGAACCCAGTTTGCTGAGTCAGCAAAAATTTTAAAAAAATTGTAATAAATCTAAAATGGTCCTGATCGAGTTGAAATTTAGCTCGAATGTACCTATCTGTATGACAAACAAGCCCACTAAATTTCATTTTGATTTTGGCCGCCATTTTGAAGTTATAAATTTTTGAATTTTTAAACTTTGATGGTTAATAATACAGAAAGTATAAATAGGGTATAAATAGGGGGGTAACGTCAAAGTTTGTTTACATCTGTCAAAATACCGCCAAACTTCAAATAATTAAATAAAATATAGGTATTAAAAATAAGGTTTTTTGAAGAATGATAATAAATCAGTTTGTTCAGAACGGTCACCCATCCAAGTACTGACCACGTCCAATGCTGCTTCCTCCAGCTGCGAAGCAGCAGGAGAGGCCACTTTAGTGGCCTCTGAAGTGAGGAAAAGACCGAGGTACCCTGTACCCGATTTTTTACACATATAGCTACAAAAGTACTTTTTTTCTACAAATATGATTTATATGAAAAAATTATATTTTATCGAAAGTACCTCGCAGATAAACCTAGATTAATTTGAACCCACTAACCCCGCGCTCTTTAACATTTGCTAAATTAATACCTTAATTCATGTAAAAAATTCAAACCAATTTTTACAGATTAAACAAACAGGGGAAGCAATTTAAAATAAACTAACAATTGGTGTGGCACATAGCTTCCTCGCATTCTATCTCGTACTTTATTGATTTTATGCTTTTCAAGCCATTATTGTCAAATTTGTTTAATGGTATCCCCCGTTTTATTAATGCGTAAAAATTGTTTTGTTTTTTTACTTGAATTAAAGTATCAATTTTGCAAAACTTAAAGAGTGCAAACTGTTCAAAGTAAACTGGGGCTATCTGCGGGTTACTTTCGATAAACTATAAAAGTTTTAAACAAATCAGATAAGTACATTTGGAGCTATAGGTGTAAATTAATGTATGTTTGTACGCATGTGAAAGGGAAACAAATGAGAGCAGATGGTTAAAACTTATTTGGGACCAACAATGGGCTTCTCATGACCAACCACATAAATTTCATTAAACTTGGAGGTGTAGTTTTTAAGATATGTTAGTTCGCAAAAATTGAACGACAGACCGACCGACAGACAGACACGGAACCAAAAATGTTCCCTGATGTCTGTAACGGATTTCTGTCTTGGAATTTTTGAAATCGGAGACCTAAATTTTTTTCGTTCCTGGGAACGATCGCATTGGATGCAAAAAATTGATAATAATGGCTTGTAATAGCTTGTAATTGTCTAGCCCAATCTTTAAGAATTTAGAGTGTAAATCATGATTCCTCCACTTTCACTTAACTCAGAGCATGCTCCACTTTCACTTAACTCAGAGCATGCTCCACTTTCACTTAACTCAGAGCTTTCTCCACTTTCACTTAACTCAGAGCTTTCTCCACTTTCACTTAACTCAGAGCATGCTCCACTTTCACTTAATTCAGATCGTCCTCTACTTTCACTTAAATCAGAGCGTCCTCTACTTTCACTTAAATCAGAGCGTCCTCCACTTTCACTTAACTCAGAGCATACTCCACTTTCACTTAACTCAGAACGTCCTCCACTTTCACTTAACTCAGAGCACTTTCACTTGGCATCCTAAATTATGTATTTCCGGGGAAAAGCTCCTCAGCAAAAACCTAGCCATGAAAAAAAGGCCAAGTTCTAGACGCCCATGCCCACCCAAAAAATTCAGCTTATTAAAGTAGTTGTTTCTCATTTCTAGCTAATCTGAAAGTCACATATTATTTTATTTTGATGATGAGTGAGTCAGTAACAAAAATATCAAACTTTCAAACACTCCCTTATTGAAACACTTTCCTGTTGAAAAGGCTGAATATTAAGGGCTTTTTTTTACAGTGTCCTAAACTACTTAAGCATAATGTATTTTTCAAATTTAAAAAGCCCATCTTAAGAGGAAGCAGAGATATGGGGGTGAGAAACATCGTAATTGGTTCAAGGAAAGATACACTGCATTCTTTCTGGAACTTGGTCTTGCGCACTACAGTGCGCTCAGATGCAACCCCTGGTTTTCGAGGGATTATTTTTTGGGGCTTCCCGATACTGTGATTTACACTACACATAACATGCAAGTTACAAATTTTGGTGTTGGGTATAATTTGGGATATGAGGTATATCACAGACGGAGAGACAGACAAACGCAATAATGTATTAGGGTCTTTATCTTTGGCAGATTACCCTAGAAAAGACAAATATAAACTTTATGAGTATAATAACAACTTACTGATAACAATAAAATTGATGACTTCATAGTTGGTAGATTTTTCTACTAAAAACAATAAAGAAATAATAAATTAATTAATCTATACACAATTAACCCTTAACTAGTCGCAACCACATAAATGCACATAAGGTCGCGTCGGGTCATTTGGACCCAACATTATTATATGCTCAATCATACGCCATAAACATGTTATAAAGGTTATAATAATAATAAAAACACGTAAATATAATCAGTTTCTATTTCAGAAGATTCACTATCTTCTATAGGCTCTTCCTCTTCTTGTCGGCGGAATTCCGCCAGTATATCTTCGTCTGTATAATATAATTTAGACATTGCAAAGTCAAAACTCGAACAAATTACAATACAATAACTCTTCCGGGAGACAAAAGGAATAAAAAGAATTATTAGTTTGGTTTATAATAAATAAATAGGCGATTCATGAATATTTCTTTAAAAAAATTAGATACACATTTCTGAATTAATAAGAAGAGCAACACAATTTTCTATCAGGTAACATCTATTCACAGTAATGTTTTCGTCTGTTTCAGTCAAATTTCTTACAACTAAGTGTTAAAAAAATTATTATTATAACAAATATTAAACAGAGTAGGCATACAGGGACGTTGGAAAACAATGGACGTAGTGGGGGCGACAGCAGCCTGGCAGTTTCGTTGGTAAAACCAAAAAAAGAAACCCTTATAGTTTCGTTCATGTGTCTTTCTGTCTGTCTGTCTGTCTGTCACTCTGTACGGTCACAATAACTTTTGAATAAAAAGAGATAGAAACGTGAAACTTTCCAATATTAAAGATCGTTTTGACGCGCACACAGGAAAAATATAGCGAACCCAAAATTATCAGCTGTTCAAATCCAAAATGGCGTATAACTAACGTCATGCGAAATTTTTTTTCTTTTAATTTTGAGTGGGATATCAAATGAAAGGTATTAAAGAGTAGATTACAAAAATATATACCCCTTAGGGAAACTGTTCAATTTTCGGCGCCATTTTGTTAAAAAACATCGACATTTTGCGTGTCCCCCCCCCTAAAATCGTATTTCCGCTCTTACTAAAAATATAGAAAAATATGCAAAATGTGCGGTCTGATGGGCCAAAGAAAAAATAAGAATAGCAACTTGGTCGGATTAACTGGGAATCCAAGATGGCGGCTGATTTATGTCACGGGAAAAAAAATATTTTTTTAAAATTTTGAGTGAGGTATCAAATGAAAGGTATTGAAGAGTAGATTACAAAAATATATAACACTTGTAGAAAGCGTTTGATTTTTCCCGCCATTTTGTCAGAAAACATCCAAATCCCCCCCCCCCCCCAACTACTAATTTCATGTTTACAACACCAACGAAACCCTTTTTACGTGAGACTTCACGCACTACCAATTTATTTGGGTAAGCACGGCAGTATTTGTAACACCATATTGACTTCAGTGATGTGTAAGATGGCTGTTCATTATACGGGGTCTGTAAACAGGGCATTCATTGTGCTCTAATTGGTTGATAGCGACAAGGGGTTCGTCCTTCTTGTTCTTCCACTAACACTAACACCATTATCGTATTGACCACCATTACATGCATACTAATGACCAAGTCAGTTAAATAGATTATCTATGTAAACAATGAAATTTGGTTGAGATATCAATATTATTATACATACAAGAAATCAAGCACACTTACCAACTATTACTAGGACACTAATGATCGACACCATAACGAGTCCATATTTATTAAAAACTCTATCTATAAGCAAGACAGTGGTGTATAATTAAAAATAATACTCCTTATTTACCGAGTTATTGCACTATATTATTCTCTTATCAATTATCATTTTATGTAATAAAATAATTGTAAAATATGTATATATATATATATATATATATATATATATATATATATATATATATATATATATATATATATATATATATATATATATATATATATATATATATATATATATATATACTGTTTAAGTTGTGTTATTTCACAATTGCTAGTGATAAATAATAATTAACGCTATGTTTATAAATATTACTTATTGAGATAAGTGTATAGGAAGGATGTCAACACAATCAATTATAGAACTTGACTGACATTAATATTTCAATTCAAATAACGTTGTTAAAATCAAACACCTTCTTTACTTAGTAATTGTATAAAATAACAATAAGATAATTATAATAAAATAATAATAGCTATGTTTTTAATATTGTTTAATTGTATTTTAAAAATTCAAAGTGCTGACTGTATTATTTTATTTCCATTTATTGCCAACAATACAGTACAATTTTCGTCCGATCACTTTGAAATTTGGCATGTATGTGTCTTGTACCTGCCCACTTATTTTAAAAATATAGCGACTTAAAAAAAATATTTTTCAAAAAATATGGGTAAAAAAACTTAAGGGTTAAAAATTTTCATTTTTTTTTGACAACGTGAGGGGTATCATAATAAAGGGTACGTCGAGCTGATTACAAAAATGTATAATTCTTTGGTTATAACTTTGATAGGGCGAGCGTAGGCAAGTTTGAAGCGGGTTTGAAACGTGTCCCCCCCCCCCTCTATCTCGCTTATGTGAAGTGCAAAAAATCTAAAAAAATTCCTGAACATTCTTTGACCAAAAGTAAAGATACCACTTTTTGGAAATTTCGAAAAAAAATATTATTTTATTTTGTATTGACAAAATACGTTTTTTTTTATAATATATGGTCTTTTCGACGTATTTATATGGTTGTAGTCCGGTTCAGTGGCAAAAAAATACTTTATCAGAAGTTTGTTTATGTGTTTTGAGAATATCAGACCCATAGGATAGTTCAAAGTAAGCTTTTTAGCATTTTATAAAATACCATTAATAGGGAACTACTTAAACTATACAGGGTTTGCCTACGGACCCTCGCTGTGTGCTGACTAGCACACACTTGACCTGTTTATTGTAATTAGAATATTCGATACGGTTGATTGTCTGAAATGTTTATTGATAAGTAATATGGTTAGAAATGATGGTCTGGTGAATTCTGCCCTGGGCCACCCACCCTAAAAAATAGAGAAGAATATCATCAACTATTGAAGACAATTATAAAACAAGGAAACGAAGAAAAGAAAGGACCATTGAAATCACTATTTGTGACCCAAAAGTAAAAAACTTAACTTCACTCGAAGGGTCCTGGAGAGGTTCTACATTTAGAAAAAATAATTTGGGAAGTACCACTTAATACTTGATATACTTAACTTGGTAATGGGGCCCACATACTTACAGTTTAACTGCAGGCCGTTATCGTTTACGATTATCGTAAGGCCAAAATCTCAGACCACCACACATTACCCGTCCACCACCTGCAGGCAATCGTAAAGAACTTCAGATCTGTGCCTGTATGCGCCATACACTGAGCGATAAATGCCTGCAGGGTGATATCTGTCGATTTTTAACAGCAGGCAATAAACTGTTCCACTGTCGGTCCCCGCTAGACTTTCTGAATGCGTAGAAGTAAAAGTTGTGCGTTGTACGTATTATGGGATAATTATAGTCCACAGGCCACCATAAGAAGTAAGTTGCTGATTGATAAAGTTTTCTTACCTTATGGAATCGCTTATTTATGCCATGTCCACCGATGAATTGGGTATATGGCAACTGGGCGCTGGGCCATTTCTTTTTTGTTGACATGCCAAACTTGCCCTTCTGCGGGAACATTGAAAAGAGATAGATAAAGTTTTGATTTTCATAGGATCGTTTAATTAAATTATTTCAAAAACAGTGGTACACGTGGCCACCGATAAGAGTGGGCCGTTTGGGGTGGCCACCGCCCCAAACATATCGCTCTGCGGGGACGTTGAAAAGAAAACGGCCCACTCGTATCGGTGGCCAGCTTTACCACTGTTTTTGAAATAATTTAATTAAACGATCCTGTGAAAATCAAAACTTTATCTATCTCTTTTCAATGTTCCCGCAGAAGGGCAAGTTTGGCATGTCAACAAAAAAGAAATGGCCCAGCGCCCAGTTGCCATATACCCAATTCATCGGTGGACAAGGCATAAATAAGCGATTCCATAAGGTAAGAAAACTTTATCAACTCACTTCTTATGGTGGCCTGTGGACTATTATTGTGAACCCGTAAAAAAAAAAAAAAAAAAAAAAAAAAAAAAAGGTTTTGGTCAATGAAGTGGCTCCAAGAAAGAGACACTAGTTGACACATTTCTTTGTTGCATGAGTTGAGGCATTCCCATAAAGAAGATTTATTAAACTATTTGCAAATGAACGAAGACAATTTCAACAGAATGTTCGATTGGTTTCACCTTCACCCTTCATTAGTAAAACGAGCACCAAAATGCGCCAGTCAATAAGTGCAGGAGATTGCTTATTTTCTTTTTAACAGTATCTAAAAAATGTAATTACAAATGTAAAATGTATAATTTATAATTTATCAGAAATTATTAATAAATTAATTAAACAATTATAAATTATTTAACTAAAAAAAGTATTATTATATGTACCATATTTAAAGTATAATTGCCTATTGTCGCAGTCGGTACTGGTTTTTTATAGAAGTCTAATAACACACCGTACGCTTCGAGTTTCAGCCTTTTGTTTGAATAATTTTTATCCTTTATTTTCCATAGACATGGATATAGAAGATACATGTCTATGAAAGCTGAAATAAAATTAGGTTTATGGTCAACTATGGTGTCGTCAGTCCAAAATTTTCTAAAACCACGATAAGATTTCGGTTTGCAGTCAGAGGGAAGGAAATAAACAAAATAAAGACGATTCACTCTACACGCCTGTAGGCCGACTGATAGTGTAGGGCGGCATTGACCTTTAATAACACACCGTACGCTTCGTCTTTCAGCCTTTTGTTTGAATAATTTTTATCCTTTATTTTCCATAGACATGGATATAGAAGATACATGTCTATGAAAGCTGAAATAAAACTAGGTTCATGGTCAACTATGGTGTCGTCAGTCCAAAATTTTCTAAAACCACGATAAGATTTCGGTCTGCAGTCCGACGGAAGGAAATAAACAAAATAAAGACGATTCACTCTACACGCCTGTAGGCCGACTGATAGTGTAGGGCGGCATTGACCTTGAGGCACAGGCCGGACAGTCCACGGACTGTCATCTCTCCTTCCATCCGATCCTCACCTCTACCCTCCACACGCCCACAGTCCACCTCCGACTACAATCCGTCATCTTAAGGAAAACTGACGAGTGTGTGGCCAAGCTCCGTGGACTGAAAGATCATAATCTTCAGTTAAACTGTTAGTGTGTGGGCCGCTCTAGAGGTTCCGGCTCACGGCTCAAGCCACGGGCCTCCACTCCGTTCCGAGAGCCTCTACCGGGCTCAGAACTCAGCATGGAGTACCTCCACAGACAACAAAAGAACCTCACTGTCTAATTAAAAGTTGGAGGAAATAAACATTGTAAAGTAACTTAAAATAGTAACAAAAGAAGAAACAAGAAATTGGGATTTCTCCGGAATGAAAATACGGAATAATAATGATAATATACCACCAAGTAAAAATCATAAATTTGCCAATCTGAACAATTTATCACAAATATATTCTATAACTGTGAATAGAAAATTGATCCAGAATACCGGCCGTTAGAAAATAATGTTGATTTTGTCCACTGTGCCTCGCTAACTTCATTCTATTCTATAATTTCAATGGTTCTTAATTCAAATATTTTTAAACATTTAGTGAATCAATTTAGAATAAATTTAAATTTATTTTATAAATAAATTTATACGTAGATTAAGCAGGAACAAATTAAATTAAAATATTTATTATTATTCTTCAAAATTCTTTTATACATTAAAAGATTTATAACATTATTAGAAATATATAATGAATTTTGAATTAGAAGTTTGTGGCTGCGAAGAGGTGTTATCCGGAATTATCCGTTTTAGGTGTTTTTAAGACCTCCTGAGTGGTTTTCAGCATGACGTATGTATGTGTGTGTGTATGTGTATGTGTGTTATCATCGTAGCGCCTAAGGTATTTAACCTAGAAAGTTGAAACTTGGCAGAAAAATCAGTCCTAACCTGTAGTTGTGCCGCCCGGTAAATCATCTTTATCGGCCATCTTGAACCCAGTTTTCTGAGTCAGCAAAAATTTAAAAAAAATCGTAATAAATCGAAAATGGTCCTGATCGAGTTGAAATTTGGCTCGAATGTACTTCTCTGTATAACAAACAAGCCCACTAAATTTCATTTTGATATTGGCTGCCATTTTGAAGTTATACATTTTTGAATTTTTAAACTTTGACGGTTAATAATACTGAAGGTATAAATAGGTTTTTGACATATAGCATATCGTTGGAACCGGAAAAATTTAAGGAACAAATATAAGAAAAAACCGATGAAATTCCATTAATTAGTTTTAAAGTTATAAGCGAATATAATTATTTATTAGTGCGATAATTTTGATGACGTCAAAGTTTGTTTACATCTGTCAAAATACCGCCAAACTTCAAATAATTAAATAAAATATAAGTGATAAAAATAATAGTCCAGGAGATAGGGTGCAAAAAAATGTCTGACTAACATCAAGCTAGAATTTTGTATTCAAGTCAATCTTTTAGCGCCTTTTAAGAATATGTGGTCGGCTAAGTTCGTCTGCGGGACATAGCTTGGCAATAGGCGTTTGAAAAAAACAAACCGGTGGAGAGCGGCCATGTCTTACCACTTATGGTGGACAATGTGATTTTCATGATCCTGAGTACAGAATTAGTTAGTAGACCAAAAATCAAGTTGATGTTATTTTCACACTTGATAGGTTAGTTATTCAAATATTACTAAAAATCAACGTGGTCACCTGTCAAGGGACAAGCTAACATCAACTTGATTTTCGGTCTACTAACTAATCCTGTACTCAGGATCACGAAAATCACATTGTCCACCATAATTGGTGAGACAAGGCCGCTCTCCACCGGTTTGATTTTTTCAAACGCCTATTGCCAAGCTATGTCCCGCAGACGAACTTAGCCGACCACATATTCTTAAAAGGCGCTGAAAGATTGACTTGTATACAAAATTCTAGCTTGATGTTAGTCAGACACTTTTTTGCATGCTATCTCCTGGACTATAAGGTTTTTTTTTAAGAAAGATAATAAATCAGTTAGTTCAGAGCGGCCACCCATCCAAGTACTGACCACGTCCAATGCTGCTTTCTCCTGCTGCGAAGCAGCTAGAGAGGCCACTTTAGTGGCCTCTGAAGTGAGAAAAAGTTCTGAGGTATCCCGTACGCGATTTTTTTATTGTTTGTCTTGTTATTGATCTTATTTTATATCGGAATGGATGAATTCGTCCGAGAACTAAGGGATTTTTATGATTTTTTTTATAGTTAATCTTAATATAGAAATATATAAATTTGTATGTAGATTATGCAGGAACAAATTAAATTAAAATCTTTATCAATATACGTAAAATTATTTTATAAATATATTTATAAGATTTATAACATTATTATAATTATATAATGAATATTGTATTAGAAGTAGGTGACTGCGTAGAGGTGAGATCTAGTGTGTGAAAGCGTACACCAAATTGACAAATGAGTAGGTGCTGTTCACCACCTGAAATAATAAAACCACCAACCATAAATATAATCCAAAAATTAAATTTGAGAGGACAGCAAAGGATTTGGGGTTCAATTCCCCGTGGGGGGAGATATATTTTTCTTCTTTTCTCCTTAACAATAATATAAATGATTGTAACTAACTAATACTAATGGATTTACCGCTGTGAATGTAATGTAGTCGGCTTTTATATCGAGTAAAGCTGCTGAGATATGAGGTGGATAAAGTGATCTTACTAACATTAACCTGAGAGATCTCTTCATTCCTTCAGGCCAGTGGTACCAGTTAGTGAAGTATAGCTCTTCACGAACCTTTTCTCCCTGTAAACAGTGTCAATTCACAAATCACTGATAAGAATATACTATAATGGAAGGACAAAGAGTGTGTACAGAGGAGAGCCAAATAGGGTGTGGTGGGAGTAGCGGTAGAAGAGTGGGGGAGAGCTGTGACGTAACGAGAAACCCGGAATGCCAAACCAGCATGCAGTAAGGCGGAAATACACATGATAGTTACTCGCACAAAAACATACGAGTAGCTCGCAGAGGAGAGCTACTGGCGTGTGTATACATCAAATAGCATGCGAGTGAAAAGCATGCGAGTAAATCGCACGAGGTTTGATTTTTGTCTTGCCAGTGGCACAAGTCGAGGGGAGGGGGAACTGATAAGGCACGTGTAACGTAAACAGGCCTGCCAGCGCAAGGTTGCTAGTAGCTAGCACGAGTCTCCCTCAGCCCTTCAGTCTTCAGTTGCGCGTTCCTTCCTTTCGCGGGTGTCTGACAACAACTCATCAACTTTCTTCGGGAGCATTCGCAATTGATTCCTAAAACCATTAACGTCCCCGAACCGCATTTCATTTAGTAGGCACTGACTCACTCCATGTACCTAATTCCCTTCTAGCTATCCAATCTTTACCCACACTCTTCGTGTCTTTTTATTATTTTTCAAATGTTTTAAAACACAGTTCTTTGCAAGTAACAGAACAATCTGGTTAATTTCATTCCGCACCGATACATTCATAAGGTACATTGAAACAATTATTAAAACTATCAAAATGAATTAGATAAAATACAATTATTTCATCATTTATTCCGGATAAAAGAAGGCAAGAAACGATTGTCTGTTTCAAAACTAGAACTGTGACTGGAATGTGTATTGTCACGTGCTAGTAGCTGGCACAAGACCGATCATCTCTATTCACTACTCCACACAAGTGCAAGTAGAGTGGTGCCTTTCTGAACGCACGACGGCCTTTCTGAACGTCCCCTATCAATGCCACAGAGCAGTCCTACGAAGAGGTCAACGTGTTGTAGAATATTTTATTGAGCTTATGAATTAAATAAAAGACAATATTAATTTGTTGTTGAACGGATGCATTACCGTTTAAATTGATAAATCAATCGATACCCCTACACTAACACTCAAAAATAATATTCGGTTTTACGACATGACCGCTCACCATTCTCATCAGAGCATATTTTAAGGAATTTTTACTGAGCGACAAACTAGGACTTTGGGGGGGGGGGTATGGAATACTCCGAGCAATGAGGGGGGGGGGGGGGGTCCGGGGGCCCTCCCCCGGAAAATTTTGGAAAATTTTAAGCTTAAAAACGCAACTTTGAGCTATTTTTTAACTAATTGAATCTCTTCTACATTTCCCTCTTTAATTAGTTTATTAGGGAAAAACAAAATCCACAACTTAAAGGAAGAAAATAATTATTTACTTTGTTATTTCACTAAATACAGATTTTTAAAATGTAACTTAACTAACTGAAGTGCTGTTGTAATAAAAAATATTTTTTTAAAAACAAGTTAGAAATTACAACTTATGACATTCTTCAAGATCAAAACAAAATTTTTTACAGATGAATGAAAAACAATTACTTATTATAATTTAAAGAAAACAGTTTTTTTATAATAAAAAACCATTGCTTGTTACAGGTTTGATATTTAGCTGTACTAGGTTCTATTAAATAAATACAGTAAAGCATTTTAAATTATATTAATTAAATCCCGCTATTACTGCTGTCAGCTGATTTAGCCCGCTTCTGCATATAATTCCGTTCTTGGAAGTCATCTACTTGCAGTCCTAGCCTCTATAGCCTTGCTCCAAGTGATAACATATCACTTTACTGTCACGGATTTCTAATAAGTAGTGGGTCATTTTCAAAAAAGTGACACTTTCACTGTGTGCGAGTTGAAACATTTTATTACTTGCACTCCTCAGTATTAAAAAATCTACAACCCTATAAACATTTTTCTACAGTTGAAATTCGTCATTTCGGTGTGGTCAGATTCTTAAATATCCTTTTTAGGAAGGAGAAATTTAAAAATATATATATTCTAAAAGGTCACGATAGTTAGTCCCAGCCCCTTGTAATGTTAGTTACCATGCTCAAAAAATATTTTTCTTTGACTTTCTAACTATGAGCCTAGATAGGAAATATAATGTAGTTTGTGATATTAAACATAATTTCTTTCTTATTTCGGTGTAATTTGTCGGGAGTTTAATAAAAAGGCTTGTCCCAGCAATCCGCCACGATAGCTTCGTCACAATAGTTTTACTAAGAATTTAGCTGCACTGTTTGACTGAAGGGTGGGATTTCAGTGCTTTGCAGTTAACAGAATCATTCCTTTATAACCTAAAATTCGTCTCCGCGTCTTCTAAAGTAAGCCTCAGTCACACAACAATTCTCTTCAAAAATCATGGGGCGTATGATTATTTAAAGTCACATTTGTTACCATTCATGTTGTAGGGGAGAGTGGGGCAAGAAGTCACAGGGGCAGGTTGTCACAGGGTCAATTTGAAGGGGTTAGAGTGATAAGGGAAATCTCGCGTGGCTACTGAAGATAACCTTCATTATGTAGACAAACTTTACGAAAAATGGTGTCACTATAGCAAACCGTCTGTCATCTATGGAACATAAACTTTTTAGGCTAGTCACTCACTGCTTTTTTTTGTTTTTAAATTATGTTTTCTGTTTTGTATTTTTTATCTAGGGTGCTATATTCAATGATTTTTATTACGTAGTAGTTTTGGCATTGTTTTTCTAAACCGTTAAATCAATATTATTGCGGCAGGAAAAAAATATTTGACTATAATTAAAAATGGCGTGTTGGGGCTAGTTGTCACTAAGTATAAGGGGCAAGTAGTCACATTTAATACCTTTTGTGACTACTTGCCCCAATGCTATATTTACATAAGAGTATTCTTCTATATTTAAATAGAAATGGAAAGTGAAAAGGAATTAATAAGGAAAGCGGATAAAGAAAAAAAAAGGATGGCCAGTTAAAATAAGTTAAACAAAATATGCTAACTATTGATAAAAAAATCAAATAAATGATACACTTTTCCCCTTTTATTTTTAATACAATAAATAAAAATTTATTTTAACAGACCCTCTCCACCCTTATACTTAAAAACGCAGTGTTGATTCCCTTACCGAGGTAGCTGATTGATTCCCTTACCGTACTCTTAGCTAGGTGCTAGGTACAGGCACGAAATAACGATTTTAGCAAAGCTGATCTGTTCTAGGCAAAATGGTGAGCAATTACAAGGCAAAAACCACTAGAGGACGGTATGCTCCAGGAGTGCTTATGAAGGCGGTTAGGGTTCTATAATTTAGAGGCTGCTCCACTCGTTACGCAGCGGAAGCATTTTTAATAAATTACAGAACCTAGCATTGGCACTGCCGTAAAATTAACATAAATGATTCTTATAAGAAAAATATTTTGCCTGTACAAGACTGATAGCTCCATAAATAATAATTATTATTATATTAACTAGCCAAATCTTGTAGCTCAAGGTATTTAAGTTTTGTTAAATCAAAGTGGTGATAATTAATTTTTATCTTGTGACCACTTACCCCATACCAAGTGACAACCTGCCCCTTGATGGGGCATGTTGTCACAAAAAACTTTAACTTTAAAAAAATAAAATAAAAATACTTCTACTAATGCTAGATAAATGAAACTTGTGCCACATGTAACTGAAAGTTTAAAATAAACAATAGTACTTAGAAATTGAAAATGTACCGAATAGAAAAAATTAAAAAAAATAAATTGTTAAATTTGTGACAACATGCCCCACTCTCCCCTACTTAAAAAATAATTAATATAAAAAAAATGGCAAGTCGTGAAGTCTCACGTAAAAAGGGTTTCGTTGGTATCGTGTAGTATTAGAGGGGGGGGGGGACCGCAATTTTTTTTTGACAAAATGGCATGAAAATTTAAACATGTTTCCCGAGTGGATTCCCAGTTTATCAGATCAAATTGATAATCTTATTTTTTCTATGGCCCAGCAGACTGCATATTTTTTATATTTTTTTATATTTTTAGTAATAGCAGAAATATAGTTTTAGGGGGGAGGGGCAAGCAAAATTTTGATGTTTTTTGACAAAATGGCGCAGAAAATTAAACTCTATCCACAAGTGTTATACATTTTTGTAATCTACTCTTCAATACCTTTCATTTGATAACCAACTCGAAATTAAACAAAAAAAAAAAAAAAAATCCGCGTGACGTGAATTATCCGCCATTTTGAATTTGTACAGCTGATAATTTTAAGTTTGCTATATTTTTCCTGTGTGCGCGTCAAAACGATCTTTAAAACTTAAAAGTTTTATGTTTTTATCTCTTTTTATTCAAAAGTTATTGGAACCGTACAGAGAGACAGACAGACTGACACAGGAACGAAACTATAAGGGTTTCTTTTTTTGGTTTTACCAACGACACCCTAAAAAGACCATTTTTATAAACTGGTCTTATTTTCAACATTTTAGGAGAAGAATACAGCCACCAAAAAAAAGAAAGAAAAAAATTTACCATTTTTAAAACTAGTCTTATTTTCAACATTTTTTTTTTTTTTTTTCTGTATTCTTCACCTAAATTGTTTCCATGTACAAAATTTGGGGAAGATTGAAAGACGGGAAGTGGTTCAAAATTGGGGTAATAGGTGTGCGATGAAACTAATACAAAGTAATATAAGACCAGTACAAATGCATTTAAAGCTGTTGCATATTTTTTGAGAATATACCCCAGAAGCATACAAAATACTTATGCTTTTCTTTGAAAGCATTAATACATTAGGGTGGTTTGACCGCCATGTTTTAGTTTATGTCACGATAGTTACCCAGGGATAAGATAGATGTCACATTAATTACCCAGCGCACTACGTGTCACGACAGTTACTAAAAAAATTAAATTAAAATAAGTTATTTTTTTAAAAAAAACATCGTCCTCTTCAGAGAGTTGTGTGTACAATGACTTATGTAGGAAATAAAATCTAATCAGTTAACAAAAAAATTTTATGGCCAGGAACTTTAATAAGGAACTTGAACGGTAACTATCGTGTCAAATTTATAATTAATTTATTTTTTCATAAATTAAAACCAATGTATGAAATGTCCTAGACAATAATATTGGTAGCCTGTGTGACGATTTCAGGTGGTAAATATCATTTTGCATGTCGGTATGGTGAAGAAAATTCCGGTAACTATTGTGACTAAAAAACTTGACTTATCTTGTTTGAAAATTGATAAAAAAAATAGTAAAACTTAAAATCCCGCGACGCACGTACATATTCTTATTGTATAGATGTTCAGCATCAAAATAAAGCACCAGCTAGATCAAAAACTGGAAAATAAATTTTGGGCATAAAGGTTTGCTCAGAATTTTCAAAGTGTCACTTTTTTTGTTAATGACCCTAGTAACAAAAATAATTTTGAATGATTGTAAATTTTTGATTAATGGCATAAAAAACTGCCGGCACTACCTCTAGTCACTGGGCGACAAAACCTTAGCACTGGGCGACACTAGTGTCGCCCAGTTAATATGTTAAAATATGCTCTGATTCTCATTACAAAATAATGATAATAATCAAGGACCAATAATGTCAAATTTCATAGACTTTTTTTTAAAGAAATCTGCCAAAAAGTGTGGCACATAGCTCACTAACAGCTCGTATTTAAATACATATCGAAATAAAAACGTTTACATACCTTTATAATTAACGATTGGCTTGCATGGCAAACGATCCAGATAAGAAAGAAATCCAATATTCCTATAGCAGTAAAGGTCACTTTCAACGTAATATCACCAATATCCTAAAAATGGGGGGAATCGTAATACAAAGTTGTTTGGTTAGAAGAGATAAGTGATTAGAGATATTCAAAGGCTGTTGTTAAAAGTGGTTTGAAGTAGTTAGAAGTGGATAAAGGTGGTTAGAGATAGTCAGAAGTGGTAAATAGTAGATAAAGGTAGTTAATGGTAGTTTCAAGTGTTTAGAGGTATATACGAGTAGTAAGAAGTAGTTCGAAGTGGCTAGAGCTAGTTACAAGTAATTAGAAGTGAGTTAGAAGTAGCAGTGTCGGACTAACCAGGTTGGCTAGACAGCATTTGCCGAGGCCCACAGGCACAAAGGGCTCCAGTAAAAGGGCCCACCACAATAAAAAAAAATTTCATCGTTTTTAAATAGTTTTCTCCAATGCCGTAATATTTATTCAAATGAATAATCGATAAGCATAAATATCAAAGTAATTACGTTTATTGTTGTAGTATAACAATTGCCAAAACCATCTACGTACAGAAATGGATAAATGGAATGGAACTAGAACATGGATGGAAGTGACATAGTGGTTGAGATATCGATAGTTTGATAGAATGACAGTGTGCGTTAACTGTTCCCCTGTTACGAGTGGAGTTTATATCCGCTCGTAATAGTTATTTATTTGTTAGGTTTTATTTTGTATAGTTATTTATTTTTGTTAATATTATATCTTAAAAGAGTTAGGAGAGACAGAGTCAGCTTAGGGAAGTTATCTTTAGGTCGACTCTTGACCCAAAACAATGGCCAGGTTCAACCTGTGTAGAAGGTCTGCTAGTCACTGTTGTGGTTCAAGGGTCGAACTGATTGGGAGACTCTCCTTCAGTTGGCCTCTGCGCTTTGGTGAGGCAGGTTGTTGGAGTAAGTTCAGTGTGGAGTACACGAAAAGTGGTTCGACTCCTAGTCGGGTTTTAAGGTCCAAGTCACCCACATACGTGCCGTGCAGAACAGGAAGCACGGCCAGATCTGCAAGGCCAGGAATTAAGGGGGTTCGAGACCAGCTAGTCGGCTACAAGGTGCGCCAGGAACAACCCCAGGTTCTGAGGAGAACCCCTCGAGGGACGGGCCATCCGGCGCACAGCCCATCAGCTCACCACCACGCCAACCAATAACCATCGGTACCACCATCCACCACAACCACTGTCCTCACCAGATTTTTCTACTATTATGTCAATAGGGGATCCCCGAATAGTAAACCAGTTAGGCATGTTCAGTTATTGTTAATTTATTCATTTAATTTTTAGTCTATTTATTTAATTATTAATTTATGAAATTAGCGTAGGTTTCCCGACTCCCACTAACAAGTTAACCCCTCTCTATTTATTACAACTACTAATTATACCCAACTAACTCTCCCTTGTTCGTAATTCTAGGATAGTAGTTTATATGCAGAGCTACCATAGTTATAATATATATATATATATGTGATACCGTTAATAAATATACCATTAATTCATTATATGCATTGTTCTGATTTGATATTTCTGAAAATAAGAGAATTACTTGGTTCCCTAACCATATTATTCCCACCCCCAGCAGCCGACTGAGTTGGGCAACAATTAAAACCGTAACAGTGGCGTCCAAACGTGGGGCTTTAGAAATTTTAGTTTTTACGATTTTAGTGGAATCAAGTTTTTTAAAAAAAAAAACAGCTGTTGTTATTTAATTAGGATTTTATTATTTATTATTAATAGGGAATTTATTTATGGATTATTTAATGTTATTTTTTTGTATTGTCATAAATGTTTTATTAATTAATAGAGAATTTATTTATTGGTTGCTGAATAGTATTGTTGTCATAGATATTAATTTTTATTAATTAGTAGGTAGTAATTTTATTAAATTTTTAATTTATTTATTTGTTAGTTAGTTAATTTATTTATTTGTTATTAAATTTGTGTTATTTAAACATTTATATTTGGATGTTTGGATTTTTTATTGTATATTTAGGGTTTTTCAATTTTTACGTATTTTTTTTTTTTTTTTAGATTGATTTGCGATGTTTTTAATTTTATTTATACCATTTTATGTACATATCCATATCACTAGTGTAGGCCGAGGTTGTGGCCAAACTAAACAGCTGTTTTATTAAGCAGTCTCTCCTCCCGTTATCAATACCCTCACTCTTTCCCTCTAGTATAGCAGTTGCTCTGTCTATCCCCACCTCTACCTCTCTGTCACCTAGTCACTCCCGTTATTCCGCTACACCCCGGCATTCCCGCACTCTCTCCTACCCTTACCTTTTATTTCTCACTCACTTACCAGTAGCAAGGAACGTGTTCCGAAGGCTACTTCTGCGCCTGCAGCTACGATGTCCCTACTAGACATTGACCTAAGCGAAGAAGAGGAAGAAACCGAACCCCCACAGCGCGCACCCGTTGTCTCACCGAAACCTAGACCAAGTAGGAGACTTCTAACTTCAGGAGAAGACTTTGATGACTTCCTAGGGGATCCCATCCGGCTTCTTAAGAAACAGGTCCCAGTTAAAAATTGGGGGATTACGTTCTCGGGAGATGGTAACGGGCTTAGTCTCCACAGCTTCCTCGACGATGTGGAACACTACCGTCTCGCGCGTAACGCGACTTGTACCGATCTCTTCCACGGAGCAGTCGACTTTTTCACCGGTCCGGCCTTGGTCTGGTTTAAATCTATCAGACGTGACATCCGGTCGTGGAGAGAACTTGTATCACTCCTTAAGGACGAATACGAGGACGAAGAGTATGCTGAAGAGCTAATGAAGGAGATTTTAGCCAGGACCCAAGGGACGGAGGAAAAGATCGGTACGTACTTAGCGATCATGAAGACATACTTTGCCCGCTTACCTACCCCGCTGTCAGAGGAGAGGAAAGTAAGGATATTACGAAAGAACGTAACACCCTACTTTTACGACAGGCTAAGGGGATCGGATATATCCACCGTTGAGGACTTCCTCCAAATCGGACGCCGCATCCAGCGCGACCGCGAGCACATGGAGAAGTACAAACCCCCTCCACTACCACGCAGAACTCTTCTGGAACCTGACTTAGTGTACCATGGTCCACGGAAGGAGAAGCTGAGCGAAGTTCAAGTTGCACCCGTCCAAGAACAGAAAGGAAAGGTTTCCTTCTCTGTACCTCCCACCCGACGTCCAGTACCTGATTACAACCAGGCAGGCCCTAGTACATGTAGATCCAGGGCTCTAGAGTGCTGGCACTGCAAGGAGACCGGTTAGGCCCTAGTACATGTAGATCCAGGGCTCTAGAGTGCTGGCACTGCAAGGAGACCGGTCACCGTTTCGGGGCATGCCCTCGTCTAGACCTAGGGTTTTGTACTCGCAGTGGTTCTCGTGATTTGACAGAGGGAAGATGTTCGAGATGTTACAGTCGCAAACCACAGGCTTTAAACTCCAAAACGGGTCCGAAATAAGTCGGCCTCTGACTCGTCCCACCAGCCCTAAGACCGACGAAGAAGAGCGCGATGAATGGCTTTCGTTCATTCGGATATGTAATGCTTCAGAGCGCCTTCTCCAATCTGTAACAGGAGATAAGAGACCTTACTTAGAAGTGTCTGTTCTTGGTCGAAAGATGAATGGTCTATTAGACTCAGGGGCGACACGCACACTTGCAAACGACGAAGGGTGGAGATTTCTGCAAAACTTGGGACTCACATTTAGAGAGAGCACAGTGACTTCAGTTACTATTGCCGATGGAGGTAGATGTGCGGTTAAGGGAATTATTGACGTCCCTTTCGAGTTAGCAGGTACGGTTAAGATTGTACCGGTCATGATAATCCCTCAACTTGCCACGAAACTAATCCTGGGACTAGATTTTTGGGTCACCATGAAGCTTCTTCCGGATCTCGCAAATGGTACTTGGTCACTTAGCACGAGCCCGGAGATCGCAGCGGTGGACGTCGTAGACGGTCTTCATCCAAGGGAAACTCTCACACAGGCACAAGAGGAGAAGCTGACAGAGGTTGTCGAGGATTTCTTCGCAACGTACACTAAGAAACTTGGGTTTACAGACCTGGTAACACACGTCATCGAGGTAGGAGACACCGCACCTATTAAACAGCGGTACTACCCTGTCTCACCAGCCATCCAGAAGGCTATGAGTGATGAACTGGATAAAATGGTGGCAGAGGGGGTAGTCGAAAGGTCGAAGAGTCCGTGGTCGTCACCTGTTGTCATGGTCCGTAAACCCGATGGTAGCTACCGTTTTTGCGTCGATTTCCGGAAACTGAATAACGTCACAAAGAAAGACGCATATCCTCTCCCGTACGTGAGTCAGATCCTAGACCGAATGCGAAATGCCCGCTTCCTCACTAGCTTGGATATTAAGTCCGCCTATTGGCAAGTAGCAGTTCACGAGGATTCGAGGGAGTACACCGCCTTTACAGTGCCCGGTAGGGGTCTATTCCAGTTTAAACGCCTCCCCTTCGGTTTGCATAACAGTCCTGCTACCTGGCAGCGTCTGATAGATACTGTTTTGGGACCCGAACTAGAGCCGTTCGTCTATGTATACCTGGATGATATAATTATAGCGACAGAGAGTTTTGATGTTCACCTCGACATCTTAAAGAAAGTTTTTAGTAGATTGGCCACCGCTGGACTTACGTTGAACAGGGAGAAATGCAAATTTTGCCGCTCCGAACTGCAGTACCTTGGGTACATAGTTGATACTGGAGGACTTCGAGTGGACCCCGCGAAAGTCGAAGCCATCATGAACTTCCAGACCCCGAAGAACACCAAACAAGTCCGACGATTTATAGGACTCGCATCGTGGTATAGGCGCTTCGTACCTGAGTTCTCGACACTAGTCTCTCCCCTTACAGCCCTCCTAAAGAAAAATATTAAGTGGGATTGGAACCAGGAGTGCACGAATTCCTTTAAAAAACTTAAAGAAGCCCTGATAAGTGCCCCGATACTTACCGCTCCTGACTTCACACAGCCATTCGTGATTCAGACTGACGCTTCTGAAGTTGGACTCGGTGCTACACTTACCCAGATGTTATCGGAAGGGGAGAGAGTTGTAGCTTACGCCAGCCGATCTCTCACAAAAGCAGAGAGGAACTATTCAGCGTCTGAGTTAGAGTGCCTGGCTGTACTATGGGCCGTCGAGAAGTTCCGCCCCTATATCGAGGGTACAAGCTTCACTGTCATCACCGACCATCACTCGCTGCTCTGGCTGCAAAATTTGAAAGAACCTGCCGGTCAGTTAGCCAGATGGGCTCTGAAAATGCAGCAGTATGACATGAAGCTTGTACACCGAGCAGGCAAAGAAAATAAAGTAGCTGACGCTTTATCCAGGGCTCCGTTAGAAACCGTCGCAGTCATAGATGTAGCAGACGAGGACCAGGACCGTTGGTACAGGAAGATGGTACAAGAAGTTCCAAGAAACCCACAAAAGTATGCTTTATATAGAGTTCAGGATGGGAAATTGTACAAGCGGCTACGATCCGATACTTACAACCCCTGGAAGACTGTAGTCCCTAAGTCTTTACGCCCGACAATCTTACACGATAATCACGATGTCCCTATGGCTGGTCACCTCGGCCGGTATAAGACCATGAAGCGGATAGCTGAACATTATTACTGGCCCGGGATGACAACCGATGTAGCACGATATGTATCCCGTTGTAAGATCTGTCTAGCAATTAAACCGGAACAGAAGAAACCCCAGGGTATCATGGGCCAACACAGAATTCCGGAGAGGCCCTGGCAAACAGTTTGCACTGATTTAATGGGTCCATTTCCAACATCCTCAAAGCAGAACAAACATCTTCTGGTAGTGATGGACTGCTTCACCAAATTTGTGTTATTGTTTCCCCTCCGAACTGCAACTGCCCAGACTATACTACGACCTATAGAACAGGAAGTATTCCTAGTATTTGGTGTACCCCAGAGCATAATCTGCGATAATGGACCACAATATAAGAGTGCTCAGTTTCGCGACCGAATGGCCAAATATCAAGTCCAGATTCATCACACGCCCTACTACTCAGCCCAATGTAATCCCACCGAACGGATTAATAGGGTCATAAAGACCGCTATAAGTTCTTACGTCAGAGAGAACCATCGTACGTGGGATAAGCACTTAGCTGAGATTCGTTTCGCCCTAAACTCTGCTGAACACGAAGCGACTGGACACACTCCAGCATTCCTTAACTTCGGTAGGGATATGAAAAGCTCTGGCTTAGAGCATACTTTGGCTCAACCGGATGACACGGACAGTACTCCAGACCGAACCTCATAGATCGAAACTGTCAACCACATAAGACAGGATATAAGAGCCAGGCTTGCGGCTGCCCATCTGAAAAGTAGCCACAACTACAATCTCCGTCGGCGCCCTGGTTCCTACGTGGTTGGAGACACCGTATGGCGGAAAACGTACCCGCAATCAGACGCAGCCAACCATATAGCAGCAAAGCTATTGCCAAAGTTCGAGGAAGCCAGAGTCGTTCGGAAGATATCCCCATTGGTCTACGAACTTCAAAGTATTGACGGACGCAAGGTTGGAAACTGGCACATAAAAGACCTCAAGAGCGCACCCAACGACGATGAGCAATAAAGGTAGCCCCAATTCCAAATCATATCCTATTGTAGGCCAGGTGATCCCTTCCTAATCCTGAATGTACCTGATTTCACCCTCTTTCCCTTAGGGGAGACTCTCCTGTTGCGAGTGGAGTTTATATCCGCTCGTAATAGTTATTTATTTGTTAGGTTTTATTTTGTATAGTTATTTATTTTTGTTAATATTATTTCTTAAAAGATAAGAGTTAGGAGAGACAGAGTCAGCTTAGGGAAGTTATCTTTAGGTCGACTCTTGACCCAAAACAATGGCCAGGTTCAACCTGTGTAGAAGGTCTGCTAGTCACTGTTGTGGTTCAAGGGTCGAACTGATTGGGAGACTCTCCTTCAGTTGGCCTCTGCGCTTTGGTGAGGCAGGTTGTTGGAGTAAGTTCAGTGTGGAGTACACGAAAAGTGGTTCGACTCCTAGTCGGGTTTTAAGGTCCAAGTCACCCACATACGTGCCGTGCAGAACAGGAAGCACGGCCAGATCTGCAAGGCCAGGAATTAAGGGGGTTCGAGACCAGCTAGTCGGCTACAAGGTGCGCCAGGAACAACCCCAGGTTCTGAGGAGAACCCCTCGAGGGACGGGCCATCCGGCGCACAGCCCATCAGCTCACCACCACGCCAACCAATAACCATCGGTACCACCATCCACCACAACCACTGTCCTCACCAGATTTTTCTACTATTATGTCAATAGGGGATCCCCGAATAGTAAACCAGTTAGGCATGTTCAGTTATTGTTAATTTATTCATTTAATTTTTAGTCTATTTATTTAATTATTAATTTATGAAATTAGCGTAGGTTTCCCGACTCCCACTAACAAGTTAACCCCTCTCTATTTATTACAACTACTAATTATACCCAACTAACTCTCCCTTGTTCGTAATTCTAGGATAGTAGTTTATATGCAGAGCTACCATAGTTATAATATATATATATATATGTGATACCGTTAATAAATATACCATTAATTCATTATATGCATTGTTCTGATTTGATATTTCTGAAAATAAGAGAATTACTTGGTTCCCTAACCATATTATTCCCACCCCCAGCAGCCGACTGAGTTGGGCAACAATTAAAACCGTAACACCCCGTTCCAGCGTTCCTATTGCTACTTATAAAATAACGGCTGTCTAGAGTCTTGACAGTAGAGTAGGCAATATCTGTGGTTACAGTAACTGGTTGGTTGCTGAACGATTCCAGGATTCATGCGTCCGTTTTTGCGATTGCTATACAGTTCATTGATAAAATGAATAAACAGTCTAGGTCTAATTCATCCGAATCTGAAGTGGATGACAGTAATTATTAAATAATTTCCTCTCTTTACTTAGCTTATTTTATATGGTCAAATATCTAATGTCCCGTTATCCAAATTATAAGACCCTACCCGATGGAACTGACTTTGATAATTGTAAGTATAGAATAGAGGTTTTGTTGGAAGAACTTGATTTGTTGGAGTGTTTAGAGAAAAGAGATGACTCATTGTACGAGGTATTAGAGTTTAGACTGTAGAGGCAATTAGAGGTATCTGATGGGGTGGATAGAGGTAGATCGTAAAATAGAGGAAAGTCGTAAAAGGTGGTTAGAGATGATTGAATGTAGTCACAAGTGTATAGAGGTAGTTACTTCTAACTGCTTATTATTAAGCAGTTAGAAGTAGTTCGATGTACTTAGATGTGGTTAGATGTAGTTAGAAGTGGTTAGATGCAGTAATAAGTGGTTAATATAGAAGTTTTAAGAGCTAGTAACAAGTAATTAGAAGTAGTTAGAAATGGTTTGAGGAAGTTAGAAGTAGTTAGAAGCTGTTAGATGTAGTTAGAAGTGGTTAGAGGTAGTTTGTTGAGGTAAGAGGCGTTCGATGGTAGTCACAAGTGTTTAGAGGTAGTTACAAGCAGTTAGATGTAGTTAGAAGTGGGGCCGAGTGGAGGTAAGATGTCATCCCTTTTTTCTCCACAGAGGATAAGTGTTGACAGCTTTGTTAACGCTGATCTATCCCAAGTTGTGCACGGCGAAGACCCGCAACCTGCTCGAAGTGGCCCTGCATAACACAGGCATGATTCCTTTGGGAACTGAACACAACGGATCTAGACCGGAAGGTTGATAAACATTCTGGTTGGGGGCAGGCAGCCCTAAACGTAGAAGAGTGGGGCCGATGGAGGTACTTTCCGGCTTGGCCCACCCTTACACATACATAATCTTGGCGGAGCTGGAGGACAGTGGTACGGTGAATGAGCTGCCTGGGGGTAGGTGGCTCTCTTTGACCCTGGTAGGCAAACCTCCTAAGGGAGAAAACCCTAAACAAATCACAGCACGATATGACAATGGACAAAACATAATATGGATATAGTACCCCAGGTGGTTGTAATCCACGCTCTGCGGAGGCTGGTCCCTTAGATTCTGGGGGAGACCAACTGTATCGAGTGATTTTAAGAAGGTGGAGAAGAAAGCACAGGGCAGGAAAAAGGGGTAGGCCAAACTGAAACAGAAACTGAACTAACATGCAGTGTACCAGCAAGTGCTCGTACCGGGGAAAGGGACAAGCTTTCCAGGTCGGAGTACGAATGGTGGAAAGTTTAAAATCCGTCGATTAGAAGAATTTACTAAGTAGGACTCCACCGGGTAGCATTGTAGCAATAGTGGGGATGGTAGAGGACATAAAAGAGGAGAAGGGTGAAGAAATGAGCCTGGCGAGCACGGCAATACCCATTGAGAGAAATAACACAAGCAGGCAACTACAGGGGCCTAGCACAGCCGGGAGCAAAGACGAGGACAAAGTCAATAGAACTGCAAAACGCCATAGGGAAGAGATATCGCCGAAAAAATCAGCTATGTGGAAAAGGAAGGGGCGAGGGAGACAGAGGAATTAAGAGAAATGATCCGAAAGCTGGCGGAGTTGAGCAAAGTAGTGTCAGCAAGTATAAGAGAGACGCCCAATACTAAACTGGAAATAATAAAGCATTTGGCAAACTGCGTAAACACGTGGAGGTAATGGAAGGGAAACATATGAAATGGGAAAAGTCAATGAAAATAGTTGAAAAGGTGGAGATAGGAGTACGAATGGAAGAGGACATGGTCGAAATTAAACGGCCAAACTCACAAACGGTGGATTTAAAGGAAGTGGCTATGATTAAAACATGCTTAGAAGAGGAAAACAAGGGCTACGATAAGCTTTCATTCATCGTAAACAAGAAATGGCCGGAAGAAACGTATATGACGACGGTGGAAGAATCAGGCAACACGGCACTGTGGAAAAGGGAAGGGGATATTGGAATAATTGTGGACCTCTTAAAGGAAACTAAGAGTGGAGCAATTAAACATCGTTGACAGGTTCCCAGAAGTGGCTGAGCTGTTAGACGAAAACATGAAAGAAGGAAGGGTTGAATTTTATCGAAGCGAAACAAAAACCAGGTCCAGCAGAGGCAGGGAGGAGGAAAGGAGCCGATATATATTATATCTGACACCGTACAGAGAGCAGGAAAATGCCGGGGGGAATGAATTGGAAAGGCTGCATAAGGCAGTAGTTGAACTGAGGGAGGCTATAATGGAACATAACCGAAAAATATTTATCTGGTGAGGCCGGAAGAAACTGGAGGGTGCCTAATAAGGAAAATAGCAGAATATGTGCTCAGGGATAGTGGAAAATGGTCAGTCTAGGAATGCAAGATGAGACTGGGGCCCGCGGAACGAGGACAGAAACGAGTAAGGCTAACTTAAGAAGACAAAGGAGCCAACAAGTCACGGAAACGGTTACAATCAAGGCTGAGGGAAAATGTTATGCAGAGTTGCTTAAGGCCATCAAAAGGGAAGTTAATATAGAATCTATTGGGGTAAACATAAAAGATATTAAAAAAAGCTAAAGGTGAGGATGTACTGTTAGAAGTGGACAGGGATGCAAAAATGGCGGGAACTTTAAAAGATGAAATTAACGCTAAGGTAAAGAACGTCGATGCACATGTAAAAAGCAGCTCAATGGAGATATTTATTTCTGGTATAGATGAAGCTACTACGGAGCAGGAAGTGCATACGGCGCTACACCAGGAGACAGGTGGCAATTCCGATATTGAGGTAAAGGCACTCTGGAAGGGGAGGCAAGGAAGACAGACAGCTAGAGTTGGGATGCCAAAGGAAGTGGCCTGGGAAATTTTGAGGAGAGCCAAAGAAAAAATTGGATGGTTAGTGTGCAAGATGTGGGAAAAAATGGAAGTGACAAGATGTTACAGATGAATGGAACACGGGCACAGGGCAAGGGAGTGCAAGGGTGAGAACAGAACTAGGTCCTGTCATAAGAGTGGAATGGAAGGGCACAGGGCCAAAGAATGCCAAAATGAGGAGCACTGCTTCCTATGTCAAAAAGATGGGTGCAGGGCAGATATATAGAAAGCATATATGCTCGAAATATAGAAAGCACCAAGACGAATTGGCACGGAAGAAAAGGAAAGCCTTGACAGCAAGGGGGAGGGGCGGCAAAGAAGAACAATGGTGGAAATAAAGATTCTGCAGACGAACCTAGGGAGATCCAGGATAGCACACGAGGTAGCGAATGTAACTGCTGCAAAGAAGTGGACGTTCTAGTGGTTTGCGAACCCAACAGACAACTGGCGAAGAACGAGAGATAGGTGAAGGATAAGGAAGGAGATGTAGCAGTTCTCTTTAAGAATAGAACAATGGAAGTTAGGTGAACTAAGGCCGGGCAAGGATACGTGTGCATATTCATGGTGCAGCTCACCTTGATCTGCTGCTACAGCTCCCCAATCATCCCAAAAATAGAATTAGAGGAGGTAGTAGACAAAATCATGCAAGAAGTGCAACAAGCTGGGGAATGCGTGGTATTTGGTGATTTTAACGCCAAATCCCCTCTTTGGGGCGCACCGGTGATGGATATTAGGAGGAAATCAGGACTGAATGGATGGCTACACTGGACCTAGTGGTGTTAAATAGAGGAAACAAGGCAACATTCATCAGAGGCAGGAGTGAGTCACATATAGATATAACCTGTTCCACTCAACAGACGGCAAAACGAGTATAAAAATGGGATTTACTGGATGAGGAAACTATGACAGAGCATCAGTACATTCAGTTTGAAGTGCAGATAAGAAAGAGGCGGGGTGCCGGGATGGACAAAATGGTAGAAAACTTTAACTGGGGGGTGTTTAAAATAACATTAGAATTGTTGACCACCGGAGAACAGGAAACGGAAGATTTTTCGGTAATCAAAAAGGCGTTAAATATATGCAAGGAAGCCAGCAGAAGTAGGGCTAAGGTACCTTATTGGTGGAATGCAGGCATATAAAGCAAGAGAGCGGAATGTCTGGCGGCAAGAAGAAGGACCACTAGAGCGGCGAGGACAGGCCAGGGAGATCTAGGTGAACTAAGGGCGACGCACAAGAGCTTATAAAGAGACCTTCGGAGAAAAATAAGAGCCTCCAAAATATGCTTATGGAGGGAACTGTGCAGGGAGCTCGATCAAGATATCAGGGGAGACGGATATAAAATAGTGACAAAGAAGATTGGTGGGCTTAAGCCATACGAGCTGACTATAGACAGAAAGTGGGATATAGCAAAAGGGCTCTTTCCAGAAATAAAAGACTCCAGGGAGGAAAAAGGAGAAGTGGCGGAAGCAAGTTAAGCAGGAAAGGCGTCGGGTCTGGACCACATCCCAATAGAAGCAATAAAAGAGACGGCCATGATAAAGCCTGAATGGATGCTGAAAGTTTTTAACCAAGTATTGCGGACGCAGCAGCTCTGAGAGCTGGAAAGCGGCAAAACTTGTGCTACTTCCAAAAGTAGTTGGCTCGGAAGGACCAAGTTCATATAGACCACTTTTCCTGCTTAACACGGGATGCAAGATCTTCGAGGCATTGGTAAAAAGCAGACTAGAAGAAGAACTAGCGGAAAAGGGGGGCCTTTCCGAAAATCAGTATGGATTCAGGAAAGGGAGGTCCACCATACAAGCAGTGGAGGCAGTGCTGCAACACGTTAGAGGAGGGCAACACAGGTGGAGTGTATTAATAACGCTTGACGTTAAAAACGCATTCAATACAGCTCTTTGGAGTGGATAAGGAAGGAGCTTGCAAAAAGAGGAATATCGAAGTATCTGCAAAACATCATTGCAAACTATCTGAATAGCAGAATGATCCAGATTGGCAAGGGGGAATTGATGGAGGTGAAGATGGGGGTACCACAGAGCTCAGTACTTGGGCCTTTACTGGAATATAATATACGGCGGTGTATTAAAGCTGGAGCTGACAGAAGGGCAAAACAGATTGGATTTGCCGACGATCTGGCAGTGGTGGTAAGGGCAGAGGACGAGGAGGAGCTGGTACATAAGGTGAACCCTTCTTTGCTAAGAATCAACATATGGATGGAACAAAATGGATTGCAGCTGGTGCCTAGCAAGACGGAGGCGGTAATGTTAAGGGACCCACGAAAAAGGGACCTCATAAGGTTTCATCTAGGAGATACGAGCATAGTATTATCCAGAGAGGTGAAGTATCTAGGTATAACCCTAGATGAAAAATTGAATTTTAATGAGCACCTGAAAAGGGCGGCCAAAAAGGCAAAAGGGGGAGCTGGGGCCTTAGGAAGAATACTCCCGAACATCGGAGGACCCAGGGCTAGAAAAAGGAGGCTGTTAAACGGAGTAGTGCTGTCAACTCTACTGTATGGAGTGCCAATATGGTTTGGAGCTATAATGGTAAAAAAGTACAAGGAAGTCCAAAGGAAGATGCTGCTGAGAACAGTGAGTGTCGGGAAGAGCAGTACAAGTAATTGCGGGAGTACCACCCATCAACCTTTTAGCGGAAGAGAGAGGGGCAGCGTATAGGCGAAAAAATACGAGACAGCGGAAGAAGAAGAAGAATCCCTGGAGGACGTAACTTTGAGGAAATGGCAGGAGGAATAGGACGATGATGGTACACGTGGACAGTGGACCCGTCAGCTTATACCTGATGTACGGGTATGAGTGAAATGCAAGATCCGGGAGCCGGACTACTGGCTAACTTAAGTTTTAAGTGGCCATGGATCATTTGGAGTATATTTGAAGAGAATTGGGAAAAAGGACGATGATCCCTGCATCTACTGTGGGGAGAGTGATACGGTCGAACATACAATGTTCAGATGCCCGAGATTCCAGGAAGTAAGGGAACGACTACACGAGGATCTGCATGTCTTACTAATAACAGAGATACTGATTTTAACTATGATAGAGTCAGAGAGCAACTGGAGAAAATGCGGCCGTAATAAAGGAAATTATGGAAATCAAGGCTAAGGATGAAAGGATACCCACAGAAGTAGAATAACAGAGTAATAAGAACACACCAGCCATGACGAATGTCTATTGGGCGGTTCCATGGTTGAAAGGAGAAGAAGAGAGGTTTTTGTAAGTAAATATCTCACACTATCTAGAGCAAGCTATGCACCGGGTGTCTTGTAGAAGATGTGTAGTTAGAAGTGGTTAAATGCAGTTAGAAGTGATTAGATGCAGTTAGAAGTTGTTAGATGTAGTTAGAAGTGAATAGATGTAGTTAGAAGTGGTTAGATGTAGTTAGAAGTGGTTAGATGTAGTTAGAAGTGGTAAGATGTAGTTAGAAGTGGTTAGATGTAGTTAGAAGTGGTTAGATGTAGTTAGAAGTGGTTAGATGTAGTTAGAAGTGATTAGATGCAGTTAGAAGTGGTTAGATGTAGTTAGAAGTGATTAGATGCAGTTAGAAGTGGTTAGATGTAGTTAGAAGTGTTAAAGGTACTTTTTACGTTTGAGGTAGTAGTGACATTCTTGATAATACATAATATTCTTAGTTATTGTATTATATTATATTAATTGAAATATTTATAATAATAATAATCAAAAACTTACAATAACAGATAAACATAATGCGGCGCCAATGGCCATATATGCAACAGTAAACGCCAATGTTAAAGCCAAAGATGTTCTTCTTTTGAGATCATAAATCACTCTAAAAAATTACATTAACACACAATAATCACAGAAATATACTATTAAACGAATGGAGATTAAATTAAATTTAAATCTGTATATATAATGAAATTAAATTGAAATTTGACATTGGCTTAAATGTTCGAGAAATTATATATACAGGGTGTTCGTTTATTTGATAACTGATTTGGTTGAATAAAATATCGTTGGATTTGTAATAACTTTCTCTATCGTTTTTTGTGTCGTGAAAATGTTTCGTAAAATTCATAGTTGTTTAGTTATTTGGCTTTAAAAATGATAAATGAGCGCCATTTTAAAACTATTAATTCAAATCAAACAAATTTTCTTTTTTAAATTTTCGTTGTTTTATTATAAACGTGCGTGCAAGGTTTGGTTATTGTAGCTAAAGTAGTTTTTGAGATATTTATTTTTTTTTTATAAAAATACAAAATGGCGGCTAGCGACTAACTGAAGGATTTTTCGGCATATCTTTATTAGACACTTTTTGTTTGTTTTGATGGATACTATCAGCCCCCGAAGTTTGTGACCAACTTTAATGAACACCCTGTACATACATAATATATATGTATATATAAAAATTTGTATTTACCTCGAAATCTGTAAATTCCAAATATCAATTTGTCTCAAACATCGCTCGCAACAATATTGGAAAACACGATCTTTGTACAAGTCCAAGTATTCCTCGTCTGTTGCTGGGTCGGTCAAGTCATTCATACGTTCACCTAGCTGCAGTTTGTACATGGCTAGAGCATCCTCGTGCAAGGACCGGATCGAATCTATCAGTGAATCATATGCTTTAAATATTACGTAGGATGCCGCAAAAAACAGCGGTATACTGGCAATAACAAACGAACAAAAGAAATGAACTGCGTATGTTTCAAATGCATACGCTGCTGCATATCCCAGTGGATTGTTCGTTTTAAAAGGGAACCACAAAGGAAAAGGTAAGCTGTAGGCTCGGCCGTTAAACACGTAATCGAATACAGGCATCGACATCATGAAAAAACTCCACGTCGTCCATACTAGAGGCGCCCAGTATACGTGAATGAATTTTAAAAGTACCTCTTCTGAGGAGGATTGATTTTGTGGCCGTCGGTTCATCTCAAACAAAATAACAATTTGCTTCATAAAAATCGTTATTTCAAATCTATGAAAAACAAAATCTAAATGAATGGCCAAAAACATCAATATAGTAAAAGTGAAGTTAAACAGAACAATAAGCGACTTGATATCTAGTTCCTTCAACATCAGCGAGCACACAGACATCATGACGAACACAGCGACCACAAGATATAAAGAAAGATTATAGCAGACGAGTTGAATCACGTGCTCAGGATCTAATTTCCAAAAGTAACCACCGAGAGCCATGTAAAGCGTTCCGACCATATTATCGAGCCAGCCAAACACACGTTTGTCTTCAGCCGGGTCTGAATCCACTCTAAAAGCTTCGCGTAATTTCACACACAATGCGATTCGAAAATCTCGTAACATTGCTACTACGTTGGTATAATCTTTCTCTACAGACTACAGAACTTTTCTAATGCCTTCTTATGAAGCAACTCTAGTCCTCAGTAGAACGTTATTTGCTTTATATTATTCAATGGTATCTGTTTACTTTCCCATATTAGTACAAAGAAATAATAATTATTCAGATGTTACGATGTTAACAGCTAGCTACATTTTCTTTTACATATTTTATTATGGAAAATGGATAAAAGAAGGGTGAAGAGTTATAAGACAAGTATCAAATAAAAATGGTATTTAAAGGGTTTTAAAATCCCCCTGGATGTAAATATGGTTGTTATGAAGATTTAGAGCGCAAGTTGAGTAGATATCAATTGAATATAAAAAATTGAAAAGTCTCTAGAAAAAAAAAGAATAGTGTTTATTACACAAAACTAGTTTTCGACCATCATCAGTGCCTACAATAAAAAAAAATATATATATAGCTACATAAATACTATATAAACGCAAGAAATTTAGTACATTAAAAATTCCATAAAGTTAAAAAAAAAAAAAATTAAATTAAGTTTAACAATAAAATTAGAGGCAACGAAAGAAAATAAAATATATATGTGAGACTCTCAGGCATTAGAAGTGAAACTTAAGTTCTAGAAAAAGTTGCTTTTATGTTCCCTCCTACATATTAATATAATATAATTTATATATAAATATGTCATATATATAATTCAGAGTTTAAATCGTTCCTAGAAGAAGCACGTGACTCAATGTTACTCGTATATCAAATCAAATTGTCCTACTTATATAATTATGTTCATTGAAATGAGGATTTCCAATTTGCAGATCCTAAGATAAAGAAAACAAAAAATAGTTATTTATGCACCTAGGGAGTAAAGTAAGCCATTATTCCCGGAGCAAAACAAGTTGGTTCCTGAGGCGAAGCCGAAGGAACCATGTTCCCTAAAATCCCGAGGCGAAGCCGAGGGAATTAGACTCTTAAATTCCCGAGGCGCAGCCGAGGGAATAACTCTTATTAGCTCCTGAGCTTATTAGCTCTCTAAACTAATTCAAAATCATAACTTTTTCCCCCTACTGGAGATAAAAAATATTATTATTTAGAAATATTAGAATATTATTATTTATTTAATTAATAATGAAATAGCTCAATAAATCTTATTTCAAGTAATGCATATTATTATATAAATCATTTACATTTTTTAAGTTTTTGGTAGTGTTCATACTACGGAAAGTTTGAATTTTAATAAATCAACTACGGGAAACAGACAGAGAAAAATACTCTCCCGGCGCTGGATTGTATTTTTCTCTGCCTGTTTCCCGTAGTTAATAATAAGTATAATTTGATTTTAATATAAATCATTTATTAAATACACAACAAACATTTATAAACAAGAGTTTACAATGCCGCCACAGACAGATAACTTCTCAATGTAACGTAATTTAAATTGAAAATAATTTCATAAATGTTATCTATATAGAATGAAGAAGATACATGAAAACAACATTTATATTAATATATTATCAAAATTTATATAATAATACGCTTATATACCTATTCTGTGTGTTGGAAAAATTATCTACTCCCGTGGAGTATTTTTTAGCACGTCTGACATCAAATACCGAGGTCGGTGGTTCGAAACTCGTCCAAGTCAAAGATTTTTTTTACAGGTAAATCAACTGACAATTTAGACAAAACTCAAAAATGTTTCATTTGGACGAGTCTTGAAACGCGAACTTGGTTTCCTGATGTCGATTTAATCCAAGCAAATTTACTCTAACGCGGCTAAAGAAGTTTCAAGTCAATAATGAGCAAAAGTAAACGTAGGGAAAAAAATAATTAATCGGGAAAATACGATTGAACAAAAGTAACAAGATAAGTAAGATTAAAATTAAAATTAATTAATCAATTGATAAAATAAAATAAAATAATAGAATAATAAATTAACAACATAAAAATAAGGAAAAGCAAGTAGATGCACAGTTTCATAAAAGTCATAAAATAGTTAAAAATAAAAAATAAAATATTTAACGATAAAAGGTAAAGGAAAAAAACCCGACGTTGATTCACATGAAAGACAAAAGACGGACTGGAGGGTGGGGGTTATAACTCAGAGCATCAAGCAGTGTTTCATTATTCTATTGCTGATACAGTCGTTGTATATTAATTACCTGCTATTAGCTGAGCGTGGTTTGCAAGTATTAACTTATTCAGTAAGATTCCTGTAGAGAGAGTAGTATCAATCGTTATTTTTAATTAACAGCATATTTCGCTGATTTATACTTTTGCAGTTTATTTTTAACTTATTTCTGTTTTACTTGGTTCAGTTTTATATCTATTAAAAAATACTTACTTTTAATTGAAGCGAGCGCAGCGAGCTTCCTACATTCAACGAAATATGCTTCGTGTCTGTCTGTCTGTCTGTCTGTCTGTCAGTAACGTTCACGCGTGTGACGATAAGTTGAGTAAAAGTTGACCGATTTAGTTGAAATTTGGTATACATGTTCCTCTTACTAATACTCAGGCTAAGTTCGTTGGACAGCGTGATCAACGCTCGCGTAAACGAGAGGTACAAAAATTTAATTGGAATTTCAGGACGGGAAAAGATTCTATCATCATCTATTCGATGAGACGAACATTTTTTTCATATAACATTTTTTACTAAAACCAACAGCGACACCGCTATGACTTAATAAATATCGCTAAAACTATTAAAGCGGACCTAAACGTTTATAATAGAGAAAACAACCTTTTTACCGATATCTTACGTTCTAACGAAACGATTTTAATAAAACTTCATATACACCATCTAATGCACAATTGAAACAGGTATGCAAAATTTCAAGTTGATACAAGCAAAATTCTTTGCGTAATGACGAGATACATTTATAATAATTGTTTAAAAGCTACAGCGGGTGTTGAAGATTGTTATAGTCGTATAGTGTATAGGTTTGTTTAGGAAGTAAAGCTTTGTACCGAGTACCCCCACTCTACCTCACACAACCCCACTACCCTCTTCCACTTATCTTCAACTATGACATTCATCATGATTAATAAATTTCAATATTCAGTATTTCATTGCAATACGCTCGCTTCAATAATAGAGCCACGCGATGCCTAGTTATTTTAACTTTTATAAGCCTTTTCCTTGTCTAAAGAACTCATACATTCTACGTTATATAAAACAAATAAAATGTAAGCATACAATGTAAGTATTTATTTCAATGGTATTACAAGTCCCCTATATCACTTGACAGGTCAACCTTTATAAGACGGCCATTATATACATACTGTCTTTTTGTATTAAGCTTCAGCTTCTATACAAATAAAATTATTCTATTCTATTCTATTCTATACATACTGTCAGAACACTATACACCTCTCCCTATACAAATAAATTTAGAGATTTTGCAGAAAAACACACACACATATACAGGGTGATCCAAAAGTTCGGCAACGGCTTAATATCTCCGGTTATAATTGAGATATTAAGTTCCCGTTTGCGGGTATCTTAATCATTTGTAAAAAACTACTTTTTTGGTGGGTAATCATTTTTTCCGCCATGTTGGTTGCAGCCATATTGGATTCAACTTTGAAATTTTAAATTGGAACACCCATAAAGTGATACATTTTTGGAAAGGTCTTGAAAAAAGAAAACATTTACCAGCTTTCTATCTAGTTCTGTTTCAAAACGGTGGACACTCAAAGTTAAAAAATTCACTCTTTTTTTTATTCTCAATAGTTTAGTTAGAAATAAAAAAATCGGTCCGAGACAACTCAGACTAACTTTCTCATATAATCTCTGTCCCAGGTCCCAGAAAACCTAGTTCGTTATCAAGTCATAGTTTCCGAGATATTGATGAAAATAAATCTCATTTTGTTGAAAATCGAAAACAAAATGTAAACAACCACCTGTTACTAACAAGCATCCTGTAGGTTTATCATTGAAGCGAGCGTAATGCAATAAATATTTAATTTTATATTTATGTTTCCTGGGATCTGGGGCCGAGATTATATGAGAAAGTTTGTCTGAGTTGTCTCGGACCGATTTTTCTATTTCTAACTAAACTATTGAGAATAAAAAAAGAGTGAATTTTTTAACTTTGAGTGTCCACCATTTTGAAACGGAACTAGATAGAAAGCTTGGGTTAGCGGTAAATGTTTTCATTTTTTAAGGGCTTTCTAAAAATGTATCACTTTATGGGTGTTCCAATTTAAAATTTTAAAGTTGAATCCAATATGGCGGCAACCAATAGGGCAGAAAAAATGATTACCCACCAAAAAAGTAGTTTTTTACAAATGATTAAGATACCGGCAAACGGGAACTTAATATCTCAATTATAACCGAAGATATTAAGCCGTTGCCGAACTTTTGGATCACCCTGTATATAGTTATTCTGAAATCAGTATCCCTCCATTAATTTTAATTTTTTTTACGTAATCAATTTTATTACTTGTACTTTCAAGTGGTTTGAAGACGTACTATGGATCTAGTTAATGAGTTCGAATATTTTTATATTTTAATAATAAACTATGTCTCGTCTCGACGAGGAAAATGACAGAAAAAATCCACTCGTAAATGGGTAAAATATTGACGTAATTAAATAATTATAAATAAAATATACAATATATTATTTTTTTTAATAAAGCCAACTAGAAAATAAACTTTGATTTAAGACTTATACGAACTAAAAAATATTATTAGATATAACTTTAAAAAGAGATTTAAATATATCTTTAGAAAAAAATATTTCAAATTAGACTTAATAGTTTTGTTTTAAAAAATGCACTATAAAAAATTGATAAGTAAAAAAGTCCAGTCATGCACCATGACTTAATGAGCGAATTTTCAAAGAAATCTGCGGATTATTGGCTTATGATAATATAGGAAAATTTTGGTTTAGAATTTGCATGGGTGAAAAAAAAATTTGGTACATAGGGGTACGAGGTACAAAAGTCAAAATCGTATTTACCTTTCAAGATGCATGTCGTTGGAAAGCTCTTTAAGAGTACAGTAATTGTTGTTATGTACACTTTTATCATATTTTCACATAAAAGGGGGGTAAAATGGAAAAAACACGTTTTTTGACCCTAAATGGTCAAAATTTGACCCCTAAATGGACTCCAAAAATTATGGCCAACGAACTCATCCTTTCTTTTGATATTATTGACATTTTAAAATTTGTTTGAAATTTGTAAGTGCATCCTAAGGGGAGATATCGTCTGGAGTGACACATATATACATATATACATACATATATACATACATATATACATACATACATAAAAAAAAGTGTTAAATTTTAGGAATCGATTCAGAATGGTCTAAAACGGATTTCCATGGAAAAAATTTTCAAAAATTCGCATTACAAAAATTTTGAAGCCATTGCAATAGCGTAATTTTCTTTGAAAATTCGCTAAAAGGTTTAATTCGCTTAAACAGTTTTTAAGTTGTAATAGCCACAATGTAAAATAATACATAATAATTATGAAATAGTAAAAATGAATTAGTATATATATAATGTATTAGAGGTAGAGAGGTGTATGTAGAACTTTCCAACCAACACAGTCCTGTTGAGTCACTCGATGAGTGGCTGATAGTCAGTTACAATAGTCATTTATATATATGAAAATCAACACTACAAATAGAATAGATAAATTATAGAAAGGAGCTGGTATCAAAAGATACTAATTAAATAAGATATAATAATTTCAAACATTATATAAACATAATAAAATAGACTAAAATGGTAATGCTAAACAAGGCAGTATGTGAATCTACTAGGAATGCGGAGACCAAATGAAGTGAACTAGATAAGAAAAACGTGACACCGTGTGGACAGTCCCACACGGACACTGCTCTAGGAACTTTATTCAAGGTCACTCCCCGAGACTACTCTCGGAGACTGGTCTAGCCAAATTTTGGCCCTCAGTGTAGACAGATAGGACACCGCTCTTGCTAGACTGTCTCACTCTAGGTGTCGCCGTGTATACCGGCCTTTACATTACTAATCACAACTCAGCACACATAACAAACTTCTCATATCTAACACCATAATAAAACCCATATGGACCTATGGCATCGAATTATGGGGTTGTACCAAGCGCTCTAACTCCTACCGTATCCAATCCCTTCAGTCAAAGATCCTCTGGAAAATAACTAATGCTCCTTTTTTCGTCTCCAACCTCGTCCTTCATAACGACCTAAAAGTACCCTTTGTTTCTGACCTAGCCACCTCAGGTATCAATCCTTTCACGATTCTGTATCCCATCATTCTAATCCTTTAGTCCAAAACCTTTCCTCTAATTCCATTCCCGGAAATCCTCCCCGACGACTGAAAAGGCAGTGGCCACGCGATTTATTAAATTAAAGGAAATTATAGTTAATATATTGTACGCATGTCATTAATTGTGAGTGCTGTCACTGGACAGTTTCTAACATCATGATTACCATGCCATTATAACGAAGATATCATTTTATTACTTATAACAATGAACCATTGTAGGTGTAATATGCAAATAAAACGGAAAAAATAGAAAAAAAAGTTGGGACACCCTGTATTTACATATTAATAAATGGCTAATAAAGAAATTATATACATACATATGTACAGGTACAGGTACGTATGGCTAATTCAATATGTATAATTTATAATATACAGTAAATAGGTATATATATTATAATTATATATACCCCGACAAAAAATATTGTTTACTTCATCCGGTGCAGCCTGATGCTCAGTGTGCATCGGACTTATTTGTTGGTTTGTAGCTCCCACAATACATCTGAGGAGGGAGCTTATGTCCCAACCACATTTGTACTTGGTGATAATTTGTCAGTGGTGAATGTTGTTTCATGACCCCCTCAGTTGGGGGGAGGCATGAGATGTCCGGTTTGATATTGGCTACCGATTTAAGAAAAGATTGGTAACGGTAAGCGTTTAGAGATTTCTCTCTAGGTGGGCCCGTACCACCTCAAAATACACTTTTTCACATTTCCTAGCTTCCTCTATATGTTACAGTATCCTTGGTTGAGGAAGGGTCTAAGAAAACTGCAGCAGCTCCCTGGACGTCTGGAGACTTCAAATACAGTTTGATTTTCGGATGGCTGCTGAGCTGAGGTGGTATCGCACCCAGTGAAGGCGTGTAAAAATAGTATGTCTCGCAGCCTCTGGGTCTGAAGCTTTTGAGCAGAAAACAGTGACGGTTTTTATGTTTCCACATCCAGGCTTAACGAAAATGATGTCCTGGTTACCAGGTGATTTGTTCATCAACAGGACTATTAGGTCGACATCCTCACCAATGACAGCAACAGCGGGGGTATGAGATAACTCCACAGCCGTTTCTACAATGAGGACCTCCGACGTCCGCGTCATTCTGTGCTTGAAGGACTCTGACTCCATGTGCCTGAAGTGTGACTTTCAGCACACTAATCAGCCGACTTTGGTTGTAGATGTTTGACAAGGAAGTTGGCAGCAAGTCTTCCTGCTTCACATTTATGACTGTCTCCTGATTAAAATGCATGTCAGCTGTCTTGCTGAAGTGGTACCGCCTTTTCTGCTCATCAACCTTAGTACTTAATGACGAGCTCGTGTACCCATCAAACACTATAGTGCAACTCCGTCCCCGATAGCGACAGTTCACAAAATTGGCTTTCGAAACACCATCACGTGATTCTTTTATCTCTTCATCACACAAGAAACACCTACTACTCATTGTGGCGGTAAAACACTCGATATTGAACAACCGTAAGATGTAGCGCATAAAAGAAGTCGTTTCTCAACGGAAGCTATGTTGAGATAGAACTGAATATAAGGTAAGGTAAGTAGAGATTGGGTCGAAAAGAATCGATTTATTTTGATTCGAAATCACTAGAGTGATTTTTTGTATTAGAATTAAATAGTTGAGACTGTTTGAGTAATTATATATTATACGAGTAAGTGTAGAACTAGAAGATAGAGTGAGGGGGAAATAGGTGTGTAAGTTCTAGTAATTATACATGTGTGTGTTATACTACAACTATTCTGAATATGTTTGGAATGAGAATGCAAGAGTCAGCAATTACTGCAAGTTCCAGTAATTATACATGTGTGTGTTATACTACAACTATTCTGAATATGTTTGGAATGAGAATGCAAGAGTCAGCAATTACTGCAAGTTCCAGTAATTATACATGTGTGTGTTATACTACAACTATTCTGAATAATATGTTTGGAATGAGAATGCAAGAGTCAGCAATTACTGCAAGTTCCAGTAATTATACATGTGTGTGTTATACTACAACTATTCTGAATATGTTTGGAATGAGAATGCAAGAGTCAGCAATTACTGCAAGTTCCAGTAATTATACATGTGTGTGTTATACTACAACTATTCTGAATATGTTGGGAATGAGAATGCAAGAGTCAGCAATTACTGCAAGTTCCAGTAATTATACATGTGTGTGTTATACTACAACTAATCTGAATATGTTTGGAATGAGAATGCAAGAGTGTAGAGTTAGGATCCAAACTGACCAATAAAATTCCTCCAATTCAAATTAATAAGGGAAAAAAGATAGTGCCTAGTAGAGGTAGAAAAATAATAATTATAAAAGTAATAATAAAACAACACAAAGAAAGCCCAAGTTCCTTGAATTAAAAAGAGGGATATATTAACCAATTCGAGTAATAAATATAACTTGTAATATTGGCCTGGTTAAATGGTGTGTAGTGAGGAGAAGTGAGTCCGTTTACAAGTGTCCGGGCAGACGTTCAGGAAAGGACTGGAACTACTCTGGATACAAGATCGGTAAAAATGTCCGGGCAGACTTACAAGGAAGGATTTTAACTGATGTAAAGAAACATATATTATCCGGGCGGATATATCACTTCCACATACTCACTTCTATCTAATGTGACTGACAAAATGGAACTGTGGTACTCTGGCCAGATTGGCCAATACAACATGAATAATAAAAATAAACTAAAAAAAGATTTGCTATAAATATAAAAGGTCTAAACAGAGATTAGCTCCTAACAAAGGGGAACACACTCAGCTGTGCCCCAAAACAAATAAATATATGAAATATACTTCGGCTTTAAAATATAATAATAAATGAAATAACAACAAACTACGACGCATAAAACCTTTGCTAGGTGACTGGACTTCCTCTTATAGGAAAAACAGACAAGAAGAGACAATACTTTGCAGACTGAGAATAGGACATACTCGACTTACTCACAGTTATTTGTTTACTAAAGACAAAGAAAGACCAAGATGTAGACTATGTGACGATACTTTGACTGTAGCTCATATACTGACTGATTGCCAACAACTTGACCAACTTAGAATTACACACGACTTATCAGACAACTTAGCAGATATTTTAGCAAACAACTTGACTCACGTAACTAAACTGATGCATTACTTACAGCACGCTAATTACTATACTGATATCTGAATTTCATTGTTATTTATTGGTTATTATTTATACACATTGTTTAACTACTGTTTAATTTAAATCTTGCATAGGCGCATATAACCTTGTTGTTCAGTGCCTAAAATAAAAAAAACTAAAAAGCTAAAAAAAAAAAAACCTAAATGAAATATAAAATATATTATATATAATAAATAAAGTAAACTTTGCTTTAAGAAGAGCATACAGCTGACGGACACTCACACTCACTTAAACTACTTAATAGTATACACCAAAACAACTCAGTCTAGGCCTATATTGTAGGAGGTTTAAAAATTGGTTGTTCAAGTAATAAACAAGAAACAGACTGAAGACTATTTTACGAAAGGTTTCAAAAGAAACCTTCGGTTTAAAGCGTTATATTTTTGACATTTTCATGTCTTGGCTATGGCACATGAACTCGAAAAGCGTTACTAAAAAAAAGCGTTACACGGAGGTGTGCAATCACACATTCCCGCTCTAGGTAGGGTCCCCTGGCGAGGTATGTATAAAGGTGCAGCCGTGAGAGCAGGCGACAGATGGACGGACGGACAGACACACGCAGGAAAATATAAGGGTCCTTGGTTGTGCCTATGAACCATAAAAATAAAAAATTATTTCACCCCTTTAATATGAAAGAAATGTATAAGGAGTACATTTGTTCAAAAGTAAAATGAAAACAGAAAAATTCAACAAAATTTGATATATTATGTACTGGTATTTTTTTCAGGGACCCCTTGACCCAATAAATATCTAGAACTTGCCCCTTTTCCCCCATTATCAAGACAATATATCTGGGTAAGAAAGTAAGAGCTACAGCACGGCCGCCCTACGGCCTTCCTTTTAATGACAGTCGAGACAAAATAGCGTGCTTACCGATTTAATTTATAGCAACATGAGATTCTTACTGAGCAATCTTACTAAATAACTCATTACCTGCAATTATCAAACACGCTCTGCTAATAGTCGGAAATTAATAATACATTACGACCATAACAAACATATTTCCTTGTCATTCAATTTTATAACCGTATAAATACTGTAATTATATGGTTCACGTCTAATAAATCTCCAATCTTCTTTTAATCAGGTACAGTACACCAATAATGTATGAAACTGAATTGTAATATAATAGTAGTTAAATCTGGATAATTATTATTTCGTTGTATTAATATGGGAAAGTAAACAGCTACTACTGAATAATGAAAATGGTATTCTGAGGACACGAGATACAAAAGGAAAGGCGGTAGAAAGGTTCGGTAGTGCCTGAGTATAACAATATCTGTTGGCAATGTTACGAGATTTTCGAATTGCACTGAGTGTTAAATTACGCGTCGCTCTGAGAGTGGATTTAGACCCGGCTAATGACAAACGTTTGTTTGACTGGCTCGATAGTACGATCGGACCGCTTTACATGGCTGTCGGTGGTTACATTTGGAAATTAGATCCCGAGCACGTGATTCAACTCGTCTGCTATAACATTTCTTTATATCTTGTGGTCACTACGTTTATCATATTGTTTATATGCACGGTAATGTTCGAGGAACTAGTAATCACGTCGCTTAGTGTTTTGTTTAACTTCACTGCAGCAATTTCGATTTTTGTGACCGTACACATAGATATGTTCCTCAGTCGATTTGAAGTGACGAGTGTTTTGAATCGAATTATTATTATTTTCGAAATTGCATCTAACTCGGTGATCTTTTACTTAAGTTATCGTCATCTGTAGATTTCGTGACGGATTTTGCGTACAGTGATTATGTGACGGTTATTTTGTGACGGTGATTTTGGTCGTTTTTTCGCATTCACTCCTGGGCTCCAGAACGTGCCATAAGGAACTTCGTTCCAAAAAAAAAAGTTGAGGTATATAATATGTACTGGTACTTGTTTCACTGACCCCGTGACCCAATAAATATCTAGTATAAACTTGCCCCTTTCCCCCATTATCAAGACAATTTATCTGGCAACAAAGTAAGAGCTACTGCTCGGCCGGCCTACGGCCTCCTTGCATTATTGTAACAACTGTAGTGTATTAGCCGCACTTATTAATATATTTATTAATTCATACGTCCTTGTCCAACATTGGACTACTACTGTATTATATATAAATGCATTCTTTCATCTTGACACCAAGTTAAACAAGTTGTGCGAATCTATCTATATATAACTATATATATATATATATATATATATATATATATATATATATATATATATATATATATATATATATATATATATATATATATATATATATATATATATATATATGTATATATATGACGACAAAAAGAGAGATCTTACTGAATAACTTATTACCTGCAATTATCAAACACGCTCTGCAAATAGTCGGAAATTAATAATATAAGGATTTCTTTTAGTAGAATTTAATTAACTATATAAATACTGTAATTAAATGGTTCATGTTTAATTATTCTCCAGAACGTGCCATAAGGAACTTCGTTCCAAAAAAAAAAAAAAAAAATAAAATAAATTATCACCATCTAAGGTACAACCGATCATGATACGACAAATAGTCATAGGTCCAAAGTTGTAGATCTTTTAAAATCAGTTACCGCTAGTCCTAGCCCGTTTTCCAATACGACTTACTGTTTAACCACAATAAGCCCCCAAGACAGCTTCAAAATCAAGTCGGCCATTTTAATTTTTTTAAGGGGGGGGAAGGAGGGGGAAAAGCGAACTTTGTATGAATATTTTGGTTCACAATATGGATGTTGCGCATCCAATGGCGCAAACCGTAAGTCTTTAGCTCTTCTGGAAGTGGGTAAACATTAATATCAGTCAGTTAGCCATGCGGTTTCATAGTATATGGCAGCTGCTATTTGCAGGCTACTTTCGACAAACCACAAAAAAATCAGATAAATACTTTTAAAGATATAGCTGTAAATAAATGTAAGTTTGTGAAAATGTGGAAGATAATCAAATAAGCTCAACAGGTTGAAATTTATATGGGACCAACAATGGGCTGATTATGACCTACTAACTAATTTTCATTAAAATTGATATCTTAAAAACAAGTTTTAAAGATATCATGGCGGTTCGCAAAAATTGAGCGATATAGACCGACCGACAGACAGACACGGGAGCAAAAATGTTCCCTGGTGTCTGAAACGGATTTCTGTCTTGGATTATTTTGAAATCGGAGATATAAATTTATTTCGTTCTTCAGAACGATCACATAGCTTCCGTTACTGCAGCTCAACAAGATCCTTAAGAACCACCGACTTGGCTGCAGCTCAACAAGATCCTTAAGAACCACCGACTTGGCTGCAGCTCAACAAGATTCTTAAGAACCACCGACTTGAATGCAGCTCAACAAGATTCTTAAGAGCCACCAACATGGCTGCAGCTCAAGAAGATCCATCCCATGAGTGGCCACCAAAGAGTCAACACTTGTCATTTCTTCTATGGTAACTATTTTTTCCCTCAGGTAACTGTTCTAATATTCGTTGTCACATATATTAATCCAACTGCATTTAGTTTTCTGGTAGCTGGCGCCTCACTTCCGAATGAGAATGTAACATTAAGAATAAGTAAGTTTCTTGTTCTGCGCGTTATATGTGAGTTATGCGCAGAATATTTAGATATCATTGAAATAAATACGGTCAGAGTGGTTCTATAATCGATTGTGTTGACATCCCTCGTACACTTATCACAATATTATGTAATTTTTATTGACATTGCGTTAATTATTATTTATCACATCAATTTTGTAATAACAGAACGAACAAATTATATATATATATATATATATATATATATATATATATATATATATATATTTATATGATGATAATGATTTCTTTGATTTTCAAAGTATATTACATTTACTTTAAATTGATAAGAAAAGAATATAGAACAATAACATGGTAAATGAGGAGTTTTATTTTTAATTATGAAATATATGTCATGTTTATAGATAGGGTTTATAATAAATATAAAGGCAATTCGGTTTCAACCATTAGTAATAGTTGGTAAGTGCGCATTGCTTGATTTCTTGTGTAATATTATTGATATATCAACTTAATTCGATTGTTAACTTAGATATTCTATTCAATTTATTTGGTTATAGTATGACCATACAGCCTGGTCTAAAAGTCTAAAAAGAAATAATGAAATTTTACTTGTAACTTATTACTATCACTAATATTTTGCCCTCTATAGAGGAGCAAAGATAGAATAAAATAACCATTCTGAAAATAGTTAGAAAATAACACTTATATCGTTGTAAAATTTAAACAGTTTGAAATACTTAACTTAATCTATTTACTTCAATGTGGACTTAATCTATTTCAATGAGGTGGTCAGAAGTGGTTAGAGGTGGTCAGAGGTGGTCAGAGGTGGATAGAGGTGGTCAGAGGTGGTTAGAGGTGGTCAGAGGTGGGTCAGAGGTGGTCAGAGGTGGGTCAGAGGTGGTCAGAGGTGGGTCAGAGGTGGTCAGAGGTGGTTAGAGGTGGTCAGAGGTGGTTAGAGGTGGTCAGAGGTGGTTAGAGGTGGTCAGAGGTGGTTAGAGGTGGGCAGAGGTAGTTAGAGGTGGCTTCTGAGCTGATCCATCGGATTTTAACGGTATATAGATAATTTTATTTTTTATTTTTTATTGTTTTTAGGGAAAAAATCCATTGACTATGAAGTCATCAATTTTATTGTTAACAGTAAGTTGTTTTTATATTTTTTAAGTTTAAAATTGTCTTTTTTTTATCTATGGCCAAGATAAGGACCCAAATACATCCTTGCGCATGTCTGTCACTGCAATGTACATCTGTAATGTACCCAAAATTAAAAATTGAAACTTGCATTTATGGTGTGTATATTGTAAATCGCAGGAAAATTATAGGGAAGTCCCAAAAAACTATCTCTTGTGTTTAAGGTTTAAAGATCGCACTACAATGCACTATAGAGTATTTTTATTGCGTTTGGACATTAAAATGTCTATAAAGGCGTATATCTCCAGTAGGGAGAAAATGTTATGAATTTAGATTAGTTTAGAGGGGCATAAGTAAGTAATTTCTTCCCTGAAGTAGGGAGAAAAAGTAAAAGTATGGAGAAAAAGTAAAACCAGGGAGAAAAAGAAGGATTGCCTACTTAATCTATATATATAAAAGTCAACGTATGTGTGTGTGTGTGTGTGTGTGTGTGTGTGTGTTTGTTCTTTATACAAATCTACAGTTTTAGCCCGATTTTGATGAAAATTTGCACACTTGACCTTCAAAGCAAGGAAAAAATCAAGGTCTACATGAATTTTCGAAATTCAAATTTTGGTACACAGGGGTACGGGGTACAAGTAATAAATACGGGGTCAAAGTAATGAATACCCTTCGTGATGCATATCGTTGAAAAGCTCTTTAAGAGTGCAGTAATTGTTGTTATGTACACTTTTGTCATATTTTCATTTAGAAGGGGGGTAAAATGGAAACATATAGCTATATCTTATTTGTTCTTTATACAACTCTACAGTTTTAGTCCGATCTCGATGAAAATTTGGACACTTGATCTTCAAAGCAAGGGGAAAATCAAGGTCTACATGAACTTTCGAAATTCAAATTTTGGTACACAGAGGTACGGGGTACAAGTAATGAATACGGGGTCAAAGTAATGAATACCCTTCGTGATGCATATCGTTAAAAAGCTCTTTAAGAGTGCAGTAAGTAGTTATGTATAGTTTTGTCATATTTTTATTTAGGAGGGGGGTAAAATGGAAAATGTAGCTATATCTATAAATAAAAGAATAAGAGTATCTATATGAGAGAATGCCTTTTATACAAATCTACAGTTTTATCCCAAATTGATGCATTTTTACACTCTTTTTCTTCCAAACAAGGTGAAGGTCACTGCTTACATGTTTCTCCGAAATTAAAATTTTGGTACTCAGAGGTACGGGGTACAAATGTCAAAGTAATGCATACCCTTCATGATGCATATCGTTGAAAAGTTTTTTAAGAGTACATTATTGTTGTTAAGTACGTTTTTGTCATATTTTCATTTAGGAGGGGGGTAAAATGGAAATGTATATCTATATAAGTCAACGTATGTGTGAGTGTGTTTATTTTCTTTATACAAATCAACAGTTTTAATTCGATCTCGATGAAAATTTGCTCACTTGACCTTCAAAGCAAGGGGAAGATCTCTGTCTACATGAATGTTCGAAATTTAAGTTTTAGTACACAGGGGTACGGGGTACAATTGTCAAAGTTGAAAACCCTTCATGATGCATACTGTTGAAAAGCTCTTTAAGAGTACAATAATTGTTTTTACGCGCATTTAGGGGGGTAAATGGAAAAATATATCTAAAAGTCAACGTATGTGTGTATGTTCTTTATACAATCCATAGTTTTAGTCTGATCTTGATCAAAAAATGCACACTTGACCATCAAAGGAAGAAAAAATCAGTGTCAACATGAATTTTCGAAATTTAAATGTTGGTACACAGGGAACAGGGTACAATAATGAATACGGGGTCAAAGGACTGAATACCCTTTATGATGCATATCGTTGAAAAGCTCTTTAAGATTACATTAATTGTTGTTATGTACAGTTCTGTCATATGTATTTTCATTTAGGAGGGGATAAAATGGAAAAATATAGCTATATCTTATAAATAAAGAAGAGTGTCTGTATGAGGGTACATGTCTTTTATACAAATCTACAGTTTTATCCTAATTTGATGAATATTTACTCACTTTCCCTTCAAAGCAAGAGGTAGGTCACTGTCTACATGAATTTTCGAAATTTAAATTTTGGTACAAAGGGGTACGGTGTAAAAATGTCGAAGTAATGGATTCCCTTCATATCATGCATATCGTTGAAAAGCACTTTAAGAGAAAAGTAATCGTTGTTATGTACAATTTTATTTAGGAGGGGGTAAAATGGAAATTTATAGCTATCTATATATATAAAAGTCAACGTATGTGGGTGTATGTTCTTTATACAAATCTACAGTTTTAGTTCGATGTCGATAAAAAATTTGCCCACTTAAACTTCAAAGCAAGGGGAAAATGACAGCCTACATGAATTTGGGAAATTTAAATTTGGTACACAGGGGTATGGTACAAGTAATGAATACGGGGTCAATGTAATGAATACCATTGATGATGCAAAAGATCTATAAGAGTAGAGTAATAGTTTTTATGTATTGTTTTGTCATATTTTACTTAAGGGGGGGGGGGGAATTTAGGATATTTTAAAATTCGCTTATCAAAGAGGAGGGGGTATAGAAACAGGTGGGAGAGGTAGAATCTAGATATTCTTGCTTAGTAAAATAATTTATAATGTTTCATTATGGTTGTTTATAAACTTATCTAATTATTATAACACTCCGTAGCGAAGCACGGGTACCCAGCTAGTTAATTTATAAATAGTAGATAATGAATGGCTAATGTGTTGAAGTTGTTGAAATAAGATTGGCGACAATGCTTTTTCAACCTTATTTATCATTGTTTAAACCTACATCTAAATAACCTTCTATATGAGTTTAATTGTAATTCTTATTTGTTTTTATTATTGAATCTCTTATATCTGCCATTAAAAGTTTTTGGTTTTATTAAAAACCACAAATAAAAACTGTGCAATGGATTAAAATGTATATATTTTCTCCCTACTGGAGATAAAATAATGTATGTACCTCGGGAGTAAAGTACTATAATTCCCCTCGCGATAATTGTCTCACTCGGCTGCGGCTCGGGAGCTAACAAGCGTTATTCCCTCGGCTACTACTCGGGAATTAAAAAGTCTTATTTCCTCGGTTACATGGAAAGAGCACAGCTCTTCTCTAGCTAACAAACTCTCTAGCCATGCATTTTTACTTTATCTTCCCAAATATCCACAGATATTTTAATATCAGTAGATATATTCAGTGGCGGCGATAAGGGGCCCGCGGGAACTGGGGGGCCCAGGAAATGAGACAGAGGGGCTCCCACTAAAAGTTTACGGGGAGGCCGCCAAAGCCTTACCGCCGCCACTGGATATATTATGCTGTGTTTCACAGTAGACTAAGCTATGCTATAATGCCTTGGGGTCACTCAGCGCATACAGAAACTGTGTTTGGAGTACAGTGAAAGGTTATAAGAACGATCTTTAAAATTAATTACAGAGACTGTAAAGAAATGTTCAAGAAGTGCATAATCCTTCACTGTTCCGTTTATATACAGGGAATACATTTAAACCCTTATAGATTAGCTTCTGTAGTAGATAGAGATATGGGGTTTGCGGGGTCTGAAAACTACATTCTTCTACTTTAAATTTCATATCTATAACTTTAAAAACTATTGGGTGAAAGCCACGCAATAACGGTCTTAAAAAAAGTTGTTGCCCGGGTAGTGATCTTGGCTGGTATTATAGTTTTGATAGAATAAATTATCCTATGTTGGAATGGGAGGGGGGTTCTTTGTAGGTAAGTGGGAGGAAACCCTCAATGTTATAACAAACATTGAAGGTGGGTTAAGCACTATTTTGCCCTGAAATTAAAGATCAAAGCTAAATTACACGTTTATGCAAGATGTTACCCAGTCCCATCGCTCCTTGAAACAATTCAATACTCGCATAAGAATTGTCCAGACTCCAGGCAACATTGAGCTTAACCCATTTTCAATGTTTGATATAACACTGAAGGACTCCTTCCATTTACCTACAAAGAACCTCAGAAGCTGAGCTATAAGTGTTCAAAAAAGCGCGGTTTTTTGGCCCACCCTGTATATATTTTACAATGCCTGATATAAGTCAAAGAACTCAGTACATCATCACAACACCAGACCCAGACTCATTACATCATCACAACACCACACACAGACACAGACTCAGTACATCATCACAACACCACACACAGACACAGACTCAGTACATCATCACAACACCACACACAGACACAGACTCAGTACATCATCACAACACCAGACCCAGACTCATTACATCATCACAACACCACACACAGACACAGACTCAGTACATCATCACAACACCACACACAGACACAGACTCAGTACATCATCACAACACCACACACAGACACAGACTCATTACATCATCACAACACCACACACAGACACAGACTCAGTACATCATCACAACACCACACACAGACACAGACTCAGTACATCATCACAACACCACACACAGACACAGACTCAGTACATCATCACAACACCACACATATACACAGACTCAGTACATCATCACAACACCACACACAGACACAGACTCAGTACATCATCACAACACCACACGCAGACACAGACTCAGTACATCATCACAACACCACACGCAGACACAGACTCAGTACATCATCACAACACCACACATATACACAGACTCAGTACATCATCACAACACCACACATATACACAGACTCAGTACATCATCACAACACCACACATATACACAGACTCAGTACATCATCACAACACCACACATATACACAGACTCAGTACATCATCACAACACCACACACAGACACAGACTCAGTACATCATCACAACACCACACACAGACACAGACTCAGTACATCATCACAACACCACACATATACACAGACTCAGTACATCATCACAACACCACACACAGACACAGACTCAGTACATCATCACAACACCACACGCAGACACAGACTCAGTACATCATCACAACACCACACACAGACACAGACTCAGTACATCATCACAACACCACACGCAGACACAGACTCAGTACATCATCACAACACCACACATATACACAGACTCAGTACATCATCACAACTCCACACACAGACACAGACTCAGTTCATCATCACAACACCACACGCAGACACAGACTCAGTACATCATCACAACACCACACATATACACAGACTCAGTACATCATCACAACACCACACACAGACACAGACACAGCCTTAAAACAAGATACTGCAGACTTTTCAGCACTCAAAGCACTCAGGCCGGTATAGTTTTAGTTTCATCGGCAAAAATTAGGTCCAAGCCGGCAATCGGGCCGGTATAGTTTTTAATAGTTTTAGTTTCATCAGAAATCCGGGCCTAGCCGGCAATCGGGCCGGTATAGTTTTTAATAGTTTTAGTTTCATCAGAAATCCGGGCCAAGCCGGCAATTGGGCCTACTTAGTTTATGCTTCCTAATTTAACTCCATCGGCAAAATCCGGGCTGAGCGCATTTGGGGTGATTAAGTGTATACAGACCCTAATATTATACTTAATTAATTCCTTTTATTGGAAAATACAAGGTGGGAATACAAATATATGGTGGGTCCAAGTCATGTAATCATTTAGGGGGGGGGGGGGTGGAGGGCCTCTTGACCCCCCCCCCCACCTGCATCCGCCACTGTTTAAATCTTTTCACATACTTGGACAATTTACTTTTTTCTTATTGCATTGAGCTAAATTAGATTTCTAGGTTCATTCATTTAGTTATTTTTGTTGTGTTTTATTTGCAGGCATGTCTGGTTGGTGTATATAACAGCTGTTCCGCTGCAAGTGAGTAACTATATATATAGTTATATATATTTATTCCATAATTGCTCTATGATAATTAATGCACACCTAATGGAAACACGTCGGTAATTCAATGTAAACATCCCTAGTAGAAGAACGTTGTTCCTAGGATGTCATCAGGATCAGTCATATATTATGGTCCATTGACACATCCTGGGGAGGGAAGAATTTTGGCTTCTGGATGTCTTATGGCTGACCCGATGTCCTCTTTTTAACGTTCATGGGATTTCCATACAGGGCCGCCGACAGAAGGGGGGGCGGGGGGCTCAGGGGACTCGCGACACTGGGGGAGGCCCTGGTTTTTGATACAACCAATAAGGCAAGAATGATTTTGTGATCAGTGGGGTAACAATGGGCCTAAATTGCGTGTGGGCCCCCAGTGCCAGGGGCCCCCAAATTCAAAAAAACATGAAACTGCAACCTTTGTATCAATATCGATGGGGACCCACCCTTTAGAGCATAATATAATCTAACTTGGAATTATACTCAGGGGGCCCCATTCAGTTCTGAACGCTAATATTTATTTATGGCTCATCAATTTTTTTTTCCCCCACTATACCCTAGCACTTAAAATTATTCCTAATGTGTCATGAGTACAGAAATTTGATTTCTTGTGTTCCATTAAGTTACTTATATTTTGTGATGTTTTCACCTTATTCAATATATTATGGTAAATTTTAATTTAAAGGAGAGAAACTAACAGACAATAGTTATTTACGCACCAAGGGAGGAAACAAAGTCATTACACCCTGAGCGTTTTGGTTGGTTCCTGAGGCGTAGCCGAGGGAACCATACTGTCTAAATCCCGAGGCGTAGCCGAGGGAGTTATTTAGTTGGTTCCTGAGGCGCAGCCGAGGGAACCATGAAGTTTAATCCCGAGGCATAGCCGAGGGAGTTAATTATAGCGAGGGTACTATGACTTTTTGCTCCCGTGGTACGTACAAGATTTTTCCTCAAGAAGGGAGAAAATCAACACAAATAAAACCTGAGATTTCGATTTATCTATTTATTTAGGTATTAATAACTAAATTTACAAATGTTTATTCCTTTAATTTTAACAATGACTTTTAAAAACAATAAAAAAGTTTTATAACATCTTGTAGTAAAAAAAATAATGTAAATTAAATGTGCAATTCATCAATTACAACTATGTTTTCTTTGATTTCTGTAATAACTTTCTATAACTATGTAACTATATAATAATAACTCAAATGTTTATTAATACTACAAAATGACTAACTGAATATTATTTAATTTATTTGTGTTTATCTCTAAAATACGAGGAATCAAAAACATAAATATAACCTGATTAGACGTAACCTACCTCTTTTCTAAAAGTCTTGTTTAAACTCAGTTATAAAGTCATACGACATTTTAAAATGACGATAAAAATTAAAGTATCACGGAAATCAAAAGTATGTGTTATTTAAACTCTAATATTTTTTAAAAAAGCTGTTAACAAGTCGAGTCATTCAGTTAAAAAAACTGCTACTACATAGTTACAAAACAGGCAACACTGATTTTTAAAGAATAATAAGTTGGCTTTACTGTTACTTTCCACCACGATTTTTACTTTCCACCACGATTTCTACTTTCCGTCACGATTTTCACAACTAGGCTGAAATGGGATCCTTTCCTCCCTATAAACTAGGGTGGAAAGTTAATGTTTTCTCCCTTCTGGAGGAAAATCATATTAACAAACTGATATTTAATATTTCTTACATTTTTACTTATAAAGCAATTTTTGGTAAATAAACTGTGTTACTTGACTATTTTGATTTGTTTACTCTTAATCTGACTATTTTAGTAAACAATTTATATTACTTATTATTTTATTTTAAATATACACACACAAAGTGTAAAAAGTTGTTTCATGAAACTTACAATCTACAAACCACCTCCATTATTTGTTTTTTTAGCCCATCTTAGCTAAACTTTAAAATTCGTCCCCACCAAACACCTTTTACTTGTGAGGACAAACTTGCCCTTAGAAATCAAAACTCATCTTTTTGCACTTATATTTTAAAAAATTCTTCCGCACCCCTGGCGTTTTTTTGTTTAAAGAGACCCGCAGATTACTAACTTGTCCAGGGCCCCGGAAATCCTCTCAGCGGCCCTGCTTCCATAGCACATCCAGTAGGGAAAGTTTTGGGACATATTCTGGATTCTTATAATTTAAATTTTAAAAATAATTATGTGTTGTGGCAATATTCATATTATGTTCAGCTGTAGTACGATACTAATGTAAATTCTAAGATTTAACTTTTAGTATTATAAATTTTATTTCATCCCTGGAAGATTTTAACCAGGTACCTCCAGTACGTCAGTCAGATACTCTATTGGCAAAGAGTCAGTTCCGTTTAGGTACATTTATTTAACTTACAGTAAAATACCATCATATCAGATTCCTTTTCCATGTAGAATGTACATAATCGTACAAGTCTATGTCTGTATATATATAACACAATACAACTACCTGATAGATAATGATGTTACAATAGGATAGAAAGATCTTATTTGTTTTGATTTAGTAGTCCAAGACTATAACTAACAGGATCTACATATAGAACCCCGCAACCGGACGCCCATAGGATACCTTTAACTGGGTATCCCGCTAAGAATATTCATAGGATATCCAACTTAATGTCTATTGGGTACCTTCAAATGGATGTCCATAGTGTATCCTTGGGATATTCCCAAACTACTTGGGATAATCTATAATTGTTCAATCAAAATATAATTACAAATTACAATACGACGATCATTTCAGTGTTTCTAATATTTTACATGATAATGTTACACAGACTGAGCGCAGTGATAGTTATGAGGTTGTGAGGTTAAATTAATTTAATAATAGAAATTATTTTATATTAGCATTTTAATCAGTGATATTTGAATTGAACATAATGTAATTGATACAGGAAATTTTAACCTATATGCTATGACAAAGGCTCTGTAATAAGATAAATGAGAGGTTAATTAAGTGAATAGTCAAAGTATGAGCGAATATTGAAAAGTTGCGACTTGTGTTGACTTGTTTGAATTAGTTCTTTCGATACAACATTCTAAACTAGGCATCACGAGGCTCTTTTATAAGTTTTTTGGTAGTCTTCATACTACGGAAAGTTTAAATTTTAATTTAAATCAAATTACAATTATTTTTAACAATGGGAGATAGACAGAAAATATAGACTCCAGCACCCGGACTCGAACCACGGGCCTCTAAATTTCCCGTCAAATTCCAAAACAATTTAGAGACTCGTGGTTCGAGTCCCGGCGCTGGAGTCTATTTTTCTCTGTCTATTTTCCATTGTTAAGAGGCTCTTTTATTGGAGCAAGCATATTGCAAAAAAATATTGAATTAAAAAATAAATATATAATTCATGATTTGATAGTTAAAGAGGATGATTGTAGTAAAGAGCCATGTAGTAAGAGAGCAGGACTATTCCTTCAACCCTCACGCTTCGGCCTTCTCCCTTTAAACTATTATAAAATGTACCACTTCTCTACAGAAAAACTTTTCCTTGTACCAGGTTTAAATTATACATGCATGTTTTTAGCAGTACGATGATTTAAATAAAGTTTTATTAAAATCGATAGTTTCATATGAACGTAACATATGGGTGAACACGTTATTGTCTCTATTAAAAACGTTTTGGTCTGTTTTAATAGTTTTAACGATCTTTAACTCTTCATAGTGGTGTCACTTTTTGTTTTTCTAAATAATTGAATTTGAAGAAAAAAAAAAAAAAAAAAAAAATCATTAAATAGATGGAGTTAGAAATTGTTTTATGTCCTAAAATTTGTATTTAAAATGCTCGTGCAAGCGTTGCGCGTGAAAGCTTGGGCAGATAACTTATCTGCCCAATCTGACAACGGTATCTGAGGTAACATTGTCTAACTAACTCGTCCTGGGCATTGGTGAAATGTACATGTGTACCAAATTTTATTAAAACCGGTCAACTGTTACACACCTTATCATACAGGTTTCCGACACACACACCCCAGACAGAATTAATCAATTGTGAATGTATTTACATAATATAGTGTAATAGCAAATATTTTAAATCGATTATCTTACATTTCATAATATAGCCATCCTGTCTGTCAGTCAGTAACATTCGGACACGTACGACGATAACTTGAGTAAAAGTTGACAGATTTATTTGAAATTTGGTATAAATGTTCCGTTTAATAATAATCAGGCAAAGGTCGTTGGACATTGTTATCAGTCCAAGATTTCGCGCGTCCAAACTCTCGCATAAACGAGAACTTCAAATGTAAGTTTGGAATTTTATAACATGAAAAGATTCTATCATTACCTTATTCGATGAAACGAACATTTTCTTCAAAATAACGTTTTTTAGTAAAACCTGCAGCGACACGGTTATGAATTTATAAAGATCGTTAAAACTACTAAAGTGGACCTAAACGTTCAAAATAAAGAAAATAACCTTTTTACCAAAAATCTAACATAAAAATGTTAATTTAAAATTTGTATACATCGTCTAAAGTACAATTGAAACATGTAAGTAAAATTTCAAACTGATAGAAGCAGAAGTTTTTATGTAGTGAAGTGATATATTTTTTAATATTTAAAAATATGTTGGAAGCATGAAGTTAGAGGAATAGTAAGAATACAGGATGGCTTTCCTCACTACACGGCTTTCTATTAGAATCATAGTTTTTAACCATCAACTCATCATGATTTTTGTGAAATGAAGTAATACATTTTATAATAATAGTTTAAAAGTTACCTTTTTTGTATAAAGTCAACCCTCTTTTTTGTCTATGCTTCTCAATTACATCTTGCCCCCTGTAATCTACACAAAAGTTATTTATGTTACTAGGCAGCAAAATGGAATTTTGCTGACAAGTTTTTAAGTTTTAGTTTTAGAGGATAGGCTAAACAAATTTACTGACGAGGCGAAGCAGAGTGAGGAAAATTACATTTTGACTGACGAGGCGAAGCCGAGGCAGGAAAATGATAATTACCTGCTAAAGTGTAACCGAAGCAGGTAATCTAAACGAGTCAGGAATGTTTCCTCTGCTGCATAGTTACTTGCATGTTTTCTTTGCTGCATACAATATTTTATCTACTAACGGCAGAAATACTAATTATTATATTCCTTTTTTAATATATTATAAAAGATTTAAATAAATTAAAGTTGTAAAAAAAAAGTTGAGTCATCAAGAAAACAAAACGAATTCAGTGTTTCCACTATTTTATTAACAACTGTTTTTTATCTGAATTTTTACCGATTTTTTAAATAATCATTGTAAAATAATAAAATTTGTTTTATTACTATAACTATTTGTTATTTTCAAAAAAGATATAAATATTTAGCAGAATATTACGCTTAAATATATAAAAATTAACAATGTGGAAGTGTTTATAACCTGCGTTGTAGTAACCATTTTGTAGTAAATATTTCTTAAAATGTTACAGCCTGTTTGTTATTTTGCTGACACTTTGAACTTTTGCTGACACTTTATTCAAAAGAATCAAGAAAAATGACATTTTGCAGATTGAAAACAGTACAACAATGCTTAATTTTGCTGCCTTGAGTAGATAATACATTACGCGTCGAGTGCGGAAAGTAGCATTTTGCATGCGAGTGTGGAGTTTGCACCTGAGCGATAGCGAGGGTGGTAAAACCACACGAGCAATGCAAAATGCCGTTTTCGCACGAGTTGCGTACCGTACTTTATCTACTATTGTTAGATTTAAATAATAAATACAGAAAAAAATAAACTTGCTGTATGTAAGTTCGTATCTCTTCTCTTGATAAAGATGGCATTAATCTTGAGTTGTATTTTTTGCCGTATTAATTATTTCTGGAGGATTATTATTCTCTACATTTTCGTCAAAGCCACTTGATTCATTCATTGTTTTTCACTAAAAACTCGATATAAACAGTTACTTTAATAAAAGAATAGCAAATTAGTTTTGTTAAATGTAAACAAACTCGCTAATTGTGCGTAATGCTGAAGAATTCATCTTCTTTACTGCGCTAGCGTGGTAAAGAAGAGGAATTCTTCAGAACTATAAGACGCGCATGCGCAATGAATACAAGTACGTAAGTAATACACTTATACGCATCTAAACAGAGATATAATGTTTATATTGCGTATCAATCGTAGATAAAAAGAATTACATAGCAGAATAAAAGCGTTTACGAGCGAACATAAATTCCACTCAAAACACACTCTGAACCCTCAAGTCAGCACTCCCTCCTAGACCGATATATACGAATTAAGGTTTCCTCGACTTCCTCCGGCAGCTCCCATGATTTACCCAATTCTTCTGGATGGTGGTTTTGATATTTATTTTGTACATGTACGTGGTGATTAAAATATTTTTGGTTTTTTTTTTGGAATAATCTAAAATTGGAAAAGATATTGCTTTGTTAAACTAGTGTATGTATTGTTGTCAGTCATTGAACAGGAAATTTTCAACGGCTCGAGAGTTGTGAAGGGACAGTTCCCATTTGATGTTTTGATGGTGATAAACGGCGTGAAGGGAAGTTCCTTCTGTGGAGGAGCCCTTATCTCGGAGAACTGGGTCATGACTGCTGCCCACTGCTTTAATGAGTATGTACAAATTAAACTGATATATTATTAATTTAAATCAAATTATAATTATTATTAACTACGGGAAACAAACAGAGATAAATACACTCCAGTGCTGGGATTTGAACCACAGGCCTCTATATTTCCAGTATAGCACTCTACCAACTAAGCTACGCAGGAGAATGATTTTCTCTGACATTATTGATACCTTGTCCCGAATTTAAGCTTTCAATTTTCCACAAATCAGAGAAGTCAACATTAATGACATAGAACTAGACCGAGAAATAACGCTTATAGTTATAAAGTACCCAATTAGTACCTGTACCTAGTACAATCAATTAGAAATTCATATTTTACGATTTTGGTAGTATTCATACTACGGAAAGATTAAATTTTTAATTTAAATCAAATTATAATTATTATTAACTACGGGAAACAGACAGAGAAAAATACACTCCGGTGCTGGGATTTGAACCACAGGCCTCTATATTTCCAGTATAGCGCTCTACTAACTAAGCTACGCAGGTGAATGGTTTCCTCTGACATTATTGATACCTGGTCCCGAATTTAAGCTTTTAATTTTCCACAAATCTGAGAAGTGAACATTAATGACATAGAAATTAATGACATTGGTAGAGCGCTATACTGGAAATATAGAACCTGTGGTTCAAATCCCAGCGCTGGAGTGTATTTTTCTCTGTCTGTTTCCCGTAGTTAATAATAATTATAATTTGATTTTAATTAAAAATTTAATCTTTCCGTAGTATGAATACTACCAAAATCGAAAAATACTGATATATTATATACAGGGTGGGCAAAAAAAACCGCACTCTTTTGAACACATATAGTTCATTTTCTGTACTAGATAGAGGTATGGGTAAAGTATTCTACTTTAAATTTCATATCTATAATTTTAAAAACGATTAGGTATAAAAGCCACGCGATAACGGTTTGAAATAGAGTCTTAAAAAAATCGGGTACAGGGTACCTCGGAACTTTTCCTCACTTCAGAGGCCACTAAAGTGGCCTCTCCTGCTGCTTCGCAGCAGGAGGAAGCAGCGTTGGACGTGGTCAGTACTTGGATGGGTGACCGTTCTGAACTAACTGATCTATTATCATTCTTCAAAAAAAACCTTATTTTTACTGGTCTTATATTACTTTGCTTTGTAAGTTTCATCGCACATTTCCGTTTCCCCAATTTTGAACCACTTCCCGTGATTCAATCTTTCTCAAATTTTGCACATAGATACAACTGAGGCGAACAATACAGAAACCAAAAAAAAAAAAAAAAAAAAAAAAAATGGCGTCAAATTTATTTGCTTTTTAAGTTTCATCGCACACCTATTACCCCAATTTTGAACCACTTACCGTCATTCGATCTTCCCCAAATTTTGCACATAGATACAACTAAGGTGAAGAATACAGAAACCAAAAATAAAAAAAAAATAAAAAAAATGACGTCAATTTATTTGCTTTTTAAGTTTCATCGCACACCTATTGCCCCAATTTTGAACCACTTACCGTGATTCGATCTTCCCCAAATTTTGCACATAGATCCAACTAAGGTGAAGAATATAGAAACCAAAAAAAAAAAAAAAAAAAAAAAAAAAAATTGAAAATACGACCAGTTTTGAAAAATGGCATTTTTATATTAATTATTAATACCTATATTTTATTTAATTATTTGAAGTTTGGCGGTATTTTGGCAGATGTAAACAAACTTTGACGTCATCAAAATTATCGCATTAATAAAAATAATTATATTCGCTTATAATTTTTAAACTAATTAATGAAACTTTATCGTTTTTTTTTATATTTGTTCCGTAATTTTTTCCGGTTCCAAAGATATGCTATATGTCAAAAACGCATTTATACTTTCGGTATTATTAACGGTCAAAGTTTAAAAATTGATAACTTCAAAATGGCGGCCAATATCAAAATGAAATTTGGTGGGCTTGTTTGCCATACAGAGAGGTATATTCGTGCCAAATTTTAACTCGATCAGGACCATAATCGAATTATTACGATTTTTTTAATTTTTTGCTGACTCAGCAAACTGGGTTCAAGATGGCGGAAAAAGTTGATTTTCCGGGCGGCACAACCACAGGTAAGGACTGATTTTTCTGCCAAGTTTCAACTCTCTAGGTTAAATACCTTGGGCGCTACGATGATAACACACATACACACACACATACACACATACACACATACATACGTCATGCTGAAAACCACTCAGGAGGTCTTAAAAACACCTAAAACGGATAATTCCGTTGAAATCTTGAAAAAAAAAATTTTGTTTTTGGTGAAAACAATACTTTTCCTACTTTTAGTAGTGAGGAAAAGTAAAAAGTCGTTGTCCTAGTGATCTTGTCTGGTATTACAAATTTGATAGAATAAATTACCATATCGAGAAAAGGGGAGGGGGGGGGGGTCATTTTAGGTAAGTAGGAGGAGTCCCTCAGTGTTATAACAAACATTGAAGATGGGTTTAGCCCAATTTTGTCTGAAATTAAGATCAAGTGCGAAATTACACGTTTACGCAAGAAGTTACCCCCTCCCATCGCTTCTTGCAAACAATTCAATACTTGCAAGAGAATAATTGCCCAGACTTCAGGCAACATTGTGCTTAACAAATCTTCAATGTTTGTTATAACACTGAGGGACTCTCCCACTTACCTACAAAGACCCCCCCCCCCCCTCCCTTTACCATATGGTAATTTATTCTATTTAAAGTACAATTCCTGACAAGGTTACTACCTGGACAACGACTTTTTTAAGACCCAATTTTAATCCGTCATCGCGTGGCTTTCACCAAATAGTTTTTATAAAATGATAGATATGAAATTATTTAAAGTAGAAGAATGTAATTTTCAGACCCCACAACCCCATATCTCTATTAACTACAGAAGCTAAGCTATATAAGTGTTCATAAAAGTGCGGTTTTTTGGCCCACCCTGTATTAATGACATTCCTTGAATTATTTTTCGCATTGGTAAATAAAGAATAAAATAACTGGAGCTTAGAGGAGCCCAAACTGCTGAAGCTAGAGTTTTAGTATTTTGGAAGGTGCGTCTCCTTCATGCTCAAAAGAGATATTGAGATATTGTATGTGTTGGGTAAAACATGGGTGTAGAAGTGATAAAGGAAATCCTAACATGATTTTATACAAAAAAATTAGAAGCTTTTTCACAAGTTTTTTTCTTTGTCGTGCAATAATTAATGCCAATAATGATAATAATAATAATAATACCATTTATTGATTATACATAAAATCGGCACGTAGCCGTGGTACCCATTATGGGTTTCTTAGGTTACATATTATTTAATATACATATATCTAAAAAATTACACAAATACTCACACATATACATATTCACACTCATGCATACTTTCCTATAAATATTTACTATATTTAGTACATACTTTTTAATATACTTATACTTACATACATTTCTTTAATATTACACTACCAGTTTCCATAATAGATTAGAGTGATAGAAAAGATAAAACTAATTTTGATAACAATAATAACAACATAACTGCAAATAATGCAGTTTGTTATTTAATTAAGGAAAGTTTTACTCTTATGTTTTACTCGTATGTTTTACTCGTATGTTTTACTCGTATGTTTTACTCGTATGTTTTACTCGTATGTTTTGACGATATGATTTTTTGTTTCAAGTGTGAAAGACTTGATGGTATATGCTGGTTTCGTTGACGTGCGCGATGTAGCAAATGGACAGAAGTTCAAGGTTACCAAAGGTAATATTCATTCACATCCCCAGTACGATCCGAAAACCCTGTTCTACGATATAAGTCTCGTCCAACTTCCTTCAGCAATTAAAAGATCAAGTAGGTATTGTTATTATAAAATATATTGACATGTTGTAGGTTATAACTGTTATCAGTTAGGTGCCACATCTGTCTTGTCGGAGCGTAACGATTTAAATAATAAACAGGTCAAGTGTGTGCCAGTCAGCACTCAGCGAGGGTCCGTAGGCCACACTGTATAGTTTAAGTAGTAATGGTGACCCTATTAATGGTGTTTTTTAAAATGCTAAAAAGCTTACTTTGAACTATCCTATGGGTCTGATATTCTCAAAACACATAAACAAACTTCTGATAAAGTATTTTTTTTTTGCCACAGAACAGGACTACAACCATTATAAATACATCGAAAAGACCAAAGTTATAAAAAACGTATTTTGTCAATAAAAAAATAAAATAATATTTTTTCGAAATTTCCAAAAAGTGGTATCGTTACTTTTGGTCTAAGAATGTTCAGGAATTTTTCAGATTTTTTGCACTTCACATAAACGAGATAGAGGGGGGGGGGGGGGGGACACGTTTCACACCCACTTCAAACTTGCCTACGCTCGCCCTATCAAAGTTATAACTAAATAATTATATATTTTTGTAATCAGCTCGACGTACCCTTTCATATGATACCCCTCTCGGTGACGAAAAAAAAAAAAAAAAAAATGTAACCCTTAAGTTTTTTTACCCTACTTTTTTTGAAAAATATTTTTTTTAAATCGCTATATTTTTAAAATATGTGGGCAGGTACAAGACACATACATGCCAAATTTCAAAGTGATCGGACGAAAAGTGTAAATCTGTTTGTAGACTGCCTTAGTGTAAAACTTTTCAAAGCAAGGATCTGTGGCGACCGCCACCTCTTTGAGCCTAATTGACCCGCGAGTCTCTTTCTGTACTTTTAAACTTAAACCTTATTGTTTTGTATTGTATCATGATTTTATGAAATATACGCGGGATGTTGAGGGTGTGTTGCCGCGCCGGCCGGAATTTCCCTGGCCCAGGGTAGTCGGGTTCTCTGCCCAGCGTCCCCACTCCGGAGGCGCTCCGACATGCGTACTGCGCTCCCCTCCAGGGGTGTGGGGTGGCAGTTCCCCCTTACCCCTCTGGGCTATAAATACCGGTGCACCGGGCTGAGAGTTCATTCTTTTCTATTCCTTCTCCTCTTACACTTAACCTACTCTTTTCTCACCTACCTAAACTTATCTCCTGCTGAACCCTCACGTGGGCTGGGAACACCCCACGCGTGTCTTCGGCACTCCTTACCTCTCGCTGAACCCTCACGTGGGCTGGGAACACCCCACGCGTGTCTTCGGCACTCCTTACTTCAAATCCTATAATAGAGCCCGACAGATCCAAACACAATGGAGTATTACAGTGTAGACAGCACAGATGTGTTAAGCTCAATGTTGCCTAAAGTCTGGGAAATTCCCTAGAAAGCATTACTATTGCATAATGCAATGAGCGATTGTACGGGGTAGCATCTTCCATAAACGTGTAATTTAGCATTTGATCTTTAATTTCAGGCAAAATTGTGCTTAACCCATCTTCAATACTTGTTATAACACTGAGGGACTCCTCCCACTTACCTACAAAGAACAACCCCCCCCCCCCCTTTCACCATATGGTAATTTATTCTATCAAAACTATAATACCAGACAATATCACTACCCAGACAACGACTTTTTTTTTAAACCCTATTAAATCGTCATTGCGTGGCTTTCACCCAACCGTTTTTAAGGTATAGATATGAAAAAATCATAAGGGTTGTTTTTGTTTAATGAATCTAAAGTAGGTGTTGTTAACTTAGTTAGTTTTTCAGTGGGAGAGTTGATATTACTTACAATAGGTCTCAAAGGTTTATCTATCTTGTGAATTTTGGGAAGGCCGTAAATTTTAGCAAAATTGCAATTATTTATATTAAGTTTAATTGTTTGCTCTTTATTTATGTATTTTTTATCTAATAATTTCTGGGTAATTTTTTTATAATCTTTTTTAATCTCATCTATTTTATTTTCAGGATAGCTTCTTATTTTTCTGTAAAGATTTTTATCATTTAGTAAAGCATTCATTTTTTTCCTCATATATCTCTATTGTCATGATTATAGTTAAGTTACTTTTATCTGCCCTAGTTATAATTATATTTTTATTTTGTTTAAGGAATAATTTAGTTTGTTTAGAATCTATTAATATTTGCTTTTGTACAAGATCCAGTGGGGTAATTTTGGGACTTTAAGTTCTTTTGGAAATTCATAATCTTATTAATTAGGTGACTACGCAAGGCATTTTTATGGTTATCTGAGGTATTTATTTTGTTTAAACATTCTTCTAAATCAATGATTAATTGATTTACGGATTTCTGTCTTGGAATTATTGAAATCGGAGACATAATATTTGTTCTTTAGAACGATCACATACTATCAATATTTTACAGATTTAAAAAACGGGATAATTAAATAAATTTGTCAGTAATAGGTTATATAATCATTAAAGTATTCGAAATATTACGCGAGGAAGCTAAGTGCCAGACTATTTACTTGGGTGACATTGTTTTGTATTGATTACTACAAGTAATCAATACAAGTTTGCCCCCCCCCCCGATTTTTTTTTTAAAGTTATATAAATGAAATTGAAAGTAGAAGAATGTAGTTTTGAGATCCCGCAAACCCCATATCTTTATCTACTACAGAAGCTGAGCTATATGTGTTTAAAAAAGTGCTGATTTTTTGGCAAACCCAGTATATATTTTTAGGGTCCGTAGGCAAAACCAAGGAACCTTACATTTTCCTGCGTGTGTCTGTCTGTCCGTCCGTCCGTCGTCTGCTCTCACGGCTACACCTTTTGTCCGATGACTTTGAAATTTAGCATGTACATGTCTTGTACCTACCCACACTTGTTAAAAATATAGCGGTTTCAAGAAATAAGGGTAAAAAACTTAAGGGTTAATTATTTTTATAACTATGGTCTTTTCGATGATTTTATATGGTTGTGGTTTGGTTTAGTGGCAAAGAAATACTTTATCAGAAGTTTGTTTATGTGTTTTGAGAATATCAGACCCATAGGATAGTTCAAAGTAAGCTATTTAACATTTTAAGAAACACCATTAATAAGGTACTACTTAAACTATACAGTGTGGCCTACGGACCCTCGCTGTGTGCTGGCTAGCACACACTTGACCTGTTTATTTTTAGATACGATTACGTACTAATTTGAGCTATTACCTTATTGATACCATTATCAGGTATTACTTATCAACGATCACTATTATTAGTACGTTTTATACACTTTTTAAATTATAAATTTAAATTTAATAAATTTAATTAAATTAAATTTTTAAATAAATTTTAAATTTATTTTAAATCTTTATAAATTAAATAAATTAAATAAATTAAATAAATTAAATATATAATATAAATTAAATAAATTAAATAAATTAAATAAATATTCAAAATTATATCTATATATAGTTATTAATTATAGTTATTAGTTTATAATATGTATCAGTATTGTATAAAAGCATATTTTATAAAAATACTACTAAAAACTAAATAATTTCTACCAACTTGTATAATATATAAAAAGCACCTCGTATAAATTAGTCTTAAATAGCTGAGTCGCGCTCAAGCTACTGCTTTTGCGGCCAGCTAAACAAATTAAATATATATTCTGCAATGGAAATTGTAAATTATATTAACATTTATTTTTATGTATGGATATCTTTTGTAATTTGTATTAAATAAATAAATAAAAAAAAAAAAAAAATTAAAACTACTTATTTTTTTGGCTTCAGGAAATGTTAACACAATAAATCTACCACCCAAGTCTGACGCAGGACCAAAAACATATGATGGTAAAATAGTGGCTGCAAGCGGCTGGGGAAAAACAAGAGACGGTAAGTTATTTCATCTTTCAGCAATGTTAGACCTTGCTACAGCTTTGTCCACATAAGGACTCAATGTTAAACCTTGCTACAGCTTTGTCCACATCAGGACTCAATGTTAAACCTTGCTACAGTTTTGTCCACATCAGGACTCAATGTTAAACCTTGCTACAGCCTTGTCCACATCAGGACTCAATGTTAAACCTTGCTACAGCCTTGTCCACATCAGGACTCAATGTTTAACCTTGCTACAGCTTTGTCCACATCAGGACTCAATGTTTAACCTTGCTACAGCTTTGTCCATATCGGGACTCAATGTTAAACCTTGCTACAGCTTCGTCCACATTAGGACTCAATGTTAAACCTTGCTACAGCTTTGTCCACATCAGGACTCAATGTTAAACCTTGCTAGAGCTTTGTCCACATCAGGACTCAATGTTAAACCTTGCTACAGCCTTGTCCACATCAGGACTCAATGTTTAACCTTGCTACAGCTTTGTCCACATCAGGACTCAATGTTAAACCTTGCTACAGCTTTGTCCACACCAGGACTCAATGTTTAACCTTGCTACAGCTTTGTCCATATCGGGACTCAATGTTAAACCTTGCTAGAGCTTTGTCCACATCGGGACTCAATGTTAAACCTTGCTACAGCTTCGTCCACATTAGGACTCAATGTTAAACCTTGCTACAGCTTTGTCCACATCAGGACTCAATGTTAAACCTTGCTACAGCTTTGTCCACATCAGGACTCAATGTTAAACCTACTAACCTCTAGCTAAGAAAACAGATAATTTTATAACCCTCCGCCTACTAACCTCTAGCTAGGAAAACAGATAATTTTATAACCCTCCGCCTACTAACCCCTAGCTAAGAAAACAGATAATTTTAAAACCCTCCGCCCAACTAACCCCTAGCTAAGAAAACAGATAATTTTATAACCCTCCACCTACTAACCCCTAGCTAAGAAAACAGATAATTTTATAACCCTCCGCCTACTAACCCCTAGCTAAGAAAACAGATAATTTTATAACCCTCCACCTACTAACCCTTAGCTAAGAAAAATGATAATTTTATAACCTTCCGCCTACTATCCCCTAGCTAAGAAAACAGATAATTTTAAAACCCTCCGCCTACTAACCCCTAGCTAAGAAAACAGATAATTTTAAAACCCTCCGCCTACTAACCTCTAGCTAAAAAAAAACAGACAATTTTATAACCCTCCGCCTACTAAACCCTAGCTAAGAAAACAGATAATTTTATAACCCTCAGCCTACTAACGTCTAGCTAAGAAAACAGATAGTTTTATAACCCCTAGCTAAGAAAACAGATAATTTTATAACCCTCCGCCTACTAACGTCTAGCTAAGAAAACATAATTTTAAAACCCTCCGCCTACTAACCCCTAGCTAAGAAAACAGATAATTTTATAACCCTCCGCCTACTAACGTCTAGCTAAGAAAACATAATTTTAAAACCCTCCGCCTACTAACCCCTAGCTAAGAAAACAGATAATTTTATAACCCTCCGCCTACTAACGTCTAGCTAAGAAAACAGATAGTTTTATAACCCCTAGCTAAGAAAACAGATAATTTTATAACCCTCCGCCTACTAACCCCTAGCTAAGAAAACAGATAATTTTATAACCCTCAGCCTACTAACGTCTAGCTAAGAAAACAGATAGTTTTATAACCCCTAGCTAAGAAAACAGATAATTTTATAACCCTCCGCCTACTAACCCCTAGCTAAGAAAACAGATAATTTTATAACCCTCAGCCTACTAACGTCTAGCTAAGAAAACAGATAGTTTTATAACCCCTAGCTAAGAAAACAGATAATTTTATAACCCTCCGCCTACTAACGTCTAGCTAAGAAAACATAATTTTAAAACCCTCCGCCTACTAACCCCTAGCTAAGAAAACAGATAATTTTATAACCCTCAGCCTACTAACCCCTAGCTAAGAAAACCGATAATTTTAAAACCCTCCGCCTACTAACCCCTAGCTAAGAAAACAGATAATTTTAAAACCCTCCGCCTACTAACGTCTAGCTAAGAAAACATAATTTTAAAACCCTCCGCCTACTAACCCCTAGCTAAGAAAACAGATAATTTTATAACCCTCCGCCTACTAACGTCTAGCTAAGAAAACATAATTTTAAAACCCTCCGCCTACTAACCCCTAGCTAAGAAAACAGATAATTTTATAACCCTCAGCCTACTAACCCCTAGCTAAGAAAACAGATAATTTTAAAACCCTCCGCCTACTAACCCCTAGCTAAGAAAACAGATAATTTTAAAACCCTCCGCCTACTAACGTCTAGCTAAGAAAACATAATTTTAAAACCCTCCGCCTACTAACCCCTAGCTAAGAAAACAGATAATTTTATAACCCTCAGCCTACTAACCCTTAGCTAAGAAAACAGATAATTTTAAAACCCTCCGCCTACTAACCCCTAGCTAAGAAAACAGATAATTTTAAAACCCTCCGCCTACTAACCCCTAGCTAAGAAAACAGATAATTTTAAAACCCTCCGCCTACTAACCCCTAGCTAAGAAAACAGATAATTTTAAAACCCTCCGCCTACTAACCTCTAGCTAAGAAAACAGATAATTTTAAAACCCTCCGCCTACTAACCCCTAGCTAAGAAAACAGATAATTTTAAAACCCTCCGCCTACTAACCTCTAGCGAAAAAAACAGATAATTTTAAAACCCTCCGCCTACTAACCCCTAGCTAAGAAAACTGATAATTTTAAAACCCTCCGCCTACTAACCCCTAGCTAAGAAAACAGATAATTTTAAAACCCTCCGCCTACTAACCCCTAGCTAAGAAAACAGATAATTTTAAATCCCTCCGCCTACTAACCCCTAGCTAAGAAAACAGATAATTTTAAAACTCTCCGCCTACTAACCTCTAGCTAAGAAAACAGATAATTTTAAATCCCTCCGCCTACTAACCCCTAGCTAAGAAAACAGATAATTTTAAAACCCTCCGCCTACTAACCCCTAGCTAAGAAAACAGATAATTTTAAAACCCTCCGCCTACTAACCCCTAGCTAAGAAAACAGATAATTTTAAAACCCTCCGCCTACTAACCTCTAGCTAAGAAAACAGATAATTTTAAAACCCTCCGCCTACTAACCCCTAGCTAAGAAAACAGATAATTTTAAAACCCTCCGCCTACTAACCTCTAGCTAAGAAAACAGATAATTTTAAAACCCTCCGCCTACTAACCCCTAGCTAAGAAAACAGATAATTTTAAAACCCTCCGCCTACTAACCTCTAGCTAGGAAAACAGATAATTTTTAAGCGTCCAGTCCCACTCTTTTTGGTGAACAATATGATTTTCACTAAAGTGATTCTAAATTAGTTAGTAGACCGAAAATCAATTTGATATTAGTTTGTCACTAACTATGTGTCTACTTTGATTTAATACAATATATTTAATGACTAACTTATCAAATGACAAACCAACAGTAAGTTTTTTTTTTGTAACTATGTAATTTTGTACTAAGGATCATGAAAATCACATGTTCCCTCAAAATGGATGGGACATGGCTGCTCTCCATCGGTATATTTTTTGACAGGCTAAAGCCAAGCTATGTCCTTCAGATGAACTTAGCCGACCACATAGCACCAAAAAATTAACCAGAACACAAAATTTTAGCTTCACGTTAGTCTTTCATTTTTATTGAATCGGTCCGTGGTTCGAGTCCCGGCGCTGAAGTCTATTTTTCTCTGTTTGTCTCCCTTTGTAAATAGTCGTCAAGATATTGGATCGTCATTGCGCCATCGTTTCATTTCATCATCATTTTTATAATGTAATGTATTATGTTTTACATGAAGTTATTTACATGTTTCAGCGAATAAAGGTATAAATCAATTCCTGATGTTCAAAGTTGTCAGAGTAATGCCATTGGCCACATGTGCTAAATACTTTAGAAATATAAACAACAAAATGATCTGCACAGATAAAATTACAAAGGGTGGACCTTGTCCCGTAAGTATATCCTCACATTAAACAAAAACCATCCATATCTTATGTATCTAATCATAAACCAAAAATTTTCTTTTTACATTAGTGTTGTTTGTACAATGTACATTGGTTAGAATTGCAAAATTTTTGCATACTTTTTCCTTTCATAAATTATGAAAACCAATTCGGTCCTTAGATTTTTTACTTTCTCGAAAGAGGAAGTATTTTGATTGCTCGAAAATTCGATTTTGATGGATTTACACGTTTTAAGGTCCCCTGAGTCCAAAAAAGTAGTTTTTTTTAAAAAAAATCTGTCGGTCGTCTGTCGTCTGTGCAGACGCCTGGAGCCTAAACTACTGGGCTGATATTCACGAAATTTGGCATTCATGTTAAAAAAAAAAAATTATACCCCTAGGCAAAATGGAGATATCGCAGGATGGAGTGTTTTCGAGATAAAAATATATGATAAAATTACCTCATCCAAACATTATAATAAACGTGGCAGGCTCTTTTCTATTGCAGCCTATCCGTCGCAACTCTCTTCCAGCACACTCCACAAACTTTCCTCACCTCTTCTTCCCATCTCTTCTTTGGTCTTCCCTTCATGGTCCCATGGGTTTCCCTTAATGGTCATCAGTGTAATACTTCCTTTGACCATCGCTCTTCTTTGGATCTAACCAGAGTTTGGTCCCTCTAGTACAGTTCTGTCGATATATTTTAATTTTATATTTGAGAAAATAGTTTATCATAATAATTTGATAGTTAAAGAGGATGATTGTAGTACAAAGCAAAGTAGTAAAGGAACAGGAGTGTTCCCTAACCTACTTTATCTTTAATATTAAGAAATATATCACTTCACTTAACAAAAACTTCTACTTGTATACATGCTGTTACGGGATGTCTATGTTGGGATGTTTTAGGATTTCCTAACTCAACCGATGCATATAGGGAGGGGGAGGGGGGTGTACTAAATTTAAATAAAAGAAGAAATAGAAATACCATATTTAATCGATCAATGAGACAAAAAATTACAAGAGTAAAAGAGTCTCAAAACCCACCATATTATCATATGCACATAGATCAGTTTGGTGAATTTAGACGAAGGTGCTACCGGTTACTCTATCTGGAGAGAGTCCTTAACCGGAACCCTAATTTCCCCTCCCAACCCAATCTGGTCACATATGAAAAAAAAAATATTAAAGTCTACTCTTAACAACTTATTTGGCTTAGTGGTATGATGCGGTGCAGACCACAAGTACCAGGCAAGCCAAGTCCATCGCATAGGTTTATCAGCCGAAGCGTCGCTTCGTTTGACACCCCTCCCGGCTTAACATAGTTGTTAGTGACTCTCCACCTGATCGTGGTGATCAGTGATCACCTCCTCTTCCTCTAAGACCGGTGTTGCGACGCCACGGGTCTTAACTCCAAACAGAGACACTTACAATCTTGGTACAAATCTTACAAACCAATAGTACCCATGGATATTTTTATAAATGAATGGTATCAACCGAAATCAATATCTTTATAAATCAAGAGTATCAAGTGTGGAACAATGGCCGAACAAGTTAAGCGATTGGAGCTAACCCGACCTGGGCAGTTGGGGATGACTTCTGGTCTTCAGAAAGGGCAATTCAGAACTAGTCCTCCAGTATCCAGTGGCGTATGGCGATTGGGTCAGTTGTTGTTAATCAACAACCGAACCACCTCCTATTCGCTCGTCCTATCACAGCGACGGATGACTTTCTAGTCTAAATATTACATAATTATATATAATCATCCTATACCTTTAGAAACATCTAAAGGTTTCTTACTAGATAAATTACTATCGGTTTAATGTTACGATGCTTGTTTTAATTGTATATTCGACGATTTTGTGAAAATCTTTACGTTAGAACGTAAGAAATCAGTAAAAACGTTGAATTCTATATTTTAAAGGTTTAGGCCAGATTAAATAGTTTTAGCAATCTTAAAAACTTCATAGAGGTGTCGGTGTTAGTTGTACAAAAAAAAAATTAATAAAGAAAGAAGGAAATAGTTGTTTCTCTTATTGATTTGAAGAAGTTAACATTTTTACCCGTCCAAAAAGTTCCAATTTTTTACATTTCAAGTTAAAAGCGTTATGCGAGCGTTGCTCACAAACGTTTAGGCAGATAACGTTCTCCAATGAAATCGCCTGGGCATTGGTAAAATGAACATGGGTACCAAACTCCAACTAAATCGATCAACTTTACCCAAGTTATCGACATTCGTCAATTTTGTGACGGTGAGATTCACTCCCCGGCTCCAGAAGCTGTAATGTGACATAAAAAACTTCGTTCCAATAATGTTCCAGTTGCTTGAAAATAAATAAAGAATAAACGACTAGGATAAACTAATTTTACTACGTTTTTATTAGCTTGCTTTCTTGTTTGTTTGTTTGTTTTTCCATTACAAATCTTGCAATCGAATTTTAACTAACATCCCGAGTAGCTAGACATTTGAAACTTTCAGAATAGCTCAGGACACGATGACAATGTATTATTTTAATACTTTTAGTAAACTTTCAGCAGAATTTACTCAGTTTTCAGCAAATTTTACTGTATGGAAAGTTAGTTCCAAGTTTTATTTATTTCTTTTGACATTCCCCATATTTACAATCTTCATTTTGACAAGTTTCAAATTGATTTTTTATTTAGTAATCAGAAAATTTAAAAACATAGTATATAAAAAGTTCTTTTAGCGAATTTTCAAAGAAAATTGCGCTATTGCAATGGCTTCAAAATTTATGTAATGCGAATTTTTGAAAATTTTTTCCACGGAAATCCGTTTTAGACCATTCTGAATCGATTCCGAAAATTTAACACTTTTTTTTTGTCTGTATGTATATAATATATGTGTCACTCCAGACGATATCTCCCCTTAGGATGCACTTATAAATTTCAAACAACTTTTAAAATGTCAATAATATCAAAAGAAATGATGAGGTCGGTGGCCAGAATTTTTTGAGTTCATTTAGGGGTCAAATTTTTACAATTTAGGGTCAAAAATAGCATAAAAACGTGGTTTTTTCATTTTACCCCCCTTTTATATGAAAATATTATAAAAGTGTATATAACAACAATTACTCTACTCTTAAAGAGCTTTCCAACGACATGCATATTGAAGGGTAAATACTATTTTGACTTTTGTACCCCGTTCCCCTGTGTGCCAATTTTTTTTTTTTCACCCTTGCAAATTCTAAACCAAAATTTTCCTATATTATCATAACCAATATTATCAATTTCTTTGAAAATTCGCTCATTAAGTCATGGTGCATGACTGGACTTTTATCTTGTATTTATTTATTTATCTTAGGGTGATAGTGGTGGTCCTTTGATAATACACGGTGCAAACAAACAATTTGAGGCCATAGGAATCGTATCTTACGGGTTAACTACAACTTGTGAAAACAATTATCCGGTAGTTTACACTCAAGTAGCACCCTACTTAGACTGGATCAACAACGTCACCGGAATAGCTGTCAAATAAAAAGATTCACTTAGATAAATATGTATATTTTATATCTATGTACAAAAATAAAATTTATTTTTTGTCTGCAATTTAATCAGAATTGTAAAATGTTTTCAAATTCTTATTTTACAAACCCAAAACCTGGTCGAAGGACAATTAGATTTACAGGGTGTTAAGCCAAACACAGGGCAAATAGTTGGCACCTCAAATTCTGTGCTTATGGCAGGTGCTGATTCCAAAGGACCACCTTCTGAGGGAGGACAATTAAAGGGGTAAAACGGATGAAAAGTTAAAGTAAATTAATAGACAACTATTAGATTAGGGTGTTAAAGAGTATAACAAATAAAGTTTACTTGGTTGACATGAGTATGGAAAAGGTAAATAGAAACCCGTTTCGAGGTGAAGGCCGGTGTTGGTCCTGGAGGAGGCTGCACTTCCCTGATGAAATGGAGCTCTCCAAACCATGGTGGATCAAGAAGAGTTGTATGGATCAAAAGGAGTCGTGTGGATCACAAGAGGTGAAAACTCCTTCTATCACAACTTTACCCTGTCACTAAGATGGTAAGTGTCTAGGAAACAGAGCGTCCCTAGTTGAACTCTGAGTGGCATACTAAAGGTAAGATGTGGGCAAGTCCGTCCTAGTAAAGCAACTGCACTGCTGGGGTAGGTGGTTAATTAGATTTGAGGAAGAGAACAATGACTGTCAAATCTAATCAAGGATCCGGGATAAGTCAGGTGGCAGTCTAATTGATTCTATTACCTCATTCCAGATTAAAAGACAAATTTAAAACAAACAGATATAATAACTGGAGGCCTAAACATATCGCTCACCAAAATTTAAAGAAAATTTTGTAATTATACATAATATGAAAAGAAAGTTGCCCCACGTTGGGCGCCAAAATCTGTTAAGTTAAGGTTAAGTAAAGCTATCCCGTTAAAATTGTTTACGAAGAGTGAATAGCCCTTTCTGGTCAATGACATCGCGACTAGAACTATATCGTTAAGAATAAATGTAACAAATGCCAGAAGAAGAAAAAAATGCCGGAAAGATTGCCGGTAGACAAAGGAAGTATTACCAATGGAATCTTTGGTAAGCAAATCAGCATGAAATTGTGTGAAGGCTTGGTGGATCCAACATTGGGAAAGATTTAAAGAAGAATATTGTTGAAGAACAACATTGAAGAAAGAAAGTAAATTAATAAAGGATGAAAAAACCTCGATGACATAAAAATAATTAAGAAGGTAAAATTAGAAAAAAAGATTAATCCTATTGAACCACTATTAGTAGTGAGAGGTGTAGTAGTGATTATTTTATACAACTATAAAATAAAAGAAAATATGGATTTTCGAGAGGAGTTTGGGCGTAAAGACCGCCCACCCTCAAAAGACCACCTATAATAAGGAAAGGTAAGGAAGTCATAAGCAATGATAGCTAGAAACCCAATAATACACAATCGGCAGGATCTAAAGATAAGAAAAAGTGTAAAGGAGTTTCAGTAAGACAACAAATAGTTTATGTAGGTGCTTACATTATTGTAAACCTTTACCAATAAATCATTTTCATATTTTCTTTGTTTTATGAGCCATCATGATCTTTTAAATTTCATATTAGCAATAGTAGGTAAGTAATCAATTCCCCATTCTTGAATTTCTTAAATATCTTAAAAAGTCTTTAAATTTCTTAAAATTTGTTCCATTTTGTGTTTTGAAATATTATAAAAAGTGGAAATTTTAGGCTAAGAACTCAGTAAAAACGTGTTTTTTGGATGGTGAAATTTAAAAAAAAATAAATCCTGAGTAGAGCCCCCTTTCGCGCCCCTGGGGCTATGCCATGGCCCTAGACATAACCCCCCCCCCCCCCCCCCCCCCCGGTTGTGACCCCTACCCAAACTTGATAGTCCAGGAGATAGCGTGCAAAAAAAGTGTCTGACTAACATCAAGCTAGAATTTTGTATACAAGTTAATCTTTTCGCGACTTTAAAGAATGTGTGGTTGGCTAGATTCGTCTGCGGGACATAGCTTGGCAATAGGCATTTGAAAAAAACAAACCGGTGGAGAGCGGCCATGTCTCACCAATTATGGTGGACAATATGATTTTCATGACCCTGAGTACACCAACAAAGAGTAGTAGACCAACAATCAAGTCGATTTTATTTTTACACTTGATAGGTTTGTTAATCAAATATTACTAAAAATCAATGTGGTCTCTTGTCAAAGGATAGACTTGATCAACTTGATTTTTGGTCTACTAACTAATTTTGTACTCAGGATCATGAAAATCACATTGTCCACCATAATTGGCGAGACATGGCCGCTCTCTACCGGTTTGTTTTTTTTAAACGCCTTTTGCCAAAACTATGTCCCACAGACGCACTTAGCCGACCACATATTCTTAAAAGGCGCTAAAAGATTGACTTGTATACAAAATTCTAGCTTGATGTTAGTCAGACACATTTTTGCACGCTATCTCCTGGACTATGATGCTAAATCCACCCCTGGTATATTATGCATCACTACGACATGCACATGTACTGTACACTGCTACTACGTACTATGCAGTATCCATAACTAAAATAGAATGTTAGTGAAGTTCATCAACTCATGTCAATATTAATAACACAAGCTTAATATTTCAAGACTAACAAGAAATGTGCAGATTTTCTTTATGACAAAATTATTATTTTATAAAATATATTAAATGATTTAAAATGTAAATAAAAATATTGTATTAGAAGTAGGTGACTGCGTGAAGATGAGATCTACTGTGAAAACGCGTACACCAAATTGATGAACGTGTAGGTGCTGTTCACCACCTGAAATAACAAAATAATTAACTATAAAATATTATGCTTAAGTTATATTTGAGAGAAAATGCAGAGTTCAGTTATTGCCATACTCGTGACTCTGAAACCTATAATGTAGCTCTGAAAGTAGAAGTGTTGCACTGGAGATGCAAGGGTACGAGGTTCGATTCCCATTGACAGGAGGAATATATATATGTATTTTCTCTCTTTCATTTTTTAGGAAGAATATGTTCAAATACACACACACACACACACACACACACACAATATATATATATATATATATATATATATATATATATATATATATATATATATATATATATATATATATATATATATATATAATTTATATATAAATTATTTCACTCTAACAAACATATTTATGGATTTACCGTTGAGAATGTAATGTAGTCGGCTTTTATATCGAGGTAGGCTGCTGATAAATGAGGCGGATATAGTGATCTGACCAACATTAACCTGAGAGATCTCTTCATCACATCAGGCCAGTGGTACCAGTTAGTAAAGTATAGCTCTTCACGAAACTTCTCTCCCTGTAAACAGTATCAATTTTCAAATACAAACAAGGTTCTAAAATTGAACAGGTTGTGGATGAGGTTGACAAACAGGCGGGAACTGTCGTCTGTGGGATGACCTGATCAAATAATGCTCCATTAGTTGCACTTAGTTGAGACTGCTTTAAAATTATAAACAAGTAGTAAGTAGTATAATTTCCCTCACTAACTGCTCAGTATAATTGTAACAATAGAATAAATTATTAATGTAAATTAATAATTTACATTAATTTAATTTAATAAAATTATAATTTAAAATGTTAATGTAAAATTATTAGGCAAGTGTGAGTTCAAAGGGAGGCTCATGAGGTCTTTGGTAGGCTACAATGAGTTTATTTATTGGGTATTATACAGGGTGGGCCAAAAAAACTCACTTTTTTGGACACTTATAGCTCAACTTCTGTAATAGATAGAGATATAGGGTTTGGGGGGTCTGAAAACTAAATTTTTCTTCTTTAAATTTTATATTTATAACTTAACAAATTATTGGGTGAAAGTCATGCAATGACGGTTTGAAATAGGGTCTTAAAAAAGTCGTTCTCCGAGTAGTAATCGTTGTCTTTTTTTTTTTTTTAATTTTATGATCCATTTATTTAAGCAATTTAAATTCACAAACAATAAGAAATTATTGATCTCCTTCTACTATAAAGAGATGTCTCTTTGAGTCGTAGAAGTAATGTCTGGTATTATAGTATTGATAAAATAATTTACCATATATCATGGTGGAGAGGGAGTACATTATAGGTAAGTGGGAGGAGTCCCTCAGTGTTATAAGAAACATTGAAGATGTGTTAAGCACGATGTTGCCTGAAATTGAAGATCAAACGCCAAATTACACGTTAATGCAAGATGGTGCCCCGTCCCATCGCTCCTTGCAAACAATTCAATAAGTGCAAGAGAATTGCCCAGACGAGTGGCAGCCTAACTGTCCAGACCTAAATCCAAACATCTGTTTTTTGTTTTTAACTTATTAATTTGATTGTAAAGACTCTACAATTGACATACAAGAATTAGAGTGTATAAAAATGTTATTATCTATCCAGTTTGCAAATGATTTTGATTTAAAAAAAAAAAAAAAATCATTATAGTAATAATGATTTTTTTTTTTTTAACTTAACAGTATTATCATAGTAATGATAATACTGTTTTTATTATCCATTTTTTGATCCGGAATCTTCACGGGATATCTTTCTTCATACATTGACACCGAAATTACACGAAAAACTTTACGACTTATGTACCCCGGACTTACCTACAACCAAAACTTACTTAGAGCTGGTAAATATTCTGCGAGAAAATTTAGATCCTCAACCAAACACATATTATTATATTTTTTTTATTATATTTTTTGTTTTATTATACAAATAATAATTAATACAAACTCCGAGTGAATCTTCGAGTGAAAAAAGAAAATTAAAGAGGCAGAGTCTATAAAACAACAAGATTCAATCGATTTAATTGATTTCGAATTTCTATAATCTAGGTAAAAAGTTATATTTTGTAAAATTATAACTATTGTACTTGTGAAATATATATCTCAAAATTATAACAGGGTTTTTATTGTGTTTATCCAATTCTTTTAAAATAGTTATTTATGTAACTAGGCAGCAAAATGGAATTTTACTGACGAGTGATTAGATTAGCCTCCGAGCCGAAGCAGGCAATGAATAAACGAGGCAGAAATGTTTCCTTTGCTGCCTTGTTGCATACAATATTTTATCTACTTGCGGCAGAAAAATGAAGCTCCTAAAATGTTATCTTTATTAATATAACATAGTTAATAACTATGTGTCATATTAATAAAGATAATAACACATGTATTAACTAAAATTAATGTTCAAATAAGAAACTTGGGAATAATAACAATAAGTGAAAAGCAAACTCAATCTATAACAACGAAATACAAAACACACGTTTATAACACACATAACTTCTGAATGAATAATGCACGCAATATAAAATATTTATTTATATTTTTACTTGTTTCGGCCCGTAGGAGGGATTCTCTGATACGGGTACCGAAGGGTAGGGAATATGAGAAGGATTCAGGCTCCCAGTCCAAAGAGGTAGGACTGACAGGTGGACTGTAGGTTAAGAATTGACATATATAGTACTGTTGACGAATAAAGTTTATTAGACGTGTATGCTAGGCAATCTAAACTGATCGCAAGATGAATTAATAACTATAAATATAGTGATCAACAAATGAATAGGTTACTGACCAAATCGGTTAATGAATAAATAAATAAATAACAAATGAATAAATTAACATCTAAAAGTAATAACTGTCAAACTGGGGCCGGCCTAAATAGAGGACACTCACAAAATATATGTGGCTGAAATAAATATAAAGATAAGATAGGCTATCACCAAATATATAAAGAAAAGAGAGTGTTAGTTACCTGAGAAAGACAGAGTGATGGGAGGTTATTAAACATGCACAGGTCGAAGAGGGGCACTGAAAGAAAGAAACTTACATTAACCTAAATAACAATCTAATAACTAAGAAATAAATAAGATGGTAACAAACATTAAATAAATAAATATCACAGGCAAATTAATAAAGTGGTCGATATATTAGGTGGTGACGGCGAGTGAGGTTGAAGTTGGCCCTGTCAACGAGCGGTGTCCCAAGTCTTGTAAGAAATTCAGCGGGCCGGCGTATTAGTTAGTGTAGGTGTAAAGGTTTCTAATAAACATGTCATGCAAATTGAGGCAAGCAATAAGTAATAATTATAAAGTATGTTAATCGTGCAAAACTACTCTACCATGCTTTTACTTGAATTTCGATCTACAAGTGCCGGCTACAAGTTGTGAGTAAGGTTTCTATAAGAAGGTGTTCCTATGAAGAAGCACTTAGTGGTGGATTTGTGAATGGTCGGTTCTAGCCCTGAGCAGGTTATACTGTAGAACCTTCCACTCTTCAATTCAAAACAATAACAATGTTGATGTATGCCTGTACACACCTCGAAATGGATCTCTCTCTTTATAATAGCAGTGACGACTGTAGTGTTCAGATGTGCTGTGTAGTGCCATTGTTTGTTAATGAAGTTAAATTGATAGTTTATAATAATAAGTATAAGTAAACAATACACGTAAGTACAAAGAAAAGTTCATACACGCCGAACACGGCAAACTAAAGTATAAGAAAGAGTAAACACGCAACATTAAAGAAAAAAAGTGTTTACACATATAAATATCAAACTAAAAAGGGTTTAGGTACAGGCCTAAACATTCCGCCTACCAAAATTAATATTAATTTTCCTCCTCTTTGGTGGACTCTGATGGGATAGGATCAGAGGGTAAGGAAGGAGTGGGAAGGAATTGAGGAATGAGTTTACTGGTGGGCGCTTACGAATTGAAGAATAAGAGGTCTTCACAATAAGGGCCCGCACTATGCTGTCTGGCCTGGGATGGACCTTTGTTATTCGATTTAAAGGCCATTGAAATCGTGGAAATGGCTTGTTCTTCTTCAGCACTGAATCTCCACAGCACCAGTTGTTGGATGGATGCTTCCATTTCACTCGTTTCTGCGTCAGGTACTCTATCCGCTGTCTTTGCCAGACATTTTGTGCTTTCCGGCACTTTTGTACAAATAAACATGAATAAGCTTTATACTGGGGAGCTTTAAACCTTAAAGATTCCCTAATAATGAAGTGACTGGCAAAATCAGTGCCAAAATGCAAGAATGCTCGGCCTTCTTTATCTCGACATGGGGGTAAGTCTTCCCTGAGGGGTTGGACAGGTGAAGCGGTTAACTTGCGGCACGTCACGCATTTACGAGTGAGGTGTGGTGCGGTGCCTCGAGCATTTATTATCCAATATCGACTTCTTAGAGAAGCGAGCAGCATGGTGGGTCCTGGATGACGTAACATACGGTGGTAATGTTTCATAGTAAGAGTATCTATATGGGATTTAGCTGGTAAGAGGATTGGGTGCTCCTGCGACCACGACACATCTGAATGGCGTAGCATGCCGCCTACCAATAAAACACCACCTTCGTCGGAAAACAGATTTAAGCTGGAAAGGTTTTTAGGGATCGAAGTGTATTTAGAAACAAAGGTAGAAGAGTTGAAAAGAGAATTCGCTTGGACTAACCTGACGGCAACTTGGGTGGCGTCACGCATCTCTTGAACGGTTATTAAACCTATTCCTCTCACTCTGTTGCGTTTTAGTATACTTGTGAACCGCAGGACATCGGCCAGGGATCTGAGTACATTTGAAAATGAAGAGAAACGTTCAAGCTGATTCAATATGTTGGAAGTATCTGCAGTTACAATCCAACGAGGGATGCATAGGGTTGAGTTGTGCATAAATGTATGGTATTCTTCCCTTAAATTTGGGTTTCGAGCTAGTAGGTTTTCGAGATGCGTAAAGCGACGCATGGCCATAACTCGTGTACCAACAAACTTTGGACGAGGCTCCTTGGAGAGGATTCTGCCGTCGTAACATCCTAAGGGAAGGCGATAATGCGTATCGCGAAATATTGCTTTGCATTTAATCTCCTCTGCGCTGAGCTTCTCGATTGAAGGAGGTTCCTCCGGTTCCCAGAAACGCTGAAGATCGCTTGCAATATTTTCAAGCTCATGCGGAGCTGATGCATGGAGGCTGCATGTGTGAGCTGCTTTAGATATACCTTTTAGCCTGCCAAACGCGGCAAAACCAAAGACTGTGCCTAGCAGCTTGGGCATGTCGGGCTTTATGGTGATAGTTTGCCCGGTTAGAATTTCACTGAACAAGTCACATCCTAATAACATGTCTATAGGTTTGGACACCCAAAAGTCTGGGTCGGCTAGATCATACGACTGATACTGGGACCATAAATCAGAGGGAGTAGCGAACCCGGGAAGAGGAGTCGTGATTTTATCAACAACTATAACAGAGGCTGACAATAAAGGGTAGCATGAGTGCTGGGGTGACAGGGTACATCGCGCTTGTCCCTTGAATCCTATGAGAGGAGTTCCACCTATGCCCCGTATGTCAGTGTGAAGAGGTTCAACTTGTAAGCCAACTCGGTTGGCACACTCTCTGGTTATGAAGCTAAAATGGCTCCCAGAATCGATTACTAGTCGTGTAGGATGGGTTGGTATAGTAACACCGATGAGACAGATAGCCGTTCCGAGAAGGATATCTGACTGATATGGCATGGTAGAGTTAAGAGCGCTAGCTTGCTGTGAGGACTGAGATGGGTCAGATTTATGATCTTCTACAACGACGGACTCATCTTCATTATTTGTATTACTAGATGTGCATGAAGAATTAGACACATTAGCATTGTTGACAGACACAATACAAAGCATAGAGTGGTGTCTGCCCTTGCAGAAACGGCAACGGAACTTGGACAGACACGCAGTGGCTATGTGAGATGGTTGCAAACAGTTACGGCAACCGTTCCAACCTTTGAGCATTTGGTGTCGTTCACCAAGGGCTGCTCTCATGAATTTTGGGCAATTCAATAAGAAATGCCTGTCGCCACATGCTATACATGTATTGTTAGCTTCCCTAGCTTTACGGTTACTAGGATGATTTGACGAGGGTTTAGCTGAGGACTTATGGTTAGTAGAATTATTTGTGTTCGACAATAATACTGATTTTACTCCACTGGAGAGTTTGTTGGGAGGTTTTGGACAGGACTGAGTTTTATTAACGTTTGTGTTTGAAGTTAAACTATTGACAAGCTCAGACGTGGCACAACGTCTACGCAAAAAGTCAATTAATTCATCAAATGATGGAAACTGCACAGAATTAGCATTCTCAAAAGCCATTCGAGTATCTTTATCAAGGCCTTTACTCGCAATGTGAAAGAACATGAAGTCTATGCTGTTGGGTATTCTGAGCAATTTAAATGCCGCCACTGACTTGGATAGCATTGCTATACGGTCACTTAAGATATTACTTGGTGGCTTTTTCTCCAAAACCTTTACTTCCAACATTTCGTCCAGGTAGGTACATGCTAAAAGCCTTTTGTTGTCGTAGTGGTCTTTAAGACTCTGCCAGGCAACTGAAAAGTTATCTTCAGTTATCGGGAAATTAGCTATAATAGCACCGGCAGGGTCTCGTAAAGAAGCTACCAGATAATGGAAGCGGTCAATAGCCTGTAGCTCTTCATCACCCATAACAAGGCTTTCAAATAAATCCCTAAACCTGGGCCATTCAGTTCTAACTCCACTGAAGGTGGGAAGTGAAATAGTAGGCAACTTTGCCCGTGCCCGTGATCCTGAACATGTGGTATTAGTATTTACTACCCCTGATGTACTTGGGCTTGCTCTCTCTTGAGCCGCTAACATAAGGGCATGAGCCTCATGCATATATCGCTTTGCGTTATTACGGGCCAGATGGTCTTTCGCTGCAACCACTGGTGAACCGTCGTCTTCAGTGAGGTCACACAAGTCGTTATAGACTTCACTGTACCGCTCGTACAAACTATCAAGGGTTGTAAACATACCTCTGAAGAGGAACATCTGTCCAGGATCAGAAGACACCGTCTTTCCTTGGTCTCGTATATCCTTGATGTCTTCTAGAAGGGTGTTCAGCTTCCTCCGGAACGACGCAGAGATGTCAATCGCATGTTCCTCAGCCATGACGTCAAATGATTGATGTAAAATAAATGTAAAAGAAAATGTAAATAAATAATATGAAAATAAAATGATTAAATTTAAACGTTGTTTTCAATCCGAAGTTCAAAGGACCAATGTTTCGGCCCGTAGGAGGGATTCTCTGATACGGGTACCGAAGGGTAGGGAATATGAGAAGGATTCAGGCTCCCAGTCCAAAGAGGTAGGACTGACAGGTGGACTGTAGGTTAAGAATTGACATATATAGTACTGTTGACGAATAAAGTTTATTAGACGTGTATGCTAGGCAATCTAAACTGATCGCAAGATGAATTAATAACTATAAATATAGTGATCAACAAATGAATAGGTTACTGACCAAATCGGTTAATGAATAAATAAATAAATAACAAATGAATAAATTAACATCTAAAAGTAATAACTGTCAAACTGGGGCCGGCCTAAATAGAGGACACTCACAAAATATATGTGGCTGAAATAAATATAAAGATAAGATAGGCTATCACCAAATATATAAAGAAAAGAGAGTGTTAGTTACCTGAGAAAGACAGAGTGATGGGAGGTTATTAAACATGCACAGGTCGAAGAGGGGCACTGAAAGAAAGAAACTTACATTAACCTAAATAACAATCTAATAACTAAGAAATAAATAAGATGGTAACAAACATTAAATAAATAAATATCACAGGCAAATTAATAAAGTGGTCGATATATTAGGTGGTGACGGCGAGTGAGGTTGAAGTTGGCCCTGTCAACGAGCGGTGTCCCAAGTCTTGTAAGAAATTCAGCGGGCCGGCGTATTAGTTAGTGTAGGTGTAAAGGTTTCTAATAAACATGTCATGCAAATTGAGGCAAGCAATAAGTAATAATTATAAAGTATGTTAATCGTGCAAAACTACTCTACCATGCTTTTACTTGAATTTCGATCTACAAGTGCCGGCTACAAGTTGTGAGTAAGGTTTCTATAAGAAGGTGTTCCTATGAAGAAGCACTTAGTGGTGGATTTGTGAATGGTCGGTTCTAGCCCTGAGCAGGTTATACTGTAGAACCTTCCACTCTTCAATTCAAAACAATAACAATGTTGATGTATGCCTGTACACACCTCGAAATGGATCTCTCTCTTTATAATAGCAGTGACGACTGTAGTGTTCAGATGTGCTGTGTAGTGCCATTGTTTGTTAATGAAGTTAAATTGATAGTTTATAATAATAAGTATAAGTAAACAATACACGTAAGTACAAAGAAAAGTTCATACACGCCGAACACGGCAAACTAAAGTATAAGAAAGAGTAAACACGCAACATTAAAGAAAAAAAGTGTTTACACATATAAATATCAAACTAAAAAGGGTTTAGGTACAGGCCTAAACATTACTAATAAATTAATAAAAGTGTTAAAGATAATAAGTATTGCTTAAAAGAAAAGAAGTAACTAGGATACATCAAGAAAAGTAGCTAGTCTAATCTAGAATGACTTCAATAATAAAAATAATATGGGTGTTCAATGTTTACATGACGCTACAGTATAGTCAGTGAGTCTACTATTTTTATTAATTAAAGATCTACTAATCATTGAACTTATTTAACAGAATTAACAAATATAAACAAATTATTTTATTATTAAAACGTGTAATTATGAAATATTACTTATTTATCTATAATATATAATGTTATAAGATACAGATAATAGTATAAACTGTTCTTGCCAAAATAAGAGGTTATGACACGCAGTGGTAAACACTGTTACTTTCTCTGCCTAGGCAGGGAAATATTTCCCTGCCTAGGCAGAGAAAGTATTTTCCTGCCTGTTTTTAATATTTCAATGACAAATCAAGGAAATAGTACTTTCCAGCCTAAAAACAGTTAAGTAATGTTTTATTTTGCTGCCGCGAGTAGATAAAATTCTTTGTTTGCAAAAATACATTTTTTTGTTAAGTAAGATGACATGTGGGTGAGATATCTACACCACACGTGTAAAGACATACTTAGGTATTTATGTTTAATCCATGTAGTATTAAAAGTTTATGTAAATTTGTTTGTAAATCATGTGTATAGGATAATTTATACAAGGTATTAATAACTATTCTTAAATCTATTTATACTTTTTTATGTATGGACATGGACATTTTGTAAGACTCTTACATATATGACCACTATATGCGCGGTAAAATGTTCAAATTCAAATGATAACAAACAATTATTAAAATATATTATTCTAATTCTAAAATGACAATTTATATTGGATATAATTTAAGCGGGATAATGATTTAATTCAAAGTAATAAGTTAAAAACAAAAAACAGATGATTGTATTACAGAGGGAGAAAGAGAAGAATATTTAAACACCCGGTAAAAATGATTAAATTAAAATATCCTATTACATATTATATATATATATATATTTATATATTGTGTGTGTGTATGTGTGAGTTATATGTAAGCAAAAGCGGGAAAATTATTTAATTCAAATTAATAAGTTAAAAACAAAAAACAGATGTTTGAATTAGGGTAGAAGAAAGGGCGTGGCCTTGAGGAGTGGGGGTATGACGTAGGGGGTCAGGGGTGGGGGTCGGCCTAAGTGGCATATTATCTACTTACGTATTTAACGCATTCCTTGGTTATAGCATCAACCTTAATGGGGTAGCCCGTTGTTTTCCAATAACAATTATATTACATCTATACCACACTAAGTTGTCTCCAAATTTGTGTAATCCTAATGTACCCCCCCCCCCCTCACTTTTCCCACTTTTCTACTTGTTTTTCCTATTCCTGCCTTTAGAAAATCCGTCCTCACCACTCTTTCATTGCCGTCCTGTTTCAGAATCTACCTCTATTGATAGAATGCAATGGGACTCCATTTTATTTTTAAATTTGCTTCGAAAAACTGTCTGAGCCAGGATAACCCATACTCTGATGGCCACACATATTAAGAGGGATACAAAAAAATGAAACGTTTACATACCTGTACTTTTATCAATTGACTAAAATGGCAGATGAACCAGATAAGAAGTAGATCCAATATTCCTACAGCAGTAAAGGTCACTTTCAACGTGAAATCACCTATGTCCTAAGCGTAAAGATAGAAACAGAACAACTTTGATTTGTTATAAGTGGTTACAGGTAGTAAGATATGGTTAAGCCTAGTTTGCACGGGTCGAGTATTCTAGTAGAGTAGTCCCGGTCGAGTAATTTAGTAAAAAACAAAGTTTCCAAACGAATCGAGTACTAAATAACTAAACTAATCTACTATAATACTCGACCCGTGCAAACTAGGCTTTAGAGCGGTTTAAAGGTAGTTAGAAGTAGTAACTGGTGTCTAAAGGTAGTTAAAAGTGGCTTGAAAGGTTTAATGGTATAGGTAGAAGAAGTTAGAGAGGTTTAATTGTAGATAGAAGTGGTTAGAGAGGTTAAATAGTAGGTACAAGTTGTTATAAATGGTTTAATTGTAGGTAGAAGGGGTTAGAGAGGTTTAATGGTAGATAGAAGTGGTTAGAGAGGTTAAATAGTAGGTACAAGTTGTTAGAAAGGTTTAATTGTAGGTAGAAGGGGTTAGAGAGGTTTAATTGTAGGTAGAAGTGGTTAGAGAGGTTTAATGGTAGGTAGAAGTGGTTAGAGAGTTTTAATGGTAGGTAGAATTGGTTAGAGAGGTTTAATTGTAGGCAGAAATGGTTAGAGAGGTTTAATGGTAGATAGTAGAGAGGTTTCTCTCTAAAAAACAATAAGCTAATGCACATTTGCGGAATAACCAATGGACGTAAAAGGTTAAAACCTACATGGGACCAACAACAGGCTAAAATTTACCAACCACCTATATTTCAGAACATATTATGCTGAACATTTTCTGAGTTCAGCAAAAGTGTGTGCAATTTACATAATTAAAAAATGGAATAGGAAGCAAAATTTTTAAGACTGGATTTGGATTCAATGGCTAAAAATAAGAATTTTTTACTCTCGGAAATTTTTCGCTCCTTTTTTGCCGTCTGGAGAGCCCTGAACATGCTAAAATTGAAACGTGAAGTCCATTTTACAGCTAAACTAATAATGGCTTTAGGAAAATAATTCGAGACAAAAAATTCTTATTTTTAGTCATAGAATCAAAATCCAATCTAAAATTCTAACCTTTTATGTAAATTTTTTTGCCAGAAAAAGGTGTTCAGCAGGGCTCAACAAGTGAAAACAAAATATCAATATTGATGTTTTTAAGAATAGATTTGGATTCTATGACTAAAAATAAGAGTTTTTTTGTCTCTTGAATTATTTTCCTAAATCCATTAGTTTAGCTATAAAATGGACTTAAAGTTTCAATTTTAACACGTTCTGGGCTCTCCAGACGGCAAACTAATTCTCGAAGCGAAAAATTTCCAAGAGTAAAAAATTCTTATTTTTAGCCATAAAATCCAAATCCAATCTTAAAAATTTGGCTTCCTATTCACTTTTTTTTAATTATGTAAATTGCACAAACTTTTACTGAAGACAGAAAATATAGCCATAATCGGCATTTATAGCCATAATGGAACTCTGAAAACCGCACCTTTCTTTCTATCATGGTTCCGGAGATATTTCGCTGTTCCATATTACCTGGGACAACCAGTATATATATATATATATATATATATATATATATATATATATATATATATATATATATATATATATATATATATATATATATGTATATAATATATTCATATTTATTGTAAATAAATAATGACAAAATAAACTTACAATGACAGCTAAACATAAGGCGGGGCCAACAAATACGGATGCACAAGTCAGAGCCATTGTTACAGTCAATAATATTATTCTGTTAACATCCTTCGTAAATCTGCAACATTAATATATAAGTCCTCAACATTATAAAAGTGACTAGGAAGCATTTTTTTTTTTAAGTTAATTTTTTGGTGTCCCGCAGGATTATGTGATCAGGATCAGCAAATTTTGTCCGCGAGGAAAAACAAAAAAAACCAATATCAAGCCATAATCCATCCATGTCTGAACCATCCATTCAAATTTTTAAATAAAATAAAATTATAAATAAATAATATGTATAAATCGAGTAAACGTTATTTATACAAATTAATCTTTAATCTTAAGTTATATGGATAAATATCTCTAATTTTAAGTTATTTGTTTCATAATTTTAGCTAAGTTCTAATTATAATGTAATCTTATATACAGAATTAGTTAGTAGATCGAAAATTAATTTGATGTTAGTCTGTAAGTTGTTGTGACCACTTTGGTTTCAAGAAATATTTAAATAACTAACCTGTCAATACTTCACTTACCTATCTCCATAGCCTATCAATACTTCACTTACCTATCTCCATAGCCTATCAATAACTCACTTACCTATCTCCATAGGCTATCAATAACTCACTTACCTATCTCCATAACCTATCAATAACTCACTTACCTATCTCCATAACCTAAAAGAAAATATGCAATAAAACAAATGTTTCAGAGTATCGGAATAGAACGGGAGTATTCCGACATTACAGAATACATATATGATAATGCAAGTTTAGAAATAGAACTACAAAATGTAAAAAGAGTAATTGACATTAAACGAGGCATTAGACAAGGAGACGTTTTATCAGGGAAAACATTTGTTAAAGTCCTAGAGAATGTATGCAATCTGCTGGAGTGGGAAGGTAAAGGTATAAGAATTGATGGAGAATGGTTGAACCTCTTGAAATTTGCCGATGATCTGGTTATTGTTGCTAAAGATATTAAAGAAGCGTCTGATAGGCTAAGGGGCCTAGAAGGGAAATGTGAAAACATAGGACTCAACATAAATATAAATAAAAGCAAAAGTATGATAATTAACGAACACAGGTGTGAGACAGAAGTAACTAGCTTAAAAGGAGATAAATTAGAAAATGTTGATTTTATATACTTGGGTGTAATTGAAGCGAGCTTCTCACGTTCAACAAACTATGCATCTTGTCTGTCTGTCTGTCAGTAACGTTCACGCGTGTGACGATAACTTGAGTAAAAGTTGACCGATTTAATTGAAATTTGGTATACATGTTCCTCTTACTAATACTCAGGCTAAGTTCGTTGGACAGCGTGATCCGTCCAAGAGTTCGCACGTAACGCTCGCGTAAACGAGAGGTTCAAAAATTAAATTGGAATTTCAGGACGGGAAAAGATTCTATCATCATCTATTCGAAGAGACGAACATTTTTTAGTAAAACCAACAGCGACACCGCTATGAATTAATAAAAATCGCTAAAACTATTAAAGCGGACTTAAACGTTTATAATAGAAAAAACAACCTTTTTACCGATATCTTACGTTCTAACGAAAACAAATTTAATAAAACTTCATAGACACCATCTAATGCACAATTGAAACAGGTATGCAAAATTTCAATTTGATACATGCAGTAGTTTTTTTGTAGCAAAGAGATACATTTTATAATAATTGAAAAGGAGATGTGTGGTTAGTGGAATAGTAAGAATGCGGGGTGGTTCTCTTACTACTAGCCGCTGTACTACTACTATACGCATTATCTATCAACTCATCATGATTCATGATTATCTATTTTTTCAATATTCAATACATATTTATTACTATACGCTCACTTCAATGATAGAGCCACGCGATGCCAGTGATAAATAGAACTAGAAATAACCAAGACAGAGAGATTACCAGACGAATAGGGTTAGGCTGGAAAGCATACAACAGATACCGAAACCTGTTTAGATCAGACGTTCACATGATGTGTAAAAGAAAGTTGTGGGTGATGTGTGTCCTGCCTGTCATTATGTACGGATCTGAAACTTGGACCCTCACTAAAACGTCTGTTAGAAAATTAAGATGTACGCAATTGAGGATGGAGAGGAGAATGTTAGGAATAACAAGAAAGGACAGGAAAAGAAACGAGTGGGTAAGGAAAGAAACAGACCTCGAAGATATTGGTAAAGTGATTATCCCTTAGAGGTACGACTATACTGCACAAACAATGAGGCACGGGCGGCGTACTTTATGCGCCAATACATTTTTCCAACCATAAATAGGTCAAATCCAGATTATCTAGATTGCGTTTCGGAAATTTTGAATTAAAAAGTCAATTAATATATTACATATTTATTTCTCAATGATATCTTTAATTATATATAATAAAAATTACTATAAAAAGTCAGTAATTACTCCTTCAACGTTCTGACTTAGTATCGGGCTTTCAACCTTAATTATCAACCCTATTTATTATTATTAGTTGTCAAAGTCCTAAGATCATCCTAATCCAACAACTCATGCAAAACCGAAAAATATTGATCGGATGGCATAATTTTTCAATACCGGACATGGTGGCACGGGCGTCGTATACAGCACACCAAGACAAATAAACACGGCAAAACAATGCAGAACGAAGCAATAATCAAAGCAGACTGTTTCATCTGTTTTAGGGGTCTCTAGTGGTAGGTTAGAGTGAGGGTTTATCATTCCCGCATTGTGAATCTGTGATTTACAGCAATTTATTTACTCGTGGCGCACTCAATGCGCCAGCCCTTGTCTCTAAGGGTTATGGAAAAAAGTGGAACTGGGCAGGACACGTCGTTCGTACCGATGACAACAGGTGGAGCAGAAAATTGATTGGATGGGTTCCCAGAGAACTAAAAAGACCTAAAGGAAGACCTGCACAGAGATGGGATGGAGAAATGAGGAGAATATGTGGAGGAGTTACTTGGCAGAGGATTGCAACAGATAGGGATGAATGGAAGACCTGCACAGAAATGGGATGGAGAAATGAGGAGAATATGTGGAGGAGTTACTTGGCAGAGGGTTGCAACAGATAGGGATGAATGGAAGACCTGCACAGAGATGGGATGGAGAAATGAGGAGAATATGTGGAGGAGTTACTTGGCAGAGGGTTGCAACAGATAGGGATGAAAGGAAGACCTGCACAGAGATGGGATGGAGAAATGAGGAGAATATGTGGAGGAGTTACTTGGCAGAGGGTTGCAAAAGATAGGGATTCATGGAAGAGGATGAGACAAGTTAATTATGATTTTTGGTTTTATAAATACTAGTAGATGTCTAATAGTAGTCAAATAAAATTATATTAATATTGATGTGAGAAAAAAAAAAATGAGATATTAAGTTCCCGTTTGCGGGTATCTTTATCATTTGTAAAAAAATACTTTTTTGGTGGGTAATCATTTTTTCCGCCATATTGGATTCAACTTTGAAATTTTAAATTTGAACACCCATAAAGTGATACATTTTTGGAAAGGTCTTGAAAAAAGAAAACATTTACTGCAAACCCGAGCTTTTTATCTACTTCCGCTTCAAAATGGCGGACACTCAAAGTTAAAAAATTCACTCTTTTTTAATATTCTCAGTAGTTTAGTTAGAAATAAAAAAAATCGGTCCGAGATAACTCAGACTAACTTTCTCATATAATCTCTGTCCCAGATCCTAAAAAACCTAGTTCGTAATCAAGTCATAGTTTCCGACATATTGATGAAAATAAATCTCATTTGGTTGAAAATCGAAAACAAAAACCTGTTGAACACTTTTTAAATAATATACATTAACTAAGCATTACGTAGGTTTATAATTGAAGTGAGCTTAATGCAATAAATATTTAATTTTATATTCATGTTTCCTGGGATCTGGGGCCGAGATTATATGAGAAAGTTTGTCTAAGTTGTCTCCGACCGATTTTTTTATACCTAACTAAACTATTGAAAATAATAAAAAAAAACATTTTTTAAACTTTGAGTCTCTGCCATTTTGGAACGGGAGTAGATAGAAAGCTCGGGTTTGCGGCAAATGTTTTCTTTTTTTAAGGGCTTTCCAAAAATGTATCACTTTATGGGTGTTCCAATTTAAAATTTCAAAGTTGAATCCAATATGGCGGTAAAAATGATTACCCACCAAAAAAGTAGTTTTTTTTTACAAATGATTAAGATACCCGCAAACGGGAACTTAATATCTCGATTATAACCGAAGATATTAAGCCGTTGCCGAACTTTTGGATCACCCTGTATATATAAACAGTTATAATTTTTTTTAATTTCTAATATATCAAAAAAGAATAAGAAGAGAAAAAAAGGAGAGATCTAATTTTTATTTTATTAAAAACAATATATATATATATATATATATATATATATATATATATATATATATATATATATATATAAAACAAAAAAAACTATGAGGCAACTCATACCTTTAAAAAAGGTAATACCACGGTTGTAAAACCGATTTGTGGCTTTACGAATGTATACTATTTTATATTGTATAATTTATGTGTTTAAAGTCTATTAGCTACAATAAATGGTTTGTTATTATTATTATTACTTACATTTTATAATATTTAAGTTTTTATTCCTTCTAAACGGTACGCCGGGCCAATTGCGCCGGAATAAGTTCACCTCAATAAACAAACTTTCAAGATAAATAAACTATAAAATATAGCAATAAAAGACACGAAACTGTTAGAGTTTGATATTGGTTCGAAAAAACTATAATGGTTTTATAATTTATAAAATAATAAAGAGGTAAAAACATAATGGCGACGGCCGAGTTGTTGTTGTTGTTGTTGTTAATCTGTTGTTACCAACCCAACCAGCGTGGAGAGTGAGTGGGCGCTCGGCGTCAGGGTTGCCAATCAAATACTGGATTGGCCTGGGCTAATCAAAGACCTCTGACGACAGAGTTGTATTGTATTCCACTCCGTTCATAAGATATGTTTATACATTTTTGGGGGAGGGGGGGGGGGGGGGGTATATTAAATTCTCAAAATATGCTGCGGATGTAAAATTCCTTAAGAACTGTTAATTGACAAAGGATTACTTCGACTTTTCCATAATAGCCCAGTCAATAAAGGATTTTATTCGCAACTAATTAAGGGAAAGCTGGATTTTTTCCTGATAATAGACCATGATAAGAGGTACATTTTCTCAAAAGTCTTCACTTCTCCCCCTTGTTTCCACCCCCCCCCCCCTACCCCCTCTTAAAGTTCAAAATTTACTTATGTTTCACTTTTTAACCGCAAAACCGTTTTATTTTTTGAAGCAGAAGTGTTATTAACAAAAATATTTCTCACATAATTCTGCACATAAAAGGTCCTATGCATGTTTGAAGTGAGACATACCGTTTTCGAAATATTGTTGATTAAAATTCCAATTTTAAATTTTTTCGAACCAAGATGTGTTAAAAACAACACTTCTGATTTTAATATAATTTGGATGGTAGATCATACTTAGTCTATTGTTAATCCCATATAAATTTCAACCTTCTGTGCCCATTATTTTATCTTGCACATGCGCACAAACATACATTTATTTAAACCTTTATCTTCAAAAGTACTCAACTGATTATTATGAAATTTGGATGGTTTGTCGAAAGTAGCCCGCAGATGGCCCCAACTTAATTTTAACCTTCTGTGCTCTTTAAATTTTCTAAATTGGTTCCCTTTCTGTCTGTCTGTTGATCAATTATTTGTCTGTCTATTATGAATTAATGTATCAATTTAGCGAAAGTTAAAGAGCGCAGTCGGTTGAAACTAAGTTAGGGCCATCTGCGGGCTACTTGTGACAAACCATCCAAATTTCATATCTGATTAATATGATTAAGTACTTTTGAAGATAAAGGTCGAAATAAATGTATGTTTGTGCGCATGTACAAGATAAAATAATGGGCGCAGAAGGTTGAAATGTATATAGGACCAACAATAGGCTAAGTATGACATACCATCCAAATTTCATTAAAATTAGAAGTGTTGTTTTTAACATATCTTGGTTCGCAAAAATGAAAAATTGGATTTTTAATCAATAACATCTCATAAGTAAATTTTTAACTTTAAGAGGGGGTAGGGGGGGAAGCACAAGGGGAGAAGTGGGGACTTTTGAGGAAATGTACCTCTTATCATGGTCTATCATCAGGAAAAAATCCAGCTTTCCTCTAATTAGTTGCGAAAACAGCCTATTTTTTGACTGGGCTATTGGCTTTTTTCGTTGATTTGCTAAAAAAAAAAAAAAAATAGGCTAAGGCTGAGAGGTAATATGATGGCGAGGTTCCTTTCCTTGTTTCAGTTATATAATTACATATATCATAATATAACTCCTTATATTATTATATTTGTTGAGAGATTCTAAAAAACATTATAAGCTTTATAATATAATTACACATATTATAATAATATAACTTAAAATTTTTGAGTTGTGTATGAACTTTCAAATTGAAAAATCGGGTGCGTTTTTACAGACACACAAGCGCAGGAATGTATAAAGGGTCCTCGCATTTATGCCTACTATACGGACCCTAATTAACCCTAGAATACTTATCTTTAAAAAACACCCTATATTACTTATCATACGTCAATTTGACGTACAACTAAAAAATAATTAGTAAAAATCTATTTTGAAGGCACCAGAAAAAATATTCATGAGTTTGCATCAGTGCAACGTCATTAGACATCAAACCCTACCACTTACGCACACCAGTGCGCACACAACACTGTTTTTTGTTCACACAGGTTGTTGTGAGTATGAAGCATGTAAATAGACACTATGAAAAAGTTATATTTTTTATGAGCATTCAGTGATTTATTTTCAATCAATTTTTAACTTCTATTGTTATATAAAACATAAAGAACAAGAAAAAACTTATCATTGACTTCAAAACAAGGTATTAATTTCTATTTTAATTTAATTTAATTTATTTAATTCTTTTAATTTCAAAACTAGTAAAAAGTTTATATATAAAAATGACTTTTAAAGATAAGACCACACATCAAATAATTTTAATTATAATTAATTGTTAATTTCATCATAAGGTATTTTTAAGTTTTTGATTGAATTTTTAATTAATTAATTCTAATTAATTGTTAATTATATGTTATATGTAATTGATATTTGTTATAAAAAAATGACTATAGCTAATAATTAAATAAAATTTTTGCAGGTTTGAAGATATCCCAATTAAGGGATGAAATATCACCTTTTTTATGTATAAATAAATTGGTAAGGCGTGAAGTCTCACGTAAAAAGGGTTTCGTTGGTATTGTGAACACAAAATTAGACGGGGGGGGGGAGAAAAGTTTTTTTGACAAAATGGCGCCGAAAATTAAACACTATCCCTAAGTGGTATATATATTTGTAATCTACTCTTCAATACCTTTCATTTGATACCCCACTTAAAATTAAAAAAAAAAAAAAATTTCTCGAGTGACGTGAATTATCCGCCATCTTGGATTTCCAGTAAATCAGATCAAATTGCTAATCTTATTTTTTCTATGGCCCAGCAGACCACACATTTTGCATATTTTTCTATATTTTTAGTAATAGCGGAAATACGATTTTAGGGGGGGGGACACACAAAATTTCGATGTTTTTTGACAAAATGGCGCTAAAATTTAAACACTATCCCTAAGTGGTATATATATTTGTAAACTACTCTTCAATACCTTTCATTTGATACCCCACTCAAAATTTTAAAAAAATATTTTTTCTTGAGTGACGTGAATTATCCGCCATCTTGTATTTCCAGTAAATCAGATCAAATTGCTAATCTTATTTTTTCTATGGCCCAGCAGACCACACATTTTGCATATTTTTCTATATTTTTAGTAATAGCGGAAATACGATTTTAGGGGGGGGGACACGCAAAATTTCGATGTTTTTTGACAAAATGGCGCTGAAAATTCAGCACTATCCCTAAGTGGTATATATATTTCTATTCTACTCTTCAATACCTTTCATTTGATACCCCACTCAAAATTTAAAAAAAATATTTTTTTCGAGTGACATGAATTATCCGCCATCTTGGATTTCCAGTAAATCAGATCAAATTGCTAATCTTATTTTTTCTATGGCCCAGCAGACCACACATTTTGCATATTTTTCTATATTTTTAGTAATAGCGGAAATACGATTTTAGGGGGGGGGACACGCAAAATTTCGATGTTTTTTGACAAAATGGCGCTGAAAATTCAGCACTATCCCTAAGTGGTATATATATTTCTATTCTAATCTTCAATACCTTTCATTTGATACCCCACTCAAAATTTAAAAAAAATATTTTTTTTCGAGTGACATGAATTATCCGCCATCTTGGATTTCCAGTAAATCAGATCAAATTGCTAATCTTATTTTTTCTATGGCCCAGCAGACCACACATTTTTCATATTTTTCTATATTTTTAGTAATAGCGGAAATACGATTTTAGGGGGGGGGACACGCAAAATTTCGATGTTTTTTGACAAAATGGCGCTGAAAATTCAGCACTATCCCTAAGTGGTATATATATTTCTATTCTACTCTTCAATACCTTTCATTTGATACCCCACTCAAAATTTAAAAAAAATATTTTTTTTCGAGTGACATGAATTATCCGCCATCTTGGATTTCCAGTAAATCAGATCAAATTGCTAATCTTATTTTTTCTATGGCCCAGCAGACCACACATTTTGCATATTTTTCTATATTTTTAGTAATAGCGGAAATACGATTTTAGGGGGGGGGACACGCAAAATTTCGATGTTTTTTGACAAAATGGCGCTGAAAATTGAGCACTATCCCTAAGTGGTATATATATTTCTATTCTAATCTTCAATACCTTTCATTTGATACCCCACACAAAATTTAAAAAAAATATTTTTTTTCGAGTGACATGAATTATCCGCCATCTTGGATTTCCAGTAAATCAGATCAAATTGCTAATCTTATTTTTTCTATGGCCCAGCAGACCACACATTTTGCATATTTTTCTATATTTTTAGTAATAGCGGAAATACGATTTTAGGGGGGGGGACACGCAAAATTTCGATGTTTTTTGACAAAATGGCGCTGAAAATTGAGCACTATCCCTAAGTGGTATATATATTTCTATTCTAATCTTCAATACCTTTCATTTGATACCCCACTCAAAATTTAAAAAAAATATTTTTTTTTCGCGACGTGAAATATCCGCCATTTTGAATTGGAAGAGCTGATAATTTTGAGTTCGCTATATTTTTCCTGTGTGCGCGTCAAAACGATCTTTTATACTGGAAAGTTTCACGTTTTTATCTTTTTTGGTTCAAAAGTTATTGGAACCGTACAGAGTGACAGACGGACACAGGAACGAAACTATAAGGGTTTCTTTTTTTTGGTTTTACCAACGAAACCCTAAAAAGTGTTTTTATAACCCCTGAAGACCCAAGTTAAAATACAGCATTATTAAATATAAAGGGGACAGCAAAAGTAAAAAAAAATAAATAAAGAAAAAACTTTTTTTTTTATTATTATTACTTTGCTTTTTAAGTTTCATCGCACACCTATTACCCCAATTTTGAACCACTTACCATCATTTAATCTGCCCCAAAATTTGCATATAGATACAACTAAGGTGAAGAATACAGAAACAAAAAAAAAAAAAAAAAAAAAAAAAAAAAAGATTGAAAATAAGACCAGTTTTGAAAAATGGCATTTTTACTGGTCTTATTTAAATTATAAACAATATAAATTTGACCTGTTTGGACAAATATTACAGAATATAGGGTATGACAGATAATATAGATATTATCTATACCACCAAAAACTAAAAAGAAAAAACTATTAGTAACATTTGCCTGAATCAGACTAACTGAGGAAAGATTACCTTGGGAGGGAAAAACTAGTGGTGGAGTCAATACCACCTTTTTTCAAAAACATACACGTCAAAATTCAAAATGACGTAGATAAGCATTCTAGGGTTAATAAAACCAGTAAAAAACAAGATAAACTTTGTTTCCATATAAATTGATTAAATATATATATATATATATATATATATATATATATATATATATATATATATATATATATATATATATATATATATATATATATATATATATACATATAGTATTATTCCCTATAGGATTCACCTTTCAATTCCCGTATATTTTGAATCTCATAAAATTCCTATGTTTCACTTGGGTGCCCCCTTTAATTTCCCTCATATTTCGACTCTTATAAAATTCTAATTTGGCCCATATATGATTATCCCTTAATTATCCGTATATTGCTTTCGTCATAAAATCCCAATATAGCCCATTTATGTTTATCCCATAATTATCCGTGTATTTCTTCCTTTATAATATCCCAATATGGCCTCTATATGTTTCTGCTGTAATTATCCGTATATTACTTCCCTCATATAACCCCAATATGGCCCATACGTGTTTTTCCTTAAATTACCCGTATATCTCTTCCTTTATAATATCCCTATATGGTCTATGTATGTTTCTCCGTTTATTAGCCATATATTTCTTCCCCCATAAAATTCCAATATGGTCCACATTCTTTATTGAAGACTCGCTAGATATCCGATAATTACAAAAGGCTCTCATCTGACCCTCATAAGAAAAAATCTTATATTTTGTATTCGTTTATTTTCCCGGTTGCCACTTATTTACCTCATATTAACCACATATTATGCTGTGCTATCTGGGAAGATTTAAAAAAAAAGAAACCTTAAAAAGAGGTTACACTATAAGAAAAGATAAATAAAACGCATTGACATCTAGCGGAATTTAATCGTACTAAGAAGCCTTTCTACAAAGATTGCAGCACTTATACGGAATATTTGATAACGACCACCAGTACAACAATAGTTTTTTTTATGTAATCAGGCAGCAAAATGGAATTTTACTGATGAGTGATTAGATTAGGCTCCGAGGCGAAGGCGATGACAGGCTATGATAATTAACTGCCGAGGCGAAGCCGAGGCAGGTAATTTACCTATTTGACTGTCGAGGCGAAGCCAAGGCAGGCAATGAATAAACGAGGCAGAAATGTTTTCTTTGCTGCCTTGTTGAATACAATATTTTATCTACGGGCGGCTGAAAAATGAAACTGCAAAGTGGCAAAGGCAATAAATAATTTCTCTGTCCGAAATTAGTTCAATAATGCCCCATTTTACTGCCGCAGGTAGATAAAGATTTTTTAAGTCCACGTAATGAAAAAATTGATCTTAGCTTTGTTTTTTAGGCTCTAAAGTTACTATTTCACAGCCTACCATGGAAAAATAAATAAAAGCAAGTAAAAATGGTTTAGTATAGTCATCTATATGTCAACAAATGAAACAATAAACACTTCTTTTTTACTTTCAGCGAGGTTTACTAAAATTTCCCCCATATGAATGGGTACTAATATTAATATTGATCGAAACTTTAGTAAATAAGGAAGTTTTTCCTGAAGTCCGAAAAGTTTAAGCTAAGTTCTTTAAGTTTAGCTAAGTTATGGAACCTCAAAAAAATTGATTTTTTTAAAAAATTTGTTTCTCAAAAATATAATTTGTATACATTTGCTCTCATATAATTTGATGGCATGAAAATTAAAATTACACTTTTCTTGCAGGAAATTTTGTCAGATTTACAACGATACTAAAACCTTTGTTCTAGCTTTTATACTTTTGGAGCAATTAGTGTTTTTATGAGCAAAAAAAAAACGGTTAAGATTTAACTCATGGTTTATATGGAGTTTTTTGTAGCCCTTGAGACATAGAACGACCTACTTTTTTTTCACATTTTATCACGTCCCAATGTATATTACATGGCCACCTTGTTGAATCGAAATAGCCAAATTAGAAAACTCTTTAAAACTTTGTTTGTTAAAAAATACAACTAAATTCTAAATTCCAATTTTCTAGGGAAATTAGTTCCGGTGATATTAAAATTTAAAATGTTTGAGTATAATTGTCTGCTGGATCGTGAATGGATTTCTTAGCGAGCATAGATTCCTTAAATATTCTTAGAGGCACATGCGATGATAACAACTGTATCAGGAACGGTATTTGCACATCTGTTGTAACGAGTCAGTCATTCTGGCAGTGGTATTTGGATGTCAGAAGTAAGTACAGATACAAAGATGCAGAAACATCTGTCATATTTACCTTATAATCTCTGAATGCCGGATTTTAATTTGTCTCAAACATCGCTCGCAACAATATTGGAAAACGCGATCTTTGTACAAGTCGAAGTATTCCTCGTCTGTTGCTGGGTGGGTCGAGACGATCGTACGTTCACCTGGCTGCAATTTGTACATGGCTAGTGCATCCTCGTGCAGCGAACGAATCGAATCTATCAGTGAATCATACTCATTTAATATTGAGTAGCATACTAGAAAAAATAACGGCACACAGGCAACGATGTACGAAGAGAAAAAATGAACTACGTATATTTCAAATACATACGCTGTTACAAATCCCAGTGGATTGTTCGTTTTAAAAGGGAACCACAGAGGAAAAGGTAAGCTGTAGGCTAAGCCGTTTGACAAGTAATCGAATACAGGTGTGAAAACCATGTAGCCAGCCCACATCGTCCATATTAGAGGCGCCCAGTATACACGAGTGAATCTAAATGAAAACGTATCATACAAGGATTGAACTTTCTGCCGTGGTTTCAACTCGACCCAATTAATAATTTGGTTTATGGCTCTCGTAGCTTGAAACCGATGGAGAAAAAATTCTACGTGATTGGCCAAAGCCATCAATGTACCAACACTAAAGTTAAGTAATATACTAAGCGTCGTGATTTCTAGTTCCTTGTAAATAAGGGTACAAATAAACAAGATGACGAACAAAACGGCCCCAAGATACAACGAAATATTATAGCACACGAGTTGAATCACATGTTCAGGGTTAATTTTGTAGAAGAGCCCCCCGATAGATATTATAAACAGTCCAATCATATTATCAAGGAAACCAAAGACACGTTCGTCGTATGCCGGGTCTAAATCTACTCTCAACCCCTCGCATAACTTATCTCTCAGCGCGATTTGAAACATTGTACAGAACGTCTCAATTAGACCTCGATAGACATTACCAAGGGAACCCTTTCAACACTCACTGCGTTTTACTTATGAAATATGTTTTTAATAACACAATAAAAAAGGTCAATTGATTTGACTTAATAATTAAAAAGTCGTTGGGAATTTATTATTTATTAAAATTATCTTTATTATTGTTGAAATAAGACTACCTTTCCATGTTGATTATAAACTGCTTCTTAATTAATAATAAACGAGGCTTTATATACAAGGGTCCCGGCCAATTATTCAAAAGTTTTTTCTTGAGAGAACTAATTAAACAAAACAAAACAAAACAAACAAAACTAACAGAAGTAGATAAATCAATAGTCTACGCAAATGATTCCAGTAGGTACAACTTAATATTTTACTCGGAATTAATAATTACTCCGATTAAATTAATCCTTAGCAAAATTGTAATCCTCTATCATTTGTTGAAGAACTTTGCATGGTACTCGTCTACTGGTAAACCTACTACGATACTATACAATGGGATTTGAAAACAAATACAATACATTTTACACAGTACCAGTGGCGCGGCGTAGCTAGAGCATTGCCCCTCCCCCCCCCCCCCCCCCCCCTGCAAGACCCCCCCCCCATGCAAGAATTTTTTGGGGACACCCCGCCAAAGACAATTGACGAGTAAAGAAAAAAAAGGAAGGTTTTGCGATCTGAACTAAAAAGTAATAAATGAGCCCCAGACAATATTCTAGATGAATGATATCAAGGTAGTTAGATTTTATTATCCTCTAAAAGGGCCTCCATCGACATTGGATTTGGGGCCCCCTCACTGGGAGCACGCTCTTACTGCGGGCCCATAGTTACGCCACTGCACTGCACAGTACTGTAATTAACATAAAATATCATTTATATAATGATAACGACGTTGATGACTCACTTTGAATGATTTGTTATTGCTAAGCGTACCTAGAGCATTGGCCTCCCCCCCCATTTATTTGACAAGTATCCTTGTCAAATAAAATTTGACAAGGATACTCTAGTGGCTTACACTGATGGCTCTAAGAACGTTAAAGGTATTTCAGGCGCGGGACTGTACCTAGAAAGGTCTGGCACCCAAGAGAGTTTCCCAATAGGAACACTCACCACAGTGTTTCCATGCCATTCTGTGGACCGGAAACCGCCATCAATTGGTCTAGAGTATAGAGGAGAGGCGAGGTCAGCCATCAAGGAATGGATCTGGGAAGAAGCATGGAAAGCATGAGCATGGATAGGAACGGAGGGATGCATGCAGTCAAAATTTCTGCTGCCTGACCTAGAGAAAAGGAAAACATGGCATATGGGACTGAGTAGATCCAACCTTAGTATTTCGGTTGGAGTCTTAACTGGACATTGTCAACTCAGAAGACATCTGACATTATTGAATATCGAGGACGACCATCTGGCCAATGTGCGGCGAAGAAGAGGCGACGGCTTACTACTTCATGGGAGTGTGCGAAGGATATGGCAGACAGCACTTTCATGTACTAGGTGCAGGGGATATCGGGAAAGAAGAGCTTGTAATACTAAATGCTAGTGGCAAGACATCCTCTACTTTGTGACCAAAACAAGGAGACTGAAGGGTTGGCAAAAAGGACCCGAATGCGGTCTAGTTGCCAGGCTTGGACTCCCCGCCACCTTACTACTACTACTACTACTACTGTTATAATTATAACTTACCTAAAGGATAATATCTGATTTTGATGTAACTGTGTGTTTTGTGTAACTAAACGACTTTTGCTTTGAGAGAACCTCGACACGTCCGGCGGCTGGATCAAAACATGGGTGGGTTGGTTGGTTGCCTACATCTGCCTGACGGGCTGGATTCTGGACACAAATGCCGGTGTAAACTAGCTGTAGCGCCGTTTTGTTTTCAGTTTTATTATCACTGTTCAAGTAATCATAACGTGAGGAAAAGGTAATAAAGTAAAACTCAGTGAATTACATCGGTACTATATTTTGTACTCTTACAGCTCGGCGAATCTCTAGTTCACCTCTATTCCGGTGACCTCGTTGATCCAGTCTAAGTACGCCACTGTTTGAGTGTACACCACCAAGCCTCCGTTTTCACAACCACCCCCTGTTCCGTAAGATACGAGTCCTATGACCTCGGGCTTTCCGTCTGTACCATTTAACACCAGAGGGCTGCCACTATCACCCTGATAAGAATAATTAGATTAGTTCACAGCAGTCGTTTAAGCTTCATATATAAATTATTTTCCGGGAATTATCAAGTTACTCACGCGACAATTGATTTACTTTAAATTTCGCATGATACCATTAATAAAATAACCTGGTCTGCAAAATTTTACGAACATCGGGCTCCAAGAAAATGTTATCTGCACTTTTTGTTTTTCAAGGTTGCTGAATCCGAATCTGAAGTCAAAATTTCTCCTATAAGTACAGTTTTCCCGGAAAATGCGCCTAAAGTTCGGAAAATTTGTAGTTTTGGGGGTTTTCGACCCAATTTATCGCCCAAAAAATTTTGTAAAAAAAAAAATTCATTGAGCGTTTGAATTTCTTCTAACCACGAAGAACATAAATCTAAAGTGAAAAAAAAATCTGCTGACCTTAATTACATTTTTAAGAAAATTTAAAAATAAAAAACAAAAAAAAATCGAAATTTTTTCCTTATTCTTGAGTCATTGTATTTATTTTGCTTTTTCAGTTATATAACAAATATGTTGTGACTATTTTCTGACATTATTCTAGAGAATTACAATATATGTGACCGAAGGGGGTACAAGCACATTAGGGGGGGGGGGGGGGAGGATTTAGAAAAAAATTGGCAAAATCACAACGTGTATGTACTTTTTTTTTAATTAAATGTGATATGCTAAAATACAATATCCCCCCCCCCCCCCTCCCGTCATTATTTTTTATTATTTATATATTTTTATTTTATTTTATTTATTGTTTTTTTTTGCGCCCTCCCACCGCGGTCACATACATTTTAATCTAGAATAATGTAGGAGCAAGGGGGCTACGAAATTATAACCCGATCTTTCTCCTACGGGGTAGATATAAAGGTGAAAATAAATAAAGGTTTAACTGGACTGTAAGGGTTAAAGACTATAAAAAAGAAGCAAAATAAAAGTAATCTGATTTAATTAATGAAGATAAAGTAAAATGTATAAAGATAGTTATTTGATATAAGTAATATAGATATGTATAAATACGGTGATAGAAGATAGATGTCTGGAAGTGATGATTAATGATGAGGGTGATGATATGGATGGTGATGGCTCTGGTGATTGGGCTCTGGGATTGTAGTGAAGATAAGAGAGGGAAAGATAATGACAGTTTAGATAAATAGATTAGGTATAGATATGCAGATAGATATAATAAAGATAGAAATGGACTTTGATACTTAAAACACTTATCTCCCAGACCTATAATTTATAAATAATAAAAACAGAAAACATCTCTAATAATAAATCAAATTAAAAAGATAAATAAACAAACCTAAGGGAAATTTGAAAGGAAGCCTTAACAAATAATATCAGTAAAAATCAGAAGATGTCATAAAACATTATAACTGATAAAGTAGGTAATGGAAATACAAAAACTCGATATGAGGAACAATCGATTTTTTTGTTTCTTATTTTTCAATTTTTTTAAAAAAGTAAGTTCAGCAGATTTTTTTTTTTACTTTAGATTCGTGTGCTTCTTGGATTGAAGATATTTAAACGCCCAAAAAATATTTTTTTATTACATAGAGTTTTGGGCGTAAAATTGGGACGAAAACCCCCAAAAAACCAAATTTTTTCGAACATCAAGCGCATTTTCCAGAAAAACTGTAAATCCAGGCAAACTGAGGAATTTTGACTTCAGATTCGGAATTAGCGCACAAAAATATTTCAGAAAAGTACATTATAAGTGTGAAGCTTCTTTTTGCAGAACAGTTTAACCAAAGTAAACTTTTAACGAAGGAAACCATACAAGTTTAAAATTTCATGCGTTTTTCTATAAAGGAAAAAATTGAAACTAGAATAAAACATATACAGGGTGGAGCGCGGCAGACGTATGAATTTGAAAATGTAATAAAACACAGAATTTTACAAAATATATTTTTTTTCCTGATTTTTAAACATGGGAAACTTAAATTTACCTAAATTCAAACAAAGTATTGGATAAGTGGTTCCCCTCACACATCAAACACTAATTTAGCCTTTTTTTCGAAGTTTTTGTGCACTCTTTCGAGCATTTCCACAGGAATTTTGGCAATTGTGGCTCGAATGTTGTTCTTGAGGGCTCAAGAACAACATTAGAGCCAAAAAAAAACCCTGAAAGCCCTTCCAGGGTTCTGGGACGATCGCTGTACACCAAGGATTTAAGGTATCCCCACAGAAAAAAATCACAAGGAGCCAAATCAGGCGATCTTGCTGGCCAGTTTAAATCGCCTCTTAAAGAGATGAGACGCCCGGGAAATATGTCTTGCAAAAAGTTTGAACGGACCACTCCATTATAGCGTTTGAACCCACGTGGAACATGAACTTCCCGTCCCCCTCTTTCAAACGACCCTACTCTCAAACGTCTAGGACCAATAAGGGGGGGAGCATCCCCCTCTTCAAATTCATACGTCTGCCGCGCTCCACCCTGTAATACACGTATTAGTAAAATAAGGATGGTTGTAGTTAATTGTCACGATATACTTACAGAACAAGGTCCACCTGTAGTTTTATCAGAGCAGATCATTTTCTCGTCGATTCCTCGAACCTTCCTCTTGCACTGGCGATATGGTACAACCGTGACGTCTTTGTACATCATGTACCGATTTGCACCGTGATGGTCTGTTGAAATAAGATTTAAAAAAGTTAAATACCTTTTAAATAATGTAATTTTATGAAAACAAATGTATTTCTTAACAAAAGGGATTCCGACTTGTTGATGTTATATTTTTGTAATCTACTCTCAATACCTTTCATTTAACACTTCACTAAATCTCTAACCACCTCTAACCACCTCTAACCACCGGTATGAAAAATGAACACTATCCACAAGTGTTATAGTGCATATTTTTGAAATCTACTCTTCCAATACCTTTTATTTGATACCCTACTCAACATTTTAAAAAACTATTATTTTTTGACATGAATTATCCGCCATTTTGGATTTAATCACCTGATCATTTTGAGATCGCTATATTTTTCCTTTGTGCGCGTCAAAATGATCTTTAATACTGGAATTTTTCAGTTTTTATCTCTTTTTATTCAAAAGTTATTGTAACCGTACAGAGTGACAGACAGACAGACACAGGATCGAACCTATAAGGGATTCTTTTTTTGTTTACTAACGAAATCCTAAATAAGAGTAAAATCTAGTCTGCTTGAACACCAATAATTTAGAACCTTGGTTCTAGAACAACCAATGTAAATTTTTTGTCAAATATGAGATAAATATATTATTGTGACATGAGATATATAAAATTCACAGCAAGAACAACCAATATTATCTATTACATTTCTAGTGGAAGATATAAACGTTTTCCAATTTATCAATGTCAGTGATGATGGAGCTATTTTAGTGGTAAGTAGTTATTTTTCTTTTAACTTGCTGCGATAACATTCAATGATAATTTCGAGGAATAACACAAACAGTCTCTCTATGTAAATTGGACAAATGTAATATTTCCAAAGCAGCTTTCAGCCTTCAAAAGGTAATGTTAACTTAGGTTAGGTAGAACTACAGTATAAATGGGCCCTTACTAGATATCACAAATCAGAACTATCGATTGTTATAATGAAACCATATTTCGATATATACAAATAATACGTGATTAGCGTAATTTTACAAGTTGTAATAAAAATGCGTTTGTTTTGTGTTTATATTACTCACTAGAGTGTAAAGTGAGAAAAACTGACTTTGGTTCTGTAAAGTACAGACAGCATTACAACAGGTTGTTTCATTCAGATGCTGTTGTTCGTTTATCAATGTTGTAAAGAAGTTGCTTTCTTTGTTTTTTTTATAGCATATCGTAACATTCATGTATTCACTACGATTTTAAATTTTATGAATGATGAACTTAATGGTTATAAACAACTAACAATTTCTAGAACTTGGCCTTTCATATATGGAAGCAGATTAAATGCATGCCTCTATAGAGAATTACCTTAGGGCTGCTGGGAAAACCTAATAACAGGCTATAAGGAACAAGCAGCCCATAAAAATATTGTTGAAATTAATCAGAGCAATTTTTATTCCATCAAGAAGTTTATTGGTAAGAATTACATTCTCAGAAAGGTCGACACAGAAAAAAAAATGTAATTTAGTGTGGCACATAGCTTCCTCGCATCCTATCACGTACTTCATTGATGTTTTGCTTTTACAATCCATTATTGTCTAATTTATTTAATTGTCTTCCCCATTTTAATATATCAAATTTTATTGATTTTTTACAACGAGTAAAGAGACTAAATAGAGGTGTCATGATATAGGCCAGAGGGAGTGGGGAGTGGCACCAGCTTCCCCCTCCCCTAGAATACAAACAAGCTATAAAATACAAGACTTTTCTCAGAGTAAAGGGGTAGTGATATGAAAGGAGATATGTTTAAAAAAGTGTTTTGTTGTGAATTTTATAAATCTTTATTTAGATTATACACGAAAGGCTTAACCTTCCCTGGTATTTCTCTATATCGATTAATCGATTCATTCGTTTCATTCTCTTATTGCTTCTCGTTTTAAAACTGTTACACGGTGCGTATTGCTTATAATATAATATATTTTTTTCAATATAAAATTAAATATTTTAAATATCAAAAGTGTTTTTTTTTTTTTTTTATCAAAAACCAACATGTTTGTATTATAATTTGAAAACTGACAATTTTGGCAACCGAAGATTGAACGAAGGTTTCAATCTTTGCATTCCAGAGGTGAGGAAATTGGTGTCATCTGCCTTCCCTCTTTAGATACTCTATTTAGTCTTTATGCTCGGTGATTTTTTACATGAATTAAAGTGTCAATTTATCAAAATTTAAAGAGGGTAGACGATTCAAATTAATCTGGTGCTATCTGCAGTCAACTTTCGACAAAATATCTAAATTTTATAAAAAGCAGATGAGTACTTTTGATTATATAAGTGTAAATTAATGTATATTTGTGCGCATGTTGAAGAGATAGAAATGGGCGCAGATGGTACAAACTTATATGGAACCAACAATGGGCTAATTATGACCTACCATACAAAATTCATACAAATTCATTAAAATCGGACCTTATGTTGGTTCGCAGAAATTGAGAGACAGACCGACAGACAGACATGGAACCAAAAATGTTCCCTAATGTCTGAAACGGATTGTCTTGGAATTTTTGAAATCGGAGACATAAAATATTTTCGTTCTTCAGAACGATCACATAGCTTTCGTCACCTTCGGTAAGCTTGGAAGCAAAAGTTCTAGGACTACACAAAGAAATAGTTGGAGTTTCGTAAAAACTACTCTAAACAAAAATATTTTACAAATTAATTTTGATAACAATCACACTTTTAATACCCTCGACAATAGGTCGGAAATAGTCAAAATCAGTTTGTGTCAAACCTTCGACTTATTGAACAACCTTTACCTTTGGCTGGAAAGGTTGTTGGTAAAGGTTGTTCATTAAATTAATGGTTTGGCAGACATAATGTTGCTGACCTATTAAGTTCATTAGCTTATCTACAACCATGACTTTTTAAAGAACCTGGAATCTCTTCATTCTTTTCAACATGTTAATTTCTTCTTGTATTATTACCAATGATAAACGTAAGGACTTACTATTCTTTGTTTTTCCCCAGCCGCTTGCAGTTGCTGTTTTTCCTGAATATGTGTCACGGCCTTCCTCAGACTTGGGTGGAAGATTTATTATGCTTACATATTCTACAACAGAAAAATCATATTTTATAAGCTTTTTTTTACTTACTTTACTTGTTTAAGCTGTACATATTTACTTACTTCATGGTGCTGCAGGCAGAGGAGAAGACTTGCGCAGTGACTAACATAATCTTATCTTAGTGACTCTTATCAGTATTCCTGACTTAAATAGTTTAAAGTTGGCAAAGTACGCTCTACTTCGTATCATGATTCTATTTTTAATCTTGTCATCAATGATGTTTTCTACAATTATGGCAGCACCAAGATTTACAAAAGATAGATATTATCAAAGTTAAGCTCTTCTAAGGTGATATTTTGATAAAATTGGTCCAAATTTGTTATTACATTTTAACCCACTTTCCGTCTACCTAAAGAATCCTGAAACTTGCACCGATAATGTATTCTCGATGACAATGCTGTTATTATTATTCTTACAAAGACAAGTTATTAGTCATTTCAAAGTGTGTTAATATTGATAGAATATAATATACTTCTAGATTATATGTTTGGATGTACTACGATAAATCACCAGTACCATTAAATCTAATCACGGTTTTATGAAGATATATTGTGTACACACGTCTATGGCATTGATAAATGATGTGAATGGATGGTGAACTTGAATGATGGTGAACTTTTCTTACTACCCATTTTTAGCAGCACGACATGTTGGCTTTGAAGTTTGAACCATTTTTTGAGTTTTTTTATGGGCAAAAATTATGATTATCTCCAGTAGGGAGAAAAAATTATGATTTTGGATTAGTTTATTTTGGATTAGAGACTATAGAAAGTATTTTCTTCCTTGAACTCAAAACGTAACGAGAAAAAGTAAAGTAGTGAAAAAAATAAGGATTGCCAACTTAATTATTTATAAATAATAGAGAATGAATGGCTAATGTTGTTGAAATCAAGTTGGCGAAACTGCTTTTGTGACCTTGTTAATCATTGATTTTAAACATACTCTTTATCAGTTCTCGATGTCTAGAAATTAAGGTGAACATTTTGGAAAATAAACGTTCAAAAACAGCATTTTAAGCAGTTTTAGACATAAACCCATGTACTAATTTTTATTTTATTTGTAATTTTATAGCCCCTTCAAATCTGACGGGGGGGGGGGGGGGGGGGGGGCTCAAGTCCGATAGCCCCTTCCGTTCCTACGCCACTGCAATGTACCTCAGTAAAGTGCTGTAATTTCCCTCGCGATAATTATCTCCCTCGGCTGCTAATTAGCGTTAAGGCGGAAATACACATGCTCGTTGCTCGCACAAAAACATACGATTAGCTCGCAGAGGAGTGCTGCTGGCATGGGTATACATCAAGTAACATGCGAGTAAATCACACGAGGTTTGATTTTTGTCTTGCCAGTGGCACAGGTCGAGGGGTGGGGGAACTGATAAGGTACGTGTAAACAGGCCTACAAGGTTGGTAGTAGCTTGCACGAGTCTCCCTCAGCCCTTCAGTCTTCAGTTGCGTTCCTTCCTTTTACGGGTATCAGACAACAACTCAGCAACTTTCTCCGGAAGCATTCGCAATTGATTCCTACAACCATTAACGTCCCCGAACTGCATTTCATTAAGTAAGCACTGACTCGCTCCATGTACCTAATTCCCTTTCTAGCTTTCCAATCTTTTACCCACATTCTTCGTGTCTTTTTATAATTTTCCAAATGTTTTAAAAAACAGTTCTTTGCAAGTAACTGAACAATCTGGTTAATTTCATTCCGCACCGTTAGATTCATAATGTACATTGAAACACAATTAATACAACTATCATAATTAATTAAATCAAATACAATTATTTTATAATTTATTCTGGCTAAGGGAAGACAAGAAACGATTGCCTGTTTCAAAACTAGAACTGTGACTGGAATGTGTATTGTCATGTGCTAGTAGCTCGCAAAAGACCTATCATCCGCATGATACTAGCATGCTGTTTCACTGGCAAATGTACACAGCGTCTGCAGCATGCCAGCTACTGACGTGCTAGTAACTCGCCACTGGCATGCTTTTTTACTAGCATGAGTATTTCCGCCTTTAGGCTTCGCCTCGGGATTTAGGGACCATGGTTCCTTCGGTTTCGTCTCAAGAACCAACTTATTTGCTCAGGGAATAATGGCTTACTTTATTCCCTAGGTGCATAAATAACTATTATATATCTTACAATTCCCTATTTGATGTTTCTTAACTCAGTAATTAATCATGATATAAGCATCTACCTGTCAGCAATATTTGAACTACCTACTTTTATATTCTCAGTCCTTCCTCAACCCCTTCTGAGATCTTTAAGTGTAATATAATAACAGTAACTACCTGAGGTAGTAACAGCAGAGGGAAGTTCGATCAAGCAGATGTCGTTGGTCTCTGGATGCTGCGTGTTGTTAGGATGAAGATGAATGTTATCTTTGGTAGAAGTAAAATTCTGTGCATCGGCCGTGTCTTCACGGTCAACAATACCAGCTGATATGATCGTGTAATTCACGCTGTAAACGAACAAATCATATCGCCAACAAAATTAAATCTTAATATAACTAGGCATCGCGTGGCTCTATCATTGAAGCGAGCGTATTGCAATGAAATACTGAATATTGAAATTTATTAATCATGATAAATGTCATAGTTGAAGATAAGTGGAAGAGGGTAGTGTGGGGAAGAGTGGGGGTACTCGGTACAAAGCTTTACTTCCTAAACAAGCCTATACTCTATACGACTATAACAATCTTCACCACCCGCGGTAGCTTTTAAACAATTATTATAAATGTATCTCGTCCGTCGCAAAGAATTTTGCTTGTATCAAGTTGAAATTTTGCAGACCTGTTTCAATTGTGCATTAGATGGTGTATATGAAGTTTTATTAAAATCGTTACGTTAGAACGTAAGATATCGGTAAAAAAGGTTGTTTTCTCTATTATAAACGTTTAGGTCCGCTTTAATAGTTTTAGCGATCTTTATTAAGTCATAGCGGTGTCGCTGTTGGTTTTAGTAAAAAATCTTATTTGTAAAAAAATGTTCGTCTCATCGAATAGATGATGATAGAATCTTTTCCCGTCCTGAAATTCCAATTTAATTTTTGTACCTCTCGTTTACGCGAGCGTTGCGCGCGAACTCTTGGACGGATCACGCTGTCCAACGAACTTTGCCTGAGTATTAGTAAGAGGAACATGTATACCAAATGTCAACTAAATCGGTCAACTTTTACTCAAGTTATCGTCACACGCGTGAACGTTACTGACAGACAGACAGACAGACAGATAGACACGGAGCATATTTCGTTGAATGTAGGAAGCTCGCTACGCTCGCTTCAATAATAATAATAATAACTAGGCATCGCGTGGCTCTATCATTGAAGCGAGCGTATTGCAATGAAATACTGAATATTGAAATTTATTAATCATGATGAATGTCATAGTTGAAGATAAGTGGAAGAGGGTAGTGTGGGGAAGAGTGGGGGTACTCGGTACAAAGCTTTACTTCCTAAACAAACCTATACACTATACGACTATAACAATCTTCACCACCCGCGGTAGCTTTTAAACAATTATTATAAATGTATCTCGTCACTACGCAAAGAATTTTGCTTGTATCAAGTTGAAATTTTGCATACCTGTTTCAATTGTGCATTAGATGGTGTATATGAAGTTTTATTAAAATCGTTACGTTAGAACGTAAGATATCAGTAAAAAGGTTGTTTTCTCTATTATAAACGTTTAGGTCCGCTTTAATAGTTTTAGCGATCGTTATTAAGTCATAGCGGTGTCGCTGTTGGTTTTAGTAAAAAATGTTATTTGAAAAAAATGTTCGTCTCATCGAATAGATGATGATAAAATCTTTTCCCGTCCTGAAATTCCAATTTAATTTTTGTACATCTCTTTTACGCGAGCGTTGCGCGCGAACTCTTGGACGGATCACGCTGTCCAACGAACTTAGCCTGAGTATTAGTAAGAGGAACATGTATACCAGATTTCAACTAAATCGGTCAACTTTTACTCAAGTTATTGTCACACGCGTGAACGTTACTGACAGACAGACAGACAGACAGACAGACAGACAGACAGACAGACAGACACGGAGCATATTTCGTTGAATGTTGGAAGCTCGCTACGCTCGCTTCAATAATAATAATAATAATAATAAATAGCATATTCATTTTATTTTAAAACCTGCAGTTTCATACAAAGGGCTGTCACAAATTGTGATATTCACATTTATAAAATTTATAGAAATATTACTCAACCGATAATAAGTGGCACATAGCATCATCGCGTTCTATTTTGTATACATACTTTAATGATTATATAATATTCTGATATTGTCAATTTTTTTAAAAATTTCCCCCGTTTTTTAAAACAGTCAAAATTAATTTGATTTTGATTCCGAGCTTGCCGAAGGTTACGGAAGCTATGTTATCATTCTGAAGAAAGAAAAAAATGTAGGTCTCCGATTTAAAAAAATCCAAGACAGAAATCCGTTTCAGACATCAGGGAACATTTTTGGTTCCGTGTCTGTCTGTCGTTCAATTTTTGCGAACCAACGTATTTCAAAAACTAAACGTCCAATTTTAATGAAATTTGGGTGGTAGGTCATGAGTAGCCTATTGTTGGTCCCATATAAGTTTCAACATGCTACGCTCATTTGTTTTTCTTCTACATGCCCACAAACATACATCAATTTACAGCTATAGCTTCAAAAGTATTTATCTGATTTGTATGAAACTTTTATAGTTTATCGAAAGTAACCCGTAGATGGCCCCAGATTACTTTGAACCGTCTGCGCTTAATTGATACTTTAATTCAAGTAAAAAATCAAAACAATTTTGACTGATAAAATAAACAGGGGAAACAATTAAACAATTAACAAATTAGACAATAATGGCATGTAAAAGCATAAAATCAACAAGTACGTGATAGCATGCGAAGAAGCTTTGTGCCACAGCAATTGGCAGTCTATTTAACATGTTTTAAAGTATCAATTTAGCAAAATTTAAAGAGCGCTGATGGTACATATTAATCTGGGGCAATCTGTGGGCTACTTTTGACAAACCATCCAAATTTCATAATAATCAGTTAAGTGCTTTTAATGATATAGGTGTAAATAAATGTATGCTTGTGTGCGTGGTGGAAAATAAACAAATAGCCGCAGAAGGTTGAAACTTATTCGGGACCAACAATGGGCTAATTTTAACCGACCATCCAAATTTTATAAAATTAGATTAGCAGTTTTTTTTGATATGTTGGTTTTCAAAAATTAAGTGACAGACAGACCGACAGACAGACACGAAACCAAAAATGTTCCCTGGTGTCTGAAACGGATTTCTGTCTTGAAATTATTGGAATCGGAGATCAAACAAATTTTTGTTCTTCAAAACAATCACATAGCTTCTTTTACCTTCAGCTACCTCGGAAGCAAAATTCCCTGATTTATTGATAGTTTTTATTGATTGACGAAAGCGGATTCCTTAATAATGTTTAACTTTCTAGTAGCAGATGTTTGGATATGCTCTAATCACCTATTAGCCTCTTCACCTGTGTTGTAATATCTCTTTCTTAGATTGACAGAGAAGCCCTTCCCAAAAACTTACTGAAACTAAATAAGTTTTGGCTGGGCTTAACTTCCATTCTACTATTTCTTCTTCGCTTATGAAACAAACAAGGAATGTTATTAACCCTAGAGAGGTACTGCTTCGTAATTTTTACGAAGGGTTGTCTATTTCTGTGAATTACAGAAGTCAAGAAATGTGGAGGGGGTTGAGACCTTATCTATGCCTTCACTGGAATGTTTTCAGTATATCGGTAGACCTTCACGTGTCAATGAATCATCGTTTGTCAGCTACATCTGTTTTTCCAAAAGTCACTTCGTCGGATTTACGTAGATGTACCGTTACACGTAAAATATTATTAGTAATTTTAACGTATCATTACTGGTGAATCCTTTATAGATATAATTAAGACTGTCGTTAATTTGTTTTTTAAGTTGTATTTTTATTTTCATTAACAAAATAAGTGACAAAAAGGTGAGTGATGTCGAAATAATGTTTAATATTATGAGGGAAATGTCTGACGTCGAATATAACGATGAAGATGAAGACCATTTAGATTTTTGTCGTGATAGGGATTCAGACTTACCTGATGATATTGTGTCTTCTGATAACGACATTGATGACCTTGATTTTGATCCATTTATAGAAATAGTTGCTGGAACGATGGTGCAAAACGCCATAGATGTTTCAGAGGCCCAATTAAACTTAATACTTTATACTTGATATATTTTATTAATATTTGACGAATGCTAGTAATCCTCTCTCTAGCAGTATTAAAATATTTGCATATATGCTCAAAATAGATGGCGATAAATATATAAAGGTAACGAACATCGAATTATTGTCAAGCGTATAGGCTAAGAGTGTTTTTTTTATTTACATATACTTAGGCACCAGCTATAAATTTGTTTGATATTGTGATTATAGTCGTATTAAAGGCCTTTATTTATATTTTAACACCAATGCTAAAAATTAATATATATTAACGAAATTATCAAAAGAAAATTGAGGTGAAGAATAACTTCGTAAAAATTACGAAGCAGTACCTACAACGTACTAATACGCGGCAGTACCACTCTAGGGTTAATAGTAAAGGTTATATTTGTACATACTTGCGACAGCAGTGTCCAGCTGTCATGACCCAGGTATCTGAGATAAGGGATCCTCCACAGAAGTACCCCCTCCCCATCATATTGTGTCCATGGATCAAAACTTCATAAGGGAACTGTCCCCTCACAGCAAAATCGCCATTATAGATTTCCTCAACGATACCTAACAATATCAACATAATATTATAATATATTTAAGTCATTATTAGTATGATGATATTATATGTATGTCATTATGTAGTTGAGATATTGGTGTACAAGCATCCCACCACATCTCAGGGCTTAGCCCTCTACTGGTGGGATGAATTTGTAAAACCATTATTGTATATTGTATTTGATGTGACTACCTTAATAAAATATTCTTAAAAAGAAAGGGGAAAAAATGACCCCCGGGATCTTCAACTGAACGGGGTGACAGTTCAGTTTTCTGTTTCCAAATTGGGTGTATTTAAACCCTTCTTTTTAGAACAAAATTACCCTGTTGTTTCGGTAAATTCAAAAAGATGTCAAACATTTTTCACAGCGACTTTCACTGAACTTCAGAGACGTCTCATTCGCCGGCGTTCCATATGGTTCTCACAAGGTTAGTTGAAGCCCATACGGAAGGGATATTCCTTGGCCACCACGCTTCTCTCACTTGTCAGAGTGTAATTATTTTTGTGAGGCCTGACTAAGGAGAATGAAAATAAGACCAGGAAGGGATATTCCTTTGCCTTCAGAGTAATGAAGGAAACCCCTGGGTCTTTTCTGTTATCCCCCCCCCCCTCCCCCACTCTTACTGGGCGCTTTTTCGCATATACACGGTTGCAACTTCAATTTTTATGGGCTATTCGTTTTATCCACAACTGTCTAGTGCACAAAAAGCTAAAAAACCTTGCCTTAGGTTGATCATCCCATTATTTTCATTATTTTTATTGATATATATATATATATATATATATATATATATATATATATATATATATATATATATATATATATATATATATATATATATATATATATATACACATTTAATTTATTGGATTATGGGATAAATATATAATATGGTTGTAATTTTGTAGTTACTCACTTGCAGCGGAACAGCTGTTATATACACCAACCAGGCATGCCTGCAAGTAAAACACAACAAAAATAACTAAATGAATGACCCCAAAATAATGTGGTCCAGCGCAATACAGTAACAAAACAAAATCAAAATATAAACTTTATTAAAGTAAAATTACAACTTACTAATGATAATAAAATTGATGACTTCATAATATGTAGTTGTCCTACAAAGCACTAAAAACGATAAAAAAAAAAAACAACCATAAATTATTATAAAGTGAATCTCCTATTGTTCAGGAAAAATCCTGTTATATGGAAAAATCACAATCTTGCTTTGAATAAGAACCTACCATAAATTCAAATTCTATAGCGTTTGGTAACAGTCTTACGCTATCGTTACAGTAGATGCATATTCGGACAAACATTGTTAGATTCGGTTTAGTCATCGGAACGTAGTGCCTACAGTTTGTGCTTATTCTGACTCCCAGCCAAGACAGATGCCATAGATTGGTAATGTCATGGTGAAAGCCCTTTTTTGTGACGTGTCAAGTGTCTAAACTCCACATGTAGTGAGTAAACATAGAACAAATTGATGTCTAATTTCTAGGTTCCAAAAAGTGTTTCATCCTCCCCTAACACTAACACCATCATAGTTTTAACCATCCGATGAGTTTAACTCATTTTATAACTCATGCAAATGATGAAATTAAATCAAATCAATTTATTTGAATATCATAGTGAACAAACAATTTGAGTGGAGATAACTATCAAATTATTTAAACAAATTAATCAAAGCGTACTTACCAACTCTAACCAGAATACTTATGATCTCCAATGAAGTGTTTTCAAATTTATATACAAATCTTATCTCTAAAATTAACAATCGTTTAATAATTAAAATAACCCCAACTCATTCGCCGGGTTATTACGGCTCTTATCAATTGCAGTTACAATTATAAGTAATTTTGTAGTAAAATGATTGAACAATTAAAAATAATATATAGTTGTGTATTGTTGAAGCAAGGTTACAGAATTGTTAAATGATAAATAATAAAACGCGCTATGATTATACACTGGACATCAAAGTATACCCATAACTTTCTCAAAGGGTAAAATTTTAATATTTTCAAATTTTTCCTGTATAGCTTTATTTCCCTAGACGCTCAAGCTATAGTCACCCAAGCACAGTCGAAGAGGGATCCTCATTTGAGTTTGTTGTTACCTTTTTCCTAGCTGAGCGACTCTTGACATTACTTTACTTTACTTTCGCTGGCTCTACAGTCCTGGGTGGACCCTGGCCTCTCGAACAATTTCCTGCCATCTGTCTCTTTCCTGAGCAGCAGTTCTCCAGTTCCTAACACCAAGAGTCTGCAGGTCCCTTTCAGTATCGTTTAACCACCTGCTTCTAGGTCTTCCTCTTCTTCTTGTGCCCTCTATCCTGGCATCCAGTATTTTTTTTAACACTCCTTGTGTTATCCGCTCGTGCTACGTGTCCTAGCCACCTCAGTCGCATGCCTTTAATAAATTTTACTATATCTTCTTGATTTAAAAATTCATCAATTTCTCGGTTAGAGCGAATTCTCCATCCCTGAATCTCTCTTATTGGACCTACAATTCTTCTCATAATTCCTCTCTCAAACACTCTTAGCTTTTTAACTTCATTGACCAGTAACACCCACGCTTCCGCTCCGTAACAAACTACTGGTCTGATGAGAGTTTTGTAAAGAAGAAGTTTTGATGTTAGTGAGAGATCACGGGATTTAAAAAGCTTTATGTTAGCATAGTATGTGCAACTTCCGGCCAATAGTCTTCTGACTCTTGACATGCAAACTCTTATAATTTTATACCAGTGACTAACGCTCAATGTCTATCACTGGAGTCGCTCCTATAGAAAAACGTACCTTGAATAAAAGTTTGTTTATAAAAGACTGGTGTATTTCTATTTCACTTTATATAACTTTTTCATACAAAAGAAAATTCCATTTTGAGATTTTCATGGATTTACACGTTGTTCAAAAACATGTCTGTCTATCGTAGGTACAGACGTGTGGAGCCTAAACTTCTTGACTTTGATGAAATTTGGCATACATGTACCTACAGAAAAAATCAAACCCCCGAGGTGAAATCGATAACTTAATTTTAGCTTCAAATTTTGGGGGCGCTATCCCCAAAAAACTTTGGGAAAAAAATGATTTTTCTGTGCTTATTATTAAAATCCAACAAACGTAGATAAAGTACGGTACGCAACTCGTGCGAAAAATGCATTTTGCTTTGCTCGTGTTTTACTACACTCGCATGCAAAATGCTACTTTCCATACTAGACACGTAATGTACTATTTATTTGGAATTTCGTCTGTGTATGTTTGTTACGCAGCCACAACCAAATGATCTGGGGAGTTGCCTATTCTAAAATGTAAAGTAGCTGCTTTGTTTCTAAGAAATAATTCAGGCGGACTTAATCTCCCTCTCTTTTACGCCCACCCCCCTTGGCTTATACCTCTTAAGGGTCAGATTTACCAAAAAACGTTTATTGATTTTTAATAAATTGATATAAAAATTTAATATAAAGTTTATTCTAAATGGTTCTGAAAATAGGGCTAACTGGAAAATATTTGTAATTGAGAATCAAAAAGCACTGGGTCTAAAATTCCTTGCATAGTGGACGTCTAAATTATCAAAGCCAACATGCTTTAACGTTTAGATGTTAAATTATAATACAATATGTTTTCGATATTCAAAAATATGATTAAGATGATTTACCTTTAAAATTATATAATAAATTTAATTTAATTTTTAATTATTCATTTAAAAGTTAAATTGTAAACTCTCTTTATAGAAAAAGTTTGTCTTAATATATGACTAATTTCCAAATTTCAAATTCTAAAGTTCTAAAGACGCACAGCAAAATTACATAAAATTATCGAACACAAATCACAAAAATCTTGAATTATAATAGCGGGGAAAAAAATTCCCTGGTTTTGGGACGTACTCGTATACCTATATAATCAATGAAAACTCATTTTCCCTCGTTTCAGTTTCCGAGATTTAGTAATGCATTGGTATACATATTATACATGGCCGCCGTCTTTAATTTAAACAGCAGAATTAAAAATCCCTTTACAGGAAATGTTTTCCATTTTTAAGTTTTTGGTAATTTTCATACTACGGAAAGTTTAAATTTTAATTTAAATCAAATTATAATTATTATTTACTACGGGAAACAGACAGTGAAAAATACACTCCCGCGCCGGGATTTGAACCCGGGTCTCCCGTATTTCCAGTACAGATGCTCTGGCCAACTAAGCTACGCAGGAGAATGATTTTTAACTGCCGTAATCGATAACTACTCCCGAATCCAAGCTTTCAATATTCATATACATTTAGACAGTCAATATTTATGACATTAGAACTACACCAAGAAGTAACGCTTATAATTATAAAGTACTCAATTAGTACCTGTACCTACCTTGTACAATCAGTTCGAAATTCAATTTTAAGTTTTTGGTAGTTTTCATACTACGGAAAGTTTAAATTTTAATTTAAATCAAATTAAAATTATTATTTACTACGGGAAACAGACAGTGAAAAATACACTCCAGCTCCGGAGGAAATGTTGTATGTGGAAATATGTACATAGGTAACAAAAATTACTTATGAAACACGCTCATTTTGAATTAAAATCACTTATCACAAGAAACCTTGCAGTGAACGTCTAAATCAATAAAGGAATATTTGTATAGTTTGGCTATTCTGGCGTTAAAAGATTTCCGAAATAATATTCTTGAATAGGTAAGTAAGATTAGCAACAAATTATTATATAAAGAAAGACCTTGGCGTTTAAACATGCCACCATTTTGAATTAAAAAGTCTAATTACAAAATGTATAGGACATGATAATGTCATAAGAAGTTACTTATTTACAAATTGTAAGGAACTCCCTCCATTAGCGACACTTCAAAAAATCACCGAACTCCACAAATATAGTGCAAACCATCATCCTAATTTTAAAACTGCCAATGCTTTCTTTATACAATCTAATAATTCATCGCAAGATGATGTGATCATGCCAAAACTATTAAAAAAATATACTTTCTCTGAGAGAGAGAGTAAAATTATTATTACTGATCAAAAGTCAATTACACCAGTTTTATTTCATTATTTTTAGGGTCCGTAGGCAAAACCAAGGACCCTTATAATATTTTCCTGCGTGTGTCTGTCCGTCCGTCTTCTCGCGTGCTCTCACGGCTACACCTTTCGTCCGATCACTTTGAAATTTGGCATGTATGTGTCTTGTACCTGCCCACATATTTTAAAAATATAGCGACTTCAAAAAAATATTTTTCAAAAAAATTATGGTAAAAAATCTTATGGGTTAAAATTTGTTTATTATTTTTCGACACCGTGAGGGGTATCATATGAAAAGGTACGTCGAGCTGATTACAAAAATATATAATTCTTTGATTATAACTTTGATATGGCGAGCGTAGGCGAGTTTGAAGCGGGTTTGAAACGTGTCCCCCCCGTCTATCTCGCTTATGTGCAGTGCAAAAAATCTGAAAAATTTCCTGAACATTCTTCGACCAAAAGTAAAGATACCACTTTTTGGAAATTTCGAAGAAAATATTATTTTATTTTTTATTGACAAAATACGTTTTTTTTTCTAATTATGGTCTTTTCGATGTATTTATATGGTTGTAGTCCGGTTCAGTGGCAAAAAAATACTTTATCAGAGTGTGTTTTGAGAATATTAGACCCTTAGAATGGTTCAAAGTAGGCTTTTTAGCATTTTAAAAAACACTGTTTATACACTTTACAGTTAAACACTATATAGTGTGGCCTACGGACCCTCGCTGTGTGCTGACTAGCACACACTTGTTTTCAAATGCCTATTGCCAAGCTATGTCCCGCAACCGAACTTAACCGTCCACATATTCTTAAAAGGCACAAAATGATAAACTTGTACACGTAATCTAGAGTTATATTAGTCTGACATGTCTTTGCACGCTATCTCCTGGACAATTAATATCTAATAGATATGAAAATATTTGATTATAATTTTTTTTACTATTAATAAGCAGTAGAAAATTGGTTAAAATTAAAAAATAATTATTCGTTATTATTATTAAAAAAAAAAAAAAAAAAACACCTATTACACATTATCAAACAAATAATTTTAAATACTTAGTAGTTTAATAACGTGTTATCTAAATAAGCAAAATAATGCTTTACATTGTATATATGACTATATTATAGAGTATAATTGTTGTCTTTTACTTTCAATTCAATGTAGATTAGATGTTAATTTCGGATATAAGGTAATATTAAAGGTCAATCTAGTTCAGTTAATAGATAAGCTATTAATATAAAACAATAAGGTGCCGCATCCAAGTATCTAAGGAAGTTTTGGTGAGTGTTATTATTTTACATGATATATTGCTGTATATTATTATTTAGTGTGTCCGAAAATACAGCCACCTCAATCTACACAGCAAGTTTAGAATCAAAACAATTTTTAGCATTGGTTACCTGTCACCATACAGCCGTAATTTCATTATAATATACATCCATAGTGTCATTATAATATACAGCCATAGTGTCATTATACAGCCATAGTGTCCTTATAATATACAGCCATAGTTTCATTATATTATACAGCCATAGTGTCATTATAATATACAGCCATAGTGTCATTATAATATACAGCCATAGTGTCATTATAATATACAGCCATAGTGTCATTATAATATACAGCCATAGTGTCATTATAATATACAGCCATAGTGTCATTATAATATACAGCTATAGTGTCATTATAATATACAGCCATAGTGTCATTATAATATACAGCCATAGTGTCATTATAATATACAGCCATAGTGTCATTATAATATACAGCCATAGTGTCATTATAATATACAGCCATAGTGTCATTAAAATATACAGCCATAGTGTCATAATATACAGCCATAGTGTCATTATAATATACAGCCATAGTGTCATTATAATATACAGCCATAGTGTCATTATAATATACAGCCATAGTGTCATTATAATATACAGCCATAGTGTCATTATAATATACAGCCATAGTGTCATTATAATATACAGCCATAGTGTCATTATAATATACAGCCATAGTGTCATTATAATATACAGCCATAGTGTCATTATAATATACAGCCATAGTGTCATTATAATATACAGCCATAGTGTCATTATAATATACAGCTATAGTGTCATTATAATATACAGCCATAGTGTCATTATAATATACAGCCATAGTGTCATTATAATATACAGCCATAGTGTCTATAATATACAGCCATAGTGTCATTATAATATACAGCCATAGTGTCATTAAAATATACAGCCATAGTGTCATTATAATATACAGCCATAGTGTCATTATAATATACAGCCATAGTGTCATTATAATATACAGCCATAGTGTCATTATAATATACAGCCATAGTGTCATTATAATATACAGCCATAGTGTCATTATAATATACAGCTATAGTGTCATTATAATATACAGCCATAGTGTCATTATAATATACAGCCATAGTGTCATTATAATATACAGCCATAGTGTCATTATAATATACAGCCATAGTGTCATTATAATATACAGCCATAGTGTCATTATAATATACAGCCATAGTGTCATTATAATATACAGCCATAGTGTCATTATAATATACAGCCATAGTGTCATTATAATATACAGCCATAGTGTCATTATAATATACAGCCATAGTGTCATTATAATATACAGCCATAGTGTCATTATAATATACAGCCATAGTGTCATTATAATATACAGCCATAGTGTCATTATAATATACAGCCATAGTGTCATTATAATATACAGCCATAGTGTCATTATAATATACAGCCATAGTGTCATTATAATATACAGCTATAGTGTCATTATAATATACAGCCATAGTGTCATTATAATATACAGCCATAGTGTCATTATAATATACAGCCATAGTGTCTATAATATACAGCCATAGTGTCATTATAATATACAGCCATAGTGTCATTAAAATATACAGCCATAGTGTCATTATAATATACAGCCATAGTGTCATTATAATATACAGCCATAGTGTCATTATAATATACAGCCATAGTGTCATTATAATATACAGCCATAGTGTCATTATAATATACAGCCATAGTGTCATTATAATATACAGCCATAGTGTCATTATAATATACAGCCATAGTGTCATTATAATATACAGCTATAGTGTCATTATAATATACAGCCATAGTGTCATTATAATATACAGCCATAGTGTCATTATAATATACAGCCATAGTGTCATTATAATATACAGCCATAGTGTCATTATAATATACAGCCATAGTGTCATTATAATATACAGCCATAGTGTCATTATAATATACAGCCATAGTGTCATTATAATATACAGCCATAGTGTCATTATAATATACAGCCATAGTGTCATTATAATATACAGCCATAGTGTCATTATAATATACAGCCATAGTGTCATTATAATATACAGCCATAGTGTCATTATAATATACAGCTATAGTGTCATTATAATATACAGCCATAGTGTCATTATAATATACAGCCATAGTGTCATTATAATATACAGCCATAGTGTCATTATAATATACAGCCATAGTGTCATTATAATATACAGCCATAGTGTCATTATAATATACAGCCATAGTGTCATTATAATATACAGCCATAGTGTCATTATAATATACAGCCATAGTGTCATTATAATATACAGCCATAGTGTCATTATAATATACAGCCATAGTGTCATTATAATATACAGCCATAGTGTCATTATAATATACAGCCATAGTGTCATTATAATATACAGCCATAGTGTCATTATAATATACAGCCATAGTGTCATTATAATATACAGCCATAGTGTCATTATAATATACAGCCATAGTGTCATTATAATATACAGCCATAGTGTCATTATAATATACAGCCATAGTGTCATTATAATATACAGCCATAGTGTCATTATAATATACAGCCATAGTGTCATTATAATATACAGCCATAGTGTCATTATAATATACAGCCATAGTGTCATTATAATATACAGCCATAGTGTCATTATAATATACAGCCATAGTGTCATTATAATATACAGCCATAGTGTCATTATAATATACAGCCATAGTGTCATTATAATATACAGCCATAGTGTCATTATAATATACAGCCATAGTGTCATTATAATATACAGCCATAGTGTCATTATATATAATATACAGCCATAGTGTCATTATAATATACAGCCATAGTGTCATTATAATATACAGCCATAGTGTCATTATAATATACAGCCATAGTGTCATTATAATATACAGCCATAGTGTCATTATAATATACAGCCATAGTGTCATTATAATATACAGCCATAGTGTCATTATAATATACAGCCATAGTGTCATTATAATATACAGCCATAGTGTCATTATAATATACAGCCATAGTGTCATTATAATATACAGCCATAGTGTCATTATAATATACAGCCATAGTGTCATTATAATATACAGCCATAGTGTCATTATAATATACAGCCATAGTGTCATTATAATATACAGCCATAGTGTCATTATAATATACAGCCATAGTGTCATTATAATATACAGCCATAGTGTCATTATAATATACAGCCATAGTGTCATTATAATATACAGCCATAGTGTCATTATAATATACAGCCATAGTGTCATTATAATATACAGCCATAGTGTCATTATAATATACAGCCATAGTGTCATTATAATATACAGCCATAGTGTCATTATAATATACAGCCATAGTGTCATTATAATATACAGCCATAGTGTCATTATAATATACAGCCATAGTGTCATTATAATATACAGCCATAGTGTCATTATAATATACAGCCATAGTGTCATTATAATATACAGCCATAGTGTCATTATAATATACAGCCATACAGTCATTATAATATACAGCCATAGTGTCATTATAATATACAGCCATAGTGTCATTATAATATACAGCCATAGTGTCATTATAATATACAGCCATAGTGTCATTATAATATACAGCCATAGTGTCATTATAATATACAGCCATAGTGTCATTATAATATACAGCCATAGTGTCATTATAATATACAGCCATAGTGTCATTATAATATACAGCCATAGTGTCATTATATATAATATACAGCCATTGTGTAAGTATGCATCTCGTAAATCAATTGTGCTTAACTCTCTTCCATTTGTCAATTTTTTCTTGATTTCTTCAAACCGTGGCAGAGGATGTCTATCAACTATAATATGTTTGTTAATTGTCACTTTAAAATCTGCACATAATCTAATTTTATTATTTGGTTTCGGCGCTACCACTATAGGAGATGCCCATTCAATTGGTGTCGCAGCATCAACTGGTTCTATCACCCCTATGTCAACAAGCCTTTTTAACTCCTCTTCGACCTTCTTTTTTAGAGAAAATGGGACTGGACGTGGTTTAAACACTTTCGGAGTGGCCTCTTCTTTCATGTGAATTTTAGCTTTATATCCTTGCACCCTTCCCAACTCATTTTTAAATAATTCCCCAAAATCTTCTTTTATTTTGCTTATTTCTTCGTTTTTGTCTAACTCTTTGGTTTTTACCGAGCATATTCTCAAACCAGGAGGTAGAGGCAGATTGAATTCAAAGGTTCAGGAAAATCCAAACAATGGTACTTCGTACGCTTTTACTACGTACAATGATAGAACTTTTTTCCTCCCAAATGCTGACACTGTTACTGTGGCTTTCCCCAATGTTTCAATTTCAACATCTGTATATGCCTTCAGACTATTAGTAGGTGTGATGAATGGTGAACCAATCCTTTTCCATAATGCTGTACTGATAACCGTTTCACAAGCTCCCGGATCATAGAGCATTTCTACTTTCTTGCCATTTATTATGACATCCAAAAATCCCTTTGAACCTTTCGCTACAGCATTTATTTCATAAAGAGTATCCGAATGCAAACTGTCTTCCTCATCAGCACATTCTATTTTCCTTGCAGCTCTTCTATCTTTAATGCCTCCCCCTTGAACTACTGCTCTGCCTGTTTTAAGACATGCCCGTGCAAAATTATCTTTGCCCTTGCACGCTGAACAGACTTGTCCTAAAGCTGGACATTTCTCCCCTTTACGGTGCATTCGTCAACGGCACCCAAAACAGTCTACGCCCCGCTCTAATTTTGTAGGACAAGGTTGCCTCTTATCTCGGATAACTGGCTGATCAGTTACTTTGTTTGTGCTCATTTCATAGTTAGAAGTACCATACCCTAATTCCTTTATTCTTTTTTGCTGGGTGAGTGCTTTTTCTAGGCATATTAGCGTCTGTTCCACTTGCTCCAATGATGCTTCATTCGACGGGTGTGATTTTAATACCTCCTGCTGCCAGTCGGTGTTATTAATCCCGATAACCAGTTGGTACCTCAGTTGTTCATCCAATGAAGCACCAAATTCACATTTACCTGCCTGTGCCCTTAGTCCTGCCAGGATCTGTGTGACAGACTCGTCTTCTCTGCGTTTACTTGCTGTAAATGTCATTCTTTCAGCTAACACATGAGCTCTTTGTATAATACTTGTATAGCACCTTTTTAAGATCACTATAAAGAATCTCATTTACAGTTATAGGGCGGAAATGGTCCACAACGATTTTGAATCCTCTAGGACCTATTCTGGCTAAAAATAGTTGTCTTCTCACTACCTCAGGGATTATTATATCAGATAAAAATCCATAAATCGCTAATTCATTTTTAAATCTTAACATATAATATTCCCATTCTTCCTTACTGGGGTCAAAACTGGGAAAACGAAATCGGCTCATACGTTCCTCCAAAGATGCTTTAGTTGATGGCTGAACGATTTTTTTGTTGGTAGTCTCTGACCTATCAGACTCTCTATCAAAACTATCCCCTCTTGTCTTTCAATTTTTCTTTGGGCCCATTTTCTTTTATTAATTTGTTTTATGGTTTCGACAGATAATTATGTAACTTCTTAATAACACCACATAAATGCATTATTCATCTTTCTCCGATCCAATTTTCTGACTGCGCCAGATGTAATAAGAGCACCCGAGTGAACAATAAGTAAAAGTTATATTATAGAATTGAACATATAAACGAATACTGTAAAAACCTAATGTCAGTATGTTTTGACATGATTGTCAAATATACTACACTATGTTAAACCAGTAAACCATTAGTGCATTGCAGGTTTTTCTTTATTTGCCAAAAACCCCTGTTATGTATTGAGGGTTCAATTTAAACTTCCCGCCACCTCCCTGTTCCTTTCCCTCAAATTTCCTCTATCTGGATCGTTTTCCCACGTTTTTGGGTGTCATATCCCCTCCTCCGTCCTTCTTCGCCACTGCCTCCTATCTATCTACCTTTTCCTCTCCTTCCTCTCATGTGAGCGTCGGACCGGCGTAGTTCTTTTCTTCTCACTAAGTTATCTAAATACACTCTTCCTTTCCGTGGTTGTTATTATGAATTAGTTCTCTGCCTCTGTCAGACAAGTGTTTAAATATATTATATATCCGATATCCATCGTTCTCCTAGTGCACCGTGACGGTTCATTCCCATTCGGGTAAAAACCCCGTTAACCGGGCTTCGAGACAACCTCGACGAAGACCTCGCCGTCGGCAAAAGCGTCAGGTAACTTTCCCACTTCCTCTTCCTCCTCTTCTCACTCTCCCCTTTGGGAAAATTTGTAAATTATGAATTAGTAAACATTCATTTAATTGTATGCTTTTATTTACGAACAACTGTTTCACGTTAATGTTGTTAGACATCGTAGAGAAAATTTAAAATGGGAAGCCTGCTGTGAAGGGGCAGTTCCCTTTCGACGTTTTTCTCGAGGGATACAATATGAAGGGAGAGATGTTCTACTGTGGAGGAGCTCTTATCTCAGATATTTGGGTTATGAGTGCTGGACACTGTGCTGATAAGTATTTACAAATTAACTGTTTATTATTATGGTTCAACAAAGAGTTTAGAACGGGTAGAGCCAATATAGTCCGAAAATCTCGCTTCACCATGTTGCTTAAACATTGAAGACCACACAGGTGCTGCTTCCAAGTGGCACAATACTAAAGATATTGAACTATTGAGTTGTTAAATTTGTACAAAGTTTTATGTTTCACTACACTACTGGAAACATCTTTAGGAGTGTGGTGTAAGATAATAGTGCCCCTCTAAAACCGGTAGAATTTGCCATGTGTCTGCCTGGTACTTATAGGCTCCCATTGAACGTATTTTTTCAATGACGGGGTCTATTTGGACGCCTGAAAGTGAAAGATTATCTCTGTCAGTTGTAAAAGAGCTTCTTAATATTAATCAAATTCTATTATCAAATGCTCAGAACTCCACACCAAAAAAAAAAAAAAAGAAAATGACAAGCCTTTTCTAAGGGAAAACAGTTCATCTGAAAATTATGATGGACCCAGCAGATACTAGCTAAAGTTGAATATGATATAATACATAAGTATTATTAAGTAAATATAATTAAATAAATATTATCAAATATTATATTATTAAATTTATATATAACGTAATTATATATTTGTTACTTATTTATTTTCCCAATTTCACAACAAAAAAAATATATATATACACATATATAATATATATTATTATATTATATTATATTATATATAGGTATATATAATTTTTCCTCTGACCCCCCCCCCCCCTCCGAGTTCCCTTTGTCTGAATCTGGCCTTCATAAATTAAGTAACCTTATCTTTAGGTCTCTCTGGGGTGGCATCCTTACATAATAATGCAGTGAACAATTATTCTGTCAGTTGGTGTTGCACATAACTTCCTTACGTTTGAAAGTGTGGTTGTTTACACCATGTATGTGTCTTGTACCTACCCACATATTTTAAAAATATAGCGACTTGAAATTTTTTTAGGGTTACAATTTGTTTATTTTTTTTTGACACCGTGAGGGGTATCATTGAAAGGGTACGTCGAGCTGATTACTAAAATATATAATTTTTTGGATATAACTTTGATAGGGCGAGCGTAGGCAAGTTTGAAGTGGGTGTGAAACGTGTCCCCCCCCCCCCCTCTATCTCACTTATGTGAAGTGCAAATAATCTGAAAAAAATTCCTGAACATTCTTCGACCGAAAGTAAAGATAACACTTTTTGGAAATTTCGAAAAAAATATTATTTTATCTTTTATTGACAAAATACGTTTTTTTTATAATTATGATCTTTTCGATGTATTTATATGGTTGAAGTCCGGTTCAGTGGCAAAAAAAATACTTTATCAGAGTGTGTTTTGAGAATATCAGACCCTTAGAATGGTTCAAAGTAAGCTTTTTAGAATTTTTAAAAAACATTGTTTATACACTTTACAGTTAAACACTATATAGTGTGGCCTACGGACCCTACCACACACAAGTATTTTATGCATTTAAAAACTCTCTCCAATATATTACATTTTCAAGAGTCTCAGAAAAAATGAAATCATCTATATTTACCAGAATTATAATTAAGGCATAAAATCATATTATTATATATTTCGTAACGATGTTTCTATTCCATCGTTTTCAATATATTGTTCGGATATCTTAAATTATTATATTAATGACAGATAATTACTAAGTATAAATGTTTATTTATCGTTATAGTCTAATAATTGTAACAATGACCTCGATTTTATTGTATTCTCCCAAATTATCCGACTCATATTTTGTATAATTATATCTTACAACAAATTATAATTGTATATAAGACTAGATAAACTTTGTAAATACTAGGTTATAAGTAAATATGATTTATTTACGTAAATTATACAGGGTGGAGCGCGGCAGACGTATGAATTTGAAGAGGGGATTGCTCCCTTCCTATTGGTCCTAGACGGTTGAGAGTAGAATCGTTTGAAAGAGGCGAACGGGAAGTTTATGTTCCACGTTTTAGCAGGACGGGGCCACAGCCCACACAGCAAGGGTTTGCGTAAACTTATTGCGAGACAGATTTCCCAGGCGTCTCATCTCTTTAAGAGGCGATTTAAACTGGCCAGCAAGATCGCCTGATTTGGCTCCTTGTGATTTTTTTTCTGTGGGGATACCTTAAATCCTTGGTGTACAGCGATCGTCCCAGAACCCTGGAAGCCCTCAAGAACAACATTTGAGCCAAAATTGCCGAAATTCCTGTGGAAATGCTCGAAAGAGTGCACAAAAACTTCGATAAAAGGCTTAATCAGTGTTTGAAGTGTGAGGGGAACCACTTATCCGATACTTTGTTTAAATCTAGGTCAATTTAAATTTCCCATGTTATTAAATCAGGAAAAAAAATTTTAAAAAAATTATTTTGTAACATTCTGTGTTTTATTACATTTTCAAATTCATACGTCTGCCGCGCTCCACCCTGTACTTTCTTCATTTTATAACACTATTGAAGTTAATGGATATTTTGATGCAGGTCATCCATCCTCCAACTGTGACGCTTGAGGCGGACTAAAAACATATTTTCGGAGATCAAGGAACGGAATCACAAGCACCGGAAAATATAAGGGCCCCTAATGACCCTAAAAAATGCGCCCAGACGGTGTGGAATCAATTACTAAGGCCGCGGTTACATTGCATCCGAATTTTGGTCGTACGAATAGAGTGGAAACCGAGTTCATGCGAATTCGTGCGGGGATTCAGTTTTGTGGAACAGAAAGGAAGATGGATCTCATTGAATTAGATTATTTTTTGGACTCTTCTGCCAAAAGTTTTTTTGTGGTTGAAAGGTTGAAAAGACGTGAGTGGGTTCAGAAATACTTTAAATCAAGATGTGAAAATTGGGAATTTGCTAGATCTTACTACGAACGTCTCGTTGAATGTGGTTTTGGTATAATAACAATGAAATGGCGAGTTTTGAAAACGGAAATGGAAATTTATCCTGATAAAGCAGATGAATAGTTTTGAAGTGCATTTGCTTGCTTCACAATATAATTATTAATTTGGAAGCTATTCCAGATACTTTTGAAGCATCCCAAAATCACAAACCATCTCTAAACATTCCTAGACGATGTTTCAATAGAAGTACGAATGAAGCTTATGAAATCCCAAATAAGTTTATGAATGATTTGAACCGGGTTCACAATAATGTTTAAACTATTGAAAAATGTACTAATAAGCTATTTTAAATACAAAATTATGAAAGACGAATGATTTTATATTAAATAGATGTAATTGCAATAAATAATTATACAAATAAATACGATTTGCCTGATGAGTTCATTCTTTCCGCTAACTTCCTTCCACAGCTTTTTATTCATTTCTCCATTGTGATATTGTTTACATTTTTGATCCCTCAATGATCTTCTTTCCTCCACTTGGGTAATAAGATTGTCACTATCCATAGTTCAAAATCACTTTACACTTTACTAAAAACAATTGATTAAAATCAATTGTTATTAATTGTAATTATTAATTAATTTAAATATAATTGTTATAATTAATAATTAATTATAACAATTATATTTCATTAACGCATAAAATAATTTTTAGACAAACGCTTGTCTACCACTACATGTACAAAAAAAAAAAAAAATAAATAATAATCAAAAGGTTGAAAGGGATTCGAAGGGACGGAGGTAGAGTAGAGTTCGTACGACTTCTGATGAAAAAACAAATATTTTGAACGCATGTGACTTGTTCGTACGAGTTCGTACGAATTTGTAAGAACTCGTACGAAGAGGGCGGGAGCAAACTAACCAGACTCATACCCCACCATGCGTTTGATTACTTCTGACGCATTCGTACGAACTCGTACGAATTCGTAGGACCAAAATTGCGTACGAATTCGGATCCAATGTAACCTCGGCCTAATTAAGGAGCTTATCTGATAATTGTATTTGATTCACGAGGGGTATCTCTTATATGCTCGCCTAAATATAAATAGTCCGCCAATTAGTGTGGCACATGGCTTCCTCTCATTCTATTACGAATTTTATTGATTGTATGCTTTTACAACCAAATAATGTTTAATTTATTGAACTTAACTCCGTTTTTAGGGTTTCGAGGTCGTCCTAGAAACCCTTAATGGTTTTGGTAGTTCGTCCGTCCGTCGCATCTTGGAGTATATCTCCTGACCTATCTGCGATCTGCGATCAATTGCGAATAGATCGCAATATTTTATATTTATTGTAATTTTAAATTTATAGACTTTGAAAAAGCATTTGACAGTATCAAACATAATGTTATAAGAGAAGCACTAAAAGCTAACGGAGTAGAAAATACATACTTAAAGATGTTCGAGTATATTTATAGCAATAGTGAAATTAAAATAACTTTGGGCGATCTGTCAAAGTCAATAGACGTTGAAAGAGGAGTAAGACAGGGTGACATCCCGTCGGCAAAAATATTCACTGCGGTCCTAGAAGAAGCTTTTAAACAACTTAATTGGAATGATATGGGAATAAACATTAACGGGCAAAAACTAAATACGATGAAATTTGCTGACGATATAGTGCTGATTGGTGCGTCTGAAAAAGAAGTTCTGTCCATGTTAAAAGATTTAATTAGAGAAACTGGTAAAATAGGCTTAAAAATAAATAAAAACAAAACAAGAACATTAATAATAAATAAAACAGATGAAGATTTGGGGATAGTAATAGAAAATGATAAGTTATTGGAAATAGATGAATGTATATATCTTGGCCAAACTATATCTAAAGAGAATAGCACCAAAAAATAAATTAAAAGGAGGATAGGCCTGGCGTGGAGTGCATTTTATAGATTCAGACAGCTTTTCAAATCTGAGGTAGAAATCGTGGAGAAAAAGAAGTTGTGGAATTCAGTCGTAAAACCGGTACTGATTTACGGTTGCGGAACATGGAGCCCAACTAAAAAAGATATAGACAAGCTTAGAGTTGCAGTAAGGAGGATGGAAAGGTCCATGCTAAAAATATCCATTAAAGATAAGATACCGAGCGAAACGATAAGGAAGAAAACTGGATTAGAAGTAATTGGGAAGGTGATAAGCGATAAAAAGTGGAAATGGGCAGGCCATATCATTCGGACAGAAGACGGAAGATGGACAAAGGAAATATTGGACTGGACACCTTGGGACAACAAGAGGAGCAGAGGAAGACCGAAGATGAGATGGGATGATAATATGAGGATCTGTTGTGGCGGAGTAACATGGAAAAGAGTAGCTCTACAAAGAGAAGAATGGAAACGGATGGGAACGGTTTTTAGCGAGGTTTGGCTCCATAGATAGATAAAGAATAATAAGACAAAAAGTTTTAAAAAGTTAGATATGCGGTGTGAATACTCTGGTCATCGATATGTTGACTAGACTGTTCATAATATTTATTGCATTTTTGTAAAAATAAATAAAACTACTATACTAACTACTTTATATTACTACTACTATTTATTTAATTTTTGTTACTATTTATTTAAGTTATTAGCTTTTTAGTTACTATTTATTTAATTTATTCATCTTTAGATTATTTAAAGAGTACTTTTTACTACTTGGTAATGTTGTTATTGTTGGTTGTTTATTATTAATCCATGTATTAAAGTCTGTTATTAGTTAATCTTTTATTAATGATTGTTTATAGTTAGTATGTTATTATTGTTATCTAAATTAGTTTTATCTTTTCTATCACTCTAATCTATTATGGAAACTGTATTGTAATTATTAAAAGAAATGTATGAAATTAAAAGTATATTAAAAAGTATGTACTAAAAATAGTATATATTTATAGGAGAGTATGCGTGAGTGTGAATATGTATATGTGTGTGAATTTATGTAATTTTTCAGATATATGTATAATAAATAATATGTAACCTAAGAAACCCATAATGGGTACCACAGCTACGTTCCGATTTGATGTATAATCAATAAATAGTATTATTATTACTATTATTATCATTTCAAAGGTATTGAAATGTAGATTTCAAATATATATCGCGATTCCAAAATGGTGGCAATTTTACCCCCCAAAAGAACCAAATAAATGCATACCTAAGATGCTAAAGGATAATATGAACACGTGTTCCTCATAAGTGCAACTTTTTATACATATTTGAGTAAAAATATAAAAATAAAATGTAGGAAATTTGATTTTTTACGACCGAATAAACCCTTTTAAGTAGCTTGCTGGCAAATACTTAACGGACATGATGATAATTAACTCTTGAATAAATTACACGTTGTTCAAGTTAAAATATGTATATTTTAATCTGACCACAACTAACATAAATATAACAATCAGAAGATCGTTTCAGTCTTTCGACTATCTTTAGTGATTCGTATATATAGACTGAGTAAAGAAAAAACAAGGGTTACAAAGTATAAAGTTGGTGGGGGTACACATCTGGTATGACCTGTGAGAAGGTCTCCCAAAAAAAAAAATTACATACAATAAATGAAGTAAACTAAAGCTAGGATCTATAGGATTCGCAACAATGAACTAATATTTTACAAAATTGTTTAAATCTATAAAATAAATAAGAATCGGGTCTACTATTAATAACTAGCAAGGACTTAGGCAAGGTAAGTGGTGGTTGGATTGTGGTAGGTGTGTAAATTAAAACTATTTTAGGGGTTTAACAGGACTGAGTAGCTACAAGGCGCACCTCTTTCTCACTTTACCCTTACCACAGTACAGCGTTTGTCTAATTCTCCTCGTTTCAACTACTGGATTAGCTTCTTTAACAAAAACGCAAAATCTCTCTAAAACACTTCAAAGTAATAACCTTTATAACTTGATTGAGGTCACTAATTTTTACTTGATACTATACCGTTTTGTCACCACACTTGTTATCCACCCAATGGTACACTTAGTAATCCGTGAAACCGGTTAAATCTATTTAAAAAGTTAAAAGAAAACGGAGCCGATCTTTACCGTGCGGAGGCTAGCTCCCTACCGATACCAGTATATTAAGCAGGGAGGAACCTCAAAAAATAAAACAACCTAAAAAACACACATAAACACACTCGCATGTTGAATTTTATAATACATAGATAGATTATGTTTCCTTCCATGTGTTTGAATATGACTGCTTCATGACTGGTAGGTTCAAATCTAAAAGTTTTAAGTTCTGCTGTCTTCAATTTTAATAAAATTGTAAGGCTAGGAGGAGGTAATTAAGCAAAATTAGTTCAATTATAATGTTAATATATATTTTGTACATAATATATACATGTAATTGCCAGACGAATATGTTTATTTGACAGCTATTCCGGTGACTTTGTTGATCCAGTCTAAGTAGGACGCTACTTGAGTGTAAACTACTGGATCTTTGGATTCACAAGTTGTTCCGTAAGATACGACTCCTATGGCCTTGGGCTTTCCGTCTGTACCGTTCAGAATCAAAGGACCGCCGCTATCACCCTGAAACAAACAATTTGAATCCTGTCCGTCTGTCTGTCTGTTTTTCTGTAACGTTTACGTGTCCGACGATAACTTGAGTAAAAGTAGACCGATTTGGTTGAAATTTAGTACAAATGTTCCTTTTACTAATACTTAGGCTAAGTTCTTTGGACAGCGTGATCCGTCCAAGAGTTCGCGCGCAACGCTCATGAAAACGTGAGCTTCAAGTGTAAAATTGGAATTTCAGGACGGGAAAAGATTCTATCATCATCTGTACAATGAGACGAACATTTTTATTTTTTTTTAGTAAAACCAACAGCGACACCACTATAAAGTGATAAAGATTGTTAAGGCTACTAAAGCGGACCTAGACGTTTAAAATAGAGAAAAAACGTTTTTACCAATATTTTACCTTCTAACACAACGATTTTAATAACACTTCATAATATATATCGTCTAAAGTACAATTAAAAATCCCATCAAGTACTTGCCAGCAAGTTACTAAAAGGGTTTCTTCGGTCAAAAGAATTCATGAGTACATTATTATTATTTATTTATTTATTTTGTTTAAACAAAAATATATTTTTTTTTTTTGAATTTTTGCCTACATTTTAGGACCTGTCCTAATGGGGTTGTAGGGGAGGGAGACATTTTTTTGCGTTTTATTTAAATTTTTTAGGGGGTAAAATGGCCGCCATTTTGAAAACACGATATATTTTTGTAAACAAAATTTCAATACTTTTAAAATGATACCCAACTTTGAATTTTCAAATGACAAACATTTTGGGGCTCCATAGTTACGGCCCACTAAAATTTTTAAAATTTGACTTTTTCATATCAACTCCCGGAAATATCATTGGACCACAGAGATGCATATTCTTGTATTTTTAGGACCTATTCTAATGGGGTAGTGCAGGGGGGGGGGGGGGGGGGGTTCATTTTGGGTTAGTTTTAATTTTTTGGGGGGTAAAAAAGGCCGCCATTTTGGAAACGCGATATATATTTGTAATCTACATTTCAATACCTTTGAAATGATACCCAACTTGAAAATTACAAAAAATATAAAATATTACGATCTATTCGCAATTGATCGCAGATCGCAGAAATTTAAAGTGTTTAAGTCCGCAATAGTTTTTTTGTTTTTGGGCAAAAAATCTTAGCTTGTATACCAAATTTTAAGTCTATAGCTTCAGTAGGCGGGAGATATACTCCAAGATGCGACGGACGGACGGACGAACTACTAAAAGGGTTTCTAGGACGACCTCGAAACCCTAAAAATGGCATGTAAAATTTAAATTTTGTACAAGCAGAAGTTTTTATAATAATTGAAAAGGAGATGTGTGGTTAGTGAAATTGTAAGAATGCAGGATGGCTCCACTAATTCTAGACTCTCACTACAACCATACTTTTTAACTATCAACACCATCATGATTAATCTATTTTTTTTAATATTCAATACATATTAATTTCTACATGCTCACTTCAATGAAAGAGCTACGCGATGTCTAATTATAGATTATGATTGTAATAGAGCTCTGTCTAGTAGGGAAGAAAGGTTTTTCTGCTATCTCTTAAATCACCTACACGTCCTAGCCAATCAATTTACATGCTTGTATCAATTGTGCTTACGATGTAGGTGTATAACATTTTATTAAAATAGTTACGTGAGAACGCAAAATATCGGTAAAAATCAAGTTATTGTCGGACACGTAAACGTTACAGACAAATATAGACAGACATACAAGATACATATTTTTTTGAATGTAAGAAGTTTGCTATAATTACGAGCCATTAAGCTCCGCGGTAACAAGCTTTATAATTTAAGCGAATATTAAGGAATTTATTAATCATGATGAATGTCATAATTAAAGATAACTGGAGGGTAGTGTGGGGTTGAGTGGGGGTACTTGGTACAAAGCTCCCCATCCTAGATAAACCTATATAACTACACGCCTTTAAGAATCTTAACAACACGCTGTAGCTTTTAAACTATTATTATAAATTTATCACTTCGCTACATAAAAATTTCTGTATGTCAAGTTGAAATTTTGCACGCCTTTTTCAATTGTGCTTTTGACAATGCATACAAAGTTTTATTAACATCGTTACTTTAGAACGTAAGATATCGGTAAAAAAAGTAATTTTCTCTATTTTAAACGTTTAGATCCGTTTTAATAGTTTTAACGATTTTTATTATTTTATAGCGGTGTCGCTGTTAGTTTTCTCATCGAATAGATGATTATAGAATATTTGTCCGTCCTTAAAATCCAATTATACTTTTGAACCTCTCCTTTACGCAAGCGTTGCGCACGAGCTCTTGGACGGATCACGCTGTCGAACAAACTTAGCCTGAGCATTAGTAAAAGGCCTTCATCATAGGGGTGAAAGAAAAAGTATTGAAATTTTGTGCTCCCATCCCCTAACTTTGTGCGAATACATGATAAAATGATTTTTGAAAAGTTTCAGGTCAATAGGAAAATTTTAAATGGTGCCGCTTTTTATTTGAAAATTGGTATATAAAAAATCAATAAACTAGCGATTTTTTCTAGAAAATTTCAAAATATCACGTTTATAATGCAATATTATCCGTGTTTTTTTTTATTATTTACATAAATGATATACTTTTATTAACTAATATAACTCAAAAGTAAGTCAATAAGTAAAGAGATAAAATATTTAGAGATATACATACATAGCAAATTAGTGAAAATTGGGAAAAAATTTTGTTTTTCATATGAATTTCGTAATTATTTTAATCATATGGACAATATTTAATGTTTTAACTTACATTAAAAGGTACTACAGGTTATGTGCTTCTTATTAATACGTATTAAAAATGCATACCTATCATAGTTTTCTTTTTTCAAACAAGTAACATACATACTAGTGGAGTCAATGAAGCTACAACATAAGCCTTTTTTGAGACATTTGAGACCGTCTTTTGAGTTTGAATATCTTTAATGCATTATTTTTTATTTTGGATTGCAAAAAAGGAACAAGGGGTTTTGGGGTCGCTGATTACGAATTTGAAGTCAAAAATAAAAAATAAAAAAAAAATGGCGGCCCTAGGATGGCGGGAAAAATCTTCCGTTTTATACGAAATTCGTGATAATTATACATAAATTAAGAACTAAACATCTAACCAAAGTTTTTTTGTGGGTCACTGATTATGAATTTAAGGTAACAGTACAAAATAGTAGAAAAAATGTTTCATTTTATTAAAATATACATAAAGCAATAACGTGCATTGTATAACATATATAGTAAAATAGCAAAAATAGTGGAAATAAAAAAAATAGTAATTATTCCATTTAAATTTGGATGTTAAACATTTTTTCTACTATTTTGTGCTGTTACCTTAAATTCATAATCAGCGACCCACAAAAAAACTTTGGTAAGATGTTTAGTTCTAAATTTATGTATAATTACCACGAATTTCGTATAAAACGGAAGATTTTTCCCGCCATCCTAGGGCCGCCATTTTTATTTATTTTTATTTTTGACTTCAAATTCGTAATCAGCGACCCTTTATTTTTAAAACCCTTTATTCCTTGTTTGCAATCCAAAATAAAAAATAATGCTTTAAAGATATTCAAACTCAAAAGACGGTCTTTTTCGTTCAAAATGTGGCTGATGTTATAGCTTCATTGATTCCACTAGTATGTATGTTACTAGTTTAAAAAACAACTATGATAAGTATGCATTGTAAATACGTATTAATATGAAGCACATAACCTGAAGTACCTTTTAATGTAAGTTAAAACATTAAATATTGCCCATATGATTAAAATAATTACGAAATTCATACGAAAAACAAAATGTTTTCCCAATTTTCACTAATTTGCTATGTATGTATATCTCTAATAAATTTATCTCTTTACTTATTGACTTACTTTTGAGTTATATTAGTTAAAAAAAAGTATATCATTTATGTAAATAATAAAAAAAACACGGATAATATTGCATTATAAACGTGATATTGTATTGATTTTTTTATATACCAATTTTCAAATAAAAAGTGGCACCATTTAAAATTTTCCTATTGACTTGAAACTTTTCAAAAATCATTTCTTCATGTATTCGCACAAGGTTAGGGGTTGGGAGCTGAAATTTGAAAATGTTCATTATTAAGGCCCACCCTAAGGAACATTTGTACTAAATTTCAACCAAATCGGTCAACTATTACTCAAGTTATCGTCGGCCACGTAAACGTTGTAGACAGACAGGCAGACATACTGACTGACAGACATACAGACAGGATGCATAGATTGTTAAATATAAGAAGCTTGTTTCAATTATAATTTAATGTAAGATGTGCATGACTGTAGTTAAATATGTCGACATACTTACAGGACAAGGTCCACCATTTGTAGATTTATCCGTGCACATCTCTTTTTTGCTTAAATCACTATATTTCTTTTTGCAGCTGGAATATGACATCACTTTGACATCTTTGAACATCAGGTATCGATTTGGAGTCGCTTGTGCTGTGAAAATCAGGTCAAAAGCAAAAATAAATGTGTAAATAACTTAATGCAAAACATTGATAAATAATAATGCCAGCACAATGGAATTTTGCTGACAAGTTTTTAAGTTTTAGTTCCGAGCCGAAAGCGAGGATAGGCTAAACCAATTTACTGCAAAGGCGAAGCCGAGGCAGGTAAAGGTTAATTACCTGCTAAGGTGTAACCGAAGCAGGTAACCTTAAAACGAGTCAGGAATGTTTCCTTTGCTGCATAGTTACATACAATATTTTTTATCTACTAACGGCAGAAAAATTAGACTAATTGTTATATTCCCTTTTTAATATATATATATATATATATATATATATATATATATATATATATATATATATATATATATATATATATATATATATATATATATAAAAGATTTAAAGAAATTATAGTTGTAAAATAAACGAAAGATTGAGTCATCAAGACAACAAAACAAAAGCAAAACGAATTCAGTGTTGCCACTATTTTTTATTAACAACAGTTTTTTATCTCAATTTTTAGCGATTATTTAAAAATAATCATTGTAAAATAATAAAATTTGTTTATCCAAGTTATATAAATAAATTTATTTTATATATTATTTAAGTTATTTTCAAAAAATGCATAAATATTTAGTAGAATATTTCGCTTAAGTATATAAAAATGAACTATGTGGGAGTGTTTATAACCTGCGACGTAGTAACCTTTTTATAGTAAAATTGGCTTAAAATGTCACAGCCTTTTTATTATTTTGCTGACACTTTTAACTTTGGCTGACACTTTATTATTTTGCTGCGTGTTTTTTTGACTTGTTACCAAAGAATCAAGAAAAAATACATTGTGCAGATTGGAAACAGTACAACAATGCTTAATTTTGCTGCCGTGAGTAGATAAACAATTTTTTTTTTCATAAAGGTATTCCGACGACTTAAGATTTAAAAAAAAAAAAATCAATAGTTTAATCAATTTAAGCCTACGTTTACCAGTTTTAGGGTTTGTTAGATCTTTCTTAGGGAGCTAAATCATTTTTTGGAATTCCTTAAATCTATACACCCTGCTATTGATTTTACTATGGAAGTAGAAGAGAATAATAATATAAATGTTCTCGATTTAAACATTATTCGAGAAAACGATAAACACAGGTTTAAAATCCACAGAAAACCTACCCACACTGATATGGTCATTCATCGGACATCTAACCATCCATGGAAGTATAAAGTTTCTGCTTTTAGATCTATGATTTGGCGAGCCTTAACAGTTCCTATGCATCAATCAGATCTTGATGCTGAACTAAACATCATAAAACAGATTGCAGTCAACAATGACTACAATCCTAGTATTATTAATAATCTAGTCAAAAATATACGAAAGAAGATAGATGACAAGGCTATGATTGGGCCTCATGCGCAGGAAGAAACCAATAAGACCTATAGAAAAGTTCTCTATGTTGGAAAAACCTCTGAAAATATCAGCAAAGAACTGAAGAAAGTCGGTATAGAACCAGCCTTATACACAGCCCATAACGTAGGCAAACTTTTAGACAACTCCAAAATGAAGGATAAATCTTCCCCTGGTACTCATAGTGGAGTTTATCAACTTAAATGTTCTGATTCGAACTGCAATGCAGAATATATCGGAAGAACCTTACAGCCAGCAAAGGTTAGATGGTCAGAGCATATTGCCACCAAAAATCGTATTACTAAACTTAGTATAGAAATTAGAAAATTAGAATCGGACATTAGGGACGTCAACCACTTACTTACCACCAAAGCGTTACCTTCTAGAAGAGTTACCCTACAGAATAAACTTGAATTAGTTAAAAGAACCAAGAATCAGAAAGAGTCTACACTTAACAGATATAAGAGAGATTCAGCATTTGCTAAGCATCTTACTGACCTCAACCACAATTTTAATCTAGATGATGCATCTCTCCTCCATAAAGAAGAAAAGAGTCTCAGGCTAAATCAGCTTGAGGCCTTAGAAATATATCTGTCAGCCCCCAACCCAGCAGTTACTACATTAAATCAACAGATAGAAGTCTCCAACTCCCCACTTTTTAAGCAGTTTCAACAGATGAAAGACAACATTGGAGTAACCTAACCTCTTGATATAACCTCCTCATGAACCTTATCTTGTCATACCTTAACCTATACTTGTGTACGGTGTTTATTGTGATTTTTATAGAGATATTATATGTTATTTATATTTCAAATTTTAATATTTTAGTGTAATCTAGTTATGTAGTTTTTGTTTTTGAGCCTGATGATGGAGTAACTTCTGAAATATATTGCTTTTTTAAAAAAACCTTGGTAGAACTAAAGTCCATTCTTTAAACCTTGTTATGGAGTTCTACAAAAAGAACATTAGAACCTTAAGAAAACTATTGATTATCTTTCTTGAAACCCTTATGATGAGGTTGATGTGTCTGTCCGTCCGTCACTCATTGGTTCATATCTCACGCACCGTTTAAGCTAAAGAGTTGAAATTTAAAACACTGGCACAACTTTTGGACCCACACATAGGAAAAATATAGATAAAATAAAAAATTAACATGCGCATGCGCAATTCTCAAAAATGCAGTAAACTCAATAAAAAATAAAAAAAAAAAAAAAAAAATCGAATATGCTATTAAATGAATGCTCCTGAAGAGTAGGTTACAAATATATTATGTATTTTTAAATTTTACATTTTTTGTTGGTTTTATGAGTTAAGGTATACCTCCAAAAATCCACCCCGACCACTTTATAACGGCTAGTCCATTATTATTATTTTTTTTTTTTTTTTTAAAAAAAAACAGCATCGAAATGAAATATAATATAATGGGGTGATTTAGTAGTAGTAGTAGCAGTAGTAGTTATGTAATATTTCCTACTAGAACAGGTAGGACGAACCACTTGTTCGAATATTGCAATTAGGCCCACTTAGGCCCTTTTTACGCCCCATGGTGGAGAGTTCCAGCTACTTCACATATTACACATTTGTACATTGTACCGCCGAAGCGAGTATGGTGTGGTCATTAGTAAGATATATAAGCGAGGGTCAAAGCGTGGGGGAAGAGTCCCCATCGAACCTTGAAATTAGGCCCACTTAGGCCCTTTTCACGCCCACTGGTGGAGACTTCCAGCTACTTCACACATTACACATTTGTACATTGTACCGGCGAAGCGAGTATGGTGTGGTCATTAGTAAATCATAGGGGGTGTCCCTCACCCTGCTCCGTCCTCGAACCATTTGATACAAATTACATCATCATGACACGGATCGGACCCGCATCAAAGAGTGGGGGAAGAGTCCCCATATGGGGTGTCCCTCGCCCAACACCGTCCATGATTCATAGATGCAATTCAAAGTATCATGGCACGGGATCGAACCCGCGACCTCGAGTCGCCTCAACTTATTGATAACTCAGCGAGCGCCTTAAGCCCCTCGGCTACGCTGGCCTATGGGGCGATTAAAATTTCCCGAATAAAATTAATTTACCTTGTCGTTATTACCAATAAAATACACTGTGACCCACCGAAGGATCGAACCAGGGATTTTAATTTCTTTTTTAAGAGCCTTCCATCTAAATATAAGATAAGTGGGTGATAAAGCCTCTTAAAACTTTTTAAAGGGAAAAGATCATAAATATGAGACATAGGAAAATCTAAACACCTGGAAATACGTACAAAACATACCTCACAGGTGTGGAGTTAGTTAGTACAACAACTTACTGTTATTTGTTATTCCCCAGCCGAAGATGTCGAAGTCGCTGTTTTACCTTTATATGTGTTTGACCCTGCGTCAGACTTGGGCGGCAGATTTAAGATGGCTACATCATCTAAAACAAAAAATAATTTCAAGATAAAAAGAACTTTTAATATGCTACGTTTTTAAATTTTCTGTTGAATCGTATGCAATGTTGACAATATAATTGTTATTGTTATATAATATATAATGTTAGTGAAAAGAAAAATGGTTCCGGATTTATTTACTTCACATAAATGACAACCATCTAGAGAGCTAATCTTAAACCTAAAAAAGGACAAATCTTTGTACAACGGATCTCCCCAACACCAAATCTAAACCGTGCCATTGATATATTTGAAATAATATAAATAATATAATCGATATATTTCCTGTTTTGCTGTCATTCAATGTTTTTATCTCTTATTTATAAAAATCACAAATTTGAAACCCGAAAATAAAGATTGCGTAAATATGGGACATGGCAAAACAAATAAACTAACTTCCGGATTTTTTCCGAACTTACTTTCCATACAGCAAAATTTGCTGAAAACCAATTAAATTCTGCTGAAAGATGGCTAAAAGTATTAAAATAATGCATTGTCATCATGTTCTGAGCTATGCTAAAAGTTTCAAATGTCTAGCTATTGGGGAAGTTAGTTAGAAATCGATTGCCAGATTTGTACCGGACAAACAAACAAACAAGAGAGCAAGCTAATAAAAACGTAGTAATAAGGGCTTTTATTTAACTTTAAAGTACAATTTTATTAATACATAATACAATAAACTAAAAAAAAAATATATATTAGTATTTTTCAAAGCATATTAAATAATTCAATTATAGTGATGGCGACCAGTGATCGTATGACACTTCAGACCTGCCCCGTTTACACGGTGATAGTTCTTCCACAATAACTAATTATTATTATATTATTTTATTCACTTTTTAATATATGTATAAAAGATTTAAAGAAATTAAAGTTGTAAAAAACAGAAAGTTTGAGTCCTCAAGAAAACAAAACAAAGGCAAAACAAATTCAGTGTTGCCACATTTTTTTTTAATAATAGCTGTTTATCATCTCAATTTTTAGAGATATTTTAAAATATTAAAACTTGTTTTTTTACTATAATTATTTGTTATTTTCAAAAAATATATAAATATTAAGCTGAATAATACGCTTAAATATATAAAAATGAACAATGTGTGAGTGTTTATAACCTGCGATGTAGTAAAATTTGGCATAATTGTTACTGCTTGTTTGCTATTTTGCTGATTGCTGATACTTTATTATTTTGCTGCGTGTTTTTTTGACATGTTACAAAAGAATCATGAAAAATGACATTTTGTAGATTGAAAACAGTACAAAAATGCTTAATTTTGCTGCCATGAGTAGATAAATAAATTAATTACGTGTGACAACCAGGTATGTTTACCCTTGTGTCCTAGGTATCGGTTTAATTTTTCTGCTTCTGTAATTCTTTACTTGTTCTCATTTTTCTTCTCTTACTTCTTTTCTTCCTTACACGGGGGCATATCGATGGCACGGTTTAGATTCGGTGTTGGCGAGATCCATTGAACAAAGATTTGTCCTTTTATAGGGTTTAACCCTAGAAAGCTAACCTGGAGTCAAAATGACTCCCATTTTTTTTTTCAACTACGAATGCACGCTGTCTGTAAAACACAGAACTCCCACATCTTAGCTATGCTATCTCCCACCCTTGAATGGCCCTTCTACACTTCTATCAGTTCCACATTCAGATTCTAAAGAGGACATATCGTTTGTTTTTCTGCAGTCACGAAGTCATTTTGACTCCTGTTTAGTCTTACACGTAAATTTTTTGTAGGTCATTTTGACGCAGAATAGTATTTTTTAGAGTAGTATGTCGTGTTATTGTTTATTTTGGCATTTTAAATCTTATAAATTAGATATTATATAACTTTTAATTCAATAATTATTTCAAATTAAAGGTAATATTATTGTAATTTATTCATTTATAAGTATAAATTGTTATATTTTTGTTGTTGTTATGTCTAAATTATATAAAGTTAATAGAATATGAATATAGTCAAATAATGGAGAAAAAATACAATTATCTAAACGACATTTATCACTTGATGAAGGAAATGACCGATTCAGATACCGATTATGAAAAAAAGCGTATTCGACAATAATGGTGACGGTTGTGATTTGGACCCTGATTTGAAAATAGAAAATGCCTTTTTTGATCCAATCAGCGATGATGAGGAAAATTATAAATTAATTGAAACAATTTACGAAATAGAAAACCAAAGGAAAGGAAGAAAAAAGTTACATAAAAAAAAGTAAATAAAACCACTCCGCGCTTAGATAACAATACCGGATATGTAATAGTAGTCCAGATTGAAAAACCGGAATTAAAAGGAAAAAATTGTTTTTTATGGGAAACAAAGCACCCAAGTGTCCCTTCAACTAGCACTAAAATGTGTTAAAAACATATTGTGACGTAGAATATTTTAATGACAACCACTTGTTGGTTATAAAGGAATTAAACAAAACAAAACACATTTAAAAGAAACATAATCTTTACTACATTTTATAATTTTAAATTGGTACATAACCTTAATATATAGAATTTGAATCTGGACATGTTGCCACCTCGAAGGCTTGATAGAGAGAGAGTGTGTGGGTGTGTTCTAGGTAAGGGAACCCCCACTACTTATATCCCTACTCTTTACATCTAAACACCTGACACCTCCCTGCTTAATTTCAAAATTCGGCTCGAATTTTAACAATGTTTAAATTTAAATAAAGAATTTAAAAAAAATTACATAAATACAAAAAATATTAAAAAAAAAGAAAAAAAAATGAGGAGTCAGAAATATGAATGGTCAGTTCATATCAAAGACATAAATAGTTTAGAAGTCTCATATGAGAAATGAATGACCAGTTCATTAATCAGATGAGCCTTAATAAACTATTCTCTACTAGAAAGAAAATAAACAAAATATCTTCTTAAAAGAAAAATTGTCCTATAATAATCATTTTTAATCCAGTTCAGTAATTAAAATTTATAACATATTTAAATTTATTTATATTAATTGCTTAAAAGCATTTATTATTTATCTCCTTGGAGTACATATTTATTTAAAGCATTGTTATACTTTACTTATTTCTTGTTATACTTTACTTATTATTTTTTTTAAAAAAAAAAAAAAAAAAAAAAAAAAAAATTAAAAATAATTAAAGAATGAAATAATGATTTTATAACAACTAACGTCTTAACGACTGTGATACAGTTTAATGCGATTAACATGTATGGGCTCTGATGTGAGCTTCCCATACTTTAATATTTCAACTAAATAAGTTACATCGTTTAATTTTTTAACAATTTTCCATGGTCCTGTATACTTAGGACAAAATTTTTTACATAAATGATCTGGGAAGTTATGTACTTCAACTAAAACAAGGTCGTTAATCTGGTAGTCAGTTAAAGAATGACGAAGGTCGTAACGTTCTTTCTGTTTGGCCTGTACTTTTTGAAGAATTTGAGGTAATCTCTCTCGAATAGAGTGTAACGTCTTCAATTCAAGTAGTACATCGTGATCCGGTTGAGTGGGTAGAAGAGCAACGTCATCAATGGTCGTAGCGTGGTAGCCGTGCATCAGGTAGAACGGTTCATATTTAAGTGATGCTTGTTGACTGGTATTGTGCAAGAAGACGACATGATGTAGTATTAATGGCCAATTATTGTGAGAGTCATTGACAAAGGATCTGATAAGTTCGCAGACTGTGTGGTTGAACCTTTCAACTAACCCCTGAGCAGCTGGGTTGTAAGCAGAACTGAATCTTTGATTGATTCCTAATGCCTGTGTTAATTGTCGAACTGCGGTCCTGGCTTTTGAACTACGAAAGCTGGCGAGCTGTATGGACTTTGAGAAGGACTGATTATTTTGGCATTTAATAGTTCGTCTATATATTTATCAAGCTCAGTTCTTTCCAATGAACTTAACTTATAAGGTGGTGAAGAAACTGGTTCATGGGATGTCATTTCTATTTTATACGGATCTAGATTTGCTGGTGATAAATCAAATTCATTTTTAGCAAAAACATCTGTGTATTTAGTAAGTAATGTTAGAACTTTATGGTATTGCTCATTTGGTAAATCTTTATTAATATCCAATATTTGTCCACCGTCATCAAAAATATCCGGTTTAGTAATGCAAGATGAATCCGTTTGGATTCTAAGTTCACAGCAGTTGGCTGTTAATTTATGTTGAGCGATACTTTCTTCCGAATGTGTTGAAATTAACACTGTTCCTAACTGAGTGTTTTTATACAAGTGTTGTGTAAAAGGTCCTGTATTGGCCATCGTAATAAAATTAAGAGTTCCATCAGTCTGAATTTCCTCACGAGCGATTAATTGTTTTTTTGATAATAAATGTTGGTTTAAAGCTAATGGACTTTCAAACGTAAAAGAATTGTGGATTTGTACTGGTATCTGTTTAGTTGAAAAGGCTTCTATGCAGATATCCCTAGTAGTAGTAACAGGAGTAAATCTTCCATTTGGAATATAATATTTACAAGTATAGTCTAATAATTTTACATTATTTTTTACAGTGTTTGTTTGGTTTAATTTAAATTTGGAAAATCCGTTTACAGTTAATAAAGTTACGGCTTTTGTATTAAAATCTATTACAGCTTGATATTTTAGTAAAAAATCATTTCCTAGAATTAAATTTGAACTCAATGAATGTATAACAAATACTTTATGTGTAAAAGGTACATCATTTATAAAAAATCTTAACGAGGCTGTGCCAAGCAAGTCTAATTGCTGTTTATTTGCTGTAGTTATAACAATGTTTTTACATGGTGTTATAAAATTTTGTTCTACAAGATCAGAATCAATACAAGATATATTACTTCCAGTATCTAATAAAATACTTATAGGATCGTCAGAAATAAAACCAAAAAGATGTAGAGATATTCTTTCTTTCATCTTACACGGTGGATAACTATATGCAGTCTTCGTATCAACTGTTTCTACATTGTTTTTATTAGTAAAAATATTATTATGACCATCAGATTTTTTATTTGAACATTTAGTATTATCATGAACATGAGGTTTATTTGTAACAATATTTTTAGGTTTATCTGATTGCTTACGTAAATTAGAAATATTACTAGGGCTAGATGTGGAGGGAACGGATCTAGGGCCCGTCCCTCCTAGACCACGTTTTTTGCATTATCACAATTAATTGTATAATGGGAATTACTAGAACATTTTAGACAAACAGGTTTATTTTTTCTGCATTCCCTTGTTTCATGATTATTGCGAAGACAAATTTTACACTTTTTGTATTTTTCATTTTTATTTTTATTACCATTATAGTTTTTAAAATTACTATTATTATAATAACTGTTAGAATTGCTTGCTCGAGCTTTATTGTAATTTTGATTATAATTATTTGTTTCACGGTTGTGTCCGCTATTCTGATTTCTCTTATAAACAGAAAGTTTATTTACTGCCTCTGTCAAAGAGGTTATCTGCTCTTGAAGAGAGGAAAGATTAATTTTCGGTGGCTCATCAGTAACTCTGGGTATTTGATTCGGCACAGTATTGATTTGATTGAGATTACTATTTCTTCGAGATAACATAAGCTCGGCTTTCTCAAAAATAGTTAAATTATTTTTAAGTTTATTGAGATCAGAATTGTCCATCATTATTATTTTTTCAATAACGTTATAATTCAAACCATTCATAACATAATTAATAACTGTAACATCGGACATATCCTGTTTTATTAAATAGCATAAATTTTCCACCTGAGTGACAAAATCTTTAGCAGTTTGACCAGGTTGTTGTTTTAAATTATGCAATTTTATTTGCAACCTGTAAATTCTACCAGAACCAAAATGATTTTCAAATTCGGTTTTAACATTACTCCAATTTAAATCAGTGGAAAATTTGTGCTCTACATTTTTATATAAATCAGCTGCAGCACCTAACAGATACATAGGAAAATATAATAGTTTTTTTGTATCATCCCAGTTATATATTTGGGATACCTTGATAAATTTTTCAAAGAAATCATCGTATAGTTCATGAACATCTCCACTAAAATACGGAGGATTAAATATAGGTTGTTGATAAGGCTGAGAAATCATTATGTTTTTTATTTGGTCCGAAGACGAAGATTGATCTGATTTTGTCGGTAAATTAGTTTGTGTACGCTTAATATTAGTAAATGTTTGAGATAATCCAGCAGGAGTTACTGATAAAGGTTTAGTTTGTTTTGAAACTGTTTGGTCACTAGTAAACAAGTCAGATGGTACATCTACTGAACTAGTCTTAGCTGAAGGCACAAAGGTTGCACTAGATTTGCTCTTATCTCTCTCTGCTTTACTATTTTGATAATTTTTAATAAATTTAATTAAAAGTTTTCTTAAATCATCAACTGAATTGCTTGTATCATATAAAATTTTATAATGTTTTAAAGCATCCTCTATTTCACCTTTGGAACATTTAGTTATCCATGATGTTGAGGGTTTCTCAATTAAACTATCAAAGTCCAACGTTTCATCGTGTGAACTCATTGATATAATGTAATTACTCCGAATTACAAAAAAAATATTTTAACAAGTTATTAAACAATTCAGTTTGCAATATGAAAATGAGACAATACAGTAATTGGTAAATAATTAAAAATAATATAGTATAATCATAATTATTGTTTCGTTCCATTCCCTTATCCAACTTTTAAACATTGTGGTTGCCCGGCGCCTCCACCAATTTGTGACGTAGAATATTTTAATGACAACCACTTGTTGGTTATAAAGGAATTAAACAAAACAAAACACATTTAAAAGAAACATAATCTTTACTACATTTTATAATTTTAAATTGGTACATAACCTTAATATATAGAATTTGAATCTGGACATGTTGCCACCTCGAAGGCTTGATAGAGAGAGAGTGTGTGGGTGTGTTCTAGGTAAGGGAACCCCCACTACTTATATCCCTACTCTTTACATCTAAACACCTGACAATATTGTACATATTAGGCCTTTATATTTTAATAAAACTGGGTATAATAGATTTGGGAGTCAATATGACTCAAGGTTAGTCTTAAGAGGTTAAACAATATGGTTAGCGTTCTAGGGTTAAGAACAGCTCTCTATTCGGTTGTAATTTATATGAAGTAAATAAATTCGGAACTATTTTTTCCACTGACATTATATTATATTATAACATAACAATTATATTATCAACACTCAACAGGACACATATATGATTCAACACAATATTTAAAAACATAGTATAGAAAAAGTTATTTTTATCTTGAAATTGTTATAACTAACTTTAAGATAACATATTAAGACAACCATGGTTATCTTTATTATTATTGAACTTTTACTATCGTAAGTCTCCGCCCATCCTCCCAACACATTTAAGTAGGACGGGTATGCTCATATTACATATTAACATATGTTACAAACTTACACAAGTTTGTAAAATAATTTGTCTACGATTGATACAAAATATCAACATTGTATCTCTGTTTAAATGCGTAGAAAGTGATTCTTTACGTACTTGTATTCATTGCGCATGCGCGTCTCATAGTTCTGAAGAATTCCTCTTCTTGACCACCCTAGGGCGGTAAAGAAGAGGAATTCTTCAGCTTTACGCACGATTAGAGAGTTTGTTTACATTTAACAAAACTAATTTGCCGTTCTTTTATTAAAGTAACTGTATCAAGTTTTAGTAAAAAACAATGAGTGAATCAAGTGACTTTGACGAAAATGTGGAGAATAATACTCCTCCAGAGATAATTAATTCGGCTAAAAATACAACTCAAGAATTAATGCCATCTTTATCAAGAGAGAGATACGAACTTACATACAGCAAGTTTATTTGTTTCTGTATTTATTATTTAAATCTAACAATCGTAGATAAAGTACGAAAACGGCATTTTGCATTGCGAGTGTGGAGTTTGCACCCGAGCTATAGCGAGGGTAGTAAATCCACACGAGCAAAATTCTACTTTCCGCACTCGACGCGTAATGCACTGTTGTATGTGCCCATTATAGGGCACAAATAACGTTGGTTTATATAATTTTTAAAAGAAGTTTACATTGAAATTGCAATACACACTTGAGGTTTTAGCAGGAGATGGGAGTTTGATGACGCAGATGTCGTGCGTCAAGGGATTCCTGGTGTACTGAGGATGTAGATGGAAATCTTGATGGCTAACGGTGAAGGTCTGTCCATCAGTGTCTTCACGGTCCACTAAACCAGCAGATATGTATGTATAGTTCGTGCTTCGAACAAACAAACCATACAATCAATAAAAACATGTACATGCAGTCTGTGCCCAACGAGAGTTAGTGCGTTGACAGCGAGGGAAAAACTAGCAAATGGGGTGGGGAACCAATGAGAGCCAAGATTAGCCTTCTGGGTAACCATATAAGAAGGTAAATGTAAGTGGCTTTGTATTAATAAGCAGACGATATTAATACTCGTATTAATATGGGACCATTTGTGGACTTATGAAATACCAACCAATTGTAGATGTAAGAGGTAGAAGATAGAAAATTAAACAATGTTGAATATTTTGAATTTGAAGAAATAATATTTTTTGTTCTTCGAAAGGATCATAGTTTCCGCTACTTTTGGTAAGCTTGGAAGCAAAATTAAAATTTTCGTTTTTTACGATAAATCATAAATAGTCTAATTGACTCGAAGCTTCTTCGCATCCTATCATTTATTTTATTGATGTCATGATTTTTCAACCCTATATTGTCTATATTATTTCATTATTTTCTCTAATATTATGATCGTTTTGAAAAGTATACATATATATTATAAATTTAACAACATTTAATATGTCCTAGTGGTTGTATTTATTCAGAGGCTATTTGCGGTCTACTTTCGATATACCATCTAAACTTTTGGAGACAGAAGGTTGCAACTTATATGGGAACAACAATGGCTTCTTTATGAGCTACCATCCAAATTTCAATAAAATTGGACGAGTAGTATTTAATATATGTAGGTCCGTACTCAGAAAAATTAATGACAGACAGACATAATAGACGGAAACGAGCCAAACATTTACCCTTTTAAAAAAATGGATTTCTGTCTTGAAATATTGAGATCGGAGACTTAAAATAAAATCTGGGTTTTCAGAACGATCACACAGCTTTCGTTAACATGAGTAAGCATGAAAGAAAAAACACTCTTTACAGCATACTCTTTACAGCAGTGCCCAGCTGTCATGACCCAGGTATCTGAGATGAGGGAGCCTCCACAAATGAATTCAGTCCCCTGCATGTTGTATCCCAGGATTGCAACGTCAGAAGGGAACTGTCCCTTCACAGCACGCGTGCCATTGTAGATTTCCTCCACGATGCCTGTTCAACATAAGATACGTTTTTTTATACATTGAAACGCCCCTAGCGCAGTGGAATTCAGGGGATGATTCCAAACAATTTAATTATAATAATAATAATAATAACAATAATAATAATAACAATAATAATAATAATAATAAATAATAATAATAATAATAATAATAATAATAATAATAATAATAATAATAAAGTGTCCTTTATTGACAGAAGTAAAATACATGAATATAAGAGTTTAGACGACACAATTTTAACATGGTCTTTGACCGTCGCTAGAGTTACTTATTAGCGTGACACATTGAGGTATTAGTTGATAATAATTTGATGTTAATTAATACATATTATGTATAAATTTTATTATTTTTAAGTAAGTTAAGATGGAGACGATGGTCTAAATCATTCACCAACTCACTTGTTTGGAGATGAACGCTTTAGTAAAAAATAGGTAGTTGGTGTCTGGAACAGGTCACCAAAGCACAGGTCCTCATCAATTTCCGGCCCAGCACTGAATTTTTGGAGGAGGCCTTGGTCTAGCTTAAGAGTGGGGGGCAACGTGCCCAATTCGGGCATGCGCAAGGCAGCCGAAGACAGTGGAAAAAAACTAATAGAAATATTTAAAACTAGTTAAAGATTTGCGAATTGTCACTACATGAATTTATAACGTTATATTAATGTATATGTATACTAATTCAAAATTTAATTATTATTCCTAAGTTGATTTTAAAATTTCTTATATTTTGTTGAACGAGCGCAGTGTTAAAAACAGTGCTGAAATGAGTTCTTCATTTCAGAGACTTGGGATTTGAAAATTTGTGTTTGTTTGTCTAACGATAACTGAATTAAAAATTGATCAATTTCAACGAAATTTGGCACATATATGCATCTTAGCATTTGTGAGAAGTGTATAGTTTTTGGAAATTCCGCACTAAATATTTTCAAGATGGCAGCCAATATGGCGGATGACTAAACAAAAAGTTTTTAGTCAGTATGTCATGTTATACATCAATTTAAAGCTCTTGAAGTCTAGGAAAGGAATATCTAACTATTTAAATTTCAAACATAATATTTTCAAAATGGCGGCCAATATAACTAAAACTAAAAAAAGTTTTAGTCTCCATGACATGTTATAAATCTTTTAAAGGTATTTTAAAGGCTGAAGATTATGTACAACTGTATAATAAGGCGAGCACTGCGAACATGTATTAATTTGATTAAATAATTATTATTCATAAATACTTTATAAGCAGACAAGCGTAGCGAGCCTGCATTAATATTATTAAATAAAGATAATGCAGAAACTCTGTATAAACAGGAGAGCGCAGCGAGCCTGCATTAATATTATTAAATAAATATTATGTACAATTTCTATTACAACAGGCGAGCGTAGCGAGCCGCAATAATTCTATTAAATAAAGATTATGTAGAAACTCTGTATAAACAGGCGAGCGTAGCGAGCCTGCAATAATATTATGTACAAATGCTGTATAATCAGGTGAGCGTAGCAAGCCTGCATTAATATTATTAAATAAAGATTATGGAAAAATACTTATACAACAGGCAATCATTTAATTAATGAAAGATTATGTAGGTAAAAACAGGTGAACGTGGTGAGCCCTTATAACTTTATTAAATAAGGATTATGTACGGATGAAAGGAAAAACCGTTTTAGCTACCGAGAAGTTGCGAAATATTACGAAATTAAATTCGGCTTACAGCATCTCGGCTTTGTTTGACAATTTTAAATTTTAAGAATGGGGCCAATAATAAAGACAATTAAAGAGGAAGTTGTAATCAGCATGCCACGCCATACATTGTTTTAAATGGTTTTATGAGAGTTTTGTAACAAATGTGACCGAGATGAGGGTGTTAAAAAGTTAGCTTATTCTTATATGCTGTGTTACGTAAAATAATTTTAAAGCTCTTTTCAGGTTGAATAAGAATATGTTAGGTTTTCACCGAAAAATTATTTTGGTTGAGAACATAGTATGGGTGATATAAGACCACAATCTACGCGAGTTCTTTATGCACCGCATTACTAGTTTATATAGTTTTATATTTCATATATTATCATACAATATAATATATAACAATATATTAACACTAACTGTACATGACGATACTTACTTGCAGCGGAACACCAACCAGGCATGTCTGCAAATAAAAAAGATTGAGAAAAGTAAAATAAAATAAATGCGCCAATGATGATGATATCAAGATTGCCAAAAACGAACGTCTCTTTACTAATAATATAGAGTCCCTTGAGTCAAAAAAAGTGATTTTAAAAAATGTCTGTCTGTGCAGACGACTGGAGCCTGAACTACGGGGCTAATTTTGAAGACATTTTGCTTACATGTTCAAAAAAAGCATACCCCATGGCGAAATCGAGAAATAAATTTTAGCTCCAAATTTGGGGGTTCTACCCCTCAAAAATCTCTGATTAAACGTGAAAAAAAATGATTTCTCGAAATCTGTTTGAACAATTGTGATTAAGAAATTCTAAAATATAGTCCATTTAAATACAAAAAATATAACGATATAAGCCGTTTTCCAGGGAAAAATCTAGTTACTGAAAAAGAAGCTTTAAACGCGGATGAAGAGAGGTCGGGTTCGATTCACGCCCGAAGAGAAGTTATTTTTATGATATATTTTGATTAAATTTTCAATAATTATTAAATTTACTTATGAAAACACGAAAACTAATAAAATAGAAAAACACTGGGCAAAGTAATTATGAACTCGGGTATGAGATAGTTTGTCTCATTTGCCTCTGACCAATTTTTTGTGTTTTTATACTTTATTAATTTACAGATTTATTTTATTATAAGTAAGAAAAATATTATAATTAAATACTTGAAATGTCATTTAAATATATAATTACTTTTGTAACCTTCGACCTATATTGCGTGATATAGTTGAAAGTGTCTCAAAAGTTTCCATATTATTTATCTCAAGAGCAAAAATAATATGGCTGAAAGAGTATATTATATTTTTTCTAGAAAAAAAAAAATAATAATAATAAATTTAATCCCAACTCAACTTATCATGAGAATAAAAAGGTAAAAACTAGAAAATAACTTACTGTAATTAATAAAACAGATGTCTTCATCATCAATACATTCACAGAGCTTTGAAAAACAAAACGACATTGTAAAATATAATATGTGCATAAAATAGTACAACCTGTCAACTTCATTTTAACATCTCATTTTCAATGTCTGAGTAGTGAGTAAAACTCAGTTAGTTAAGTTTTTTGTCAAACAACCACAATAGCTAATGTTTGAACCACACTAGGTAATATTTAAACCACAATAGCTAATGTTTTAACCACAATAGCTAGTGTTTGAACCACAATAGCTAATGTTTGAACCACAATAGATAATGATTGAACCACAATAGCTAGTGTTTGAACCACAATAGTTAACGTTTGAACTACAATAGCTAATAAGTTAATGTTTGAACCACAATTGCTAGTGTTTGAACCACACTAGCTAATATTTAAACCAAAATAGCTAATGTTTGAACCACAATAGCTAGCGTTTAAACCACAGGAGCTAATGTTTCATCCTAATTCGGAACCAGAGTGCACTGTGGCCGTAAATACTAAAATGACTCTAGTATTTGGTGACGTCTGGTTTCATCCCATTTAGAAAACAAAAACATTAGTATACTCATCATGAGTCATTTGACTCACTTATGAACTAAAATTTAATGTTATCGGCATGCGCTCAACCATTCCCCAAAGTTTCATTCGTTCATCGGATGAACGGTTTAGGCAGGCATAAGAGACAGACAGACAGACAGATAGACAGTCAAACATTCATTTTAGGTTTCTGTACAAAGTACAAAAAGAAACCTTACATAACGGCTCTGTCTGCCTGTCTGCCTGTCTGTCTGTCTAACCGTTGGTGTCTGTCCGTTGTTTGTTTCAATTCATAAAATACTATAGCTAGGAACATGAAATTCGGCACACAGGTGCATCTCGGCATTTGAGACAACTGGACACATTTTGGATTTTTCACACTTAATATTTTCAAGATGGTGGCCAATATGGCGGGCCTTCTAAAAAAGGTTCTTAGTAACTATGACATGCTATACATCAATTTAAAGGTCTTGAAGTTTAGAAAAAGCATATGCAATGATAAAAAATTTTACACTTAAAAAATTCAAGATGGCGGCCAATATGGCGGGTGAAGAAAAAAAGTTTTTAGTAACTATGACATGTTATACATAAACATAAGGGTCTTGGAAGTGTAGAAAAAGAATATGCAATTATTAAAATTTTCAAGATGGCAGCCAATATGGCGGGTGACTAAACATTGATTTAGTTACCATAACATGTATACATCAATTTAAAGGTCTTGAAGAGTAGAAAAATAATATTACTATTAAAATTAGTGTAATAATATTATACTTAATAATTTTAACTTTAATGTACAGAAACCGGCGATTATCGCCCCCACGTACTTACGTGAAGAGCGCCTTACTTGTTTATTTATAAAGATTGTAAAGTAAAAAAAGGTTGATTCGTTGAATTATGGAAAGAAAAACAAAAAACGCGACTTACCATCAAGATTTCCTTAGATAATATGGCTCAATTTGGCAACTCATTCTTATATATATATAAATATCTTATCTATCAACTAAATAACCTTATCAAGAAACATGTTATTTATCTACTATGCACTTCCAATTATTTGAATGATAATACAAAATACAATTGTTTTAATTGTTCTATTTAATAAGAAATAACTTTTAAATTTTATCAAATTGTTATCAGTAGTATTATATAATTTTTATAATTTGTACTTTATCGTCTTTAAGGTTTAATATCGGAGGAACATTAAGTTTTAATCTGCCTGAAAATGCTTAAAATGCGTTATATTCAAGGAAACCAATTATTTTAATATATATAACAGTAGGTTGATATCATTTAGAATTAGAAGGTTAAATTGACGCTATGTCTCATACCCCTCACAAGCGCGATCTAACGTTTAACCCAATCCATGTTGTGTGGTCGAATTTAAAACCATTGAGCTACCAATGAGGGTTACTCATTTTGGTTTTACCAACGAAACCCTAAAAAAACATAACAAAGTTATGATAGAAGAGGTGGGAGACATATCAAATTACGCTTTTGATATCATAGAGAAAGTTACCATTACTCCTGACAATTTATCAAAAAGTGGTTGTACGTTAAAAGCAAGCACATTAAATAGATAAAGATGAGTAGATAAAAGAAACAGTAGATAACAAGTGAGTAGAGTTAGATAAAAACAATATCGATATCCTGATAATAACTCGATAATTATCTATTATCAGCTGATCATAATTAGTGATGTTGCATTGAAGTATTTAATTTTTAATAACTTTTTTATAAATATATTTTGATTTTTTTTGTTAACCTTATTAACACGTTCAGGACGGAGTGCCACTATAGCGGCACTACTAGACTAGTCTGAGTGCCTGGGTGCCGTTATAGCGGCACTGAGACCCTAGTCGAGAAACCGGAGTGCCGCTAAGGCGACACTAGACTCCCTCTATTGGGCTAGAGTAGGGATTGGGGTTATTCCTTTAAGCCTTGTCCACACTAGTAGACATGTTGCGCGATTTGTCTATAGACCTCGGCTAGACAAACAGCGTCTACGGTCTCGTTGCCAGACCAAAAATCGCATGTCTATAGTTTTCCATTCAAAATAGTGGACACAGTGCAACGATATAGGCATGTTGCGCAACGTGTCTACAAGTGTGCACGCTAGACCTAGACCATAGACGGTCTCAGCATATGTCTATTGACACGTTGCACGGCGTCTATAGACAGTCTATGAGACCGTCTATAGACATGTCTCGCAACGTGTCTACTGGTGTGGACTGGGCTTTAGTCTTGAGCCTTTCTACCCGGGTTAGTCGAAGTCTAAACCCGTTCCTGTTCGAATAGGACCGCGGTTGTATAGTGTTAACACCTTCTAATACTCTAATATTATCTTCTACTGTAACTTCTATATTACACCCGTTTTATACTTTTTTTCCCCCTCACATATAATTTCCTCCCACTCCTGCTTTGGCCTACCTCCGCTTCTTACTCTGCCCATAGCTACTCTCTGCCAGGTCACTCCTCCACTCCACGGACTATTTAAATCTCTCCATCCCACACCTGCCTTGGCCCAAGGTGTATAGACTATAATATACTCTATACACCTTGGCCTTGGCCTACCTCGGTTTCTTACTCTGTCCATGGCAACCCAAAACATACTCTTCTCATCTCTCCATCCAACTCCTGCTTTGGCCTACCTCAGCTTCTTACTCTGCCCATTGCTCCTCTCTGCCCGGTCACACCTCAATTTCACGTACTCTTCACATCTCTCCATCCCACACCTGCCTTGGCCTAAGGTGTATAGACTATAATATACTCTATACACCTTGGCCTTGGCCTACCTCGGTTTTATACTCTGTCTAAAGCTTCTTTCTGCCAGGTCACACCTTCACATACTTTTCTTACCTCTCCGTCCCACACCTTCCTTGGCCTACCTCGGTTTTATACTCTGTCTAAAGCTTCTTTCTGCCAGGTCACGCCTTCACATACTTTTCTTGCCTCTACGTCCCACACCTTCCTTGGCCTACCTCGGTTTTATACTCTGTCTAAAGCTTCTTTCTGCCAGGTCACACCTTCACATACTTTTCTTGCCTCTCCGTCCCACACCTTTCTTGGCCTACCTCGGTTTTATACTCTGTCTAAAGCTTCTTTCTGCCAGGTCACACCTTCACATACTTATCTTGCCTCTCCGTCCCACACCTTCCTTGGCCTACCTCGGTTTTATACTCTGTCTAAAGCTTCTTTCTGCCAGGTCACACCTTCACATACTTTTCTTGCCTCTCCGTCCCACACCTTTCTTGGCCTACCTCGGTTTTATACTCTGTCTATAGCTTCTTTCTGCCAGGTCACACCTTCACATACTTATCTTGCCTCTCCGTCCCACACCTTCCTTGGCCTACCTCGGTTTTATACTCTGTCTAAAGCTTCTTTCTGCCAGGTCACACCTTCACATACTTTTCTTGCCTCTCCGTCCCACACCTTTCTTGGCCTACCTCGGTTTTATACTCTGTCTAAAGCTTCTTTCTGCCAGGTCACACCTTCACATACTTTTCTTGCCTCTCCGTCCCACACCTTCCTTGGCCTACCTCGGTTTTATACTCTGTCTAAAGCTTCTTTCTGCCAGGTCACACCTTCACATACTTTTCTTACCTCTCCGTCCCACACCTTCCTTGGCCTACCTCGGTTTTATACTCTGTCTAAAGCTTCTTTCTGCCAGGTCACACCTTCACATACTTTTCTTACCTCTCCGTCCCACACCTTCCTTGGCCTACCTCGGTTTTATACTCTGTCTAAAGCTTCTTTCTGCCAGGTCACACCTTCACATACTTTTCTTGCCTCTCCGTCCCACACCTTCCTTGGCCTACCTCGGTTTTATACTCTGTCTAAAGCTTCTTTCTGCCTGGTCACACCTTCACATACTTTTCTTACCTCTCCGTCCCACACCTTCCTTGGCCTACCTCGGTTTTATACTCTGTCTAAAGCTTCTTTCTGCCAGGTCACACCTTCACATACTTTTCTTACCTCTCCGTCCCACACCTTCCTTGGCCTACCTCGGTTTTATACTCTGTCTAAAGCTTCTTTCTGCCAGGTCACACCTTCACATACTTTTCTTACCTCTCCGTCCCACACCTTTCTTGGCCTACCTCGGTTTTATACTCTGTCTAAAGCTTCTTTCTGCCAGGTCACACCTTCACATACTTTTCTTGCCTCTCCGTCCCACACCTTCCTTGGCCTACCTCGGTTTTATACTCTGTCTAAAGCTTCTTTCTGCCAGGTCACACCTTCACATACTTTTCTTGCCTCTCCGTCCCACACCTTCCTTGGCCTACCTCGGTTTTATACTCTGTCTAAAGCTTCTTTCTGCCAGGTCACACCTTCACATACTTTTCTTACCTCTCCGTCCCACACCTTCCTTGGCCTACCTCGGTTTTATACTCTGTCTAAAGCTTCTTTCTGCCAGGTCACACCTTCACATACTTTTCTTACCTCTCCGTCCCACACCTTCCTTGGCCTACCTCGGTTTTATACTCTGTCTAAAGCTTCTTTCTGCCAGGTCACACCTTCACATACTTTTCTTACCTCTCCGTCCCACACCTTCCTTGGCCTACCTCGGTTTTATACTCTGTCTAAAGCTTCTTTCTGCCAGGTCACCCTTTCACAGGTGCCTAGATATATAAATTTCTTCACGATCTTCATCTCCTTTCCATTTATTAGTATTCCTTTTTCTCTATCTAAGTTCACGGTCAACATTTTTGTTTTACTTCTATTTATTTCCAGTCCAACCTTTTTGGTTACTTTAATCAGATCTACCATCATATCTTCGATTTCATTCATACTCTTACTTATCAATACTATGTCGTCCATAAATTTTAAGACATTAAGCCATTTGCCATTAATGTTAATTCCATTTCCTTGCCATTCTAGATGGTTACACGCTTGCTCCAATACGTAACGAACATCTTACCCGACAGTACGTCTCCTTGTCTTGTGCCTCTGCCTATCTTAACAACTCTCTTGTCATTATCTAATTTAATTTCCATTCTCGCCCCTTCATAAAAGTATTTTATTAAATCGACAAGACACTTATCAAATCCTATATTTACCAGCATTGCAAAACGTCACATCTATTTACCGTGTCGAAAGCCTTCCTATATTCTACGAACACAAGTACCATGGGAAAATTATATTCCTAAGCTCTTTATATTATTTTGTTCAACCACTAATGTGTTGTCTAAGGTTGAAACATTATTTTTACCTCCTATTTGGTTTATATTTACTGATTCGTCCAGCTGCCTTTCTATTCTCTTTGAAATTACTTTCATCAATATTTTATAAATTACTGGCAATATAAGAACCACCTGGACTAAGAACCACGTGGCTTTTCTATGTATGATTTCTTGTTATTTTTACTAAATAAATAAATAATAATAAATATACTTATAGGCCTATAGTTCTCTATATCTCTCTTATCGCCCTTTTGTACAGTAACATTACCTGCGCCTCTAGCCACTTGTCTGGGACTTTCCGATCTCTTATACATAAGTTACACTAATGAGTTAATGTCTCTGCAATTGTATTCCCACCAGCAACTAACTCTTCAACAATTATTCCAGCTTTTCCTTTCCTCATATTTTTTATAGCTAAATTAACTTCTTCCTTGAGTATATCTGGTGCTTTACTTGTTTCACTCCTAAATTTTTCTCAAAATTTAGTAAAAACAAAAAAATAGAAATAATACATTACTAAATAGATTATATATATATTATTTAGCATAAGGTAGAATGCCTATGAAAAATACTGTTTTTACCAGTATAAATTTGGTCTTACTATGCCGTTATAATTTGTTTTGTTTCATTTTTACTTTCTCATATAAAGTATTGTGATGGCGCTAAAATTCGATTTTGAGATTTTGATGGATTTACACGTTTTGAGGTCCCCTGAGTCCAAAAAAGTGGTTTTTAAAAAATGTCTGTCTGTCGTCTTTGCAGACGTCTGGAGCCCAACTACTGGGCCGATTTTGACGAAATTTGGCATACATGTTTAGAAAAATCATACCTCGAGGCGAAATCGAGAAATGAATTTTTACTCTAATTTTGGGGGCTCTACCCCCAAAAACTCTGAAAAAAAATAATTTCTCGAAAATGGTTCCGACGATTTTGATTAAAAATTCTAAAATATAGTCCATTTGAATACGAATCCGTATATATAAACAAAAATAATATAAACCGTTTTCCAGGGGAAAATCTAGTTCCTGAGAAAAAAGCTTAAAACCCGGAACGAGAGAGCCTGGGTTCGATTCCCCGCCCAGGAGAGAAGTTTTTTTATGATAAATTTTGATGAAATGTTCAATAATATTTAAATGTAGATTTGAAAACTAATAAATGGAAACACTGGGCAAAGTAATTATAAATTCGTATATGAGAAAGTTTTTCTGACTTGTCTTGGACCGATTTTTTTTAAGAAGTGCACATGATATTATGTTCAACCTGTTGAACATGAAAATACTTTGGTATGGATGAAACCATACTAGTATATTAATCAGGGGGGAACCTCAAGAAATAGAAGAGCCTATAAAACATACATAAACAATCTCGCATGTTGGCTTTTAAAATACAAAGATAGATTATGTTTCCTTTGAAGTGTTTGGACATGACTGCCTCATGACTAGTCAGGTCAATCTAACAGTTTTAAGTGTTTGGACCTGACTGCCTCATGACTAGTCAGGTCAATCTAACAGTTTTAAGTGTTTGGACATGACTGCCTCATGACTAGTCAGGTCAATCTAACAGTTTTAAGTGTTTGGACATGACTGCCTCATGACTAGTCAGGTCAATCTAACAGTTTTAAGTGTTTGGACATGACTGCCTCATGACTAGTCAGGTCAATCTAACAGTTTTAAGTGTTTGGACATGACTGCCTCATGACTAGTCATGCCAATCTAACAGTTTTAAGTGTTTGGACATGACTGCCTCATGACTAGTCAGGTCAATCTAACAGTTTTAAGTTCTACTGTCAACAATTAAATACTTCCAAGGTTAGGAGAAGGTATACTTAAGTAAAACTCATTCAATTATAAAATTAATATATTTTGAAAATCATATTATATATAATTGCCAGACGAATCTGTTTATTGGACGGCTATTCCGGTGGTTTTGCTGATCCAGTCTAAGTAGGACGCTACTTGAGTGTAAACTACCGGATCTTTGGATTCACAAGTTGTTCCGTAAGATACGACTCCTATGGCCTTGGGCTTTCCGTCTGAACCGTTCAGAATCAAAGGGCTGCCACTATCACCCTGAAACAAATAATTAGTTCACAGCAGTCGTTAAAACATTATAAATAGTCGCTTCTAAGAAAGAAAAAAAAATGGGAAATTATTTTTATTTTAATTTCTGCATGAAATGTTTAATAACTATTAAAATAACAGAAGATATACTAAAAAAAAAAAAATTCAATAACTTTTTTAACAGCAAATGCACTACGAGCAATCACTGTATAAGTGTATAACACTAGATAGATATAAGCGTGGGGTGCTATTATAATGACAAAAACGTCGCTCAGGAGAGTCTATAATCAAGAAAGGATGCCTCGGAGGCTCTAGAGGGAGTCTGTAGGTAAGGAGGGGAGCCTTGGAGGCTCAAGGGAGAGTCTATAAGCAAGGAGGGGTGTCTCGGAGGCTCTAGAGGGAGTCTGTAGGCAAGGAGGGGAGCCTTGGAGGCTCAAGGGAGAATCTATAAGATAGGAGCGGTGCCTCGGAGGCTCTAGAGGGAGTCTATAGGCAAGGAGGGGAGCCTTGGAGGCTCTAGGGAGAGTCTATAAGCAAGGTGCGGTGCCTCGGAGACTCTAGGGAGAGTATATAAGCAAGGTGCGGTGCCTCGGAGGCTCTAGAGAGAGTCTGTAAGCAAGTAGCGGTGCCTCGGAGGCTCTAGAGGGAGTCTGTAGGCAAGGAGGGGAGCCTTGGAGGCTCAAGGGAGAATCTATAAGATAGGAGCGGTGCCTCGGAGGCTCTAGAGAGAGTCTGTAAGCAAGGAGCGGTGCCTCGGAGGCTCTAGAGGGAGTCTATAGGCAAGAAGGGGAGCCTTGGAGGCTCTAGGGAGAGTATATAAGCAAGGTGCGGTGCCTGGGAGGCTCTAGAGAGAGTCTATAAGTAAGGAGCGGTGCCTCGGAGGCTCTAGAGGGAGTCTATAGGCAAGGAGGGGAGCCTTGGAGGCTCTAGGGAGAGTCTATAAGCAAGGAGCGGTGCCTCGGAGACTCTAGGGAGAGTCTATAAGCAAGGAGCGGTGCCTCGGAGGCTCTAGAGGGAGTCTATAGGCAAGGAGGGGAGCCTTGGAGGCTCTAGGGAGAGTATATAAGCAAGGTGCGGTGCCTCGGAGGCTCTAGAGAGAGTCTATAAGTAAGGAGCGGTGCCTCGGAGGCTCTAGAGGGAGTCTATAGGCAAGGAGGGGAGCCTTGGAGGCTCTAGGGAGAGTCTATAAGCAAGGAGCGGTGCCTCGGAGACTCTAGGGAGAGTCTATAAGCAAAGAGCGGTGCCTCGGAGGCTCTAGAGGGAGTCTATAGGCAAGGAGGGGAGCCTTGGAGGCTCAAGGGAGAATCTATAAGCAAGGAGGGGTGGCTCTAGGGAGAGTTTATAAGCAAAGAGCGGTGCCTCGGAGGCTCTAGGAAGAGTCTAAAAATAAAAGTCAGGGAATAATGGTTTACTTTACTGCCTAGGTGCATAAATAACTATTAAATTAAATGTTCAAGAATAAGCATAAACAAAATAATATACCTACTTGCACTAAAATACGAAATTATGTCACAGTAAAGATATATTAATATACTGTTTTAATTATTTCCTCACATAGCGCTAACTTCTAGACGGATAAGGCGCGCGAAGCCGATCCGGTTGGTGTTATAATATAATGTTACGGATGATTGTTGTAAAATATCACGTTATACTTACAGGACAAGGTCCACCATTTGTAGATTTATCCGTGCAGATCTCTCTGACGCTTAAATTAGTGTATCTACTTTTGCAGGTGGAAGCTGTCATTACTCTGACATCTTTGAACATCAGGTATTGATTTCCACCTCTTTGCGCTGTAACAATCAGGTCAAAAGCAAAACAACGTGTAAATAAAACTAAATGCAAAACGCAGATAAAATCGTGAAAACAACATTATTTTACACAGATCCATCTCGGCATGTGTGACAAGTGTAAACTTTCGCTTTTAATATTTTCAATATGGCGGGTGATTAATAATTAAAAAAAGTTTTTTTTTTTTACCATGACATGCTGTATATCAATTTAAAGGTCTTGAATAAGAATTAAATTGTAGAATAAGAATATGTATATGCAATTATTAAATGTTTACACTTAATTATTTTAAGTTAATCTTACAGAAACCGGCGATTATAGCCTCACGTACTTACGTGAAGCGCGACTTATTTGTTTCATTTTTGAAATGGTATTTGCACTTTCAACTTTCCATGGTACTGGAACTTTTCATTTCTAGTTTAGTTTGTAATGAACTCTAATTTAAAATTAATTTGATAAGATAATAGTGGGCGGGGGGTCCAAAGGGCCATAAGTTGATTCTAGAAAGAATTATACAGCTGTGCCCGGCCGAGGAGTAGATTTTAGAAAATTCTCCTCATTACAACATAAACATTGTTTCATTCGATATCTACTCATAAGGGGATAGGAAAAGTGGGTGATTATACCTCTTGAAACATTTCAAAGAAAAAAGATCATAAAGAGTAGCCATATTTTTTTAGCAGAATAATACAAATACCTGGAAATGCATGCAATACATACCTCGTAGTTATGAAGTTAGCTAAAGTAAAAAAACTTACTGTTACTTGTTATTCCCCAGCCGCTTGAAGTCGCTGTTTTACCTGCGTATGTGTTTGCCGCTGCGTCTGACTTGGGTGGCAGATTTAATATGGCTACATTATCTAGAACAGGAAATGCGCGCTTTTAGTTGTTAAATACAAATTTATTGTATACAAATATTACTATTATAACAACGAATATATCAGTTTTTTTTAAATAAATAAATAAAAAATAACTTGGTAAGACTTTGATTTCCAAAATTTGTTTTCATTTTGACCATTTGTTTCTCTAAATTTACAGTATTTCCAAAACCTGAAGAAGCCCAGGTTCCCTGGACGAAAGCATGTTTAAATAAAATATAATAAAGGACTTTCATTCCAAAAATCAACCAACTACTTATATGTAAACGATGACATTTCAGACCTTATAGTCAGCGTTAAATAATATTAAACATTAGCTATTATTATAAAAAACTAGGTTTTCTGATAAAATCCTCAAAGAGATTGATGTGGACTTGAACCCCTTCGTGACGCAGATTTCACCGGAAAACAAACTATTGATAACGATCTCATTTGTCAGTTTGCGTTGAAGATCAGAGGCAGCTTACGACTTTATAGGAGTATAATGATATGGGAGACTACGCAGTCTTATATTAGGAGCGGAAGATATTAAGGAAGAGGCCCTTGTGTCACTAAAGTGATAAGACATCCTTTATTTTCCAAACTTTGAGACTTGAGGGTGAGACTGAGGTGGTGAGATGGTCGTGAGATTCAGGGGTTGACAAAGAGGACCCAAATATGATCTGGTAGTTGGCTTGGCCTCCCTACCCCATACTACTACTAAGAAAGTGTTATTAATGTTAATGTATGATAACTGATAAAATTAGTTCAGCTTTCAGTCACTACCAGGGGTATCCAACTCCAGTATTCTAGAGGTGTAAGACCACTTACCACCAAGGTCGTGATGTTTGGGGGTAAAAATTGTAAACTACTTATGATCTTTTGACATTCCTCGAATTCTAAGATATAAACAAATACTGGTTGTCAGACATTTGTACTATTTTGTAAATAAATAAAAGAAAAAAAAAAACGAGTTTCGGGGGATGTAAGAGATGCGCCAATGCTTCAAGTGCAAGAAATCTCGGGTTCGAATCTAGCAAACTGACAAATTAATTTATTTCTTTGAATTAAGATGCTCCAAATCTTTTGAATGGTGTAAAAGATTTAGTTACAATTTCAACCGCCAAATACACGACCAGCGGTAGTAGTCTAACACAGGTCGATAAAGAGGGGAGTTGGAAATCTTTCCGTTTAAGGATTCTATGATCGCTGGTCACAACCCACTTCTTGCAACACCCGCTATCTCTATACAGTTTAATTGTACATTACGCGTCGAGTGCGGAAAGTAGCATTTTGCATGCGAGTGTGGAGTTTGCACCCGAGCGATAGCGAGGGTGGTAAAACCCCACGAGCAAATGCAAAATGCCGTTTTCGCACGAGTTGCGTACCGTACTTTATCTACGATTGATAGATTTAAATAATAAATACAGAAAAAAATAAACTTGGTGTATGTAAGTTCGTATCTCTCTCTTGATAAAGATGGCATTAATTCTTGAGTTGTATTTTTTGCCAAATTAATAATTTCTGGAGGAGAATTATTCTCCACATTTTCGTCAAAGTCACTTGATTCACTCATTGTTTTTCACTAAAAACTCGATATAAACAGTTACTTTAATAAAAGAACAGCAAATTAGTTTTGTTAAATGTAAACAAACTAGCTAATCGTGCGTAAAGCTGAAGAATTCCTCTTCTTTACCGCACTAGCATGGTAAAGAAGAGGAATTCTTTAGAACTATGAGACGCGCATGCGCAATGAATACAAGTACGTAAATAATCACTTTCTACGCATCTAAACAAAGATATAATGTTTATATTTCGTATCAATCGTAGATAAAAGACATTGTGTGTGTATAAGAACGTTGATTTGGTTCTTATTGAGCTGAGGGAAGCGAAGCTCTTATACTACTCCTTGCATTTGGTTGGACACATATACTCCTCCTGAACGGCTGAACGGGGTAAAAAAGTTAAAATAATATATGCCATTCATGATGCACGTATTTAGAATGCTCTTTAAGAGTACAGTTATTGTTATTATGTTCACTTTTGTCATAATTTTCATTTAAGAGGGGATTAAAACACGCTCAGCTCAATATTGCAAAGCCACAACTGCATTGCAAACCTAGTATACATTTTAAAAGAAGTTTACACTAGGCATCGCGTGGCTCTATCATTGAAGCGAGAGTATTGCAATGAAATACTGAGTATTGAAATTTATTAATCACAATGAATGTCATAGTTGAAGATAAGTGGAAGAGAGTAGTGTGGGGAAGAGTGGGGGTACTCGGTACAAAGCTTTACTTCCTAAACAAACCTATACACTATACGACTATAACAATCTTCACCACCCGCGGTAGCTTTTAAACAATTATTATAAATGTATCTCGTCACTACGCAAAGAATTTTGCTTGTATCAAGTTGAAATTTTGCATACCTGTTTCAATTGTGCATTAGATGGTGTATATGAAGTTTTATTAAAATCGTTACGTTAGAACGTATGATATCGGTAAAAATGTTGTTTTCTCAATTATAAATGTTTAGGTCCGCTTTAATAGTTTTAGCGATCTTTATTAAGTCATAGCAGTGTCGCTGTTGGTTTTAGTAAAAAATGTTATTTTTGAAAAAAATGTTCGACTCATCGAATAGATGATGATAGAATCTTTTCCCGTCCTGAAATTCCAATTTAATTTTTGTACCTCTCGTTTACGCGAGCGTTGCGCGCGAACTCTTGGACGGATCACGCTGTCCAACGAACTTAGCCTGAGTATTAGTAAGAGGATCATGTATACTAAATTTCAACTAAATCGGTCAACTTTTACTCAAGTTATCGTCACACGCGTGAACGTTACTGACAGACAGACAGACAGACAGACAGACAGACAGACACGGAGCATATTTCGTTGAATGTAGGAAGCTCGCTACGCTCGCTTCAATTAAAAGTGCAATACATACTTGTAGTTCTAGCCGCGATCGGGAGTTTGATGACGCAGATGTCGTACGTTATGGGATTCCTGGTGTACTGAGGATGAGTATAGATATTAGCCCTGGGCGAAACGAATCTCTGTGCACCGGTTCTGTTTAGACGATCTATAAATCCAGCTGATATCACCGTGTAATTCGTGCTTCAAACAAACAAACCATACCATCAATAAAAGCATACAGCATCATTATCAATATAGCAAAATTTAATAAGCAGAAAATGTTCAAATTAATATGGGACCATTTGCGGGCAACGTAAGACATACTGTCAAAATATCTAAAAAAAAATCAGAGAACTTTAAAAGAAGTACTTAGTGTTATATATGGTCGTGCGGATGAAGAAGATGAACTAATGGGCACAGATGATTATACTTTTTGCAGCCAGAGAAATCAAATATTTTCGTTCTTCGAAAGGATCATATAGTTCCCGTTCCATTCGGTCAGCGAGGACAAAAAAATATACAAATTCCCTGATGATTATTAAGGAGAAAAAATTACTCCGGAACCATGATAAATAGAACGATGCGGTTTCCCGGGTTTGATAATGGCTATAAATACGCTTCCATGTTTGTGCATTTTAAATAATCAAAAAAAATTAAATTGGAAGCCATATTTTTAGACTAGTTTCAGATTCTATGGCTAAAAATTTACCCTTGGAAATTTTTCGCTCCAAGCATTAGTTTGCCGTCCGGAGAGCCCTGGCTGGACCTGCTAAAATTGAATCTTTAAGTCCATTTTACAGATAAACTAATGGATTTAGGAACAAAATTCAACATACAAAAAGTTTATTTTTTTCGTTTTTCAAAAGAAAAGGTATGCATTTTAGACTGGATTTGGATTTAATGACTAAAAATAAGAACTATTTACTACGTTTTTATTAGATTGTTTTCTTGTTTGTTTGTTTGTTTGACCAGTACAAATCTTGCAATTGATTTTTAACAAAACTTCCCGAGTAGCTAGACATTTGAAACTTTTAGAATAGCTCTGAACACGATGAAAATGCATTATTTTAATACATTTATCCATCTTTCGGCAAAATTTAATTCGTTTTGAGCAAATTGTGCTGTATGGAAAGTTAGTTCGGAAAAAGCCCGCAAGTTATTTTATTTATTTTGGCATGACCCATATTTACAATCTTCATTTTCACATGTTTCAAATTTATGATTTATGTCAGAAAATTTAAAAATATATTATAAGTTCTTTTTAACTTGCAATTATTATATCCTGATTTTTTTTCTAAACCCATTAGTTTAGCTTTCCTTTTAGCAGGTATATGTTCAGTATTTTTCTATTTTGAGCATTTATAGCCATTATGGAACCCTGAAAACTGTATCATGGTTCCGGAGATATTTCGCTGTTCTATATTAGCTAGGACACCCTGACAGTAATCCGAATCCGCTTCAGACACAAGGGGACATTTTTGGTACCGTGTCTATCTGTGACTCAATTTTTGAAATCTGTCAAAATTGTTTTTGATTATAATTTATGCGTAAATAAATAAAATTATAATTTTAGCAATATTTAATAAACGCCAATGGTTGTTTAAGCCAGTGGTGGTAATTATTCTGGCGGTATTTGCGGTCTACTAAACCATCGATGAACCATCTAAATTTATGGGAACAGAAGGTTGAAAATTATATGGGAACAACAATTAATCACTTATGACTATGACTCACCATCCAAATTTTAATAAAACCGGTCGAGTACTTTTTATCGTAATATGTTGATCCCCATTGAGAAAATTTAGTGAAACAGACAGACTGATATACGGCCATGAGACCAAACATTTCCCCTTAAAAAAAATGGATTTCTGTCTTGAAATTTCGATATTGGAGACATAAAAAAATAGTAGTTCATCAGAACGATCACAAGACAGTCTTCGGTAAGCTCGAATGGAAAAACAAAAACGGGTATGGAGTACCTTGGAATTTTACCTCACTTCAAGCAGCATTAGGCGTGGTCAATAATTAGATGGGTCGTTTTGAACTATTTTTTTTTTTTTTTTAATTTGAAAAAAAAAAAACTATACATTATTCTATTTATTTATTTAGTTATTTGAATTTTGGTAGTATTTTAAAAGAGATGTAAACAAACTTTGACGATTAAAAAAGTATCGCACTAATTAATAATTATATTCACTTATAAATTTTAAACTAATTAATGGAATTTTATCATTATTTTTTTCTATATTTGTTACTTATTTTCAACTGGTTCCATCGATATGCTATGTGTCAAAAACGTATTTATACTTTCGGTATTATTGACAGTCAAAGATTTAAAATTAAATATCGATAACTTCAAAACAAATCCACCAAATTTAATTTGGTGGATTTGTTTGTCATACAGAGTAAATTCGTGCCCTCAGAGTAAGGAAGGGGTAGAGGGAGCAATGCAATTTTATAAGTGGTTCATTATGCTACACACTATACTAAACCTCTCCAGCGAGCTCAATCTGAACTAAAGTGACAACAGCACGATCACGTGGTCACTGGTCCTTGTCTTATTGGTCTATTCCTTGTCCTTCCGTGCCCACTGACGCTTGTCAAGAAAACCTTTAACCTCATCTTGTGCTTGGTTCGATTGTTTTATTATCGAAATATCAAATATGAAAGAGAAAACTCTGATGTGATTGCTTTAGAAAACGATTTTGTTTCATATAAGATTGCTTTTGGTTATCTAGGAACTATTACGACATGTTATTAATAATGTAACTGCCTTTAGATAATTAATACGGTTAACAACAAACATTAAAGCACATATGTATTTATAAAGAAAAATGTATTAAAATATTAAATGTCGTAAGAAAATATCACATTATTCTTATCCTTATCAGCTGATATCAGATAAATTTCGAGTTTTGATCGAGATATCGATACTGTTTCACCAAACTGCCGCTTGGGAGGTTTAGTATAGGGGTGTAGCATAATGAACCACTTTTTGAGACCCCGATTCTATAGTATTGTTCCCTCTACCACTTCCTTACTCTGAGTTCGTGCAAAATGTCAAATCAATCGGACCATTTTTCGATTTTTTACGTTTGTTGAAAACATTTACTGACTCAGCAAGCTTTTAATGCAAGGAAATTTTGATTTCCCGGGCGGCACAACTAGACGTAAGGACTGATTTTTCTGCCAAGTTTCAACTCTTTAAGTTAAATACCATGGGCGCTATGATGATATAGACTCATACAAACGTCGCGCTGAAAACCACTCTGGAGGTCTTAAAAATACCCTAAACGGATAATTCATTTGAAATGTCGAAAAAAAAAAAAAAGTCGGTCGGTGAAAACAACTTTTTCCACCATAGGCGAGGAGAAGTAAGAAAAATAATAGCAATGGTTTTTCTTTGCATACATACTCTTTGCAGCAGTGCCCAGCTGTCATGACCCAGGTATTTGAGATAAGAGATCCTGTGCAGATGAATCCACCCCCCTGCATGTCGACTCCTTCGACTAAAACGTCAAAAGGGAACTGTCCCAGCACAGCACGCTGGCCGTTGTAGATTTCCTCATTGATGCCTGTTCAACACAACATACCTTCGTTTATACATGGATTCATAATGTGTCTACTAATTCAAAATTTACTCATTATTCTAAAGTTTATTTTAAAATTTCTATGTATTTGATACGAGATTCTTCCATTCAACAAAATATGCATCTTGTCTGTGTGTAACGTTTGACCATGGGCGTAGCCACCCCCCCCCCCCCCCCCCCTCCTAAGGTTTGGACGTGGTATTTAAAAATTAAAATAATAGAATAGGCCAGTCAAATCAGATGTTAAATTCGCGATGTTGTTCGGCCCAGTTAGAATTTGGTTCTATGTTTTCAGCGAAAAACCTGTGCTAGCTGCGTAATATGTAAAAATTGGACATTTTCAGTTGCTTTTATTTGTTTTTAAGTTTTTGTCAAATACCTAGTAAAATTTTTAAAGTATAGTAAATTTGCAGTAGCATAAGCTCAACTGCAGCTCTACACGTCCAATAATAGTTTCCGACATGTTATGGCACTTTAAAAATTGGCAGTTTTTCCTAAAACAAAATATGGAAATATTTAGAATTGCTCTCATTTGGCTCAACCACAGCTTTGGCTGATTTAAATTCGAAAAATTGTATAGATTAGTAAATGTATAAGTGGAATGAATTTAATAAATGGATTATCTTATCTTATCTCATTTGTGGCCGAATATCAGCGTAAAACCGTTCACTTTGAGAAAAGTCATAAGAAATGAAGTTGTAGTAAATTTAATTGGCTTACTTTTAAGTACAAGACAAAGTCTGTAGGGCCAGAAGTCCTGTTGCAATCGTAAAAAAAACCAAAACTGAATATTAGTCAAATTAGACATTAATTTCGCAAAACTTGATGTAGTTCTGAATTTTTGACCAGTTAGGGTATTGTGAAAAACCTGAGCTGGCTACGAAATACGTGAAAAAAATTAAACTTATTTCTTTAGTTCTTGCTGCATACCTCGTAAACTATGCCTTATTCGATGTTAGTGTTTCTCACTATTTCTACAGTTCAATAAATTTACAACAATTTAAGTCCAACGGTAACTCTGTACGTCTAATAGGTTCTGAGTTATGATACTTGGAAAATTGGCAATTTTTTTCTCAAATAATGAACATTTTAAGGCCACACTTCCTCTTATCTTGTTCTCGGATTTGTTTTTTCGCTAGTTGTTCCTTTTTTGGCAACTGGCTACACTATAATTAAAGCAACACATTATTTCATAATATTAGAGCCTGTGGCCAATATATTACAATCAAAATGTTTGGATATTCTTCAGAGCAATATGCATATTAACAGGATTTTAAATGCAACTATAAAGGACACCGTGAAACAGCTGATTCAATTTGAAAGTCATTCTTGCTTCTGCAGATATGATATCAGAAGAGTTATATTAGTTAAATATAGGGGGCTAGCCCCCCCCCCCCCCCCTAAATTTTGGACATGATATAAGAAATCATCGTCAAAGGTCAACAAATATGATATTTTGCGAATATCTCGCTTCCTTTGGCTCATCAAACACTTATCACGGTGGTTATCAAAATTAACCCTAGAACGACTTATTGGGGTCCCACAGACCCCATACAAACTATAATTAAGTTTTTCTTTGTTTAATTTGAATTTCTCTGAACCTTTCTGTGTAAGTACTGATAACAATATCTGTTATTAGTTTTAGTTTTCTTTCAGTATTCACTAGAATTAGAGTTGGGGTCCCATAGACCCCTGTGATAGACCCCTGCCTCTATATAGAGGCCGGTGGTTCCAATCCCCGCGCTGGAGTCTATTTTTCTCTGTCTGTTTCCCGTAGTTAATAATAATTATAATTTTATTTAAATTATAATTTAATCGTTCCGTAGTATGAATACTACCAAAATCGTAAAATATGAATTTCTAATTGATTGTACGAGGTACAGGTACTAATTGGGTACTTTATAATTATAAGCGTTATTTCTCGGTCAAGTTCTTTGTCATTAATGTTGACTTCTCAGACTTGTGGAAAAATTGAAAGCTTTAAATTCGGGTCAAGGTATCATTAACGTCAGAGAAATTCATTCTCCTACGTAGCTTAATTGGTTAGAGCACTATACTGGAAATATAGAAGCCGGTGGTTCAAATCCCCGCGCTGGAGTGCTAAAAGCTGGTTTAGCAAAAAACCAGCTTACAATAACATGCGTAGTGTCTGTTTTTGCAAGACTTTTTACGTATTTTTGAGAATATCCCGCTTCCTCTGGTTCGGAGATCAATTGAGGATCAGATCAAAATTGAAGAATATAAATCGTTTTTAGTTATTGGTCTTTGTGACGCTTTCTACGGAAACTTTGGAGCACTTTATTGTCTCACCAGTTCTTTGTACGTAAAATATGAGAAAAAGTGTTTCGTGTGTGAAATTTTATAATCTTCTTTTTTTATTTGATCCTCTCCAAGCCAGAGGAAGCGAGATATTCGCAAAAATACGTACAAAAACAGACACTACCCAAAAAATTAAAATTTTACTGTGGGAAATTTAATAATCTTTGTTTTTGATAATCACATTCATTTGTCTCCGAGCCATAGGAAGTGAAATATTCGTAAAAATACCTAAAATGTAGTCATGATTATCTATTTTTTCAATATTCAATACATATTTATTACTATACGCTTGCTTCATTGATAGAGCTACGCTGTGCCTAGTATATATATTATATTAACACATAACTGTACACAAAGTTACTCACTTGCAGCGGAACAGCTGTTATAAACACCCACCAGGCACGCCTGCAAATAAAACAGAATAAGAAAAGTAATTAAGTTAGTATATTATTTAAGTAATGTTGCTAAAAGCTAAGTAAGTTTTATCAATAACTGATTATATTGTAAGGCACATATTAATAAGCCATAAAATAGAAAATCATCTTTAATGATTTTCTTTTTAACTAAGTTTTGAGATTATTCAATTAATACAGTATAATTTTAGTTATGTTACAAAAAACATTATTATAAAATTATTAATCTCCTATAAATTATTGTAATAAAAATTAATTATTACACCCTTAATAATTATGAGATTAATCAGGTGCTATGACTTCACAATGACTGTAGTATTACTGGTACTACACGGACACCATGACTGAACTCTTACTTTAACGTACTATTATACTAGAGCAACTTAAAAGAAAAAGGGGGAAAAAAATAACCCGAAGTTTGCATTTTTAGGGCACTTCCCATTCCCCAACCCTATCTCAGCTGACAGTAGGATATGTTTTTTTTGGAATTTCATCACTATTTCGAATACTTTAAGTTGCAATATTTTAAATTTAATAGTATCGTTTTGAAGCTTAGTAAATGCGCCAACTTTAAGGAGTTTTGCACCCATAGTTATCTAATACGATACACTAGTTATACAAAGCTCTAATATTTTCTTTTTTTAATTAAATTTTATTATTTTCAAGTTCTAACGAATTAACGTGTGACTAAAATTTAATAGCTGAAACGATGTTTATCATTAAGGATTTTTCATGCTCTTTCAGGTGGTATATCATTTATCATTCTAGCTTAATTAGTTCCAATGATATTGGACCATGGTTTATAAGACTTTTTTTACTCCAAATTAACTGAACTATTACATCCCAAAGTTTGTCGGTCCTGACTTGGGACACCCTGTATATATATATATATATATATATATATATATATATATATATATATATATATATATATATATATATATATATATATATATATATATATATATATATATATATATATATATATATATATATATATATATATATATATATATATATATATATATATATTAGGTACATGAAATAACAGTAATTAAAATATATAATTACTTGAATAACCATCGACCTATTTTGTGTTATAGTTATAGGCGTTTCAAGAGTTTATAAACGTAAAAACTAGAAACTGACTTACTGTAATCAGTAACACTGATGTCTTCATCATCAATATGTTCACAAGGCTCTGAAAAACATACAACATTGTTATATAGCACCTGCTTTATAGTACATCCTGTCAGCTTCATTTTAACATTTAATTTTCAAAGTCTGAGTAGAGAGTAAAGCTTTAGTGGATCAGTTTATTGTCGAACAACATAAATAGCTAAAGTTTAAACCACAATAGCTATGATTTGATGTATAAATACTCATGTTTATACTACAGTAGCTAATTTTTGAACCACCATAGCTAATGTTTGAACCAAAGTAGCTAAAGTTTGAACCACAATAGCTATTATTTGATCTATACATACTCATGTTTATACTACAGTAGCTAATTTTTGAACCACCATAGCTAATGTTTGAACCACACTAGCTAAAGTTTGAACCACAATAGCTATGATTTGATCTATAAATACTCATGTTTATACTACAGTAGCTAATTTTTGAACCACCATAGCTAATGTTTGAACCACACTAGCTAAAGTTTGAACCACAATAGCTATGATTTGATCTATAAATACTCATGTTTATACTACAGTAGCTAATGTTTGAACCACAGTAGCTAATGTGTGAATAACAATAACTATTGTTTACACCAAAATTTCGAAACGCAATCGCTAATGTTTAATACTGACACTTACATAAATATTGGCTATTGTGGTTTTACTTTTAACAACAAATTCATTAACTTTATATAAACCCTTGATATTATAAAATTAAATCTTACTCCAATATATTTACATAGTAATATTTAATAACTAAAATTCATATTAATTAATTAATTATTATATTAAAAGAAATACAAAAGACGACTTACCTAGATTTCCTTAGACAATAAGGCTCAATATGGCAACTTAATCTATTTATATAAAAAGCTTATCAATCAACCAAATAACCTCTACGAGACAAGCTATTTAAGTACCGAGTACTTCTAATTATTTTAGTGATAGTACATAATATTTTTTTTTAATTGTTTAATTTTAGCACATTTTTTTATCAGTAGTGTATGTAATTTTTATAATTTGTATTTTATCTTTTATGAGGATTAATACCTAAGCAATATTAGGATTTAATCCGCCTAAAAATGAATAAAAACACATTTCGTTCAAGGATACTCAAATTATTATAATAAATATAATAGATAGGTTGATATCATTTAGAATTAGAAGGTTAACTGACGCTATGAGACTTTACGAGCATGGTCTAATATTTAACAGCATGTGGTGTGGTCGGATTTTGAACCAATGTCAAACTTTCGTGTTTGGGCAGGTTCATGCTTGGTTAGGGAAGTTCTGATAGATATGAGTCAAAGAAACATTTCAAGCAACTAATTCGTTTTACTTCCGAGCTTACCGAAGGTGACGGAAGCTATGTGATCGTTCTGAAGAACGAAAATATTTTAGCTCTCCGATTTCAAAAATTCCAAAACAGAAATCCATTTCAGACATCAGGGATCATTTTTGATCCAGTGTCTGTCACTCAAATTTGCAAGCCCAACATATCTTAAAAACTACACGTCCAATTTTAATGAAATTTGGATGGTAGGTCATAATTAGTCCATTGTTGGTCCCATATAGGTTTCAACCATCTGCACCCATTTGTTTCTCTGCCACATGCGCACAAACATACACTTCATAAGTAATTATCTGATTTGTATGAAACTTTCATATTTTATCGAATGTAACCTGCAGATAGCCCCAGATTAATTTGAAAAGACTGCGCTCTTTAACTTTTGTTAATTTGATACTTTAATTCATGTAAAAAAATCAAAACAATTTTGACAGATTATAAAATGGGGGCAACAAACAAATTAGACAATAAAAGCGGGTTTACACGATCCAAGTAGACTTGGACCAAGTAATTTTGATCAAATCACTTGGTCAAATTAAAAATGAATTTTTGATGCAGTGTTTACACGATCCAAGTATACTTGGTCCAAGTAGGGGAACAGCGATCATAGAATCCTTAAACGGAAAGATTTCCAACTCGCCTCTTTATCTACCTGTGTTAGACTACTAGCGCTCCACGGGAATTTAGCGGTTAGTATTGTAACTAAATCTTTTACACCATTCAAAATATTTTGAGTTTCTTAATTCAAAGAAATAAATTTATCAATTAATTTGTCAGTTTACTAGATTTGAACCCGGAAACTTTCGAATTCGAAGCAATAGCGCAACTCACACAGCCACTGCGAGGCTGGTTTTTTTTATTTCGTTTATTTATAAAATAGTATAAATGTCTGACAACCAGTATTTGGTTATATTTTAGAATTCGAGGAATGTCAAAAGATCATAAGTAGTTTTCAATTTTTAACCGCTATCTGCCCGACCAGCGCTAGTGGTCTTACACCTCTAGATTACTGGAGTTGGATACCCCTGTAGGGGAACTTGTAAAAAAAATCATTTAGAAGTAAAGGGATAAAAACAAAAATTTAAAAGAAATGATAGCTGTCAATAACCTTCTTATAAACAAATTCGCTTAGAATAATACAATATATAGAAGGAGGATCACTGATAACATTGAAGCCAACTTTGGTTGTGTCCCTTAATCCGCGTTCTAAAAATTCATTTTTGTAATTTGTGACGTCATAACTCTAAAATTATTTGCCTTCGGTTTTTTAATTTAATTATTTATTAAATTATAATTATTGGTAGTCAGTTTAGTTTATTGTAATATTTTTTTTTTAGTTTTATCTTATTTTAGCTTGAAATATGCTAAATATAATGTTTATTATATCATGCTGGGCGAGTTGTAAAAAATGACGTCAGAGTGAAACGTAAACAATAGCCAATGACAGGGTTTTGTCTTCTTGATGTTTGTGAGCGGGCTTGAATAGTTATACTAAAGCATGGCCAACCTTCTCCTGTTTAAATGAAAAAAATGAGGGTTGTTATGTTGGCAGCCTGGTCTTAAGGACACAACCTCTCGGCAAAAATTGGCTTCAGTCTCTTATCAGTAATTGCTTAGGATTCCGATTCTATGCTCCTTCTATATATAGTATTATTCTAAGCAAATTCGTCACAACTTTTCACGTCTTTTCTCATTTTTGACAGCTTTCTTGTCGTAATCATATGGTTGACGCCATCCAAGTCTACTTATGCCGCGTCTACACGATCCAAGTTGACTTGGATCAAATCAGTTTTGACTTTATTTTGACGCTACTTGGATCTTGTAAACAGGTTATCAAAGTCAACTTGGACATCCAAGTTGAATTAGACGGTATTTGATCTAAGTAGACTTGGATGGCGTCAACCATATGATTATGACAAGAAAGCTGTCAAAAATTTGAAAAGTTGTGACGGATTTGTTTATAAGAAGGGTATTGACAGCTTTTATTTCTTTTAAATTTTTGTGTTTTTTTTTCCTTTGCTTCTAAATGGTTTTTTTGACAAGTTCCCCTACTTGGACCAAGTATACTTAGATCGTGTAAACCTGCATCAAAATTTCATTTTTACTTTGACCAAGTAGATTTAATCAAAATTACTTGGTCCAAGTCTACTTGGATCGTGAAAACTCGCCTTTAGATCAAATATCGTCCAACTCAACTTGGATGTCCAAGTTGAGTTTGATAACCTGTTTACACGATCCAAGTAGCGTCAAAACTGATTTGGTCCAAGTCAACTTGCATCGTGTAGACGCGGCTTAAAGCATAAAATAAATTAAGTACATGATAGGATGGGAGGAAGCTATGTGCCACACAAATTGACAGTCTACTTTTAGAAAGCACCTTGGTGCTAAGAGCTATCAACCCTCAACATTTCATTTTGATAAGACCAGCGGTTCGAGAGATATCGAGATTTTCTTCTTATTCGAGAGAACTATTATTTCCGCACTAGGGCAGAAAATAAGGAAAAAATATGAACACGCATGCGCAATGAATATACTTTGAAAAGAATAACTTTCTACGCATCTAAACTGAGATAAAATGTTTATATTTCGTATCAATCGTAAATAAAGTATTGTTACTATACACTATTTAGAAATTTGGATGGATTTACACGTTTTGAGGTCCTCTGAGTCCAAAAAAGTGTTTGTATTTTATTTATGGTTTATAATTATATTTTGACATTTGAATTATTAATTTTGTTTGTAATTTACCACCTTTAATTATTTAAATAATTATTATGAATAAATACCATAAAATCCCTATATATATTCTATTAATTTTATTCAATAAAATTACCAATCGTAATTAAATAAAGGGTGGTCCAAAAGTCCCCCCCCCCCCCTCTTAACTTTTGAACGGTTTGAAATAAATTAATGAAACTTGGGGGATCTCTACCATGCAAAGAAAAGTTTGTTTTCATGCAATCACCCACTAGGGGCAACCACCCACTTTGCCCCAAGGCCACCCAACGTCAAAATTTCAAATTGGAGTGTATATTTTTGATAGCAAATTTGGATTCTACCGTGAAAAATAATAAACTTTTACTTGAAACTATTTTTTCTATCTCCAATATTTTGCCCCCTACAGGGGGGCAAAGATAGCAAAATAACCCTTCCGAAATAGTAAAAAAATAACACTTAGATCGTTATAAAATCCAAACGGTTTGAAATGAAGTCATGGAACTTGGGGGATCTGTACCATGTAAAGGGAAGTGTTTAATCATCCACTCGCGTACTAGGGGCAACCTCCATTTTGCCCCCAGGCGCTGAAATCTACCATTTATATACCTTTGCCCGCCCTCTTCCCCATAGGGGGAAAATATTAGAGGTAGAAAAGAAAGTTTGAAGTAAAATATTTTTATTTTTTGCCGTAGAATCCAAATATACTATCAAAAATATACACTCCAATTTGAAATTTTGTAGTTGGGTGGCCTGGGGGCAAAGTGGGTGGTTGCCCCTAGTAGGTGATTGCATGAAAGATAGAGATCCCCAAGTTTCATTAATTTTTCTCAAACCGTTCAAAAGTTAAGAGGGGGGGGGGGGGGAGACTTTTGGACCACCCTGTATAACCAGGAAAACTCGAAAAAATCGGTCCGAGACAACTCAGACAAACTTTTCATGTACGAGTTCATTATTACTAAGCCCAGTGTTTTCCATTCGTCAGTACATTTAATTATTGTTCAACATTTTATCAAAAAGGAATGATGTAAATAACTTCTCCTCGGCGGGGAATAGAACCCGGTCTCTCTCCATCCTCGTTTGAAGTTATTTTCACAGGATCCAGATTTTTCCTGTTCTTAAAAACAACACCAATTGATATTATTCTAGCAAAATCATATGAACCACCGTTATAACTTAGAAGACAATATCTAGCTGATTCTCTATTCTTAAATTATTCTCCTTAGATTCAGAAATAATACCTCAAATAATCGAATTATCCAACAAAATTAACTCAGGACATAACTTTTGGAGATCTAAAACAGAACCATTAATGACAACAAGAGTAAGCAAACTTCATCCAAAATTAATTAACATCCATCACAATAAAATTTGACCACTTAACCAAACCAATTTTTCGGCTCTTAATCCAACCATTAAAGTTTACTTCACAGATACTAAAGACTATTTAATTAACCCAGAATTAATCCTTGCAGAAAAACATGATTCAATACATTCCAAAGGTACATATTGCATATTTACAGATGGATCTAAAAAACCAAATAAAACTGGTTGCTCCCATTATAATAATAATATCCATTTATTTTAAAAATATATAAATATACATGCATACATTTTTTTTTTTTTTTTACAAATCGGCATATAGGCGTGGAACCCTGACGGGTTAGAGTTTCCTTCTTAATTATTCCATATAAATTTAATTACAATAATGACAAACTAACTGGTCGGGTCCGAGTTGGTAGACTGATGGAAGGGATTGTCGAGGTGGTTTGTTCCCCCACTCTTCTCGAGCGCCCCTACAGTCGGCCTTTGGAACCCGGCCAGTTGCTCTCTGAGACCCTTCCGAGTAAGAGGGCTTCTCTCCCTGTTATTTGTGTGACATTCCAACCAATAAACCATGCCTCACATTGTGATTTAAGCTAATCTTTAAATATTTTACTTTTATTATTAATCATACAGTCCTAACCTTCCTAAATGTGTGCGCCGCACACATAAATTGGTCCTTTGAACCGACATGGATTAGCGAACAGTTGTTATCGTTTTAAGTAAACAGTTTAATTTAACAGTTTTTATAAAAAGTTTAATTTGACAGTTTTATAAAAAGTTTAATTTTAAAGCAAGTTTTTAAATTTAATCCATCCATAAAGTTTAATTACGACATTTGTTTCAGTTTTAATAATGTTTATTACGTATTTCTTTAAAAATAAGTTTACGTGTTTTAAAGTAAAGTTTGAAGCAAAACTATTTACCGATCAAAACTTATACTTAATTTAATTATAATTGTTATTAATTTAAAGTGATTTACATTAAAACTTAATAAACCAATTCCAAAGTAAAACTTCGTCATAAGGTTTGTTCCGAACGAGGTAATTGAGTGAAGAGTGAAGTTTGTGTAGTGTAGGGAAGCACGACGTATGCTGTACAGTCTGGAGAGTATAGTCAGTGACTGGAGTGACGTGTTACCCGCCTTGCAGTATTACAAGGTCCTAGCCATCGATATCTAATAGTAGAGATAGTCGACTCCCCTCTTAAGAAAGTTTTGACAAGGTTAGAGTGGGGAAACTATACAGTAGCGCTGCTCACGTTCAAGGGAAAACGCAGTACTAAATGCCCGCCAAAAACCGGGAATTTCAAATTCAAACATAAGCTAATTTCTTTTCCTTCTTACTTTTAAAAATTGAAATATTAATTTCTCTTTTTTATCCACTTCTTAAAAAATATACATATTTCAGTGCCTTGAAATATTAATTATATTACCTACATAACGAACCTGGATAATTAGATAATAATAATTATGAATTCAGCAAATCAAATTTTAAAATAATTTACACAAGTGTAAATTTTCCTATTGCTTAAAAATGAAAAATCATTTTCCATAATATTATAATGTAAAGGATTTCATAAATTCCCTCTGCATTGAAAAGAAGAACAATCAACTTCTAAAATAAATCTTATTGAAAATATTTGGAAGGGTTGAAATATAAGCATTATAGAAACAGAATTAAATAAAAAGCCTGTTTTATTCACATAAAAGGTACAATAAGGTTAAATACAATGTTTTAATACATAGTTAAGCAATAAAAAATACCCTTATCATGCAAACTAAAGTTAATTTACAGCAATTTAAGTGAATTTAAGGTTAGTGAATGTAGTCTAGTGAATAATTGTCTTTATTTTTTTATTTTTTTTTATGAGGAAGGGTTTTTAAACAAGAGTTTTATATGTTGTGAGGGTCGACTGATTACAGGTGGAAAAACATTTCAGGGTTTGAAGCTCATCAGCAAAGGTTCAAACATCCATCTGAAAAAAACATATTTACATATAAATAGATGGCATAAAAAGTGAAATAAAAAAATGAAGCTATTTTGTCAATAACATTTTCATTTTTTCGATTATAACTCGCTTAGAACACATTCTCACTCATTAAGATTTTATTTTCCTTGTTTGTTTTTTGTAATCTTATTGCATTCAAAGCATAGACAATTAGGAATTTGTACTTGGGTGATCAAACTAAAAATGTGACAGAACTTTTAATTTTGAACAACTTTTGTAAATAAATATTTTTGAGATTTTTAAAGACAAGGGTACTTCACTCTTAACATTTTTTGGAAAATTCATAGAAAGAACACCCTGTATATTTAATTAACCCATTGAATGCGTAATCCAATTTATGAACCTACCTACCTGACTGAATAAAATTTACACAATTTTTGGCTTCTCAAGACAAGGCATTCTGTGTTCTCGAGTTTGCAAAAACTAAATCAGTGACTAAAAAACTGAGCTGGATAACTTAAAGCATCGAATAACAACAATCCTATCGGGATCAATTTGATATGATTGTTGTTCTTCCCAAACACGTAGAAGCATAATCAATCCTGATATGTTTTAACGGGATTGGACTATGAGTAGAATGCTTGTATTACAAGTTCAATTGTTTTGCTATTTCTCCTTAATAAAATATTTAATCATGGAATCGGTTCATTCTTTTTGAATCACCCTGAGAGTTGAGCTAATCTTAAGTTAATGCGGTTGAGAATTAACTATTAATTATTTACTGTAATACTTCATTTTTGTTACACTTTGTCAACCACTACATTTGTATGATTTATGCATCAAAAAAATAACGAAAGTGTGATTTGTACATAGGAGAATTAGATATCCCTTTGACAAAAAATAAGTCGAGTCGCCGCATTAACTTAGATTTACCAAAGTTATAATAATAATAAAGATTAACGAACCTTCTTGCATCTTTAGGCCAATCAAAGCATTTCATCAGAGGTGCCTGACTGGAACAACCAAACACATCACAAGATCTGACCTTTCTCAAAGAAGCAAAAACCACAAACGTTAATAAGAAAAGAACTTTAAGAGAAAGAACACATAACACAGTGTGAAAGACACAAAGCAAAAGCAGATATGTTTCGTTCACGTTCACAAGAGAGTAAAACACAATGGCCGCTAAAAACTCACTCGGCTTAGCTTGGTTTTTAGCTATCGATTATTACTATTAGATATCGATGGTTTTTAGTTAGTTTATTAGTCACTTTATTCGTTAAAAACGTGAGCGGCGCTGCCATCGGGCAAACTTGGGCAAACCCCCACCCTAGGGAGTCGGACAGGGCTGGTCCTAGCTCCTTGTTTACAGGTTTACTCTGGCATTCATTCTTCAACCGATTCTCCGAAATTATTTTATCGCATTATCTCTTTGTCTCATTTCTTTGTTAAAATATAAATACCTAATTTCTAACAAATTATTTCTTTATCATTTTTATCTTTATAATTTATTTAATTTAATCTTTAAATATTATCTTTCTATGATTTTAACGAGTAAAATAATTATTAAAAATCAAGTAAAAAGAATTACTTTAATAATTATAAATTACCTAAATATAATTTTTAATTTAATAAAAAAGTATAATTGCCGTAGTAATGTGTATATAATTATAAATAATAAGTATTTTGTCTGGGAAAGTTTATGTAAGTTATTTATCAATCAGGTAGCTATAATTCTTAATTTTATTTATAATTTTTGTGTTCTAGTTTTAATTAGTTTTTCATTACCGTTCCAATATGCCTCCCAAAAGATGTTTAATAACTCGTAAAAACCAATTGATTGCCAGTTTAGAAAGAGTGGAAGAGTTTATTTTAAATTACAATGAAGAGGAAGAAAAAGATCAAGTCCAATCTAGATTAGATCGCCTTCTCCCGATGTTAAATAAATTCGAGGAAACCCTCGAAGAACTTGAGGCTAATAACTATATGAGTAGTGATGATGCTACTCTAGAATTAACTAATTTTGAAAAAAGATATTTTAAGGTTGAATCGCAATGCCGATGCTTATTAAAACCTATGATATTTAATCCTAAACCACCTAACCCTACCCAAAATAATTTACCCAATGTAACCATGAATAATACTTTTACCAAGGCTATTAAACTTCCACCTATTGAAATGCCAACGTTCAACGGTGATTTAAGATCGTTTATTTCATTTAAGGATAATTTTGTTTCACTAGTCCATGATGATAAGCAATATCCCAAAACAATGAAGTTCCATTATTTAAAATCTTGTTTAAAAGGGCAGCCTTTGGATTTGATTGATAACCTACCTCTAACTGAGAGTAATTATGACGTAGCGTGGAACCTAATTATCCAAAGGTACGACAATTCGAGACTTATATCCGATAGTCATGTCGAGTCTTTATTAGCCATCCAAAAAATGAAGTCCGACAACTATAAAGAATTGTCAGAAGTAACCAATGAATTCTTTAAGCAAGTTAGAGCGCTAGAGTCTATAAATCATAACATATCCGAATCGGAATTTATTCTTGTTCCTCTGCTTATGAGCAAACTTCACCCGAGGATTATAAAAAGATACGAGGAAACTCTTGGTGAAGCAGATAAACCGACTTTAGACAGCATCGAAAATTATTTAATTAAACAATTAAATATTTTAAGTGTGTCTTATGGTCAGAGCCCAAAACCAAATATTACCAATAATGCTAGTTCTTCCAAACCCTTAACCAATTCCAATAATTACCAATCCACTTGGAACAAATCAAAAGAAAATAATAAAAATTATAGTAATGCTAGTAAAGATAGCAATACCAATAAAAATACTAACCAAAGAAATATGTCCCACTCTTCTAGTTATAATTACCAAACCACTTCTGGTGCACCTACCCGTTCTAAAAGTCCGCCCAAGATGAAGAATCCAAATTCTACATCTAAAATCTATCCTTGTCATTTATGTCAACAACTCCATAGATTGTATTTGTGCCCAACATTTCTATCCATGACTCCCCAGAAGAGATATGAATTTGTTGAAGCTAAAGGTCTCTGCTTAAACTGTTTTTCTAATTTCCATGTAGTCACCGCTTGTAACAATAAGTTTAGATGTAAAACGTGTAAAGCAGTTCACCATTCCTTACTCCATAGAGAACAACCTTCCTCTTCCGAACCACTTTCCGTAACCATGCATTCCAGCTGCCAAAAGACATCCAAAATTTTGTTAGCTACAGCACTGGTTGACGTTGTAGGATCCAATGGTACTACAGTTACTGCCCGAGCACTTCTTGACAGTGGCGCTCAAGGAAATTTCATATCCGAATCCTTAATTCAAAAATTAAAATTACGAAAAATGAAATGTAGTACTCCGGTTTATGGTTTAGGTGAATCCCAAGCTCCTATTACTTACCAAGTGAATTCCAAGATAAAATCCAGGGTTACTAATTTTGAATTTTCTTCATCCTTTTATGCTATAAACAAGATAACAAGCAGCCTACCTCAATCATCAGTTAATATTGATAATTGGCATATTCCGTCTCACCTAAAGTTAGCCGATCCAACTTTTAATATATCCCAACCGATAGAGCTTCTTTTAGGTGCAGAATTCTTCCTAGAAATCCTAATCCAAGGTAAAATTGTTTTATCCGATTCATTGCCGATCCTGCAGAATACTCAGTTTGGCTGGATTCTGTCGGGAAGGTATATATGTTCCCCTTCTATACCTGTTCCTAACCAAGTGCATTCCGACTTAAGTCAAAATTTTCTTATAAATACCCAATTTGAAGATTCCAGTAACTTAGACAAAATGCTTACCCAGTTCTGGAATATTGAAAAGTGCCAAGAAGCCAAACCTAAATCTAGTCAAGATAAGGCCATAGAAAAATTATATCAGGATACCACTGAGCGATTAGATTCGGGAACCTACCAAGTAAGATTACCTTTTTTCGATAACCCATCCAAGTTAGGTACCTCATATGAGACTGCTGTAAAATTTCTTTATTCCCTTGAAAAGAAATTCACCAAAAACCCAGATTTATTTAAATCCTATTCTGATTTCATAACAGAATATGAGACCTTAAACCATATGGAAGAAGTTCCTCTTGTAGAGCTTGAATCCATCTTGAAAAAACCCCATTACTTCCTTCCGCACCATTCTGTTTTCCGTGAGAGTAGCTTAACTACTAAATTAAGAGTAGTATTCAATGCCAGCACGCCAACCAAAAGAGAGATTGTCTCTGATATTTGTAGAATTTTCGATCCCCTTGGATTAATTGGTCCTATTGTTATGAGAGCCAAATTATTTATACGAACCCTATGGCTTGAACACATTGGGTGGGATGAGGAGCTACCATCTGCTCTCCAAAGAGAATGGCATGAATTTTCATCTAACCTGGGTGTTATAAATGATCAAGTCATTCCTAGATATGTGTGCTCTATCCAAGATCCGATTGCCTATGAGTTGCATGGTTTCTGTGACGCCAGTCAGCTTGGTTTCGGAGCCTGTGTTTATTTGAAAGGTTCTCAAGGTAATACTTCTAGTGTACACCTATTATGCTCTAAAAGTAGAGTCGCTCCAACCAAGGTTCAATCAATACCACGCTTGGAATTATGTGGAGCCCTCCTACTGAGTGAACTCCTTCTTAAGGTAAAAAATTCTTTAACCAATGTTAACTTCTCCAATTGTTATTTATGGACTGATGCTATGATTGTCCTTCACTGGCTTTCATCCGATTCTTGTCGCTGGAAGACGTTCATTAGCAACCGTGTTTCAAAAATCCAAGATATGACCGAAGATTGTACGTGGCTTTATGTTCCATCCGAAGACAACCCCGCGGACCTTCTTAGTCGTGGAACTAATGAACTTACGTCCCAATGGTGGTGTGGACCTTCGTTTTTACTTACCCAATCCGAATATCCTGTTCCTGTTCTGAGTAAAAATGAAAACCTTCCAGAAGAGAAAATTGTTAGTGTGTCTAATGTTGTCTCAGTTGAACCTCCGCTTCAGTGTCTTAATGTGTCTAGGTATTCCTCGTGGACTAAACTAGTAGATACCGTTGCCTTTATTCTTAGGTTTATTAAGAATACCAACCTTCTACCTCACTTAAGAAAGTTAAGTGCGCTTTCGGTTCAAGAGTGCTCACTAGCTAAATGTACCATTCTTCGACTTGCCCAAGAGGAAATGTTTAAAGAAGAATTAAAAATCCTTAAGAGTAATCGACCACTTCCTCAATCCAATTGACTAACTCCTCTTTGTCCGTTTATTGACAAAGACGGTCTACTTCGAGTAGGGGGTAGACTTAAAAATTCAAATCTTACCTTTGACCAGAAACACCAAATTTTGCTTTCCTCTAATCATCCTATTACTACCTTGATTGTTCAATATTACCACCATATCAGCTTACACAGCGGCCCTCAGGGACTTTTATATGCGGTTCGTCAGTCATTCTGGCCTATAAAAGGAAAAAACCTGTGCAAGTCCATTGTAAAAAAGTGCGTTACCTGTTTTAAAGTTAAACCAACTGCAGCTCAGTACCAGATGGGAGAACTTCCTTCAGGACGAGTCTCAGTTAGTAAACCATTCACCCATACGGGATTAGATTTTGCTGGTCCAATCCAAATCAAGCAATCTCTTAGTCGTAAGTCTCCCTTGATCAAAGCCTATTTTTGTGTCATGGTGTGTTTTGCCACTAAGGCTATCCACCTTGAAGCAGTCAGTGACTTAACCACAAATGCGTTCATAGCTGCTTTTAGACGTTTTGTAGCTAGACGAGGCTATTGTCAACATGTGTATTGTGATAATGGCAGGAATTTTGTCGGTGCTAAGTCTACCTTAGAAAAAATAGATAAAAATATTGATATATACCAAATTGAAGATTCCTTAAAGTCGTCTTTTAATCATGTAGGAATTCATTTCCATATGAATCCTAGCAAGAGTCCTGCCATGGGAGGAATTTGGGAGTCCTATGTGAAACAAGTTAAGCACCATCTTCGCCGAACGATGGGTCTTAGTAATTTTACATTTGAGGAGTTATCTACAATATTGACTCAGATAGAAGCTCAGCTGAACTCCCGACCTCTGACACCTATGTCCGATGATCCAAACGATTTAACCGCGTTATGCCCTTCGCATTTTTTAGTAGGAGAACCCTTAACTGCTGTTCCTAGTGATCCTATACCTGAAAAGTTCTTGTCCCTATTGCCTAGATGGCAGCGGGTTCAACTAGTTCAACAACAATTTTGGTTGAGATGGACAAAAGATTATTTAGTGTCTCTACAAAGTCGTGCCAAATGGCGTCAATCTTGCCAATCTATTAAATTAGGAACTTTAGTTTTACTTATGGAAGATAACCTCCCTCCACTAAAATGGTCCCTAGGCAGAATAACCCAATTGCACCCTGGAAAGGACAATATTGCCCGAGTTGCTTCCGTGAAAACTTCAACCGGAACCACCCGCAGAGCTTTGAATAGACTCTGCCCTTTGCCTATTGAAACTAATACTGATTAGATTTTGTTTGTTTATTTTTATTTTTGTTTTTTTTTGTTTTGTTTTGTTAAACTTAAGTAATTGTTTTCTTTCTTAGCTACCACTACCTGATTGATTTTATAACGCCAATTGTATCTTTAAAATGTTTAGATTGTTGTAAAATTTTTTATTGTTATTTCAATCCTAGTTCTTAAGTTAATTTTTGTAACTAGTTTTTAAGTTGCCCTAAGCCACTTACAGTGAAAAGATTTTTCAATCTTTCCACGGGAGGCGGCATGGTCGGGTCCGAGTTGGTAGACTGATGGAAGGGATTGTCGAGGTGGTTTGTTCCCCCACTCTTCTCGAGCGCCCCTACAGTCGGCCTTTGGAACCCGGCCAGTTGCTCTCTGAGACCCTTCCGAGTAAGAGGGCTTCTCTCCCTGTTATTTGTGTGACATTCCAACCAATAAACCATGCCTCACATTGTGATTTAAGCTAATCTTTAAATATTTTACTTTTATTATTAATCATACAGTCCTAACCTTCCTAAATGTGTGCGCCTCACACACTAACTTATATTCAATAGACTATCAGCCATGCAAAGTTTTATTTTATTATTATTATTTTTTTTTTTTAAGTCATTTTTTTTTAAGTCAGAGCCATACTTCAGAGTAAACTTGAGACATTGGTGTCCATTCTACTCTGTCCAAAGCTACTTTCTGCCAGGTCACCCCTCCACATACTCTTCTCATCTCTCCATCCCACTCCTCCCTGGGCCTACTTCGGTTTCATACTCTGTCCATAGCTACTCTCTGCCAGGTCACCCCTGCACATACTCTTCTCATCTCTCCATCCCACTCTTGCCGCCTACCTCGGTTTCATACTCTGTCCATAGCTACTCTCCGCCAGGTCACCCCTGCACATACTCTTCTCATCTCTCCATCCCACTCCTGCCTGGGCCTACCTCGGTTTCCTACTCTGTCTAAAGCTCATCTCTGCCAGGTCACTCCTCCACATACTCTTCTCATCTCTCCATCCCACTCCTGCCTGGGCCTACCTCGGTTTCATACTCTGTCCATAGCTACTCTCCGCCAGGTCACCCCTGCACATACTCTTCTCATCTCTCCATCCCACTCCTGCCTGGGCCTACCTCGGTTTCCTACTCTGTCTAAAGCTCATCTCTGCCAGGTCACTCCTCCACATACTCGTCTCATCTCTTCATCCTTCTCCTGCCTGGGCCTACCTCGGTTCCTTTTTTCTTCTCTCGGGTACCACTTTATAAGATGTTTAGTCCACCATTTCCACTTCCTATTCATCACAGATTTCCCTATATCTTCTAGGAGTGTTTGACTCCTTACCCAGCAATTTCCTAATTCTTTCATTTCTCGTGATCGTCAACATGCTCCGCTCCATCACCCTTTGTGCTACTTGTAATCTATGTATAACTTCTTTTGTAATCGTCCACGATTCAGTCCCATACATAAGTACCGGTTCCACGCATTTTCTCCATAATTTACTTTTCAGCTTTATATTCACATCAGATCCAAACAAGTACCTATATTAATTATACACTTTCCATGCGTTAGTGATCCTTCTGCTCACTTCTTTTTCCTGTCTATTCTTTTCACTGCTGATAAGGTGCCTAGATAAATATAATCTTTTACCATCTCCATCTCCTCTCCATATCGATTAGAACTCCTCTTTCTCTATCTTAGTTCACTGTCAACATTTTTTTACAATTTACTTTTTACAACGTTTTACTTTTTAACAACATTTTACTTCTTTTTATTTCCAGTCCAACCTTTTTAGTCACTTTAACCAGATCTACCATCGTATCTTCGATTTCATTCATACTCTTACTTATCAATACTATGTCGTCCATGAATGTTAAGATATTAAGCCATTTGCCATTAATGTTAATTCCATTTCCTTGCCATTCTAGATGGTTCACGCTTGCTCCAATACGTAACGAACATCTTACCCGACAGTGCGTCTCCTTGTCTTGTGCCTCTGTCTATCTTAACAACTCTCTTGTCATTGTCTAATTTAATTTCCATTCTTGTCCCTTCATAATAGTACATTACGCTTCGAGTGCAGAAAGTAGCATTTTGCATGCGAGTGTGGAGTTTGCACCCGAGCGATAGCGAGGGTGGTAAAACCACACGAGCAATGCAAAATGCCGTTTTCGCACGAGTTGCATACCGTACTTTATCTACGATTGTTAGATTTAAATAATAAATACAGAAACAAATAAACTTGCTGTATGTAAGTTCGTATCTCTCTCTTGATAAAGATGACATTAATTCATTAGTTGTATTTTTTTGCCGAATTAATTATTTCTGGAGGATTATTATTCTCCACATTTTCGTCAAAGTCACTTGATTCCCTCATTGTTTTTCACTAAAAACTCGATATAAACAGTTACTTTAATAAAAGAACACCAAATTAGTTTTGTTAAATGTAAACAAACTCACTAATCGTGCGTAAAGCTGAAGAATTCCTCTTCTTTACCGCCCTAGGGTGGTAAAGAAGAGGAATTCTTCAGAACTATGAGACGCACATGCGCAATGAATACAAGTACGTAAATAATCACTTTCTACACATCTAAACAAAAACAAAGATATAATGTTTATATTTCGTATCAATCGTAGATAAAAGTATTTAATTAAATCTACATGACACTTATCAAATCCTATATTTACCAGCACTTGCAAAACGTCTCATCTATTTACCGTATCGATAGCCTTCCTATAATCTACGAACACAAGTACCAAGGGAAATTTATATTCCTGAGCTCTTTATATTATTTTCTTCAACCACTAATGTGTTGTCTAATGTTGAAACATTCTTTTTACCTCCTGTTGCTTTATATTTACTGATTCGTCCAACTGCCTTTCTATTCTCTTTTATAAATTACTGGCAATATAGTTATAGGCCTATAGTTCTCTATATCTCTCTTATCGCCCTTTTGTACAGTAACATTACCTGCGCCTCTAGCCACTTGTCTGGGACTTTCCGATCTCTTATACATAAGTTACACTAATGAGTTAATGTCTCTACAATTGTATTCCCGCCAGCAACTAACTCTTCAACAATTATTCCAGCTTTACCACCAGCTTTTCCTTTCCTCATATTTTTTATAGCTAAATTAACTTCTTCCTTGAGTATATCTGGTGCTTCACTTGTTTCACTCCTGAATTTTTCTCAAAATTTGGTAAAAAAAAGAAATATATATAAAAAAAAGTCCAGTCATGCACCATGACTTAATGAGCGAATTTTCAAAGAAATCTGCGGATTATTGGCTTATGATAATATAGGAAAATTTTGGTTTAGAATTTGCATGGGTAAAAAAAAAATTGGTACACATGGGTACGAGGTACAAAAGTCAAAATCGTATTTACCCTTCAAAATGCATGTCGTTGGAAAGCTCTTTAAGAGTACAGTAATTGTTGTTATGTACACTTTTATCATATTTTCACATAAAAGGGGGGTAAAATGGAAAAAACGCTTTTTTTGACCCTAAATGGTCAAAATTTGACCCCTAAATGGACTCCAAAAATTCTGGCCAACGAACTCATCCTTTCTTTTGATGTTATTGATATTTTAAAATTTGTTTGAAATTTTTAAGTGCATCCTAAGGGGAGATATCGTCTGGAGTGACACATATATACATATATACATACATATATACATACATACATAAAAAAAAGTGTTAAATTTTAGGAATCGATTCAGAATGGTCTAAAACGGATTTCCATGGAAAAAATTTTCAAAAATTCGCATTACAAAAATTTTGAAGCCATTGCAATAGCGTAATTTTCTTTGAAAATTCGCTAAAATAATACATTACTAAAAATAGATTATATTATACATATTATTTAGCGTAATGCAGAATGACTGTGTAAACCCACTGCTTCTACCAGTATAAATTACTATGTATGTGCTTACTATGCCGTTATAATTTGTTTTGTTTTATTTTTTTTTTTTTTTTAATTGCACATGATATTATGTTCAACCTGTTGAACATGAAAATACTTTGGTATGGATGAAACCATACTAGTATATTAATCAGGGGGGAACCTCAAGAAATAGAAGAGCCTATAAAAACATACATAAACAGACTCGCATATTGGCTTTTAAAATACAAAGAAAGATTATGTTTCCTTTCAAGTGTTTGTACATGACTGCCTCATGACTAGTCAGGCCAATCTAACAGTTTTAAGTTCTACTGTCAACAATTAAATAATTCTAAGGTTAGGAGAAGGTATACTTAAGTAAAGCTCGCACAATTATAATGTAAATATATATTTTGTACATAATATATATAATTGCCAGATGAATCTGTTTATTTGACGGCTATTCCGGTGGTTTTGCTGATCCAGTCTAAGTAGGACGCTACTTGAGTGTAAACTACAGGATTTTTGGATTCACAAGTTGTTCCGTAAGATACGACTCCTATGGCCTTGGGCTTTCCATCTGTACCTTTCATAAACAAAGGAGCGCCACTATCACCCTGAAACAAATAATTAGTTCACAGCAGTCGTTAAAACATTATAAGTAGTCGCTTCAAAGAAAGAAAAAAAAATGGAAATTATTTTTAATTGAATTTTAGCGTGAAATGTTTAATAACTATTAAACTAACGAAGAAAGTGGACTACAAAAAATTAAATAACTTTTTTAACAGCCAATGTACTTCGAGTGATCACTGTTGTATAAGTTTATGACACTATAGATGTATGCATATGGTGCTATCATAATGACAAAAACGGCGCTCAGGAGAGTCTATAACTAAGAAGGGGTGCCTCGAAGGCTCTAGGGAGTGTCTATAAGCAAGGAGCGGTGCCTCGGAGGCTCTAGGGAGAGTCTATAAGCAAGGAGGGGTGTATCGGAGGCTCTAGAGAGAGTCTATAAGCAAGGAGCAGTGCCATGGAGGCTCTAGGGAGAGTCTATAAGCAAGGAGTGGTGCCTCGGAGGCTCTAGGGAGTGTCTATAAGCAAGGAGCGGTGCCTCGAAGGCTCTAGGGAGTGTCTATAAGCAAGGAGCGGTGCCTCGGAGGCTCTAGGGAGAGTCTATAAGCAAGGAGCGGTGCCTCGAAGGCTCTAGGGAGTGTCTATAAGCAAGGAGCGGTGCCTCGGAGGCTCTAGGGAGAGTCTATAAGCAAGGAGGGGTGTATCAGAGGCTCTAGAGAGAGTCTATAAGCAAGGAGGGGTGCCATGGAGGCTCTAGGGAGAGTCTATAAGCAAGGAGCGGTGCCTCGGAGGCTCTAGGGAGAGTCTATAAGCGAGGAGGGGTGCCATGGAGGCTCTAGGAAGAGTCTATAAGCAAGGAGCGGTGCCTTGGAGGCTCTAGGGAGAGTCTATAAGAAAGGAGCGGTCCATGGAGGCTCTAGGGAGAGTCTATAAGAGAGGAGCTGTCCATGGAGGCTCTAGGAAGAGTTTATAAGCAAGGTGGGGTGCCTCGGAGGCTCTAGGGAGAGTCTATAAGCAAGGAGCGGTGCCTTGGAGGCTCTAGGGAGAGTCTATAGGAAAGGAGCGGTCCATGGAGGCTCTAGGGAGAGTCTATAAGAAAGGAGCGGTCCATGGAGGCTCTAGGGAGAGTCTATAAGCAAGGGCGGGTGCCTCGGAGGAACTAGGAAGAGTCTATAAGCAAGGTGGGGTGCCTCGGAGGCTCTAGGGAGAGTCTATAAGCAAGGTTGGGTGCCTTGGAGGCTCTAGGGAGTGTCTATAAGCAAGGAGGGGTGAATCGGAGCCTCTAGGGAGAGTCTATAAGCAAGGAGCAGTGCCATGGTGGCTCTAGGGAGTGTCTATAAGCAAGGAGGGGTGAATCGGAGGCTCTAGGGAGAGTCTATAAGCAAGGTGGGGTGCCACGGAGGCTCTAGGGAGTGTCTATAAGCAAGGAGCGGTGCCTCAGAGCAGAGGCTCTGTTAAAGTTATACAACAACCAAAAAATTCCTTATAACAAGAACACTTATATTGATCTAAAAAGATCCTACATTTGAATGAAAAAGATTAATTATTTTAAAGAATACAGTAATAACTGGTCTAAAATTGACACGGCGCACTCAGGAGAGTCTATCAACATATTATGGCCACCATTCTGAAGTATAGCCACCATATTGGATTTAATCACACTATTATCTTTGCTTCCAGAGCACACAGAGATCTGAAATTTTGTACATAGTCTAATGATAGCTATATAGAAAATAATTAAAGGTACTATCACTTTAACATAATCTTGCCATCTTTGTTAATTTTATAGGAGAGCAGTATGAAGTTTTGTTGTTTGTATCAAACGCTAAGCGAATTCATTTAGGAACAAAATTTCAAACGCATTCATGTGGTGAACAAACGAACAATGACATACACCACTTTTACTGTCAACAGTTTTATGTGTGATGATTTCATTTCTGGTGTAATAATATTTTTAATTAAAAATAAATTATGCTGTTAAACAAAATGCATTATCTATGTAATAACTGCAAAGTAGATAAATATATAAATTAATGGTTAAATTTATTAATAATGAAAAACATATTATATAAAAGACAAAAAAGAAAAAAAAACTTGTCATAAATTTATTTTAGATTAAAAATGTTCAAGAATATGCATAAAAAAAAATATACCTACTTATACTAAAATACGAAATTATGTTACAATAAAGATATATTAATTTTATTGTTTTAATTATTTTCCTCACACAGCGCTAACTTCAAGACGGATAAGGCGCGTGAAGCCGATCCGGCTGGTATTATAATATAATCTACGGATGATGGTTGTTATGACATACTTACAGGACAAGGACCACCTGTAGTTTGATCCGTGCAGATCTCTGTATCGCTTAAATCACTGTAACTTCTTTTGCAGGTGGAAGCTGTTATCACTCTGACATGTTTGAACATCAGGTATCGATTTCCACCTTTTTGCGCTGTAACAATCAGGTTAAAAGCAAAACAACGTGTAAATACAACTTAATGCCAAACGCAGATAAATCGTGAAAACAACATTATTTTACACAGATGCATCTCGGCATTTGTGACAACTGTAAACTTTCGCTCTTAATATTTTCAATATGGCGGGTGAATAATAAGTAAAAAAAAGTTTTTAGTTACCATGACATGCTGTACATCAATTTAAAGGTCTTGAATAAGAATTAAATTGTAGAAATTTGTAGAATAAGAATATGTATATGCAATTATTAAATGTTTGTACTTAATTATTTTAAGTTAATCTTACAGAAACCTGTGATTATAGCCTCACGTACTTAAGTGAAGCCAGGGTCGGACTGGCAAGTCGGCATTTGCCGAGGGCCCACGGACTCAAGGGGTCCCAATAAGGGCCCACGAAGTTAAAAAAAGTATCGTTTTTAAATATGTTTCTCTAATGACGTAAGATTTATTCAATTGAAATAAATTATCGATAAGCATGAATCTAGCTGGTCTCTTGGCCGGCGCAAGCGCCGGCCAGTGAGCCCCGTATAGGGGTGAGAGGTGGTTTGTATGTGCCAGGTACTTGCATAATCTAGGTACTTTTATAGACCGGGTACTTTAATATTCCAGGTGATTGGAATTCTTAAGTTTAGGAAGGTAGCGCCCCTCGGGAATGTGCCTAGACAGGCTTAAAATATCAAATAAATAGCGTGATTTCGTCCGCTGCCGCCGGCCCGCCTGTCCCAGTGATCCAACTTATTTTTTTTTTTTTTTTGGAGGACGTCTCCGAAAGCAACGAAAATGTCCGAAAGATCGTAAAATCCCTTTTCCTGCGTATTTCGGAAACGGAGGTCCGTAGCGGTCCGGACCAAAAGGACTTTTTCGAGGATCCAAACCGACCGGATGAAGCGAAAGGAATTTTTATTTACTCCAACACCCGAAATAAAATTTACGAGGGTTTTACTGAGGCCACGATAACCGGGTTAGCGAATTTTATCAGTCGAAATTCTTTTGCTAGTGTGCCAAATAACGGCTTTATATCAAATTTGGTGACATTCGGACCATAATTTTTTTTTTTTTTTTTTTTTTTTTTTTTTTTCAAAAAAAGTGGCAAGATTAGCTCTAGAGTTTAGAAAAAATGTTTGGTCTCCTAAGTACCCCATAAGTAATGTAAATAGTCGGAAATTAGATTTTTCAAATAAAAAAAATGTTCTTAAACCTTTTTTTCTACCCAGGATTTCGCTAGATAACCCCCATCAAATATTTGTTTGATCTGTTTTCTCAATCAGCCTAAGGTCCTAAGGTATTCTCTTGGACAGGAATTTTTAATTTATTTAATGCTGATGAACTGTGAAAGATACTTAAACCCAAAATATTAACAGGTACAAGGGACGAACTTAGGAAAAAACTAATGATGTGATTTTGGTTATTCCGTTCGAATCGTATTTTAACAATATTAAGAAAATTTTTAAAATATCCATTTCAATCACTGTTTCATTGTTATGTAAGCCTACTATATTGCCTCTTAAAAGTATTTTTCTTTAAATAAAGTTTGATTATATATTGGCATTATGCATTGTGGCCTAAGTAGGGTATATGACGTCATAGTTGATATTTGATACATTCAAATATATTAATTTTAATATTTGATGTACATTCAGTATACAAATTAAAAAATGGGAGGGGGTCCAAGACTAAATTTTGCCAAGGGCCCAGAAAGCACCCAGTCCGACACTGCGTGAAGCGCGCCTAATTTGTTTCATTTTTGAAATGGTAATTGCACTTTCAACTTTCCAAGGTACTGGAACTTTTTATTTATTGTTTTGTTTGTAATGAACTCTTATTTAAAATTAATTTGATGTATTTGATAAGACAATGGTGTGTGCGGGAGGACATGTTCCATGTGCTCATTACTTGCTCGGCCTACGCTGCTCTGAGAGAACAGTATCTAGGTGGTCCTACTATAGCTGGTTATACTGTCACTAATCTGTTGCTGAGGCACCATCGTTGTGTTATTGATTTTGTTAGGAGAGTCCTATCTACTCGTCAGGAAACTGTTTCTTGATTAAAGCAAACCTATGCTCTGTATTTATTATCATTAATTTATTTTCTTTTCCAACCATCTTCCTTCTTCTTTAAAATAATCTTTTCCGTCAGTACTACAATGGATTTTGTTCTATCCGACCCAACCTTGACTTAATAAACCCCAGTAAAACAAATGTAACCATAGAAAGGGAAACACGATATACATATTTTCAGAAAAAAATAAATAATAATAAAAATAAATAAATAAAGATATTTGCGGGGCTGCTCATGTACAGTATTAATGAAAATAATAAATTATGGGTGTCTACTATTATTACTACTATTTATTTTTCTTTTAATAAGCACCTAATTAAAAATGTACTAGTGTGTAGTCCGCTAAATTGTACTAGCTTACTAAATCCCCATTAATATTTATTATATCATTTTTTCGTATTTTATACTAATTTACTGATTAAATTTATCTAAAAATAAAATGATGTGATTTAAATTCCAATTATTTGTAATTTAATAATTAAGTTTGTATTGTTAGTTTGCTTATTTACTTTATGCATGCGTGTATTCATGGATGTGTATTTATGTATGTGTGTATTTGTGCGGGTATGTATGTGTATATATATATATATATACATTATATGTATAGGTTGTCTCATTTCCTTTTATTATTATTATTATTGTATTACGTCACTAAAATTTTTATGTGGTAGATTTCGGCAGACGGCCAAAGCCATGCTATTTAAATACTGTTATAAAATTTATGTTAAAATGTATTTATTTAAATAAAGTATTTTTTGAATTGAATTGAAATAAGACAATGGAGGGCGGGGGGTCCAAAGGGCCATAAGTTGATTCTAGAAAGAATTATACAGCTGTGCCCGGCCGAGGAGTAGATTTTAGAAAATTCTCCTCATTACAACATCAACATAAACATTGTTTCATTCGATATCTACTCATAAGGGGATAGGAAAAGTAGGTGATTATGATTCTTGAAACATTTCAAAGACGTCAAAGACTAGCCATATTTTTAGCAGGATAATCCTAATACCTGTAAATACATACCTCGCAGTTATGATGTTAGCTAAAGTAAAAAAAAACTTACTGTTATTTATTATTCCCCAGCCGCTTGAAGTCGCTCTTTTACCAGCGTATGTGTCTGCAGCTGCGTCTGACTTGGGCGGCAGATTTAATATGCCTACATTATCTAGAACAGAAATTGCGCGCTTTTAGTTGTTAAGTACAAATTTCTTGTATAAAAATCTATATATATAAAACTAAGAGTGACAGTGATTGACTGATTGCTAATTCTCCTACTTCCCATTGACATAGAGATTTGAAATTTGGTACATAGGTAGAGTGTACCATCAATAGAAAAGTGCGGCCATTTTAATTTCGATACATGGCCACCATATTGAATTATAGCCGCCATCTTGGATTTATTCATCACTAATTCTCTAACTTCCCATTGACATAGAGATTTGAAATTTGGTTCATAGACTTATGGTAGCTATAGAAGAAAATTAAAGTTACTTTCTCTTCAACGTATGGGCGCCATATTGAATTATAACCGCCATCTTGGATTTAATAACACTCTATTATCTCAGCTTCAAGTGGACCTAAAGATCTGAAATTTGGTACATAGACTAATGGTAACTAAAGAAGAAAATTAAAGGTACTATCACTTTAACACATGGCCGCCATAATGAATTATAACCACCATCTTTGATTTTATCAGATACTATTATCTTTGCTTTCTGTGGACTTAGAGATCTGAAATTTGGTACATAGACTCATTGTACCTGAAATTGAAAATTGATGATAGTAGATATAAAATAGAATAATTGAATAAACTAAAAATATAAATTTATTTTGACAGATATTTTGAATTATATCCCTATCTTGAATTTATTACGTTATATTACCTCAGCTTCCACTGGACTCAGCATTTTGAAATATAGTAATGATAACTTGAATAGAATTTTTTAAAATTTCGACCTATTTTAGCTATCTTAAATCTATGTTTGGTCAATTATATTAGCCTCCAGCCCAGCATTAAATGCTGAGATTACGTACATGGAATGATGGTACCTGAATCAGATAATTAAAGCTAATGCTGTTTTGATTAATATCCACCATCTTGAAATCGGCCAGCCATTACAATAATTTTTAATTATTTAGTTATATATTTATTTTAGATAAAATGTTTAAAAATAAGCATAAAAAAAATAATATACCTACTTTTACTAAAATACGAAATTATGAAACAATAAAGATATATTATTATATTGTTTTAATTATTTTTCACACACAGCGCCAACTTCTAGACGGATAAGGCACGCGAAGCGCGCCGATCCGGCTAGTATTACTATAAACACAACGGCTATATCAGTTTTTTTTTTTTTTAATAAATAAATAAAAAAATTATTACATAATCCATGTTCAGTGATGGTGAACGATGACATTTCAAACCTTGTTGTCAGCGTTAAAAAATATTAAAATCAATAAATGATGAACGATGACACGTCAGACCTTATTGTCAGCGTTAAATAATATTGAAATCAATAAATGATGAACGATGACACGTCACACCTTATTGTCAGCGTTAAATAATATTGAAATCAATAAATGATGAACGATGACACGTCAGACCTTATTGTCAGTGTTAAATAATATTGAAATCAATAAATGATGATTGATGACACGTCAGACCTTATTGTCAGCGTTAAATAATATTAAAATCAATAAATGATGAACGATGACACGTCAGACCTTATTGTCAGCGTTAAATAATATTGAAATCAATAAATGATGATTGATGACACGTCAGACCTTATTGTCAGCGTTAAATAATATTAAAATCAATAAATGATGAACGATGACACGTCAGACCTTATTGTCAGCGTTAAATAATACTGAAATCAATAAATGATGAACGATGATACGTCAGACCTTATTGTCAGTGTTAAATAATATTGAAATCAATAAATGATAAACGATGACACGTCAGACCTTATTGTCAACGTTAAATAATATTGAATTCAATAAATGTTGAACGAGGACACGTCAGACCTTATTGTCAGCGTAAAATAATATTTAAATCAATAAATGATGAACGATGACACGTCAGACCTTATTGTCAGCGTTAAATAATATTGAAATCAATAAATGATGAACGATGACACGTCAGACCTTATTGTCAGCGTTAAATAATATTGAAATCAATAAATGATGAACGATGACACGTCAGACCTTATTGTCAGTGTTAAATAATGTTAAAATCAATAAATGATGAACGATGACACGTCAGGCCTTATTGTCAGCGTTATAAATCATAATTTGTTGTTAGTTATATCTGTCTACAATTAATGCCTATTTTCTTTTAATTTATTCCTAATACTGTTGTAAAGGTATCTAGCTCTAATTAATATTTCTGTAGGAGTACCGTCTGTTATAGCTGATTTAGCTAGTCGGTCTGCTATTTCGTTTTCAGTTACGTCAGAATGATTAGGTACCCAGTAGAATTTCAAGTCTAGCTGATAGTGATCTTTTAATTTCCTTATTGCGTGCACTATTGGATTCTGAGAATACAGTTGATCCATAATGTATATTGCACACTGCGCGACAACCTTTTCGATAGCAGTTTTTATTGCTTTAAGCTCTACCATGGTCACTGAGCTCCACCGTGATCAGGAGAAACGTTATAGCGTCATGCACTTTGTGGTACTCCGTTTTCTTGTTTATGCAATGATGAAAGTACTCGCAAGTCCAACTTGAAACGTCTTTTTAGAAGAAAGTAAAAAGTCTTTTATGAATTTTGCCTAGTGTCCCCTAAAACCAAGGTCAGAGACTTGTTTAAGTATTTTGAATTTCAGCGTACGATCATATGCCTTCTCACAATCGAAGAAAACTCCAAGTGTTCGTTTTCCTTGGATGAATCCATATCTTACATATGTCTCTAATTCAACTAAGTGATATAAAGGTGATCTATTTATTTCTTCGAAACCCAGCTTGGTTTGGTGAGGGGAGACTTTTTGTTTCTAAAACCCATACTAGTCGATAGTTTACCATCTTTTCAAATAATTTTCCAAGTGTATTTTCTCATTGCAATTGGATGGTAGGACTATGGTAACATAGGGTCCATACCTGGTTGTAGGATTGAAGCCAAAACTCCTTTTCGCCATCTAACGGGATATGAATTTGGTTGTAAAAATTTAATAGGTTTGGCCAAAATGATTTTGGTAATTTTTTTAACATGGAGTTACTAATTTGGTCTGGTCCTGGAGACGTGTCTTTCAAAGAGTTTAGTACGGTCTCTAACTCCCATTCACTAAATATTCGATTATAGTCTTCATTATTCTCGGAATCAAAATTAAACTCCTCGTCTTCTGCCTTTCTTTTAATATTTTGGAATTTTCCTAGGTATGAGTAAGAGGCACTAACTTCCTCGAAATGGTCAGCAATTACTTCTGCAACTTACCTCCCGATAGTATTTTAAATTTCTTCCAAATTTCTGTTGCTGATGTTGACCGGTTAAATGTAGATATGTATTTACGCCATGATTCCTTTTTCGCCTCCCTGAAAACCTTTTTGCAATTTGCCCTCGCAGTTCCGTATCATTCCATGTTTATCTGTGTCGAGTTGTACTTAAACTTCCATAGAGCCTTTCGACGGTCTCTTAATGATCTTTTACATTTACTACTCCACCAAGGAACTGAAGGTCTCCCTTTACCATGTCTCACTCTAGCGATTGCAACTGTGGCAGCCAACAGCATGGCTTTTGTTTTGTAGTCTGAAGTCTGTCAGGGGTATCGTTCTTGGTCGTTTGTGGAGAGGTGTATTTATTAGTTGCGTTTTGTATGTTTGCCAATCTGCTTTCTTTAACGACCATTATATTACGTGAGCTTGTTTTTTGTCCTTTTGGAAACAGAGTAATAAAAAATGGATAATGATCGCTTCCATATAAGTTTCTTGAAACTTTGAGCTCTGCTATTGTAGCCAAAGGGAGGGTACACATTGCTAAGTTATTAGTGTCTAATTTTCCAGTTCGAGAATCTAAGTACGTCGTATGGACCTCATTTAGTATAAATAAATTGTTCTTGTCTATAAAAGTTTCTACTGTCTGTTTTTGTAGATCCCCATACTTGACTGTGAGCATTATAGTCCCCCATTAAAATATAAGGGCCCGATAGTTGATGAATTAAACCTTCAAGTTGTGCTACCGTCATGTCTTTGTTGATATCAGCATAAATATTACATAGCGTAATCGGGTAGGAGGTCCCTACTCGACAATCCATCACCTCTAAATTTCTACAAGTTACCGTAATATCATGGCTCGGTATGTTGTTATTTACTTAGATTGCTAGTCCACCCTTCCTCGATCGTGGGGAAGAGTCTAACCTGTAAGATAAGGCTTATCCAGGTATGCACAATGCATACTCGGATGGGAGGTGAGTTTCTTGAAGAAGAATAACATCAGGCATTGCTTCGTTAGCTAACACCCTAAGGTCCTCTCTTTGACTTCTAAAACCTTTGCAGTTCCATGAACATTATGCTTAATGTATCATGCATTTTCTGAATGTTTTTTTTTTAGGGTCCGTAGGCAAAACCAAGGACCCTTATTTTCCTGCGTGTGTCTGTCCGTCCGTCCGGTCGCCTGCTCTCACGGCTACACCTTTTGTCCGATCACTTTGAAATTTGGTATGTATGTGTCTTGTACATACCCACATATTTTAAAAATATAGCGACTTAAAAAAAATATTTTTAAAATAAATTAGGGAAAATAAACTTAAGGGTTAAAATTGTTTATTTTTTTCCGACACCGTGAGGGTATCATATGAAAGGTTACGTCGAGCTGATTACAAAAATATATAATTCTTTGGTTATAACTTTGATAGGGAGGGCGAGCGTAGGCGAGTTTAATTAGTGTCCCACCCCCCCTCTATCTCGCTTATGTGAAGTGTAAATAATCTGAAAAAATTCCTGAACACTCTTCGACCTAAAGTAAAGATACCACTTTTTGGAAATTTTGAAAAAAAAAATTATTTTATTTTTTATTGACAAAATACTTTTTTTATAATTATGGTCTGTTCGATGTATTTATATGGTTGTAGTCCGGTTCAGTGGCAAAAAAATACTTTATCTGAAGTTTGTTTATGTGTTTTGAGAATATCAGACCCATAGGATAGCTTTTTAGCATTTTAAAAAACACCATCAATACTGCTCACGATTTTATAGGAGTGTAATATAATGATATGGGAGACTACGCATTCTTGTATTAGGAGCGGAAGAGATTAAGGAAGAGGAACTTGTGTCACTAAAATGACAAGACATCCTTTATTTTCCAAACATTGAGACTTGAGGGTGAGACTGAGGTGGTAAGATGGTCGTCAGATTCAGGGGTTGCCAAAGAGGACCCAAATATAATCTGGTAGTCGGCTTGGCCTCTGTTCGCACCAGGGGGATTTGCCCTGACCTGACCTGGCCCTGACCAGTTAGATTTTTGAATATTTGAACATTGAAGCAGTTCTGCCAGAGGAGTGAGATCAGAAAGTCTAAACAGAGATCTAAGTGGACTCGATCTCTGAATGAGTCTGGTACTCTGTATGGCAGGTTTAGCAAGACACACGATGATATAGGTACAGGTACTAGCAGGATGGTGTAATATTAAGTGTTCAAGCGGCATTGAACAGCCTCCCTACCCTCTACTACTACTAAGCAAGTGTTAATAATGTTAATGTCTGATAACTGATAAAATTAGTTCAGCTTTCAGTCACTACCAGGGGTATCCTACTCCAGTATTCTAGAGGTATAAGACCACCAAGGTCGTGATGTTTGGGGGTAAAAATTGTAAACTACTTATGATCTTTTGACATTCCTCGAATTCTAAGATATAAACAAATACTGGTTGTCAGACATTTTTGTACTATTTTGTAAATAAATAAAAGAAAAAACAAACGAGCCTCGGTGGCTGTAAGAGATGCGCGATTGCTTCAAGTGCAAGAAATCTCGGGTTCGAATCCAGCAAACTGACAAATTAATTTATTTCTTTGAATTAAGATGCTAAAAATCTTTTGAATGGTGTAAAAGATTTAGTTACAATTTCAACCGCCAAATACACGACCAGCGGTAGTAGTCTAACACAGGTAGATAAAGAGGGGAGTTGGAAATCTTTCCGTTTAAGGATTCTATGATCGCTGGTCACTACCAATTTCTTTCTTGCGCCACCTGCTATCTCTATACCGTTTAAAAGACTTTTTTTGTGTATAAGAACGTTGATTTGGTTCTTATTGAGCTGAGGGAAGCGAAACTCTTATATTACTCTTTGCATATATGGTTGGACACATACACTCCTCCTGAACGGCTGAACCGATCCACACAAAATCCCGCACGGCTATAGTGACCAACCACAGGAAGGTAAAAATATGAAATGGTCTAAATTGATTCACAGGAGTACGGGGTACGGGGTAAAAAATTTAAAATAATATATGCCATTCATGATGCACATATTTAGAAAGCTCTTTAAGAGTACAGTTATTGTTATTATGTTCACTTTTGTCATAATTTTCATTTAAGAGGGGATTAAAACACGCTCAGCTCAATATTGGAAAGACACAACTGCATTGCAAACCTAGTATACATTTTAAAAGAAGTTTACATTAAAAAAGCAATACATACTTGTAGTTGTAGCCGGAATTGGGAGTTTGATGACGCAGATGTCGTTTCCTGAGGAATTCTCGGTGTACTCAGGATGTGTATAAATATTAGCCTTGGGCGGAACGAATCTCTGTGCATCGGTTCTGTTTTGACGGTCTACAAAGCCAGCAGATATCACCACGAATATCGCGCTTCAAACAAACAAACCATACCATCAATAAAAGCATACAGCATCATTATCAATATAGCAAAATTTAATAAGCAGAAAATGTTCAAATTAATATGGTACCATTTGTGGGCGTAACACATACCGTCAAAATATCTTAAAAATCAGAGAACTTTAAAAGAAGTACTTAGTGTTAATAAATCTATGGTCGTGTGGATGAAGCAGATGAACTAATGGGCACAGAAGATTAAACTTTTTGCAGACTGAGAAATAAAATATTTTCGTTCTTCGAAAGGATCATATAGTTTCCGTTACCTTCGGTCAGCGAGGAAAACAAAATACAAATTCCCTGATGATTCTTAATGAGAATTTGGAAACATTTCTCCATGATTCTCAAAAGAAGAAATCTTCTTTCATCTTTTGAGCATAAGAAGAATTCTCGTTTAATTTCCTTGTCAGGAGCTTGGGCTGCACTTAACTCTTCTTCTTTCACAATTATTCGTTTCCAATGCACAATACTTCCAATTAGTGTGGCACATAGGAGCGTAGCATCCTATCTTGTATTTTATTGATTTTATGTTTTTACATCCCTATATTGTCTATATTATTTCATTCTTCTCCATTTTATTGTGATATTATTGATAAATGTAATACAGGGGTACATACATATTATATAATACAGGGTGTTCCAGTTAATATGGAAGAGCGAAATTACTCCGGAACTTTGATAGATAGAAAGAGAAAGATGCGGTTTCCAGGGTTTGATAATGGCTAAAAATACGCTTCCATGTTTGTGCATTTTAAATAATAGAAAAAAAAAAAGAAAAAAAAAAAATTAGAAACCATATTTTTAGACTAGTTTCAGATTCTTTGGCTAAAAATAAAAATGTGTACCCATGGACATTTTTCGCTCCCATTAGTTTGCCGTCTGGAGAGCCCTTCACCTGCTAAAATTGAATCTTTAAGTCCATTTTACAGATAAACTAATGAATTTAGGAACAAAATTCAACATATAAAAAGTTATTTTTTCCGTAAAAACATACATTATTAGTATTATTTTTTTTCACGTTTTGAGCCCTGCTGAACACCTTTTTTTTGGAAAGATAAGGTATGTATTTTAAACTGGATTTGGATTCTATGACTAAAAATATGAACTTATTACTACGTTTTTATTAGCTTGCTTTCTTGTTTGTTTGTTTGTCCAGTACAAATCATGCAATCGATTTTTAACTAACTTCCCGAGTAGCTAGATATTTGAAACTTTTAGAATAGCTCAGAACACTATAACAATGCATTATTTTAATACTTTTATCCATCTTTCGGCAAAATTTAATTAGTTTTCAGCAAATTGTGCTGTATGGAAAGTTAGTTCGGAAAAAGTCCGCAAGTTATTTTATTTGTTTTGGCATGTCCCACATTTACAATCTTTATTTTAACAGGTTTCAAATTTATGATTTATCACAGAAAATTAAAAACGTAGTATATAAAAGTTCTTTTTATCTTGCAATTATTATATCCTGATTGGTTTTTCTAAACCCATTAGTTTAGCTTTCTTTTTAGCAGGTACAGCACACTTTTTCAGAACACAAAAGATGTTCAGTATTTTTCTATAAGCGCATTTATAGCCATTATGGAACCCTGAAAACTGTATCATGGTTCCGGAGATATTTCGCTGTTATCTGGGACACCCTGTATATATTTATTTTTTCCTGATTTTTAAAATACCATGACAGTAATCCGAATCCGCTTCAGACACAAGGGGACATTTTTGGTACCGTGTAAGGTGGGTTCACAGCTAGCGGATAAGTATTTGCGGAGGGCTATTATATAGATAACAATATATATTCGGAGAACCGCCGAGACGGAGGACGGAGTCGTTGTTTCCCTCCCCTCGAGTTTCGGTCGGCCAGGTTATAAACAAAGCCAATTATAACATCGTTTTTTCAACTTGAATTTAGTTCTCTTGCTTAAAAAAAAAAACTTATATAATAAGATTACAGATAAGGACTTTTATTATTATATAAATAAGAAATAGGTAAATAATAAAAATAATGTAGGAACAGATATAATAAGCACGCATATAAAAAACATGGACATAATACACAGATAGAGATAAAACACTGATAAAAAACGTAGATAAAACACAGATTATAATAAAAATAATGCAGGAACAAATGAACAGATACAAATATATTATAATAAAACAATTTTAACATAAAAACAAAAAGATAATAATATGAAGAGGACAAAGTGAAGGTTCCTACAGGTTTTAAAGCGGCACCGCAAAAAATATGTTTGGAACCAACTTTCTGCGGCACCGCAAAAGAGTTGCCATAGATGAATCCCTTCGGGCCTCCGTAAATACGTATCCGCTAGCTATGAACCCACCTTCTATCTGTCACTCAATTTTTGCGAACAAATATTTTAAATCTGTCAAAATTGTTTTGTTTATAAGTTATGCGTAAATAAATAAAACAATAATTTTAGCAATATTTAATAAACGCCAATGGTTGTTTATGCCAGTGGTGGTAATTATAGTGGGGCTATCTGCAGGCTACTTTCGATGAACCATCTAAATTTCTGGGAACAGAAGGTTCAAAATTGTATGGCAACAACAATTAATTACTTATGACTATGACTCACCATCCAAATTTTAATAAAACCGGTCGAGTACTTTTTATCATAATATGTTGATCCACATTGAGAAATTTAGTGACACGGTCAGACTGATATACGGTCATGAGACCAAACATTTCCCCTTAAAAAACGGATTTCTGTCTTGAAATTTCGATGTTGGAGACATAAAAAATGTCGTTCATCAGAACGATCAAACGACTTTCTTCGGTAAGCTCAAATGGTAAAACAAAAACAGGTACGGAGTACCTCGGAACTTTTCCTCACTTCAAGCAGCATTAGGCGTGGCCAATACTTGGATGGGTGGTCGTTTTGAACTAACAATTTTTTTTTTATTTTAATTTTTCCAAAAAAAAGTATACATTATTTTATTTATTTATTTAATTATTTGAATTTTGGTAGTATTTTAAAAGAAATGTAAACAAACTTTGACGTTTAAAAAAGTATCGCACTAATTAATAATTATATTCATATATAAATTTTAAACTAATTAAGGGAATTTTCACGTTTATTTTTTCTATATTTATTCCTTATTTTCTACTGGTTCCATCGATATGCTATGTGTCAAAAACGTATTTATACTTTCGGTATTATTGACGGTCAAAGATTTAAAATTAAAAAATCGATAACTTCAAAATTAAATTTGGTGGATTTGTTTGTCATACAGAGTAAATTTGTGCCCTCAGAGTAAGGAAGGGGTAGAGGGAGCAATACAATTTTAAAAGTGGTTCATTATGCTACACCCCTATACTAAACCTCTCAAGCGAGCTCAATCTGAACTAAAGTGACAACAGCACGATCACGTGGTCACTGGTCCTTGTCTTATTGGTATATTCCTTGTCCTTCCGTGCCCACGGACGCTTGTCAAGAAAACCTTTAACCTCATCTTGTGCTTGGTTCGATTGTTTTATTATCGAAATATCAAATATGAAAGAGAAAACTCTGATGTGATTGCTTTAGAAAACGATTTTGTTTCATATAAGATTGCTTTTGGTTATCTAGGAACTATTACGACATGTTATTAATAATGTAACTGCCTTTAGATAATTAATACGGCTAACAACAAACATTAAAGCACATATGTATTTATAAAGAAAAATGTATTAAAATATTAAATGTCGTAAGAAAATATCACATTATTCTTATCCTTAACAGCTGAAATCAGATAAATTTCGAGTTTTTATCGAGATATTTATTTATTTATTTATTTTACACATTTTTACACATTTTAAGAGTCTTCTGCAGCAAAAGCCACTAGAGAAGCACTCTAAAAGATACAAGATAAGTATAAAATGGAAAGTAATAACAGAATTTAAAACAAATTTTATAAGTAATAATGAAAATGAAATGAAAATAATAATAAAAGAAGAGTGAAGTCATTACTGATGAGTGGGAGAGAAATAAGGAAGGATAGATTTCAGATTAGATAGGTTTGATAAGTTGATATTACTAACATTACGACAAAGAGCGTTGAGGTTTCGAACAGAACGGACCAGAGGACACATATCAGACAACTCTTTAATATAAGCGAACCTACTAGCACGGCGTCCAACAGCAAGTACAACCACTTGGTTACTGACTTCGTCACATCGTAGCTCACCGGTCAAAGCTTTAGAAAGGTACAGAACCTCATAAGCTCTTCTCCTAACTCTTAAAGATGGTAGGCCTAATCGCTCTGAAAGAATCTCATAAGAGTAAAATATTCTATTGTAATAATAACGAAAATAGCAATTCCTTACAAAAAGCCGCTGAACACGTTCAATTTGGTCAGAGCGTATCAAAGGTAGGTTATTCCAGACCGGTACAGCATACTCAAGTAAAGGCCTGACAAGAGAGATGAACAAACGGAGGAAACATTCGAGTGAGAGACCATAGCATACATGTCTAATAAGACCTAAACGACGATAAGCTTTCGCAACAATGGAGTCCACAAACACATCAAACTTCAGTTTGGCATCCAGGATAACTCCAAGATCGCGAACGACGTCGACGCGACTCACAGGAGCAGTATCTAACATGTAATTATGAATAATAGGATGACGGGATCGAGTGAAGCTAATAACAGAGGTTTTCCCAACGTTGACACACATTTTATTGTCTAAACACCAGGAAAGGACTGAATTTATAGCCAACTGAAGAAGGTCACACGAAGAAACAGAGGAAATACGAAGGAAAATCTTAAGGTCATCAGCGTACAATAGAAAAAAACAAGTTTTTATAACTTTAAAAAGATCATCTATGAAGACTAGGAAAAGAAGAGGACCAAGAATAGAGCCCTGATGGACACCAGAGGTAGTTTGATAAAAAGAAGAAAAGTGATTGTTAATTTTAACAATACATGAACGAGTGGAAAGGTAACTGTGGAAAAAATGAAGGAGAGAAGAAGACACAGGGAGATTATGGAGCTTACAAAGTAATATATTATGGTGAACCAGGTCAAAAGCTTTGCGTAAGTCAAAATAGACTGCATCGACCTGCCGGCCCTTGGATATGTGAGAACCCAGATAAGATAAAAAGGAGACTAAATTAGTGGAAGTGGATTTACTAGGAATGAAACCGTGCTGGGACGAGTTAAGGAGGGGATAGATCAAAGGAGACAAGTGAGTGTGAAGGGTTCTTTCAAAAAGTTTGGAAAAGGTGTTACAAATAGAGATAGGACGAAAGTTATTAACATCTTTAGAGTCACCACTTTTGGGAATGGGGATTATCAGGGCAGTGTTCCATAAAACTGGGAAAGTGGATGTTTCAAGACATCTATTAAATACAGAAGAAAGAACAGGAGCAAATATAAGAGCATATTTCTTAACAATAAAACTAGGGATTTGATCAGAACCACAAGAATAAGAGGATTTTAAAGTTGAAATGGCATTAATAACATCGGACGTTGATATATAAGGGATGTTTATAATTGAATGAGAAGAGGATGTAGATGGAAGATCCGGAGGTGATGAGGAGGGAGGATTAGAAGTAGGAGAGGATGGAAAAACAGAAGTGACAGAAGTGATCAGCGAAGACTTGAGCCAGAGCAGGGGGTTCCGAGACCAAACCGTCTTGAGTCGAGAGAGTGTAGCAAGTCTTGCGCGATGAGCCTTTCATCTTCTTCATAATTTTCCAAAAAGATAATGGGTCCTTCTGAAGTGCTAGGTCAATATTGTTTCTATAAGCTTGGAGGTCAGCTTTAAATTGAAATTTGTAAAGTCTTTGGTATATTCGCTGCATATTAAAGTAGAAGTGTTTTTCCGTTTTTTTATATTTATGACGAAAATAATTTTTCTTCTTAATATAGAATTTTAAGTTGGAAGAAAACCAAGAGGGATATTTGTTTGGTAAGACCGTAGAAGTTGGGATGAACTTATTTTGTGCATCACAAGTTATTCTTGTCAATGTGTTAACAGCGATGTTTACGTCTTTTTCTTCCGTGATTGATGACCAGTCAACATTACAGAGATGCTGTTGCATGGATTCATAATCTCCTTTGCTTTAATTAATATAAGAAAACTCGTTCTTAAGCTTAATGCGTGTTTGAAGACTTGTATTAAACTCAATAGACAAAGTAGGGTGGTGAGAGTCTTCAGGTACTAGAGATTCATTACAGCGAGTTACTATGACAGGAAGAGAGTTAGAGAAAATTAAATCAAGTAAAACACCATGACTATTGAGAACTTTGTTATATTGTTTCAGACCAAGAGAACGTGAAAAGAAAGACAGAGTAGAGGAACGAGATCGTTTAGATTGAGAGCCTTCATATAATAAATTGGTCCAATCCATTTTTGGTAAATTAAAATCACCTAGAGTGTAAATCAGAGAAGAAGGTGGAAGAGGATCAATTAGGTTTTGCATATAATCAGATAGGATTGCTTGGTCTAAGTGATCAGGGAGATAAAGGTTGCCAAAGAAAATGGGTTTAAAATCTGGTAGCTGAAGTTCAATCCAAACACTTTCAATACTACGTTCAAGGTCGTGACGCCTGATATATTTATAATTATCACTGATTGCTACACATACACCGCCTCCTTCATTGCAACCAGAAATAACCGAACATCTGTCATAACGCTCGACATTATAGTTAGGAGGAAAAAACGACAGTTTAGTGAGGTTGAATTGAACCAAGTTTCGGTCATAAATATCAAATCAAAATCGCAACTAGATACCGATTCCAAAAAGATATCAGACTTTGATCTTAGGCCTCTAACGTTCTGGTAGATGGCAGAGAGCTTCATAATTCAGAGCTTTTATCAGCTACCTCCCCAGCTGTATCTGTAGACAGGCTCATTTCAGCAGTCAAGCGCCCGTAGAAAGGTTTTACAAAGCAGCCTTCAGGCCATACATTGGGGTCCAAGATTTTTTGGAAGTCATTCTCGAACACAGTAATGTGGAACGAAGAATAACTTCTGAATTTGGTCTTGAGTTGTGTGATAGACACGCTAGATAAATTGTATTCAGTTAGAGCTGCTTCCACCTCCGTAGCCGTAGTATCAGCAGAGAGTTTAGTTACAAACAGAGCACGACGCTTAACTGGTGCCTTTGCAGTTGTAAGCTTAGAGTTTGTATTTGAACCTTGCGTTATGGGTCTCCGTGGAGGGCGCTGAAGCTTAGGCTTGTAAGGTTCAAGAGGCTTATATGGCTGGTTTGAGTCAGATAGAGCGATGTTTTGGACAGAGTTAGGGTTAAAACCTTCAGGAGAAAAGAAAGAAAAAGTTTGAGATTTGCTACTATTAGGTTCGGGATAAGTAGCGTTATCAGTTTTAGGACTGTTTATTCCAGTTAACTCCGGTTGAACCGTGGAGGTAGGTACGAGTAATACAGGAGCGGGGGGAACACGCCCACCGCCTCTGCTTCCAACTGCCCCCCCCCCCCTCTTCTACCGCAATTACCGTTAGGATAATTCAAATCGGTGGGCAGTGATGGGCCTGGTGTCCCTTGGTAATGTTTGTTAGGTAAATTATGTTTTAACATATCGACGTACGACAAAAATTTCGTTTCATTATTTTTCCTCTTGTCTAATTCAGCTTGAAGAGAAATATTGTTTAATGTTAGATTGGACACTTTCTCATTGAGTGAATCAATTTTAACATGAAGAGATTTAACCAAGTCAATGAGTGACGCATAATTGGACATTATCTCCTTTAACATTTCACTGTTCAAGTCAGGCATATTAACAGGTGTAGGTGGATGAGCAGGTTGTGGATCAGATTTGGCCTTCACTTTATCATCACTAGTGGAGCCCTTACGTGTAGTCAGAGGTGTTAAAGGTAGGTTTGGATTTTTAATACAAGTAGAACATTTCCAAGCGTTTACAACTAGGTCAAAATCATTTTTAGTCACCTTTAAACAAGAAGCGTGCGCCTTTTGTTTACAATGAAGGCAGCATAAAAAATTTTTAGGGCCAGCAATTAACTGAAAACATACGTAACAATTTTTTGTTACCTGGTTCGAAGAAGAAGCTTCCTTAGAAGAAGTGTCAGAAGATTTAGAACCAACCATTATAGGAGATGAGAAAAAACACAACAAAAATAATGGACTCGAACTGGACAGGTTCAGTTATTACTTCGATATCGATACTGTTTCACCAAACTGCCACTTGGGAGGTTTAGTGTAGGGGTGTAGCATAATGAACCACTTTTTGAGACCCCGATTCTATAGTATTGTTCCCTCTACCACTTCCTTACTCTGAGTTCATGCCAAATGTCAAATCAATCGGATCACTTTTCAATTCTTTACGTTTTTTGAAAACATTTGCTGACTCAGCAAGCTTTTAATGCAAGAAAATTTTGATTTCCCGGGCACGACTAAGGACTGATTTGTCTGCCAAGTTTCAACTCTTTAAGTTAAATAACATGGGCGCTACGATGATATACACACATACAGACGTCGCGCTGAAAACCACTCAGAAGGTCTTAAAAAAAGCCAAAACGGATAATTCAGTTGAAATGTCGAAAAAAAAAAAAAAAAAAATGGCGGTGAAAACTAAACGTTTTCTACCATAGGCGAGGAGAAGTAAGAAAAATAATAGCAACGGTTATATTTGCATACATACTCTTTACAGCAGTGCGCAGCTGTCATGACCCAGGTATCCGAGATAAGAGATCCTGCACAGATGAATCCACCCCCCTGCATGGTAACTCCTTCCATCAAAACGTCAAAAGGGAACTGTCCCAGCCTAGCATGCCGGCCGTTGTAGATTTCCTCATTGATGCCTGTTCAACACAACATACCTTTGTTTATACATGGATTCATAATGTGTCTACTAATTCAAAATTTACTTATTATTGGGCGGGCGCCCCTGTTAAGCTAACCTTCACGGTTAGTAACAGAGATTGACAAAGACGAAGCTTGTATCTGAGGTAGGCAGGTGCAAGCTGAACCTATACACCCTACCCAATTCATACAACATTACACTGACACACACACAATAACAATGTCCAAGGACAGTAGAGGCGTGCTACTGGGGAGGGTAGCGACTCCCGGATTGCCTAGCTCATCACCACGCCCAACACATTACACTTACACTACATGGGTCAATGTTACTGAGGAGAGCTCTGAGAGGACCTAAGGGGACCGGTCCTGTGGCAGAAGAGGACGGGTGTGGTAGCGCATTAAAAACGGAACTAGACACGCCGGCCACCTCATAGTCAGGGTCCCACCCTTGCTGTTTTATTACGTAGCCTAGTGTAGGGGGCTGACCCATCAGGAGGTGAAAATCCTAGAGGGTGATAGTAGTGCCAGGTAGGCGCCTGCGTTGGGCCCTGCTGTCGCTCTCGGGGGGCTCTTGCGCGGCTACCGTCCGGGGAAGCTCAGGAACAAACTGGACCTCTGGGGAGACTTAGTAGCTCTATTAGGTAATAAACCCACTCAACTTAGCATACACCAATTACCTTAAATACAATATCTTCTCATCACACCATGGAGCAGATAATAGAAGAAAACCCCGTTGATGTGTCTAATGTGTTACAGGAGGAATCAGGGTCCCCAACCCTATATAGTAAAGTCAGGACTGAAAGCGAAATAGAGGATATACTTCTAGGGGAACAGGAGGATCAACCAGGACCCCCTCAACCCCTAGATATGGAGACTCGTTCCACAACCCCGGTAAGTCTTGAGGAAGGCCTGATCAGGTCGGACTCGACTGAGTGGGAAGTGGAAAAGAGGAGAAAAAAGGCGACCAAAAAGAGGTTACAAAGGGAAAGACGAAGGAGCAGGGAGAGAGAGGAGAAGGAGAGGAAGGGGGATGAAGGGACCTCGAAAGGGGACTCTAAGACCCACACCTCTACCCGAGACCCAAGGCCCTCTAGGCAAACCAGTAGGAAGACCCCGAAAGAGGAATATCCAACCCTAGAGGAGGCAAACAGAACCCCTATGAAGGACCACCCCCACCGAGAAGGACAACGAGAGGTCCAGGAGCGAGGGATGAAGCAAGGAGGAAAAGGAAAGAGGAGAGGAAGTACGATCTGCCAACAGCCCCCAGATCGGTCAGAGAGGAGAGTGAGGGACTCATCATGACTCCCCCACAAAAGACAGTAGGGAGTACCAAGAGACCGAGAGGAACCTCTGGGACCCCTTCTTCAGGAGACCTCACTCCCAAAAGGACTAAAGAGTCAGGTGTCTCCCCCCTTAAGAGAGCGGAAACTAGTAGGACCGTCTCTGCTGCCCCAGCCCCTGGCACCGAAGGACCAAGTAGCGAGTCCTACAGTGATGTGGCCAGGGGTAAGGACATGCAGATTGTAGTGTTCTCAAGCAGGGAAGGAGGTAAGATCACGACCCAGGAGGGAGAGATGTTGAGGAAGGATTTGAGGAAGTTTTCCCTGGAAAGCATGGGAGACAGGGATAACTACACAGGCTGTGTATTAAGGTTCTGGCAATCAGGCATTGTCGACCCAGGGTGGCTCCTGATAACTGCAGTGGATGCCGAATCCAGGGATTGGACCCTTCAGCATTGGAAGCCGCCCCCCATTGAGGAGATCAACTTTAATGTCGTCTCACAGAGGGAAGCTCCCTGGCCAACCAAGATAGGCATCTACATCAGGGAAGAGGAGAAGCCCGACCCGGAGGAGATCAGGCTGGAAATGCACCTGCGCAACAGGCTGCCGGGGGCCTTGGAGTGGAAATTGGACCACATTTCTGGTGTGCCGGGAGACTGGCACGTCGTTATGTGTATTCCAAGGACCTCTGTCAGGGCCCTCGACGAGGTCAAGTGGCGTGTTTTTCTGGGCCTGATCTCGATGACAGTGCACAGGGTTCGAGCACCGGCCCCCACTACCAGTGGGATAGCGGCCCCCTCTGCCAGTGGCAGCCATAGAAGGAAAGAGGATGTCAGGAGAAGGACAGTGGACGACAGGAGGAGGAGAGTGGACGATAGGAGGAGGACAGTGGACGACAGGAGGAGGAGAAGGGACGACGCAGGCGGCAGACCACCTAGGAGTAGTGGTAGCCGCAGACATAGTCGTTAACATGATTAAGGTAATGCACATTAATCTACAACACAGTCAAGACGCTGCAGGAGAACTGCAGAAAATCTTGACTGGGATAGAATCATGTATTGTGCTAATTCAGGAACCCTATGCTTATAGAGGAGAGGTGAGAGGAATGAGGAGGACTGGTCGGAGGCTTGTGGTAGGGAGACAGGAAGGACCAGAGGAGGTTAACCCCAGGACGTGCATCGTGGCGACCGAGGACCTGATGGTAACACCAATACCTCAACTCGGGACTCGTGACGCTACGGTAATCCTCCTGGAGTATAAGGTAAAAGGTTTAATTAATAAGGTAATCATGGCAAGTCTTTATTTGCCATATGACAAGGTAGACCTTCCCCCAACTAGGGAATTGACCAATATTGTCAGATTCTCAGAGGGAAAGGCCATTCCGGTAATAATCGGGTGCGATGCAAATGCGCAGCACCATGCCTGGGGTAGCACTGATTGCAACAACAGAGGTGATGCGCTACTAGAATTTCTAGCATCCACCGACTTAGAGGTATTGAATATAGGATTGGAGCCTACATTTATAAATAGAATCTGAACACAGGTAATAGATGTCACAATGGCATCAAGAGGTATAGCGGAAAGCATCTATAACTGGCATGTGTCATCAGACATCACGATGTCTGACCACCGCATGGTCAGTTTTTGCATCCAAATTGATAAAGCAGAGGAAACACCTCAGAGACACCCCAGGAGAACTGACTGGGAAACCTTTTTAAGTGGACTCGGGAACATTCGGGGAGTGTCTCAAGAGATGTTAACAGGCCCTGAAGCTCTGGAAAGAGAAGCAGCACATCTGAGCTCAGAAATTATTGAGGCGTTTCAGGAGGCATGCCCACTTAAATCCAAGGTCCACCAAAACGTCTCTTGGTGGTGTAGAGGTTTGGACAAACTCCGTAAAAAAGCTAGAAATGCCTTCAATGTAGCTTTTAAGAATAAGGAAAACGGAGAGTTGTGGGACAACTTCAGGGAAGCCAGAAGGGAATTTAAAAGGGAAATAAGGAGACGCAAGAGAGCTGGATGGAGAGACTTCTGTAAGGGAATTGAGTCCCTTCCAGAGGCAACCAGACTGGCAAAGATCTTGAGTAGTGAAGGTAGTGGTAGAGCTCTAAGCTCTATTAAAAGGTCAGACGGTTCATGGACTCTTAGTGTTGAGGAGACGCTGGAATACCTCCTACATATCCACTTTCCAGGAGAAGAAGCGGTGGAATGCGATATCTTTAGCAGGCCCCCAGCAATCAACATGAACTGGGATCTAGCGAATCACCTGGTAACTGAAGAGTCTATCAAATGGGCCGTCAACAAATTTAATCCATTTAAGGCACCTGGACAAGATGAAATTTTTCCAGCCCTTCTACAGAGGGGATTGGAACATCTAACATCCAGCTTAGAGGCAATTTTCAAGGGTAGCTTGGCTATGGGCGTGGTTCCGGAGGTGTGGAAGGCAGCTAGAGTGGTCTTTATCCCAAAACCAGGGAAAAAGGACTACACGCAAGCCAAGTCCTTCCGACCAATCAGCCTTACCTCTTTCATGCTAAAGACCCTTGAAAGGATAGTAGACAAGTATATTATAGAGGAAATTCTACCTAGGAAACCGCTGCATGTTAATCAGCATGCGTACACTAGAGGGAAATCTACTGAGACAGCCCTCCACGCGGCTACCTCTAGAATAGAAAAGGCGATGCATAGGAGAGACTATACCCTAGCTCTCTTCTTTGATGTAGAAGGAGCCTTTGACAAGGCAAAATCAGAAAACATCAAGAAGGAACTTATGTACAGGAATACTCCTCAAGTCATAGTCGAATGGATTTTGTCCTCCCTGAAGGGAAGGAGAGTCAGTGCATCGATCACCGGCACTAATGCAACCAAAATGGTGACAGGAGGCTGCCCCCAAGGCAGCTGCCTTTCCCCTCACCGCTGGTGTCTGGTGATGGACGGACTTTTGAGGAGGATGTCAGAAGGAGATTTTTATTTTCAGGCTTATGCAGATGATGGACTAGTCCTTGTCAGAGGCAAGTTCCTGGGCACCTGCTGTGAGAGGATGCAACTAGCATGTAGGATCATTGAAAAATGGTGTAAGGAAGTAGGACTCTCAGTCAATCCGGCCAAAACTGAGATGATAGTATTCACCAAAAAGAGGAAACTTGTGGATTTCAAAGCGCCAAAACTATTTGGTCAGGAACTTACATTGGCAAAGGAGGTGAAATACCTAGGACTAACCTTAGACTCCAAGCTATCCTGGAAATTACATTTAGACAAGGCAATGGAGAAAGCTACGATCACCTTCTGGCAACTCAGACGAGCAGTGGGGAGAACTTGGGGGCTGTCCCCAAAGATTCTCAAATGGCTTTACACAGCAGTTATCAGGCCCAGAATTCACTATGGAGCCATTATCTGGTGGCCTAGGACTGAGGTGTCTAGCTCGTCTAAGGGGCTCAGTAAGGTTCAAAGGCTGGCCTGCAGGAGTATAACAGGAGCGATGAGGACTGCCCCCACTGCGGCCTTAGAGGCATTGGTAGGACTCCCTCCACTTCATGCATGGATTAAAGGAGAGGCCATTGCATCTTTTGTGAGACTTAGAGACAATGGTCAGTGGCAAGGAGGGGAATCCACAGTGGGACACTTGACGTTACGAAGGATGGCTGAATCCAAGATCCCACTTATAGGGATTCAAATGAAAGGAATTGAATATCAGCTAAAGCTGAAGAAGAAATATAAGGTCGAAATCCCATCGCGTGCTAGATGGGAATCAGGGGAAATTAATTTTGACAGGGAAACTCTAGTGGCATACACTGATGGCTCTAAGAACGATATAGGTATGTCAGGGGCTGGATTGTACTTAGAAAGATCCGACGCCCAAGAGAGCTTCCCACTAGGTTCATTCACCACAGTGTTTCAAGCGGAAATCTACGCCATCCTAGAGGTAGCGAGGAAACCAGAGGTGATAGAGGCAACATATAAAAAGGTAGCCATATGCTCAGACAGTCAGGCAGCACTCCACGCACTTTGCGCCCCAAGTGTGGAGTCAGCACTGGTTAAAGAGTGCCAGGATACACTAGAGCTACTGGCAGAGAGAAAGGAGGTCACACTGCTTTGGGTTCCAGGGCATACGGGGATTCCTGGGAATGAGAAAGCAGATGAAGTGGCGAAGATAGGAGCTTCCATGCCATTCTGCGGACCAGAACCTGCCATTGATTGGTCAAGAGGACAGGTGAGGTCAGCCATCAAGGCGTGGATCTGGGAGGACGCAAGGAGGGCATGGAGAGGAACGGAGGGCTGTAGGCAGACAAAAATGCTACTGCCTGATCTAGACAAAGGGAAAACCAAGTGGCTTATGGGATTAGGTAGACCCAATCTAAGAAATATGGTTGGAGTCTTGACAGGGCATTGCCAGCTCAGAAGACATCTGGCACTATTGAAGATTGAAGACAACCCCAAATGTCCATTGTGCGGGCTTGAAGAGGAGACAGCCTTCCACTTCGAGGGAGTATGTGAAGGATATGGAAGACTACGTTTCCATCTATTAGGAGCAGGGGAAATCAGGGAAGAGGAGTTTGTCACACTAAAGTGGCAAGATATTCTCTCCTTTGTGACCCAAACAAGGAAATTCGAGGGTAATTCTGTGGTGGTTCGATAGGTGTGAGTTACTGGGGTTGGCAAAAAGGACCCGAATGTGGTCTATTTGCTAGGCCTGGCCTCTACTTCCTCTTACTACTACTACTATTATTGTAAAGTTTGTTTTAAAATTTCTTTGTATTTGAAATGAGATTCTTACATTCAACAAAATGGGCATCTTGGCTGTGTGTAACGTTTGACCATAGGCGTAGCCACCCCCCCCCCCCCCCCCCCTCCTAAAGGTTTGGACGTGGTATTCAAAAATTAAAATAATAGAATAGGCCAGTCAAATTAGACATTAAATTTGCGATGCTTGATGTAGTTCTGATTTTTTTATATGTTGTTCGGACCAGTTAGAATGTGGTCCTAAGTTTTTAGCTTCGAAAAACCGGTGCTAGCTGCGTAATATGTAAAAAATTGGACTTATTCAGTTTCTTTTGTTTCTTTTTAAGTTTTTATCAAACACCTCGTAAACTATGTGTTTTTCGATATTAGTCGATATACTATTTTTAAAGTATAGTAAATTTACAGTAGCATAAGCTCAACTGCAGCTCTGCACGTCTAATAATAGTTTTTCGACATGTTATGGCACTTCAAAAATTGCCATTTTTTCCTTAAAAAAAGACAAAAATGTAAATTTTAAGAATTGCTCTTAACTGGGACCGAATATCAGCGTAAAACCGTTCACTTTGAGAAAAGTCATAACATATGAAGTTGTAGTAAATTAAATTGGCTTTCTTTTAAGTACAAGACAAAGTCTCTAGGGCCAGTAGTCCTGTTGCAATCGTAAAAATCACATAAACTGAATATTAGGCCAGTCAAATTAGACATTAATTTCGCAAAACGTGTTGTAGTTCTGATTTTTTGACCAGTTAGGGTATTGTGATTCAAAGTGTGTAGCTTCGAAAAACCTGAGCTGGCTCCGAAATACGTGAAAAAAAGTGAACTTCTTTTTTTTTAGTTCTTGCTGCATACCTCGTAAACTATGCCTTATTCGATGTTAGTATTTCTCACTATTTCTACAGTTCAATAAATTTATAACAATTTTAGTCCAACGCCAACTCTGTACGTTTCATAGGTTCTGAGTTATGACACTTTGAAAATTGGCAATTTTTTCTCAAAAAATGAACATTTTAAGGCCACACTTCCTCTTATTTTGTTCTCGGATTAGTTTTTTCGCTAGTTGTTCCTTTTTTTGGCAACTGGTACACTATAATTAAAGCAACACATCGAGCCTGTGGCCAATATATTACAATCAAAATGTTTGGATATTCTTCAGTTAAATAAGCATATTATTAACAGAATTTTAAATGTAACTAAAAAGGACACCTTGAAACAGCTGATTCAATTTGAAAGTTATTCTTGCATCTGCAGATATGATAGCAGAAGAGTTATATTAGTAAAATATAGGAGGCTCGTCCTCCCCCCCCCCCCCCCCCTCCCAAATTTTTGACATGATATTCATAAATCATGGTCAAATGTCAACAAATACGGTTTTTGGCGAAAATCTCGCTTCCTATGGCTCATCAAACACTAATCACTGTGGTTATCAAAATTAAAAATACAAAATTTCCCACAAATAAAGTGTCACTAATTTTTTGCGTACAATGGACGGTTTACGGAATAAAGGGTTAAGAATATCTATGACTATTTAGTATCCGTAGTCTCTCCGGTATTATTACTAATGTTTCGCTGACTATGGCTCGGAGACAAATTAATGTTTTTATCAAAAAGAAAGATTATTGAATTTCCCACAAAAAAAATCCCATTATTTTTTTATGTACAACGAACGGTTTAGCAAAAAACCAGCTTACAGCTTACAATAACATGCGTTGTGTCTGTTTTTGCAAGACTTTTTACGTATTTTTGCGAATATCTCGCTTCTTCTGGTTCGGAGACCAATTGTGGATCAGATCAAAACTGAAGAATATAAATCTTTTTTAGTTATTGGTCTTAGTGACATTTTCTGAGCAAACTTCGGAGCACATTATTGTCCCACCAGTTCTTTGGACGTAAAAAATGAACAAAGTATTTCGTAAGTGAAATTTTATAATCTTCATTTTTGATTTGATCCTTAATTATTGGTCTCCAAGCCAGAGGAAGCGAGATATTCGCAAAAATACGTAAAAAGACGTACAAAAACAGACACTATCCAAAAAATGAAATATTTTTGTGGGAAATTTAATAATCTTTGTTTTTGATAATCACATTCATTTGTCTCCGAACCATAGGAAGTGAAATATTCGTAAAAATACCTAAATAGTAGTGCGGCACCAGATACTAGATATTCATAGATATTCTTTGCCCTATATTCCGTAAACCGTCCAGTGTACATAAAAAATTAATGAGATTTTTTTTTGCGGGAGTTTTTGTGATATTTAATTTTGATAACTGCCTTCATTGGTGTTCAAGAATCAATTCTATGTACAATTTGTAATGTTTTTCAGAACGTCAAAATGAAGCCATCAAAAGAAAAAAATAGAAAAAAAAAATTATTTTAGTTTTTTCTTACCTCCCCTCCCCTTTTTTGTTTTCATTTTGGCTCTGATCCCCTTCCTTAAGATTTTTTGAACTACTCCTTTATTACTACCCCCCCCCCCCTTTTTAGCATTTAAAGAATTTGTACATGTAGCCCCACCCTCCCCCCCCCCCCAAGTCAAAACCTGGCTATGCCCATGAGTCTGACGATAACTTGAGTAAAAGTGGACCGATTTAGTTTAAATTTGGTACACATGTTCCGTTTACTAATCCTCAGGCAAAATTCGTTGGACAGCGTTATTTGTCCAAGAGTTCACGCGCAATGCTCGCGTAAACGTCAGCTTCAAATGTAAAATTGGAATTTCAGAACGGGTGAGATTCTATCATCAGCTATTCGATACGACATGTAGTAGTAGTAGTCTTGTACTTCCTACTAGGACGGGTAGGACGAACCACTTGTTCGAACCTTGCAATTAGACCATCACTTGGGCCCTTTTTACGCCCCGTGGTGGAGAGTTCCAGCTACTTCACACATCATACATTTGTACATTGTACCGCAGAAGCGAGTATGGTGTGGTCAGTAGTAAGCTATATAGCGTCAAAGCGTGGGGGAAGAGTCCCCATAAAGGGTGTCCCTCGCCCTGCTCCGTCCTCGAACCATAGATACAAATTACATCATCATGACAAGGATCGGACCCACATCAAAGAGTGGCGGAAAAGTACCCCATATGGGGTGTCCCTCGCCCTGCACCGTCCACGATTGATTGATGCAATTCAGAGTATTATGGCACGGGATCGAATAAACGACCTAGTGTTGCTTCGACTTATTGATAGCTGAGCGAGCGCCTTAAGACGCTCGGCTACCCTGGCTCCCTTCGATAAGACAAACCTTTTTTTCCAAATAACATTTTTTAGTAAAACCAACAGCGACACCATATAAACCGTCTAAAGTATAATTGAAACAGGCAAGTAAAATTTCAACTTGATACAAACAGGAGTTATTGCGTAGTGAAGTGATACATTTTATAATAGTTGAAAAGGAGATGTATGGTTAGTGGAATAGTGACAATGCAGGGAGGTTCCCTTACTACTAGCCTCTGTACTACTATCATACCCTTAAACTATCAACTCATCATGATCATCTATTTTTTCAATATTCAATACATATTTATTACTATAAGCTCGCTTCAATGATAGAGCTACACTGTGCCTAGTATATATTATATTAACACTAACTGTACACAAAGTTACTCACTTGCAGCGGAACAGCTGTTATAAACCCCCACCAGGCACGCCTGCAAATAAAACAGAATAAGAAAAGTAATTAAGTTAGTATATTATTTACGTAATTAAGTTAGTAAAAGCTAAGTAAGTTTTATCAATAACTGATTATATTGTAAGGCAAATATTAATAAGTCATATATAATTACGCGCATTAATATTTATTTTTATGAAACTAAATGTATCTAAATATTTCACAGCTGACAGTCTATATTATGGTGTTGACTCCATAATACAGTCTGGACTACTCTCATGGGGACCAGCTTGTGACACTTTAGAACCAATATTTATAATGCAGAAATCTTTTTGTAGGAATAATATTAAATAAAAGACGTATTGAACATTCAAAGCCATTATTTAAACAACTCTCAATATTGACTCTAAACAATTATTGTACATCAAAACTACCATTTTCAAACCTATTTTTCTTTCCTTCTACTTGACCGATTTCGACCTTTTTTACTTTTCCTCACTACTAATAGTAGGAAAAGTATTGTTTTCACCAAATTATTTATTAGTGCGATAATTTTGATGACGTCAAAGTTTGTTTACATCTGTGAAAATACCGCCAAACTTCAAATAATTAAATAAAATATAGGTATTAAAAATAAGGTTTTTTTGAAGAATGATAATAATCAGTTTGTTCAGAACGGTCGCCCATCCAAGTACTGACCACGTCCAATGCTGCTTCCTCCTGCTGCGAAGCAGCAGGAGAGGCCACTTTAGTGGCCTCTGAAGTGAGGAAAAGTTCCGAGGTGCCCCGTACCCGATTTTTTATTTTATTTTGATCTACAGGACACGGTCTTCAAAGATATTAAAAAAAAATTAGCTAGCTTGTACGTATTTCACGCTGCAGACCCTCAAAAACCCTAGTTTGTCACCTACAGTATATTATAATACACTGGCAGTTTTATCGTTGTATTGAAATGGCACATGTACTATTTATCATAGAAAGTAGAAATAGGGCTCAAATTGTGCAGAATTAAAATTAGGAATGAAGCCTGTGATTAGACTTTTGATATCTTGCTTAGAACCAATACAATTTTCAATTTAATGATTTTTCTAACCTCAAGGGCGGTAGAGCCTTAACGCACGATTAGCGTATTTGTTTACATTTAACAAAACGAATTTCCTGTTAGTTTATTTAAAGTAACTTTTGATATCGAGTTTTTAGAGAAAAACAACAATGAGTGAATTAAGTGATTATGACGAAAATGAGGAGAATAATACTCCTCACGAAATAATTAATTCGGCACAAAATGTCATCATCTTTATCACAAGAGAAATACGAACTTACGCACAGGAAGTTTATTATTTTTTTTTCTGTATTTATTATTAAAATTCAACAATCGTAGATAAAGTACGGTACGCAACTCGTGCGAAAACTGCATTTTGCTTTGCTCGTGTGGTTTTACTACGCTGTCGCTCAGTGCAAACTCTACACTCGCATGCAATGGCGCACCCACGGGGGGGCACGTGCCCCCCCCCCCCCCCCAAAGCCAGACCTAAAACTTAAGTATGCAATTCCGCAGCACTTGTTAAAGTAATAGTGTTGTGATAGTCAAATAAGTAAATAAGTAATTATATACCTAGTTTTGCCCAACATATTTTTTTTTTTTTGTGTTTAAAAAGAAGATGAAGAAAAAGAATAGAAGTAAGTTAAGTTATCAACCCGTTTAGGTTAAGGATCTATAAAATAGGGATGGAGCTCCTGGGTAAAAAAGTGTCGTCTATTGACCTTGGAAAAATCTGCATAAAATTTCGACTGCGCATGGTCAGAACTTTTTAGTAGGACGAATATCTTTCCGACTATTATCCATTGTTTATTTTGAATGAAAGGTTACAATATAAGATTTTTAAATCAAGTTTTAAATTAAATTTTTCTTGTTTTAAGGGTTTTTATTTTAATCTAAAGTTTTACTTTAATATATTAATTAAATTTAATTAAAATAGTATCAGTCATTATTATAGTTTTTAATTATCGAATAATTAATCAATTTGGAAACGGGTTCTATTCTACGGGGAAGACTATTTTTTGTACTTATTGACTGGACTATTATATACCCTACTATGTTTATTTTTAACCTAATACTATCAACTGATTTCTGTTATACTCAAAACATTTGGCGTACCTACGTATTTTTATTTTTTTTTTTTTTTTTTTTTTTTGTTAATTCACATAACTAAAATATTTTTAAAATGTACCAATTTATTTTTCTACTAAAATGAAACATTAATCTATTATATAATGTACAACTTTTAATAATAAAATATTATTAGTATGTATGTAATGTATGTATTATATTATTATATATTATTTTAGTTTTTATAGTTTTAGTTATTTATAGTAATGATAATGACTATAATATACATTTAGTTTTTACACTTTTTTTATTTTATTTTATTTATTTTATTTTTTTTAGTTTATCTTAATAGCTAAAGTATATTTATAAATCTAGTGTAAGTCGGCAACATATTTTCTTATTTTAGTTTTGAATAGTACCAAGGATTTTATGTTTTTAAGCTCATCAGGTAGTTGATTGAACAGTATTATTGCGCAATAGGTCCAGTGTCTTTGGGCCATAGAGGTTCTGAGAGCTGGTACTATATAATTTCCTCTGATTTGACCTCTAATCATAATTGCATGGTCAATTCTTTTTATGTTATGTTTCTCTTCCTTAAGGTGGGTTATACATTTATAATTATACATCTGTTTAAGAGTCAGTATCGAGAGCTTCTCAAATAGTGGCTTTGAATGTTCTATTCGTTTTTTATTTAAAATTATTCTTAAAATTCCTTTTTGCTTTAAAAATATTGTTTCCTTGATAGTGTCACAAGCTGATCCCCAAGTAAGAAGTCCATACTGTATTATGGAGTCAACGATGCCATAATACAAAACTCTCAACTGTGAGATACTTAGATACATTTTTAGTTTCATGAATATAAATGTTAGCGCGCTTAATTTTGTATTCAACTTATTAATATGAGCCTTCCAATTTAAACAGTTATCGATAGTGACTCCCAAATATTTAAATGTGGAGACCCACTCAATACGTGTGCACTGGCAGTGTGGTAATTGGCAATTTTTGTTATGTACTATTAATTTTGGGATTTGAGGTAATGTACTACTGACTTATTAAAAGATCTACAACTTTGGTCCTATGACTTTTTGTCGTATCAATTGTATACGACTTCTTTTGTACCGATTTTTAAATTTGTTAAGGGTTTAAATATTTATTTGATATTAGGTTTCTAATTTATATTTATCTATTAGTATAATTAATGCCATTTTGTATTGTTTGTTTTTTTTTAATTTAATTTTGGTACCTCAAAGTACAGGGGTACAAATGTCAAAGCTAATCTTTTATAATATGATGTATATCGTTGAAAAGCTCTTGAATAGTAGATTAAATTTTGTTACGTTCTATTTTGTGTAATTTCTAGTTTTGAGAGGATAAAATTGAAAAAAATGTATCAATTTATTGTTTAGACAATAATGGTTTGTAAAAGCATAAAATCAATAAAGTACGTGAAATGGATGCGAGGAAGCTATGTGCCACACCAATTAGCAGTCTATTTTTAATGATTATCCCTTACAGCCCAAGAAGAAAAATAAAAAATTAAGGGATTAACCATTGAATAATATATATGTATGAATTAATAGAATTATTTAATTATAAGTAATATATATACATATATATATATATATATATATATATATATATATATATATATATATATATATATATATATATATATATATATATATATATTAGGTACATGAAATAACAGTAATTAAAATATATAATTACTTGAATAACCATCGACCTATTTTGTGTTATATAGTTATAGGCGTTTCAAGAGTTTATAAACGTAAAAACTAGAAACTGACTTACTGTAATCACTAACACTGATGTCTTCATCATCAATATATTCACAAGGCTCTGAAAAACAAACAAGATTGTTATATAACACCTGCTTTATAGAACAACCTGACAAATTATTTCTAACATTAATTTTCAAAGTCTGAGTAGAGAGTAAAGCTTTAGTGGATCAGTTTATTGTCAAACAACAAAAATAGCTAATGTTTGAACCACATTACGAAATGTTTTAACCACATTAGGAAATGTTTGAACCACATTAGGAAATGTTTGAACCACAATAGCTATGGTTTGAACTACAAAAACTAATGTTTATACTACAGTAGCTAATTTTTGAACCACCATAGCTAATGTGTGAATAAAAATAACTATTTTTTTTATACCACAGTAGCTAATTTCGAGCCACAATAGCTAATGTTTGAACCAAAATAGCTTATGTTTGAACTATAATAACTAATGTTTATACTACAGTCGCTAACTTTGGATCCACAATAGCTACCGTGTGAACTATAATAACTAATGTTTATACAACAGTAACAAATTCTTGAACCACAATAGCTAATGTTCGAACTATAATAACTAATGTTTCTACGACAGTCGCTAATTTTGGAACCACAATAGCTTCCGTCTGAACTATAATAACTAATGTTTATACTACAGTAGTAAATTTTGGATAACAATAGCTAATGTTTTACCGCAGTAGCAAATTGTGTGAATAACAATAACTACTACCCAGTCATTATTAAAATTTACAGCCACGCATGAAACCTACGCCTTTCAGAGAAGAGCGTGGCTTTAGTGTGGGTACCGGAGCATGTCGGCATCGCTGGCAACGAGGCGGCTGATGAAGCCGCCAAGCGTGGGGCCGCTGCAGAGTTGGTGGGTCTGGCCCCCGTCCGGCTAGACGATGCCAAGGCGGCTGCAGTCAACGCCGTCTGGCATAGCTGGCAATCAGCCTGGGAGCAGGTCCCCACCCAGAAGAATTAAAACTAAGGTGAGGACGACGCAAGTAGACACAACTCTTTCAAGAAGAGAAAGCGTCGTCCTCACGCGCTTGAGAAGCGGCCTTCCGCAGCTGACGCATTGGCACCTCTTAACCAATGAGCGTGCCCCTCGATGCCGGCACTGCGGGGTCGCAGCGCTGACGGTGAGTCATATCATCGAAGAATGCGACTCACTAGCAGATCTGAAGACGGAGTGCCAGGTACCAGCGAACCTGGCAAATGCCTTAGCTGAGGAGTCGAACGTTCAGCCAGTCCTGACATTTTTCAGAAGAGCAGGACTCTATGAATTAATATGATCCCTCAGCAGAGCACAGGTAGTTAGGGATTCGTTTTGTCTTTTTATGTCTTTTAGTTTAGGATAGGATCTGCTACCACCATCCCCGGCAATATATTTGGTCCGGTAGTGATGGTGGGTTCCCAGTGGCCACTCTTGGCAGTAGGGAGACAGATTCCTTCGTTTTATTTATTTATTTATTTTAATTTAGGATTAGGTAATTAGTTTATAGAAATTTTAGCCCTAGATTTAGTACCGGTCTCCGTCACCGCCTGTCCCGTTTATTTGTTCCACGCGGAGGCAGGCGGGTTTCCCACTACACACCAGAGTGGAGGGAAGGCGGTGGTCGGATAATTTTTGATATTAGTTTTAGGCTTAGCATAGGAACACCACTAGTTACCATTAGGATTAAGGTCGTAAATGACTTCCAACTCCCTGCCTTCTATTTTTTGCACCACAGTAGCTAATGTTCTAACTATAATAACTAATGTTTATACTACAGTCGTTAATTTTGGAACCACAATAGCTACCGTCTGAACTATAATAACTAATGTTTATACTACAGTAGCAAATTTTTGGATCACAATTGCTAATGTTTGAACCACAGTAGCTAATGTGTGAATAACAATAACTATTGTTTACACCACAATTTCGAGCCACAATAGCTTAATATTGGCTATTGTGGTTTTACTTTTAACAACAAATTCATTAACATTATATAAACCCTTTGATATTATAAAATTAAATCTTACTCCAATATATTTATATAATAATATTTAATAGCTAATAATTATATTAATTAATTAATAATTATATTAAAAGAAATACAAAAGACGACTTACCTAGATTTCCTTAGACAATATGGCTTAATGTGGCAACTTATTCTTTTATGTGAAAAGCTTATCTATTAACTAACTAATCTTTACGAGACACGCTATTTAAGTACTGAGTACATTTAATTATTTTAGTGATAGTATATTATTATAGTATATTAGTATAATTATTTAATTTTATCACATTTTTTACCTGTAGTGTATGTAATTTTTATAATTTGTATTTTATATTTAAGTGAGGTTTAATACCTAGGCAATATTAGGATTTAATGTGCCCAAAAATTAATAATAACACATTTCGTTCAAGGATACTCAAATTTTATAATAAATACTAGCTGGGTACCCGTGCTTCGCTACGGAGTGTAATTATAATTAGATAAGTTTATAAACAACCATAATGAAACATATAAATTATTTTACTATGCAAGAATATCTAGATTCTATCTTTCCCACCTATTTCTATACCCCCTCCTCTTTGATAAGCTAATTTTCAAATATCCTAAATCCCCCCCCCCTAAAATATGACAAAACAATACATAAAAACTATTACTCTACTCTTAAAGAGCTTTTGCATCATCAATGGTATTCATTACATTGACCCCGTATTCATTACTTGTACCATACCCCTGTGTACCAAATTTAAATTTCCAAAATTCATGTAGGCTGTCATTTTCCCCTTGCTTTGAAGTTCAAGTGGGCAAATTTTTATCGACATGGAACTAAAACTGTAGATTTGTATAAAGAACATACACCCACATACGTTGATTTTTATATATATTATATAGCTATAAATTTCCATTTTACCCCCTCCTAAATAAAATTGTACATAACAACAATAAATTTTCTCTTAAAGTGCTTTTCAACGATATGCATGATATGAAAGGAATCCATTACTTTGACATTTTTACACCGTACCCCTTTGTACCAAAATTTAAATTTCGAAAATTCATGTAGACAGTGACCTCCCCCTTGCTTTGAAGGGAAAGTGAGTAAATATTCATCAAATTAGGATAAAACAGTAGATTTGTATAAAAGACATACCCTCATACAGACACTCTTTATGTCTTCTTTTTGTATAAGATATAGCTATATTTTTCCATTTTACCCCCTCCTAAATGAAAATACATATGACAAAACTGTACATAACAACAATTAATATAATCTTAAAGAGCTTTTCAACGATATCCATCATAAAGGGTATTCAGTCCTTTGACCCCGTATTCATTATTGTTCCCTGTTCCCTGTGTACCAAAATTTAAATTTCAAAAAGTCATGTAGACACTGATTTTTTCTTCCTTTGAAGGTCAAATGTGCATTTTTTTGATCGAGATCGGACTAAAATTATGGATTTGTATAAAGAAGATACACACACTCACACATACGTTGACTTTTAAAGATATAGATATACATTTCCATTTTACCCCCCTCCTAAATAAAAATATGACAAAAACGTACTTAACAACAATTACTGTACTCTTAAAAAGCTTTTCAACGATATGCATCATGAAGGGTATCCATTACTTTGACATTTGTACCCCGTACCTCTGTGTACCAAAATTTTAATTTCGGAAAATGATGTAGGCAGTGACCTTCACCTTGTTTGGAAGAAAAAGAGTGTAAATATTCATCAAATTGGGATAAAACTGTAGATTTGTATAAAAGACATTCTCTTATCTAGATACTCTTCTTTCTATATATAGATATAGTTATATTTTCCATTTTACCCCCCTCCTAAATGAAAATATGACAAAACTATACATAACAACAATTACTGTACCCTTAAAGAGCTTTTCAACGATATGCATCACGAAGGGTATTCATTATTTTGATCCCGTATTCATTACTTGTACCCCGTACCCCTGTGTACCAAAATTGAAATTTCGAAAATTCATGTAGACCTTGATTGTTTCCTTGCTTTGAAGGTCAAGTGTGCAAATTTTCATCGAGATCGGACTAAAACTGTAGATTTGTATAAAGAACAAATAAGATATAGCTATATTTTTCTATTTTACCCCCCTCCTAAATGAAAATATGACAAAAGTGTACATAACAACAATTACTGTACCCTTAAAGAGCTTTTCAACGATATGCATCATGAAGGGTATTCATTACTTTGACCCTGTATTTATTACTTGTACCCCGTACCCCTGTGTACCAAAATTGAAATTTCGAAAATTCATGTAGACCTTGATTGTTTCCTTGCTTTGAAGGTCAAGTGTGCAAATTTTCATCGAGATCGGACTAAAACTGTAGATTTGTATACAGAACAAACACACACACACACACACACACACACACACACACACACACATACGTTGACTTTTATATATATAGATAATAGATAGTTTGATATCATTTAGAATTAGAAGGTTAACTGCCGCTAGGAAACAATACGAGCATTATCTAATATTTAACAGCATGTGGTGTGGTTGGATTTTAACCAATATCAAACTTTTGTGTTTGGGCAGGTTCATGCTTTGTTAGGGAAGTTCTGATAGATATGAGTCAAAGAAACATTTCAAGCAACTAATTCGATTTACTTCCGAGCTTACCGAAGGTAACGGAAGCTATGTGATCGTTCTGAAGAACGAAAATATTTTAGCTCTCCGATTTCAAAAATTCCAAAACAGAAATCGTTTTCAGACATCAGGGATCATTTTTGGTCCAGTGTCTGTCAGTCGGTCTGTCACTCAAGTTTGCAAGCCTAACATATCTTAAAAACTACACGTCCAATTTTAATGAAATTTGGATGGTAGATCATAATTAGTCCATTGTTGGTCCCATATAGGTTTTAACCATCTGCACCCATTTGTTTCTCTTCCACATGCGCACAAACATACACTTCATAAGTACTTATCTCATTTGTATGAAACATTTATAGTTTATCGAATGTAACCTGCAGATAGCCGCAGATTAATTTGAACCGTCTGCGCTCTTTAACTTTTGCTAATTTGATACTTTAATTCATGTAAATAAAAATCAAAACAATTTTGACAGATTATAAAATGGGGGCAAGAAACAAATTTGACAATAATGGCTTGTAAAGCATAAAATCAATAAAGTACATGATAGGATGCAAGGAAGCTATGTGCCACACTAATTGACAGTCTACTTTTAGAAAGCACCTTCGTGCTAAGAGCTATCAACCCACATTATTTCATTTTGATAAGACCAGCGGTTCTCGAGATATCGAGACATTGTTCTTATTCGAGAGAACATCTTTATTTCCGCACTAGGGCAGAAAATAAGGAAAAAATATGAATGCGCATGCGCAATGAATACACTTCGAAAAGAATAACTTTCTACGCATCTAAACTGAGATATAATGTTTATATTTCGTATCAATCGTAAATAAAGTATTGTTACTACTTGAGTCAAAAAATTAATAAATCTCCTCTTCGTCGTCCTCTGTCCAATAGGGAATTATGTCGGCATCCATCTCTTTTGAAGATAATAAATTACAATAAAATGTCAATTTTCTTTGGTTGATCCCTTATTATTGTATTTGATATTCTTTTCTTTGAGTCTTCAGGGATGAAAAAGGTTGAAAAATAAAAATAAAAATATTTTCATTTACACAAACTTGGCTATATTTCGCCAATACCTGGGCATCTTCAGGCCTTGAATATGATTAAACAATTTTTTTTTTGTTTTTTTTTTAACATTTTTGTTTGGAGAAAGAACAAACTACAAGTTGAGTAACCTTTCACATTAGTAGTTAAAGAGTTACTCTGATGCCCAGGTATGGGCGAAATATAGCCAAGTTTGTGTAAATGAAAATATTTTTTTTTTTTTTTTCCAACCATTTTCATCCCTGAAGACTCAAAGAAAAGAATATCAAATACAATAAAATGGTTTATAATCACATATACATTTTTGTAGATCCCTCAGATCTTTTAATTTTGCCTCGGTTGGGGGCAGAATTCGAGTGTTTATTGGTGGTAAACTCTGAAGTTCATCACCGGAACTTCTTTTTCTTAAAGTACCTCATCTTAGATCTATTTTCTTTGCCATCTCCCGGTTTTGTTATCTTCCGGTTTTGTTTTGTAAAAAAACAAAAGTCGGTGACTTGGGAGTATTGCAATTATTTTATTTTTGACCATGGTATAGCCTTACCAACCTCATATTTTTACCATTTCTAAAACACACTCCGTGCTCTTCCATTTGGCTGTCTCCAATTAATTCCAGTTTACGGGTAATGTCACTGTCACCGCAAACATTTATAGATATTTGTAGGGTATCACACTACAGGGTATGGCGCAGGCGCAGGTGTCATTCTTCGGAGGATGGAATGCAAAGTTATAATAGCTAATAATGTCCTCTGTTGGTACTTCTTTAAATTTTTACTGCCGTGTTAAAAATCTCCCTGTAAACAAGTTCTTTTTGAGGCGAAATATTATTTGCCTTACAATATTTTTCTTGCAGACCATACATTTTGGCCACATTCAAATCGCTTATGATTTGAAAAATCTTTTTAACAAGGTGTAATAATAAGATAAAACAAATAATACACTGACAAGTGAATAGGTAATGACACTATGACAAAGCACGAGATAGACGCAATGAGAAGACAAAACTGTAATTATGGTATGGTTCAATGTGGAAGGTTTTAATTTAAACATAAACTATTGAGTATGAGTGAGAGGAAGTAGCTATCAGTCTCAGAGTGAAACCGGCCTAAGTCCCTGTAAGAAGGCAATGTAGGGCCTATGTCCGGACTTTGGCCCTTTTCAGTATAAGTGAGTAAGAAGTAAAAAGGCCAATGTACGCACATTGGCCTTTTTACTGCTAAGTAGTATACCACATTTAGTCCAGTCGCCATAGACTTAAACTATAGGGGTACCTTGAAAAAATACCGAATTTAATGAAACTTTAGAATATTGTTAGTGCGTGTCCAGTAGTGCTACACCTAATTTTCCGAACAAATAAACCTTGTGCTAACTTGAGGGGGGGTCAAAAACCACAAAATATTGGCACTTTTTTTCAAAAATATTTCAAAAACGGTTAATTTTTGCGGAAAACTTTGTGATAGTAATTTGTAGAGGATTAAATTTCCGTCAAATTTCACTGGTCAAACTTATTTTTTGACCACATAGGTTCCGAGATATGGCACTTCGAAAATTGGAAATTGTTTTCAAAAATAGTGTTGCTCTCGTTTCGGGCCAAATATCGGCATAAAACAGCCCCCCTACGAGAAAACTCACACGGAATAAATTTGTAGTACATTTAACCGTCTTCCTTTTAAGTGTAATATGAAGTCTGTAGGCCCAGTAGTCCAGTTGCAATAGTAAATAACACAAAAACAGAATATTAGGCCAGTCAAATTAGACCTATAATTAGGTCAAATTAATTAGGTCCTATAATTAGGCTAGCACAGGTTTTTCGAAGCTGCAAACTTAGGATCACACTACCCTACCTGGTCCGAACAACATATCAAAAAATCAGAACTCCATCAAGCTTTGCGAATTATAGGTCTAATTTGACTGGCCTAATATTCTGTTTTTGTGTTATTTACTATTGCAACTGGACTACTGGGCTTACAGACTTCATTTCTCTCTTAAAAAGAAGACGGTTAAATGTACTACAAATTTATTCCGTGTGAGTTTTCTCGTAGGGGGGCTGTTTTATGCCGATATTTGGCCCGAAACGAGAGCAACACTATTTTTTGAAAACAATTTCCAATTTTCGAAGTGCCATATCTCGGAACCTATGTGGTCAAAAAATAAGTTTGACCAGTGAAATTTGACGGAAATTTAATCCTCTACAAATTTCTAACACGAAGTTTTCCGCTAAAATTAACCGTTTTTGAAATAGTTTTGAAAAAACTGAAAAAGTGCCAAAATTTTGTGGTTTTTTACCCCCCCTTAATTTAGCACAAGGTTTATTTTTTCGGAAAATTGGGTGTAGCACTACTGGACACCCACTAACAATATCCTAAAGTTTCATTAAATTCGGAATTTTTTCAAGGTCGAAAGTACATGGCGACTGGACTAATTGGCCCATAATAATAAACTCTAACTCAGAGAGTGATGTGGGGGGGGGGGGGGGAGATTGGCATTTTTTCTAGTGATAGAACTCATGCAGATTAGATTAATGGTGCACATATCTCCAAAACATAAAATTTGGACATTGGCCCTTTTACTTCCAAGGTACAGTAAATGCTTTGGCTTTACAAAAGTCGGCCTCAGCCGCATTAGCATCAAAATTACCTTGAAATACCCAAGTTGTCCAATTAAAAACATTATCTAAAACGGCTGCAGTTACCCATACTATTGTTAACTTTTGCCAATAAAAAAAAGAATAAATAATAAAAAATATATAATAGCATGTATTATATATTGTTATCAGAATAAAAACTACAATTTACAGACTGTTTAACGAAAATTGTGGCAAAAAAAAAATAAAAAATAAAATACAGTTTAAATATAAACTGAAGTAAACTAGGCGATTAGTCGGTATTATTAAAAATGTTTGATAAATGTACTCACGCAGAATTATTATAGATAAGGCTTATCTTAATTGATAAAATTATGTGATAAGAAAAGAAACTAATTCAGAAACATTTAATTACACATGAATAATAACTCGGCAATGTTCCGGCCAAGTCGAGCACGGTCGTAGTAGCATCCTTTACTGGAGCCAACTCAAGGAACTTTGGACCCCCTTCTATTATCTTATTAAACATACATTTTCTACTACATATTTTCAGCTCAATTACTTTTTACTTTTCCTTACTACTAATAGTAGGAAAAGTATTGTTTTCACCAAACAATTTTTTTTCGAGATTTCAACGGAATTATCCGTTTTAGGTGTTTTTAAGACCTCCTGAGTGGTTTTCACCATGACGTATGTATGTGTGTGTGTATGTGTGTTATCATTGTAGCGCCCAAGGTATTTAACCTAGAGAGTTGAAACTTTTGTTGAAAAATCAGTCCTAACCTGTAGTGGTGCCGCCCGGAAAATCAACTTTTGGAACGAAGTTCCTTATGGCACGTTCTGGAGCCCGGGAGTGAATCCGAAAAAAACGACCAAATAAAAAATCAACGTCACAAAATAACCGTCACAAAATCACCGTCACGCAAAATCCGTCACGAAATCTACAGATGACGATAATTTGAATAAAAGATCACCGAGTTAGATGAAATTTGGTACACATGTTCATTTTACCAATGCAAAGGCTGAGTTCGTCGGAAAACGTTATCCGCCCATGCGTTCACGCGCAACGCTCGCGTAAACGTAAGCTTCAAAAGAATGGAAAAAGTGTTATTAAGGAAACCTGTTACTTGACTTGTTTTGATTATTTTGGTTATATATGTCAAAAGTGTCACTTTGTTTTGTAAATAAATAAAATATAATCATGTAAAATTTCACCCTGATTCAAGCAGAGACTGTAGAGTAGGGAAGAGATATATTTTATAACAGTCCTAATTCAATCCAAACTCCTTTAAACAACATACTCTTTCTCTATATAAACTCATCATGATCAACTTTTTTCTTGTATTCAATATAATATATTTATAGTAAAACGCTTGCTTTAATTATACAAATAATGATTTTCTTTTAATTTTGCCTTAACTCTGCTGAGTACAAACAGGTCGTTACTTTTAATTTTGCCTTAACTATGCCAGGTACAAACAGTTCTTTACATTTAATTTTGTCTCTTTTCTAACTCCGCCATGTATAAGTATTTAGCAAGGTAAACGTACTTAGCAGTGTGATTTTGTAATTTATATTTAATGAAAAATGTAAAGAACTTCGTTACTACCGGGTGTCCCGCAACACCACTCGTATTTTTTTTTCGCCATCTTGAACCAAGTTTGCTGTGAAAGCAAAAATTTAAAAAAATCGTAATAAATCGAAAATGGTCCTGATCGAGTTGAAATTTGGCTCGAATGTACCTCTCTGTATGACAAACAAGCCCACTAAATTTCAATTTTGATTTTGGCCGCCATTTTGAAGTTATACATTTTTGAATTTTTAAACTTTGACCTTTAATAATACCGAAAGTATAAATAGGTTTTTAACGTATAGCATATCGTTGGAACGGGAAAAAATTAAGGAACAAATATAAATATATAAAATTCCATTTTTTTTGGGTGGGGTCCTAAGCTTTTTCCTTTTCTCCTGAGTTCTCTCCTTCTCATAACTCACGTAACTCTTATGTGATTACACATTATACTGGTGTTATATGCCTCAATCAGAAACTGGCCAAGTGTTAAGCAATGAAAAGCAAATATCAGTCTTGCTTATGAAAGTAGAAGTGAAGTGAGGTTAAATACTAAACAAAATCGGACACGGGGCGTCTCCAAAGGTTTTCTTATCAAATAATTCCAAAAATTGATCAGACTAGTTTAATTTTGTTCTATATCTGTTAAACAGTTTCTATCAATACTTTATTTGTTGATATTGGCGAAACAGTTCTGAAGTTATTTAGTGTTAAACGTTTCAAAATACAAAAGTCAATATTTTTAATATGGCGGCTGATATCAAAACGAAATTCAGTGTAAATGTTTGCCTTATAAAGAGATATAACCAGAACAAATTTCAGCTCAATCGGAAATATTTACGAGTTTTTAAGAAATTTTTACAAACTCAGCAAAATGGCTTAATTGTATCACAAATTTATATAAGCATCGCAACTACAGGTATGGACAGATATCTGTACCGAGTTTTAAGTCTGTAGTATAGAACCTTAGAAGTTAAGCATGACACAGACAGACAAAAAAAAACAGACAGACAGACAGACTGACATCCAGCTAAAAATCATTCAATTGATCTTAAAAACACCCAAAACGGTTAAATCCGCTGAAACCTCTGTTTCGGAGTTTTTGGATGCAAACAATAATATTTTTCCTACATATCTTCCAAGAAGGTAAGGAAAAGTAAAAAGAGCAGACTTGACCAAAAAATAGATATCACTACATTGGTAGGCTGACTATTTTGGGAGAGGGTCTGAATCATGGCCCTTTTTTCACGGTTAGGATTTTTGTGGATACCATTCCTTTTTGCTGGGTTTAGTATCGAGGGCTTTGTCTTTGATTTTTACGAGGCAAAGGAGGATTACAGTTATGTAAATGTAGAAAGATTATGCAGGCACAGAAAAGTGAGGAAAAGGATAAGTTTTTACTCTCACAAAGTAAAGCTGATCTGTATCAGATTAATTGTCAAAACAATACCCGACCAAGAGGATTAGTATACAATACAAATGGGTACTAATGTACATAAAAAATAGTGGTCACGAGGCATGGCACTCGGGAAGTTTACTCTCATGTTGTCAGCAAATAAGACGAATTTATTAAATAATAAATACTTGATATAAAGAGCATTAATGTGAGATTTGAGACATCCAATCAGAAATGACCCGGTTTATAATTGCGGATGCTATGAGAGATCAAAGCCAATAATTAATTTAATTTTAAGCTATGCTAAAAGTTTCAATTGTCTAGCTATTCGGGAACTCAGATGGAAATTGATTGCAAGATTTGTACTGGACAAACAAACAAGAAAGCAAGATAATAAAAACGTAGTAAAATTTCAAGATAAAAAGAACTTTTTATAAAATACGTTTTTAAATTTTCTGTTGAATCGTATGTAATGTTGATAATATAATTGTTATTGTTACTTATATAATATATAATGTTAGTGCAAAAAAAAAAAAAAAATGTTACAAATTTGTTTACTTCACATAAATGACAACTACCTAGAGAGCTGATCTTTAAACCTATAAAAGGACAAATCTTTGAACAACGGATCTCCCCAACACCAAATCTAAACCGGGCCATCGATAAATTTGAAATAATATAAATAATATAATCGATATATTTCTTGTTTTGCTGTCATTCAATGTTTACCTCTTATTTATTTATAAAAATCACAAATTTGAAACCTGTCAAAATGAAGATTGTAAATATGAGATATGGCAAAACAAATAAAATAACTTGCGGATTTTTTCCGAACTAACTTTCCTTACAGCCAAATTTGCTGAAAACCATTTAAATTCTGCTGAATGCTGGTTAAAACTATTAAAATGATGCATTGTCATCGTGTTCTGAGCTATGCTAAAAGTTTCAAATGTCTAGGAATTCGGGAAGTTAGTTAGAAATCGATTGCCAGATTTGTACCAGAGAAACAAATAAAGAAGAAAGCAAGCTAATAAGAACGTAGTAAAAAAGAGCAGACTTGGCCAAATAGTAGATATTATCACTACTTTGAGCCTGATAGCCTAATCATAATAATATAATTATTCAAATTTACATACATTATTGACTGTTATATATATAAAACACACATACACACAATTACATACATATATCGATTAGTTTTTAAATTTTATTGTTTTAATATGAAATTTTATCATTAATATAAATTGAATCCTCTCTTTATTTACTAAAATTTAGGAGCAGTTTTATTTGATACCTTATCTGAAAGCTAAATATACTTATAATAGGAAAATAAACCTTAATAACCTTTGTTCCATTATCATTTGAATTGAATTTAGAATGTAATGCCAGTACCGTCGGATTCTCTGAGAGTTATACAACCCCGTCAGCTAATTTAAACTAACTTGACCTAAACTATATCACTAACGTAGTATTCTTTATATATCATTCATTTCATTTATATCTTTTATTATTATTATTACTACTATTATTATTATTATTGTTAAGTCTAAATTAGAATTTAGATTGTTAATATATTAGAATTTTCATTTAAAATTATTACATTTAAAAAAAAAATATATACCTATGTATAAAATTATAAAATAATATTTTCGAATTTATGATATATTATAATGTATTGCATTTGTATGCTTTATTATTCAGATTTCTTGCTGATTTTATATTTTTAAATCCGGTTGAGTCTCCTTAATCATTATTATTGATTTCAATTATTAATATTGTTACTTCAGAGTAGAGAAATATTTTTATTGTTTTTTATAATGTATTTTAAGTTGTGATTTAAATTTGTTGTATTGTGTTATACGTTTTATGTTTTCCGGCAATTTATTATAAAGTTTCGGTCCTATACGTGTCCAGTGTTTCGAAGATGTGGTAGTTCGTGTTTTAGGTATTATTAGTAAATGTTGCGCTTGTCTTCTGGTTTGATAACAATGTTCTACAGGTAAAAAAGAATTATAATATTTTTTAATCATTAGTATTGATGTATAAGAAAATAGTTCTGAAATATTTAGTATATTTAATTGTTTATAAAGAGGAGCCGCAGAATCATATTTATTTTTTCTGCAAATTATTTTAAGCAATGTATTTTGAGTGGATTGAAGATTAGACAGTGTAGAAGGGAAGGCAGCTCCCCATGCTACAACACAATATTGTAAATGAGACTGTACTAATGCGAAATATACCTGCTTCAGTACTTGGAGGTTGCAAATATTTCTTAGCGTCAAAAAAATGTAAATAGTTTGTCTTAATTTATTATTTATAGAGTTTATGTGTAGAGTCCATTTCATTCTGTTATCTATGATAACACCGAGGTATCGAGTGCTAGTAACTCTGTTCAGAGGAGGATGTGCAAAGTTCATTATTTTTAGAACAAATAGGTTCGTGTATTATTAATTTAGATATATTTGGCTGTCCTTTTTTATTTAATGAAAATGTCATGTATTGGGACTTAGCTATATTCAAGGATAAACTATTATTTTGTAACCACATGGATAGTGTTTTCATGCCTTCATTAGCTGATATGTGAACGTCGTCCCAATTTTTACCGGTAAATAATACCACAGTATCATCTGCGAAAGAGTAAATTTTACCCTTAATTACAAGTTTGCAGAATTCCGCTACGTAGACAGAAAAAAGCGTGGGTCTTAGAACGGTTCCTTGAGGTATAGCAAACTCAGACATTTTTGCATCACTGATGAAATTATTTATTTTAGTGGACTGTTCTCTATTAGAAAGATACGACTTGAACCAGTTCAATACATTGTCCGATATACCATTTCTATACAATGCTGTTATCAAAGCTTGGTCCGGAATTGAATTGATAGACTGACTATTTTGGGAAAGGGTCTGGAACTTGGCCCTTTTTACTTTCTCATATAAAGAGAAAGTATTGTGATGGCGCAAAAATTCGATATTGAGATTTTGATAGATTTACACGTTTTGAGGTCCCTTGAGTCCAAAAAAGTGGTTTTTAAAAAATGTCTGTCTACCGTCTGTGCAGACGCGTGGAGCCTAAACTACAGGGCCATTTTTGACGAAATTTGGTATACATGTTCAGAACAATCATACCCCGAGGCGAAATCGAGAAATCGCAATTTAGGGGCGCTACCCTCCGATAACTCTGAAAAACAAGAAAAAAAATTATTTCGGTTCCGACAATTTTGATTTCAAAATTCTAAAATGTAGTCCATTTAAATATGAATATAACTTAATTAAAATCTAGATTCCGAGATATTGATGAAAATAAATTTAATTTTGTTAAAAGTCGAAAACAAAAAGTAAATAAAACCACCTGATGTTTAAATTTTAAAAAAATATATATTAACTAAGCATCACGTAAGTTTATCATTGATGCGAGCCTAATGCAATAAATATTTAATATTAAGCAAATTAATACTTAATCATGATAAGTTTAAAGTTTAAAAGGATGATTGGAGTAGATGGTAGTGCCGGGTGGAACTCTCACTTCACTTTGATGGTTCTATTGTCGATCAGGAGGGTTCCTGATCGACAAGCGTATCCTATTTTGTCTATATAGATAACAATATATTCATGTTTTCTAAGATCTGGGACCGAGATTATATGAGGAAGTTAGTGTGAGTTGTCTCGGACCGATTTTTTCAGTTAGGCTTTTTTGTGAATACATAGGTATACACACTCATAATTCACAGGTCTGCAAAAAAAATTTGTTGTCTGCTGTCTCTGATTTTTAATGTGATTCTTATGTATTTTGCTGAATCGAAATATGTTCTCCATTTTTCGCCAGCACGTATAGTTTTCAAACAAATCACGTTTGAAAATGTATTTATTGTGCGAAAAGGAGACATTATAAGAGTGAAATCGTACGCAAAAATTTAGAAAAAGAATACTTTGAGGCCAAAGAACAAATAAATAACACTTTACCATTGATATTATCTTGATTGTCTGATGATGGCTGGACCGGTTTCGGCTCAACATGATCATTAGGAGAGGAGGGGGAAAATGCTAATGAGTCATAGATATTAAGTAAAGAAAGTCTTAATTAAGTAAACAAGTCCCTGGTTTATTATACTGTGTACAATAAGAATACTTTTCATAAGATAAAAGAAAACGTTTTTCATAAAGAATTAAAAATAATTAATATAAAAATGTCATTTTTCAAAACTGGTCTTATTTTCAACTTTTTTTTTTTGGTTTCTGTATTCTTCACCTTAGATGTATCTATGTGCAAAATTTGGGGAAGATTTATTGACAATAAGTGGTTCAAAAATAGGGTAATAGGTGGGCGATGAAACTTAAAAAGCAAATAAATTTGACGCCATTTTGTTTTTTTGTTTTTTTGGTTTCTGTATTCTTCACCTTAGTTGTATCTATGTGCAAAATTTGGGGAAGATTGAATGACGGTAAGTGGTTCAAAATTGGGGTAATAGGTGTGCGATGAAACTTAAAAAGCAAATAAATTTGACGCCATTTTGTTTTTTGTTTTTGTTTTTTTGGTTTCTGTATTCTTCACCTTAGTTCTACCTATGTGCAAAATTTGGGGAAGATTGAATCACGGGAAGTGGTTCAAAATTGGGGAAATGGAAATGTGCGATGAAACTTACAAAGCAAAGTAATATAAGACCAGTAATAAAAAAATGAAAAAATCCACCTAGGTATATTTTTGAAAAACCCCGATTTTTATTTTTTTAATTTTAATTTATGCCAAAAAATGTGATGTGCTGGAATTTTTTAACTATTTTTCCTGGATTCAGCATACCAAAATACATAAGAATCAGTAAAAAAAAAAAAATCATAGACAGCTTTTTGGTCGCAGACCTGTGATCACTCTTGTATGTTGACTTTTAGAATAAGTAGATAGATTATGTTTTCTATAGCGTTTGGACACGACTGCTTCACGACTGTTTCACGACTGCTTCATGACTGCTTCACGACTCCTTCACGACTGTTCAAATCTACCAATTTCAAGTGCTACTGTCAGTAATTTAAAAAAAACTGTAAGGTAAGGAGAAGGCAATTACAAAGTAAAACTCGCTCAATTATATTGTTAATATATTTTTGTACATAATACATATATACATAATTGACGGCGAATCTATTTAATTGACAGCTATTCCAGTGATACTGTTGATCCAGTCTAAGTAGGAAGCTACTTGAGTGTAAACTACCGGAGTCCTGGATTCACACAATGTCCCGTAAGATACGATTCCTATGGCCTGGGGTTTTCCGTCTGAATCGTTCAGAACTAAAGGCCCACCACTATCACCCTGAAACAAACAATTAGTTCACAGCAGTTCTTTTAACCTTTATTTATTTGTTTATTTTAGACGCAGAACTACATGTTTAAAAGCATCTATACAAAAGTTCATATTATTTAAATAGACTAGACGTTAGGGAGCACAAAAAAAAGTCGCCGAAGAAAGCCGAAGCAAAGGCAGTCGAGTACGATCTGGTCTAGCCCCGCCCACCACTAGTGTCTATACTGTGCAGTGCATTCAACCCTATCTTCTCTTTACGAGACGCAACTAAAATATTTTAGATAAAAATGCTATAAGAACCTCCTCCAAGAAGTCAATCTATTTTTTTTTACAAGAAAGTATAATGAAGAACTGATTAGGAGAGAGGTTCTTCTTTGGTGTGACACCACGTATTCTAAGAATTCCAAGCAGTTTTAAATATAAACATAACATATAACATTATTATTAGATATTAATAAAAACCCTTTTCTTTTAATATTCTTAATAAATATTATAATATCATAACATGATCCACCGGTGGTCATATTAACCATTTCTTACTAATCGATTTAAATTAAAAAAATTATTATGTTAATATATTTACGTAGAATATTATAAAATCTAGAACATAATCTGAGTATTATTTTAATTTAAGAAGGTTGGTTTGATTTTCGCAACATAACTATTTTTTTAATTAAATATTTAAATAATAAATAATATGCTAAATATGTAAGATATTCAGTTTATTATATATCATATTAATAAACATTATATTAATAATTGGCAGTATGAAATATGTATTAATAATAATGTAATGCATAAAATGGAATATGCATTAAAATATCTAATAAAAGCGACCTAATTATTATCAATTTTGTAAAAGATGAATTATTTAATTTAAGATGTCTTTATTTTGGTTTATAATAATTAAAGAGGATTAGTAGTTCCACGTAATTAGCATTATTTTAATCTATGATCTTGTTAAACATTATATGTATAAGTAAAGGGAAGAGTTAAGAAAGAGTGCGTGTTAAAAGTTCTAGAGGATTAAGCGTAAGGGGGTTGAGGTAGGCTGTGGAGCGTACCCGATAATTCCCGAGTACTTCCGAGTGACTGTCTTCGGCGACTTTTTTTTGTGCTCCCTAACGTCTAGTATTTAAATAGTATTCTTTAAAAAATGAGACGCCCACAGACGAACTGCCGTATAGAGAGAAGAGACTGGTAATAAAATTAATACACCAATGGTTGATGATTGTCCAATGACTTCCCAGTCTAATTGGTTTCGACTACGTTTATTTTATAATTTATTATTTCTTTTATTTAGCATTGTTATTCATTTCTATATTACTTAGTTTCGATTAACTTTTTTTTTATATAAATAATTAGACTCCAAACTACGATTTGGAGAGTATTATTGTCCGTAGGCAAAACCAAGGACCCTTATATTTTCCTGTGTATGTCTGTCCGTCCCAAGATGGTAGAATAGAGAGGTGGGCTCATTCCCTAACAACCGAGGGTTCGAGTTTCTTCGACTATCTTCGTAGGCGCTCGGGTGTGTGACGTCAGTCGGCGACCCAAGTTCCTACCCTTTCTAATAACTACTATACAATTAAACTAACTTTTTATTAATTTTTATCATATTTAGTGATTTTTTACGTTAATTGCCCTCTCAGATCACATATTATGTTAAATAAATGTTTAAGCAAACCAAAACATACGTTAATATTAAAATTATTATATTTTAATTTAACCTTTTTATTGTGAAATATATATAATATTTTCTCGGATACTTATTTTTTAACTTAAAACATACTAGTACGAATTATTATTGTTAATATAAGTATAATACATAGTGTAGAGACTTGGTAAGAAGAGATACGTTTGTAGTTTTATTATATTTTTTTACTTATCGCGTTTTTCGTTTAATTGTAAAAACAAATTATTTATACTGGGCTTTGAAAACTAGTTTAATTTCTCTCTACTAGATTGCAGTGCTGGGATAGGTAAAATATATTATATACTTTAAATATATTATATACTACAACAATTCTTTAGTAATTTTAGAATCCAAATCAGCAAAAATTGGCTGTTTCCAACTTGTAAAGAGTGCTCGTACCATCATAACTTGTAGATATTTATGGGGACCTACAACAGCATCATTTTTAGTGTCGTATTCGTAGTAAGATTCTATTTTCATTTCGTCAAATGATAGTACGACTAGATATTCATTAGGCTGGAAAGTGGTTGAAACCATACGAAGACTTTGAAGCATTGTTTCTCTATAGAGTTGGGTATGATAAAATAAAAGTGAAATTTTTGAAAAAACTTTGACAATTCTGAACCAACTTGTGCTTTATTTAGACGCTGAACATCTATATAACAAGAATATGTATGTGAAAAGGAACTATCGGGACAAGTAACTATCGTGACTTATAAATTTATTAATGCTTTGAAGGGAAAGCATAATTTTTCTGTATACTATGGGGGTAATGCCTTAAATTCACTTTTAAGTACTAAAATTAATGGTAACTATTGTGACTTTTAATAAACGTACGCACCATGATTTTTGAAAAGAATTGTTGTGTGACATACCCCCTCAGTCAAAGAGTGCAGCAAAATTCTTGGTAACTATTGTGAAGTAACTATCGTGACCGATTGCTAGGACAAGCTTTTTTATTAAACTCCCGACAAATTACATCGAAATAAGAAAGAAATTATATTTAGTATCACAAACTACGTTATATTTCTATCTAGGCTTATAGTTAGAAAGTCGAAGAAAAATATAGCATGATAACTAAGGTTAAAAGGGGCTGGGCACTATCGTGTACTTCATGTAGAATATTTAAATTTAAATTTATCCTCCCTAAAAAGAATATTTAAGAATCTGACCACACCGCAATGATGAATCTATAGAAAAATGTTTGTGGAGTCATAGATTTTTTAATTATTAGGAGTGCAAGAAATGTTTTTTTTAACTCGTGTATACAGTGAAAGCGTCACTTTAAAAAAAAAAAAAAAAAAAAAAAAATCACCCATATTAGGGTTAAGTATTTAAACAAGAAGATATTCCTTGAAAAATGGGAGTGATTAAAATCGGCTAAATAAATTTAACACTAATCACCTATAGCAACATTTATTTTGGTCTAAAAAAGAGCCGTACTTCGTAACTTACTTTAAAATAAATAAAATAAATAAATAGATTGATAACGATAATACAATATACAAATCAAAATAAAATAAATAAATAGATTAATTAATAATATATACATATATTTGTGAAGGTTTAGATTTTTAAACACAAATCTTATTCTTAAACTGTTTTAATATTAAACATTTTCACATATAAAATAAAATATACATACAAAAATCTTCAGAATTTATTTACCTATAGGTTAAAAAAAAAAGTAGCGCTCTAAGTGCAAAATTAGAGGCATGAGGTTAAATTAAACAAAAATAGTCGCAAAAATAATGGTATTTAGATTATAGATTGTGGAATCTGGGCAGCCAGCCTACGTCACTACCACCCTAGAATGTGGGCGTGGCCAAATCTACTAGGTTCTCGTTTTTAAGCCGAATGAGCCCACCTGTATTTCATTTCACCTTGTGTCCGTCCGTCCTCTCGCGTGCTCTCACGGTTACACCTTTCGTCCGATCACTTTCAAATTGGGCATGTAAGTGTCTTGTACCTACCCACATATTTTAAAAATATAGCGACTTAAAGAAATTTTTTTCAAAAAAATTAGGGTAAAAGTACTTAAGGGTTAATTTTTTTTTTTTTTTTTTTTTTTTTTTTTTCGACGCCGTGAGGGGTATCATATGAAAGGGTACGTCAAGCTGATTACAAAAATATATAATTCTTTGGATATAACTTTGATAGGGCGAGCGTAGGCAAGTTTGAAGTGGGTGTGAAACGTGTCCCCCCCCCCCCCCTCTATCTCGCTTATGTGAAGTGCAAAAATCTGAAAAAAATCCTGAACATTCTTTGACCAAAAGTAAAGATACCACTTTTTGGAAATTTCGAAAAAAATATTATTTTATTTTTTATTGACAAAATACGTTTTTTATAACTATGGTCTTTTCGATGTATTTATATAGTTGTAGTCCGGTTCTGTGGCAAAAAATAATTTATCAGAGCGTGTCTTGAGAATATCAGACCCTTAGAATTGTTCAAAGTAAACTTTTTAGCATTTTAATAAAACACTGTTTATACACTTTACAGTTAAGCACTATATAGTGTGGCCTACGGACCCTTGCTGTGTGCTGACTAGCACACACTTGACCTGTTTATTTTATTCTTAGTAACGGAATGAATGGTGTATAATATAGGCTTTGGAAACAAATCTATTTAGGCATTTCATTTAATTGCCAGGCTTACATGATAATAGCAAACATAGCCACTATACCTAACGCATGAGACTAGACGTTCGGGACACAAAAATAAGTCGCCGAAGGAGGCAGAAGCAGAGAGAGAGTCGAGTACGATCGGGCCTTACCCCACCTCTAGTTTCTACATACTCTATGCATTCAACCCTTATTTGTCTATATTTCTTTCAAGGTCTTTTCGACTATGACTATTCACAATAATAATAAAATCTAAAACATATTATAATAACAATAATACAATAATTAAACATTGACATGTATATAACATTCATATAAAATAGAAATAAAAATAAAATAGACATTAAATTATTTCGTTATTTTTACATTGTTTATATTATTATCACATAAACCCAAGAGTGATTGAAATGGAATAAGTACACATATTATTCATGACTAGTACTTATAATTCTAGAATAAAAAATGAAATAATTCCAAAAAATAAAATACGAAAATTAAAATGAAATAAATCCAAAAAATAAAAATAATTAATAATAAATTTCATTAAAAACAAAGCTTTGTAAGTAGATAAGTTCGAGTTTAATAGTACATTACGCGTCGAGTGCGGAAAGTAGCATTTTACATGCGAGTGTGGAGTTTCCACCAGAGCGATAGCGAGGGTGGTAAAACCACACGAGCAATGCAAAATGCCGTTTTCGCACGTGTTGCGTACCGTACTTTATCTACGATTGTTAGATTTAAATAATAAATACAGAAAAAAATAAACTTGCTGTATGTAAGTTCGTATCTCTTCTCTTGATAAAGGGCATTAATCTAGCGTTGTATTTTTTGCCGAATTAATTATTTCTGGAGGAGTTTTATTCTCTACATTTTCGTCAAAGCCACTTGATTCATTCATTGTTTTTCACTAAAAACTCGATATAAACAGTTACTTTAATAAAAGAACAGCAAATTAGTTTTGTTAAATGTAAACAAACTTGCTAATCGTGCGTAAAGCTGAAGAATTCCTCTTCTTTACCGCACTAGTGTGGTAAAGAAGAGGAATTATTCAGAACTATGAGACGCGCATGCGCAATTAATACAAGTACGTAAAGAATCACTTTCTACGCATCTAAACAAAGAAATAATGTTTATATTTCGTATCAATCGTAGATAAAATATTTTACGCATGATCGGTGTTTTTACTAAATGAGAAATATATTTTTATAATAGGTATTGAGTATCTTCTTTGGTGTGACACCACGTATTTTAAGAATTCCCAGCAGTTTCAAAATTATTATTATTATTATTAAAACCCCTTATATTTTAATGGTCTTAATAAATATTATTATCATAACATGATCCACCGGTGGTCAAATTAACCATTTCTTACAAATTAATTTATTAAAACAATTATATGTTAGGATTTTCTACCAGTCCAGTCATCACTGAAATATATTTGCGTAGAAAATGATAAAATCTGTAACATAATCGTATAATTTTAATTGAAGGCGGTTGGTTTGATTTTTGCAACATAACAATTTTTTTTAATTAAATATGTAAATAATAAATATGTAGGATATTCAGTTTATTATTTATCAAATTCATAAACATTATATTAATAATTGACTATATGAAATATGTATTAATAATAATGTAGTGCATAAAATGGAATATTCATTAAAGTATCTAATAAAAGCGATCTAATTATTATAATTTTGTAAAAGATAAATTAGTTATTTGAGATGTCTTTATGTTGGTTCATAATAATTAAAGAGGACTAGATAGTAAAGACAATGCAATTTACAAATTATTGTACCACGTAATAAGCAATCTTTTTACCTATTATCTTGATAAACGAAATATGTACAAGTAAAGGGTAGAGAAAAGGGAGTTAAAAGAGTGCTTGTTTAAAGTTATAGAGGTTGTCTTTAGAGCGGACCCGATGATTCCCGAGTAAGATTCGACTTTCTTCGGTGACTTTTGTTTTGTGTCCCGAACGTCTAGTTCGCATGAGCCCCGCACGGAGCGCGGGATGAAGTCTAGTAAGATTATATAATTAATTAAATTGTAAATTGAGTTTTAGCTTGAAAAAAACTCAAAGGGGTTGAAATATAGCGTTGGATGAAACTTGTGTGGAATATAATGTGTTCTTGAACTTTAATATAGTACCAAATAGATTTTAAGGAGAAATTCTGATTTTTTTTTTTTTTTTTTTTCATTTATTATAATACTTCATAAGAGTTATAATACTAGAACATAACATAATATATTATAATATACGTAAGATATGGATGATTGTTGTTAAATATCATGATATACTTACAGGACAAGGTCCACCATTTGTAGATTTATCAGTGCAGATCTCTCTGACGGTTAATAATCTATTAGTCCTTTTGCAGTCGGAATATAACATTACTTTGACATCTTTGAACATCAGGTATTGATATGCATCTCTTTCCCCTGTGACAATCAGGTCAAAAGCCAAACAATGTGTAAATAACTTGTAACGATATTAAAGCCCAACACAAGTCGGTTTAGGGGGGTGAGGTGGAAAATACAGGGTGGGGAAAAACAAAACGTGCAGTTTTGAAGGGCTATTACAATAAACGGCGCAACTTAGAAAAATGCAGTTTGTTTAATTTAGTTCAGTAGTACACCCCATTTGCTTACTCAAGTTTTAAAGATCACATCAGCAAGTTGATGGCCTCCAGCAGTGATGCACTGATGGAGGCGATTCCTGAAGCTTTCAGCCGCCTTCTCGCACATATCGACGGGAATCTAAATAATCGGGGAAAGTTCTCTACTAGAAAACGCAAGTATTGCATGTTATAATTTTTGAAAATATGTTGAATATAGGTGGTTTTTCTTTTAGCCTTGAGAAGACCAAAGAACCAGATTTTTTCGGATTTTTTTTTCTTTATTTGTACATTCAAATCTTCCTTTATATAAAACTTCATGATTCTAGGATTGCTAGAAGTGCCTTAGAATTATGATGAGTCAGTCAATCTATATATCAGTGACAAAATAACAAAACTATAGGCTCATATATATCTTTTGAACCAATATAGGTTGAGAAGTGAACTTTTTTTTTCTGGTTCAGATTATAATGAACTCAATATTAAAATTAATTTTCATACATCTAAGTATCTTTAATAAGATATTAGGGGGGGGGGAGGGGAAGGGGGTCCAAAGTTCCTTCAGTTGCTTCCAGTAAAGGATAGTACAGCTGATCTCGAGTTGGCCAGGGTTCTGACGTGTCCCCTGATTTTAGAAAAATCTACGCATCAAAACATAAACATGGTTTTATTCAATATCTACTTAAAAGGGGATAGGAAAAGCGGGTGATTATGCCTCTTGGAACTTTTTAAAAATAAAAGATCATAAACTCATAAACAGAAGAAATATAGGAAGCAGGACAATCCAAACACCTGGAAATACGTACAACACATACCTCACACACATGGAGCAACACCTGGAAATACGTTCAACACATACCTCATAGGTATGGAGCAACACCTGGAAATACGTTCAACACATACCTCACAGGTATGGAGCAACACCTGGAAATACGTTCAACAAATAACACATAGGTATGGAGTTAGCTAAAGTAAAACAACTTACAGTTATGTGTTATTCCCCAGCCGCTTGCAGTCGCTGTTTCACCAGCATAGATGTTTGCTATTCCTGCTTCATACTTGGGGGGGAGATTTATTATGCCTACATTATCTAAAACAGAAAATGCGCGCGTTTATACAACTTTTGCTATTTGTAAAATACAAATTTATCAATCATCTTAGATAAAGATATTCCTATTGACACAAGAAATATATTAGTATTTTCAAAGTGTATTACATAATCTATTTACAGTGATGGCGAACTTATGACACGCCAGACCTTATATTTCTAGCGTTAAATAATAATAAAATCAATTAATGAAACCGACTACCGAATTTAGAATTGCTTGATTGGGCTTGACGTGAATGAAGTATCAACTATACCACATAATAATAAGCTAAATTTAATACCATACTCCATGTAGAATAAAGTATTGATATGTTTGAAAACTAAAACAAAACAAAACAAGGTGACAGAAGATTAAACAACAACAACATTAAACAAGAAGAAAGTTAAACAACAACAACAACAACAGGTTACTATCATATGGGTATCGCTAAATATAATTTTTCACTTCTATTTTACCCGCACATTACAATAATAAATATATTCTAGCATTCATTAAACCTGGGTTTTTAAGCGGTGTGGAGCCAAATTTGAAAAATACTTCATTTTGGATGATTTGCTTAGCCCGCAACGCATGGATGTTCTGCATTTTTAGCTCGGTTACGATTTTATATAGCCGGGCCCCAGGGCGTAGTCCTTCACCCAGTTTGAGCACGGGACGACGTATATAAAACCCATTTCTTACTCCTTTGGCACTTTATCCTTAAGTTTGCTGTAACACCTATTTTTAATTTGATAAATTTTATTTTTTTTTTATGCTGCTTTTTTATGGTTGAAAAATGTTAATTTACAAATATTAGTAGGTGTTAAAACCCTTAAAATTTGTGTTTTTAATATAATTTTATTATTTTTTAAAAATAAATGTTTCATAGTTAAGATAATTTTTTATCTTAAAATTCCTAATTATAATAATTGTATTACAAATGTTTGGTTACTAATTAGGCATAGAAAGTTTTATTTGTAAATATTTATAGTAAAAGGAAAATAAGATTTAAATTGATTAGATCGCATTACTTGTTTGAAATGGTAAATTATCTTGAATATTGATTTGTAGATAATAAAGCTGGTATAAAAATATAAGGTCAGTCATGGATGAGATCCCTATGTGTGAAGTGTTTATCCATTTATTTTTACTTAATTAGTGTTTGGTTTGGATAGCTGAGACGGATTACATTTTAGAAATTAAATTTTAATATTGATTTTTTTTTCAAAAAGTTTCTTAAATTTTATGTTTTAAAAAATTAAACCAAAAAGGTAATTATAAACTATATACGTATATGACTAATTATTGTTAATTAATCGTTTAAACAGAAAATTGGTTACTTAAGTATAAGATTATTGTTAATTTTAATTTTGTATATTAAATTACAGGTTTGAAAATGTTCTGAGGAGGAACGAAATATAGCGGTTTTTTTTTTGGAAAAAAAAAAAAATTCTAAATGAATTAGTTTTTTTCCATGTCTAAAATACCCTATACTATTGACTCAAAATAGAAAACATACATGTTTCTATTTGTGTTTAAGTGAACTACATTTTATTTTTTTTTTTTTTAGTCAAGAACGTCAGAACCGATTTCGAGAAATGTTCACCACAAAATACAGCACCACCAAATTTAGAACTAAAATTTATAGTATGCTAGATTTCGCCTCGGGTATTATTTTTCTAAACCTGCCAAATTTCAAATAAATTGGCCCAGTAAGTTAGGCTTCACGTTTCTGCTGACAGCAGAGAGACATTTTTGTAATGTAAATTCATATGGGCACTCCTCTAATGTGCAAATCCATGAAAAAAATACAAGAATCGTGTTAGTGTTGCGTTTTTAATTGAGAATCCTCCTCATAACCACTTTACAATTTAATTTCCTAAGTATGGGATTGCTGATATTAAATTAGTAATTACAGTCGCTCCTCAAAATTATATTTGTCCTCATGGTAAAACATAACCTAGGAATGCTGTTGCTATAATTACAAATAATATAATTACTCCAATTATTATTCATGTTAAAAAATAATTTATAAGATCCATAATATATACCTCGTCGTGCTATCACGATACTCTCTCTCTCTCTATGTATGAGAAATTAAAGTCTGGCTTTTTTAATTATTGAATATATCAATAAAACAAATATTTGTTTTACTGGAGTTCCAATGTCACAAAATGATGGATATTTTTAGTTATGACATGGCACTCGGTTAAGAAAGGTTTTTTTTTTTTTTTTTTTTTACAAATTCTGACATAGTGAGCTCAAAAGATTTGCCATCACTGTCCTACTTGCGCGCGCCGCACTCCCTCCATGGGGTTAAGGGGGCAGCCCCCTCTTCTCTCCCAGGGCCTATAAATACAGAGGTACTGGTCTTGAGAGCTCATTCTATTCTTCCTTCTTTTCCTACACTTTACCCTTGCCTTCTTACTCACCTCTCATCTTCCAACCCTTACATCTCGCTGTAGGGTTGGGACATCGATAGGCAAACATCGATGTTTTCGATACATCGACATCGAAAGAACAAACATCGATGTTAGCCAAAACATCGATGTTTTCGATACATCGACATCGAAAGAACAAACATCGATGTTAGCCAAAACATCGATGTTTTCGATACATCGACATCGGTCCTCCAAGCTGAGGAGCAAAAAAAAAAAAAGTCACCACTTTCAAAAAATCTCTCCTTTTCGTCCCCCATTTTCGTTGTCGTCCATTTTTTAGGCTGCGATGGATCGATAACATCGATCTTTTCGATGTTTCAGGAAAACATCGATGTTGACCGATACATCGAAAGATCAATATCGATTTTTTAAAGTCCGATACATCGATGTTTTCGATACATCGACATCGATGTCCCAACCCTATCTCGCTGTACCCTTCGTGGGCTGGGAACACAACACGTGTGTCTACGGCATTCCTGCCTCAAATCCTATAACCCAATCTGAACACGCAATTATGTTTGGGCCCTTCTGATAAAGCAAGTCTCTCCTAGTGTCCGACAAACTTAAGTGACAAGACATCCTTTCCATTATCTCCCAAACTGTGAGACTGAGGTGGTGAGATAAGCTTAAGGCGTGAGATTCAGGGGTAGAACCCAATGTGGTCAAGTTGCAAGGCTTGGCCTCCCTGCCCCCTTCTACTACTGAGCAAGTGTTGATAATTTAATAGTCTGATAACTGATAAAATTTGTTCAGCTGTCAGTCACAACCCACTTCTACCACCACCTGCTCTCCACCGTTGATACCATCTCTATACCGTTGATAAGACTTTTCTATGTATATAAACGTTGATTTGGTTCTTATAGAAATTTTAAATGGAGTTATTTATATTAAAATAATTGCAATACATACTTGAAGTTACAGCAGGAGATGGGAGTTTGATGACGCAGATGTCGTGTGTTACGGGATACCTGGTGTACTGAGGATGTAGATGAATATCATCAATGGTAGAAGTGAAGTTCTGTGCACCGGACATGTCTTGACGGTCCACAAAACCAGCAGATATGATCGTGAAATTCGTGCTTCGAACATACAAACCATACTATCAACAAAAACATATAGCATCATTATCAATATAGCAAAATTTAATAAGCAGAAAATGTTCAAATTAATATGGGACCATTTGTGGGCAACGTAATACATACCGTCCAAATATCTTAAAAATAAGATGGCTACTTTGAAAGATGTACTAAGTGTAAATAAATGTATGGTGTAGTGTAGATGATAAAATAATGGACAGAGAAGGTTAGAATTTTTGAATTTGAAGAAATACAATTTTTTTGTTCTTCAAAAAGATCACATAATTTCCGTCACCTTCGGTAAGCTCGGAAGGAAAATAAAAATTCCCTGATCATGATTCTCAAAAGAAGAAATCTCCTTTCGTCTTTTGGAGACAAGAAGAGTCTTCATTTAGGTTTCAACTATTCCTCTATTTCCCTCTCCCCAGTATTTCCTAAGGGATCTCTTATTAGTAGGTGCATGTTTCCTAAGTGATATCTTATTAGTAGGTGCTTGTTTCCTAAGGGATCTCGTATCAGTTGGTGCTTGTTTCCTAAGTGATCTCTTATTAGTTGGTGCTTGTTTCCTAAGTGATCTCTTATTAGTTGGTGCTTGTTTCCTAAGTGATCTTTTATTAGTGGGTGCTTGTCTCCTAAGTGATCTCTTATTAGCGGGTGCTTGTTTCCTAAGTGATCTCTTATTAGTTGGTGCTTGTTTCCTAAGTGGTCTCTTATTAGTTGGTGCTTGTTGCCTAAGTGAACTCTTATTAGCGGGTGCTTGTCTCCTAAGTGATCTCTTATTAGTTGGTGCTTGTTTCCTAAGTGATCTCTTATTAGTGGGTGCTTGTTTCCTAAGTGATCTCTTATTAGCGGGTGCTTGTCTCCTAAGTGATCTCTTATTAGTAGGTGCTTGTTCCTAAGTGATCTCTTATTAGTTGGTGCTTGTTTCCTAAGTGATCTCCTATTAGTAGGTGCTTGTTTCATAAGTGATCTTTTATTAGTGGGTGCTTGTCTCCTAAGTGATCTCTTATTAGTAGGTGCTTGTTCCTAAGTGATCTCTTATTAGTTGGTGCTTGTTTCCTAAGTGATCTCCTATTAGTAGGTGCTTGTTTCATAAGTGATCTTTTATTAGTGGGTGATTGTTTCCTAAGGGATCTCTTATTAGTTGGTGCTTGTTTCCTAAGTGATCTCTTATTAGTGGGTGCTTGTTTCCTAAGGGATCTCGTATCAGTTGGTGCTTGTTTCCTAAGTGATCTCTTATTAGTGGGTGCTTGTTTCCTAAGTGATCTTTTATTAGCGGGTGCTTGTCTCCTAAGTGATCTCGTATCAGTTGGTGCTTGTTTCCTAAGTGATCTCTTATTAGTTGGTGCTTGTTTCCTAGGTGATCTCTTATTAGTGGGTGCTTGTTTTCTACAGAGAAGCCAATTTCCAAATAATAAAGTCCTAACTTCAGGAGCATAACTTAGGCTGCACTTAACTCCTCTTCTTTCATATTTTTTCGTTTCCAATGCACAATAATTCCAATTAGTGTGGCACATAGGAGCCTCGTAGCCTCCTCGCATTCTATCATGTATTTTATTGATGTTATGATTTTATAACCATATATTGTCTATGTAATTTCATTTTCTCCCCATTTACTGTGATGGAAAAAAAAAATATTTGTTTCTGATTTAAAATTACCTAGGCAGAAATCCGTTTCAGATATAAGAGAATATTTTTGATATCGTGTCTGTCTGTCGTTCAATTTTTGCGGACAAATTTTTGAAATCTGTCAAAATTGTTTGGTTTATGATAATATGAATAAAATGATAAATTTAGCAATATTTACTGTACGTGAGTGGTTATTATTAATCTGGGGCTATCTGCAGGCTACTTTTGATAAACCATCTAAATTTCTGGGAACAGAAGGTTGAAAATTATATAGGAACAACAATGGACTAATTATGACCTACCATTCAAATATCAATAAAAACGGACTAGTAGTAAGATATGGTCCGCTTTGAGAAAATTGAGACACAGACAGACAAACTGATAGACGCGCAAGACAAAAAATTTTCCCCAAAAAAATGGATTTCTGTGTTGAAATTTTGACATCGGAGACACAAAAAATTTCGTTTATCAGAATTTCGATCACACAGGTTTCGCTAACTTCGGTAAGCTCGAATGAAAAAAAACCTCGGAACTTTTCCTCATTTCGACCGGTGCACTCTCCTGCTGTGAAGCAGCAGGAGGAAGCAGTATTGGACGTGGTCAGTACTTCGATGGGTGACCGTTTTAAAAAACTGAAAGAATTTTTTTTTTTTATCATTTTTTATTACTTATATTTATTTAATTTCATTTATTTAATTATTTGAATTTTGGCGTTATTTTAACAAACTTTGACGTTTACCAAAAGTATCGCACCAACTAATAATTATGTTCGCTTATAACTTTTAAACTATATTCAATGGAATTTCATCGTTTTTTTTTAATATTTGTTCCTTATTTTTTATCGGCTCTAAAGATAATATGCTGTAATGTCAAAAACTTATTATTTATACATTCGGTATTATTAACAGTCAAAGTTTCAAAATTTAAAAATCGATAACTTCAAAATGGCGGCCAATATCAAAATTAAATTTAGTAGATTTGTTTATCATACAGAGAGGTATTCGTGCCAAATTTCAATTCGATCGCACAACATATTTTGAATTTTTTTTTTTAATTTTTGCCGACTCAGAAAGCTGGGTTCAAGATAGCGGAAAATGCTGATTTTCCGGGCCGCACAACTAGAAGTAAGAACTGATTTTTCTGTCAAATTTCAACTCTCTAGGTTAAATACCCTGGGCAATACGATGAACATGCAGACGTCATGCTGAAAACCACTCAGGAGGTCTTAAAAACAACCAAAAACGGATAATTCAGTTAAAATGTCAAAAAAAATATGTATGGGTGAAAATATAACTTCTTCTAACATAGGTGAGAAAAAGTAAAATTCAAGTAGAGATGGTTATATTTGTATACATACTCTTTACAGCAGTGTCCAGCTGTCAAGACCCAGGTATCTGAGATAAGCGAGCCTGTACAGTATTTCCCTTCCCCCTGCAATTCGAATGCCTTGATCAAAACGTCATAAGGGAACTGTCCCAGCACAGCACGCTGCCCATTAAAGATTTCCTCTTCGATGCCTGTTCAACATAATATACGTTCGTTTTCACATGGATTCATAACATTAAATTAATGTAAATACTAATTTAAAATTTACTTATTATTCCAAAGTTGGTTTTATTTATATTAACACTAACTGCACTTTTAGTTACTCACTTGCAGCGGAACAGCTGTTATATACACCCACCAGGCACGCCTGCAAATAAAACAGAATAAGAAATGTAGTTGAGTTAGTTTATTAATAATTAAGTTATAAAGATAGTAAAAGCTAAGTAAGTTTTATCAATAACTGATTATATTGTAAGGCACATATTAATAAGTTAAATATATAATTACGCACTCATTAATGTTAATTTTTATGAGACTAAAAATGTATCTAAGTATTTCACAGCTGAGTCTTGTTTTTTTTTAATTTTTATTTTAAGTTACTTGCAAAAGATTGCTATTAGTAACATAGCTATTACAAAGATTTATTAGCGTGCTGTATCGTGAGAGGAGAGGCTACCCAGTGGCAGTACTCCTATCAGGTATTTTACATTATTTTATTATTGTAATAAATCTCTTGGCCAACACCTCTTCAGCCGACGGGAAGGGCGGTCGGGGATATGAATGGAAGCCATGGATTCAACTATAGGATTAGGATGATGGTTTAGAATTTCATGGAATTTTATGTAGCGGGAAGAAGCGAGGTCTTGTACAAAAGGAACTTTGAGGTCGTTGTGGATTGTGAGATTGGAAACGTATGCGGGAGAGTTAGTGATTTTTCGAAGGATCTTTGACTGAAGGGATTGGATCCTATAAGAATTTGAGCGCTTGGTGCAACCCCATAGCTCAATTCCATAGGTCCAAATAGGTTTGAGTATTGAATTGTAGATAAGGAGTTTATTAGAAAGGGATAGGTGGGATCTTTGGTCGAGGAGTCGCAGTAAGAGTTTGTACCGTCTGTTAGTGTCCGTACGTTTAGTTTTGGTGTGCAGAGCCCAAGTCAATCGTCGGTCAAGATGGAGACCTAGGTATCTTACGGAAGAGGATTGAGGGATGACTCCTTGGTTAAGGATGACTGGAGAAGAGTCTTGTATTATGGAATTGTTGACTCCATAATAAAGTATGGACTGCTCTCAGGGCCAGATTTAGGCATCATCATCGGATTAGACGTGAGAGAAGCTGTGGCCTTAATTTAGGAAATATTTTTTTGTTAAATCGAGGTAAGGTGTGATTTATAAACTATTGTATTCTTGATAATTTATAAACTATTATGATAGTATAATGTGACAATTGTTTTAAAAAATAAATTAAATATTTTTTGATAGCGATTGAAAACTAATTTCATTTTAATTAATTAATTTTAACTAATTTTTTAACTAATTTAAATTTTTTTTTTTTTAATTTATTTTATTTTATTTTATTTATTTTTATTTATTATTTATTATATTTATTTATTTTATTTATATTATATTTATTTATTTTATTTTTATTTATTTATTATTATTTATTTATTATTTATTATTTTTTATTTTATTTTATTTATTTTATTTATTTTATTTATTTTATTTATTTTATTTATTTTATTTATTTTATTTATTTTATTTATTTTTATTTTATTTTATTTTATTTTTTTATTTTTTATTTTATTTTATTTTATTTTTATTTTATTTTATTTTATTTTATTTTATTTTTTTTTTTCTTAAATTTAAATTTTTTAACTAATTTTAACTAATTTTTTAACTAATTTCATTTTTTTTTTTTTTTAATGTTTGTAGCTTCTTCTATAACATTGAAAATAAAATTAGCATTTTGAAATTTATTAAGATGCCCCGTTTTCCACCCCATATTGAGCTAGACAAAACGTTTTATAGCCTATATCAACCGCAGAATTGAGTTTAACATTGTTCCCAAAAACCAACGAAATCTGATCAGCCGTTTGGACGTGAATGACGTGTAGACAAACAGACATAAAATTTTCTAAACTTAAATTCGTTATGAGGACTACTTATTCAGTGGAAATACAAAATTTGGCCCAATCGGATAAATGTACAGACACCACTCTAATCTCATAATATATATTTTAGATAAGTAAAGAAAAATAAATTAGTTACTTGAAATAACAATAATTAAAATATATAATTACTTTAATAACCTGTGACGTATATTTTGTGATATAGTTATGACCGTCTCAAGAGTTTACAAAACAAACGTAAATAACTAGAAACTGACTTACTGCAATCACTAACACTGATGTCTTCATCATCAATATGTTCACAAGGCTCTGAAAAACAAACATCATTGTTTTATATAACACCTGCTTTATAGTACAACCTGCCAATTTCTTTTTAACAGCAAATTCTCAATGTCAGAGTAGTGAGTAAAACTCGGTGAGCAAAGTTTATTGTGAAATAACCACATTAGCTAATGTTTGAACCACAATAGCTAATGTTTGAACCACAATAACTAATGTTTGAACAACAACAGATAATGTTTAAACTACAATAGCTAATGTTTATACCACAATTGGTAATGTTTGAACCACAATAGCTTATGTTTGAACCACAATAGCTAATGTTTTAAGCACAATAGCTAATGTTTATAACACAATAGCTAATGTTTATACCACAATAACTAATTTGGTGCTTAGGCTTCCGCGGGTAGACTCGTAATAAACACCTTGGTTTTCCAGTGGAATCTGCGTCACGAAGGGGGTGAAGTCCGACGTTTCGCTTCCACTACTGGAAGCATCTTCAGGGGTGTGGTGCATCGTGATGTTGACTCGAAGCAAACACAGGATGTACATCCTGAGTACATCCTGTGTTTGCTTCGAGTCAACACCAAGATGCACCACACCCCTGAAGATGCTTCCAGCAGAGGAAGCGAAACGTCGGACTTCACCCCCTTAGTGACGCGGATTCCACCGGAAAACCAAGCTGTTTATTACAATAACTAATGTTTGAACCACAATAAGTAATGTTTATACCACAATAACTAATGTTTGAACAACAATAACTATTGTTTGAACCACAATAAATAATGTTTATACCACAATAACTAATGTTTGAACAACAATAACTATTGTTTGAACCACAATAACTAATTTTAAACCACAATAACTAATGTTTGAACAACAATAACTATTGTTTGAACCACAATAACAAATGTTTAAACCACAATAACTAATGTTTGAACAACAATAACTATTGTTTGAACCACAATAACTAATGTTTATACCACAATAACTAATGTTTGAACAACAATTACTTTTGTGTATACCACAGTAGCTAATGTTTCATTCAGACACATAAACATTGGCTATTTTGGTTTTGTTTTTAATAACAAATTAATTAACTTTATATAAACCCTTTGACATTATAAATTTAAATCTAAATCCATTATATTTATATACTAATATTTAATAGCGAATTATTAAAAGATAGACAAATACGACTTACCAAGATTTCCTTAGACAATAAGGCTTAATATGGAAACTTATTCTTATATATAAATAGCTTATCTATCAACTAAGTAACCTCTAGGAGACACGCTATTTAACTACTAACTACTTCCAATTAATTTAGTGATAGTATATAATATAATATATATTTTGTTTTTAATTATTTAATTTTTTCACATTTTTTCCCTGTAGTGTATGTAATCTTTATAATTTGTATTTTATCGTTATTGAGGTATAATACCTAAGCAATATTAGGATTTAATCTGCCCAAAAATAAATAAAAACACATTTCGCTCAAGGATACTCGAATTATTATAATAAATATAATAGATAGGTTGATATCATTTAGAATTAGAAGGTTAACTGACGCTATGAGACTTTACGAGCACAAAAACAAAATCTATGTTGCAGTCGAATTTTAAACAAACGAGCAACCAATGTCAAACATTTGTGTTTGGACAGGTTTATGCCATTGTTAGTGAAGGTCTTTTAGATCCATGTCAAAGGAACATTTGGAGACACTAACTGGTTTAACTTCCGAGCTTACGAAGGTAACGGACGCCATGTGATCGTTCTGAGGAACGAAAATATTTTATGTCTCCAATTTCAAAAATTCCAAGACAAATAAACAGGTCAAGTGAGTGCTAGTCAGCACACAGCGAGGGTCCGTAGGCCACACTGTATAGTAGGGTGGGTCGAAAAAACAAAATTTTTGAAAATTCAAAAAACGCCCCTCCAGAAACTTGCCATATTGGAAGAAAGTCCCGAGGAAAAAATTTGGGCCAAATCGGACTTCACTTTGGTCTCCCGAGGGGGGGTTGAAGTTTGGGAATTTTCGAAATTTGGAAAAATCGCAGCTTTAACAGGGTTTTTCGACATTTTTGCGTGCTAAACTACTTTTAATATACATTTAATGTATATTTTCGTAATCTACAGTGCTTATTGTATAATAAAAACCCTTAACATATTACGCAACTTCAATATTTTTTATTATAACATATATGAATGACAGCTTTGAAACTATAAAGTTTTAAATTTTTTTTCCAGCTTAAATAAACTCTTAGCTTATTTTTTTATTTTAACCAGAATAGAATCAAAAATAATTAGCAGAGCTCACCACGTGGAAGTGGCTGCATTCGAGCTCCTATAGTCCCCCTCTCCCCCCTTTTTTAAATTTTGAAAATTTGACACTTGTCATATATAAATATAATTTAATTTAAAAGAAAACCTAACTATTATATACTATACAAAACTATTAACAAACATATTATATTTTTATATTCAATTTATCTATGCGTTAAAATCTTTTTTACTTTCGAATCTTGGTATTTTATTTCTATTTATTTGGGTTTGAATAATTTAAAAATGACGATCCTCTGCTTTATGAACTGGAGTGGAGGGGCCTGTGACTAATTTCACACAGCGTTCAACGGCCTGAGTATGACAGGGATATTTTAAGTCAATTTGAGGCTTCCAACCATCTGAAACTGCTGCCATGATCTCTGCTGTGGAAATCAGTTTTGTTAGTGGAGGTTCCGTCACTTTTATTGAGCTCCAGTCTATTATTTCATCATAACTCGAAGCGTCAAAATTAATTTTTGGAACTGTAAAAGCTGTTGCTTCTTTATTTTCAACACGGTTACTTCTCGCAGTGAAGATTCTCTTCCATCCGTCCTTTCGTATTTCAATATTCTCATCAGTCGACTGCCTCAAAGTCGACTACTTCCATGGTTTCGCATGGCAAAAGTTCTGATCCAATAGGTCCTGAAAAGGAGTATGGACCTTTAGTTTTGCCATCTAAATGTTCCACTAGATGACGTGGTGGTAATTCATTGGCATGTAACTGGCATATAGACCACTGAAGAGGTCGTCCAAGTCGGCACTCGACAAGTCTTATCACTCCTCTTCTAATGCCTGTGTTCAAGTTGGTCCCATCACAGCCCAGTACCATTAAATTAGAGGTATCTATATTTTTTTCTTTGGGGCAGGTAAAAATGGAGGAATCCAAACTTTCAGCATTTCCGCTTATGGGTGAAACAAAATCCAAGTAACTCGAGCCTGGTTCTCGTATGAGCACGACATGTTTTTCTTTCACTTTATATAGCTTTCCGCCTTATTTGATTTACACTTTAACCATGTCATCCCTCCTACCATCAAAGTATAACCCTGATAACACAATATCATTTGTTTCTTCTAGTTTCTTAATTTCTTTACACTTCAGTTTTTTCTCTCTACGAATTTTGCTGTGATCAATGACACTACAAGAACTGTCTGGTTGTAAAACTCCAGCGTCATTTAGGGCCCCAGAGGTTATCACTGCTGCCGCTCTTTTTGAAACTCCTGTTCTTACGGCTACTTCTGCTAAAGTTGGAAGAAATATCCTCATTTGAGAAGTAGGTGTCTCAGAAAAAATCCTTTGTTGCGAGCAACTGATCTCAAACTCAGAATCAGTGGTACTGGCTGGAGTATCAGACGAAGAAGATAGTGTTTCGGCGTCAGTAATATTTTTTTTAGTCTCTTTCTCTCTTGTGGCTGAGTGATCTCTTTTATTTCGCAAGGCTCTTCTCCTTAATTGATCTGAAATCTTAACGTCAATTTTTCCAATCACCATATTTCTTGTTGTTCTTTAATCAATCAAAAAATCACGCTCGTTTTGTGGAACTTTTTTTTATCTAGCACACGTGAAAAGGGAAAAATCCTTACATTCGCAGGCACTTATACAGAATAATTTTTGCGAATCTTCAACAAATTGTTTTATTTTATTAGTATTGGAACTTGGTATATTTGTTTTTTTCAATTCACTTTTCTTTAAATCTTCATATTTTTTGTGGTATTTCAAAAAGCGGTTGATCACTCATGTCTGTGAATTGTTGGGCATGGAAGCTTTTAACCAAATTTGAATGATTTTTTTCCAAAAACTTTTTTTTGGTAATAATAGATTTGTTGTATATATGTCATGTGTTATAATAAAAAATAATGAAGTTAAGTAATATTTTAGGGGTTTTTATTATACAATAAGCATCGTAGATTACGAATATATAAATTAAATATATATTAAAGTAGTTTAGCACGCAAAAATGTCGAAAAACCCTGTTAAAGCTGCGATTTTTCCAAATTTCGAAAATTCCTAAACTTCAACCCCCCCTCGGGAGACCTAAGTGAAGTCCGATTTGCCTGTAATTTTTTCCTGGCAAGTTCAATATGGCAAGTTTCTGGAGGGGCGTTTTTTGAATTTTCAACAATTTTGTTTTTTCGACCCACCCTACTGTATAGTGTTTAACTGTAAAGTGTATAAACAGTGTTTTTTTAAAATGCTAAAATGCTTACTTTGAACCATTCTAAGGGTCTGATATTCTCAAAACACACTCTGATAAAGTATTTTTTTGCCACTGAACCGGACTACAACCATATATATATAGATAGAAAAGACCATAATTATAAAAAAACGTATTTTGTCAATAAAAAATAAAATAATATATTTTTCGAAATTTCCAAAAAGTAGTATCTCTACTGTTGGTCGAAGAATGTTCAGGAATTTTTTCAGATTTTTTTCACTTCACATAAGCGAGATAGAAGGGGGGGGGACACGTTTCACACCCACTTCAAAATTGCCTACGCTCGCCCTATCAAAGTTATATCCAAAGAATTATATATTTTTGTTATCAGCTCGACGTACCCTTTCATATGATATCCCTCACGGTGTCGAAAAAAAATTTAAAAAATTTAACCCTTAAGTTTTTTTACCCTAATTTTTTTGAAAAATATATTTTTTTAATACGCTATATTTTTAAAATATGTGGGTTGGTACAAGACACATCCATGCCAAATTTCAAAGTGATAGGACGAAAGGTGTAACCGTGAGAGTACGCGAGAGGACGGACGGACAGACACACGCAGGAAAATTTAAGGGTCCTTGGTTTTGCCTACGGACCCTATAAACGGAAGTTATTGAGCCACAAACCTGGTCACAGGGAAATTTGAAGTAAAAGAGTAACTGTTTCTTTGGAATTTAAACTGAAACGTTCCAAAAATAACTAGTTCCTGGAACTAGTTATTGGTTTGGAACGAAACTTTGTAACTCGTTCCACTCATGGAACCATTTCGCCCATCGTATCGTGCCTTAGGGCTAAGAGGAATCAACTTACAACATTTCATTGTGGTAGAACTGTAGGAGCAGTTCTCGAGATAACGTGATGAGTCAGTCACTGTAGTATTTTAATTATACATCTACAGATGTTAATTTGTCAGTAGGGAGTTGTGAATACTTATAGTTGACCTCGACTGCTAATGTAATATTTATACGAGATGTAAAATAAAATGAATACTCCTACTCGACATAAGCCTTGGATGCAGGGGCGTATTCATGCGAATACCAAGCCTCAGTCGCTTTCAAACTCTAGAACTGCTAACAGATGCTATATATTACGAGTTTTCGACGTACTCGTAACTCGCATTACATAATGTTATTGTGATTTTAATTTACTTCATCGTTATACATTACCCGTTATTTAACTTCATTTTTATTTAATCAAGGTGAGTGCTAAGTATTAAAAAATAACTTTAAAATAGAAGGTTATACGCATTAAGAATAATATTTTCGTTTGATAAATAAAAAATCGGTCCGAGACAACTCAGACAAACTTTCTCATATACAAGTTCATAATTACTTAGCCAATGTATTCCATTTATTAATTTTTGTAAGTACGTTTAATTATTATTGAAAATTATATCAAAATTTACCATAAAAATAACTTCTCCAGGGCGGGGATCGAACCCGGGATCTCTCCATCCACGTTTTAAACAATTTTCTCAGGAACTAAATTTTTACCGGAAAAACTGCTTATATCGTTGGATCCGTATTTAAATGTACTACATTTTAGAATTTTTTAATCAAAATCGACGGAACCGTTTTCGAGAATTTTTATTTTTCACGTTTTTTCAGAGTTTTTGGAGGGTAGTGCCCCCAAATTTGGAGCTAAAATTCATTTCTCGATTTCGCCTCGAGGTATGCTTTTTCTGAACATGTATGCCAAATTTCGTCAAAATCGGCCCAGTAGTTTAGGCTCCAGGCGTCTGCACAGACAGACGACAGACGACGGACAGACATTTTTTAAAAACCACTTTTTAGGACTCAGGAGGCCTCAAAACGTGTAAATACATCAAAATCTCAAAATCGAATTTTCGCGCCATAACAATACTTTCTCTTTATATGAGAAAATAAAAATGAATTTATTAATTAATCATAAAATTAAAGTAATTAAATAATTGTGAGGATAGCTAATCGATAAAATTGATTTATTGAACTTAACATGAGTGAGGGTAAGAATTGAGTTCTTACTTGACTACTTTATTATTTACATAACTAAAATAAAAACATCTCCATATTATCTAGTTCGAATTCCAGAGAGGTGAGACATTTTTACTTTCTCATTTACGTTGCAAACATGAAAAGAAAGTATTGTTACTGAATACAATTTAGAAATTTGATAAATTTACACGTTTCATTTCAGGTCCCCTAGTCCAAAAAAGTGTTTGTATTCTATTTATGGGTTATAATGAATATACATACTTATAATTTTAGTGACTAAGTTAGTTTGTTATTGACCACCTTCACTTGTATAACTTATTATTATGAATAAATGTCAAAATAATAATCAATACTACTAATTTTATTTAATAAATCATAATTAAATATAACAAGGAAAACTTGAAACAACTAATAATTTCAAGATAAAAAGAACTTTTTATTTACTACGTTTTTAAATTTTCTGTTGAATCGTATGTAATGTTGATAATATTATTGTTATTATATAATATATAATGTTAGTGAAAACAAATTGTTCCGAATTTATTTACTTCAAATAAATGACAACCATCCAGAGAGCTGATCTTAAACCTATAAAAGAATAAATCTTTGTACAACGCATCTCCCCAACTCCAAATCTAAAAATCTAAAGCATCTATGCTAAGCAAAAATCTATATATGAAATAATATAATCGATAAATAATATAATCGATATTTCCTGTTTTGCTGTCATTCAATGTTTATCTATCACAAATTTGAGACCCGTCAAAATGAAGATTGCGTAAATATTGGATATGGCAAAACAAATAAAATAACTTTTTTTTCATGTAATTCATCATCTTCTCCTCGGTGGGGAATCGAACCTGGCCTCTCTCCGTCCACTTTTAAAGCTATTCTTTCGGGAACTAGATTTTCCCCGGAAAAATGGCTTATACCGTTAGATCCGTATCCGTAAATGGACTTCATTTCATAATTTCTTAATCAAAATCTCTTTTTGAAATATATTTTTTTTCACGTTTTTTCAGAGTTATTGGGAGTAGTGCCCTCAAATTTGGAGCTAAAATTCATTTTTTGATCTCTTTTTCGTAGTATGATTTTTCTGAGCATGATTGCCAAATTTCGTCAAAATCGGCCCTGTAGTAAAAGGCTTCTGGCGTTTGCACACTGACAGACGACAAACTGAAATTTTTTAAAAACCAATTTTTTGGACTCAGGGGACCTCAAAACTTGTCCACCAAAAGCCAAATCCAATTTCCTACAAAAGCTTGGTACTTGTTTAGATTGTTACTCCCCGATGTTTTTTGGAATATATATGACTTGGAGTAATTAACTATTAAGACAAAAGGATGTTTAGACCAATGTATTTTGGGATAAAGGAATATCACACTTCCGTATTTATAAGGGGAGTAGCAGTCTAAAGAAGAAGATTCCGCACACCTTCATTAGATTGTTACTCCCTCAGTTTTTTATAAGGGGAGTAACAATCTAAAGAAGTGCCAAAAGGCTCAAAATTGAATTTTCGCGGCTTCTCAATACTTTCTCATTATATGAAAATGGTAATTATGTATTCGTATAATAAAAAGTTTATAAAGAGTTTTATTGCCCAAATTCTTTACTCTCGTTATTTCATCGAGTTTATGTAAAGTGGCTGGATTATCCTTCCTCGAATAACCTTTTATGTTTCTCGGGACGCCAAAGAAATAAACAATTTTATATAATAGCATGTATTATATTATGTTATCAGCATAAAATAAAACAATTTACAGACTAAGGAAAAATGAAAAAGTCTCTCCACGTAAAATTAACTTTTTAATAGCCAAAGCAGCTTTCAGCCTTATAAGGCCATCATCAGTGCCTATAAGAACAAACAGTATATTTCTTTAAAATTTATTTATTCTACTCGCTTATTTGATTAATTGTTTTTTATTTATTTTTGATCTCGTAATTTTGATAACTTACTTGTCAATTTCTTAATTTAGTTTTGATTAGTCATTTTTGTTTTACAAGCTTACTTTATTTATGTCTTGTTGAGATGTTACTGCTTTATCAAGAGTGTTTCGAATGTTTTATTTTATTTTGCTTCCGAGCTTACCGAAGGTAACGGAAGCATTGTGTTCACTTTTGAGAACGAAAAACTTTTATGCCTCCGATTTTAAAAAATTCCAAGACAGAAATCCGTTTCAGACATCAGGGAACATTTTTGGTCTCGTGTCTGTCTGTCTGTCTATCTGTCTGTCTGTCTGTCGGTCTGTGTGTCCGCGAATTATGAAACGTGCGACGATAACTTGAGTAAATGTCAACCGATTTTGATGAAATTTGGTAGACATGTTCATTTTACTAATGCCCAGGACGAGTTCGTTGGACAACGTTACCCGTCCAAGCGTTCACGAGCAACGCTCGCGTAAACGTGAACTTTAAATTTAAAATTGGAATTTGAGGTCAGGAAAAAAATCTAACTTTATCTATTCAATGAGACAAAACTTTTTTTCAAATACAATTTTTCAGTAAAACCAACAGCGACACCGCTATGAAGTGTTAAAGATCGCTAAAACTATTAATAGTTTTTACACAATAAACATTATAACAATAAAGTACATGGTAGGACGCGAGGAAGCTATGTGCCACACTAATTGGCAGTCTATTTTGACTTGTTATTAGTTTTATTGTTTTTTGACCATCCGTCACCGTGATAGTGTTTTTTATTGATTGGTTTTTATTTTTGTATTTAAGTTTCGCTATATTACATGGTTTATCACATCTGTTTGTTCTTATAGGCACTGATGATGGCCTTATAAGGCTGAAAGCTGCTTTGGCTATTAAAAAGTTATTTTTACGTGGAGAGACTTTTTCATTTTTCCTTAAGATGACCTCCATAGACGCCCCCATATTTTACAAATTTACAGACTGTTTAACGAAAATTGTGGCAAAAAGTTTAAATATAAACTGAAATAAACTAAGCGGTTAGTCGGTATTATTAAAATGTTTGATAAATTTACTCACGCAGAATTATTATAGATAAGGCTTATCTTAATTGTCAAAATTATGTGATAAGAATAAAAACTAATTCAGAAACATTTAATTACATATGAATAATAACTCGGCAGTAACCCTGTCAAGTCGAACACGGTCGTTTACCATTCTTTACTGGAACCAACTCAAGGCACTTTGAACCCCCTTCTATTACCTTATTAAAAATACTTAGATTATGTACTAGTACATTACGCGTCGAGTGTGGAAAGTAGCATTTTGCATACGAGTGTGGAGTTTGCACCCGGGCGATAGCGAGGGTAGTAAAACCACACGAGCAATGCAAAATGTCGTTTTCGCACGAGTTGAAAGAATCACTTTCTACGCATCTAAACAGAGATACAATGTTTACATTTCGTATCAATCGTAGATAATAGCTATTTACGTACCTAGAGCAGTAAGGGCGTTATTTCAGGCTGAGGGCGAAGTTTGAAAGCACGAGTGCGTAACACGAGTGCGTTTAACACCCGAGGCCTGTCATGTCGCTTACTGCTCGTGGTGCGTACACTATTTTATCGTCCACCACATGTAAACTAATTACTAAACATGCAAACTATATTGCCGTATTCTTCAAAACAATAAATACTTATTAAGGTTACATCAAGGTTGCATAAGTACCAAAACAAACCGCAGTTATAAAAATATTGATTGTTTACAAATTGATTCGCTGAGAACAACTAGCGCTTCCTGCACGCCGCGGCCCGGCCAGGAAGCAGCCGCTTCTCAAACTACTAGTGGCCCTGTAAAGATAAAGCATGCATTTTTACAGGCCCCAGTGCTGTAAAATGGGACTTTATCGGCCACTCAGGATGGTAATGTTTACAAGTGGAGGGTGATAAAATAAATTTGGAATTAGAGTTAATTACTAAAGGTGGGTTCACAGGAAGCGGATCTCGGCGCGTATCCGCGTCTATATAGTTAACTGTATAATTCATGAAGTCGTGGTGACATAAGGTGGGTTCATAGCTAGCGGATCCGTATTTGCAGAGGCCCGGAGGGATTCATCTATGGCAACTCTTTTGCGGCATCGCAGAAAGTTGGTTCCAAACCATCTTTTTTGCGGTGCCGCTTAAAAACCTGTATGAAACCTTCACTTCGTCCTCTTCTTATTTCCTTTATGTTTTTATTTTACAATTGTTTATTATATTATATTGTGTATCTGAATTTGTTCCTACATTATTTTTATAATAATCTGTATTGCATCTGTGTTTAATATACGTTTTTTATCAGTGTTTTATCTTCATCTGTGTATTGTGTCCGTGTTTTTTTTATATCTGTGCTTACTATATCTGTTCCTTCATTATTTTGATTATATACCTATTTCTTATTTATATAATAATAAAAGTCCTAATCTATAATCTTATTATATACGTTTTTTTTAAGCAAGAGAACTAAATTCAAGTTGAAAAACGATGCTATAATTGGCTTTGTTTATAACCTGACCGACGGAAACTCGAGGCGAGGGAAACAACGACTCCGTCCTCTGTCTCGGCGGTTCTCCGAAGAATATATTGTTATCTATATAGCCCTCCGCAAATAAGTATCCGCTAGCTGTGAACCCACCTATATTCGCTGGTTACCTCCACGCCGTTCAGTCAGGTGTCAGGTTATAAACAAAAGTCGATTCGTTAGTTTTACTGTTCTGAAGGGATAATTTTCGCTGTTAAAGTTTTCTTGTGATTTAACTATAAACTTTTTAAACAGTTCAAACTACGCTGCTGTTCATAGCTTTCCATTATTAAATTCTACGCATCAAACATCATTTCAATGAAAGTAAATGCATTGACACGATTCGTTTGTCTTACTGTTCTGAAAGGATAATTTCCAATTGTGATTTATTGTCTTGTGATTTATCAACAAGAAACTTTTTTAACAGTTCAATTTCCGCTGTTGTTGATAGTTATTGCTTTATTAAATTCTATGCATCAAACATCATTTCAATGCCAGTAAATACATTGACGGTATTATGTTTAAGTTATGAATCTTTCATTGATTTCTTTGATTCTTTTGATTGATATCTTTAGAAGACATCTTTAAAGCACTTTGATTCTTTTGATTGATATCTTTAGAAGACATCTTTAAAGCACTTTGATTCTTTTGATCGATATCTTTAGAAGACGTCTTTAAAGCAATTTCATTCTTTTGATCGATATCTTTAGAAGACATCTTTAAAGCCCTTTGATTCTTTTGATCGATATCTTTAGAAGACAACTTTAAAGCACTTTGATTCTTTTGATCGATATCTTTAGAAGACATCTTTAAAGCACTTTGATTCTTTTGATCGATATCTTTTAATTCTTTTGATCGATATCTTTAGAAGACATCTTTAAAGCACTTTGATTCTTTTGATCGATATCTTTAGAAGACATCTTTAAAGCACTTTGATTCTTTTGATCGATATCTTTAGAAGATATCTTTAAAGCACTTTGATTCTTTTGATCGATATCTTTAGAAGACATCTTTAAAGCACTTTGATTCTTTTGATCGATATCTTTAGAAGACATCTTTAAAGCAGTTTGATTCTTTTGATTGATATCTTTAGAAGACATCTTTAAAGCACTTTGATTCTTTTGATCGATATCTTTAGAAGACATCTTTAAAGCAGTTTGATTCTTTTGATTGATATCTTTAGAAGACATCTTTAAAGCACTTTGATTCTTTTGATCGATATCTTTAGAAGACATCTTTAAAGCACTTTGATTCTTTTGATTGATATCTTTAGAAGACATCTTTAAAGCACATTGATTCTTTTGATCGATATCTTTAGAAGACATCTTTAATGAACTTTAATTTTTTTTCATTTATGTTAGGGGTAGAATAATTTACCATTCAACACAACTTTTTAAAAAAAATACAAAGCTAAAATAAAAAAACAAACTATTCTCTCCCTTGGAGTCTTAGGAGTAAAATAGTAAATGAACAAAACAGTTATCATAGTAGTACAAATATATATTTAAAAAATAATATACAATGTAATAATTAAAATACAACAATTACTTTTTACTTTCTCATAAAGAGAAAGTATTGTGATGGCGCGAAAATTCGATTTTGAGATTTTGATGGATTTACACGTTTTGAGGTCCCCTGAGTCCAAAAAAGTGGTTTTTAAAAAATGTCTGTCCGTCGTCTGTCGTCTGTCGTCTGTCGTCTGTCGTCTGTCGTCTGTCGTCTGTCGTCTGTCGTCTGTCGTCTGTCGTCTGTCTGTCGTCTGTCTTTGCAGACGCCTGGAGCCTAAACTACTGGGCCGATTTTGACGAAATTTGGTATACATGTTCAGAAAAATCATACCCCGAGGCGAAATCGAGAAATGAATTTTAGCTCTAAATTTGGGGGCGCCACCCCCAAAAAACTCTGAAAAAACGTGAAAAAAAATTATTTCTCGAAAACGGTTCCGACGATTATGATTAAAAAATTCTAAAATTTAGTAAATTTAAATACGAATCTAACGATATAAGCCGTCTTCCCGGGAAAAATCTAGTTCCTGAGAAAATAGCTTAAAACGCGGACGGAGAGAGCCCGGGTTCGATTCCCCGTCCTGGAGAAGTTATTTTTATGGTAAATTTTGATATATTTTTCAATAATAATTAAACGTACTTACGAAAACTAATAAATGGAAAACATTGCCTAAGTAATTATGAACTCGTATATGAGAAAGTTTGTCTGAGTTGTCTCGGACCGATTTTTTAATTAAAAGAATGGGTTGAAAATAAAAACAAAAACATAAAAATTAGGAGAGGACTTGAAGTGAAGGTTTCATTCAGGTTTTTAAGCGGCTCCGCAGAAAATTTGGTTTGGAATCAACTTTTCTGCGGATCCGCTGTATGATTGCCAGATGAAACCGTACGCCCTGGGCTCCACCTTAACTGAAACAGAAATATAAATTTCACGCCACTACCTACATTATTGGTTCATAAGATATATAATCCTAAAATGTTGTAATTTTGTCACTGATGTACATTGACTGACTCATCATAATTCTAAGGTACTTCTACCAATTCTAGAAACTTTAAATTTTGTATATTGGTAGAGTTTAATGTACAAATGAAGGAGAAATTTAAAATATGGTTCTTTGTCCCTTTTTGTCTCAAGGCAAAAAAGAATAACCAATTATTAAAAATATTTTCAAAAATGAAGATAATATAACTTGGGCTGCGAATATTAGCAGAGATAAAAGATAGATTAAAGTCCAGTGGCGCTTCAAGTATAGAACATTAAAAGTAAACTATTATGTTACTCTTCAGTGTGATTGGTCTTTATTGAGTATTGAGCTCGAAGATTGTATGTATATAAACTACCAGCTCGTCCGTACACGTACACTAGATAATTATTTAGTTCAATTTGAAAACCCACTGCAACTCCTAATTTTACTTTGCATTTGCGTTCTTCCAAACATTTTCAAACCATTTTGGCTTAATCCTTTTAATAGAAACTTAGAGAAACTTTTCATTTGTCAATAATAAAAAATATATATAATTATTATAGAAGTAATTAGTCAAAACAGCAGAGGTGTAAGTCACTACACTCTTTGGGATTTGTACCATGAGTCATGTATGAATACTCACTCATATAATGAGAAACTATTGTGGAGCCGCGAAAATTCAAATTTTGAGGTCCTGTAAGTCCAAAGAGAAGATGGGGGCCTGGATGGCTCAGAGGAGAGCGCTCGCCTTGCGATAAGGCAAGTTAAGCAGCCTCGAGCAGGGTCAAAAGATGGATGGATGACCGCTTCTGACCACCGCTCTGGGTTCGATTCCCGGACCGGGCCCCCGCTCAATGTCCACCCAGCAGTGTATAAACAAATGGGAAGCTCCTCGATAGAGTGGCGCCACCAGGTTTCGGCGTGGAAGCCATGACAATGACACTCCTGGTTGTAATACAACTAGGAGGGGAGTCATGGTTAACGACCATACTTCACACTAGTGTCAACACTAAGTCCAAAAAAGTAGATTTAAAAAAATGACTATCTGTCTTCTGTCTGTGCAGACGCCTAGAGCCTAAACATACTTGGCCGATTTTGCATAAAAGTTTAGAATTTCTCAAAAACTGTTCCGACGATAAAAGTTAACTAATTCTGAAATGTAGTCCATTTAACTACGAATCTAACAATATAAGCTGTTTTCTCTGAAAAAATCTAGGTCCTGAGAAAATTGCTCTAAACAGTAACGGAAAAAGGCCGGGTTCAATTCCGCGCCGAGGAGAAGTTATTTTTATGATAAAATTTTCAATAAAAATTAATTTTGCATACGAAAACTAATAAATGGAAAACTCTGGACTAAGTAATTATGAACACATACATGAGAAAGTTTGTCTGAGCTGTCTCGGACCGATTTTTTTAGTAAAGGAGGAAATTTTTTAAGTTAAGGAAAGAAAAACACACGTGTTAGATTTTTTGTTTTTAATTTATATTTACATAATATGTATATTATAGTTTTTGTGTAATTAATTACTAGCAAATGCTCTCATTTATAATGATTAATATTATTGTTTATTTTCAGATGTCGTTTCTATCTGAGAATCTTTTGGGAATTTTCATAGCCTGTATAGCAATACTGCTTTATATTAAGATAAAGAAAAGGTTGAACTATTTCTCTGACAGAGGATTGCCCTACGTCAAACCGACTTGGATGGATGCTGTCAAATTTACATCAATTTCAACTTTCCTTAATTTACCTTCCGAAATATACGACAGGACACGTGACATTGAATCTCCTTACGTCGGATTCTTTCAAGTTCTTATGAAGCCTTCCATCCTTATCCGTGATCCAGCACTTGTTGAAAGTGTCCTTATCAAGGACTTCTCACACTTCCAAGATCATGGATTCGATATTGATTTCAAAACGAATCCTCTTGCAGGACATCTCTTTAACATGAAGGGTGATGAGTGGAGGACCTTAAGGTAGTCATCAATTTTTTTATTTAAATTCATAATCAAAGTTTGGTTAACAACCAAATGCTTCATACACAACTCGTCCATATAACATAATACGTTAAATATGCCTTAGGCCAACAGTTACAGTAGATGCGTAGCCGGACTAAAATTACTCGGACATATTCGGCCGAACAAACAAATACGTTGAATGTTCTGAGAGTGGTTACTTTGGCCGCAAACGTTCGGACGAAGCTGCTTATACGGTTACTTTAGCTTTTATACGGACGAAGCTGCGTCCGTAGCACGAACACATGTGACCATTTGTTGATCCTTCAAATTGTTTTGATTATTTTAGTGTGTTCTTACTACCATTATTTACTGTAAATACAATACTGTATAATTTTTTTTGCCTATTTAAGTACAACGAATATCGAACCATAATTAATTAGTGGGTATAACATTTCGTCATAAGTTTTAGTGAGACGAAAACCAAATTCTGCTTTTAGCTTTGTTACGGTCAGATGGTAGTCCATGACCCAAAAATTGCCACTGCAGGCACTTCTGCTAGTGACATTCTGTAATACTCATAAACTCATAAGATTTGTTTTAATTACTCGAAAAGACTTGGAATCACATACTCCCCTTTGTCGAATCTTGAAGCAAACCATTGCAAATCACATTTCAAAGAAACAATAATTACTTTAATAAAGGATTTTCAGAAAAGGAATCCATCTCCTGCTGGTTGTCAGAAGCACAACCCGCATAAACCTGTATCATTGTCAAATTATCATTGCCAAAATTTTATCGACAAAGTGTCATTTTTATCGTATCTTTACTAATGTATCATCAGCTAATGATACAAATTCAATAATTATTTTCTTGATTTATTTTTCACATACTTTATTTATTTATTTATTTTTTAATTAATTAATTTTTTTAAATTAATGAATTTCAATGGGATTGGTTTAGACACAAGTTGGTGCCAACATTCTCATCGGGTAAGCTGAGAGGAATGGTGCCCATCATGGAGGAGTGTGCCGACGCACTGATTCAGAATATGAATCAAGATCCTTCTCTTAAGAAGGATACTAATCTTAAAGAACTCATGAAAAGATATTCGCTTTCTGTCATTGGTCAGTATAATTTCAAAATATTTTATCTTATGATTGTTTATTCTTTTAAAATAGAGTAATCATATAGTTATTCTAGAATTTCATGTCCGAAGTTAAGCAAAAATATCAGAAATAATTCTATTTTGACTATGTAGAAAAACAATCATAGCTTTATTTCAAATAAAAATACTATTCGGTATCCCACCACAAATGTTTTATTAATAAGCAAAGCTTATAACTATTTTGCTTCCGAGAACGGAAGCAAAATAAGTAATAAAAAAAATAAGTAACGGAAGCTATGTGATCATTCTGCGGATCGAAAATATATTATGTCTCCGATTTCAAAAATTACAAGAGATAATCCGTTTCAGACATCAAGAAACATTTTTGGTTCCGTGTCTGTCTGTCCCAATTTTTGGGATACCAACATACTAGTAACACACATACCTTAAAGACTACACGTCCCATTTTAATGAAATTTTTATGGTAGGTTCCATACAAGTTTAAACCTTCTACGCCCATCTGTTTTCTTCCACATGCACACAACCATACATTTATTTGTACCTATATAATTAAAAGTGCTCTTCTGATTTTTATGAAATTTTGATGGTTTTTCTTAAGTAGCCAGGAGATAGCCCCAGATAAATATCTAATAGTCTATGCTCTTTAAATTTTGTAAAATTGATACTTTAATTCACGTAAAAAATAAAAAGTCCAGTCATGCACCATGACTTAATGAGCGAATTTTCAAATAAATCTGCGGATTATTGGCATATGATAATATAGGAAAATTTTGGTTTAGAATTTGCATGGGTGAAAAACAAATTTGGTACACAGGGGTACGAGGTACAAAAGTCAAAATCGTATTTACCCTTTAAGATGCATGTCGTTGGAAAGCTCTTTAAGAGCACAGTAATTGTTGTTATGTACACTTTTATCATATTTTCACATAAAAGGGGGGTAAAATGGAAAAAACACGTTTTTTGACCCTAAATGGTCAAAATTTGACCCCTAAATGGACTCCAAAAATTCTGGCCAACGAACTCATCCTTTCTTTTGATATTATTGACATTTTAAAATTTGTTTGAAATTTTTAAGTGCATCCTAAGGGGAGATATCGTCTGGAGTGACACATATATACATACATATATACATACATACATAAAACAAAGTCTAAAACGGATTTCCATGGAAAAAATTTTCAAAAATTCGCATTACAAAAATTTTGAAGCCATTGCAATAGCGTAATTTTCTTTGAAAATTCGCTAAAACAATCATTACCAACAGGTTTGAATGGTTGAATGGGAGATTGAATAAATTTGACATTAATAGGTTTTAAAAGCATAAAATCATTAATGTATACGAAATAGGACGCGAAGCTGATTTTGTGGCACCACCGCCAAGTGTAATTGTTAAAATTTTGCATTAGTTGATATAAATTCTATTGGGAGCAATGGATTTAGCATGAACGCTGAAAAGCTAAAACGTTTGGAAGTCACAGGGCTATAGCTGGATTATTGTGATTGAAATTAAATAGCAATTGCTTCAAGAGTGCTCTTAATAATAATTAAAGTGGCTACAGCCTACAACCTGTCAAAGGTCATTTACAATATTAGTGGATGACGTTTTACCAACTGTATAAATCGTATAATTGGCATTTGCAACCGGATAGATGTCACTTAACACATGTGGCTATCAATCTACATGACAATCGAAGACACCGAATTTCCTGGTTTCAACGCGTGAACGATAGCAACGAGCTACTAGGGTTCCTTTAAACTTAGCAAAAAACAATTAATCTTCTGCTTTAACTCTTCGATCCTAATAAACAAGAATAATGAATTTTTATTGTTCTATTTCCAGCCAGTACTGCATTTGGTATCGAACCAGATAGTGTAAAAGATGAAAACTGTCAATTTAGAAAAATTCTACAAGACGTAGTCACTCCAAGTGTAAGCACTGTAAGTAGAAAATGCAATTATGATTTAAGAAGATCTGGTAAAACCTTGGTTTTATATTATAATTTAGTTTGAGGTGCTCCGGTGGGGACTATGATGTCATAATACAATTTTAGATGTTCCACTAGTGATAAGTCATAATGCAGTTCTAGATTTTACAATGGTAACCATGTCATAATGCAGTTCTAGGTTCTCCAGTGGTAACTGAAGTGTCATAATGCAGTTCTTGATGTTACACCGTAAACCATGTAATAATGCAGTTCTAGGTGTTCCACTAGTAACCATGTCATAATGCAGTTATAGGTTCTCCAGTGGTAACTGAAGTGTCATAATGCAGTTCTAGATGTTGCACCGTAAACCATGTAATAATGCAGTTCTAGGTGTTCCACTAGTAACCATGTCATAATGCAGTTCTAGATGTTCCATTGGTAACCATGTCATAATGCAGGTCTTGATGTAACACTGTTAACCATGTAATAATGAAGTTATAGGTGTTCCACTGGTAACCATGTCATAATGCAGTTCTAGGTGTTCCACTTCTAATCTTGTCATAATGCATTTCTGGATGTTACACTGGTAATCTTGTCATAATGCAGTTCTAGGTTTTCCACTGGTAACTGTATCATAATGCAGTTCTTGATTTTACACTGGTAATCATGTCATAATGCAGTTCTAGATGTTACACTGGTAACTATGTCATAATGCAGTTCTAGATGTTCCATTGGTAACCATGTCACAATGCATTTCTGGATGTTCCACTGGTAATCATGTCATAATGCAGTTCTAGGTGTTCCACTTCTAATCTTGTCATAATGCATTTCTGGATGTTCCACTGGTAATCTTGTCATAATGCAGTTCTAGGTTTTCCACTGGTAACTGTGTCATAATGCAGTTCTAGATTTTACACTGGTAACCATGTCATAATGCAGTTCTAGATGTTCCATTGGTAACCATGTCATAATACATTTCTGGATGTTCCACTTTTAATCTTGTCATAATGCATTCATAGGTGTTACACTGGTAATCATGGCATAATGCCGTTCTAGGTGTTCCACTGGTAATCATGTCGATGCAGTTCTATGTTTTCCAGCACGAGGATACAAATCTGTGTACGACACTGCATATCATTTTATTTAAAACAAGATTTTTATATAAACTATACAGAAAATATAAATTATTTTATTATTTTATTTTTATTTTATATATTAGCTGCGTTGCCAAGCTGTTTGCTTGGATGCAGTAGGTCGTATAATAGTACAAAAAAATACAAGAAAACTTAAATACATAAATACAAAAACTTAAATACATTGAGTATTAGGAATAATATAAGTATAAATTATCAAAATATAAACAGTGATAAATTAGATAAGAGCAGAAAAAAACAGACAATCAACTTAAACATAGAATAAAAAGTAAAAAATATTAATTAAATAAAATATATATTTCAACATTCTTGCTGCATATATTCTTGAACACTATAATATGCCTTGGTTTCAAGAAACCTCTTTAAACTATTTTTAAATTGTTTTGTTGTGGCATATTGTTTCAATGAGGCAGGTAATGTGTTGAAACAGGCCACTGCAAAGTTGAAGGGAGATAATTTATATTGACTTGTCCTACACTTTAATGGGTATAGATAGTCTTTGTGCCTTGTGTTCATGTTATGTGTGTCACTATATTTTCTAAATTTCTGTGGATAATTGGCCGCATATAGGCAGGATTCTTGGATTAAAATTGAATAGAAGGTTAGGAGGTTATGTTGCATGAAAATCGGTTTGACTGAGTCGCGAGAAGAAAGATGAAATATCGTCCTTGTTATTCTTTTCTGAATAATAAAAACCCTTTTGGCCGGCGCACTGGTGCCCCAAGCAAGAATGTGACTTGACATGAAAGGGTAAGCTAAACCATAATAAAGCATCATAATAACTCCTTCCGAATTAAAGCTTCTTAATTTTCTTATTAAATAATAGGCCGAGTTAAGTTTTTTTACAACATTATTGACATGGTCGCTATATTTTAGGTTGCAATCGAGTGTTAATCCTAAAAGTTTACCCATGGGAACCGTAGACAGGGAACTACTATTAACCAGAAAAGTCAGCGGACGAGAAATATTATTATTAGAGAATATTATCGATGTGCTTTTGGATTCATTTATAATCAACTTGTTGACAGAACACCACTCTACAAATGCGCGATTAAATAACAACCAACTGTTTAACCTCTTTGTGCTGCGAAATTGCCAAGTCAGAAAATGAAACCCAATTAACATGATACACATGTTTTTAAAAATGTTAACTTATAAAGGCATTTGGGAAGGGAAATGTACGACGGACGGAGAATAGACGGGGGGGGGGGGGGGGGGGGCAGATAAACAACATAATTTTTGTATACTGGATAGGATCTAGTAGAACTTATTTGGACGGGGGAGATTTGGCTAAACTTATGATCTCACTACTTTTTACGCAAATCATAAAGGTCATATGAATGGCCATAATGAATCATTACTTACTATGGTCAATACTAACCCAATTTTTAACTTTAAACTATTCTAATAACTTAAAATTGATAACACCCATTATTACTTTTTCAGAGATTAAAGTTCTCCTTGACTTTCCTCGTACCAGCAATCGTTAAACTATTCAAAATAAAAATGTTTCCTCAAGAAGCCGAGGATTTTATTATTAACGTAACGAAGCAGTCGTTCGAGATGAGGAAGAAGACTGGAGTGAAGAGGAATGACTTCATCCAACTTCTTCTTGAGCTCAAGGAGAAAGGAAGTGTTGAGCTCGACGTCAAGGATCTCGAACAGGATGAAAAGGAGAATATTGAAAATATCGACACTGAGTCTACCTCTACAAAATTAGGTACATGGTTAGAGGTGGTTAGAGGTGGTGAGAGGTGGTTAGAGGTGGTTAGAGGTGGTTAGAGGTGGTTAAATGGATCTTTAACCACCGATTCTACAAATTTATATAGAAATGTCTTCATTAAACATATCTCAGAGCAAGGAAGGGGTGAAGGGAGCAATGCGATTTGAAAAGTGGTTCATTATGCTCCTGCCCCCTATACTAAACCTCCCAAGCGAGCTCAATCCGAACTAAAGTGATCTCGAGATGTGATAAGCATGATTTCAGCTGACAACATTAAATACAAAGGATCCATTGATGCTAACTTCAGAGCAAGGAAGGGGTTGAGGGAACAATCCGATTTGAAAAGTGGTTCATTATGCCCCCCCCCCCCCCCCCCCAATACTCAACCTTCGAAGCGAGCTCAATCCGAACTAAAGTGATCACGTGGTCACTGATCCTTGTCTTATTGGTCTATCCCTTGTCCTCCACAGACGCTTGTCAATAAATCCTTATCAGTAGCATTTACTTGATACCCTATTCAAAGAAGATTGCTATTGGTTATCTAGGAGCTGTTACACGTTTATTAACGAGTTACTGCCTTTAGATAATTAATAAGGTTAACAACAAACGTTAAAGTACATATTGATAAAGAAAACTGTATTAAAAATAAAAATATTAAATGTCGTAAGAAAATATCACTTATTCTTATCAGCTGATATCAGATAAATTTCGAGTTTTTATCGAGATATCGATACTTTTTCACCAAACTGCCGCTAGGGAGGTTTAGTATAGGGGTGTAGCATAATAAACCACTTTTTGAGACCCAGATTCTTTAGTACTGTTCCCTCTACCCCTTCCTTGCTCTAAGCATCATATCTAGCTCAAAAAACAATCCTGTCATCTTTTGACAGGCATTCTTACTGGACACTGTACACTATCTACATCTGCTTGGCCTAGCAGAAATCCCATTCTGCAGGCTGTGTGAGGAAGAGGATGAAACCCCTTCTTATCTTATTAGCAGCTGACCTGCATTAACACACCTGAGGTGGAAAATCTTTGTCTCTGCCATCCTGCCAATTGTAGAACTAAGGTTACTTCCCCTAAACAAGGTGCTCACTTTCTGTGGGTATATCAGCTTGCTTAGAGGATAGAGTACTATAAGACGGATTATTAAACAGGGTTTGCACCTTGGATCCGCAAATAAGCTATTACTATGAGGTATACCCATTTGATTTTATTATCGTTTGTTTTTTCAGAGTTCACTGACGAGTTGTTGGCAGCTCAAGCCTTCGTCTTTTTGTTTGGAGGATTTGAAAATATTGCACTTCTATCGACCTTAACTACGTATGTACTAAGCAAACATCCAGAAATACAGTCTAGAGTCAGGGAAGAAGTGAAACAAGCTAAAGCTAAACATAACGGTATCGACTACCAGTCACTAAGGGATATGAAGCTATTAGGAGCATGCATGGATGGTAACAATATATATTATACTAATAGAAACTACACATATTAATTATAACTTACTTTAATATTAGGCATCGCGTTGATCTATCATTGAAGTGAGCGTCTTTTCAATAAATATGTATTGAATTATGAGAAAGAAGACCAATCATGATGAGTTGGTACTTAAAGAGTATGATTGTAATAGAAAGTCTAGCTGTGGGGGGAGCCACCCTGCATTCATACTATCCCACTAACTACTCGCACCGGATAATCAGCCATCTCCTTTTTAACTATTATAAACTGTATCACTCCACTACAAAAAACTAGCTTCATCAAGCTAGTTCTGCTTGTATCAAGTAGATATTTTGTGTGGCTATTTCAATTGCACTTTAGACAATGTATTTGAAGTTTTATTAAAATCGTTTCTTTAGAACAAAAGATATCGGTAAAAAATTTGTTTTCTCTACTTCAAACGTTTAGGTCCGCTTTAATAGTGGTTTTTCCATGACGGGAGTCATGGTTACTGACCACATCTTCACAAAAAGTGTGAAGATTTCGGTCCCTAACCCGGGTTTGTTCGATGGGCCCACCTAAGTGGCCTGAGTCTTCGGGTGTAAAAGCCCCCCGGAAAAAAAAAAAAATTATAGCGTTGTCGGTTTTACTAAAAGAATGTTTGTCTCATCGAATAGGTGATGATAGAATTTTTCCCTTCCTGAAATGCCAATTTCTCATTTGAAGCTTACGTTTACGCGAGCGTTGCACGCGAACTCTTGGATGGATTACGCTGCCCAACGTTCTTAGCCTGAGCATTAGTAAAAGAAACATGTATTCTAAATTTCAACTACAATTTGACTAAATCGGTCAACTTTTACTCAAGTTATCGTCGGACACGAATACGTTACTGATAGACAGGATGCATATTTTGTTGAATGTAAGAAGCTCGCTTCAATTATTTATTATTCTATTTATTATGCTTTAATTATTTATTATTCTATTTATTATGCTTCAATTATTTATTATTCTATTTATTATGATTTAATTATTTATTATTCTATTTATTATGCTTCAATGATTTATTATTCATTTATGAGGTAGATGTTCCTCTTCTTTCTTTTATCTTCCACTAAGGATAATTTAGTCAAATATTATTCTTTGGGCGTAGCTAAGAAAACAAAAATATCAATTACTTTGGTTTCATTAATAATGAATATGAATATTTTTTTAAATGTAAACAATTATTGTTTTCAGAGGCACTGAGATTGCATTCACCAAGTATCGTTGTTTTAAGAGAATGTAACAAACCATACACATTTAGCGATGGTAAGCTCGTACCACCAATTTATACCAATATTGCATAATTTGTTTAAAGAAAAACAAAAAAAAACATTATACATAAATATGTCTCGTAGTGGGTCCTTTTAAAAACCTTTTTAAAGTGGAGCCATTTATCAAAAAGTATCCTTTTCCCTAAAAGGACCCTTTTTCCTTAAAAGTATCCTCTTTCCTAAAATTATCCATTTCCCTAAAAGGATTCTTTTTCTTAAAAGTATCCTTTTCCCTAAAAGGATCATTTTTCCAAAAGTATCCTTTTCCGTAAAAGTATCATTTCCCCTAAAACGATCCTTTTTCCTAAAAGTATCCTTTTCCCTAAAAGAACCCACTACATATTATATATGATTATTAGAGAGTACACCTTCAGCCATTATTCATACAATTATTTACAAAGTTTCTTATTGGTTCACTTTTAGCTCTGATTGACAATTTAGTGTCTTCCTGTGGACTCTATCCTTAGACTAATATAACATAATTTTCAATGAAGGATAAAGCAATAATGTCACGTCAATAAAACTATACAATTAATCATTTCCGTTAATTTAATATAAATATTTTCTTTTTCATTCGAAATCATATAATTTTATTTTAAATTTAAAAAAAAAAAAAATGTTTAGGAAAGGTAATGGAAAAAGGAATGGGAGTATTAGTTCCAGCTCGATCTCTACATACTGATGCTAAATATTGGCCAAATCCAGAAGAATTCAACCCAGATAGATTCCTTAATAAGGATAATATTACACCAGGAACCTACATGCCTTTTGGAGACGGACCAAGAATCTGTATTGGTAAGAAAAATATCACTTATTGCTTAAAAATATTATTCTTTTGTTTTGCTTCCGAGCTTACCGAAGGTAACGGAAGCATTGTGTTCACTTTTGAGAACGAAAAACTTTTATGCCTCCGATTTTAAAAATTCCAAGACAGAAATCCGTTTCAGACATCAGGGAACATTTTTGGTCTCGTGTCTGTCTGTCTGTCTGTCTGTCTGTCGGTCTGTGTGTCCGCGAATTATGAAACGTGCGACGATAACTTGAGTAAATGTCAACCGATTTTGATTAAATTTGGTAGACATGTTCATTTTACCAATGCCCAGGACGAGTTCGTTGGACAACGTTATCCGTCCAAGCGTTCACGAGCAACTCTCGCATAAATGTGAACTTCAAATTTAAAATTGGAATTTTAGGTCGGGAAAAATTCTAACTTCATCTATTCAATGAGACAAACATTTTTTTCAAATACAATTTTTTAGTAAAACCAACAGCAACACCGCTATGAAGTGTTAAAGATAAAACTAGTAATAGTTTTTACACAATAAACAATATAACAATAATTTTAATGTTAATATAACAATAAAGTACATGATAGGATGCGAGGAAGCTATGTGCCACAGTAATTGGCAGTCTATTTTTTTTTTTCATTTTGTTTATTGGACTACGCAGATACATATATACTGTATTTGAGCTAGGCATTGCGAGGCTCTATCATTCAAGAGAGCGTAATAGAATATTTTTTTTTCTTTGTAGTTTTAGTCCCGTTCAACAGCTTATTAGGTCATTACAGGACGGGGGTTATCCGGCCATATAAGATTGTTGTTGCCTATATACATATTCCTTTACTTACATGTTCGGGTCATCTTCATTTCAACTATTATAAAATGTATCATTTCGCTATGCAAAAACTTCTGCATGTATCAAGTTGAAATTTTACATGCCTGTTTCAATTCTTCTTTAGACGATGTATATGAAGTTTTATTAAAATCGTTACGTTAGAACGTAAGATATCGGTAAAAAAACTGATTCTGTAGTTCAAACGTTTAGGTCCGCTTTTATAGTTTTAACGATCTTTATTAATTCATAGCGGTGTCGCTATTGGTTTTACTAAAACATTGTATAGGAAGAAAATGTTCGTTTCATCGAATAGGTGATGATAGAATCTTTTCCCTTCCTGAAATTCTAATCTTACACTTGAAGCTAATAATAATGATAACGCTGTCCAACGATTAGCCTGAGCATTAGTAAAAGGAACATGTATACCAAATTTAAACTAAATCGGTCATTTTTTACTCATTTTATCGTCGGAAACGTAAGGCTGCTCCCTGTCTTGTCGGTACGGTATCGGTGTGCGGTATTTTCTGCTTTACCGATAGCTTACCGATAGCTTACCGATAGCTTACCGATAACTTACCGATAGCTTACTGATACCCAGGGGCGGATTTAGCGTCAAGTTTGGGTGGGGGTCACTAACAGGGGGGGGGGGTCCTGGCATACCCCCAGGAGCGCGAGAGTGAGTTCTCCTCAGGGTTTTTTTTTATTTCACCATCTTAAAAACACGTTTTTACGGATTTCTAAGCCTAAAATTTCCATTTTTACAATGTTACAACACACAAATGAAACAATTTTAAGAAATTTAAAAAAAATTGGGAATAGATTACTGCTTGGGAATTTGAAATTTAAAAGAATTTTATATCATAATGAAAATAATTTATTGGTAAATGTTTACTTACAGTATCTTAGGGGCTTACTAAATAAGTTATTAAACATAGGTACTATGTTGGGGTGCTCATTTGGGCGTATCAGTGTCATGTAAGAAAATAATTTATAAATAATAAACACATTATTAAATTATGAGAGGGGGAAGATCAAGAAAAGAATTACATACTATACATTAGTTTAATTTAGAAGGGGGGTCCGGGGGCCCTCCCCCGGAAAATTTTAAAATATGACCTCTCTAAACAGCGTTTTTTATGCATCTATGAGGTGAACTTTGATTTTAATACTTTGTCATCAAATAAATTAAACTTATGGTGTAATTCGCTGGCACAAAAGTATGAACACTAAGTATTTTTAAAAGAATTTTAATACCTACTTAAAAATAGTAATTGTAAAAAAAATTGTGCACCTACTAAAGTAATCATTAATTTATGGAATTTTAAGGAAAAATTTGCATTTTTTATATAATATTTTTATTTTTATAAAATTTATAAAGTAGGTTTTGGCTACTTGCTACTTAATAGCCATTTAGATTCTAAATTAGTTTTTCACTGTTCACAGTAACATGGTATCAAATTGACACACAATGGATAATCAATTATTAATGATAAAATATATGTAGAAAAATAAAATAAGGTTGTATATTTTAAACATTTTTTAGGTTAAATTCTACATTATATCTCTATATCTCAAACATTGGGGGGGACACGTCCCCCAAGGCGAAGATATTCCGTACTTTCTTCCCAAAATACAAATACAGTTATCTTACTGAGTAGTTAGTGCCAAATGAAGACAAATATTATATTATATTTAATTTTTAAATGTGTAAAAATCAATTAACACAAACCCTTGCCAACGCAAATATATATATATATATATATATATTTTGTAACAAATCTGAAAATTTGAGGGGGGGTCATGACCCCTGTGACCCCCCCTCTAAATCCGCCATTGCTGATACCTTACCGATACCGCCTTCATCTCCCCACATGTCGGTATACTTCGGTAGAATCTTGCAGTCACGGGCGTGATTATGTCGTCGTCAGAAGAAGATACTATTCGTGTTACATTTATTTGCGATTGCGTAGAAAAAGAAAGAAGTACTGGCGACATCCTTTAATATATCATTTAATATTTAATATTATATTTTATAACTTTAGAATTAATAAATATAAATAGTAAATACCTAAAATGTTTGTTTTGTGTGAAATTTCCGACCAAGCTTTCTTCCTCAGGTCCTTTCTAGCATATTCCGGTAATGTATAATTGTACAACAATGGATATTTCTCAATTTCTGAGACCAAAATAACATGAATATCTCTCTCCGTTGCCATATTGCGATGACACCTCGACCACGCTCAAAGATAGAATGACAGGAGTTTATTAATCTAGTACTTTTTACCGCTTCTGTTTTTACTGCTTGTTCTTACCGACTCTCGGTATACCGATTCCTTACCGCACCACTCCCACGCATGCGCCCTAGTCAGGCCACTCCCTCACTTGTCGGTACGGTATCGGTAAGCTCTCGCTCGGTACCGATTCGGTACAGATTCTTTACTGGGCGGGTCATAATATTATGAAGTGATACCACAATATCTCAGTCAAAACAACCAGTCATTAGTTATATTAAGCGTTTTCCACATTAATGAACATAAACCAAGGAACGACCAGAGCATTAGTGTCTGCTCGTTTCGGATCATGTTCGCCACTCTGGTCGATACTTGAATGATGTTTAATTATTTATAATGAAGAAATTATGTTTTTGAGAAAACTTTGTACCAAAGATTTTTCTCTTTTTTACTACGTTTTAATTAGCTTGCTTTCTTGTTTGTTTGTCCGGCACAAATCTTGCAATCGATTTTTAACTAACTTCCCGAGTAGCTAGACATTTGAAACTTTTAGAATAGCTCAGAACACAATGACAATGCATTATTTTAATACTTTTAGCCATCTTTCAGCAGAATTTAATTCGTTTTCAGCAAATTTTGCTGTATGGAAAGTTAGTTCGGAAAAAATCCGCAAGTTATTTTATTCGTTTTGACATATCCCATATTTACAATCTTCATTTTGACGGGTTTCAAATTTGTGATTTTTTATTAAGATGTAAATATTGAATGACAGCGAAAAAGGAAAAGTAAACAAAGAAATAAATTAATTGATCCAAGATGAGGTGAGATCCGTTGAACAAAGATTCGTCCTTTTATAGGTTTAAGATCAGCTCTCTAGATGGTCATTTATGTGAAGTAAATTAATTCGGAACTATTATTTTTCACTAACATTATAATTATATAACAATGACAATTATATTATCAACATTACATATGATTCATTCAAAAAATTTAAAAAAGTAGTATATAAAAAGTTCTTTTATCTTGTACATTTTGTTTTAAATAGATTATATATATTACTTATTATTGTTATGAACTATTGTTTTATAGCTCAAAGGTTGGCCCTACTGATGTCTAAACTTATGGTGGCTAAACTGCTTCTGAACTACGAGCTACAACCAAGTGCCAAGACTAAGGAACCTGTCGAAATTAAAGTAGTTGTAACAGCTGACACTGAAGGAGGATTCTGGGGCAATTTTAAAGATTTAGAAAACTGAGAAATCAACTTATTCCGAAGATCAAAATATATCATATGACAATAATATTTGGCGGATGCAAGCTTGTCAAGAGCTTACATATGTATGTAATTTATTTATATCACGGGGTTTGTATGTTTCACCATGAGCTGCATAAATAGTATTGTAATTCAATATACTATATGAATAATGTATAAATAACATAAAATATTATTTAATATTAATGAAATATTAAACGTACTAATTATTTAACGTACATTTTCTTTTTATGATTTATATAAAATAAAAATTAAATTATGTAAGCCTAGTGTATATTATTTTTTACATAAATTCACCCTTTCATTCTATTTGATACCAGTGCTTAGAGTTAGGAAGGAAGAGAAAGGTGATGTGTCGTCAATTATTGCACTTGAAAATGTTAGTTATATAAATCATGCTTTTCCTCCAGAAGGGAGAAAATATTAACATTCCACCCTAGTTTATTGGAAGGAATGGCTCCCATTACAGTCTAGTTGTGAAAATCAGGGAGGAAAGCAAAAAACAAGAAAGAAAGTAAATTAAGGAAGGAAAGTAAAAATAGGGGATGAATGTAAAAATAAGGGAGGAAAGTAAAAATAAGGGAGGAAGGAAAAAATATGGGAGGAAAGAAAAAAATATAAGAGATAAGTAAAAATAAGGAAGGAAAGTAATAATAAGGGAGGAAAGAAAAAATATGGGAGCAAAGTAAAAATATGGGAGATAAGTAAAAATAAGAGAGGAAAGTAAAAATAAGGGAGGAAAGTAAAAATATGGGAGATACGTTAAAATAAGGGAGGAAAGTAAAAATAAGGGAAATAAGTAAAGATATGGGAGGAAAGTAAAAATATGGGAGGAAAGTAAAAGTAAGGGAGGAAAGTAAAAATAAGGGAGACAAGTAAAAGTAAGGAAGGAAAGTTAAAATATGGGATATAAGTAAAAATAAGGGAGGAAAGTAAAAATATGGGAGGAAAGTAAAAATATGGGAGGAAAGTAAAAATATTGGAGTAAAGATAAGGGAGGAAAGTAAAAATAAGGGAGGAAAGTAAAAATATGGGAGGAAAGTAAAAATATGGGAGGAAAGTAAAAATATGGGAGGAAAGTAAAAATAAGGGAGGAAAGTAAAAATAAGGGAGGAAAGTAAAGATATGGGAGCAAAGTAAAAATATTGGAGTAAAGTAAAAATTAAGGAGGAAAGTAAAAATATGGGAGGAAAATAAAAATAAGAGAGGAAACATTAGCTGAAGTTAATAATACTGACGTTGTCTTAAGAATTAATAAAATAATAAGATTTGTAAACAGTAGAGCCAACTTATTTTTCGTTAAATAAAAAAATAAGTGTTGCACAAGTTGCACAGGTTTTTTTCTACTATAAAATGTTGTAAAACATTTTTTTATTTGTTTTTATATATGTTTTTGTTAAAATTAAAAGTTTACAAATTTGTAAATTTAGTTATTAATACCTAAAGAAATTGTTGAAATCGAAATCTTGATTATTGTAATATTTTTGTTATTTTTCTCCCTTCTTGAGAGAAAATCTTGTACGAACCACGGGAGCAATAAGACATACTACGCTTGTTAGTATTAACTCCCTCGGCTACGCCTCAGGAACCAACTAAATAACTCCCACACTAACTCCAACCAACAAAAATGCTCAAGGTGTAATGACTATGTTTCCTCCCTTGGCAGTGCGCATGGCTAGGTTTCAGAAAGCATGCGCAGTGTGCATCTTAAATAAACCAATTCGTCCGGTTTTTGTCACCCTCATATCTCTGCTTCCTCTTAAGACGGGCTTATGAAATTTGAAAAATAGATTAAGCTTCAGTAGCTCAGGACATTGTAAAAAAATTAGCCCTTAATATTCAGCCTTTTCAACAAGAGAGAATTTCAAACGTTGAATTTTTTTCACTGATTCACTTATCAGCAAAATTATAAGTGACTCAGAATACTTTGCTATTTAGTATAGCATACTTGTAGCTATAGCCGTGAAACTGACAGGAAATATCCAAAAAGTTGAATTTTTATATCCAACCCTCCCCCCCCCCCCAAAAAAAAAAGCGGATGCAAAGTTAAAGATTTTTTATGAATAAACGGTAAGTAGTATCAAAAAACTGATTGCATAAACAGGTACTAATTTTCAGAGCTACAAGTTTGATTTCATGACTTTTTTTCTCGTACCTCCATCGGTTGTACCTTAGTAAGAGCTAAATTTAATTTAATTCAAATTATAATTATTATAAACAACGGGAGATAGAGAAAAATAGATTTCAGCGCCGGGATTTGAACCCCGGGCCTCCAATATTTCTAGTATAGACGCTCTAACCAAGTTTGATTACAATTTTTAAATTGTTGGCTTTAATCTCTCATAGCGTTCGCAATTATTGACTGATTTTATTTCTGATTAGATGGCTCCAATCTCACACTAATGCTCTTTAAATTGAGTATTTATTATTTTATAAATTCGTCTTATTTGCAGAGAACATGAGAGTAAACCTTTTCCCGAGTACCGTGTCACGTGACAATTTTTTTTAAAGTTTATTATTGTGTTGCATATCCTTTGAAAGGCCTCCATTTGCATCTTAAGGCTGTTACATTCGTTTTGTGTTTTTTTTTTAAATTGTTAAATGTACATGGATATTTCCAGTTTGAGCCCGAGCTCAAGGGAATATAGAAACGGGCTGGATAATACTGAGAATGATATTAATATAATTGGTATTTAAATACATAATGAGAATTTTCCTGGGGAGAAGAATTATAGATGGCTGAGGGATCCGGAGGTCCAGTGGAGCAGATTGTTGCTTCCGGTCCGGATGAGGTGGCAACGTGCGGGTGTTAACGAGGTCTAAAAGGCGACTTGCGACGTGCTACATGCAACGTGCTACGTGTGACTGAAAAAACTTTCACCCTAAATCGGCATATTTAGTTTCCGGGTTGCTATGGTGACATTCAGGGAACATGGATAATAATAACTTCTGGTTATCCATATGATAATTAACGTGTCTTCTGCCCGGGAAAATGCGTGAATTCAAAATACCATTAATATTATACTTCTCAGTATAACAGTACTTTTGTACGGTTTGAGATAAAGTAATGAAACTTGGGGGATCTCTACCATGCAAAGGGAAGTTTGTTTTCATGCAATCGCCCACTAAGGGCAACCACCCACTTTGCCCCCAGGCCACCCAACTTCAGAATTTCAAATTGGATTGTATATTTTTGATAGCATATTTGGATTCTACGGTGAAAAATAATAAACTTTTACTTGAAACGTTTTTTTTTCTATTTCCAATATTTTGCCCCCTACAGAGGGGCAAAGATAGCAAAATAACCCTTCCGAAATAGTAAAAATATAACACTGAGATCGATATAAAATCTAAACGGTTTGAAATAAAGTAATGAAACTTAAGGGATCTCTACCATGCAAAGGGAAGTTTGTTTTCATGCACTTTCCCACTAGGGGCAACCACCATTTTGTCCCCAGGCGCTGTAATTTACCATTTTTATAACTTTGCCCCCCTATAGGGGGCAAAATATTTGAGATAGAAAAAAACGTTACAAGTAAAATATTTTTATTTTTCGCCGTAGAATCTAAATATGCTATCAAAAATATACACTCTTGGTTAAAATTTGGAAGTTAGGTGGCCTGGGGGCAAAATGGGTGGTTGCCCCTTCTGCGCAATTGCATGAAAACAAACTTCCCTTTACATGGAACGGATCCCCTTAGTTTCATAAATTTATCTCTAACCGTTTAGATTTTACAACGCATTATCGGAAGAGTTATTTTGCTATATTTGCCCCTCTGTAGGGGGCAAAATATTGGAAATAGAAATTTTCACCGAAGAATCCAAATATGCTATCAAAAATATACACTCCAATTTGAAATTTTGAAGTTGGGTGGTCTGGGGGCAAAGTGGATGGTTGCCCCTAGTGGGCAAATGCATGAAAAGAAACTTCCCTTTGCATGGTAGAGATCCCCTAAGTTTCATTTATTTATCTCAAACCGTTTAAAAGTTAAGAGGGGGGGGGGGAGAGACTTTTGGACCACCCTGTATATTCATTTCTACTTTCATGAGAAGACTACTTTATCATTTTTATTGCTTAACACTTGGCCAGTTTCAGAATGAGGCATAAAACAGCAGTATCATGTGTATCTACATAAGAGTTACGTGTGTAATAAGAAGGAGAGCTCTCAGAAGAAATAAAAGTTACAGACCCCCACCCAAGAGGTCAGGCTATCATGATTCAGAAACCGGTAATATTAGGAATTATTGTTTGGCTATAAGCAGTTGAAAAACAACAGTATTAGTGGATTTGTTTGCTATGATCATGTAGGCCTAGCAATTAAATGAAATGCCTAAATAGTTTTATCTCCAGTAGGGAAAAAAAGTTATGATTTTGAATTAGTTTAGAGGGACTAAAGTAATTCTTTTCATCCCTGATGTCAAATAGTAGGGAGAAGAAGTAAAAGTAGGGCGAAAAAGTAAAGTAGGGCAAAAAAGTAAAGATTGCAACTTAATTATTTTATAAATAGTAGAAAATGAATGGCTAATGTAATGAAGTTGTTCAAATCAGGTTGGCGGCACTGAGTTTTTCGACCATGTTTATCTTTGTTTATAACCTGCATCTAAATAACCTTCTATTTGAGTTTAATTCCAATTCTTATTTGTTTTTAATATTGAATCTTTTATATCTGCTATTAAAAGTGCTAAAGGTCGACCAAGAAGTCATGAATACGGGAGAAACTGAAAGCTTTGCTTCGTTAAAGTCGGGTGCTAACACAATACCCATTTCTAGAGTGTATGACATGCGCAGTTATGTCAATTCTCACGAATAACAACTGGAAGGTTTCCAATATTTTAGGTTTCCTGTTTTGTTTGTTTTTATAGAGTACGAATTATAGTCACAACTTTCCTAAAATATTTGTGTACGAGCCACAAATCCACGGGATGATGCAAATGCAAAGGACGCTACAAATAACGGGGTTGGAACAAACCTAATATTCTAATGTATGTATTTGTTATTATAAAAATGATTGCTCTCAATGACAATTAATCAAAAATAATATTTGCGAATTTTAAGTTTGTTTTTCCCCATTATATTTTTTTATAAATAAAATAGATTAATAGAAAGAAGAAAATCTATTAAGATTTAAAGAATATTTTTTTTTTTTTTTTTTTTTTTTTTTTTTTTTTTTTAAAGAATATTATTATGAATAATATAAATAATAATAATATAAAGATATTGTCGTATATTATTAGTGATTTCTTATCAGGTACAGTGTTGCCTGTTGACAAAAATATAGAAGTTATAAAAAATAAAATTATTAAAGCAAAACAACAACACCGTGTTTTTTGACAATGGTCTATTTTATTAAAAACTGACTATACATGACACCAAAAAACGACACTAGCGCACTCCTCAGATTTCCATGACTTCTTGGTCGACCTTTAATAATTATTGTTATTTATTAAAATAATATATAAAAACTGTGCAATGGACGAAAATGTGTATTTTCTTCCTACTGGAGATAAAATATTGTATGTACCTCGTGAGTAAAATGCCATTATTCCCCTCGCGATAAATATCTCCCTCGGCTGCGTCTCGGGATCTAATTAGAGTTATTCCCTCGGCTGCGCCTCGGGAATTAAAGAGTCTAATTCCCTCGGCTTCGCCTCGGGATTTAGGGACATGGTTCCTTCGGCTTCGCCTCAAGAACCAATTTTTCGCTCAGGGAATAATGGCTTACTTTACTCCCTAGGTGCAGAAATAACTATTGTTTCCAAAGCCTTCTACGAATAGAATCAGGCCTGTGTTATACATAATTCATTCCACTACTAAGAATATAATACTCTCCGAATCGTAGTTTGGATATATATATATTTATATAGAGACAATCCAAACTAAGTAATAAATAATAAATAGTAATGCTAACAAAAAGATGTAATAAATGAAAATATAAACTTCAAAACCTATTGCACTGGGAAGTCATAGAACAATCATAAACCTCATGAACAATCATAAATTGATTCATTAATCACCAGTCGCTCCTCTCAATAAGGCAGTTCAACCAGTCAATATTTAATAACTCTAGTTCTACAGGACAAATTAGTAAAATAATAAATACTCGGTTTAAAGAGCAGTAGAGTAAGGTTTAAGCATCCCAATCAGAAATTAAATCTGTCAACAATTGCGAACGCCATAAGAGCTCAAAGTAAAAAAATAAAATATCAAATTTAGCTCTATTTAAGGTAGAATCGATGGAGGTACGACAAAAAGTCAAAGGACAAATGTTGTAAATCTATTTAAATTAGTTGCCGCTCGTGCAATCTGCTTTTTGATACGACATACCGTTTAGCCGCAATAAGCTTCCAAACAACTTTAAAGTTGCGTCCGCCGTCCGCCATATATAATTTTACTAGCTGAATGCCCGTGCTTCGCTACGGAGGGTTACATTAATTTGATAGGTTTATAAACTACCATCAAGAAACATTTAAATTATTTTACTATGCGAGAATATCTAGATTCTCTCCCTCCCACTTATTTCTATACCCCCTTCTCTTTGATAAGATAATTTGCAAATATCCTAAATTTATCCCCCTCCTAAATGAACATATCACAAAACTGTACATAACAACAATTACTGTCCTCTTAAAGAGCTTTTCAACAGAATTGACCCCGTATCATCAAATTGGGATAAAACAGTAAATTTGTATGAAAGATGGTTATAAGAGAGAATCTCTTATAACCAATTGTTGGCTGATTATCAAATAATGTGCTCAACAAAAAAAAGAGAATATTATGAAGGTACTATTCAGTTGATAACAGAGAGCAGAGATATTAAAGAATTTTGGTCAAGTATTAAATATCTAAATGGTGGGTCTAAACTGTCCTCTGCCTCGGAGATCACTTTTGATGTTTGGTACCAGCACTTTAAGAACTTACTTAACCCGCTACCTGAAGCATCTTCACCTATGTATGCTAGGCCTGATCAACAATGTGATATCTTAGATGAGCCTTTTTCCATTGCAGAAATATCCAGTGTAATCAATAATATGATAGAAAAAAAGGCCCCAGGGCCAGATAGAATATCTGGAGAATTTTTTTAAAATGGCCCGTCTCTGCTTATCAAAGGCCTGGTGACAACATTTAATAAAATCCTCAAAGGCGATATTATACCCTCAGCATTCAAAAATAGCATTATATATCCTATTTTTAAAAAAGGAGAGGTTATGAACCCAAGTAATTATAGGGGCATAACATGTTTAAATGTAGGGGCAAAAAATTTCTAGGTGCTCTCAAAACAAGGTTGGAACTGTGGATGGAGAAATTTAAAATACTTGAGGAATCCCAAGCTGGCTTTAGAAAGGGTTACTCCACTCAGGATAACTTTTTTAACCTGTTTACATTAGCAAATATAAGGCTTTCAAGGAAAAGAGGTAAATTATATGTTTTGTATATAGATTTTAACTCTACATTTGACAGAATTAATCACCGGGCTTTGTACTTTAAACTCAGTGTTCTTGGAGTGTCAAATAAATTTATAGAACTTCTTGAAAAATATTATGACAATGTGGAGGTGTGGCTTGCAAAAGTGGTCTCACCAAAAATATAAAATGTACTTGTGGCCTAAGGCAAGGATGCCCACTATCGCCTTTGTTATTTGCCTTATTTTTGAACGACCAAGTACAGGCTCCGTCTGGAGGAATTTCTATAGGCGGAAGATTGTTTAAAATACTGCTTTTTGCAGATGAAGTTGCCATCCTGGCCTCTGATCCTGCTCAATTGAGGCAAATGCTAAAAGAACTGAAGCATTACTGTAAGCTGTGGGGTTTAAAGGTAAACTTAGCCAAAACAAAGGTTATGATTTTTAGAAATGGAGGGCAGAGTGAGTAGAAAACAAGATAAAATTATGTTTGAAGATAAACCCATAGAAGTAGTTAACCAGTATACTTACCTTGGAGTTATAATGACCCCAACTCTCTCCATGAACAAACATTTTACCTCGAAATTAAGAGCAGCCCAGTTTGGCATTCATAGCACTTGGAGTGTTGTAATGAAAAATAAAGATTTACCATTTAGCAGTAAAATAAAAGTTTTCAACACTGTAAGTAGAACAGTTTTGTGCTATGCTGCTCAAGTGTGGGGATACAAATCTTTCGTGGAAATAGAAAGACTTCTAACTTTCTTTCTTAAAAATATATTTTTGTTACCAAATTTCTCGCCAAACTATTTCCTTTATTTAGAGACTAATTTGTATCCACTATTTATTTATAAGTTTAAATTGCATGTTAAATATATTGCTAGAGTATTACAGATCGAGGAACATAGGTATCCCAACTTTCTGGCCCAAGAAACTATTAAGGCTAAGGTTTATTGGTACAAGGAATGGAAGGATTTGGGAGAGAAATATGGGGTTAATCTATTGTCTATCCTGGAGAGACCGGACACCTGGAAATGTGTGGCCAATGATTTTATCTGCTCCTATAAAGAGGCACAGAGAACATACTGGCACTCAAGGGTCATCAATTCACAGAATAGAATACTTTATAAAGATTGTGAACCATTCAGTGGCGATTACATAGACTTACTGTCTAATATAGACTCCGGCTGGATTATGAAAGTTAGAGGGGAGCTTCTTGCTCTGAGAGGAAATCATTACAGAAAAGAGGATACTTGCTGTAATCTGTGTAATTGCCAGGAGAGAGAGGAAATATTCCATTTCATAGCTCTTTGCCCTATGCTTTCTGGTAAATGGTAGTAATTTTATGGAATGGGTGAAGGGTAGAGACTGGGGTAGGTTAGCAAAGTATGTTAAACATGCATATTATGCTTATAGAGCTGAATATGGAGGGGCCTGAAGTGCCTTTGTAAGTTCAATTTTGTTATTTTTATTTTAGTTTTTTTTTTCCTCTTTCGTGTCTATTTTATTTAACTCCAAAAAAGATATAAATGTCTTGCAATGAAAAGTTCAGGGATGTTATTTAATGTAAATGTCTATTTTACATGCATATATGGTTTAAGTTATCATTTAATAATAATAAATTAATAAATTAAAAAAAAAAATACATTATGTATGTTGATTCACCATTAGGAATACATTTATTATGCAAGTATGAATAATATTAATTAATAAAATTACACTTTATAATTTATATTGTGATAAAAATGTTAAATAATGTTTAGTAATAACAATAATGTTAAATAATGTTTAGTAATAACAATAATGTTAAATAATGTTTAGTAATAACAATAATGTTAAATAATGTTTAGTAATAACAATAATGTTAAATAATGTTTAGTAATAACAATAATGTTAAATAATGTTGTGATAAAAAGGAGAAAAAAGTCCAGTCATGCACCATGACTTAATGAGCGAATTTTCAAAGAAATCTGCGAATTATTGGCTTATGATAATATAGGAAAATTTTGGTTTAGAATTTGCATGGGTGAAAAAAAAATTTGGTACACAGGGTACGAGGTACAAAAGTCAAAATCGTATTTACCTTTCAAGATGCATGTCGTTGGAAAGATCTTTAAGAGTACAGTAATTGTTGTTATGTACACTTTTATCATATTTTCACATAAAAGGGGGGTAAAATGGAAAAAACACGTTTTTTGACCCTAAATGGTCAAAATTTGACCCCTAAATGGACTCCAAAAATTCTGGCCAACGAACTCATCCTTTCTTTTGATATTATTGACATTTTAAAATTTGTTTGAAATTTTTAAGTGCATCCTAAGGGGAGATATCGTCTGGAGTGACACATATATACATATATACATACATACATAAAAAAAAGTGTTAAATTTTAGGAATCGATTCAGAATGGTCTAAAACGGATTTCCATGGAAAAAATTCGCATTATAAAAATTTTGAAGCCATTGCAATAGCGTAATTTTCTTTGAAAATTCGCTAAAAGAAAAAAAAAGGGATTAAAATAGATAATATATATTAAAAAGAAAAATATTAACTGGATTCTAATTTATTGTGTTTAAATCCATATAGCCCCCTCCCCTCTGAAGGTTTTAACCATGGGGGTTAGTATGTTTTATTGAATGTAAGGTTCATGTAAAAAAAAAAAAAAAAAAAAAAAATTAAATGTAAGCATTTTTTCTATCTATCTATCTTATCGGAAGTTTTTTTAATGTGTTTTGAGCATATCAGACCCATAGGATAGTTCAAAGTAAGCATTTTAGCATTTTAAAAAACACCATCAATAGGGTGCTACTTGAACTATACGGTGTTGCTGTGTGCTGACTAGCACACACTTGACCTGTTTATTTAGAATTAAAATTACCTATTTACAGCTATTTCTATGATGTAGCAATATTACCAGTAGTTAAACGCTTCATCTAATATAAAAAGTATTTATAAAAATAAGGGGTGGTTTTTAGGGGGTAGGCACAGTCAATTATACAAAAAAGGGGTACGTGGGTTGAAAAAAGGTTGAAAACTATTGGTCTAGAGCAGGGGTTCCCAACCTTTTTCCTTCATCAACCCCTTTTAAAAAAAAAATTCTTCATCGACCCCCTTGGATTTTTCCATTAATATGCAGCACACAACGCAGAATACTGATAATTGCACTTTTAAACCTCAAAATACCAATTTGTGCTATGTGCTAAGAAATTGGACAAAAAGTTAGAAAAAGTGGTTCATATAAGATTTTGGATATCAGATATAAACTTGATTTCAGATATATCCATATTGTAATTGGACAATATATGATTTTTATATATGTGGTCATATTGATTTTTTTTAGTATTTGGCCTGAATTTACCTATCATCGTATCGTATAGACACTACAGCTAACATATCATATATCTTCTTTCACTTGTTTAAAGTGTTCATTGTAAATTTTCAAAACAAATATATTATGTTTATCTGTAGTGTACATTTCTAACTGTTCACTGAAAGAAATTCTTCTGTAATTTCTCTTAATCTCTACAGTAAGTGGATTCATCCAACTGCACAGAAAATTTACTGTTTTGCAATTCACATATTAAGGATTTGTTTTAGTATATCATCTGACATTTCATCCATACGACGTTGTATGGAGTAATTACTGTGCGGAATACTTTTTAAAACTGGTTCAGGGTTCATTTTCATAACAGCTTTTATTACCTCTTTTATTTTTGGTGGGCGAAATTATTTTTTCACTAGTGGTATGTGGATACCCGGCTTTTGCAATTAACAAAGAAATATTGTAAGAAGGCTTCTTTCTAATCCACTTCTAGCGTTATTTGCAGAAGTTGACATGTAATTTCGACTTTAGAAGGATATGCAAATGTTTCTTTTAGATTCTTGAAATAATCAATATTCAAACTTTTAAATTTATCAACGACCTCCAGTAGATCCTTGGAATACTATAGACCCCTTTAAAATTTCAATAGACTCTCAAGAGGTCCACCTGGGCCCCGTTGGGAACCCCTGGTCTAGAGGACAGGCGAGGTCAGCCATCAAGGCGTGGATCTGGAAAGAAGCAAGGAGGGCATGGATAGGAACGGAGGGCTGCAGGCAGTCAAAATTGCTGATGCCTGACCTAAACAAAAGGAAAACCAGATGGCTTATGGGACTGAGTAGACCCAACCTTAGGATTATGGATTGGAGTCTGGACATTGCCAACTCAGAAGACTTCTGGCATTATTGAATATCGGGGACGACCCTACCTGACCAATGTGCGGCGAAGAAGAAGAAACGGCTTACCACTTAATGGGAGTGTGCGAAGGATGAAGGACATGGCAGAGAGCGCTTTCATGTATTAGGTGGGGGGGATATCAGGGAAGAGGAACTTGTTACACTAAAGTGGCAGGACATCCTCTCCTTTGTGACCCAAATAAAGAGATTTGAGGGTAAGAGAAGAGAAGAGGGTTGGCAAAAAGGACCCGAATGCAGTCTAGTTGCTAGGCTTGGCCTCCCCGGCCCCTTACTACTAACTTAAAAAATCAAATAATGGAAATATTTTTAATAAACCCCATTTCATTACTACTTTCACAATATAATATTTAATCTTAGGAATAGAACAACCGAGTGGTTATAGTATTGAATTATATGAAATTAAAAATTAATGGTTCAAATAAATCAATTATATACAAGATTACAAATCAAAAGAAACAAAAGAACACAAAACGAAAGAACAATAATGAAAAGTACAAAATAAATTATGTTAATATAATAATGTAGTAATAAACGTATTGTCGGAACAGTTTATTCATATTTTACGACGCTATAAAAGTATAGAAATTTTGTCTCAACCAGTAAGAAGATTGTGTAAATTAGCAATTAAATTTATCAATATAATAATAATTTCTTTTTTGAGTTTTATCTTTATTATATAACAAAATTCTTGCGATAAAAAAATAAAAATAAAAAATAAAAAGTCATCAAATTTTCTTAGGTATATATAGACACTGTTCAGACAAATGATCAGTTACTTGTAATAACCACTGACAGGTAAGTCCAGTATCTACTAACAAACTTACAGACTCTTAATTACTATTTCCTAATTTACTAATTAGTTTCCTAACAGACTCTTCTTTAATAATTCGTTTCCATACATATTTTAATATACTAATTCGTTTTTACTTTCTCATATAAAAAGAAAGTATTGTGATGGCATGAAATTGCAATTTTGATAAAATTATTCGTTTTTATATAAAAATCCAAAGAAGTGGTTTTTAAAAAATGTTTGTCATTCACCTATGCAGACGCGTGGAGCCTAAACTAATAGGCATATTATGACGAAATTTGGCATACATGTTCAAAAATATCATACTCCGAGACGAAATCAATAAATTACTTTTAGCTCCAAATTTAGGGGTGCTACCCCCCCCCCCCCCCCCCCCCCCCCCCAAAAAAAAAAATTGAATAAACATGAACAAATTGTATCTAGAAAACGGTTCCGACAATTTTGGTTAAAAGATTCTAAAATGTAGTCCATTTAAATACAAATCAAACAATATAAGCCGTTTTCCTGGAAAAAAAAATCTATTTCCTGAGAAAATTGCTTTCAACTCGGACAAAGAGAAGCCGGGTTCGATTTTCGCCAAGGATAAGTTATTTTTATGATAAATTTTGATGAAATGTTCAATAATAATTAAATGTACCTTCAAAAATACGAAAACTAATAAATGGAAAACACTGGGCTAAGTAATTATGAACTCGTATGTGTGAAAGTTTGTCTGAGTCTCGGACCTATTTTTTCTGAAGTGTTTAAATAGTGTGTTTAAAATATTATATTTAAAAAAAATGTAATCCATGGTTTTATATAAAATGCACTAAAATGAATTGATTATCATTTATATAAATATAATATTATTTGCTAATACGCACACACATGTTCAGTCCGGTATAATGAGGCCCTTTATAGTGAGGTATTTAAAATTGTACACACTTTACTATATTAAAATCAAAAGTTGATAATTTCATAAGAGATATTAAGATAAAATATGGAGGACTTATTTATAGAAAGGTATCATTAGTAAATATTTCAGCTCAATCGACGAAATAGTTCAGGAATTATTTAGCGATAAAGTTTCAAAGTTCAAAAGTCGTTATTTTCAAAATGAAAATAACTAAACTAAACTACTGTGACAAAACTACATGTAAGTACTGATGTTTGTTCCTAGTTAGAAAACTGTGAGAGTTATGCATGACAATATCTCGTTCAATATCTTAGGAACTAGATTTTCCTCAGGAAAACGAATTGGTTACTTTTCTTATACATATAGACTAAATTAAAAACGTCACAACCGTTCTGAAGAAACAATTGCTTTTCAAAATGTTTGGGTGTAGGACGTAGCACCTCCAAATTTAGAACTAAAATCTATTTCTCGATTTCGCCGTGGGGTTTGATTATTTCTCTAAACATTTTTTTTTTTATATTTCCATTTTATTTTTATTTTTTCATATATTGCCTATTGTGGTTTAAACATTGGCTACTGTGGTTCAATAACATTAGCTATTGTGGTTTAAACAATAATAATTGTGGTTGTTTGACAGTAAACTGAACTTAGTTCTCAGCGTTTTACACACTTCTTAGACTTTGAAAATATCCGATATCAAAAAGAAGTTGGCAGGTTGTACTATAAAGCAATATTATATATAACAATGTTATTTATTTTTCAGAGCCTTGTGAATATATTGATAATGAAGACATCAATTTTATTGATTACAGTAAGTCAGTTTGTTATTTTTACGTTAGTGAAGTTTTTATACTCTATTAACTATCACACATTATCGCGGATATAACTACATACATGTAACTGTAACATTTGGTCGGTGATTATTTAAGTACACACACACGCCCTCACGAGGGTTAATGTCTGATACACTAAATTGAAACAGACCCGGGGCCCAATTTCACAAATATTCATAACAAAGCTACAAGTCTTTCACAAAAAAGCTACATGTATTGTTACGTACAAGCTGTACAAGTATTTAAATGCTGTTGGGTCTAAATTCCTTAAGACCCAACAGTGTCGAATTTTCGGGGGGGGGGGGGGCGCATTTGGTCTGTCAAAGTTTGGGTGGGTTGGCCATCTATCGAATTTTCGGGGGGAGGGGGATCTAGAATCCAGCGATTTGCCTCGTTCAACCAAGCGGCTAATAAGCACTTTCCTTGTTTCTTTAGTTTTAGCTGCAGGCTCTAAGTGATAACATCCGGGGGGTCTCCCCCAGCGGGGTCAGTGAGGCCCGAAGGGCCGAGTTTTCATGATTTTCTTAATAAGCTTAATAAAGCTACAAGTTAAACGATAAAGAGAAGTTGTTTGAAAATTAGAGTACAAAAATTAAAGATAAAGTTATGAGAAAATGAGTTGAACATATTATGATGACTGTCAATGGAAGGAACACATGAGAACTTGGATTGATTTAAGGTTATTGATTAGGTTAGACAGATTGGAAATGGAAACTGTATTATTGCAGTGAAATAAAATATTAATTTGATAGACAGAGCGGACAAGAGGGCTGATATTTGATAACTCCTTTTTGCAAGCAAATCTGCTAGCAGGTTTCCCTAAAGCCAGGCACTCTTCCATAAACTTTCTCTGCTGACTAGGTCAAAGGTCTTTTCAAAAGCAATTGAGTACCACTTGCAATAGAGATAAGTACACAACACTTAACTCAATTATAATGCGGTTAGTGAAATTAGTCAATGCAGGACGGATATAATGTGATTCTGTCTTTCCCTGCATGCGATTGAGGATAACACGGGTCGTCACCTTGCCAGGTATTGTCAGAAGGGTGATTCTTCTCCAATTTTCACAATAATACCTCTCCACAAATAAAAGAGACGTTGGTTATTGTCTTGATATCAACCATATACCTATATGACCTATAGTACAAGCTCCAATATAATCATATCTACTCTTCAAATGCGCATATTTTACTTTCTGTTATTTACAGGCGTGCCTGGTTGGTGTTTACAATAGCTGTTCCGCTACAGGTAAGTAACTAATTGTCAGTATTAAGTACTTATATATATGTCAGTGATATTATATTGCAATTTCAAAACAAACATTGGAATAATTAGAAACTTTTGAATTATGAAATTAATTTAAGCTGTAAGAATGTAATCATTAATTTAAGATGCTCTTTATTATAATCAAACTTATATTATGTTGAATAGATGTCGACGAGGAAATCGAATCAGGCGAGCCTGCCACAAAGAATGAGTTCCCTTATGACGTTATGATTGTCGTGCGATTGGTAAATTTGACTAAAATAGGCTGTAGAGGGTCCTTGATCTCCAAAACCTGGGCCATGACTTCTGGACGCTGCTGTATCGAGTATGTATAAATTAAATCTTTACTATTGATAAAGTTTTTGTTGTTTTTATGGCTTGGCAATGAATGAAAATCACAGGAAATTACTTGCATCAAGTAACTACGCAAACTCATTATTGAATTCAGAAAAAAACATATTATTATACCCATCTCACTCTGTATGAAAGTTAAAAAATAATAAAAAAGAGTAGAGAGTAGGGGTAACTGGTTCGATTCTCCGGGGGGTCACTGTATCTTATATTGGTAATATCGAAAAGGTAAATTTAATAGTTTCCGAAAATTTTCGTCCCATGATAGAGTATTATCATGAATTATTTCATAATTTTAGGACTAAGCGTTTTACGATGGTTGGGGGGGGGGAGCATTTTTTGGGTTATATTTCGACTTATAAATGCATACGACATAAAAAAAAATACATATTTTTAAAACTGTTTTTAAAACTTCTATATTTTGTTATCTACTTATCATTAGCATTTATTTGATACCCCACTCACAAGATTAACTTACATTTTGGCTCATTGTGCGCGTGCGCACACCAAATTTTCTATTTAAAAATAGAATGAATTTTTGGGAGGGGAAATTTTCATCGCTCCATTATAAGGTATTAGAATGAAGTATTTTATAGTTTTAAGACTAGCTATTATAGGGTGGTTGGGAGGAGGGACTTTTTTTGGGTGAAATGTGCACAAAAAACGCAATATTAGCGGTAAAAAGCGCAGAACTCAGAAAATGTTATAAATATATGCCTGTAATTTACTCTTTAATAGCTTTCATTTGATACTTACGGCAGACAGACAGACACATAACCCTCAGCATAAGGGTTTCAGAAGATGATCTACGAAACCCTAAAAAAGAAGGCGAGCCCAGCCCAAGCTTCTGAATCTAGGACGTTAGTACACTTGAGTCTCGCTAATCCGTACCCTACTAGTCTGAATATCTGTATAATCCGGACGGATATAAACTAATTAGAACCAAACCTACTTGGATTTCTGAATTGTTGGGATTATTTGGGGTTTTTTGCTTTTATTGTCTATTAACCTTTATAAAATTGATCCTGATATAGTTTGCAGGTATTCTTACTCGTACAGTCTTGCACACATTGTTCACCAAAATGGCTGAGACATGGGCGCTTTCCAACAGTTTTTTTTTTTTGTCAAATGCCTATTGCCAAGCTATGTCTCGCAGACGAACTCAGCCGACCACATATTCTTAAAAGGCATCAAAAGAATAATTTATACACAAAATTCTAGCTTGATGTTAGTCAGACATATTTTTGCTTGTCATCTCCTGGACTATAAATAAGAGAAACATAATAAGACATTTTGTTTATGAAATTTTATTTATGAAAAGCGTGATAATGACCCAAGGAGGGGTTGAAATGTCAAAAAATATTATAATGAGAGCTTAAAGCCTAGTTTAGATTGGTAGAGTAAACGGTCGAGTGCACTAGCTTACTTTTCAGCACAAGGGACGGTAGAGTAAAATGGTGTGCTGTTTTTTGGTAGAGTGACTCTAAAGTCGTTCACACGTGCTTGAGATAGTAGTCTTAGTAAAGTGAGGTTATTACGTTTTTAGTTCTGAATAATCCCGCAATTAATATATAGAAGAGGTATTCAATGTTAGGACGGACGTGGGGTGGGGGGTCGAAGAGTGGTCGAGCTACTCTACCACCGCACTAGCTTATTTACTCGACCAACTTTTATCCACTATCCTTGACCGTTTACTATCCGTATCGTTCACATTAGGCTAGTAGCTTGGTAGAGTGCTACTCGACCTAGCTACTCGACCGTTTACTCTACCAATGTAAACTAGGCTTAATGGTTTTATTTATACTACCAATTACACCACTGAAGGATTTCTTATAATTTCCTATTTGTTGCTAAATCAATCACGGTTGAGGGGGGGGGGGGGGAGGTACAACACTACCGAACTAATATGAAAGCTACTTATTTGATTACTATTACAATAATAACGTAAGAAAATAAGGTTACGTACGGCAGTCTCATTGGCTCAGCGCCCACGGTTCTTTCCAGTATCAACAATGAAGTAAACACACGTAACACCGATGGCATCAGGCTGTCCCAAACAATCACAAAAGGATTATTGTAAGATCTCCAAATTTTAAATTTAGTTTGTTTTATAATTTAGAAAGGTTTTGGTTTTTTTGTTGACGATGTGGTTTGTTTTGTTTCAAGTACAAATTTCATGACCGTATTTGTTGGCGATGACCAAATTGACATGGACAATACACAGCTCTTTACTATTATGAACCAGGATAATATCCATCCACATCCTGAGTACGCCAGTGGAGCCCCTGACAACGACATCTGCCTTATCCAACTACCCTCACCTGCTACAATCACAGGTAGCTATTTCAATTACTTGTCTAGTAGTATTGTCAAAAGAAGACCTCTCTTCCAAAAAAATAATACGTGTGGTGTCGCGGGACACCCGGTAGGAGCGAAGTTCCTTACACTTTTCATTAAATTTAAATTATAAAATTACACTGCTAAGAATACGATGCTAACTACTTTATACATGGTGAAGTTAGAAAAAAGAGAAAATGAAAAGTAACTATTTGTACTTATCAAAGTTAAGGCAAAATTAAAAGAAAAGCATTATTGGAATGAAGTTCCGTATGGCACGTTCTGGAGCCCGGGAGTAAATCCGACAAAAACGACCAAAATCACCGTCACAAAATAACCGTCACAAAATCACCGTCACAAAATCACCGTCACGCAAAATCCGTCACGAAATCTACCGATGACAAAAACTTAAATTGAAATTTGGTACACATGTTCATTTTACCAATGCCCAGGCTAAGATCGTTGGGCAACGTTATCCGCCCAAGCGTTCACGCGCAACGCTCGCGTAAACGTAAGCTTCAAATTAAAAATTGGATTTTTTGGACTGGAAAAAATTATAACTTCATCTATTTAATAAGACAAACAACTTTTATACGTAATATTTTTTAGTAAAACGAACACCGACACTGGTATGAAGTAATAAAGATCGCTAAATTTATTAAAGCGGACCTAAACGTTTTAAATAAAGAAAAACGTTTTTACCGATATCTTACGTTCTAACGTAACGATTTCAATAAAACTTCAAACACATCGTCTAAAGTACAATTGAAACAGGCATGTAAAATTTTAACCTGATACAAGCAGAAGTTGTTTAGTTTTGGCGATTTATATTTTATATTATAATATTTTAATTGGATATTCGCCGACGGAGGTCTGATGGAACAGTTCTTTTTTCTCTACAACCATCTGCTTTAACTATAAACTAATCAAAATAAAACTTTTTTCTCAATTTACAATATATCATTTATTGTAAGACGTTCTTTTCAAAGTTAATAAAAAGTTTTTATTTTAATTTTGCCTTAACTCCGCTAGTACAAATAGTTACTTTTAATTTTGTCTCTTATTCTAACTCCACCAGGTATAAGTAGTTAGTATCATATACTTAGCACTGTAATTATATAATTTATATTTAATATAAAGCGTAAGGAACTTCGTTCCTACCGGGTGTCCCACAACACCACACGTATTTTTTTTATAATTGAAGAGAGCGTCTTGCAAAATATATGTATTGAATATTGAGAATATAGTTAATCATGATGGTTGAAGTAAGGGATAAGGACTATAACCCTAACCCTCACGCCAGGTCTACTACTACATTTAAAATATTATAAAATATAACACTCGACTACACAAAAACTTCTGCTTGAATCAGATCGAAATTTTACATGCCTGTTTCAATTGTACTTTAGATGATGTGTATGAAGTTTAATTAAAGTCATTAGATTAGAACGTACGATATCAGTAAAAACGTTGATTCTCTATTTTAAACGTTTATGTCAGATTTAATAAATTTAGCGGTTTTTGTTTTACTAAAAAAATTGTGTATAAAAATTGTTTGTCTCATTGAATAGATGAAGGGACATTTTTTTGCCCTCCTAAAATTCCAATTTTACGTTTACGCTAACGTTGCGTGTGACGCTTGGGTGGATTGGATAACGATAAGCATTGGTAAAATGAAAAGTATACAACATGTATACTAAATTGGTCATCTTTTACTCAAGTTGTCGTCATTGGCTGATTTCGTGACGGTCGTTTTTTTTTCGGATTCACTCCCGGACTCCAGACACTAACGAACGAAAAACTATAAGGGTTTCTTTTCTTTTTGGTTTTACCAATGAACTAAAATTTACTCTAAAATCAAACAGAAGTCAAATAAAAAAAAAATTAATTCTTTTTCATGAATAATTAACTTAGTGAACAGTGTGCAAATAACGAAATTAAGAGCACAAACGTAAACAAAACAAGTAATGGAAAATAGTAGTTTCAAATTAATTGGTCAAGTATGTGTGTTCAGCAAACATAAAGGAGGAATGGACCAAGAAATTTGACCACTGTTTTTCTATTTATTTGTATTCGAATTAGTTATTACATTTTCAAGGTAGAGATCATTTCTCGTCGTTGAAAGAGCGTAGAAGAGAGTTCTTCATTTTATAGACATGCGGGATTTTGAAAGTTTATTTTTGTCTCAAGATGACTGTGGTAAACATTTACCAATTTAAATGAAATTCGCCAAAAGTTGTCAGAAATTGAGTTAATAAAAATGCATTCAAATATGTGTACTTTAGAAACAAAGTGAAATATAATAAAACCCGTGTAATATATTTTTTTTTTGTTTTAGAATATGTTGACATATTAAATCTTCCACCCAAGTCTGACGCTGGCCCAGACACATATGAAGGCAAACTAATGACTCCAAACGGCTCGGGAAAGACAGAAGACGGTAAGTTATTTTATCTACATCTAGCTTCACACATTATCTTTGTGACGCTATGTGTTAAATCATAGTTCTAGCTGTACTCCTGATCTTTTTGACGCTATCTGTTGAATCATAGTTCCAGCTATACACCCCATTTTTGTGACGCTATGTGTTGAATTATAGTTCAACTGTACACCTGATCTTAGCGACGCTATGTGTTGAATCATAGTTCCAGCTGTACACCTGATCTTAGCGACGCTATGTGTTGAATCATAGTTCCAGCAGTGCACCCGATCTTTGTGACGCTATGTGTTGAATCATAGTTCCAGCTATACACCCCATCTTTGTGACGCTATGTGTTGAATCATAGTTCCAACTGTACACCTGATCTTAGCGACGCTATGTGTTGAATCATAGTTCCAATTGTACACGAGATCTTTGCGACGCTGATGTGTTGAATCATAGTTCCAGCTGTGCACCCGATCTTTGCGACGCTATGTGTTGAATCATAGTTCCAACGGTACACCTGATCTTTGCGACGCTATGTGTTGAATCATAGTTCCAACTGTACACCTGATCTTAGCGACGCTATGTGTTGAATCATAGTTCCAATTGTACACGAGATCTTTGCGACGCTGATGTGTTGAATCATAGTTCCAGCTGTGCACCCGATCTTTGCGACGCTATGTGTTGAATCATAGTTCCAGCTGTGCACCCGATCTTTGCGACGCTATGTGTTGAATCATAGTTCCAACGGTACACCTGATCTTTGCGACGCTATGTGTTGAATCATAGTTCCAACTGTACACCTGATCTTAGCGACGCTATGTGTTGAATCATAGTTCCAGCTGTGCACCCGATCTTTGCGACGCTATGTGTTGAATCATAGTTCCAACGGTACACCTGATCTTTGCGACGCTATGTGTTGAATCATAGTTCCAACTGTACAACCGATCTTTGCGACGCTATGTGTTGAATCATAGTTCCAGGTGCTTCAGATTTGTTTCTCTTTTTCTCATGGATATATTTATATTCTTTATGAATGATTCTCCGTCGAAAGAATCTTCTTTAAGTTTCAAAATGTTTTTAAGTAAAACTTATTTAGAAGGTGGTTAGAGGTTTAGGTTTGGTTTAGATTAGTTGGTTTAGGTTTGGTTAGAGGTTAGGTTTGGTTTAGATTAGTTGGTTTAGGTTTGGTTAGAGGTTTAGGTTTGGTTTAGATTAGTTGGTTTAGGTTTGGTTAGAGGTTAGGTTTAGACCCTTCTCACCACCCAAGTAATAAAATCCGTAGGAATTGAATTTTTATATATTTTCACAAAGAGCAATATAATAATATAAACCCGCTTTTATAAAACTTGCATTCAAAAGGAGAACATCTTTTTATCATCCACAGTACTACAATCAACCACAGTATGTTTCTAAAAATCATACCGTGGAGTGCTATAAATACAATATTCTTTTTAACCTTTACAAATTTCTTTTGTTGTGTGGGCAACATTTGTCAACTGCCGAGTGTTTGCCATTGCATTTTATTTCTTTACAGACATTCTCGTCTACGGGTCCTTCGCTTGGGCACATTGACTCTGGCTGTTAGCTTTTACATGATCGTTCTTTTGGCAGTTATGACACTTCAGAGGTGGGAGGTTGTATGGCCTTGCTTGAGCACTTAAATATGCTATTTTGGTTAATATCTGACCCAATTTATTTGTTGATACAATTGTGGTGGTCGGAGATTGGCATTTACTCTTTATTCAAATTGTATCTTCGGCATCATTTATTTCCAGTTTTTGTTTATATCTTTAATTTTCCCAACATCCAAATCATATCGTATAATTACACTTTTTACCTTGTTAAACCCGGGCGCACATCGAGGTTGAGGTGACTCAGGGAGCACAGTTTTTTTAAAACCCAGAAATATACGAAGCCACACAAATTTAGACGTAGATCAGGGCAGGGCAGTACTACGCCAAACGTGCCCCACCCGATGCTAGTAGATCAGGGCAGGGCAGTACTACGCCACACGTGCCCCACCCGATGCTAGTAGATCAGGGCAGGGCAGTACTACGCCACACGTGCCCCACCCGATGCTAGTAGATCAGGGCAGGGCAGTACTACGCCAAACGTGCCCTACCCGATGCTAGTAGATCAGGGCAGGGCAGTACTACGCCACACGTGCCCCACCCGATGCTAGTAGATCAGGGCAGGGCAGTACTACGCCAAACGTGCCCCACCCGATGCTAGTAGATCAGGGCAGGGCAGTACTACGCCACACGTGCCCCACACGATGCTAGTAGATCAGGGCAGGGCAGTACTACGCCACACGTGCCCCACACGATGCTAGTAGATCAGGGCAGGGCAGTACTACGCCACACGTGCCCCACCCGATGCTAGTAGATCAGGGCAGGGCAGTACTACGCCACACGTGCCCCACCCGATGCTAGTAGATCAGGGCAGGGCAGTACTACGCCACACGTGCCCCACCCGATGCTAGTAGATCAGGGCAGGGCACTACTACGCCAAACGTGCCCTACCCGATGCTAGTAGATCAGGGCAGGGCAGTACTACGCCACACGTGCCCCACCCGATGCTAGTAGATCAGGGCAGGGCACTACTACGCCAAACGTGCCCTACCCGATGCTAGTAGATCAGGGCAGGGCAGTACTACGCCACACGTGCCCCACCCGATGCTAGTAGATCAGGGCAGGGCAGTACTACGCCAAACGTGCCCCACCCGATGCTAGTAGATCAGGGCAGGGCAGTACTACGCCACACGTGCCCCACACGATGCTAGTAGATCAGGGCAGGGCAGTACTACGCCACACGTGCCCCACCCGATGCTAGTAGATCAGGGCAGGGCAGTACTACACTACACGTGCCCCACCCGATGCTAGTAGATCTGGCGCCTCAATGCGGATGTTCTCATATATTAATTATAATGTTCAAAAAACATTGCTGCCCTTTCCTGTGACACTTGTGTCTAAATATATGCCCAGCCTCAGAGTTTTACGAGCCTCAAAAGTTACAGATAGATATTGATTCTCCAGTAATAGAGTCAAGACCTTCTCAGCCTGATTGTAACTGAATATTTCAACAAGCAATGGGCTAACTTTACCTTTCCTGTGAAACTTGTGTCTAAATATATGCCCGGCCTAATTGTTGGTTTTATTTATTTTTTATTTTTTAATTTGTGTTTTTTATCTGTTTTTTACAGAAAGTCATGAAACGGATCGAAACCTGAAGTTTAAGAAACTCAAAGTCATGTCAAATTCCGAATGCAAAGAGACATTTGGAACAAATTTAACCGATAACATGTTCTGCACGCATAAATCTGCAGACGAAGGACTTTGTCAAGTAAGTATGTGCTGATATAATAAGCATTCATACTCGTATATTGTAAGTTGTATTCTCGTAAGTACTGCATAAGTTATTTTTCTTATGTAGAAAAATGCTTGCAATTTTACACTTGCCACATTTCTTTCTCCCTGAATTTGGCTTCCGAGCTTACCTAATGTAACGAAATTAAAAAATACCAAGACCAAATTAAAACATTGTCTCGGGTCTCTCTGTCGGTCTGTCCGTCATTCAACAATATTGCGAACCGACATACATCTTAATAACTACTCGTCCAATTTTAATAAAATTTAGAAGATAGGTCAAAATTAGCTCACTGTTCGGTTCTATATAAAATTAAACCTTTAGCGCCCCCTAGATTTTCTTCCATATACGCACAAAGGCTTTTTTTATTAACATCTATATCTTTGAAATTACTCAGCCCATTTTTAAAAATGTTCGATGGTTTGTCGAAATTTGCCCACGTATGTGTTTCAGCAGTTTATTTATTTATTTATTTATTTATGATATACTACAGTGGTAAGAATAACCCTTACGCCGGAACACCCGTCTCACAGATGGGTATTGTTTACAAAAATAGTGCCAGGAGCGCTGCATGGCATGCTAGGCGGCCTATTATTTACATGTGCCTCAGTGAGTTCCTAGACTGCTGGAGGAAGGCGTTTTCGGAGCTCTAGGGTCCCTACTTTCAAGTTCAGTACATTTTTACTAGAACTCACCCTGTCTGCCAGACGGGTGTTCCCATAAACGCCAACTTTTATACCCGTCTGTGAGACGGGTCTTCCTGCTAAAGCATTAATTTATACCCGTCTCTCAGGCGGGTGTTCCGGTTATCGCGCAATTCGGTAAATAGCTGGCAAACGGGGTTTCCTATATGTAATTTGTTTCTTTATTATTTCTTAAATATGGTACATTTTATCAACAAAAAATGTTTCCTTTATAGAAATATTAGCTCAGAGAATTCCCCCAAACGTGTCAAGTTGCACAAGAAAATTAATGAGCTTAGCGATTCCTCAAATAGAAGACTTACATTCTGATTTTGATTCTGACGATTCTTCTTCCGACCCCTCATTTGACCCAGTTTGTCAGCCCTGCGATCATTGTAGTAATTCTGAAATAGAGGCTATTGATTCAGAAGAAGAATGAGCTAACGAGTCCAGTGGCATAGCTAGGGCATTGGGGGCTCCCCCGCAAAATCTTTTTGGGGGCCCCTCGCCAAACAAAATTGATGAGCAAAAAAAAAACCTCTTGAATTTAGAACTGGGGGCACCTCGTCGTTGATTTGGGGGCTCCTTGGCACTGGGGGCATTGATAACTCAGCATCTGTAATAGATAGAGATATGGGGTTTTCGGGGTCTGATAAAGACATTCTTATACTTTGAATTCCATGTCTATAACTTTAAACACTATTGGGTGAAAGCCATGCAATGACGGTTTGAAATAGGGTCTTAAAATAAGTCGGTGTCCGGGTAGTAAACGTTGTTTTGTCTTATAGTTTAGATAGAATAAATTACCATGTGGTAGAGGGGGGGGGGGGGGGGTTCTTATTAGGTAAGTGGTAGGATTCCCTCAGTGTTATAATATAACAAACATTGAAGATATGTTAAGCACAATGTTGCCTGAAGTCAGGGCAATTCTCTTGCAAGTATTGAATTGTTTGAAAGGAGCGATGGGACGGGGCACTATCTTGTATATTCGTGTAATTTAGCATTTGATATTCAATTTCAGGCAACATTGTGCTTAACACATCTTCAATGTTTGTTATAACACTGAGGGACTCCTACCTCTTACCTACAAAGATCCCCCCCCCCCACCCCCCTTCACATTATGGTAATTTATTCTATCAAAACTATAATACCCGAACATTGATTACTACCCGGACAACGACTTTTTTTAAGACCCTATTTCAAACCGTTATTGCATGAATTTCACCCAATAGTTTGCGGCGACCGCTACTTTTTTGTACCTAATTGACCCGCGAGCCGCTTTTTGTATTTTTATTCTTAAACCTTATTGTATTGTATCATGATTTTATTAAATATACGCGGGATGTAGAAGGAGTGTTGCCGCGTCGGCCGGAATTTCCCTGGCCCAGGGTAGTCGGGTACTCTGCCCAGCGTCCCCACTCCGGAGGCACTCCGACATGCGTACTGCGCTCCCAGTAGTCCTGTGGGGAGGCAGTCTCCCCTTACCCCCTGGTCTATAAATACCGATGCACCGGGCTGAGAGCTCATTCTTTTCTCTCCTCTTAAACTTGATTCTTCCTTTTCTTTTCACATCTATCACTCTTAACACTTGCCTTCTCTCTTATACACCTCTCAAACATGTTCGATGGTTTGTATTTGACATACAATCAGACGTCATGCTGAAAACCACTCAGAAGGTCTTAAAAACACCCAAAACGGATAATTTCGTTGAAATCTCGAAAAATGTTTTGGTGAAAACAGTACTTTTCCTACTATAGGTAGTGAGGAAAAGTAATAACTTATTTATGAAACTGGATTTTCCCCTAACATACGATTATAAATAACGGAAGGATACTGAAAATTAATCTTTGGTTTTAGAGTCTTCATGGCAGCCAATTAATAGCACAAGGTACAGACGGAAATAATGAAGTCATAGGAGTACTATCAGACGGATCAGAGTGTGGAACGAGTAATCCGTTTGTGTACACTCAAGTAGCTGCCTACTTGGACTGGATCAACCAAGTCACCGGAATACCGGTCCAATAAAATTACTAACTTTGCTTCATAGTTTATAAAATATATTATATTAACATTATAACAGCGAGTTTTACTTAATTACCTAATCCTAACATAACAATTGTTGAGAAGTAGGTTGTAGAAGTATGTTTTCTGTTAGATTCAATGGATCCTTTCTATTTAATGTTGCCAGCTTAAATCATGCTCATCAAACTTCCCTCCTCCCCTTCCCTTCTATCCCCTCCAATAACCTCCGAATATCCTTGAATCCCATGTTCCAATACCCATTCACTCGTGCTCTAAACCTTGTGCTGTACAGTCCAGCTCTAACATTCCAATTCCAAACCGACAATGCTACAACAATCCACCTCCAACCCCGTTGTGTTTTATTAATTCCATTATAACCTTATAATCCAAAGTGATTTTTTAATATTGAGTATTAATTATAGGCCAGTCAAATAGTACACTAAAAATCGATAAAATCGCAAACAAACGGATAGTTCTGATTTTTTTTATATGTTGTTAGGAGACTACCAGTAGTCTATATCCAATTTTGCAGCTTCGAAATACCTGTGCTAGCTGCGTAGCACTCAAAAAACCACGAAATTTTTCACACGTTTTGCGGTTTTCTCACTATGTCTCATAAAGTATGAGTTTTATCAAGAAACATGTTATATACGAATATAAAGTAGGATAAATTTGCTACAAGTTGAGGCCAGAATCATTTCTGTAGGTCTAATAATTACCAAGATACAGCTCTCCAAAAATTGGCAATTTTTTTCCAATAAAGTGAAATTTTAAGATTTGGCCAACTTTAGACCCTGAAATCGGGGAAAATACTCATTTAACGGGTAAAACCATATAGTGAGATGTTGTAGCAAATGTAATAAGCTTTAATTTCATCACAGAACAGTGTCTGTAGGTGTGATAGTTTCCTGACTATTCTTAAAAATCCAACAAATGAAAGAACTGAATTTTTCGCAAATTTGCCCTGTTGAGTTCTCACGACGGTTTAAAAATAGTTTCAAAGGAAAAGCCATGTTCTACAAGAAATATATTAATGTATTTACAATGTAATTAATTTAACTTTTTTTTTTTATTTATTGATATATACGCACATGATTTACATGAGATATTGTTGGGTTGGAATATTTCATGTTGGCCGCTTCGGGGGTTGTTGGAAATAGTCCGATTCTACTTCAGAAATAGGTACTGGATCGCCGTCGTCGTCATCATCTTCTCCTCCTTCGCCCATCTGAATTACGGTGACGCTTTGGCAAGAGACGCCGAAATAGAATTTTCAAAGTGCCGAGCATTTGAGACTTGCTTTTAGGCAGGTACAGCCACCTCCGCTACAGCCTTTCTTGCACCCGCATGGTAGAAATTTAAGAAGGGAGGGGGTCATTATAATTGTGTTGGAATGAGCCCCTGATCTCCCTTTTTCTATCCCCATTGAGTTGCGTTAAGAGGCAACTCAACCCCAACCACTTTTGAACTTGGTGGTAAGTTTGTAGGAGTGGAATGTTCCTCCGTCTTCCGTTGGAGGCAAAAGGGCGAGGTCAACCTTAGCGGAGGTGGCTGTTTTCACAAAAATGTTATAGCCAAGGCTCTGGAGGGTATCCCCAGTGTAGTCTCCTCCACACAGAGCTACTAGGCACTTCGCTCCAGCATTTGCGATGGCTTGGTGGGTTGAATTACGTTGGAGGAACACTTCAGCTGTGGTGATGAGTTTAGAGTATTTCTGGATGGCGCTCCACAGTTTGTTCTTCCCTTACCAGTAAAGGGCAGAGGTGGTGTCGCACCCAGTGAAGGCGTGGAGAAACAATTTGATTCCCGGGGGTACATCCAAATATTCACGATTGAATGAGGTTGACGAATATTGTAAGGGGCCAGAGTCAAATCTACTACTTTTCCAAAAAAAAAAAACTTTCTTCACAGCCGATCCCAAACCACAGGGAAGGACGAGGAGATCCTTATCCTCGCCAATGATTATCACTGATTGAAAAGAGTTGCTCTTGTAAAGTGCCACTTTGATAATGTCGCAGTCAGCATCCTCGACTGCTTGTTTCGTCTCAATTCCCTTGCTTTGGAAGGTGGAGCATATCAGAGCAATCAGTCGTCGTTTGTTACTGTCGTTGGCCAGCAACGCACCTGGGCCATTTTTATAATAGTGGTCTCTTCAAACCTGACTTCGTGGCACTTTAGAACCATAGCGCCTTCGGCGTTCGGCAGTTTTTGTGTTCTTCTCTGCCCCATCCTCATTAAATCCATCGAAGACCACAGTAACGTTCCGTCCGAACTGATTTAAGGTAAAGCTGACGTACCCTGCGACAATACCCCTTACAGAGTCGTTAAAGTACGATGCGCAAATTGTTACTGGTCTTATATCGCTATTGTTACTGGTCTTATATTACTTTGCTTTGTAAGTTTCATCGCACGTTTCCGTTACCCCAATTTCAAACCACTTCCCGTCTTTCAATCTTCACCAAATTTTGCACACGGAAACAATTTAGGTGAAGAATACGGAAACAAAAAAAAATTGTTGAAAATAAGACCAGTTTTTTTAAAATGGTATTTTTATATTAAGTATTAAAAATGGAGATAGAATATGTATATAGTACAAAGCACCCCAAACTTTTTTAAAAATTAACTCAACTTTTTTTGTTTAAAAATTATTTCTTATTTAATCCACAATCAGCTAACGGAAGACACATTGGAAAAAAATGTCACGGGTGCTGAAATCAAATACCCCTCAAACCGTCGTGAGACTCAACAGGGAAAATTTGCGAAAAATTCAGTTCATTCATTTGTTTGATTTTTAAGAATTGTAAAGGAACCATCACATCTACAGACATTGTTCTGTAATGAAATTAAAGCTTATTGCATTTGCTACAACATCTTACCTTATGGTTTTACCCGTTAAATGAGTATTTTCCCCGATTTCGGGGTCTAAGTTGGCCAAATCTTAAAATTTCACTTTATTGGAAAAAATTGCCAATATTTGGAGAGCTGTATCTTAGTAATTATTGGACCTACAGAAATGATTCTGGCCTCAACTTGTAGCAAAATTTATCCTACTTTAAATACGTATATAACATGTTTCTTGATAAAACTCATACTTTAGGATTTAGGAGACATAGTGAGAAAACCGCAAAAAGTGCGAAAATTTCGTGGTTTTTTGAGTGCTACGCAGCTAGCACAGGTCTTTCAAAGCTGCAAAATTGGTTATAGACTACTGGTAGTGCTCCAAACAACATATTAAAATATCAGAACAATCCGTTTGTTTGCGATTTTAATGTACTATATGACTGGCCTATTAACCCATCCGATACAACAATTATGTTAACTGTCGATAGTAATAAGTTATTACTATCGACAGTTATTACTAATAACTTAAGAATCACTGTCCAAATGAACTGCAAACATAATGAAACAAAACATCATTACTGTTAGATTACACCAGCAGCTGTGTCCAGACCATAGACAAAACATAATCTATCTATATACATAAAAATAAATCAACATCCTGGTATAATGACTTTTTTAAAAAATGGGGATTTTCGATCCTTCATTTTAATTCAAGATGGCGGATATTTTTTTTGTAATTCAAATAATTACAATATATATATTGAGAACTATTTTTATTTTTTATTGCGTTTGGTCGGAAATTAGCACAAGCCAACTGGAAAAATCCGAAAAGTTAAGAAAAATATATATGTTTACCTCCCCTTAAAAAAGTATATTCGGCGGACGCAACTTTAAAGTTTTTTGGAGGCTTATTGCAGCTAAACGGTAAGTCGTATCAAAAAGCAGATTGCACCAGCGGCAACTAATTTAAATAGATTTACAACATTTGTCCTTTGACTTTTTGTCGTACCTCCGTCGATTCTACCTTAAATAGAGCTAAATTTGATACTTCATTTTTTTTACTTTGAGCTCTTATGGCGTTCGCAATTGTTGCAAGATTTAATTTCTGATTGGGAGCTTAAACCTTACTCTACTGCTCTTTAAACCGAGTATTTATTATTTGACTAATTTGTCCTGTAGAACTAGAGTTATTAAATATTGACTGGTTCAACTGCCTTATTGAGAGGAGAGACTGGTGATTAATGCATCAATGGTTGATGATTGTTCTATGACTTCCCAGTGTAATAGTTTTTGAAGTTTATATTTTCATTTATTACATCTTTTTGTTAGCATTACTATTTATTATTTATTACTTAGTTTGAATTGTCTATATATATATGTGTGTGTGTGTCTTATGTGTACCCTTTTATATGTATTGATTTTGTAGGTGGATCCTTATTCGGGTATAATTAATTTACAATGGTTCCACTATAGGCAACGTTTCGACCTTGCCGGTCATTCTCAAGCCTATAAACAAACTTTATTTTTAGATTCCATCCTCGCTAATTATGAAAATAAACCAAAACTCATAGTGAAATATATTGACGATCTGTTAATCATCAGAAAAGCAACAGAGATAACCCCGTTCTTAAATACCCTAAACTCATATCACAGTAGACTAAAATTTACCATAGAAAAGGAAATTAATAAATCACTTAATTATTTAGATCTAACTACTAGCTGGTCCCGTGGCCGCCGCAAGCGGCGGCCAGCGGAACTCAGCCAGCTGTTGGCGCTGGTATAGTGTTGGCGCACGTATAGTGTTGGCGCCGGTATAGTGTTGGCGCCGGTATAGTGTTGGCGCCGGTATAGTGTTGGCGCCAGTATAGTGTTGGCGCTGGTATAGTGTTGGCGCGCGCATAGTGTTGGCGCCGGTATAGGGTTGGCGGTATAGGGTTGGCGCCCGTATAAAATTCGTGAAAATCGAAAGTCACCCGATCGGGTCGACATACATATCACTTTAAAGGTTTTGGCAAGGCGATCAAGAAAAACTATAGTTTTACCCTTATAAAGCCATTTGGGGAAATTTTAGAGGCATAAACGGGTGACGTTTTTGTTTCTAGTGCGTAATTCAATTTCAATCTCTCGTAGTGGGCCTATACTTTAGGTCCGACCGCATCGTGTCTTATATGGCCATAAAGGTCTATTTGCGGGCTACAAAAAAGCTCCGTAGCGTTTTTCTCCACGGCATGCGGGGAACTGATATGCCATTTCGAAGAGCGGAAAAAGGTGGATTTATTAATTTTAGAGTGAACCCCTAATTATTCAACTATTTTTTCCCAAAAACGTTTTAGCCTTAGAACCCTAATTTTTTGCATAGCGTCATTTATTACGGCTTTCTACACGTACCTTAACGCTTTAACCCCGTAAATGCGTTCAAACAAATTTTATGGGCATATAAAAATTTCAAAATTATGGGGGGGGCCCGGAAATTTTTTTTTTTTCGGAAAATACTTTCATAATCCTTTTTGTGGTGTCAAACAACGGGTGTATATCGAATTTGGTCAAAATCAGAGCACCATGCAAAAATTTGTCGAAATTTCCCAGATTTTGCCGTTCTCGATTTCGGGGAAATTTTTGGTTGACAACCATATATGTGTTATACATGGTTGGAAAGGTCTTTTTATTTCACTTGGGGTCATACCCATAAATTTTTTTTTACCTGACCAATATTTTCCGAGATAATGGCGATCAAAAATTGGGACTTTTTGGCGGGAAACCATGTTTTGTGGGCTCGGAAAATATTGATCGGGAAGAAAAAAATTCAAGAGTGTCTCCCCTATTAAAAAAAAAATAGCTTTTCAACCATGTGAAAAACATGTGGGGTCATCGACCAAAAAAAAAATTTTTTTTTTCCCTAAAAAAAATCCAGCCTACTTACCTGTGATTATTTTCTTGAAAATCGAAAGTCGCCCGATCGGGTCGATATATATATATCATTTTAAAGGTTTTGGCAAGGCGATCAAGAAAAACTATCGCTTTTCCGGGAAAAAGCCATTTGGGGAAATTTTAGAGGCTAAGAACGGGTGAAAATTGGGTTTTTAGTACGTAATTCAATTTCAATCTCTCGAAGTGGGCGTACTTTAGGTCCGACCGCGTTGTGTCTTATATGGACTTAAAGGTCTATTTGCGGGCTACAAAAAAGACACATAGATTTTTCTCCACGGGATACAAAGAAAAAGTTGAGCCACTTCGAACCTCGAAAAAGTGGGGATTTATTAATTTTAGACTGACCCCAAATTATTCAACATTTTTTTCCTCAAAAAGCTTTAGCCTTAGAACCCTAATTTCTTGTATAGCGTCATTTATTACGGCTTTCTATACGTAAAAAATTTAAGAACCCCGTAAATGCGTTCAAACAAATTTTATGGGCATATAAAAATTTCAAAATTATGGGGGGGACCCTAAATTTTTTTTTTCCGGACAATTCTTTCATAATCCTTTTTTTGGTGTCAACCAACGGCTGCATACCGAATTTGGGGAAATTCGGAGCACCATGCAAAAATTTGTCGAAATTTCCCAGATTTTGCCGTTCTGGATTTGGGGAAATGTTTTGGTCGACGACCCCATACGTGTTATATATGGTTGGAAAGTTTGTTTTTTTTCACTGGGGGTCATACTCACAAAATTTTTTTTCCCTGACCAATATTTTCCGAGATAATGGCGTCCAAAGATTGAGTGAAATTTGGGAATTTCGATGTTTTTTGGGCTTTTCTCGGAAAACATTGATCGGGAAGAAAAAAGTTCAAGAGTGTCTCCCCTATTAAAAAAAATTAGCTTTCCAACCATGTATAAAACATGTGGGGTCGTCGACCAAAAAAATATTTTTTTTTTTTACTAAAAAAAGAGCTAGGCTAGGACCTGAGATTATTTTAGTGAAAATCGAAAGTCGCCCGATCGGATCGACATATATATCATTTTAAAGGATTCGGCAAGGCGATAAAGAAAAACTATAGTTTTATCTAGATAAAGCTATTAGGGAAAATTTTAGAGGCTAAAACCGGGTAAAATTTGAGTTTCTAGTACATAATTCAATTTTAATCTCTCATAGTCGGCGTACTTTAGATCTGACGGCCTCGTGTCTTATATGGGAATAAAGGCCTACTCGTGGACTACAAAAAAGCATAAAATCGATTTTCTCCAAAGGCTACCGGGAAATCGCTATGCCAGTTTAAAGAAATTCGAAAAACCCCTTAAACGGATATTGGCCCCCCCCCCCCAAGGCGCTAAGATACCGGTAAAAAAAATCGAATGAGTTTTCGGTCAAAAACCGTGAGATAGAGACGCCTACAAAAAATCTGCCCGATATTCGCATTTAAGAGGGAGCTACGGGGATTTAAAGTCGAAAAAGCGATTTAAAGCGAAGTAAGTGGCGGAAACAGGGGAAAATTCCCAATTCGCCCCTGGAAGAGAACCGTGTGCATTGAAATTATAAATCGACCGAGTCATTTGAGGGGACCGTACCCCGGAAATACCCTATAAGTCCCGTCGGGAAACTCTCGAGTTTAAGGGGCCAGTTACCACCTCGAAGTCGGCAAAGTCGTGTTTTTTGGCCAAAATCGACCAAAAATGGGGGTTTTCACCCCCCCATGGGAAAAATGTCGTTAGCTAAGAAAAAAGAAAAACGGTTTCTCTTAGGCCACTATGTGCCAAAAGTACCCTGGGAGTCCCGTCGAGAAACTTCCGAGTTTAAGGGTCCATGTACCGCCTCGAAGTCGGCGGGGTCGGCCGAAAACATGCGGAAACCGGGGCGGAAAGCGGTCCGCCCCTCCGCCGCCCCTCACCTTCGACCGCCCCTCGTATTTTTTTCCTTGAAGAAATCACTTTTGCCTATTAATCGCCCTTCAAACGGTATTTCCACATATAGTCGTGTACATATAGTCGTGGAGAAAAAAAATGACTCGGCAAAGTCGTGTTTTTCGGCCATAATCGACCAAAAATGGGGGTTTTGGCCCCCCCACGGGAAAAATGTCGTTAGCTAAGAAAAAAGAAAAACCGTTTCTCTTAGGCCACTATGTGCCAAAAGTACCCTAGGAGTCCCGTCGGAAAACTCTCGAGTTTAAGGGGCCGTTTACCACCTCGAAGTCGGCAAAGTCGTGTTTTTCGGCCAAAATCGACCAAATATCGGGGTTTTCGCCCCCCGGCACGGCGCCCGGGCACCGGTGAAAAAAAAAATCGAAGAAGGTTTCGGTAAACCACCGTGGGGTGAAGACGCCCACCGAAAATCAACTCGATATTCGCACTTTAGAGGGAACTACGACGGTTTAAAGTCAAAAAAAGCGGTGTAAAAAAAAGGGTCGAAAAATACGAAATTTTCGAAACTTTGACATTTTTTTTCCCGAACACTATAAGTGGTAGAGAACTGATTTTTTGTATAGCGTTATTCCTTACATATGTCTACACGTAAAAAAATCAAGGGTACCATAAAATAAATAGGGAAAATTTTATGGGCAGACGAAAATTTGAAAAAATCGGGGGGGGCCCTAAAATCAAAATTTCGAAAAACGAAGGGTTTGTTGGTGTGTCCGACACCTAACCCTAAAAGATGCAATTGGTCCCAAATCTCCACTTTTAAAACCCTAGGAGGAGATACAAATACTTTTTTGTAACTCGTTAACTGAAATTTCACTTTTTTCGGTTTTGATCCCCCCCGTACGGCGCCCGAAAACCGGCGAAAAAAAACCGAAAGGGTTTTCGTGTACAGGACTGTACGGGTCAGACGCCCAATAAGTTTCGTTTGTCTAAACGCATTTTAAGGGGGGCTACGGGGGCCCCGAAGTTAACAAAAGCGGGGGGAAATATATACAGACAAAAATTTCAAAAATTCGTGGGGGGCCCCAAAATCGAAATTTTGAAAAACGAAGGGTTTGTTGGTGTGTCCGACACCTAACCTGAAAAGGTGCAATTGGTCCCAATTTCCCACTTTTAAAACCCTAGGAGGAGATACAAATACTTTTTTGCAACTCGTTAACTGAAATTTCACTTTTTTCATATTTGATCCCCCCCGTACGGCGCCCGGACACCGGCGAAAAAAAACCGAAAGAGGTTTCGTGTAGAGGACAGTCGGGGTCAGACGCCCCATAAGTTTCGTTTGTCTAGACGCAATTTAACGGGGGCTACATGTGCCTCCAAGTGGACATAATTGGCGGAAAACGGGGAAAAAAATGCCAAATTTTTTTGACATTTTCCGCCCCCGGAAGAGAACCGTGTGCAGTGAAATTATAAATCCACCGGTTCCTTTGAGGGGACCGTACCCCGAAAATACACTATAAGTCCCGCCGGGAAACTCTCGAGTTTAAGGGGCCAGTTACCACCTCGAAGTCGGCAAAGTCGTGTTTTTCGGCCAAAATCGACCAAAAATGGGGGTTTTCGCCCCCCCACGGGAAAAATGTCATTAGCTAAGAAAAATGGAAAACGTTTTCTCTTAGGCCACTATGTGCCAAAAGTACCCTGGGAGTCCCGTCGGGAAACTCTCGAGTTTAAGGCTCCATGTACCGCCCCCAAGTCGGGGGGTCGGCCGAAAAAACGCGAAAATCGGCCCGTCTGCGGGACGCGCACCACCCCCGCCGCCGCCCTTCGCCTCCAACCGCCCCCCGGTATTTTTTTCTTTAAAGGAATCACTTTCGCCTATCGATCGCCCCTCAAACGGTATTTCCACTACGTATAGTCGAGGAGAAAAAAAATGACGAAATTTTTTTTTTCGCATTTTCCGTTTTGCGGTAAAACGGGGGGAGTTCCCGACGCCAAACGGAAAGTAGGGAAAATCCGCGGGCGGTATTTTCTCACTCGTGAGACTCCCCCCTAAAATGTATCAGGTGGAAAAAAATTCAGCGCGCGTGGTCGCCACGCCGCGATTTTTTGAAATTTTTCTTCCCCCTTGAAAAACGGTTTTTTCCGCATAACTCGGATACGGTCGACCGCAGCGGTCCGACCCAAAGGACCTTTTTTGTAGGCCTCTAAAATTAGGAAAAAATAGTTTTTTGTTTTTTTTTTAAAGTGAAAAGGGAAAAAGATACACGGGTCCGAAAAAGGCCCCGAAATCGGGGGTTTTCGAATTTTAGCGCCCCCCCCGTACGCCGGGGGGAAAAAAGTTTCCTCTAAAAGTCGTCGCCCCTGATGCGCCCCACGACGCCGCAGGGTCGGAATATTTTTTTTCGCGTGGCCGCGCCCCCTGGACCCCGCCGGGAAAACGGGCGATATCGTCGCCCGTAACCGGGAAACGGGTCACCGGAGGCGGTTTTCACGCGGTCCCCGACCGTTTGGGGACCGGAACACACCCGGCCCCCAAAAACCGCTCCCCTACCTCCACCGGGGGGCCGTATAAGCTTCGGGAAATAGTATTATCAACTAGCTGGTCCCGTGGCCGCCGCAAGCGGCGGCCAACGGGACGCAGCTAGCCGTCAGCGCCGGTATAGTGTTGGCGCCCGTATAGTGTCGGCGCCGGTATAGTGTTGGCGCCGGTATAGTGTTGGCGCCGGTATAGTGTCGGCGCCGGTACAGTGTCGGCGTCGGTACAGTGTTGGCGCCGGTACAGTGTCGGCGCCGGTGTAGTGTCGGCGCCGGTATAGTGTCGGCGCCGGTATAGTGTCGGCGCCCGTACGGAGTCGGCGCTCGACAGGTCGGGTTCGGTGAAAATCGAAAGTCGCCCGATCGGGTCGATATACATATCGTTTCAAAGGTTTCGGCACGGCGGTCGAGAAGAACCGTAGTTTTACCCGGATAAAGCCGTTTGGGGAAATTTTAAAGGCTGAAAACGGGTGAAAGTCGGGTTTTTAGTGCGTAATTCAATTTCAATCTCCCGTAGCGGGCGTACTTGAGGTCCGACCGCCTCGTGTCATATACGGGCTTAAAGGTCTATTTGCGGGCTATAAAAAAGTCCCGTAGCGTTTATCTCCACGGGATACGGGGAAAAAGGTAGGCCACTTGGAAGAGCGGAAAAAGGCGGATTAATTAATTTTAGACTGAACCCCAAATTATTCAACATTTATTTCCCCAAAAAGTTTTAGCCTTGGGACCCTAATTTTTTGCATAGCGTCATTTATTACGGCTTTCTACATGACAAAAAATTAAGAACCCCGTAAAGGCGTCCAAACGAATTTTATGGGCATATACAAATTTCAAAATTATGGGGGGGGGCCCGGAAATTTTTTTTTCCGGAAAATTCGTTCATAATCCTTTTTGTGGTGTCGAACAACGGGTGTATACCGAATTTGGTGAAAATCGGACCACCTTCCCAAAATTTGTCGAAATTTCCCTGATTTTGCCGTTCTCGATTTCGGGAAATTTTTTGGTCGACAACCATATACGTGTTATACATGGTTGGAAAGATCTTTTTTTTTCAGGGGGGGGTCCTACTCTTGAAAAAAATTTTCCCCGACCAATACTTTCCGAGATAATGGCGTTCAAACATTTGAACTTTTTGGCGGGAAACCATGTTTTTCGGGCTTTTCTCGGAAAATATTGGTCGCGAAGAAAAAAGTTCATGAGTATCTCCCCTATTAAAAAAAAATTAGCTTTCCAACCATGTATAACACATGTGGGGTCGTCGACCAAAAAAAAAAAATTTTTTTTTCCCCCAAAATGAAGCTAGGCTAGGACCCGTGATTATTTTAGCGAAAATCGAAAGTCGCCCGATCGGGTCGACATATATATCATTTTAAAGGTTTTGGCAAGGCGATCAAGAAAAACTATAATTTTACCCTTAGAAAGCAATTTGGGGAAATTTAAGAGGCTAAGAACGGGTGAAAATTGGGTTTTTAGTACGAAATTCAATTTCAATGTCTCGTAGTGGGCGTACTTTAGGTCCGACCGCCTCGTGTCATATATGGGCGTAAAGGTCTATTTGCGGGCTACAAAAAAGGCTAATAGAGTTTTTCTCCACGGGATACAGGGAAAACGTTAAGCCACTCCGAACCTCGAAAAAGTGTGGATTTCTTAATATTACACTGAACCCCAGATTATTCAACATTTTTTTCCCCAAAAAATTATTGACTTAAAAGCCTAATTTTTTGCATAGCGACATTAATTACGGATTTCTACATGACAAAAAATTAAGAACCCCGTAAAGGCGTCCAAACCAATTTTATGGGCATATAAAAATTTAAAAATTATGGGGGGGGCCCCGAAAATTTTTTTTCGGGAAAATTCTTTCATAATCCTTTTTGTGGTGTCGAACAACGGGTGTATACCGAATTTGGTGAAAATCGGACCACCTTCCAAAAATTTGTCGAAATTTCCCTGATTTTGCCGTTCTCGATTTCGGGAAATTTTTTGGTCGACAACCATATACGTGTTATACATGGTTGGAAAGATCTTTTTTTTTCAGGGGGGGGTCCTACTCTTGAAAAAAATTTTCCCCGACCAATACTTTCCGAGATAATGGCGTTCAAACATTTGAACTTTTTGGCGGGAAACCATGTTTTTCGGGCTTTTCTCGGAAAATATTGGTCGCGAAGAAAAATGTTCATGAGTATCTCCCCTATTAAAAAAAAATTAGCTTTCCAACCATGTATAACACATGTGGGGTCGTCGACCAAAAAAAAAAAATTTTTTTTTCCCCCAAAATGAACCTAGGCTTGGACCCGTGATTATTTTAGCGAAAATCGAAAGTCGCCCAATCGGGTCGACATATATATCATTTTAAAGGTTTTGGCAAGGCGATTAAGAAAAACTATAATTTTACCCTTAAAAAGCAATTTGGGGAAATTTAAGAGGCAAAGAACGGGTGAAAATTGGGATTTTAGTACGTAATTCAATTTCAATCTCTCGTAGTGGGCGTACTATAAGTCCGACCGCCTTGTGCCATATATGGGCTTAAAGGTCCATTTGCGGCTTACAAAAAAGGCTTATAGAGTTTTTCTCCACGGGATACAGGGAAAACGCTATGGCGATTTGTAGAATTTCGAAAAAGCCCTTAAAAAGATATTCGGCCCCCCCCACTGCGCCCGGGCACCGGTGAAAATAAAATTGAAGAAGGTTTCGGTAAAGCACCGTGAATTAAAGACGCCCACCGAAATTCAACCCGATATTCGCATTATAGAGGGAGCTACGGCGGTTTAAAGTCGAAAAAAGCGGTATAAATGGTAGCGTCAAAAAAGACGAAAATTTCGAAATTTCGTCATTTTTTTTCTCGAAAACTATAAGTCGTAGGACGCTAATTTTTTGTATAGCGTTAATTATCACATATGTCTACATGTAAAAAAATCAAGGGCCCCATAAAATTAATAGCGGAAATTTTATGGGCAGACGAAAATTTCAAAAATTCGGGGGGGGCCCCAAAATCGAAATTTCAAAAATCGAAGGGCTCGGTCAGAAATCCGGGACCTAACCTGAAAAGGTGCAATAGGTCCCAATTCCCCACTTTTAAAACCCTAGGAGGAGATACAACATTTACGCGAAAATTGTTTAACGAAATTTTAACTTTTTTTCGTTTTGATCCCCTCCCTACGGCGCCCGGAAACCGGCGAAAAAAAACCGAAAGAAGTTTCGTGTAGAAGACAGATGGGGTCAGACGCCCCATGAGTTTCGTTCGCCTAATCGAATTTTAAGGGGGGCTACGGGGGCCCCAAAGTGAACAAAAGCGGGGAGAAAAAAATACAGCCGAAAATTTCAAAAATTCGTGGGGGGGCCAAAAATCGAAATTTCGAAAAATGAAGGGCTTGTTGGTGTGTCCGACACCTAACCTGAAAAGGTGCAATTGGTCCCAATCACCCACTTTTAAAACCCTAGGAGGAGATACAAATACTTTTTTGCAACTCGTTAACTGAAATTTCACTTTTTTCGGTTTTGATCCCCCCCCTACTGCGCCCGGAAACCGGCGAAAAAAAACCGAAAGAGGTTTCGTGTAGAGGACAGATGGGGTCAGACGCCCCATAAGTTTCGTTTGTCTATATTCATTTTAAGGGGGGCTACAGGGGCCCAGAAGTTAAAAAAAGCGGGGAACGAAGTTTCGAATTTCGGGAAATTTTTTTTACATTTCCCCCTCCAGGAAGAGATCCGTTTGCAGTGAAAAAAAAAATCGACCTGATCCTTTCAGTGGACCGTTCACCCGAAATACCCTGTGAGTCCCGTCGGGAAATTTTGAAGTTGAAGAGGGGGGTGCAGAATTTGAAGTTTCCAAGGTCGTGGTTTTAGGCCGAAATCGACCCAAAATAGGGGTTTTCACCCCCCCACGGGAAAAATGTCGTCAGCTAAGAAAAAAGAAAGACTGTTTCCCGTAGTCCACTATGTGCCGAAACTACCCTGCGAGTCCCGTCCGGATATTCCCAAGTTGAAGACAAAGCCCCCGCACATTAAGTGGGGAGGGTCGGTCCTAAAAACACGAAAATCGGCCCTTCAGGAGTACGCGGTCCGCCCCCGCCGCCGCCCCTCGCCTCCGACCGCCCCTCGGAATTTTTTTCGTATAACCTACCGGGGAAACCTACCGGACGCCCTTCAAACGGTATTTCCCCTACACATACCCGCGGAGAAAAAAAATGACGAAATTTTTTTTTTCGCACTTTCCGTTCTGCGGTAAAACGGGGGGAGTTCCCGACGCCAAACGGAAAGTAGGGAAAATCCCGGGGGGGTATTTTCTCAACCGTCGGACTCCCCCCTAAAATGTATCAGGTGGAAAAAAATTCGGCGCGCGCGGTTGCCGCGCCGCGATTTTTCGAAAAAGAAATTTCCCCCCGAAAAACGGTTTTTCCCGCATAACTCGGATACGGTCGACCGCAGCGGTCCGACCCAAAGGACCTTTTTTGTAGGCAACCAAATTTAGGAAAAAATAGTTTTTTGTTTTTTTTTTAAAGTGAACGGGAAAAAAGATACGGGCGGTCGAAAAAGGCCCCAAAATCGGGTGTTTTCGATTTTTAGCGCCCCCCCCGTGCGTCGGGGGGGAAAAAGTTTCCTCTGAAAGTCGTTCCCCTCGACGCCCCCCACGACGCCAAGCCGTCGAAATATTTTTTTTCCCGTTACCGCGCCCCCCAGGAGGTGCCGGGAAAACGGGGTATTCCGCCGGGAATAACCGGGAAACGGTCAGTCGGAGGGCGTTCTAAGTGCGCCCAGGACGTTTTCTCACCGGAAGGACCCTGTGTGCCGACCCTCGCCCCCCTACCCCCCCCAGGGGGGAAAATAGCCTTCCTGAATTAGTATATATATACTAGCTGGTCCCGTGGCCGCCGCAAGCGGCGGCCAGCGGAACTCAGCCAGCTGTTGGCGCTGGTATAGTGTTGGCGTACGTATAGTGTTGGCGCCGGTATAGTGTTGGCGCACGTATAGTGTTGGCGCCGGTATAGTGTTGGCGCCGGTATAGTGTTGGCGCCGGTATAGTGTTGGCGCTGGTATAGTGTTGGCGCGCGCATAGTGTTGGCGCCGGTATAGGGTTTGCGCCCGTATAGGGTTGGCGCCCGTATAGAATTCGTGAAAATCGAAAGTCGCCCGATCATCTCGATATATATATCATTTTAAAGGTTTTGGCAAGGCGATCAAGTTGGCGATCAATGTTTTACCCTTATAAAGCCATTTGGGGAAATTTTAGAGCCTAAAAACGGGTGACATTTTTGTTTCTAGTGCGTAATTCAATTTCAATCTCTCGTAGGGGGCGTACTTTAGGTCCGACCGCATCGTGTCTTATATGGCCATAAAGGTCTATTTGCGGGCTACAAAAATGCTCCGTAGCGTTTTTCTCCACGGCATACGGGGAAAAAGATATGCCACTTCGAAGAGCGGAAAAACGTGGATTTAATAATTTTAGAGTGAACCCCAAATTATTCAATTTTTTTTCCCAAAAAGTTTTACCCTTAGAAGCCTAATTTTTTGCATAGTGTCATTTATTACGGCTTTCTACACGTTAAAAATTTAAGAACCCCGTAAATGCGTCTAAACAAATTTTATGGGCATATAAAAATTTCAAAATTATGGAGGGGGGCCCGGCAATTTTTTTTTCCGGAAAATACTTTCATAATCCTTTTTGTGGTGTCAAACAACGGGTGTATATCGAATTTGGTGAAAATCGGAGCACCATGCAAAAATTAATCGAAATTTCCCAGATTTTGCCGTTCTCGATTTCGGGGAAATTTTTGGTCAACAACCATATATGTGTTATACATGGTTGGAAAGGTTTTTTTTCACTTGGGGTCATACCCTTAAATTCTTTTTTACCTGACCAATATTTTCCGAGATAATGGCGATCAAAAATTGGGACTTTTTGGCGGGAAACCATGTTTTGTGGGCTTTTCTCGGAAAATATTGATCGGGAAGAAAAAAGTTCAAGAGTGTCTCCCCTATTAAAAAAAAATAGCTTTCCAACCATGTGAAAAACATGTGGGGTCATCGACCAAAAAAAAAAATATTTTTTTCCCCCAAAAAAATCCAGCCTACTTACCTGTGATTATTTTAGTGAAAATCGAAAGTCACCCGATCGGGTCGATATATATATCATTTTAAAGGTTTTGGCAAGACGATCAAGAAGAACTATCGCTTTTCCGGGAAAAAGCCATTTGGGGAAATTTTAGAGGCTAAGAACGGGTGCAAATTGGGTTTTTAGTACGTAATTCAATTTCAATCTCTCGTAGTGGGCGTACTATAAGTCCGACCGCCTCGTGTCATATATGGGCTTAAAGGTCTATTTGCGGGCTACAAAAAAGGCCTGTAGAGTTTTTCTCCACGGGATACAGGGAAAAAGTTGAGCCACTTCGAACCTCGAAAAAGTGGGGAATTATTAATTTTAGACTGAACCCCAAATTATTCAACATTTTTTCCCCCAAAAAGCTTTAGCCTTAGAACCCTAATTTTATGCATAGCATCATACATTACGGCTTCTTACACGTAAAAAATTTAATAACCCCGTAAATGCGTCTAAAAAAATTTTATGGGCATATAAAAATTTCAAAATTATGGGAGGGGGCCGGACATTTTTTTTTCCGGACAATTCTTTCATAATCCTTTTTGTGGTGTCAAACAACGGGTGCATACCAAATTTGGGGAAATTCGGAGCACCTTGCAAAAATTTGTCGAATTTTCCCAGATTTTGCCGTTCTCGATTTGGGGAAATTTTTTGGTCGACGACCCCATACGTGTTATATATGGTTGGAAAGATTATTTTTTTTCACTGGGGGTCATACTCACAAAAAATTTTTTCCCTGACCAATATTTTCCGAGATAATGGCGTCCAATGATTGAGTGAAATTTGGGAATTTCGATGTTTTTTAGGCTTTTCTCGGAAAATATTGATCGGGAAGAAAAAAGTTCAAGAGTGTCTTCCCTATTAAAAAAAATTAGCTTTTCAACCATATATAAAACATGTGGGGTCGTCGACCAAAAAAAAGAATTATATTTTTTACTAAAAAAAAAGCTAGGCTAAGGACCTGTGATTATTTTAGTGAAAATCGAAAGTCGCCCGATCGGATCGACATATATATAATTTTAAACGATTCGGCAAGGCGATAAAGAAAAACTATCGCTTTTCCGGGAAAAAGCCATTTGGGGAAATTTTAGAGGCTAAGAACGGGTGAAAATTGGGTTTTTAGTACATAATTCAATTTCAATCTCTCGTAGTGGGCGTACTATAAGTCCGACCGCCTTGTATCATACATGGGCTTAAAGGCCTACTTGCGGGCTACAAAAAAGGTACACATAGTTTTTCTCCACGGGATACAGGGAAAACGCTATGCCGATTTATAGAATTTCGAAAAGCCCTTAAACAGTTATTCGGGCCCCCCCCACTGCGTCCGGGCACCGGTGAAAATAAAATCGAAAAAGATTTCGGTCAACCACTGTGAATTAAAGACACCCAACGAAAATCAACCCGATATTCACATTATAGAGGGAGCTACGGCCGTTTAAAGTCGAAAAAAGCGGTTTAAATAGAAGGGTCGAAAAATACGAAATTTTCGAAACTTTGAGTCGTTTTTTTCTCGAAAACTATAAGTCGTAGGGACCTGATTTTTTGTATAGCGTTATTTATCACATATGTCTACACGTATATTTTCCGAGAAAAGCCCACAAAACATGGTTTCCCGCCAAAAAGTCCCAATTTTTGATCGCCATTATCTCGGAAAATATTGGTCAGGTATAAAAAAATTTATGGGTATGACCCCAAGTGAAATTGATCGGGAAGAAAAAAATTCAAGAGTGTCTCCCCTATTAAAAAAAAATAGCTTTCCAACCATGTGAAAAACATGTGGGGTCATCGACCAAAAAGAAAAATTTTTTTTTTCCCTAAAAAAAATCCAGCCTACTTACCTGTGATTATTTTCTTGAAAATCGAAAGTCGCCCGATCGGGTCGATATATATATCATTTTAAAGGTTTTGGCAAGGCGATCAAGAAAAACTATCGCTTTTCCGGGAAAAAGCCATTTGGGGAAATTTTAGAGGCTAAGAACGGGTGAAAATTGGGTTTTTAGTACGTAATTCAATTTCAATCTCTCGAAGTGGGCGAACTTTAGGTCCGACCGCGTTGTGTCTTATATGGACTTAAAGGTCTATTTGCGGGCTACAAAAAAGACAAATAGAGTTTTTCTCCACGGGATACAAAGAAAAAGTTGAGCCACTTCGAACCTCGAAAAAGTGGGGATTTATTAATTTTAGACTGACCCCAAATTATTCAACATTTTTTTCCTCAAAGCGTCATTTATTACGGCTTTCTATACGTAAAAAATTTTAGAACCCCGTAAATGCGTTCAAACAAATTTTATGGGCATATAAAAATTTCAAAATTATGGGGGGGACCCGAAAAAAATTTTTTTCCGGACAATTCTTTCATAATCCTTTTTGTGGTGTCAAACACCGGGTGCATACCAAATTTGGGGAAATTCGGAGCACCTTGCAAAAATTTGTCGAAATTTCCCAGATTTTACCGTTCTCGATTTGGGGAAATTTTTTGGTCGACGACCCCATACGTGTTATATATGATTGGAAAGATTTTTTTTTTCACTGGGGGTCATACTCACAAAACTTTTTTTCCCTGACCAATATTTTCCGAGATAATGGCGTCCAAAGATTGAGTGAAATTTGGGAATTTCGATGTTTTTTGGGCTTTTCTCGGAAAACATTGATCGGGAAGAAAAAAGTTCAAGAGTGTCTCCGCTATTAAAAAAAATTAGCTTTCCAACCATGTATAAAACATGTGGGGTCGTCGACCAAAAAAAGTTTTTTTTTTTTTACTAAAAAAAAAGCTAGGCTAGGGACCTGTGATTATTTTAGTGAAAATCGAAAGTCTCCCGATCGGATCGACATATATATCATTTTAAAGGATACGGCAAGGCGATAAAGAAAAACTATAGTTTTATCTAGATAAAGCTATTAGGGAAAATTTTAGAGGCTAAAACCCGGTAAAATTTGAGTTTCTAGTTCATAATTCAATTTTAATCTCTCATAGTCGGCGTACTTTAGATCTGACAGCCTCGTGTCTTATATGGGAATAAAGTCCTACTCGTCGACTACAAAAAAGCCTTGAATCGTTTTTCTCTACAGGCTACCGGGAAATCGCTATGCCAGTTTAAAGAAATTCGAAAAACCCCTTAAACGGATATTGGGGCCCCCAAGGCGCTAAGGTACCGGTAAAAAAAAAATCAAATGAGTTTTCGGTCAAAAACCGTGAGATAGAGACGCCCACAAAAAATCTGCCCGATATTCGCATTTAAGAAGGAGCTACGGGGATTTAAAGTCGAAAAAGCGACTTAAAGCGAAGTAAGTGGCGGAAAACGGGGGAAAATTCCCAATTCTTTTGACATTTTCGCCCCTGGAAGAGAACCGTGTGCATTGAAATTATAAATCGACCGAGTCCTTTGAGGGGACCGTACCCCGGAAATACCCTATAAGTCCCGTCGGGAAACTCTCGAGTTTAAGGGGCCAGTTACCACCTCGAAGTCAGCAAAGTCGTGTTTTTTGGCCAAAATCGACCAAAAATGGGGGTTTTCACCCCCCCGTTTTTCTTTTTTCTGTCGTTAGCTAAGAAAAAAGAAAAACGGTTTCTCTTAGGCCACTATGTGCCAAAAGTACCCTGGGAGACCCGTCGAGAAACTTCCGAGTTTAAGGGTCCATGTACCGCCTCGAAGTCGGCGGGGTCGGCCGATTAAATGCGGAAACCGGGCCGTCGGAGGGACGCGGTCCGCCCCCTTCGTATTTTTTTCCTTGAAGGAATCACATTTGCCTATTAATCGCCCTTCAAACGGTATTTCCACTACATATAGTCGTGGAGAAAAAAAATGACTCGGCAAAGTCGTGTTTTTCGGCCATAATCGACCAAAAATGGGGGTTTTGGCCCCCCCCCCCCCCCACGGGAAAAATGTCGTTAGCTAAGAAAAAAGAAAAACCGTTTCTCTTAGGCCACTATGTGCCAAAAGTTCCCTGGGAGCCCCGTCGGGAAACTCTCAAGTTTAAAGGGCCGTTTACCACCTCGAAGTGGGCAAAGTCGTGTTTTTTTGGCCAAAATCGACCAAGAATGGGGGTTTTCGCCCCCCGGCACGGCGCCCGGGCACCGGTGAAAAAAAAATCGAAGAAGGTTTCGGTAAACCACCGTGGGGTGAAGACGCCCACCGAAAATCAACTCGATATTCGCACTTTAGAGGGAACTACGACGGTTTAAAGTCAAAAAAAGCGGTGTAAAAAAAAGGGTCGAAAAAGACGAAATTTTCGAAACTTTGACATTTTTTTTCCCGAACACTATAAGTGGTAGAGAACTGATTTTTTGTATAGCGTTATTCCTTATATATGTCTACACGTTAAAAAATCAAGGGTACCATAAAATAAATAGGGAAAATTTTATGGGCAGACGAAAATTTCAAAAAAACGGGGGGGGCCCTATAATCGAAATTTCGAAAAACAAAGGGTTTGTTGGTGTGTCCGACACCTAACCCTAAAAGATGCAATTGGTCCCAAATCTCCACTTTTAAAACCCTAGGAGGAGATACAAATACTTTTTTGTAACTCGTTAACTGAAATTTCACTTTTTTCGGTTTTTATCCCCCCCGTACGGCGCCCGGAAACCGGCGAAAAAAAACCGAAAGGGTTTTCGTGTACAGGACTGTACGGGTCAGACGCCCAATAAGTTTCGTTTGTCTAAACGCATTTTAAGGGGGGCTACGGGGGCCCCGAAGTTAACAAAAGCGGGGGGAAATATATACAGACAAAAATTTCAAAAATTCGTGGGGGGCCCCAAAATCGAAATTTTGAAAAACGAAGGGTTTGTTGGTGTGTCCGACACCTAACCTGAAAAGGTGCAATTGGTCCCAATTTCCCACTTTTAAAACCCTAGGAGGAGATACAAATACTTTTTTGCAACTCGTTAACTGAAATTTCACTTTTTTCATATTTGATCCCCCCCGTACGGCGCCCGGACACCGGCGAAAAAAAACCGAAAGAGGTTTTGTGTAGAGGACAGTTGGGGTCAGACGCCCCATAAGTTTCGTTTGTCTAGACGCAATTTAAGGGGGGCTACATGGGCCTCCAAGTGGACATAATTGGCGGAAAACGGGGAAAAAAATTCCAAATTTTTTTTACATTTTCCGCCCCCGGAAGAGAACCGTGTGCAGTGAAATTATAAATCCACCGGTTCCTTTGAGGGGACCGTACCCCGGAAATACCCTATAAGTCCCGTCGGGAAACTCTCGAGTTTAAGGGGCCAGTTCCCACCTCGAAGTCGGCAAAGTCGTGTTTTTCGGCCAAAATCGACCAAAAATGGGGGTTTTCGCCCCCCCACGGGAAAAATGTCATTAGCTAAGAAAAATGGAAAACGTTTTCTCTTAGGCCACTATGTGCCAAAAGTAACCTGGGAGTCCCGTCGGGAAACTCTCGAGTTTAAGGCTCCATGTACCGCCCCCAAGTCGGCGGGGTCGGCCGAAAAAACGCGAAAATCGGCCCGTCTGCGGGACGCGCACCACCCCAGCCGCCGCCCTCCGCCTCCAACCGCCCCTCGGTATTTTTTTCTTTAAAGGAATCACTTTCGCCTATCGATCGCCCCTCAAACGGTATTTCCACTACGTATAGTCGAGGAGAAAAAAAATGACGAAATTTTTTTTTTCGCATTTTCCGTTTTGCGGTAAAACGGGGGGAGTTCCCGACGCCAAACGGAAAGTAGGGAAAATCCGCGGGCGGTATTTTCTCACTCGTGAGACTCCCCCCTAAAATGTATCAGGTGGAAAAAAATTCAGCGCGCGTGGTTGCCACGCCGCGATTTTTTGAAATTTTTCTTCCCCCTTGAAAAGCGGTTTTTTCCGCATAACTCGGATGCGGTCGACCGCAGCGGTCCGACCCAAAGGACCTTTTTTGTAGGCCTCTAAATTTAGGAAAAAATAGTTGTTTATTTTTTTTTTAAAGTGAACGGGGAAAAAGATACACGCGTCCGAAAAAGGCCCCAAAATCGGGGGTTTTCGAATTTTAGCGCCCCCCCCGTACGCCGGGGGGAAAAAAATTTCCTCTAAAAGTCGTCGCCCCTAATGCGCCCCACGACGCCGCGGGGTCGTAATATTTTTTTTCGCGTGGCCGCGCCCCCTGGACCCTGCCGGGAAAACGGGCGATATCGTCGCCCGTAACCGGGAAACGGGTCACCGGAGGCGGTTTTCACGCGGTCCCCGACCGTTTGGGACCGGAACACACCCGGCCCCCGAAAATCGCTCTCCTACCTCCACCGGGGGGGCGTATAAGCTTCGGGAAATAGTATTATCAATCAACTAGCTGGTCCCGTGGCCGCCGCAAGCGGCGGCCAGCGGAACTCAGCCAGCTGTTGGCGCTGGTATAGTGTTGGCGCCGGTATAGTGTTGGCGCCGGTATAGTGTTGGCGTACGTATAGTGTTGGCGCCGGTATAGTGTTGGTGCCGGTATAGTGTTGGCGCCGGTATAGTGTTGGCGCCAGTATAGTGTTGGCGCTGGTATAGTGTTGGCGCTGGTTTAGTGTTGGCGCGCGCATAGTGTTGGCGCCGGTATAGGGTTGGCGCCCGTATAAAATTCGTGAAAATTGAAAGTCACCCGATCGGGTCGACATATATATCATTTTAAAGGTTTTTGCAAGGCGATCAAGAAAAACTATAGCTTTACCTGGATAAAGCCATTCGGGGAAATTTAAGAGGCTAAGAACGGCTGAAATTTGAGTTTTTAGTGTGTAATCCAATTTAAATCTCTCAAAGCGGGCGTACTTTAAGTCCGACCGCCTCATGTCTTATACGGGCTTAAAGGTCTATTTGCGGGCTAAAAAAAAGGCTAGTTGCGTTTTTCTCCACGGGATACGGGGAAAAAGTTAAGCCACTTCAAAGAGCGGAAAAGAATGGATTTATTAATTTTACACTGAACCCCAGATTATACAACTTTTATTCTCCCAAAAAGTTTTGGTTTTAGAACCCTAATTTTTTGCATAGCATCATTTATTACGGCTTTCTACCCGAAAAGAAATTAAGAACCCCGTAAATGCGTCCAAACAAATTTTATGGGCACATACAAATTTCAAAATTATGGGGGGTACCCGGAAATTTTTTTTTCCCGGAAAATACTTTCATAATCCTTTTTGTGGTGTCAAACAACGGGTGTATATCGAATTTGGTCAAAATCAGAGCACCATGCAAAAATTTGTCGAAATTTCCCAGATTTTGCCGTTCTCGATTTCGGGGAAATTTTTGGTTGACAACCATATATGTGTTATACATGGTTGGAAAGGTCTTTTTATTTCACTTGGGGTCATACCTTTAAATTTTTTTTTACCTGACCAATATTTTCCGAGAAAATGGCGATCAAAAATTGGGACTTTTTGGCGGGAAACCATGTTTTGTGGGCTTTTCTCGGAAAATATTGATCGGGAAGAAAAAAATTCAAGAGTGTCTCCCCTATTAAAAAAAAAATAGCTTTCCAACCATGTGAAAAACATGTGGGGTCATCGACCAAAAAAAATATTTTTTTTTCCCCCCAAAAAAATCCAGCCTACTTACCTGTGATTATTTTCTTGAAAATCTAAAGTCGCCCGATCGGGTCGATATATATATCATTTTAAAGGTTTTGGCAAGGCGATCAAGAAAAACTATCGCTTTTCCGGGAAAAAGCCATTTGGGGAAATTTTAGAGGCTAAGAACGGGCGAAAATTGGGTTTTTAGTACGTAATTCAATTTCAATCTCTCGAAGTGGGCGTACTTTAGGTCCGACCGCGTTGTGTCTTATATGGACTTAAAGGTCTATTTGCGGGCTACAAAAAAGACAAATAGAGTTTTTCTCCACGGGATACAAAGAAAAAGTTGAGCAACTTCGAACCTCGAAAAAGTGGGGATTTATTAATTTTAGACTGACCCCAAATTATTCAACATTTTTTTCCTCAAAAAGCTTTAGCCTTAGAACCCTAATTTTTTGTATAGCGTCATTTATTACGGCTTTCTATACGTAAAAAATTTAAGAACCCCGTAAATGCGTTCAAACAAATTTTATGGACATATAAAAATTTCAAAATTATCGGGGGGACCCGGAAAATTTTTTTTTCCGGACAATTCTTTCATAATCCTTTTTGTGTTGTCAAACACCGGGTGCATACCAAATTTGGGGAAATTCGGGGCACCTTGCAAAAATTTGTCGAAATTTCCCAGATTTTACCGTTCTCGATTTGGGGAAATTTTTTGGTCGACGACCCCATACGTGTTATATATGGTTGGAAAGTTTTTTTTTTTTCACTGGGGGTCATACTCACAAAAATATTTTTCCCTGTCCAATATTTTCCGAGATAATGGCGTCCAAAGATTGAGTGAAATTTGGGAATTTCGATGTTTTTTGGGCTTTTCTCGGAAAACATTGATCGGGAAGAAAAATGTTCAAGAGTGTCTCCGCTATTAAAAAAAAGTTGCTTTCCAACCATGTATAAAACATGTGGGGTCGTCGACCAAATAAAGATTTTTTTTTTTTTACTAAAAAAAAAAGCTAGGCTAGGACCTGTGATTATTTTAGTGAAAATCGAAAGTCGCCCGATCGGATCGACATGTATATCATTTTAAAGGATTCGGCAAGGCGATAAAGAAAAACTATAGTTTTATCTAGATAAAGCTATTAGGGAAAATTTTAGAGGCTAAAACCCGGTAAAATTTGAGTTTCTAGTTCATAATTTAATTTTAATCTCTCATAGTCGGCGTACTTTAGATCTGACAGCCTCGTGTCTTATATGGGAATAAAGTCCTACTCGTCGACTACAAAAAAGCCTTAAATCGTTTTTCTCCACAGGCTACCGGGAAATCGCTATGTCAGTTTAAAGAAATTCGAAAAACCCCTAAAACGGATATTGGGGCCCCCAAGGCGCCAAGGTACCGGTAAAAAAAATCGAATGAGTTTTCGGTCAAAAACCGTGAGATAGAGACGCCCACAAAAAATCTGCCCGATATTCGCATTTAAGAGGAGCTACGGGGATTTAAAGTCGAAAAAGCGACTTAAAGCGAAGTAAGTGGCGGAAAACGGGGGAAAATTCCCAATTCTTTTGACATTTTCACCTCTGGAAGAGAACCGTGTGCATTGAAATTATAAATCGACCGGATCCTTATAGGGGACCGTACCCCGGAAATACCCTATAAGTCCCGTCGGGAAACTCTCGAGTTTAAGGGGCCAGTTACCACCTCGAAGTCGGCAAAGTCGTGTTTTTTGGCCAAAATCTACCAAAAATGGGGGTTTTCACCCCCCCATGGGAAAAATGTTGTTAGCTAAGAAAAAAGAAAAACGGTTTCTCTTAGGCCACTATGTGCCAAAAGTACCCTGGGAGTCCCGTCGAGAAACTTCCGAGTTTAAGGGTCCATGTACCGCCTCGAAGTCGGCGGGGTCGGCCGAAAATATGCGGAAACCGGGCTGTCGGAGGGACGCGGTCCGCCCCCGCCGCCGCCCCTCACCTTCGACCGCCCCCTCGTATTTTTTTCCTTGAAGGAATCACTTTTGCCTATTAATCGCCCTTCAAACGGTATTTCCACTACATATAGTCGTGGAGAAAAAAAATGACTCGGCAAAGTCGTGTTTTTCGGCCATAATCGACCAAAAATGGGGGTTTTGGCCCCCCCACGGGAAAAATGTCGTTAGCTAAGAAAAAAGAAAAACCGTTTCTCTTAGGCCACTATGTGCCAAAAGTACCCTAGGAGTCCCGTCGGAAAACTCTCGAGTTTAAGGGGCCGTTTACCACCTCGAAGTCGGCAAAGTCGTGTTTTTCGGCCAAAATCGACCAAATATCGGGGTTTTCGCCCCCCCCCCCCCCCCAGGGGAAAACCGTCGGTAGTTAAGAAAAACGGAAAACGGATTCTCGTAGGCAACTGTGTGCCAAAAGTACCCTGGGAGTCCCGTCGGGAAACTCTCTAGTTAAAGGGACCGTTTACCACCTCGAAGTGGGCAAAGTCGTGTTTTTTTGGCCAAAATCGACCAAGAATGGGGTTTTTGCCCCCCGGCACGGCGCCCGGGCACCGGTGAAAAAAAAATCGAAGAAGGTTTCGGTAAACCACCGTGGGGTGAAGACCCCCACCGAAAATCAACTCGATATTCGCACTTTAGAGGGACCTACGACGGTTTAAAGTCAAAAAAATCGTGTAAAAAAAGGGTCGAAAAAGACGAAATTTTCGAAACTTTGACATTTTTTTCCCCGAACACTATAAGTGGTAGAGAACTGATTTTTTGTATAGCGTTATTCCTTACATATGTCTACACGTAAAAAAATCAAGGGTACCATAAAATAAATAGGGAAAATTTTATGGGCAGACGAAAATTTGAAAAAATCGGGGGGGGGGGGGGGGGGGCCCTATAATCGAAATTTCGAAAAACGAAGGGTTTGTTGGTGTGTCCGACACCTAACCCTAAAAGATGCAGTTGGTCCCAAATCTCCACTTTTAAAACCCTAGGAGGAGATACAAATACTTTTTTGTAACTCGTTAACTGAAATTTCACTTTTTTCGGTTTTGATCCCCCCCGTACGGCGCCCGGAAACCGGCGAAAAAAAACCGAAAGAGTTTTCGTGTAGAGGACTGTACGGGTCAGACGCCCAATAAGTTTCGTTTGTCTAAACGCATTTTAAGGGGGGCTACGGGGGCCCCGAAGTTAACAAAAGCGGGGGGAAATATATACAGACAAAAATTTCAAAAATTCGTGGGGGGCCCCAAAATCGAAATTTCGAAAAACGAAGGGTTTGTTGGTGTGTCCGACACCTAACCTGAAAAGGTGCAATTGGTCCCAATTTCCCACTTTTAAAACCCTAGGAGGAGATACAAATACTTTTTTGCAACTCGTTAACTGAAATTTCACTTTTTTCATATTTGATCCCCCCCGTACGGCGCCCGGAAACCGGCGAAAAAAAACCGAAAGAGGTTTCGTGTAGAAGACAGTCGGGGTCAGACGCCCCATAAGTTTCGTTTGTCTAGACGCAATTTAAGGAGGGCTACATGGGCCTCCAAGTGGAAATAAGTGGCGGAAAACGGGGAAAAAAATGCCCAATTTTTTTGACATTTTCCGCCCCCGGAACAGAACCGTGTGCAGTGAAATTATAAATCGACCGGATCCTTATAGGGGACCGTACCCCGGAAATACCCTATAAGTCCCGTCGGGAAACTCTCGAGTTTAAGGGGCCAGTTCCCACCTCGAAGTCGGCAAAGTAGCGTTTTTCGGCCAAAATCGGCCGAAAATCGGGGTTTTCGCCCCCCCACGGGAAAAATGTTGTTAGCTAAGAAAAAAGGAAAACGGTTTCTCTTAGGCCACTATGTGCCAAAAGTACCCTAGGAGTCCCGTCGGGAAACTCTCGAGTTTAAGGCTCCATGTACCGCCTCCAAGTCGGCGGGGTCGGCCGAAAAAACGCGAAAATCGGCCCGTCTGCGGGACGCGCACCACCCCCGCCGCCGCCCGGGAAACGGGTCACCGGAGGCGGTTTTCACGCGGTCCCCGACCGTTTTGGACCGGAACACACCCGGTCCCCGAAAATCACCTCCCTACCTCCCCAGGGGGGGCGTATAAGCTTCGGGAAATAGTATTATCAATTAAAAGAATGGAGGGAGGTAACCTTACAACTATATGGTATGAAAAGAAAGAAAAAAGTAATAGATTCATCAACTATAGGTCGAATCATCCTCCACACCACAAGATAAATTGTATAAATAACCTTATTAAAAAAGCTTTACAAAATACTGATAAAAGTCACATAAAAACTATAAAACCGATTATCTTTAAAAAGCTAGAAGATAATTTTTACCCCCTACACAAAATAAAAGAATCATGGTATAAAAATGTTGAAATTGTAAATCTTAATAACAATAACGAGAGCAACCAAGAACAACCTATAGCTATAACCAGTAATTATACAAAATTTACTAGCTTACCATACATAAAAGGTTTATCTGACCAATTAATAAAACTTATGACGAAGATGGACTGTCCAGAGTTTAAATTTGGCTTCAAACCATTAAATAAAGCTAACAGGATGTATAATAATCTTAAAGATAAAATTCCAACAACAAAAACTATTGGCACAATATATGAAATTCCCTGCCAAGGTTGCCACAAAAGTTATATAGGAGAAAGTAGCCAAATGCTTAAAAACAGAGTAGAACAGCATAAATATGACCAAAATAAAGGTAATTCTAATACAGCGCTTAGCGGTCATTCAGCGGCTACAAAACACGAATTTGATTTTGAGAACACCAAAATATTGGGTAGAGAAAAGAATACGAATAGAAGGAAAATGTTAGAAGCCCTGAATATAGTCATAAAATTGGAAAAAACCGTAAATATTAAGACAGACTCAAGATCGCTTAGCAAATTCTATAGCGGCATCTACCTGTATGATTCAAATCATATTCTCCCACCGAAAACATAACAGTCCAAATCAAAAAATTTTTTTAATTAAGAGAATTGTCCAAAACTACACAATATTCTAATATTATTACTAATTTATTTTACATCAATGGTTAAACATAAAACAATATCTAATATAACATAGTTTTTTATTAAATGTGATAACAATGATAGGGTGATATGAATTGCTATCAACGGGGAAGGTTACACAATGTAAACATTTCATTTAAAACTCATTTCTAGTCGATTTTATGTCTTTCTTTTTGTTTTTATTTAGAATATAACGACCTTTACTGTGATATTTTTTAGCTTGTTAATTAGTAGTGTTTTGTTATTGTGAAGATAATGTGCTATGTTTGGTTTGTTTTTAATTTATCTCTATTCTACATGGAGAAGTTTTCACTATTTTGATGTTTATAAAACATAATGACAACGTAATCAATCTGATGGTAATATAAATCTTAGTTATGTACTCACATACTAAAATAGAAGAATACAAAATATCAATTTAAGTATGTTAATAAATTATCATTTTTATAGATGGAAATGACATGCAAAACTCGTTTGTGAAAGATGACTTTTAAACAATAGAAATTTTTGATTGATGATTGAACACATAACAGTTTATTAGGTAAAGAAGGTTTTCTTAATTATGTTTTATTATATATGAGGTATTTTTATGTTAAATGGATTCAAAGTATGATGTATGTGACCTATGGTTTTATGTTGTTTTTTTTTTTTTTTTTTTAAATAAAGTTTGTTTATAGAGTGAAACCATTGTAAATTAATTATACCCGAATAAGGATCCACCTACAAAATCAATCTATTCACTTATATTATCTGAGTTTTATTGGGCTAAATGGTATAGTTGTAAAAGCACTTTCTAGTTCTAGTGAAACATAGTCTCATGTTTCACTTTATACATAAAATTTCAGTCTCTCTGTTTTTGCAATGTTTACACCTTCCTCTTGAAATAAACTGTGGAAAATGCAAATTCAATTCAAAATACAAATTCTACAAATTTGTACATTTGTACAAATATTGCAGGACAGGCAATGTATCATAATATATTAAACAATTTACCCCAACTATCCCCGTACCGGGCCGTTCTAACATACGTTTAAATGGCCACCATCTAAAAATCAGTTTGGAATGATATAATTATATAGAACATGTCAATATCATCAGAAGTGATTTGTTTTCTAATATCATGTTTATAGCTTAAAAATAGTTCTCAATATATTGTAGTCATATGAATTACATAAAAATATCCACCATCTTGAATTAAAATGAAGGATCAAAAATCACAATTTTTTTCAAAAAGTCATTATACCTGGATGTTGATTTTACTACGTTTTTATTAGCTTGCATTCTTGTTTGTTTGTTTGTTTGTTTGTCCGGTACAAATCTGGCAATCGATTTCTAACTAACTTCCCGAATAGCTAGACATTTGAAACTTTTAGCATAGCTCAGAACACGACGACAATGCATTATTTTAATACTTTTAGCCATCTTTCAGCAGAATTTAATTAGTTTTCAGCAAATTTCGCTGTGCGGAAAGTTAGTTCGGAAAAAACCCGCCAGTTATTTTATTTGTTTTGCCATATCCAATATTTACGCTATCTTCATTTTGACGGGTCTCAAATTTGTGATAGATAAACATTGAATGACAGAATAACAGGAAATATCGATTATATTATTTATCGATTATATTATTAATATTATTTCAAATATATCGATGGCACGGTTTAGATTTGGTGTTGGCGAGATCCGTTGTACAAAGATTTGTCCTTTTATAGGTTTAAGATCAGCTCTCTGGATGGTTGTCATTTATGTGAAGTAAATAAATTCGGAACTATTTTTTTTTACTAACATTATAATATATTTGTGGCGACCGCCACCTCATTGTTCTTAATTGACCCGCGAGTCTATTTTTGTATTAACTCTATGTTTATATTTAATGTTAATAAATCAAGGTTGTAGAGAGCGTCTGAATCTCCCGCCTGGAACATCGAGGGCCCAGGGTATCGAGACGGTCTGCCTCGATCCCCCACCTTGGAGGCTTCCGACTTGCGCGCGCCGCGCTCCCTCCAGGGGGTTAGGGTGGCAGCCTCTTCTCCTTCCCCTGGGCTATAAATACCGGTGCACAGGCTGGGAAAATTCATTCTTTTCTATTCCTTCTCCTCTTACACTTAACTTACTCTTTTCTTACCTACCTCTCACCTACCTAACCTTACCTCCTGCTGAACCCTCACGTGGGCTGGGAACACCCCACGCGTGTCTTCAGCACTCCTTACCTCCTGCTGAACCCTCACTTGGGCTGGGAACACCCCACGCGTGTCTTCGGCACTCCTTACCTCCTGCTGAACCCTCACGTGGGCTGGGAACACCCCACGCGTGTCTTCGGCATTCCTTACCTCTCGCTGAACCCTCACGTGGGCTGGGAACACCCCACGCGTGTCTTCGGCATTCCTTACCTCTCGCTGAACCCTCACGTGGGCTGGGAACACCCCACGCGTGTCTTCGGCACTCCTTACTTCCAATCCTATAACCCAGTCTGAACACGCAAAAATAGTCGGGCCCTTCTGATACCACAGTCTGTTAAATAGAGCCCGACATATTATATAACAATAAAAATTATATTATCAACATTACATACGATTCAATAGAAAATTTAAAAACGTAGTATATAAAAAGTTATTTTTATATTTTGAAATTATTTTTATTATTTTAGTTAGATTATGTTTTGTCTATGGTCTGGACACAGCTGCTGGTGTAGTCTAACAGTAATAATGTTTTGTTCCATTATGTTTCCAGTTTATTTGGACAGTGATTCTTAAGTTATTAGTAATAACTGTTGATAGTAATAACTTATTAAATTTAGTAATAACATATTATTCTTAGTAATAACTTATTAAACTTAGTAATAACTTATTACTATCGACAGTCAACATAATTATTGTTGTAACGGATGGGTTAATTAATACTCAATAATAAAAACACACTTTGGATTATAAGGTTATAATGGAATTAATCCATTTATGCCCACAATGAAAATATGTTCTGATTTTGTTTAAATTTTATATACTATAGTTTTAGACCCTATGGCACTTGGGAAAATTGTTTATAAAAATAATGCATTATTGTTTACATGATTTACATGGTGGTTCGTTAACGACCCATTGGGCAAATGGCTAGTAGATAAGATTAATAATGAAATGAATCACAATTTGCATTTATTTATAAAATTTGGTCTCATGATAAGTGGGCAATGAACTTATCGTGCAATGCCACATTACATTCTCCAATTTCTCCACATTCTTTTGAGGTTTTCGATTTGTAAAATCCACAAAGACGAAGAGTTGCTCCACACGTTATGAGGTACTGCCCACTTGAAAATTTATTATATCAATATTGCTAGACGAACTTTCATATCTTTATCCTCTCTGCCCAATTTAGTATTTATCTACTGCATGAATAACTCTCAAAAAAATTTCTGCAAACCTGTTTCTTCTCGAGTTAGAGTTTTCATCGCCTTCGCAGTAAAACCGACAACCAGGGACAGTGACGTAGCAACTCCTACCTCACTAACCTGTTCGGAATTGGAAGGTTAGAGCTGGACTGTACAGCACAAGGTTTGGAACACGAGTGAATGAGTATTGGAACATGGGATTCAAGGATATTCGGAGGTTATTGGAGGGGATAGAAGGGACGGAGGAGAGAGATGTGATAAGCATGATTTCAGCTGATAACATTAAATCGAAAGGATCCATTGAAGCTTACTTCAGAGCAAGGAAGGGGTAGAGGGAACTATCCGATTTGAAAAGTTGTTCATTATGCTCCCCCCCCCCCCCCTATACTAAACCTTCCAAGCGAGCTCAATCCGAACTAAAGTGATCACGTGGTCACTGATCCTTGTCTTATTGGTCTATTCCTTGTCCTTACGTCCCCACAGACGCTTGTCAACAAATCCTTATCAGTGGCATTTATTTAATACCCCACTCAAAGAAGATTGCTATTGGTTATCTAGGAACTGTTACACGTTTATAAACTATGTTACTGCCTTTAGATAATTAATATGGTTAATAACAAACATTAAAGTACATATTTATAAAGAAAACTGTATTAAAAATAAAATAATAGAAGTCATAAGAAAATATCACTTATTTTTATCAGCTGATATCAGATAAATTTCGAGTTTGTATCGAGATATCGATACTGTTTTACCAAACTCCCGCTTAAAGGTGTTAGCATATGGGGGGAGCATAATGAACCACTTTTTGAGACCCAGATTCTATAGTATTGTTCCCTCTACCCCTTCCTTGCTCTTAGAAGCTAACAGAAAACATACTTCTACAACCTACTTCTCAACAATTGTTATGTTAGGATTAGGTAATTAAGTAAAACTCGCTGTTATAATGTTAATATAATATATTTTATAAACTATGAAGCAAAGTTAGTAATTTTATTGGACCGGTATTCCGGTGACTTGGTTGATCCAGTCCAAGTAGGCAGCTACTTGAGTGTACACAAACGGATTACTTGTTCCACACACTGATCCGTCCGATAGTACTCCTATGACTTCAGTATTCCCGTCTGTACCTTGTTTCATTAATTGGCCGCCATGAAGACTCTAAAACCAAAGATTAATTTACAGTATCCTTCCGTTATTTATAATCGTATGTTAGGGGAAAATCCAGTTCCATTAATAAGTTATTTCTTTACTTCAAATTATTAATTTTATTTGTATGCTATTCTCAATAACAATTAAATTAACGAAAAGATGATAAATAAAAATAGTCAGCCAATTATTGAGGCTCATACCATCCTCATGTCTTATAATATCGTAAAAAAACATAATTTAATAATATTATGCTTATTCAACCCATTATTGTCAAATTTACAGGGTGGGCCAAAAAATAACTCACTTTTTTTAACACTTTTAGCTCAGCTTCTGTAATAGATAGAAATATGGGGTTTGCGGGGTCTGAAAACTACATTCTTCTACTTTAAATTTCATTAAAAACTTGTCGGGCTCTGATGGAATTGACTGGGTCTATCAGAAGGGCCCGGACGATTTGTGCGTGTTGACTAACAAATCACTCAGAGGAGAGTTGTAAGGTATGGAGGTATGATGGTAATGGGAGGACTACTACACAGAGAGACTATTGGAAACCCGGTGGAGCAGCTGGACACCGGGCGGGCAACGCTCGCTCTGTGGAGTAGTGAATAGGAAGGTAATGCCGAATACGCTTCTGTCGGTACTCGGTGGGGCAGCTGATACAGCGGGACATTGGCGGGCAACGCTCGCTCTGTGGAGTAGTGAATAGGAAGGTAATGCCTAATACGCTTCTGTCGGCACTCGGTGGGGCAGCTGATACAGCGGGACACCGAGTGGGCAACGCTCGCTCTGTGGAGTAGTGAATAGGAAGGTAATGCCGAATACGCTTCTGTCGGTACTCGGTGGGGCAGCTGATACAGCTGGACACCGAGTGGGCGATGAGCGATATAAGGCGAGAAGGAAGGAAAGGTGGAAAGGTGTGAGAGGTGTAAAAGAGAGAAGGCAAGTGTTAAGAGTGATAGGTGTGAAAAGAAAAGGAAGAGTCAAGTTTAAAAGGAGAGAAAAGAATGAGCTCTCAGCCCGGTGCATCGGTATTTATGGACAAGGGGGTAGTAGTAGTAAGGGGGCGGGGAGGCCAAGCCTGGCAACTAGACCGCACTCGGGTCCTTTTTGCCAACCCCTGGTTTTTCACGCCCATCGAACCACCTCAGTCTTACCCTCAAGTCTTCTAGTTTGGGTAATAAAGGAGAGGATATCCTGCCACTTAAGTGTGACAAGTTCCTCCTCTCTGATAATCCCTGATCCTAAGGTGTGAAAGCGTAGTCTCCCATGTCCATCGCAAGCTCCCACCAGGTGGTAGGCGGTTTCCTCTTCTTCACCACACACTGGACATGTGGGGTCCTCTTCAATCTTTAATAGTGCCAGATGTCTATTTAGTTGACAATGACCTGTTAAGACCCCCAACATTTTTCTTAGGTTGGGTCTACTCAGTCCCATGAGCCATCTGGTTTTCCCTTTATCTAGCTTAGGCAGCATCATCTTAGTCTGCCTGCATCCTTCAGTTCTTGTCCACACCTTCCCTGCTTGCTCCCAGATCCACTTTTTGATGGCTGATTTGGTTTGCCCTCTGGACCAGTCAATAGCGGGCTCTGGTCCGCAGAATGGCATGGAGGCACCCCTTTTTGCTATTTCATCTGCTTTTTCATTTCCTGGAACCCCTGTGTGTCCAGGAAGCCAAAGCAGAGTAACCTTCTTTAACTCTGCAAGCGTCAAGCGGACAAGGGGGAAAGGGGGGACTGCCACCCCACACCCCTGGATGGGAGCGCAGTACGCATGTCGGGGCCTCGGGAGTGGGGACGCTGGGCAGAGTACCCGACTACCCTGGGCCAGGGAAATTCCGGCCGACGCGGCAACACTCCTTCTACATCCCGCGTATATTTAATAAAATCATGATACAATACAATAAGGTTTAAGTATAAAAATACAAAAAGCGGCTCGCGGGTCAATTAGGTACAAAAAGGTAGCGGTTGCCACAAACTATTGGGTGAAATTCATGCAATAACGGTTTGAAATAGGTCTTAAAAAAGTCGTTGTCTGGGTAGTAAACGTTGTTTGGGTATTATAGTTTTGATAGAATAAATTACTATAATGTGGAGGGGGGGGGGGGGGTCTTTGTAGGTAAGAGGTAGGAGTCCCTCAGTGTTATAACAAACATTGAAGATGTTTTAAGCACAATGTTGCCAGAAATTGAAGATCAAATGCTAAATTACACGATTATACAAGATAGTGCCCCGTCCCATCGCTCCTTGCAAACAATTCAATACTTGCTAGAGAATTGCCCTGACTTCAGGCAACATTGTGCTTAACATATCTTCAATGTTTGTTATATTATAACACTGAGGGAATCCTACCACTTACCTACAAAGAACCCCCCCCCCCCCCTACCACATGGTAATTTATTCTATCAAAACTATAAGACAAAACAACGTTTACTACCCGGACACCGACTTTTTTTAAAACCCTATTTCAAACCGTCATTGCATGGCTTTCACCCAATAGTGTTTAAAGTTATAGATATGAAACTCAAAGTATAAGAATGTCGTTTTCAGACCCCGCAAACCCCACATCTCTATCTATTACTGATGCTGAGTTATCTATGTTCAAAAAAGTGCTGTTTGTTTTGGCTACCCTGTATTTAATTTTTCCCACTTTTATCAAAATTGTTTTGTTTTCTTACATGAATAAAAGTTCCAATTTAACAATTATTATTTAGCAATTATTATAACTGCTAAAACACATACGTGGGCTAATTTCGACAAACCATCAAAAATTTTTAAAAATGTGATGAGTAATTTTAAAGATATAGATGTTAATAAAAAAAAAGCCTTTGTGCGTATATGGAAGAAAATCTAGGGGGCGCTAAAGGTTTAATTTTATATAGAACCGAACAGTGAGCTAATTTTGACCTATCTTCTAAATTTTATAAAAATTGCACGAGTAGTTATTAAGATATATGTCGGTTCGCAAAATTGTTGAATGACGGACAGACCGACAGACAGACCCGAGACAACGTTTAAATTTGGTCTTGGTATTTTTTAAATGCGTTACATTAGGTAAGCTCGGTAAAATCCCAAGCATTTTTCTACATAAGAAAAATAACTTATGTAGTACTTACGAGAATACAACTTACAATATACGAGTATGAATGCTTATTATATCATCACATACTTACTTGACAAAGTCCTCCGTCTGTAGATTTATGCGTGCAGAACATGTTGTCGGTTAAATTTGTTCCAAATGTCTCTTTGCATTCGGAATTAGACATGACTTTGAGTTTCTTAAACTTCAGGTTTCGATCCGTAACTATACTTTCTGTAAACACAGATAAAAAACACAAATTAAAAAAAAAAAAAAAAAAAAAACTAACAATTAAATCAAAAATTGGATCCGACAAGTTTGATTTAAAAAAATCATTAAAATATAAACATGAAGTTTATGGAAACCTTATATTTTATTATTAATATCGTAATGACGGAATTTGTAGGTGCTAGAAACAAAAAGAGTTACACGTTGGTTTGATTATACGTTTCGACCCTAACTAAGGTCATCTTCCTTCATTATTTAAATCCCAATTATTATTTTAATTTTAATTTTAAAACTTACCTACCAATTAATGGTGCTCTCGCCCGGAGAGAATGTATAATGACTTAATAAGTGAGTAAAATGATTAATTAAATAAAAACATTGTAAAATTATTGTAATTGAAAGATAAACTGTATGTATTTTTGTTCTAATGGATATGATTAATTGACAAAATTTATTGTGGTTATAGTTAATAAAGACTGAAGATGACCTTAGTTAAGGTCGAAACAGGAATTCCCCCGGTTTGGACTATTATATCAAAACTTAAAGTATTTCCTCGTGGTGTATGGCCGACTTTTGCTAAAAGAAATCCCAGCAGCTTTTTCTTTGGAGATTTCCTCAAGAAAATCATCTCCTTGAGTGGACGAGTGTTCAGTAGAGAAAATCTCCAAGGAGATTCTGGAGGATTTCCTGTACGAGTGTGGCTACCTTTAGGAAAAATTCAAACCCCAATGTGTCAAAAATAAACCATAATAATAACTGCCAAAATAAAATTTCTGCAATTACAAGTTTGCATCCACTTGACATTAATCCCATCTTTAAGTCAAAATATAACTTCTTAGTGGTCAAAATAGCAAACGACGAATCAATGGAAAACACCATGCCTAATTTTCAAAGTTTCGGCACAAGAAAAACCCGCTAATAAAGTTAGCCCATTGCTTGTTGAAATATTCAGTTACGACAAGGCTGAGAAGGTCTTGACTCTATTACCGGAAAATCGATATCTATCTGTAACTGTTGAGGCTCGTAAAACTCTGAGGCTGGGCATATATTTAGATACAAGTGTCACAGGAAAGGACAGCAATGTTTTTTCAACATTATAATTAATATATGAGAACATCCGCATTGAGGCGCCAGATCTACTAGCATCGGGTGGGGCACGTGTAGCGTAGTACTGCCCTGCCCTGATCTACTAGCATCGGGTGGGGCACGTGTGGCGTAGTACTGCCCTGCCCAGATCTACTAGCATCGGGTGGGGCACGTGTGGCGTAGTACTGCCCTGCCCAGATCTACTAGCATCGGGTGGGGCACGTGTGGCGTAGTACTGCCCTGCCCTGATCGGGTAGGGAGTATGCTAGTAGATCAGGGCAGGGCAGTACTACGCCACACGTGCCCCCCTGATCTACTAGCATCGGGTGGGGCACGTTTGGCGTAGTACTGCCCTACCCTGATCTACTACTAGCATCGGGTGGGGCACGTGTGGCGTAGTACTGCCCTACTCTGATCTACTAGCATCGGGTGGGGCACGTTTGGCGTAGTACTGCCCTGCCCTGTTCTTCATCTAAATTCGTGTGGCTTCGTATATTTCTGGGTTTTAAAAAAACTGTGCTCCCTGCGTCACCTCAACCTCGATGTGCGCCCGGGTTTAACAAGGTAAAAGTTGTAACTATACGATATGATTTGGATGTTGGGAAAATTGAAGATATAAACAAAAACTAGAAATTAATAATGACGAAAATACAATTTGAATAAAGAGTAAATGCCAATCTCCGACCACCACAATTGTATCAACAAATAAATTGGGTCAGATATTAACCAAAATAGCATATTTAAGTGCTCAAGCAAGGCCATACAACCTCCCACCTCTGAAGTGTCATAACTGCCAAAAGAACGATCATGTAAAAGCTAATAGCAGGAGTCAATGTGCCCAAGCGAAGGACCCGTAGACGAGAATGTCTGTAAAGAAATAAAATGCAATGGCAAACACTCGGCAGTTGACTAATGTTGCCCCAAGCGACTTGAAAAGAAATTAGTAAAGGTTAAAAGTTTTAAAAGAATATTGTATTTATAGCACTCCACGGTATGATTTTTAGAAACATACTGCGGTTGATTGTAGTACTGTGGATGATAAAAAGAAGTTCTCCTTTTGAATGCAAGTTTTATAAAAGCGTCTTTATATTATTATATTGCTCATTGTGAAAATATATAAAAATGTAATTCCTACGGATTTCATTACTTGGGTGGTGAGAAGGGTCTAAACCTAACCTCTAACCAAGCCTAAACCAACTAATCTAAACCAAACCTAAACCTCTAACCAAACCTAAACCAACTAATCTAAACCAAACCTAAACCTCTAACCAAACCTAAACCAACTAATCTAAACCAAACCTAAACCTCTAACCAAACCTAAACCAACTAATCTAAACCAAACCTAAACCTCTAACCACCTCTAAATAAGTTTTACTTAAAAACATTTTGAAACGTAAAGAAGATTCTTTCGACGGAGAATCATTCATATAGAATATAAATATATCCATGAGAAAAAGAGAAACAAATCTGAAGCACCTGGAACTATGATTCAACACATAGCGTCGCAAAGATCGGTTGTACAGTTGGAACTATGATTAAACACATAGCGTCGCAAAGATCGGGTGTACAGCTGGAACTATGATTCAACACATAGCGTCGCAAAGATCAGGTGTACCGTTGGAACTATGATTCAAGACATAGCGTCGCAAAGATCGGGTGTACAGCTGGAACTATGATTCAACACATAGCGTCGCAAAGATCAGGTGTATAGTTGGAACTATGATTCAACACATAGCGTCGCAAAGATCAGGTGTACAGTTGGAACTATGATTCAACACATAGCGTCGCAAAGATCCGGTGTACAGTTGGAACTATGATTCAACACATAGCGTCGCAAAGATCAGGTGTACAGCTGGAACTATGATTCAACACATAGCGTCGCAAAGATCAGGTGTACAGTTGGAACTATGATTCAACACATAGCGTCGCAAAGATCAGGTGTACAGCTGGAACTATGATTCAACACATAGCGTCGCAAAGATCAGGTGTACAGCTGGAACTATGATTCAACACATAGCGTCGCAAAGATCGGGTGTACAGCTGTAACTATGATTCAACACATAGCGTCACAAAGATAAGGTGTGCAGCTAGATGTAGATAAAATAACTTACCGTCTTCTATCCTTCCATAGCCGTTTGGAGTCACTAGTTTGCCTTCATATGTGTCTGGGCCAGCGTCAGACTTGGGTGGAAGATTTATTATGTCTACATATTCTATAACAGAAAAAATATATATTACACGGGATTTATTAAGGTTCACTTTGTTTTTGAAGTACACATATTTTAATGAACATCGACATCACACGTATTAATTTTTTTGGAAGAGAGGTCTTTTTTTGACAATACTACTAGACAAGTAATTGAAATAGCTACCTGTGATTGTAGCAGGTGAGGGTAGTTGGATAAGGCAGATGTCGTTGTCAGGGGCTCCACTGGCGTACTCAGGATGTGGATGGATATTATCCTGGTTCATAATAGTAAAGGCCTGGGTATTGCCCCTGTTTGTTTGGTCTTCGCCAATAAATAAGGTCATGGAATTTGCACTTGAAACAAAACAAACCACATCGTCAACAAAAAAGCAACAAAACCTCTCTAAATTATAATACAAACTAAATTTAAAATTTGGAGATCCTACAATAATCCTTTTGTGTTTGTTTGGGACAGCCTGATGCCATTGGTGCTTCGTGTGTTTACTTCATTGTTGATACTAGAAAGAACCGTGGGCGCTGAGCCAATGAGACTGCCGTACGTAACCTTATTTTCTTAAGTTATTATTGTTATAGTAATCAAATAAGTAGCTTTCATATTAGTTCGGTAGTTTTGTACCCCCCGTGTAAAAAAAAAAAATAATAATGTACTTATGAATTATTATGACCGAAGAAACCCTTTTAGTAACTTGCTGGCAAGTACTTGACGGGTTTTTTTTAACTTTCATACGGAGCGGAGTGGGGAAATAATAATGTAATTTCTAAATACAACAACGTGTTTGCGTAGTTGAAACCATAAAAAGTACCTGGATGCAAATATTTTCCTGTGTTTTTCTTTCATTGCCAAGTCAAAGAAACAACAACAACTTTATCAATAGTAAAGATTTGATTTATACATACTCGATACAGCAGCGTCCAGAAGTCATGGCCCAGGTTTCGGAGATCAAGGACCCTAAACAGCCCGTTTTAGGCTTATTTACATATCGTGCGACAATTATAACGTCATAAGGGAACTCCCTCCCGCCAGGTTTGCCTGATTCGATTTCCTCGTCGACATCTATTCAACACAATATAAGTTTGATTATAATAAAGAGCATCTTAAATTAATGATCACATTCTTACAACTTAATAATTCAAAAGTTTCTAATTATTCCAATGTTTGTTTTGAAATTGCAATATAATATCACTGACATGTATATAAGTACTTAATACTGACAATTAGTTTCTTACCTGTAGCGGAACAGCTGTTGTAAACACCAACCAGGCATGCCTGTAAATAACAGAAAGTAAAATATGTGCATTAGAAGAGTAGATATGATTATATTGGAGCTTATACTATAGGACATACACAAGAGTGCCAGGCTTGGTGGAATTCCAGAAAAAAGACCTTTGACCTAGTGAGCAGAGAAAGTATATGGAAGAGTGCCAGGCTTGCTGGAATTCCAGAAAAAAAACCTTTGACCTAGTGAGCAGAGAAAGTATATGGAAGAGTGCCAGGCTTGCTGGAATTCCAGAAAAAAGACCTTTCACCTAGTGAGCAGAGAAAATATATGGAAGAGTGCCAGGCTTGCTGGAATTCCAGAAAAAAAACCTTTGACCTAGTGAGCAGAGAAAATATATGGAAGAGTGCCAGGCTTGCTGGAATTCCAGAAAAAAGACCTTTCACCTAGTGAACAGAGAAAGTATATGGAAGAGTGCCAGGCTTGCTGGAATTCCAGAAAAAAAACCTTTGACCTAGTGAGCAGAGAAAGTATATGGAAGAGTGCCAGGCTTGGTGGAATTCCAGAAAAAAGACCTTTCACCTAGTGAGCAGAGAAAGTATATGGAAGAGTGCCAGGCTTTGTGGAATTCCAGAAAAAAGACCTTTCACCTAGTGAGCAGAGAAAGTATATGGAAGAGTGCCAGGCTTGGTGGAATTCCAGAAAAAAGACCTTTCACCTAGTGAGCAGAGAAAGTATATGGAAGAGTGCCAGGCTTTGTGGAATTCCAGAAAAAAGACCTTTCACCTAGTGAGCAGAGAAAGTATATGGAAGAGTGCCAGGCTTGCTGGAATTCCAGAAAAACAGACCTTTGACCTAGTGAGCAGAGAAAGTATATGAAAGAGTGCCAGGCTTTAGGGAAACCTACTAGCAGATTTGCTTACATAAATGAGTTATCAAATATCAGCTGGATTCCAGAATATAAATAATAATACTAATTAAAGTAGGCTATGTGAGTTACTCTTGCAAAGTGATAGGAAGGCAAACTTAGCTGTGAATTCGGGGTCCATGAAGAAGTAAGGCCAGGTTTTTTTTGCTGTCGCCAGTATCATTTCTGTTGGTCTTGGGCGAAGTGATGAAGAATATGATTGCTGAGAAGAAAAGTACGATCTATACCGTTGTTCAGTCTTGAATGAACATCGGTATAGATAACATCGTTTATTTACGATCTAGTGTTCCGTTGCGTCTTTATTTCTCCCTTAAGCCTGTTTAGTCATGACAGGGACTAAGTTCATCTCCGAGTCTGACAAGCTTATTACTGCTGAGTAATAATGTCATTGCCCTAATTCAGAATTTTCTTTCGTGTATACACTGTTGAAATAGAGCTGATGCCTCTTGCATGAAAGTTACTAAGGCTGATTTCGACTTAATAGTCAAATCTTGGAAATGTTCGGTTTGTCTAAAGGATCCTAACAGACCCAGTACCCCTACCACATCTCGTAAATTAATAAGGATTCCAAAGATCTGAATTTTAATAATTTAATTACTAAAGAAATCCTTTCAAATAACGGGGCAACTAGTTGATCTAATTAAAAAGCTTCACCCTAGACTAGACGAATCGTTGCTCTAAAATCCCGATTTGTTCTGGAAAGTTATTAAGAACATGACTGGATCATCTGAAAGTTCATCGATTACGCTTTCAACTATTATTGGCTCCACTTCCAATTCCTGGAATGTCGCACAGACCTTCTCAGAGTACTTCGCTTCAGTCTTCCCATCGACACCGACGATCTCCTCATCTCCATAATTTCTTCATTCAGATATTAATAATACGCCTTCGTACGTACTCTTCACTCATTTCTTAGTCCCTTGTATATCCAATAATACAGTAGCTGGTTCTTTTTATTGTTTAATTTAATTACTGTTGAGTCATAAGGAATTTAGATCCAACAGCAATCAAATACTTGTACAGCTTGTACGTAACAATTCATGCAGCATTTTTGTGAATGACTTGTAACTTTGTTATGAAAATTTGTGAAATTGGGCCCAGGTCTACTGCAATTTAGTATATCAGATATTAACCCTCGAGAGGGTGGTGTGTGTGTGTGAACTTAAATAATCACCAACCTAATTTTACAGTTACATTGTATGTAGATATATCCGCGATAATATAGAATAGAAAAGAGCGTGTAAAGAATTTACTAACGTAAAAAAGTTAAACTGACTTACTGTAATCACTAACACTGATGTCTTCATCATCAATTTGTTCACAAAGCTCTGAAACAGACAAAATTGTTAAATATATAATATCTGCGGAAGTTGTACTGTACAGAAAGTAAGAGAGAAACACTTTATAGTACAACCCGGCAACTTCTATTTAACATCTGATCTTTTCAAAGTCTAAGTAGTGAGTAATACTCTGAGAGCAAAGATCAGTTTATTGTCAAAAAACCACAATTACTATTGTTTAAACCACAATAGCTTATTTCCGACCACAATAGCTAATGTTCGAACAGAAGTAGCCAATGTTTAAACAAAAATAGCCAATATTTGAAAAAAAAAAAATAAATAAGTTTAGAAAAATCAAACCCCGAGGCGAAAACGAAAAATGTATTATATCTCTAGTAGGGAGAAAAAGTTATGATTTTGGATTAGTATACAGAGACTAAAGTAAGTATTTTCTTCCATGGACTCAAAAGTAGAGAGAAAAAGTAAAAGTAGGGCGAAAAAGTAAAGGAAGGCGAAAAAGTAAGGATTGCCAACTTAATTATTTTATAAATAGTAGAAAATGAATTGCTAATGTAATGAAGTTGTTGAAATCAGGTTGGCGACACTGCTTTCTAAACCTTGTTTATAACCTGCATCTAAATAACCTTCTATTTGAGTTTAATTCCAATTCATATTTGTTTTTAATATTGAATCCTTAAATCTACAATTAAAAGTGCTGATAATTATTGTTATTTAGTAAAATAATTAATAAAACTGTGCAATGGAAGATAATGTGTATTTTCTCCCTACTAGAGATAAAATATTGTATGTACCTCGTGAGTAAAGTGTCATTATTCCCCTCGCAAAAATTATCTCCCTCGGCTGCGCCTCGGGAATTAAAAACTCTAATTCCCTCGGCTTCGCTTCGGGATTTAGGGACCATGGTTCCTTCGGCTTTGCCTCAAGAACCAACTTATTCGCTCAGGGAATAATGGCTTACTTTACTCCCCAGGTGCATAACTAACTATTAGCTCTAAATTTGGAGTTGCAACCACCAAATATTCTGAAAAACGAGAAAACAATTATTTCTTGAGAACGGTTCTGATGATTTTGATATAGTCTATTGATATACGAATCTAACCAGGTCGTTTTCCAGGGAATATTCAAGTTCCAAATACATTAAACGAGATATTGTCACGGATAATCCTAAAGTTTTAAAACTAGAAACAAAAATCAGTATAGAGTAGTTTACTTTGTCCCTTTTTTTAAAATATTCGTTGTTTGTTGGTGGGTAAAGGGTAATAGATAAAGAAATTCAAATAAGGTAAATCTTTAAATTTGGCCATATTAGAAGTCAAAATCTTTGACCATGTTTTGTGTTAATTTTTATTTTTATCTGTTTTCGTCCTAGTTTTTAATGTTTTATCTTTTATGTGTTTAACGAAATAATGAAAATGTTATGAAGGAACCACTATGGAGTAAAAAATTGTTTTAAAATTTGTAAATAAAGTTTCCTAACGTCTTAAGATAAGGCATGAATATGCCCCGGAGACGGGCGAAGTATAGCAAAATTTAAAGATCCCCCTTAATTGAATTTTTTATCTATTACCCTTTATCGACCTACAAGCAACGAACAAATCAGTACTTACATGTAGTTGTGGCACAGTAGTTGTGCTACCCATGAACATCATGAATTTGTGATGTCATTAATACATTTTATTGAGTCAGCAAATATTGAAATATTTTCCAATTGCACTGGAATCCCTACCAAAAATAACTCTTTATAAGACAAACATTTCACTCTTAGTTTCGTTATGGTGGCAGATATATATATCTGCCACCATTTTGAAAATATCGGCTTTTGATTTTAATATAGTTTAGTATGTACATTTTAAAATACCTCAGTATAAAAAATCTTATTATACCGGACTGAACATGTGTGTGCGTGTGCATTAGCAAATAATATTATAATTAGAAATAAGTATTATAAATCCATTTTAGTGCATTTTATATAAAACCATGGATTACATATTTTTTTACTACGTTTTTATTAGCTTAAATTCTTGTTTGTTTGTTTGTTTGTTTGTCCGGTACAAATCTGGCAATCGATTTCTAACTAACTTCCCGCGTGAAGCCTAAACTGTTAGGCCGATTTTGACGAAATTTGGCATACCTGTTAAAAAATATCATACTCCGAGGCGAAATCGAGAAATTAATTTTAGCTCTAAATTTGGGGGTGCTATACCTCCCCCCTCCCCCCCAAAAAAATTTGAAAACATGAAAAAATTGAATCTAGAAAACGTTTCCGACAATTTTGGTTAAAAGATTCTAAAATGTTGTCCATTTAAATACGAATTTAACAATATAAGCCGTTTTTCTGGAAAAAAATCTATTTCCTGAGAAAATAGTTCAATAGTTAAATTCGGACAAAGAGCGGGTTCGATTTTCCACCAAGGATAAATTATTTTTATTACTATTACTACGTTTTTATTAGCTTGCATTCATGTTTGTTTGTTTGTCCGGTACAAATCTGGCAATCGATTTCTAACTAACTTCCCGAATAGCTAGACATTTGGTACTTTTAGCATAGCTCAGAACACGATGACAATGCATTATTTTAATACTTTTAGCCATCTTTCAGCAGAATTTAATTAGTTTTCAGCAAATTTTGCTGTGCGGAAAGTTAGTTCGGAAAAAATCCGCAAGGTGATTTATTTGTTTTGCCATATCCAATATTTAAGCTATCTTCATTTTGACGGGTCTCAAATTTGTGATAGATAAACATTGAATGACAGAATAACAGGAAATATCGATTATATTATTTATCGATTATATTATTTCAAATATATCGATGGCATGCTTTAGATTTGGTGTTGGGGAGATCCGTTGTACAAAGATTTATCCTTTTATAGGTTTAAGATCAGTTCTTAGATGGTAGTCATTTATGTGAAGTAAATAAATTTGTAACTTTTTTTTTTTTTCACTAACATTATATATTATATAACAATAATAATTATATTATCAACATTACATACGATTCAACAGAAAATTTAAAAACGTAGTATATAAAAAGTTCTTTTTATCTTGAAATTATTAAATATATTATTCAAACAAACTATTTGAAGAAATCGGTCTGAGACTCAGACAAACTTTCTCACATACGAGTTCATAATTACTTAGCCCTGTGTTTTCCATTTATTAGTTTTCGTATTTTTGAAGGTATATTTAATTATTAATGAACATTTCATGAAAATTTATTATAATTTCAAGATAAAAAGAACATTTTATATACTACGTTTTTAAATTTTCTGTTGAATCGTATGTAATGTTGATAGTATAATTGATATTGTTATATAATATATAATGTTAGTAAAAAAAAAAAAAAAAATAGTTCCAAATTTAATTACTTCACATAAATGACAACCATCCAGAGAGCTGATCTTAAACCTATAAAAGGACAAATCTTTGTACAACGGATATCCCCAACACCAAATCTAAAGCATGCCATCGATATTTATATTATATTATATTATTAATATTAATAATATAATCGATAAATAATATAATCGATATTTCCTGTTTTGCTGTCATTCAATGTTTATCTATCACAAATTTGAAACCCGTCAAAATGAAGATCGTGTAAATATTGGATACGGCAAATCAAATAAAATAACTGGCGGACTTTTTCCGAACTAACTTTCTGCACAGCAAAATGTGCTGAAAACTAATTAAATTCTGCTGAAACATGGCTACAAGTAATTAAATAATGCATTGTCATCGTGTTCTGAGCTATAGTAAAAGTTTCAAATGTCTAGCTATTCGGGAAGTTAGTTAGAAATCGATTGCCAGATTTGTACCGGACAAACAAACAAACATGAATGCAAGCTAATAAAAACGTAGTAATAGTAATAAAAATAATTTATCCTTGGTGGAAAATCGAACCCGCTCTTTGTCCGAATTTAACTATTGAACTATTTTCTCAGGAAATAGATTTTTTTCCAGAAAAACGGCTTATATTGTTAAATTCGTATTTAAATGGACAACATTTTAGAATCTTTTAACCAAAATTGTCGGAAACGTTTTCTAGATTCAATTTTTTCATGTTTTCAAATTTTTTTGGGGGGGAGGGGGGAGGTATAGCACCCCCAAATTTAGAGCTAAAATTAATTTCTCGATTTCGCCTCGGAGTATGATATTTTTTAACAGGTATGCCAAATTTCGTCAAAATCGGCCTAACAGTTTAGGCTTCACGCGTCTGCATAGGCGAAAGACAAACATTTTATAAAAACCACTTTTTTTTTATATGAGAAAGTAAAAATGAATTAGTATATTAAAATATCTATGGAAACGAATTATTAAAGAAGAGTCTGTTAGGAAACTAATTAGTAAATTAGTAAATAGTAATTAAGTGTCTGTAAGTGTCTTAGTAGATACTGGACTTACCTGTCAGTGGTTATTACAAGTAACTGATCATTTGTCTCAGCCGTGTCTATATATACCTAAGGACAATCTGATGACTTTTTATTTTTATTTTTTTATCGCAAGAATTTTGTTATATAATAAAGATAAAACTCAAAAAAGAAATTATTCTTATATCGATAAATTTAATTGCTAATTTACACAATCTTCTTACTGGTTGAGACAAAATTTCTATACTTTTGTAGTGTCGTAAAATACGAATAAACTGTTCCGACAATACGTTTATTACTACATTATTATATTAACATAATTAATTTTTTACTTTTCTTTATTGTTCCTTTCTTTAAACAATGCCAATGTAATCTTGCATATAATTGGTTTATTTAAACCATTAATTTTTAATTACGTATAATTCAATACTATAACTACTCGGTTGTTCCATTCCTAAGATTAACTATTATATTGTGAAAGTAGAAATTAATTTTTTTTTTTTCCTCCGCGTCGACTGCCAGGGGCCATTGACGGGTATACTAAAAATGTCTTTAAATTTTATTGTATATAATATGTTCACTCTTTCAAGAAACTCTTTGATATTTTTCTTTCCAGCTTTCCTTTTGAATTCTACCATTCCGTTCTCCATCCCACCTTCTCTTCTTTCTTGCCTACACTCCTCGCATTCTATTAAGTGATGTATCGTTAACCTTGAATCACATTTGCTGCATCTTGGATGTCTTGATCCATCTAGTAGATAGCTGTGGGTTACGCGAGTGTGACCACAGGCTGCTCGCCAAATTTTTATTTTATCCCTTCTGGTGAACCCTTCTGGCCAATCATGCTTAGTTACTTCCGGGGAGCCTTCTGTATAGAGTGTCCTGGTTTTTCCTGAGATTTTCCCATTGTTTCTCCAGGTTATTATTAATTGCCGGAAGTTGGTCAGAAATCCTTATTGATTCCGTGGCCGCCTCTGTAGATAGGGCTGCTGCTTTGGCTGCCATGTCCGCAGTTTCGTTTCCTGTGATGCCAGCATAGCCTGGCACCCAAAGGAATACTATATGTTTGCCGGTTGTAATACCGCGATGTACCTCCTCGATAAGTGCCTGAACTAAGCTATCTTCTGTAAATACGTTTTTAGACGCTGTCAGAGCACTCATTGAGTCAGAGCAGATAAGCCAGTTATTCCCAGTTTCTTCCACTACGTACCTTACGGCAAATACTAAGGCCCATAATTCGGCCGTAAACACTGTTAATGCTTCAGGTAACTTTCAATGTCTTCTTTGTCGACCTGAGGCCAGTGCGCGTGCGCACCCAACTCCATTTTCCAGTTTAGAGCCGTCGCGTCGGTATATATGCATTGGTAACCAGTATATTTTCTTAATCTCTCCTGAAATAGCGCTCGATATATCACCGGCGTAGTTGCATATTTTGAGAATTTCACTAAGGTGAGGTCCATTTTAGCTTTTAGTATATCCCATGGGGGTATTCTTGATCTTGTATGCTTAACTGGGTTCGGGAGTTCTAAGTTTCCCTTTGCTACTATTTCTTCGGCTCGTATCCCGAGGGGTGGGTTCTGGTAGGGATCCATCGGTATATCTCCCTTGTTTCTCATGGTCTTGTTTCTTTATGAAGAAAGTGGTCCGGAAACATCCTCAATTTTTCACTATACCTTAGCAGTAGTTCTTCTCTTCTTAAAGGTAGTGGTAAGATGCCGGTGACGTAATATAGGACGTAAGATGGGGTTGTCCTGTACATACCAAAGAAGTGTATACCTGAACCCCATAATCAAATTTGGACCCTACCAGTGCACAGAGAAGTTTTACTAGTACTTCTTGCTCGGCTCCACCTTTGGTTAGCCATTACCCTTATTACATTAATTACCTTTTTTTGACGATTCTATCAGCTGGCTGATATGTTGGCACCAACGCAGTTGTTTGTCTATTTTTAGCCCGAGGAATCGTATATCTTCTTTATACGCTATGTTAGTACCTTCAAGAAATAGGGGAGGTTCTTCGTGTGGTTTTCTGAGTCTACAAAAATGTATCACCGATGTCTTGGGAGGTTTGGGGGGGGGGGGTCGTCTCATTTTGTTAAAGGCTCTTTTTTTCTTCCTGTTTGCTACACTTATTTCCCTTGTCCACCACGGTACTGGGTTTCTTCCCACAATATAGCCTTTCTTGGGGATAGATTTTTGCGCCATGGAGTTGATAGTATCCTGAAAAAGTTTGGCATCTCTTTCAATATCCCCTGTTAAGGTTATATTATCTGGGAAGCTTTGTTTGTAATTTTCCCAGTTCGTACTCTCGTAATTCCATCTGGGTGGAGGGACGAAAGAGCTCCTCCTATTTGATGTTTTAATGAGTATAGGGAGGTGGTCGCTGTGATGCAGATCATCTAATGTCCTCCTTTCCAGCGTTGGCGCGATGACTGGTGTTGAGACTGTATAGCGACTATAGCGTCGAATGTATCACTGGCTGCTCTGAAGTGTGTTGGGGCTCCATTATTAAGCAGATACATATTTGCCTAGTGGAGTATTTCTTCGAGCTTTCTGCCTTTGGCATCAGTACGTTGGCTTCCCCAGAGCGTATTATGGCAATTAAGGTCACCCATAATTAAGAATGGCGATTCCACTTGACGCAACAGATCTGACTGGTCTGGTAAATAAAGAGAGCAAATAATCATCAGTGAGGTTGATTCATTGCCATCCTTCTTTCGAGGGCCTCTGAGTTTTCCTTTGGGCCAACCTTCTTTTTTTGGGCATACTGTCCGTTCCTGATTCGTCTTTTTCAGATTCCTGCGAGGATTCTCTTGGTCATACCCTGCTAGCCGAAAGTTTTTGTTCGATAGCTCTTTCACTTAAGGAAGAGTCTTCTGTGTCGGCTTCATAGGGGTTTACCAGACCGCCCAAATGGCTGCTCTCTTTCGTGTATATTATTATTTTCTGGAGCTGGGCGGGGGTTATAGAGGGTTTTATTTTAAAGGTGGAGGTTTTGGAGCGAGGGGAATGAGGTTTGGAGTAAGGAGGGGATTTGGTATTGGTTGATGTTGAGGCATAGTTTTGATTTATGTGTGTCTGTTGATTAATTTTATGTGGTTTATACTGGTTTGGGGAGATGTTGGGTGAGTTACTCTTTGGTTCTGCAATATTTACACTTTTTATTGCTTCCGAGCTACCGAAGGTAACGGAAGCATTGTGTTCACTTTTGAGAACGAAAAACTTTTATGCCTCCGATTTTAAAAATTCCAAGACAGAAATCCGTTTCAGACATCAGGGAACATTTTTGGTCTCGTGTCTGTCTGTCTGTCTGTCTGTCGGTCTGTGTGTCCGCGAATTATGAAACGTGCGACCATAACTTGAGTAAATGTCAACCGATTTTGATGAAATTTGGTAGACATGTTCATTTTACCAATGCCCAGGATGAGTTCGTTGGACAAAGTAATCCGTTCAAGCGTTCACGCGTAATGCTCACTTAAAAGTGAACTTCAAATTTAAAATTGAAATTTTAGGTCGGGAAAAAAATCAAACTTCATCTACTCAATGAGACAAACATTTTTTTTCAAATACAATTTTTTAGTAAAACCTACAGCGACACACTATGAAGTGTTAAAGACTGCTAAAACTATTAATAGTTTTTACACAATAAACAATATAATAATAAAGTCATATAACAATAATTTTAATGTTAATATAACAATAAAGTACATGATAGGATGCGAGGAAGCTATGTGCCACACAAATTGGCAGTCTATTTTATTTTTAGTTATTTCTGCGTAAGATACGTTAGGTTTTATATAATGCTCATTCATTACAATTGTTCTTGCTTCTCGATGGGAGAGATTCTGCATGGTTGATACTTGTATTGTTTCTCGTTCTATGTAATATTTAGTGCATGTTTTCATCGTTGAATAATGTTTTTCCCCGCAGTTGACACAGGTAGGAGGTGTTTGACATGGTGTGTGTTGTTCATGCTTTATTAAGCCACATGTGCAATATTCCTCTCTCGATCTGCATTTGAAAGCTGTATGACCAAACCGAAAACATTTATAGCATTTTAATGGTGGAGGTATGTAGGGTCGTACTTTGATGTTATTTAGTAACATTGAAGGTGAAATTCGATCGGGTAGTACTGGGGATTGAAGGTTAACAGGAAGGAGTCAGAAGGGAATTTTTCTTTTCCTCTTCGTTTCATTAGTCTTTTTACGTTAATGACTCCTTCTGGTAGCAATTGTTCTTTTAGTTTATCTTCGTTGCATTGGCGGAGAAACTTGGAGTATATTACCCCTCTAGAGGTATTTAGTCTATCGTTCAGTCCTGGTGTTTCCTCGATTCCACTAATATTGGCCATACAATTTAACTTGTCGGCTTGCTTTTCATTGGTAGCACATATGTATAGGGTGAATTCACCTAGGAATCTCAGTTCTGCAGGTCTACCTTCCAATATTATAATGATTTCTCTCTCTATTTCAAATGGAGATTTATCTAAGAAACTTCCTGTTCTACATTTAACTGTGAAGTACTTTGCAAAAGGTGATTTGGGTTTTCCAAAGCAGTCTCTCGCTTCTAGGTATTGGTGAGTAATTACTCTCTTTTTTTTAGCCTTTCTATTATCCCTATTGCTTTCTTTTCCTACTGTATCTGTGCTGTTGTGGTCTGTTCTATTTATTTCCATTGTTTCTTTATCTTGTGTTGTCTCCTTACATCCTATCATTTTTCTGTTAGTCTCCTGTATCTTATCTTCTGCAATTTCTAGTCTAAGAGCATCGAATTTATTATTTGTTTTTATCGGGCTCCTCTTTTCCTGCTTTGGGGGAGTTCGAAGGACTTTGCTTTTTGTTGCAAATGCCCATTCCTCATCCTCTTTTGTAAAGGCCTGTTGTTGGAGGAGGGCTTTACCATCTGGTTCCATGGGAACGGTTTGCACCTCTAAATCCTTTTTGGTACGATCGGCTGTTGCACATTTGACGACTTCCTGCCGCCAGGTCACAGGAACGTCGCCACTGGATCGCAAGCTGTCATCCCCAGCAATGGCTCCAGGGATGCCCGGACGATGTCCCTCCGGTAGCGGCCTTTTCACAATATCAATATGTTGTCCTTCCATAGAAATAAAATAAAAGGGGAGATATAAAAAAGGAACCACCCCTAACATGGGGAACCGATGCCAACTACCCAGCCGACCCTAACATGGGTGACAGACGCTGGGGAGATTTACAATTCCTGGAAGGGAAACACAGATCAGAGGGCTCTTCCGCCGCAGATGAAGTGACGAGTTGCCGCTCCCCCGTACCGTTGGCCCTCTTATAGCTCGGGCAGCCTGGGCTCGCCAGACCCATACTTGGTCTAAGAAACTAAGCCCCTGGGCACAATTGGAATTTATTAAAATTATTTTCATTTTTTGATTATTTACGTTTGTTGTAAGGGGGCGAGGAGGCCAAGCCTAGCAACTAGACTGCATTCTGGTCCTTTTTGCCAACCCTCTTCTCTTCTCTTACCCTCAAATCTCCTTTTTTAAGAGAAACGAGAATAATTGGCGAATCAAAACAATAACAATAAAGCGGAAGATTACGTTTCTGTTCATCCAAACTTAAACTCAAACAACTAGTCCCTGCCACCGATCACTGACTGCTCTGACTGGTTCCAAACCAATTCGTGATTCAATCAGAGCGTGGTTGGAACAGCTGACTAACAGTCAGAGTTTGAGTTTGGGCTTCGTTGGAACGCCCTATTCCTAATGCGCATGCGTCGGACAGTTTCAAACTAGTTTGAAGTGAGGTTTCAAGTAACAAACCTAGTTTCTATTTCCTTTCTATTTTTTACTACTTTGACTCTTGATTCTTGTTACATGTTGTTTGTTGTTGTTGATTGATTTTTTAGTTTAGTTTTATTTCATTTGTATTGTATTATAATAGTAAAGTAAAGACTTAGTTTTAGGGTCAATTAATCATTAGTGATAGGTGATAGTTAAAGTTTTTTAGATCAGCGTAAAGACAAAGACTGTAAGTACATTTTTTATTATTTATTTTATTTTTGAACTTAAATTTGAACCACTATTAAAATGCTTCCTAAAAGCAAAGTTTGGGTTTTTTTTTTTAAAAAAAAAAAAATTGGCAGCGAGTCAGCTAAGTGCAATTTGTGCTACGACCAAGCATAAAGACGTCTATATGAAATCTTCTGGCCCTTCGCCTAGGCCTTGTTCGTCTGAGTTAGTCCCTCCACCTTTACCAATACCAAATCCTAGACCATCAACTTCCTCATTGATTGCCGAGAATCAACAATTCTCTCTCAGTCTCCCTTCACCATCGATGTCAGGATCTGTCCCGTCTATATCGTCATCTCTCCCTGCTGGACCTTTTGAGAAATCATTTAGAACAATTTCCTCGTTTGTCCAAGGAGAGGAAAAGTATTTACAAATTACCAGCTGCATTTTTTTCATGATTTGTGTGGCCAATGAGCCCCTGAGGATTGTTGAGAAGGAAGGATTCATAAACCTGATGAAAACTTTGGCCCCTCTTTATATAATACCATCACGAAAGACATTTGTTAATCTACTAAATTAAAAATATGAAGCTATTAAAGAGTGAATTTTTGGAGGAAATTAAAAGAGTGGACAATCTAACACTGACCGCGGATATATGGACGGAGCCATATCAAACAAGGGGTTTTTTGGGTATGACGATTCATTACATCCCTAAAAATGAAGTTGTTATTCAATTCACTTGTTTAGGAGTATTCGATTTGACGCAGAGACATGAGGCAACTTACCTTGCTGATGTTATCAATGGAGTGTGTTTTGATTGGGGTATAGCCAACAGTAATGTGATGGCCATAGTTACTGATGGTGGAGCTAACATCGTTAATCCAGCTGAGTTGTCCTTTGGACCATACAGGCACTTATATTGTTTTGCCCAAATGATTAATCTTATTTGTGAGAAAGCAATTAAAAGTGTTGCCAAACCAGGTGATTGTGTGGACAATGTCAAAAGGATTTCTACCTGGTTTAAAAAAAAGTGTGGTTGCTGCTGATGCATTAAGGGCTGCGTTGATAAATAAAACAAAAACAAAATTAATTAGCTCAGTTCCCACGAGGTGGAACTCTACATTCTACATGACCGAACGGTTTTTGGAGTTGAGGACCTTTGTCAATGGCATTCTCAGTGAGCACACTAATGCCCCTGCCATGATAGATGAATAAGAAAGTGAGCAGCTCGAAGACGTGATGCGGTGTCTCCAGCAGCTTGAGCTGACTTCGAGAGAGATGTCAGGAGACAAATATGTCACAGTGAGTACGATCAGCGCCGGCGCTACGCACAGGCGGAGCAGGCGGCCGCCTGTGGCCCTCAGGTTGTTTTATTTTATAAATTGAAAAACAAAATCTATAGTAGCAAAACGATTATCATGTGTCTAACACCTTACCGTCTTGAGTAGGCAGTTAGATTCCTTGGGTACACCGGTGTTACTTCATTTTATTCCTAAAAAAAACTATCGGGTGTCTTTGCTATATACTATATTATATGAGTTCTGAGTACATATTGTGTTTATCTATGTACATAATATGTATTTTTCTTTCTCTTGTAACCCTCCTTAAGTCTTTTCCATTATACCTCATATCTTTTTTTTATCTATATTCTTTTAACTCTTTTCTTACCTCTTTATACCTGTTATATTTTCAACTCTTCCCTTAATTTGTTAATTGTAATAGCTCTCCTAATAAAATAAAAATCGGTCCGAGACAAATCAGACAAAGTTTTTCATATTATACGAGTTCATTAATACTTAGCCCAGTGTTTTCCATTTATTAGTTTTAGTAGGTACATGTAATTATTATTAAATATTATCATCAAAATTTAAAAATAACTTCTCCTAGGCGGGGAATCGATCCTGGCCTCTCTCCATCCGTGGTTTTAAAGCTATTTTCTCAGGAACTAGATTTTTCCAGGGGAAACGGCTTATATCGTTAGATTCGTATTTAAATGGACTACATTTCAGCATTCGTCGGAACTGTTTTCGAGAAATAATTTTTTTCAGAGTGTTTGGGGGTAGCGGCTCCTAATTTGAAGCTAAAGTTCATTTCAAGATATGATTTTTCTGAACATGTATGCCAAATTTTGTCAAAATTAGCCCAGTAGTTTAGGCTCCAGGCATCTGCACAGATGATAGGCAGACATTTTTTAAAACCCACTTTTTGGACTCAATGGACCTCAAAACGTGTAAATTCATCACAATCTCAAGATCGAATTTTTGCCCCCTCACAAATATTTTTACTTTCTCTTTATATGAGAAAGTAAACGAACCCAACATAAAATTTGAATATTTCCAGTTATTACTTTCTCATATAAAGAGGAAGTATTGTGATAGCGCGAAAATTCAATTTTGATGGATTTACACGTTTTGAGGTCCCCTGAGTCTAAAAAAGTAGTTTTTAAAAAATGCCTGTCTGTCGTCAGTCGTCTGTGCAGATACCTCTGGAGCCTAAACTACTGGGCCAATTTTGACGAAATTTGGCATACATGTTCAAAAAAATCATACCCCGAGGCGAAATCGAGAAATTAATTTTACCTCCATATTTGAGGGCTCCCAAAAAACTGAACAAATGTGAAAAAAATGATTTCTCGAAAACGGTTCCGACGATTTTGATTAAAAAATTTAACGAATTTAACGATATATTCCTGAGAAATAGCTTAAAACAGGAACGGAGAGGGGCCGGGTTCGATTCCCCGCCGAGGAGAAGTTATTTTTATGAGTAATTTTGATGAAATGTTCAATAATAATTAAATGTATACATACGAAAACTAATAAATTGAACACTCTGGGCTATGCAATTATGAAATTTGTCTGAGTTGTCTCGGACCGGGTTATTTTTGTGTAATAACCCAAACACATAAATGTAGGAAAGAATAAAAAATCACTTTTCTCCCACAACCCCCCCCCCCCCCCCCTCCCCGTTAAAAAAAATTGATATTTCAATGGGGTGGTCAAAAACCGTCCTGCCTGTGGCGGCCAAAAGTATAGCACCGGCGCTGAGTACGATCATTCCTATCACAAAAAATTTAAGGGAGAAGTTATTGGAGGTGACGCCCAATTCAGGTGATGGGAAAAACCTGAAAGAAATCCTTCTCAATGAGTGGGTGAAGAGATTTGGCAACATAGAGTGTGGGAAGCCTATGTTGGCATGAGCACCTTGTTAGACCCATGGTTCAAGGAGATATACATTGAGGATCCACTGGTGACTGCCCGCACTGTCAGCGACTTAAATAAAAAGATTATGGAGTTGCAAATGGAGGCCATGCACCAAACGTCTTCCTCAACTATACTCCAGATTCAGACAGTCAGGCTGGACCTTCATCTGGTAATTATTTATAATTTATAATACAACTTATTATGATTATAGGCTTAAGTTAGTCGTATTTGGTAAATTCTATTCCGTTCTTTTTCTCTTGTCACCTTATCAGTTTGTTTACTTTATCGTTATCAGTTGCTTTTTTTAAAGCGTTCGATTGTTTAACTACTTCCGCAAGTTTGCGTCTTCATTACGAAGTTCTTGTTCTTTGCCGCTTATTATTTGTTTTTATAAATTTGAATCCGCTCTCTGGGGTCTAACCGCTTTACGCTAATTTCCGCTACCAACTTCATAAGGAATCAACCCGCTGTACAGTCCATTCTATACACAATTGTGCTAACGCGCAAGTTGAAGAACGGGCCGGATAATATTTAATGTATCCCGTTATATCCAACACATTTGTTCAAGATTTCATGCTTGTAACCTTACCCGGTTACCCTCCCAGATGTTTTATTTATTATTAACTCCAAGTGAGCTATTCTTTTGTTCAAAATTCATTGAATTTAAAATTTCTTACTAGATATTTAGAGTAATGGATATTGTCTTTTTTATTTAAAGAAGTGTGATATTCCTTTGTCCCAAAAGAATATTTGAGCATTCCCCAGTTATGATTGTTAATTAATTTGAAAATAAATATCAAACAATAATGTAAACAAATGGTGGGTCACCAGGTATAAAGTACTGTAATAATAACACACACCATTTACAGTTAATATATTATATTTTCATAGCAATAGTTCATATTCTTTCCTTTACAAGTATTATTAATGTTTATTGAAAATAAAAAGAAAACCTATCATCTTAAATATATTAAAGGACCACTAAGTACTTGTATTTATTTACAGACTTTAAAAATAATATTTTATAATGATAAATAAACTTCTCTTTGTAACTTATTGATCTTAATTTGTTTTGGTGAAGAACGTTCCTATCCCTATTATAATTTTTTTTTTTTTTTTTTTTTTTTTTTTTAAATGGTTTTTTCATTATCACCAGTTTCAAACTGACAATGCCTAGGATATCTTGACGACAGCTTTTTGATTATTAAAACGTACTTCAGTTTTATCAGATTTAATTATTAAAAAGTCAGTTATAAATAGATGCTTATAAATAAGTGTGTGTTATTTAAGATTACTGAAGAAAATATGGTTAAAAAAAAGTTAATTTGCATGAGTTTTAAAATTTAATAATATTCTTCCCCTTTTAAAACTCAATCATAAATTACAACTTTTATGGTATAAGATACAAAGTACTTATTATATTTGCTAATATCTATATAATATTTTGGTAAATTCGGATTGTACGAGCCCCCACTTTGAAGTTAGGTGATAAAATCCCGCATATTAAATTAAAAACCTTAATTTTGTGTACCGTTGAATTTTCAATAGCTCTAGCCGCTTCGCTGTGCTCCGCTCATGTGCAGAAGAAAAACAACCCTCCTGTATATTAACCAGGTAGGTACAGGTCCAACTCGAAATAATTTCTGGGGCACGTTCAATCCGAATTAGCCTAACTATATATTTTAACGTAAGTAAACACTCACACTACATCAAAATAACTCCTCCTGTCATAGCAAGTCATTTCAGGTGAGACACATTAATATTATTTTGTTATATTCTTATTAGTTGTTCATTAGGGATAAAGAAAAAAATAATTATTTTCTTTTAATTCATTATTAAAATATTAATAGAATATTATTTTGGTATAATATATGATTCCACTCTCAATGACTAATCATATTTTGACAAATTAATTGTCTTGACTGTTTAAATTAATTACTTGATTTTACAGGGACTTTGTCGCTTTGGACAAAACTTAGAAAGCGAGTGAATCAGTCGTGGAAAGCCAAGCAGAGGCGGCGTCAAGGCAATCCCCTGGACGAGCTATCTAGGAGTGACCCTGAGGCCTCTCAATATATCAAGGCAACCCCCTGGACGAGCTATCTATGAGTGACCCTGAGGTCTCTCAATATATCAAGGCAACCACCCCCTGGACGAACTATCTAAGAGTGACCCTGAGGTCTCTCAATATATCAAGGCAACCCCCTGGACGAGCTATCTAGGAGAGACCCTGAGGTCTCTCAATATATCAAGGCAACCACCCCCTGGACGAGCTATCTAGGAGTGACCCTGAGGTCTCTCAATATATTAAGGCAACCCCCTGGACGAGCTATCTAGGAGTGACCCTGAGGTTTCTCAATATATCAAGGCAACCCCCTGGCCGAGCTATCTAGGAGTGACCCTGAGGTCTCTCAATATATCAAGGCAACCCCCTGGAAGAGCTATCTAGGAGTGACCCTGAGGTCTCTCAATATATCAAGGCGACCCCCTGGACGAGCTATCTAGGAGTGACCCTGAGGTTTCTCAATATATCAACTCGCCATGTGGTCGACTGTGAGACAACCCTCTTTTAATTTGGAAAGAATCCTACAGAGTAGATTCTCCATTCCACCTCATTGCGAGAAAATATCTCTGTGTTGTTGAAACTTCAGTTCCTTCAGAGAGACTATTCTCCAAGGCTGGGGATACATAAAGGTCTGAGAGGAATCAACTTTTCCTGCTTTTCCTAGGGTCGCTAGACAAAGCTTACTGGGGGTTATGAAAAGTTTGTAAATAATATTAGGTTTAGATTTTAGATAAAATTATTATTTTTTAATTTTTATAAATAATTTTGAATCTATTCTGGTGCAGAAGCTAATAATTTAATCCAGTAAAATAATTATTAAGCTATTCTTGAGATGTTTTTAGTTTGTAGCACTATGAATTTTAAAATTAATCCGTATAATTTTATTGTTTGTTAATTTTAAAGTTTCTTAATAATATTTGGTTTAGATTTTAGATAAAATTATGTTTTTTTATTTTAATTAATGATTTTTTCAGTAATTCTTGAAATATGTTTAGCTTCTAGCACTATTGTGTTTACAATTAATCCATATAAATTTATTGTTTGTTAATTTTAAAGTTTGTAAATAGTATTAGGTTTAGATTTTGGATAAAATTATGATTTTTATATTTTTAATTTTATTAAATGATTTTTTCAATAATTCTGGAAATATGTTCAGCTTCTAGCACTATTGTTTTTACAATTAATCCATACAATTTTATTGCTAGTTAATTTTAAAGTTTCTTAAAAATATTAGGTTTAGATTTTGGATAAAATTATGATTTTTATATTTTAATTTTAATAAATTATTTTTTCAGTAATTCTTAAAATATGATTAGCTTCTAGCACTATTGTTTTTACAATTAATCCATATAATTTTATTGCTAGTTAATTTTAAAGTTTCTTAATAATATTTGGTTTAGATTTTGGATAAAATTATGATTTTTATATTTTTAATTTTTATAAATGATTTTTCAGTAATTCTTGAAATATGTTTAGCTTCTAGCACTATTATTTTTTTCATTTTTTTCTGGTACAGTACAGAAGCTTAATACTAAAAAATAATTATTAAGTTCAATGTTTGTTTGTTTGTTGTACTGTGCTACTATTATATCATGGGCTTGGTAGAAAATCTCATTAAGACAAGACAAAATATCACAATATTGATTGGTGTGCCTTAGTGAGGTCAGGCCAAACATTATAAGTGAAGTATAACACAATTCATTACAACTCCAAAACAAGACTGGTTTATTTATGTCATTTCACAACAGCACAACATTTGACAGCTCAAGTCAATACAACAATTAAATAAATACAAAATTCAAAATACTCTACACTACATTTCTCCCCCTAAGTTTCCCATTTCTGTTTTTAATTACAGCTCTTCCTTTCGCTATTCATACCCTGGCAAAATGATTCTCTTTTAGACAAACCAGACATATTTTTTGTTACTAAAGGTCGACCAAGAAGTCATGAACACGGGAGAAACTGAAAGCTTAGCTTCGTTTGAAGTCGGAACTTCCGAGTATTGCCGAAGACAGTACAGTCAGGTGCTAAGACAATACCCATTTCTAGTTTGTATGACATGCGCAGTTATGTCAAATCTCAAGAATAACAACAGGAAGGCTTCCATTATGTTAGGTTTTCTGTTTTGTTTGTTTTTATACAGTACGAATTATAGTCACAACTGTCCTAAACTATTTTTGTACGATCCACAAATCCACGATATGATGCAAATGCAAAGGACGCTACAAATAACGGGGTTGGAACAAACCTGATATGTATTTATTATAATAAAAATGATTGCTCTCCATGACAATTAATCAAAATAATATTAGCGAATTTCTATTTTTCCCCATATACTTGTATTTTTCAGTAGTTTTGCTAGGTGTACCCTGTAGTAATATTTTGATGTCGTAGGCGGATCCTTTAAGGGTAATGTGTAAGAAGAAATAAACTCTAATTCATGTTTACTCTGGCAACGTTTCGGCTATTACCAGCCATTTTCGAGCCTAAAAATAACAATTAATTTATTGCAAGCATGACACAATAACAATGATTAACAATAAAAAATCACACGCTACAATGTAATACCTGTCTCTGTCTAGTCTAATTGAGCCCTCAGGCTAACGAGTCAAAAATTACGAAAAGTTTCCTCTAACGTCAAAGATTTTAAAAAAGGATTTGGGAACTGGTAGTTCACCACGTCTAATCCTAGAACCATAAAAGCACACATGGTAGTTACTATTAATGGTAGTTCAAACCCGGTAACAAAACAGAAAAGTTTTTTCACAATCTCAAAGACAAGATCCCCATCGGCAATTCAATAGGTACCATCTATCAGATTCCCTGTGGAGATTGCCCCAAAAGCTACATCGGAGAAAGCAGCCAACTACTTAAAAACAGACTTGAGCAACACCGCTATGACCAATTAAAAGGCAACTCCAACACTGCTCTCTCCAGCCACGCCCTTGCTACCCATCACTCATTTAAGTTTGAGGATATTAAAATCTTAGGGAGAGAAAATAAAACAAATAGAAGAAAGATGCTAGAAGCGCTAAACATTGCCATTAATTTAGACAAATCAGTCAACTTAAAAACTGATTCGAGATCACTCAACAAATTCTACAGCGGAGTTTACCATTCATATTCGAATCTCCCGCCACGCAGCACTACACAGTTACAATAGATTAGATCACGCGTATTAAAAATATTATTAGAGAATTAATTTCTAGGTCTTCTACTAAATTACAATTTTAATATTAAAGATTGTTACCACTACATTTAATTTTTAACTGTTTACTATTGTTATCACTGATAAGACAGTTCTGTTATCAGAGTCCATTTTTGTACAGTACCAAGGATACTGGGAGTCATTCTTTTTAAAAAAAATTTTAGTTTGTTTTTACCACTAGTTCTCACTGTGATATAGTTGTTAGTTAATTTGTTGTTATCATTGTTATTTTTAGTTTTTAATGTTAATTATTGTGGCTGTGATGCGTATTTTAACCAACGTTAATTATAGGATTAATTCGTACATATGGTAAACACACACCTTATACATTAACATTAAATTTCAAGCTCTTCATATTGGGAATTATATTTTGTTTATTACTCTGATATGCTTCTTATTTAGGACTAGCAAAGTAACTACCATGTGTGCTTTTATGGTTCTAGGATTAGACGTGGTGAACTACCAGTTCCCAAATCCTTTTTTAAAATCTTTGACGTTAGAGGAAACTTTTCGTAATTTTTGACTCGTTAGCCTGAGGGCTCAATTAGACTAGACAGGTATTACATTGTAGCGTTTTTCTTGTGATTTTTGATTGTTAATCATTGTTATTGTGTCATGCTTGCAATAAATTAATTGTTATTTTTAGGCTCAAAAATGGCTGGTAATAGCCGAAAGGTTGCCAGAGTAAACATGAATTATAGCTTGTATTTTTCTTTTTACCTCGTCGCCAAATGAAGTATAACACAATTCATTTCAACTCCAAAACAAGACTGGTTTATTTATGTCATTTCACAACAACAAAACATTTGACTGCTCAAGTCGATACAACAATTAAACTAGGTGTGCAATGCAGTTGTCTGCTTGCAATATTGAGCTGAGCTGCATTTTAATCTTAACCAATAAACATTTGTATTTATAAACAGCTGAAATCAGATCAAAAATAGTAAAATCTCTATTTTTAATTAAAAAGCATTTTTTCCTATTATTCTATTTTACCCCCCTCTTAAATGAAAATATGACAAAAGTGAACATAACAACAATAACTGTACTCGTACCCCGTATCCCTGTGTACCAATTTGGACCATTTCAGATTTATACCTTCCTGTGGTTGGTCACTATGACTGTGCCGAATTTTGAGCAGATCGGTTCAGCCGTTCAGGAGGAGTATGTGTCAGAAAAAATGCAAAGTGTAGTATAAGAGCTTCGCTTCGCTCAGCTCAATAAATACATAAATTCAAAATGCCCTACACTACAATAAGTATTATGATTAGTAAGAAAATGTATTTATTTATTTATATAAAATTTTTAAAAAAAATTACTTAGTGAGGTTCTTCACTAAGCCCATTTTATATGGAAATGCAATAACTACCCCCATTTTAAACTAGGTCTGCATTGCAGGTTAATATTGAGCTGACACGCTCGACATTTGCCATTGATTTCAATGCACTAGAACAAAAATATGCAACTATTACACTTAATAATTTTAACTTAATCGTACAGGATCCAGCGATTATTGCCTCACATACTTACGTGATTACTTGTTTATTTTAATCCCTGTTATGGTTGATAAAATTGTTAAAATGTTCAAGAATGATTATACCAGGAATTTTCGTGTTGTAAACAAGTAAGGTGCGCTTCAACTAATTACGTAAGGCGATAATCGCCGGTTTCTGTACGATTAAGTTAAAATTATTAAGTATATAAAATTTTAATAGTTGCATATTCTTTTTCTACACTTCTAGACATTTGAATTGATGTATATCATCATACATGTTTAGTCATGGTAACTAAAAACATTTTTTTAGTCGCCAGCCATATTGGCCGCCATCTTGAAAATATTAAGTGTGAAATTTTAATTGTTGCATATTCTTTTTTTACATTTCAAGTCCTTTAATTTGATGAATAACATGTCATGGTGACTAAAAACGTTTTTTAGTCGCCCGCCATATTGGCCGCCATCTTGAAAATATTAGGTGTGAAATTTTAATAGTTGCATATTCTTTTTCTACATTTCAAGACCTTTAATTTGATGTATAACATGATGTCATGGTAACTAAAAACATTTTTTTTAGTCAATCACCATATTGGGAGCGATCTTGAAAATATTGAGTGTGAAAAATTGAAAAAGTGTCCAGTTATCACAAATGCCGAGATGCACCTGTGTGAATTTCATGTTCCTAGCTATAGTAGTTATGAATTGAAACAAGCAACGGAACCTACTTTACTTTTTCTCCCTACTATTTGAGTTCAGGGATGAAAAGACTTACTTTAGTCCCTCTAAACTAATTCAAAATCATAACTTTTTCTCTCCACTGGAGATAAAAGTGTTTTTTTTTTCTTGTAATTATTTATTTTTATGTTTATAGATAGATTATGTTTTGTCTATGGTCTGGACACAGCTGCTGGTGTAATCTAACAGTAATGGACAGTCGTATGGACAGTGTTTTCAAGTAATTACTATCGACAGTTAACATAATTATAATGTTAGGAGAAGGTAATAAAGAAAACTCGCTGTTATAATGTTAATATAATATATTTTATAAACTATAAAGCAAAGTTAGTAATTTTATTCGACCGGTATTCCGGTGACATGGTTGATCCAGTCCAAGTAGGCAGCTACTTGAGTGTACACAAACGGTCTACTATTTCCACACTTTGACCCGTCCGATACTACTCCTATGACCTTGGGATTCCCGTCTGTACCTTGTGTCATTAAATGGCTGCCATAACCAATCTAAAACCAACGATTCATTAACAGCATCTTTCGTTATTTATAATCATATGTTAGGGAACAATCTAGTTCCATAAGTAAGTTATTTTTTTAATTGTAGAGATGTATAGTGGACTTTTTTAGAATTTCAAACTAAGATGAAGGTATTTATTTGGAATAAAAGTCCTATTGTTGAAGAACGATTTTTTTTATTGCATCAGAGCTTTCACCCAGGGAACCTAAGCATCATCAGTGATAATCAACAAATACATAAAAGAGAAAAATAGATAATGCTAGACTAAAATTAGGAAACAACCAAAAATGTATTCGAACTGAAAATGCAAAAGAGTGTGACATAGGTTCTTACCAGCGGTGAAAATAAGTTAAATTAAAATTAAAAGAATATGTGACTAAAGATATTGATTGAAATAAAAGTATGAAAATATAAAACTAAAACAAAAATTGCACACAATGCCTAAACAGTTAGGATGGAAGTGAACAAGTGAGGGGAAATAAACAGATGAGGCAGGGAGGCAAGACACTTATGGTGGGGATTTTTTAAGGGATCTTCATAAAGAAAATAGACTGCCAATTAGTGTGGCACATAGACTCCTCGCATCCTATCATGTACTTAATTGTTATATTTACATTAAAATTATTTTTATATTACTTTATTGTTATATTGTTTATTGTGTAAAAACTATTAATATAGTATTAGCGATATTTAACACTTTATAGCAGTGTCGCTGTTGGTTTTACTTAAAAATTTTATTTGTAAAAAATGTTTGTCTCATTGAATAGATGAAGTCAGATTATTTTCCCGATCTAAAATTCCAATTTTAAATATGAAGTTCACGTTTACGCGAGCGTTGCTCGTGATCGCTTAGACGGATAACGTTGTCCAACGAACATGTCCTGGGCATTGGTAAAATGAACATATCTACCAAATTTCATCAAAATCGGTCGACATTTACTCAAGTTATCGTCACACGTTTCATAATTCACGGACACACAGACCGACAGACAGACAGACACGAGACCAAAAATGTTCCCTGATGTCTGAAACGGATTTCTGTCTTGGAATTTTTAAAATCGGAGGTATAAAAGTTTTTCGTTCTCAAAAGTGAACACAATGCTTCCGTTACCTTCGGTAAGCTCGGAAGCAAAATAAAAGTAATAAAATAATAAATTTAGAGTCCTGTTTAATTCATATTTTACGATTTTGGTAGTATTCATACTACGAAAAGATTAAATTTTAATTTAAATCAAATTATAATTATTAACAACTACGGGAAACAACCTGAGAAAAATACACTCCAGCGCTGGGATTTGAACCACAGGCCTCTATATTTCCAGTATAGCGCTCTACCAACTAAGCTACGCAGGAGAATGAATTTCTCTGACGTTAATGATACCTTGTCCCGAATTTAAGCTTTCAATTTTCCACAAATCTGAGAAGTCAACATTAATGACAAAGAACTAGATCGAGAAATAACGCTTATAATTATAAAGTACCCAATTAGTACCTGTACTTAGTACAATCAATTAGAAATTCATATTTTACGATTTTGGTAGTATTCATACTACGGAAAGATTAAATTTTAATTTAAATCAAATTATAATTACTAACAATTACGGGAAACAACCAGAGAAAAATACACTCCAGCGCTGGGATTTGAACCACAGGCCTCTATATGTTTAATGTCCAAACTTAAAAATCTAAGAAAAGGACTATAGCTTTGACATGTGGTATAATGGTAATTATAAAATAAAAGTTAAATTTTTTTGTTTGTTTATTTTAGAGATAATATTGGTGTATATGTAGCTAAGTTTATTAGTGTCTTGTTTAGTATTGATATTGTTACTGTTTGATTTGATGTATAATATTTCAAGAGTAAGGAGTTTGTTGTAGTGTTTCTCTGTGTGTAAGATAATGTATTTATCCATGTGTATTGTGTGTTGGGTTTTATGGGCGTGTTCTGATATTGCTGTGTTTGTGTTATTATTGGTGATATCTTTTAAATTTTGGTGAAACCTGTTCTTAAACAATTGTGACGTTTCTCCAATCTAATGTAGCCGGGCATTGTTTGCAATGAATTTGCTAAATAACATTGCATTGTTGTTTTGGAAGGATTGGATCTTTAATTTTTTGAGTAAATCGCACCTATTTTTAGTCTAGCATTACCTATTCCTTCCGAGTTTACCGAAGGTAACGGAAGCATTGTGTTCACTTTTGAAAACAAAAAAGTTTTATGCCTCCGATTTTAAAAATTTTAAGACAGAAATCCGTTTCAGACATCAGGAAACATTTTTGGTTCCGTGTCTGTCTGTCGGTCTGTGTGTCCGCGAATCATGAAACTTGCGACGATAACTTGAGTAAATGTCCACCGATTTTGATGAAATTTGGTAGACATGTTCATTTTACCAATGCCCAGGACGAGTTCGTTAGACAACATTATCCGTCCAAGCGTTCACGAGCAACTCTAGCGTAAACATGAGCTTCAAATTTAAAATTGCAATTTTGGGTTGGGGAAAAAACTAACTTCATCTATTCAATGAGACAAACGTTTTTTTCAAATACAATTTTTTAGTAAAACCAACAGCGACACCGTTATGAAGTGTTAAAGATCGCTAAAACTAATTATAGTTTTTACACAATAAACAATATAAAAATAATTTTAATGTTAATAAAACAACATTTGGACAACGTAATCCGTTCAAGCGTTCACGCGTAATGCTCACTTAAAAGTGAACTTCAAATTTAAAATTGGAATTTTAGGTCAGGAAAAAAATCAAACTTCATCTATTCAATGAGACAAACATTTTTTTGCAAATACAATTTTTTAGTAAAACCTACAGCGACACCGCTATGAAATGTTAAAGATCGCTAAAACTATTAATGGTTTTAGGCAATAAACAATATAACAATAAAGTAATATAACGATAATGTTAATGTTAATATAACAATAAAGTGCGTGATAGGATGCGAGGAAGCTTTGTGCCACACCAATTGGCAGTCTATTTTTCTCTTTTATGTATTTGTAAATTATCACTGATGATGCTCAGGTTTCCTGGGTGAAAGCTTTGATGCAATAAAAAAATTGATCTTCAACAACAGGAATTATATTCCAAATAAATACCTTCGCGTTAGTTTGTTATTTTTTTACTTCAAATTATTGTATACAATTCTTAATAATAATAAAATTTAGGAAAAGATAATAAATAAAAACAGTGAGGCAAATAACATCCTCACTTCTTGTATATCATGAATAAAACGCTTATTTCAATAATATTTTGCTTATTCCACCCATTGTTGTCTAATTTATTTAATTTTTCCCACTTTTATCAATTTTTTTTTTTTCCTACTTGAATAAAAGTATACCAATTTAGCAATATTTTAAGTGCACAATCGTTTGAAAACATTTAATATGTGGACTAATATCGACAAACCATCCAAATTTATTTTTTCAAATTCAAATTTTTTCAGACAGAGTTGATAGTATTAAATACCTGGGAGTTATAGTGGACAACAATCTTAAATGGAAGCAACACATCTCATGGATGGTTGCTAGGGTCAGGAGAACCATCTACAGTTTTATTCAAGTAAGACTCTTTGCAGACAAATCTGTAATGAGAATGCTCTACCATGCTCTAGTCGAGTCCATCTTGAACTACTGTATCTTATCCTGGGGTATGGCAGCCAACTCACATTTACAACCAGTAGAAATTATTCAAAAGGCCATTATAAAGATAGCCATGAAAAAACCAGAAAGGTATCCCTCACACTAGACTTATCTAGATTTTAAAGTACTGTCAGTTAAATATTTATACCAGAAAGCTGTTTTATTGCATTCTTTTTCACACTCACAAAATACCAATAATTCACAATTACTCGACTAGGTTTCAGACTCATCTAAAGATGCTAATACCACAGACTCACACAACTAGAAAACAACGACACGCAACGTACCTTGGACCAATTTACTATAACAAACTACCAACAAAACTTAGACAGATTACTAACATTAACACTTATAAAAACAAAATTAAACAACACTTACTAACTAAACAAAATAATGATTAAGCTACATCAATACAAATATATAAAAATAAATAAATGGATAAGGAATGAATGAATAAATAATTAAAAGTATAATGTATTATAATATGTATATGTGTGTATGTATGTGTGTATGTGTATGTAGGTGTGTGTATATGTATCTGTATATAGTAGTTACCTAGTACTTCCTACTAGACGGGTAGGACGAACCACTTGTTCGAACCTCGCAATCAGGCCTACAGTGGACCCATTTTACTTCCCCGTGGTGGAGAGTTCCAGCTACTTCACACATCATACATTTGTACATTGTACCGCCGAAGCGATTATGGTGTGGTCATTAGTAAGCTATATGAGCATGATTCAAAGTGTGGGGGAAGAGGACCCCTCAGTGGGTCCCTTCGCCCTACTCCGACCTCGAACCATAGATACAGATCACATTTCATGACACGGATCGAACCCACTAGACGACGTGGGGGAAGAGAACCCCTCAGGGGGTGTCCCTCGCCCTGCTCCGTCCGCGATTCATAGATGCATTCAGTGTATCATGGCCCGGGATCGAACCCACGACCTCGAGTTGCCTCGACTCAGTGATAGCTGCCCGGTGTCCTTACCACCTCGGCCACACTGGCTCCCCTATCTGTATATAAATAATAATAATAAAATAAAATAAAATAAATAAATACTGACTAAATTGAGAGACGGAGTGCTCTCTCTAGGTGCTGCGACACCTACTGAGGACTCTCACCACATAATATTGTTTATTGTTTAGCAACTAAATGGGTGTTATTTATACTTATCTTTTGTATTATTAGTGAAATTGTACTACATGTTTTTTTCAAGTGGTGGAATAAAAAATATTTATAATTTATTTTTTTAATTTTTTAATAATCGGAGGAGTCATTTTAAAATTATAGATGTTATTAAAAAAAGCCATAGTGCGTATGTAAAAAGAGAATCTAGGGGGCGCTAAAGGTTTAATTTTGTATGAAACCCCACAATGAGCTAATTATGACCTACCATTTAAATTATATTAAAATTGGATTAGTAGTTAATAAGATATCTCGGTTCGCAAAATTGAATAATGATGAACAGACCGACAGACAGACCCGAGACAATGTTTAAATTTGGTCTTGGAATTTTTTACTTGCGTTAAATTAGGAAGGCTCGGAAGCAAAATTTAGGGAGAAGGAAATGTGCCAAGTGTAAAATTGCAAGCATTTTTCTACATAAGAAAAATAACTTATGTAGTACTTACGAGAATAGAACTTACAATATACGAGTATGAATGCTTATTATATCAGCACATATACTTACTTTATAGTTATTACTTAACTTATACAAGTGTGAATGCTTATTATATCAGCACATATACTTACTTTACAAAGTCCTCCGCCTGTAGATTTATGCGTGCAGAACATGTTATCGGTTAAATTTGTTCCAAATGTCTCTTTGCATTCGGAATTTGACATGACTTTGAGTTTCTTATACTTCATTTCTCGATCCATGTGAAAAATGTCTGTAAAAATCAGATAAAAAAAACAAAAATTGTAAATATCTTAACCTTTAAACGCTATTCTTATTTTTATCTACGATTGATACCAAATATAAACATTATACCTCTGTTTAGATGCGTAGAAAGTGATTATTTACGTACTTGTATTCATTGCTCATGCCCGTCTCATGGTTCTGAAGAATTCCTCTTCTTTACCACGCTAGCGCGGTAAAGAAGAGGAATTCTTCAGCTTTACGCACGATTAGCTAGTTTGTTTACACTTAACAAAACTAATTTGCTATTCTTTTATTAAAGTAACTGTTTATATCGAGTTTTTAGTGAAAAACATTGAATGAATCAAGTGGCTTTGACGAAAATGTAGAGAATAATACTCCTCCAGAAATAATTAATTCGGAAAAAAATACAACTCAAGATTAATGCCATCTTTATCAAGAGAAGAGATACGAACTTACATACAGCAAGTTTATTTTTCCGTATTTATTATTTAAATCTAACAATCGTAGATAAAGTACGGTACGCAACTCGTGGGAAAACGGCATTTTGCATTGCTCGTGTGGTTTTACTACCCTCGCTGTCGCTCGGGTGCAAACTCCACACTCGCATGCAAAATGCTAATTTCCGCACTCGACGCGTAATGTACTATTACATGTTAATGAACACTCTATTATTTTATATTTTATTAACAGATTAAAAATTACCTGCAGAAAAAATGTAATGTGCAGCTCGTGCTAAAAGTGTCATTGTTGCACTCAAGAAACTTTTCCGCCCTCGCCTGCAGCTCGTGCGTAAATATTTCTCTCGAGTGCAAAGTGCCACTTTGCGCACTAATTGCACAAATAACTATTATCTATATCTAGCTATACACGATATTTGCGACGCTATGTATTGAATCATAGTTCAAGAGTGGAGTTTGCTACCCTCGCTGTCGCTCGGGTGCAAACTCCACTCTCGCATGCAAAATGCTACTTTCTGCACTCGACGCATAAACTATTAAATAATAAATATTAGTTGATATAACAATATAATAATGATTTTAAAAAAAAGTCGAAGTGTACTTACCAACTATTTCCAGGATACTAATGACCTACACAGAAGCACCTTCATATTAATACAAAAGCCTTATCTAAATACTTGGCACACTGTCGTTTAACAATTGAAAAATAAAAAGTAATTCTCATTATCTGTTATTATAACTATTATAAATTTTATCGATTTAGTTATATAAACGGTTGCTCGCATGTAAAATGCTACTTTCCACACTCGACGCGTAATGTACTATTTTGTAGCTTAACGCTAAACTACGTATTTTTTACGCACACGCAGTACTAATTACAAATCTACGAACTAATTACAAAGCTACGAAATAGTACATTACGCGTCGAGTGTGGAAAGTAGCATTTAACATGCGAGCAATCGTTTATATAACTAAATCGATTAAATTTATAATAGATATAATAACAGAGATAATGAGAATTACTTTTTATTTTTCAATTGTTAAACGACAGTGTGCCAAGTATTTAGATAAGGCTTTTGTATTAATATGAAGGTGCTTCTGTGTAGGTCATTAGTATCCTGGAAATAGTTGGTAAGTACACTTTGACTTTTTTTTAAAATCATTATTATATTGTTATATCAACTAATATTTATTATTTAATAGTTTATGCGTCGAGTGCAGAAAGTAGCATTTTGCATGCGAGAGTGGAGTTTGCACCCGAGCGATAGCGAGGGTAGCAAACTCAACTCTTGAACTATGATTCAATACATAGCGTCGCAAATATCGTGTATAGCTAGATATAGATAATAGTTATTTGTGCAATTAGTGCGCAAAGTGGCACTTTGCACTCGAGAGAAATATTTACGCACGAGGAAAAGTTTCTTGAGTGCAACAATGACACTTTTAGCACGAGCTGCACATTAAATTTTTCCTACAGGTAATTTTTAATCTGTTAATAAAATATAAAATAATAGAGTGTTCATTAACATGTAATAGTACATTACGCGTCGAGTGCGGAAATTAGCATTTTGCATGCGAGTGTGGAGTTTGCACCCGAGCGATAGCGAGGGTAGTAATACCACACGAGCAATGCAAAATGCCGTTTTCGCACGAGTTGCGTACCGTACTTTATCTACGATTGTTAGATTTAAATAATAAATACAGAAAAGAATAATATACTTCCTGTATGTAAGTTCGTATTTCTCTTTTAATAAAGATGACATTAATTCATTAGTTGTATTTTGTGGCGAATTAATTATTTCGGGAGGCGTATTATTCTCCTCATATTCGTCATAATCACTTAAATCACGCACTGATTTTCACAAAGAACTCGATATAAACAGTTACTTTTATTAAACAAACATCAAATTTGTTTTGTTAAGTGTAAAAAAACTCGCTAATCGTGCGTAAAGTCGAAGAATTCTTCTTCTTTACCGCCCTAGGGTGGTAAAGAAGAAGAATTCTTCATAATTATGAGACGCACTGCGCAATGAATACAAGTACGTAAAGAATCATTTTCTACGCATCTAAACAGAGATACAATGTTTATATTTCGTATCAATAGTAGATAAAATAACTTACCGTCTTCTGTTACTCCCCATCCATTTGACGTCACTAGTTTGCCTTCATATGTGTCTGGGCCAGCGTCAGAATTGGGTGGAAGATTTATTATGTCTACATATTCTAAAACAGAAAAACATAAATATTACACGGGTTTTTATTTAAATTTACTTTGTTCATAAAGTAAACATTTTTTAATGAATTTTTAACTCAATCTCCAACTACTTATAAACCTGAAACGTTCACAGATCATTTCTTTACAATGACTATTTAGTTTTTATATTTCCAAACAGTAATTGACCGAACACCACACGTATGTTTTTTTGTTTTTTTTTGGAAGCGAGGTCTTTTTTTGACAAAACTACTAGACAAGTAATTGAAATAGCTACCTGTGATTGTAGCAGGTGAGGGTAGTTGGATAAGGCAGATGTCGTTGTCAGCCGCTTCACTGGCGTACTCAGGATGTGGATGGATATTACCATGGTTAACAGTAAAGTTTTGTAAGTTGTCAAGTTTATGTGTGTCCCCACCAACATACAAGTCCATGGAGTCCGCACTTGAAACAAAACAAACCATATCAACAAAGTAACCGAAAGCTCTCTAAATAGTCCAGGAGATAGCGTGCAAAAAAGTGTCTCACTAACATCAAGCTAGAATTTTGTATACAATTCAATCTTTTAGCCCCATTTAAGAATATTATGTGGTCGGTTAAGTTCGTCTGCAGGACATAGCTTGCCAATAGGCTTTTGGAAAAAAAAAAAAAAAAAAAAATCGGTGGAGAGCGGCCATGTCTCACCAATTACTGTGGACAATGTGATTTTCATGATCCTGAGTACAGAATTAGTTAGTAGACCGAAAATCAAGTTGATGTTAGTTTGTCCCTTGACAGGTGACCACTTTGATTTTTAGTATTATTTGAATAACTAACCTATCAAATGTGAAAATAACATTGACTTGATTTTTGGTCTAATAACTAATTCTGTACTCAGGATCATGAAAATCACCTTGTCCACCATAATTAGTGAGACATGGCCGCTCTCCACCGTTTTTTTTTTTTTTTTTTCAAACGCCTATTGCCAAGCTATGTCCTGCAGACGAACTTAACCGACCACATATTCTTAAATGGGGCTAAAAGATTGAATTGTATACAAAATTCTAGCTTGATGTTAGTTAGACACTTTTTTGCACACTATCTCCTGAACTGAAAGAACAATACAAACTAAATTTAAAATTAGGTGTTCCTATAACAAGGTGACTGGCGATACAGTTTGGAAAAGTTATAGGGCGTTAGCACTCCTTATAATATGGAATAAAAAAACACCTTATATACCACTGATTATTTCTCAACCGTTCTGCCACGACAAGACAATTATCCAAGGCAGACATCATACACAACTGGCTGCGTTTAGTCTAGGAGACATCCAAGAAGACAATCATCCAAGGCAGACATTATACACAACTGGCTGCGTTTAGTCTAGGAGACATCCAAGAAAACAATCATCCAAGGCAGACATCATACACAACTGGCTGCGTTTAGTCTAGGAGACATCCAAGAAGACAATCATACAAGGCAGACATCATACACAACTGGCTGCGTTTAGTCTAGGAGACACCCAAGAAGACAATTATCCAAGGCAGACATCATACACAACTGGCTGCGTTTAGTCTAGGAGACATCCAAGAAGACAATCATCCAAGGCAGACATTATACACAACTGGCTGCGTTTAGTCTAGGAGACATCCTAGAAGACAATCATCCAAGGCAGACATCATACACAACTAGCTGCGTTTAGTCACCGCTATGTGTTTCTAACCCACCCCCATTCTCACCCGAATAATATTGTATTTCCAGAAATACACATATTTATACCTTAAGATTTGTCAATGTTCTAACTTATTTACAATTATTTTAAATCTCTTTTTTTAGGGTTTTCTTGGTAAAACCTAAAAAAGAAATCCTTATAGTTTCGTTCCTGTGTCTGTCACTCTGTTTGGTTCAATTAACTTTTGAATAAAAAGAGATAAAAACATATAACTTTCTAGTATTACCGTTTTGACGTTTACACAAGACAAGTATAGCAAACTCAAAATTATCAGCAGTACAAATCCAAAACGCTGGATAATTCATGTCAGGTGATTTTTTTTTGATTTTTTTTGATTTTTTTTAATTTTGAGTAGGGTATCAAATGAAAGGTAGATTACAAAAATATATAACAGTTGTGGAAAGTGTTTAATTTTCCATGCCATGTTTTTCAAAAATATAAAAAATTTTGCGTGCTACCAGAATCAATTTTATAAATGTTAATGGACAATAAAAGCAGAATTCCCCAATAATCCCAACAATTCAGAAATCCAAGTAGGTTTGGTTCTAATTAGTTTAGGTCCATCCGGATTACAGATATTCAGAGTAGTAGGGTCCGGATTAGCGAGACTCTAGTGTACTAACGGCCTAGATACAGAAGCTTGGGCTGGGCTTAACTCGCCTTCCTCTTTTAGGGTTTATTAGATCACCCTGGAAGCCCTTATGCCGAGGGTGATGTGTCTGTCTGTCCATCGTACTTTGGTTCATATCCTCCAAACCGTACACGTCAATCACTGGAGTAACTTACTGACCCATAAATAGCTCAATTTTTTTATTTTTGAAAAAGGTATCAAATTAAAGCTACTGAAAAATAAATTACAAGCATATATAAAATTAGCATAAATAAAATTGCGCTTTTTACCGATAATATTGCGGTTTTAGCGAATATTTCACCCAAAAAAAAGCTCACAACCACCCCATAATGGCTAGTCCTAAAACTATGAAATAATTCAGTCTAATACCTTATGATAGGGCGATGAAAAAAATTTCCCCAAACAATTCACACTTTTGCTTCCGAGCTTACCGAAGGTAACGGAAGCTATGTGATCGTTCTGAAGAACGAAAAAATTTTAGGTCTCCGATTTCAAAAATTCCAAGACAGAAATCCGTTTCAGACATCAGGGAACATTTTTGGTTCCGTGTCTGTCTGTCGGTCTGTCGGTCTGTCGGTCTGTCGGTCTGTCGGTCTGTCGGTCTGTCGGTCTGTCGGTCTGTCGTTCAATTTTTGCGAACCACCATATCTTAAAAACTACACGTCCAATTTTAATGAAATTTGGGTGGTAGGTCATAATTAGCCCATTGTTGGTCCCATATAAGTTTCAACCTTCTGCTCTTATTCGTTTATCATCCACATGCTCACAAACATACATTTATTTAGAGCCATATCTTTAAAAGTAATTATCTGATTTTTATGAAATTTTTATGGTTTGTGGAAAGTAGCCTGCAGATAACACCTGCTTAATTTCAATCTTCTGCGCACTTTAAATCGTACTAAATTAATATGTCTTATACTATAAAGCCGCATGGCTAACTGAGTCACTGACTGACATTAATGTTTACCCACTTCCAGAAGAGCTAGAGACTTGCGGTTTGCGCCATTCGACGCGCAATGTCCATATTGTGAACAAAAATAACGATACAAAGTTCACTTTTCCCCCTCCTTCCCCCCTAAAAAAAATAATAATATGCGACTTGATTTTTAAGCTGGTTTGGGGGTTTATTGCTGCTAAACGGTAAGTCGTATTATAAAATGGATAGCACAAATGGTAACTGATTTTAAAAGATCTGCAACTTTAGTCCTATGAGTTTTTGTCGTATCATCATCGGTTGTATCTTAGATGGCAATAATTTTGTTATTTTTTGGTTTTACTTTTTTCCATTTTTGTCTTTGAATTGCCATAGTTTCTATAATAGTTGGCCGATTTTATTTCTGATTGCGGCGATTGAATCTCACACTAATGCTCCTTAAATTGAGTATATTTTATTTCATTAGTTCATCCTACTTGCAGAGAACATGAGAGTAAACTTTTTCCTGTGCGCCGTGTCACGTGACCACTTTTTTTGGTTTTTAATATTGTGTCGTATATCATTTTAAAGACCTTGATAAGTACATTAAAGCAATTTTATTTGTTTATTTTTTAAAAATTTTGTACATGTACTTTTGTACCGATTTATAATTTTGTTTTAGGTTAAAGGGTTTAAATACTCTTTTGATATTAGGTTTTTTATTTATATGTATTTATTAGTTAAATGATTGCCCGTTTGTATTGTTTGTTTTTTAAAAATATAATTTTGGTACCTCAGAGTACAGGGGTACAAATGTCAAAGTTAATCTTTTATAATATGATGTATATCGTTGAAAAGCTCTTGAAGAGTAGATTAAATTTTGTTACGTTCTATTTGGTGTTATTTCTAGTTTTGAGGGGGGTAAAATAAGCAAAAACTGTTTATACAGCGGTTTCTACGATTTGGTTGCAGTTTTATATTTGTTTATTAAAGTAATTATATGTGCGCTAACTTTTGGTGCTTGTTGGAGGCTTTGTTTCTCCAACAAATATTTAAATTTCATCAACTTTATTAAATATTTACTGTCACCGTTCCAACTTTTTGATTATTTTTATCGAGGTATTTTTCTTAATTTGGTCTTTTCTTTGCGAGGAAGCTATGTGCCACATTAATTGGCAGAGTATTTTATAAATAGCAATTTGTTTATGCGCACCAGCGCAGTTGAGTCGGGTATCAAATAAAAGCTACTGATAAGTAGATAAGAAAATATAGAAACATTTTTTATTGCATTTTTGAGTCGAAATATACCCCAAAACGGTCTGACGTTCAATTTTTACGAACCAACATATCTTAAAAACTACACGTTCAACCTTAATGAAATTTGTATGGTAGGTCATAATTAGCCCATTGTTGGTCCCATATAAGTTTCAACCTTCTGCGCCTATTTGTTTCTCGTCCACATGCGCACAAACATACATTTATTTACACCTATAGCTTCAAATGTACTTATCTGATTTGAATGAAACTTTAATAGTTTATCGAAAGTAACCCGCAGATAGCCCCAGATTATGATTACGCTCTTTAAATTACGCTAAATTGATACTTTAATTCGTGTAAAAAATCTAATCAATTTTGACAGATTACAAGAAAACGGGGAAAACAAACCAATTTGACAATAATGACTTGTAAAAGCATAAAATCAATAAAGTACGTGGATAGGATGCGAGGAAGCTAAGTGACACACCAATTGGCAGTCTATTTTATATTATTTAACTTTCATACAGAGTAGAATGTGGGAAATAATAATATGTTATTCCTCAATGCAATAACGTATTTGCGTAGTATGAAACTCTAAAAAGTACCAGGATGCAAATAATTTCCTGTGTTATTCTGTCATTGCCAAGCCAAAATAAATAGTCTGCCAATTGGTGTGGCACATAGCTTCCTCGCATCCTAACACCTATTGTTTTAACTTTTTAAAGTCATTATTGTCTTATTTGTTTAATTGTTTCCCCCGTTTTATTAATCTGTTAAAATTGTTTGGATTTTTTACATAAATTGAAGTAACAATTTAGCAAAAGTTAAAGAGTGCAGACGGTTTAAATCAATCAGTAGCTATCTGCGAGGCACTTTCGATAAACTATAAAAGTTTCATACGAATAAGATAAGTAATTTTGAAGCTATAGGTGTAAATAAATGTATGTTTGTGCACATGTGGAAGAGAAACAAATGAGTGGAGAAAGTTGAAAATTATATGGGACCAACAATGAGCTAATTATGACCTACCATCAAAATTTCATTAAAATCGGACGTGTAGTTTTTAAGATATAGTGGTTCGCAAAAATTTGAGTGACAGACAGACCGACAGAAAGACACGGAACGAAAAATGTTCCCTTCAGTCTAAAACAGAATTCTGTCTTGGAATTTTTGAAATCGGAGACTTAAAAATTTTTCGTTCTTCAGAACGATCATGAAGCTTAGCTTAGAGGCCTGGGTGGCTCGGAGGCTAGGAGCTCGTCTTGAGATAAGGCAACTTAAGCAGCCTCGAGCAGGGTCAGAAGATGGTTGGGTGACCGCTCCGACCAAAGCTCTGAGTTCGATTCCCGGACCGGGCCCCCCACTCAATTTCCACCCAGCATTGTTTAAACAAATGAGAAGCTCCTCAAAAGAGTGGCGCCTCCAGGTTTCGGCCTGGAAACCATGATGATGACACTCATGATTGTAATACAACTAGGAGAGGGGTCATGCCCATATCTCACACAAGTGTGTGAAGATTACGGTCCCTAACCCGGGTTTGTGCTATGCCCACCTAAGTGGCCTGCATTTTCGAGTGTAAAAAAAAAAAAAAGCATGGAAGCAAAAATTAATCAATAGTAAAGATTTGATTTATACATACTGGATACAGCAGCGTCCAGAAGTCATGGCCCAGGTTTTGGCTATTAAGGATCCTCCACAGGCTAACTGAGGCCATGTTTTACTTTGTACCTCAATGACTACGTCAAAAGGGAACTCCCTCTTTACAGCAGGCTTGCCTGATTTCATTTTCTTTACGACATCTATTCAACATAATATAACTATGAATATGATAATGAGCATTTTAAGTTAATCATTATATAATTGTCTTTTTTTATTATTATATTACTAAATTTCAGATTATTATACTTTTTTTTATAGTTTTTCATTTGCTCCATTTTTTTTTCTATTGATTATTTAATAGGTATGCTTTAAGTTTTATATAAAAAGTAATCCGTCATATTTTTTTAAAAATTCTCATGGAGACCATTATAGATTTCGATGGCAGCTTATATCCATTGACTTTGCCCAAACCAGGTGTTCATTTGGTTTCATTCATGTTGATTTATGGTTCTGAGTAATTGTAAGGTAATTACTAGCTTCCGCATATTATCTAAATTTTGTATTTGAATTTTTTTAAATAAATGAGCTGACGGTGTAATTCTTTCTAAACAACATTATCCATACTATTGTTTTTCGCATGATAAGTGTGGGCTGCTTCACAGTGTCAGAAGCCTTGCCCCAAACCACAAGTGACAAAAACATTATTCCAATGTTTGTTTTAAAATTGCATTATAATATATATAATAGCACTGACACATATATAAGTACTTAACACTGACAATTAGTTACTTACCTTTAGCGGAACAGCTGTTGAAAACAGCAACCAGGCACGCCTGCAAATAATAGACAGTAAAAAAAATTGATTAGGCGTGATGTTGGTATCCTGAACATGAAATTAGTATAACGGGGGGGGGGGGAAGCAAGTTTGTTATGTTTTTAGGCAAAATGGAATAAAATATATTTTTACAATCTACTCTTCAATTCCTTTCATTTGATACCCCACTCAAAATTTAAAAAAAAAAAGTTTTCCCCGTGGCAGAAATTAGCTGTCATTTTGGATTCCCAGTTAATCAGATTAAATTGGAATTCTTTTTTTTTTCTTTGGTCCATAAGACCCCACATTTTAACGCAAAAACCAACATCTCTTTTATTTGTGGAGAGGTATTATTATTGTGTCATTTGAAGGAGAATCACGCTTCTGTCAATACCTGGCAAGGTGATGTCATGTTATCGTCAATCACATGCACGGAAATTGCTCAAAAAAATGCACCTTTGACCTAGTGAGTAGAGAAAGTATATGGAAGAGTCCCAGACTTGCTGGGATTCCAGAGTAAAATACCTTTGACCTAGTGAGCAGAGAAAGTATATGGAAGAGTGCTAGGCTTGCTGGAATTCCAAAGTAAAAGACCTTTGACCTAGTAAGCAGAGAAAGTATATGGAAGAGTGCCAGGCTTGCTGGGATTCCAAAGTAAAATACCTTTGACCTAGTGAGCAGAGAAAGTATATGGAAGAGTGCCAGGCTTGCTGGAATGCCAGAGTAAAAGACCTTTGACCTAGTAAGCAGAGAAAGTATATGGAAGAGTGCCAGGCTTGCTGGAATTCCAGAGTAAAAGACCTTTGACCTAGTGAGCAGAGAAAGTATATGGAAGAGTGCCAGGCTTGCTGGAATTCCAGAGTAAAAGACCTTTGACCTAGTGAGCAGAGAAAGTATATGGAAGAGTGCCAGGCTTGCTGGAATTCCAAAGTAAAAGACCTTTGACCTAGTGAGCAGAGAAAGTATATGGAAGAGTGCCAGGCTTGCTGGAATGCCAGAGTAAAAGACCTTTGACCTAGTGAGCAGAGAAAGTATATGGAAGAGTGCCAGGCTTGCTGGGATTCCAGAGTAAAAGACCTTTGACCTAGTGAGCAGAGAAAGTATATGGAAGAGTGCCAGGCTTGCTGGAATGCCAGAGTAAAAAACCTTTGACCTAGTAAGCAGAGAAAGTATATGGAAGAGTGCCAGGCTTGCTGGAATTCCAGAGGAAAAGACCTTTGACCTAGTGAGTAGAGAAAGTATATGGAAGAGTGCCAGGCTTGCTGGGATTCCAGAGTAAAAGACCTTTGACCTAGTAAGCAGAGAAAGTATGTGGAAGAGTGCCAGGCTTGCTGGGATTCCAGAGTAAAAGACCTTTGACCTAGTAAGCAGAGAAAGTATATGGAAGAGTGCCAGGCTTGCTTGGATTCTAGAGTAAAAGACTTTTGACCTAGTAGGCAGAGAAAGTATATGGAACAGTGCCAAGCTTGCTGGGATTCCAGAGTAAAAGACCTTTGACCTAGTAAGGAGAGAAAGTTTATGGAAGAGTGCAAGGCTTGCTGGGATTCCAGAGTAATAGACTTTTGACCTAGTAGGCAGAGAAAGTATATGGAATAGTGTCAGGCTTGCTGGGATTCCAGAGTAAAAGACCTTTGACCTAGTGAGCAGAGAAAGTATATGGAAGAGTGCCAGGCTTGCTTGGATTCTAGAGTAAAAGACCTTTGACCTAGTGAGAAGAGAAAGTATATGGAAGAGTGCCAGGCTTGCTGGAATTCCAGAGTAAAAGACCTTCGACCTAGTGAGCAGAGAAAGTAAATGGAACAGTGCCAGGCTTGCTGGAATTCCAAAGTAAAAGACCTTTGACCTAGTAAGCAGAGAAAGTATATGGAAGAGTGCCAGGCTTGCTTGGATTCTAGAGTAAAAGACCTTTGACCTAGTGAGAAGAGAATGTATATGGAAGAGTGCCAGGCTTGCTTGGATTCCAGAGTAAAAGACCTTTGACCTAGTGAGAAGAGAAAGTATATGGAAGAGTGCCAGGCTTGCTGGGATTCCAGAGTAAAAGACCTTTGACCTAGTGAGCAGAGAAAGTATATGGAAGAGTGCCAGGCTTGCTGGAATTCCAGAGTAAAAGACCTTTGACCTAGTGAGCAGAGAAAGTATATGGAAGAGTGCCAGGCTTGCTGGAATTCCAGAGTAAAAGACCTTTGACCTAGTAAGCAGAGAAAGTATATGGAAGAGTGCCAGGCTTGCTGGAATTCCAGAGTAAAAGACCTTTGACCTAGTGAGCAGAGAAAGTATATGGAAGAGTGCCAGGCTTGCTTGGATTCTAGAGTAAAAGACCTTTGACCTAGTGAGAAGAGAAAGTATATGGAAGAGTGCCAGGCTTGCTGGGATTCCAGAGTAAAAGACCTTTGACCTAGTGAGCAGAGAAAGTATATGGAAGAGTGCCAGGCTTGCTTGGATTCTAGAGTAAAAGACCTTTGACCTAGTGAGAAGAGAAAGTATATGGAAGAGTGCCAGGTTGCTGGAATTCTAGAATAAATTACCTTTGACCTAGTGGAGCAAAGAAAGTATATGGAAGAGTGCCAGGCTTGCTGGAATTCTAGAAAAACTAATAAAACTTAATAAAGTAAGCTATGAGAGTTACTCTTGCAGAGTGATGAGAAGACAAGCTCTGCAGTGAATTCGGGGTCCATAAAGGTGTAAGGGCAGGTTGTGTTCTATCGCCAGTATCATTTCTGTTGGTCTTGGTGTTGCTGAAAATAGGGGTATTCAAAGGGGACATTCTGACCAAACAGCAGATCTGCGGATTAGTGATGACATTTTCCTCCTGACTTACACCAGAGCTTATACGAAAGGATAGCATATCCTGGTTGAATGTGCTGGTCTGGACGTGAATGTGACAAAGACAAAGTCTAAAGGGTTGTGACACCTGACAAACCTATCCTCGTGATAAGTGGAACAGCCGTGAAAGAAGATATATATTCTGGGGATTCAGACCAAGATTTAAATAGCAGAATTTACAATGCAAACCTTGCATCATCCAACTCTACCCTTTCTGGAAGTCCAAAGAAATTTTGCCGACTACAATGCTAAGAATTTTACGGACAAATGAGAACTCTCTACTGCTGGACAGCTGTTAGACATAGAAGATGTCCACGGTGATTGAGAATTAACTTCAGCCCTTTGTCAGGCGTTGCCTACGAAAAATTCTGGGCATCTATTGGAAAAACTATTTCCAATTAGAAGTTCTGAAAGGCTCAGAAAATACCTGGAGACGGAGTGTTAGCAAGGAGTTAGCAGAATACCAAAGAAAAGTTAGATGACGTTGCTTTGTTGAGGCTCTACGCTCCTAAATTAGCGAATTAAAGCATTAATTTGTGGAGAAGAATTCATTTCTGTCTTACTATAATAATAAAATTCATACCCAGCTGTAACCCAAGTACCTGGACTATATACAAGTACCTGCTATGCCTAGCTGGGGCTCGCTGGCCGGGGCACTTGCGCCGGCCGCGAAACCAGCTAGTTGTTTTACTCTAAAACAAAAAGAAAACCATATTTTACGATTTTGGTAGTATTCATACTACAGAAAGATTAAATTTTAATTTAAATCAAGTTATAATTATTATTAACTACGGGCAACAGACAGAGAAAAATACACTCCAGCGCCGGGATTTGAACCACGCTACTGGAAATATAGAGGCCCGTGGTTCAAATCCCGGCGCTGGAGTGTATTTTTCTATGTCTGTTTCCCGTAGTAAATAATAATTATAACTTGATTTATCAAAAAGAAAACCTATAAATGGCGTTCCCTCTGAAAATTTGTTAAGTTAATTATTAGATTAGAATGAAAATAATTTACTGCTAAATACTTGATCGTCCGGACCATGAAACTTTCTTTCCTTTTCCTGACCACTTGCACTTACAAGTGCACCTAATAAGACTTGTAGCTTGTGGATAACAATACTTGTAGAGTGGTGGGGAAGAGTAGTTGGTTCTTTGAATGGTTTAATTTAATTGCTGTTGGGCCTTGTACTTGTACAGCTTGTGCGAAACAATTCATGTAGCTTTTTTGTGAACGATTTGTAGCATTGTTACGAAAATCTGTGAAATAGGGCCCAGGTCTACTTCAATTTAGTATACCAGATATCAACCCTTGAGAGGGCGTGTGTGTGTACTTGAAAAATCAACAACCTAATATTGTAGTTACATGTATGTAGTTATATACGCGATAATGTGGGATAGTTATAAGAGTGTAAAGAATTTACTAACGTAAAAAACTAGAAACTGACTTACTGTAATCAGTAGCACTGATGTCTTCATCATCAATATGTTTACAAGACTCTGAAAAACAAACAACATTGTACAGAAAGAGAAAACACTTAAATAAGAGAAACACTTTATATTACAAACCATCAACTTCTTTAACATCTCTGATCTTTTCAAAGTCCGAGTTGAGAGTAAAACTCAGAGAGCAAAGTCCAGTTAATTGTCAAACAACCACAATTACTATTGTATAAACCACAATAGCTTATTTTCAAACCACAATAGCTAATGTTTGAAATACAATATAGCTAATGTTAAAACCACAATAGCCAATATTTGAAAAAAAAAAAAAATATATATATATGCGCCTGAACTTGTGTGATTGTGGGTATTAGCAAATACTATTATATATATATTTTTAAATAAGTATAATACATCTTTTTTAGTGTATTTTATAAAAAAAAACCGTGGATTACATTTTTACTTCCATGAAAATGGAAGTATGGTGGATGAAAATGGTGGTGATACCCTCCAAAACGTGATTCCGAGATCTCTGTAAAGGAGGGGTCTTACGAACCCGGGGGTATCAGGAAAATCCGTTTCATATACATGTATGTATGTGCGTATGTATGTATGTACGTTCGTTCGTTCGTTCGTTCTGAACTTTAATCCTTTATAACATCGCTTCAAGACATCGTATCGAGATGCGGTTTGCAGCATTTTTTAGAACTTTGGACGAAAAAACTGATGGTGCAAACCCGAACATCAAATACAGTTAGTAAATTACAAATTAGTTTTGTTCAATGTAAACAAACTCGCTAATCGTTCGTTTAGGCGAAGAATTCGTCACCTTATCGCAAGATTATGAAACACGCATGCGCAATGAATACAGCTATGAAAAGAATCACTTTCCACGCATTTAAACAGAGATATAATGTTTATATTTCGTATCAATCGTAGATAAAAATGAATTTGTGTAGTAAAGTCTGTAAGGAAACGGATTAGAGTTTTAAAGTCTGTAAGGAAACGAATTAGAGTAGTAAAGTCTGTAAGGAAACGAATTAGAGTAGTTAAGTCTGTAAGGAAACGAATAAGTAAAGTAGAGTCTGTAAGGAAAAGAATTGTAAGGATAAGAATTAGAGTAGTAAAGTCTGTAAGGAAACGAATTAGAGTATTAGAGTCTGTAAGGAAACGAATTAGAGTAGTAAAGTCTGTAAGGAAACGAATTAGAGTAGTTAAGTCTGTAAGGAAACGAATTAGAGTAGTTAAGTCTGTAAGGAAACGAATTAGAGTAGTTAAGTCTGTAAGGAAACGAATTAGAGTAGTTAAGTGTAAGGAAACGAATTAGAGTAGTTATGTCTGTAAGGAAACGAATTAGAGTAGTTAAGTCTGTAAGGAAACGAATTAGAGTAGTTAAGTGTAAGGAAACGAATTAGAGTAGTTATGTCTGTAAGGAAACGAATTAGAGTAGTTAAGTCTGTAAGGAAACGAATTAGAGTAGTTATGTCTGTAAGGAAACGAATTAGAGTAGTTAAGTCTGTAAGGAAACGAATTAGAGTAGTTAAGACTGTAAGGAAACGAATTAGAGTAGTTATGTCTGTAAGGAAACGAATTAGAGTAGTTATGTCTGTAAGGAAACGAATTAGAGTAGTAAAGTCTATAAGGAAACGAATTAGAGTAGTTAAGTCTGTAAGGAAACGAATTAGAGTAGTTAAGTCTGTAAGGAAACGAATTAGAGTAGTTAAGTCTGTAAGGAAACTAATTAGAGTAGTTATGTCTGTAAGGAAACGAATTAGAGTAGTTAAGTGTAAGGAAACGAATTAGAGTAGTTAAGTCTGTAAGGAAACGAATTAGAGTAGTTATGTCTGTAAGGAAACGAATTAGAGTAGTTAAGTCTGTAAGGAAACGAATTAGAGTAGTTAAGTCTGTAAGGAAACGAATTAGAGTAGTTAAGTCTGTAAGGAAACTAATTAGAGTAGTTATGTCTGTAAGGAAACGAATTAGAGTAGTTAAGTCTATAAGGAAACGAATTAGAGTAGTTAAGTCTGTAAGGAAACGAATTAGAGTAGTTAAGTCTGTAAGGAAACGAATTAGAGTAGTTAAGTCTGTAAGGAAACTAATTAGAGTAGTTATGTCTGTAAGGAAACGAATTAGAGTAGTTAAGTGTAAGGAAACGAATTAGAGTAGTTAAGTCTGTAAGGAAACGAATTAGAGTAGTTATGTCTGTAAGGAAACGAATTAGAGTAGTTAAGTCTGTAAGGAAACGAATTAGAGTAGTTAAGTCTGTAAGGAAACGAATTAGAGTAGTTAAGTCTGTAAGGAAACTAATTAGAGTAGTTATGTCTGTAAGGAAACGAATTAGAGTAGTTAAGTGTAAGGAAACGAATAAGTAAAGTAGAGTCTGTAAGGAAAAGAATTAGTTAAGTTGTAAGTAGTTTCTTAAGGAAAAGAAATAGTAATTAAGAGTCTTTAAGTTAGTTAGTGGATACCGGACTTACCTGACAGTAGTTATTACAAGTATCTGATCATTTGTCTCAACAGTGGCTATATATACCTAAGGAAAATTTGATGACTTTTTATTTTTTTGACGCTATAATTGTGTTATAAAATAAAAATATAACTCAACGAAGAAAGCATTCTTATATAGATAAATTTAATTGCTAATGTACACAATCTTCTTATCGGTTAAGAAAATTACACAAAATGTCAAAATTAATTTTTATAGTGTCGTAAAATATGAATAATTTTTTTCCGACCAAACGTTTTTAATCACATTATTACATTAGCATAATTGTTTTTGTACTTTTCTTTATTGTTTCTTTCTTTAAACAATGCCAATGTAATCTTGAATATAATTGAATTATTTAAACCGTTAAAACGTAAGATAAATTCTTAATTTTCATATAACTTAATAATATAACCATTTGGTTGTTCCATTCCAAAGATTAACTATTATATTCTGTGGAAGAAGATATTAATTGGAATTTATTAAAATGATTTCCAATATTTGATATTTTAATTTATAACATTTATAATTTAATTTCAATTGCCAAGCATTTCAACGTTGATCCTATACGTCATATAGGATATCAAATATAAGTTCTTTTTGTGCAGATTACAGTTCTCTCTGCCCCAAAAATCCTAAATACATGCATCCTCATAGTTGGGAATGCAAACTCACTAAAGGTCGACCAAGAAGTCATGAACACGGGAGAAACTGAAAGCTTAGCTTCGTTTAAAGTCGGATCTTCCGAGTATTGCCGAAGTCAGTACAGTCGGGTTCTAACAACAATACCAGGGGTGCCCGCTCAAAGGAGGGTACGACGCATAGTGCGTCGTAAATAAAATTGTTGGGGGGGGATTTTCTGGGAATGTTTTTAATAGGTTTTTTTAAGGGGGGGGGGAGGGAGTGCAATTTTCATGCTGAAATCAACTGATTGAGGGAGAAGAATCTAAACAATATTTTTATGCTTTCCTCTATACTCTATATTATTTGTAAGTCTACCACTATGCTAATACTATTTTCTAGTTACTGAAGTGGTACATTACCTCTTTTATTGTACCATAATTAAGTAATTCTATTCTTCTGCGACACCAATATAGTAATAGTCTGATGTTACACGTACACGATGTTTAAGTGTTCCTTCCATTTAAATTGTTTTATTTATATCATTAACTAGTTTATTTATGGTTTTATTTTATTGTTAAACAATAATTAGAGCTTATAGTTGTCCAGTATCAAGTAAAACAGAGCACCTTTCTTTAATCCTCTATTATAAGAAATATAAAATAAAAACATAAAATAGAAACATAAATAAACTAAAAACATAAAATAGGAACATAAATAAACTAAAAACATAAAATAGAAACATAAATGAAAAGTGTTAAATCAGTAACTACGAGTCATAATTATGACTAGATATTTTTCAAAAAAAATCAATTATAGTAAAATAATTGACGTTTATAGGAACACAACCACTAACACTAACAGGAAACGTTTGTTGTGTAAATTATAAAAAAAAAGTACAGGGAAGTACTTGCATCAAGCAAGTCATTTTTAGGGTTTCGTATGTTACGGTTTTTGCTTCTGCCCAGCTCAGTGCGGTTGCCAACGGGGTGGGTCTTAACATTAAAGGGGCTAAATCCTATGGGGCCCAATTCTGAAATATTATAAGGTAAATACTGCAGAAGTTGTGCACCATAAGAGAGGTTCAGCTCACAAGTAAATTAAATAATAAGTGAACAAGTTATTTAGTAAGCACATTAACAGAATAAAATTATATTTTAAGAAGAAAATTATCATGCACAATTCTATAACGATTAGTTACTTAACTTAGTAATCTGGCAATCAATAATTCAATAAATAATAAACAGACAAACAATCATTAGAATAATTGGTACCATAGAATATACTATACTTAATATAGGAATTCATACTTAATTTTAAATGAGTATCTTTTTAATAAAGAACAACTTATACATATCTAACAATAACAAATTTAACGTGCACATGCGAGCTTAACCTAGGTATAAAATAAATTAATAAATTAGGATTACAATCACCGTATAATACATACATTCACTATCAACCAAATCAGGTAACTACTCAACTTAATAATAAGAGCTCTGGGTCTGGGTATCTTTGTACCTCCAAAGGGTAAGTATAAATAATTTTGTAGTTTGGAACTCAAGCCAGATATAAATATACATAAAGAAACTTAAGACTAAGACTTAGCTGATGTGAAGACAGGTTAATCCGAAATTAATGATTCAGTGGTAACACTCCTCAGGTAACTATCCTCATCAGTAGAGTTGTGTAGATCATCTCATCACCATAACAAGATGTCAGCATCAGTCACCTCAGGTAAGTATAATGATCTTTTCAATTGTACAACCTATACTTTCCTATATAGGTTAGATTGTATCCACCGCACATGTAAGTCCTTTATAGCTATTTACTTTAACTATAACCGCTTAACTGATCATTACTCATAACCAACTTAACTTCTAACCATTTAGACAAAAATTACTAAAGTTAATTAATACTGACTGAACCTCTAAATAATTAATTAGGATTAACAGATTTTACAGGACTGACCCTGGCATGCGTAAAACCATGCCCTCTAAGATTGGGAGGTCAGACCGCTGGCTGGTTCCTCGCTCAGCCCAGAACTGGCGGCAGAGGTTATAACGCCGAACCACGAGGGCCGCTAAAACCTTAAGGGGGGGGAAAGCCTTATCTCAGGAAACCTTGTTGTTTATAAACAATCTCAGACTACAATACTTCTAACTAGATCCTAACAAGTTAGTTTCAAAGGTAAATACCTAATAAACCAACAGACCTAAACATCACAGTTTAGATACATCTAAACCGTATAGACTGTAAACAAAATAAACAATACAATTTAATAAAAGCTTAAATTTGTAACACGTACATATACATTAGGGTGGGTCGAAAAAACAAAATTTTTGAAAATTCAAAAAACGCCCCTCCAGAAACTTGCCATATTGAAAGAAAGTCCCGAGGAAAAAATTTGAGCCAAATCGGACTTCACTTAGGTCTCCCGAGGGGGGGTTAAAGTTTAGGAATTTTCGAAATTTGGAAAAATCGCAGCTTTAACAGGGCTTTTCGACATTCTTGCTTGCTAAACTACTTTAATATATATTTAATCTATATTTTCGTAATCTACGATGCTTATTGTATAATAAAACCCCCTAAAATATTACGTAACTTCATTATTTTTTATTATAACACATGACATATATACAAAAAATCTATTATTACCAAAAAAATGTTTTTGGAAAAAATCATTCAAATTTTGTTAAAAGCTTCCATGCCCAACAATTCACAGACAAGAGTGGTCAACCGCCTTTTGAAATACCACAAAAAATATGAAGATTTGAAGAAAAGTGCATTGAAAAAAACAAATATACCAAGTTCCAATACTAATAAAATAAAACAATTTGTTGAAGATTCGCAAAAATTATTCTGCATAAGTGCCTGCGAATGTAAGGATTTTTCCCTTTTGCACGTGTGCTAGATAAAAAAAAGTTCCACAAAACGAGCGTGATTTTTTGATTGATTAAAGAACAACAAGAAATATGGTGATTGGAAAAATTGACGTTAAGATTTCAGATCAATTAAGGAGAAGAGCCTTGCGAAATAAAAGAGATCACTCAGCCACAAGAGAGAGAGAGACTAAAAAAAATATTACTGACGCCGAAACACTATCTTCTTCCTCTGATACTCCAGCCAGTACCACTGATTCTGAGTTTGAGATCAGTTGCTCGCAACAAAGGATTTTTTCTGAGACACCTACTTCTCAAATGAGGATATTTCTTCCAACTTTAGCAGAAGTAGCCGTAAGAACAGAAGTTTCAAAAAGAGCGGCAGCAGTGATAACCTCTGGGGCCCTAAATGACGCTGGAGTTTTACAACCAGACAGTTCTTGTAGTGTCATTGATCACAGCAAAATTCGTAGAGAGAAACAACTGAAGTGTAAAGAAATTAAGAAACTAGAAGAAACAAATGATATTGTGTTATCAGGTTTATACTTTGATGGTAGGAGGGATGACATGGTTAAAGTGTCAATCAAAAAAGGCGGAAAGCTATATAAAGTGAAAGGAAAACATGTCGTGCTCATACGAGAACCAGGCTCGAGTTACTTGGGTTTTGTTTCACCTATAAGCGGAAATGCTGAGTTTGGATTCCTCAATTTTTACCTGCCTCAAAGAAAAAAATATAGATACCTCTAATTTAATGGTACTGGGCTGTGATGGGACCAACTTGAACACAGGCATTAGAAGAGGAGTGATAAGACTTGTCGAGTGCCGACTTGGACGACCTCTTCAGTGGTCTATATGCTAGTTACATGCCAATGAATTACCACCACTTCATCTAGTGGAACATTTAGATGGCAAAACTAAAGGTCTATATACTCCTTTTCAGGACCTATTGGATCAGAACTTTTGCAATGCGAAACCATGGAAGTAGTCGACTTTGAGGCAGTCGACTGATGAGAATATTGAAATACGAAAGGACGGATGGAAGAGAATCTTCACTGCGAGAAGTAACCGTGATGAAAATAAAGAAGCAATAGCTTTTACAGTTCCAAAAATTAATTTTGACGCTACGAGTTATGTTGAAATGATAGATTGGAGCTCAATAAAAGTGACGGAACCTCCGCAAACAAAACTGATTTCCACAGCAGAGATCATGGCAGCAGTTTCAGAATCAAATTGACTTAAAATATCCCTATCATACTCAGGCCGTTGAACGCTGTGTGAAATTAGTCACAGGCCCGCCACTCCAGTTCATAAAGCAGAGGATCGTCATTTTTAAATTATTCAAACCCAAATAAATAGAAATATATATATTTATACCAAGATTCGAAAGTAAAAAAGATTTTAACGCATAGATAAATTAAATATAAAAATATAATATGTTTGTTAATAGTTTTGTATAGTATATAATAGTTAGGTTTTTTTTTTAAATTAAATGATATCTATATATGACAAGTGTCAAATTTTCAAAATATAAAAAAGAGGGGAGAGGGGGTTTATAGGAGCTCGAATGCAGCCACCTCGTGGTGAGCTCTGGTAATTATTTTTGATTCTATACTGGTTAAAATAAAAAAATAAGCTGAGAGCTTATTTAAGCTGGAAAAAAAGTTTAAATTTTATAGTTTTCAAACTGTCATTTATATATGTCATATGTTATAATAAAAAATATTGAAGTTGCGTAATATGTTAAGGATTTTTTTTTTTACAATAAGCATTGTAGATTACGAAAATATACATTAAATGTATATTAAAAGTAGTTTAGCACGCAAAAATGTCGAAAAACCCTGTTAAAGCTGCGATTTTTCCAAATTTCGAAAATTCCCAAACTTCAACCCCCCCTCGGGAGACCTAAGTGAAGTCCGATTTGGCTCAAATTTTTTCCTCGGGACTTTCTTCCAATATTGCAAGTTTCTGGAGGGGCGTTTTTTGAATTTTCAAAAATTTTGTTTTTTCGACCCACCCTAATATACATATATTTCATTATTTGCTAAAATAACATTTTAGTAAACCCATCCCACCCTATATGAAAGTAAACAAAATTAAGCAAATTTAAATAGATCCCTCAGAAAAGAAAAAATAGTGTAGTGTAAGCAGAGTAGACTAGATGTCCCTGGCACGATTCCAAAATTTTAAATTTTTAAAAATTCAAAAATCCGGCCTGATCTTATTAGCGCCTCACCATAGGTATATTAGCATGAATTATTTCATAATTCTAGGACCCCTAATAAGGTGGAACGGAGGGGGGGGGGGATTTTTTTTCAGTGAAATATTGGTGCTAAAGACGCAATTTTGGCGGTAAAAACCTAGTAGTCACAAAAAACTATATATATTTGTAATCTACTCTTCAGTAGCTTTCATTTGATACCCATCTCAAAAATTAAAAAATATAAATATTTGAGGTTTTCACATTTTTGCGTTCTGCGCATGCGCATATTAAATGTTAAAAACCTTCTCTATATTTTTCCTATGATTGGGTCAAAAAGTTACGCCAATATTTTAAATTTCAAATCTCTCTCGTGAATAGTTCAGGCTCTATGAACCAAAGAGCGACGGACGGACGGACACATCACCCTCGGCATAAGGGATTTGTGAAGTATCTACAAAACCATAAAAAGTGCAGTCAGTATCAGAAGATAGAGTATTATCAATAAAAGCTTTATTTTCTCAATTGTGCTTTTTCTTTTCTTTTAGTATGAGTAATGAAAAACTCATACTATATACTAATAACAAGCATATGTTTCAAAAAGACAAGGAAACATAAAGTATATTAAATACTCGTAAATTAATATGTATATTTAAACTGTTCTAGTTGCTAATACAGAGAGAGAAACTAATAGTTTTGTTTGTTTCTTTTTCAGTCCTTAATTAACAAAGAGCAAAACAATTAACTAATAAACTTTCCAAAGTGAATTAAGTTTCACAAAATAATAAAATGACTCTCGAAACAAAGCTAAAAATTTGATCCCGATTTTATGAATCGAAAAGGCGTGATATTTGTTATTTGAACAAGAAATTGACAAAAATTTCCTGGGGGAGGACCCCCAGATCCCCCGCTTAATCGGGGGGGAGGGGGGGATAAGTTTTACTAAGTTTTGGGGGGGAATTTGCGTCATGAGCCTTGGGGGGGATGGGCACCCCTGGACAATACCCATTTCTACTTTGTATGACATGCGCAATTATGTCAAAGCTCACGAATAACAGGAAGGTTTCCAATCTGTTAGGATTCCTGTTTTGTTTGTTTTTATACAATACGAATTATAGTCACAACTGTCCTAAACGATTTTTGTACGATCCACAAATCCACGGGATGATGCAAATGCAAAGGATGCTACAAATAACGGGGTTGGAACAAACCTAATATGTATTTGTTATTATAAAAATGATTGCTCTCCATGACAATTAATCAAAATAATATTAGCGAATTTATATCCCCCCCCCCCCTCATTATATTTTTTTTAGATAAAATAACCAGTGAAACTTATCTTAGAATCTAATAATTTTTAATGGAATTTTAAAGTTATAAAATAGATTCTGATATTAACTTTTTTTACAACAGTTTTTTAGGATCCGTAGGCAAAACCAAGGACCCTTATATTTTCCTGCGTGTGTCTGTCCGTCCGTCCGGTCGCCTGCTCTTACGGCTACACCTTTCGTCCGATCAATTTGAAATTTGGCATGTATGTGTCTTGTACCTACCTACATATTTTAAAAATATAGCGACATAAAAAAAATATTTTTCAAAAAAATTAGGGTAAAAAGACTTAAGGGTTATTTTTTTTTCGACACCGTGAGGGGTATCATATGAAAGGGTAATTATATATTATTTTATATTTTATTGACACAATACTTTTTTTTATAAATATGGTCTTTTCGATGTATTTATATGGTTGTAGTCCGGTTCAGTGGCAAAAAAATAGTACATTACGCGTCGAGTGCAGAAAGTACAATTTTGTATGCGAGTGTGGAGTTTGCACCCGAGCGACAGCGAGGGTAGTAAAACCACACGAGCAATGCAAAATACCGTTTTCGCACGAGTTGCGTACCGTACTTTATCTACGATTGTTAGATTTAAATAATAAATACAGAAAAAAATAAACTTGCTGTATGTAAGTTCGTATCTCTCTCTTGGTAAAGATGGCATTAATTCTTGAGTTGTATTTTTTGCCGAATTAATTATTTCTGGAGGATTATTATTCTCCACATTTTCGTCAAAGTCACATGATTCACTCATTGTTTTTCACTAAAAAACTCGATATAAACAAAACAGTTACTTTAATAAAAGATCAGCAAATTAGTTTTGTTAAATGTAAACAAACTTGCTAATCGTGCGTAAAGCTGAAGAATTCCTCTTCTTTACCGCCCTAGGGTGGTAAAGAAGAGGAATTCTTCAGAACTATGAGACGCGCATGCGCAATGAATACAAGTACGTAAATAATCACTTTCTACGCATCTAAACAAAGATATAATGTTTATATTTTGTATCAATCGTAGATAAAATACTTTATTAGAAGTTTGTTTATGTGTTTTGAGAATATCAGACCCATAGGATAGTTCAAAGTAAGCTTTTTAGCATTTTAAAAAACACCATCAATAGGGTACTACTTAAACTATATAGTGTGGCCTACGGACCCTCGCTGTGTGCTCACTAGCACACACTTGGCCTGTTTATTTATATACAAAATTATTATGCTTATTTTCAATTATGATTTGTTTCTTTTACTTTAATTTCTTTCTCTTTGAAAACTAACTCATCGTGAACAAGTGTCACGGAGATAGTGTTTAGCTGACGTCCCCTGTAGCGGGAACTAGTAGTGGCATAAGTGGAACAAAAAAAAAAAAGAAAAGAAGATAAGCTATCACATAATGTGTGTCTGTACATTTAAATTTACATCCTCACGTGCCAAAATATTTGTCAAAAATGTATATAAAATCTTATTTTACTCTGTATTCAACACCCCCGGTGTAGCCGGTGTAGCTGAGTAGCCGGTGAAGCCGGTGTAGCACCCGGTGTAGCCGGTGTAGCACCCGGTGTAGCCGGTGTAGCACCCGGTGTAGCCGAGGGGTTAGCGCACTCGACTCTGAAACCAAGGTCTAAACCCCGGCTGTGAGTTCGAATCCCAGCGGGGTAAGATATGTTTCACACTAATGATCTCATCGATTTAGATGAGTAAAGTGGCCGGGTAACCCCCGTCCTGTAATAACCCTGGCAGTTGATCGGGACTAAAACCCAAAAGAACCCCCCCCCCCCCCCCCACTTCTTCCTTTTTCCTGGCACTCTCTTGTCAAAGACCAATCATGCAGTATCCATTGACCATCATTTTTACATCTATCACTATTAGATCCATCAGTGATCATTATTCATAGCCATCCTATCATAAATAGTGAATCCAGGACAGGAGAATTTATTTCGTTTCCTGCACAACATGAAACAGACCATACCTTAACCACCATGGAGACCTGTTGCTGACCACACTAACTGTGTAGAAGTACACTACCTACTATCATCCTCGCCGTTACTAACCAGGTGAATGTTTTTGAAACGAGGGGGGGGGGGACATGAAAGAAAACGTCATGAAAAATTTGAAAACTCTTAAATATAGAACTAGAAAGTAAGGATATAACAGAAGGTTACTCGGTTTTTACAAACGAAGTTCCTTAGGGGACGTTACACCATCTGGAGCCCCGGAGTGAATCCGAAATAACCGGCCACAAAATCGACCGATGGCGATGACTCGAGTAAGTGATGACAGATATATTGTAAATGCAGTACATATGCTTATTTTATCAATGGCCATTGTCTTTTTTAGAGTAGCATCGTATACTTAGCAATGTGGTTTTATAATTATATATACTGAAAAGCGTAAGGAACTTCGTTTCTAACGGGCGTCATGCAACACCACACATGATTTGTTTTGCTTTTTTCTTTCACTTTTGGTTTTAAATAACACATCTCGACAACCGTCTTCATAGGGAAGGGTGGTGCACAGGTTGGCTACACTGGATTAATGCCCAAAAATATATCCATGATTTAATTTTTTTCCATGAAGTAGAGAAAATTTTAACTCTGTGGACTGATTTAACCATTAATGCGAATCCTGTGGCAAAACTCGTGATTCCAGATATGTTGGAACCTGAGATTTACTTATTAAAAGGTAATTCAGTGGAATTTGGCCTCCATACAAGTAGCACATAAATGGCAGCCATCTTTAAAGTAGTAAGTATTATGGAATCAAACAGTAACAGCAGTTTCATCTGAGCGATGAAAAATATGCGTGGTCCAAATATGGTAAAGATAGAAAGGAAGAGCTTGTAAAGAACATTCCGACATCCTTCTTAACTATGATACATATAATGTTTCCCTAATGTTGCAGAAACTACTGCAGGTATAATCTAGAAGTAGTGCTGTTATGTTGCAGAAACAACTGCAGGTATAATCTAGCAGTAATGCTGTTATGTTGCAGAAACTACTGCAGGTATAATCTAGCAGTAGTGCTGTTATGTTGCGGAAACAACTGCAGGTATAATCTAGCAGTAGTGCTGTTATGTTGCAGAAACAACTGCAGGTACAATCTAGCAGTAGTGCTGTTATGTTGCAGAAACAACTGCAGGTATAATCTAGCATTAGTGCTGTTATGTTGCAGAAACAACTGCAGGTATAATCTAGCAGTAGTGCTGTTATGTTGCAGATATAATCTAGCAGTAGAGGTGTTATGATGCCTACAATTCCACAAATGATAATGTTATGAGAAGGTAAAACTGGATCGATTATAATACAATATGTAATATATTTTGAACGCATAATATTTATAAAACTAGGTGAATCTATTTATTTGACAGCTATTCCGGTGACATTGTTGATCCAGTCTAAGAAGTCAGCTACTTGAGTGTAAACTACCGGATCTCTGGAACTACAATATGATCCGTAAGATACGAGTCCTATGGCCTGGGGCTTTCCGTCTGTACCATTTATTATCAAAGGCCCACCGCTATCACCCTGAAACAAGCAATTAGTTCACAAATAATTGTTTAACATTTATTTATAAATTGCTTTTCCAGTCGTAATTTAGTTTCGTTCGCTGGTTAACTTACTGATAAATTTTACTTCGTATTTTGCATAAAACCATTAATGCAACTAGTGATGTGGCGCATAAGTAACCTGCGTAGAATTTCGCTTTTATATCGGCCATATTTGTTTGCCAAATGGCAACCAGGAAACTATTTTTTTCTGGGAAAACTTGTATGATTTACTTGGTAGATCTATGTTTATATATTATTTAGAAATGTTATGTTGGACAACACTGTCTTCAGAATGAGTTCATAAGTTAGTGATTCAAATAAGAGATCTTCTTTTAAACTAAACCGATGTATGATACATTTAACTCTCATCTCACTATGTATTTATATTAACCTCTCAAACAACACACATTGCTGTATTTTATTTTTTTAAACTTCTGCTACTTTAAATTCCTCAGCATTTAAGTTCTTTGAAGATAACATTATAGTCCAGAAGATAGCGTACATAAAAGTGTCTGACTAACATAAAGCTAGAATTCTGTGTATAAGTAAATGTTTTAGTGCCTTAGAATATGTGGTTGGCTAAGTTCGTCTGCGGGACATAGCTTGGCAATAGGCATTTGAATAAAATAGACCGGTGGTGAGCGGCCATGTCCCTCCCTTTATGGTGGACTGTGTGATTTTCATGATCCTAAGTACGAAATTAAATAGTAGACTAAAAATCAAGTTGATAGTTTGTCACTTAATAGGCTGGTAAGTCAAATATAACTCCAAATCAAAGTGGTCACCTATCACGTGGCAAACTAACATAAACTTTTTTTTTTTTTATTAGCCGGGGGGACAAGTCCCACAGGGTACTTATTTACTTGGGTACATACCAATAAGTATGTACCCAAGTAAATAAGGTGCCATAGGGAAAGAGTTTACCTGGATACATACCATTTATATATATTGAAAAATATGGGGAAATGAAATAAAATAAATTTATAGACAAACTTAATGGGGATGTTAAAAAGCACTGGGGCTTTTGTATGGGGTCAAGAAGGGGGAAGAAATGAAAAGAAAAAAGGATGTACCCAAGTAAATAAGACGTAATAGAGGTAAAAGTTTAGTTGGGTACATACTCTAGGTATGTACCAAAGTAAATAAGATGATATAGGGGCAGGAGTTTAGTTGGGTACATACCCAGGGCAAGTATTTTTATTGACAGAAATGACAATGACATGTCAAAGAAATCATTTGTAATGACATAATTCATTCTTGAATCAAATAAAATCTGGAAAGTTGGAAAAAAGTACAATTACAAAGCGAAAGACATGGATAAACTCAGAGTTGAGGCATTAATATGAAACAAGTCATATAACTGACTGAAAAAGTGGGAGATGTTTCAATGGTTCCAGCGTAAGTAAAATTTTCCGGTATTTTTTTATATATTTTTCAGAAATTGGAGCAATAAAGAAAGATTTAAAATTTCGAATTTTGTACAATATGCATTGGGACAAAGGAATATCACACTTCTGTAATTTGAAGTGACAATATCTGTTAGTCTAACAATCAAATAAGACAAAGGGATATTAAGTCCAATGTATTTTGGGACAAAGGAACATCACACTTATGTAACAAAAAATGACAAAATCCATTAGTCCTATCATTAAGTTAGACAAAGGGACATTTAGACAATGTATTTTTTGGGATCAGCGATTTTCTTTGGAGAAGGAAATTTAAAGAAGACACTTTATTTAATCTTTGGAAAGAAATATTTAGGTGGGAGAAATATGAAGATTGACGTACGTTTTATATATATTTGTATATTTTTTTTTTTACATAAAACAATTTGTACTTTTAACGAAAAAATGCAAGTTTTTTATGGCATAAACCTATATTAATCCATCCAAGTTGACCAATGGAAGTCATCCCGGATGGATTAATACAAATTCACCTCATTAAAGTGGATTGGAGGTAAGTACCCAAGTAAACAAGTGCCGGAACATTTGCCTCTCCGAAGATCAGCCATCTGTCAGCCCCGGGCAGTTGCACATCAGATGTAAGGGAGTTTCTTGCTCCTCGCCACACAGCCTACAAGTTGAATCATTTACTAGTCCTAGAAGCTGTAAATGCCTGTTTAATCGGCAGTGACCTGTCAAGAAACCCGTCAGTCTCTGACATGACTTCTTGTTTAGACTTAGCATAGCATATTCCTAGTAAGTCCACGAGAGGGCCCCTTTAAAAACATTTTGGACTGCCTCATCCTAGGTGATTTTTCACTGTTTTCCTGAAAAATTCTTCAGTGTAGTTCTAATGGTACATCTTGCGATACCCACAATGGGCTCTGGAGCAGAGGGGGTTGTTCCGGAACCATGTCTAGCAAGAAGATCTGCTTTTTCATTTCCCTCAATGCCTTTATGTCCTGGAACCCAGAGAAGTTGTACCTCATTTAACTCAGAAAGAGCCTCCAGTGTTTGCTTGCATTTGTGAATAGCAGATATAAGAGATTCAATATTAAAAACAAATAAGAATTGGAATTAAACTCAGATTGAAGGTTATTTAGATGCAGGTTATAAAGAATGCTAAAAAGGTCGAAAAAGCAGTGTTGTCTACCTGATTTTAAAAACTTCATTAAATTAGCCATTTATTTTCTACTATTTATAATATAATTATGTTGGCAATCCTTACTTTTTCTCCCTACTTTGTTTTCTCTCTAAACTAATCGAAAATCGTAACTTTTTTCCCATACTGGAGATAAATCATGATTTTAGTCCATTTTTACTTTACTTTCTTTTTTTATTACAACAGGGAAATAATTTAAAATTGGTTGTATCCTGATTCATTAGTTAATTGAAGTGATGATCATTTAAGGTAGTAATTTAAAGTGAGTTCCATAAATTAATACGACGATAAATAAAGAGGGTTTTACAAAAAAAAAAAACCCCGAAACGTACCTTCAAATTGAATTAGTGTGCCACTATGTTTTTATATAATATATGTATGTAAAATATGGATGGTTGTAGATAAATATGACGACATACTTACAGGACATGGTCCACCATTTGTAGATTTATCCGTGCACATCATTTTGTCGTTTACATAAATAAATCTTTGTTTACATTTGGAATTTGACATCACTCTGACATCTTTGAACATCAAGTATCGATCATCTGGCATATTTCCTGTTACAATCAGGTCAAAAGAAAAATCTAGTAAATTACTTAATTTAAAAAAAAATCTATGAAAAGTAATAGTCATTCATCAAAAGAGGAGCCAACGAGTTTGATTTTAAATTGTAAAAATGTAGTCAACATCAACACCAATTTAAACCATTCAAGTCAACCTAAGATTAATATATAGTTTGCGAGATTTGGAATAAAACTAAATTTGACCAAGCTGGAGATCGAAACAGGTTCATATGATGTAAAGTATAACTTTGAAAGTTGCCAGCTTGCAATTATATTTTACTTTTTTATATAAACCCCTATTGATTTGTACAAAAGCAGTCCCCGCGTCAGACGTATGCGTCTGACACGTTGTATGAAAACACCCCTTTAAAGCTCTCGAAGAGTAGGAAAAGAATATTTAACTACATATTATTACAACATTCATTGCAACGAATGTGGCCGAAATGAGAGTTTTAAATAGTGGATTTATACTTGTATACTGGCATGCTACATTAAATTATTATATCTACGATTGATACGAAATATAAACATTATATCTCTGTTTAGATGCGTAAAAAGTGATTCTTTTCGAAGCTGTATTTACTGCGTATGCACGTTCATAATTTTTCTTTTTTGACATTTTCATGGCACCTCGAATAGCGTTACACTAGTAGGGAAGATATAGGAGGTGTTCAATTGAGTCTGCCCACTCTAGGTAGGTATAGTGTCTCCCACTACCGCGCTTGGTAGGGCCTACCCACCCCTGACCTCCCGATCGGCTACCTACCACGCCTCACTCTCTTCGCTTCTCGCTACCACTCTAGCAGTCGCTCACGAGCCCCAGCGGCCCATGAAAAAGTCTCATTGCCTTGCAAACTCGTATGCAAGCATTTTTTTTAAATTATTCTCTGCCATAGTGCGGAAAAAAGAGGAATTCTTTACCTTAACGTACGATTAGCTAGTTTGTTTTTATTTAACAAATCTAATTTGATGTTTGTTTAATTAAAGTAACTGTTTATATCGAGTTATTAGGACAGCAAACCAAATTTACAAACCAATGATTTAAGTAAAAAAGTGATTTAAGTGATCATGACAAAAATGAGGAGAATGATACGCCTCCCTAAATAATTAATTCGGCACAAAATACAACTAATGAATTAATGTCATCATTATCAAAAGAGATATACGAACTTACATACAGGAAATATATTATTATTATTATTATTTAGTATTTATTATTAAAATCCACAATCATAGAAAAAGTACGCTACGCAACTCGTGCGAAAACTGCATTTTGCTTTGCTCGTGTGTTTTTACTACCCTCGCTGTCGCTCGGGTGCTAACTCCACACTCGCATGCAAAATGCTACTTTACGCACTAGATTCTTAATGTACTATTAAAGCTCCTTTTAAGTTGATTAAGTACAAGTCAGGTTTTCACCAAAACTTTTTACTTGCAGGCATAATAATAACATAGTATGGCCGACATAAGAGAGCAAAGTTTTGCGTGAGTTCTCTATGTAGCACATCACAAGTATTTACAAATGTTAGATATAAGAACTTACTAGCCCAAACATGTCCCCAGCCGCTTGCAGTCGCTATTTTACCTTCATACTTGTTGGGGACAGCGTCAGACTTGGGCGGAAGATTTATTATGCCAACATATTCTAAAACAAAAAAATTATATTTCAAACGCTTTAATTGAACTTATTTCTCTGGGAACTTTTGATGAACAAATTTGTAAATTCTGCGCAGAATATAAAACATACGAAAAGATCGAGTCAGAAACTCCACGACAAGACTGAGTTCAGGGGTTCAAACCATCCTGCGCACTGTGGAAAACACGAAAAGAACGGATCAGAAACTCCACGATAAGACTAAGTTTAGTGTTTAAAACCATCCTGCGCACAGTAGAAAACATGACAAGATCGGGTCAGGAACTCCACGATAAGACTAAGTGTAGTGGTTAAAACCATGCTGCGCGCAGTAGAAAACATAACAAGATCGGCTCAGAAACTCCACGATAAGACTAAGTTTAGAGGTTCAAACCATCCTGCGCACTGTGGAAAACACGAAAAGATCGGATCAGAAACTTCACTGTAAGACTGAGTTTAGAAGTTCATCTCATCCTGCCACGGTAGAAAACGCCTAAGTTATGGTAGTTTGACCACGAGCAAAGAATGAACAACCGAAGGATTTCCAAAAAAGTCCATGAAACAATCTGAGAAGGAAGAAGAAGAATTACATGGATATGACATCTCATCATCCCTGGGTGAGAGAGGATGTCCCTTTACCAAGGACGATGTCCAAGAATAGGCAGGGGTGGGAATCCTTAAGGTTATCCTCTACACCAAGCGGAAAAAGAGGATCGGTCGAAGTAGTAGTTGTAGTATGGTCCTAGTACTAGTGCTAGACGGGTAGCACAAACCACTTGTTGGAACCTAGCATCTTAAGCATGTTAATTTACTTGCATATAATTTGATGCCATTGATTAATCATGTAAATAGTTCACTTCTCTCTCTCTACCCACCTGTAGCACCAGCAGTTGTCTCTAAAATCTGAGACATTTTATAATTTCGCAAAATCTAAGCTCCTTGTAACCCCCCCCCCCCCCCCCCCCCCTCATCCTTCTAACCTCTTTCACCTCCACCAAAAATTATATTTATATATTTTGTACTTCATTATACTCTACTTCTAAATACCATAATTAATCATGATACGACATTTAATTGCAAGCAACTTGAAGCATAAATCTGTCAGCAATGTTTAAACTACTTTCTTATTCGTCCTACTTCCTCTCTCCCATCTGATTTTATTGGTTATTTTATAATTACAATACTTACTTGTAGTTAATGCAGCTGATGAGAGTTTGATGACGCAGATGTCGTAGGTTATGGGAAGGTCGGTGTACTGAGGATGTATATGGATATCATCACGGGTAGCAGTGAAGTTCTGTGCACCGGACATGTCTCGACGGTCCACAAAACCAGCTGACATGATCGTGTAATTCTTGCTTTAAACAAACAAACTAAATCACCAAAAACAATTTAAGGAGAAGCTCTTACCAACATACCAATGTCTTAGCTTCAGAAGTTTGGACTTAACGCTATAGCTCAAATTCCATTCTACCTTGACCAATAAAAAAAAAAAGTCAAGGAATGTTATTAATGTTAGTATAGGTTATATTCGTACATACTCTAGACAACAGTGTCCAGCTGTCATAACCCACATATCTGAGATAAGGAATCCTCCACAGAAGTACCCCTTCTTCTCCATATCGTAGAGTAAAACATCAAAAGGGAACTGTCCTTTCACAGCACGTTTGCCATTATAGATTTCCTCTTCGATGCCTAACAACATCAACATAACAATGAATTTTTACAATATTAGTAATTATTCTCCAAAAATTGGATAAATTATAGGGACTAAGAGCACTAGAGAAGGGCCCCGAACTGGCACACACCTTATATTGTGTGGGCCTGCTCACACAAAAACACTCTGCCAAAATTTGACTCCTCAACAAGTTACAAAATGTCGCCGGCTGGTTATCCTTCGGACTAGTAACTATTTCTACTACGGAAGTTGGAATTTTTGAAGGACAATCTTTATAAAACCGTATTAAAAACAGGGTGATTCGAAAGAGGATGTTTCTAAAACTGGCTGTACCTTTCCCAGTAAAGTTTGATAATGGTCAATATGGGACTGTTGGGTAGAGGGATCCACAATTTTGTTTAGTTGCTCCATTATATATGGTATATGGGATTATGTGATAAATAAATAATATAATTGTGCTTGCAGTTACTTACTTGCAGCTATACAGCTGTTATAAACACCTACCAGGCATACCTGCAAATAAAACAACAAAAATAATTAAATATATAAGCCAAATAATCTGGTCCAATACAATTAATAACGAAACAAGAAAACTAAAACAAGCATTATATAGTAATGTATACTTACTGATAACAATAAAATTGATAACTTCATCGTCAGTAGATTATCCAAAAAGAAACTAAAAATGATAAAATACAAATAAATAAATCTGTATGAAATGAATCTCTGATTATTCAGATCAGCTGAGAATAAAAATCACAAACTTCTTTTCAGTAAGTGCTATAAATTGAAAAGTGAATAAAAATCATAAACTTGATTTGAATAAGTACTATACATGAACATAGCGTCAGGGGCGGATCCATGGGGGGGGGGGGGGCGAGGGGGGCAACCGCCCAGGGTCCCGCGCCTTGGAGGGCCCCGCGCCATTGAAAATTAAAATAAAATACTTATACTTTACAGGCAAATTTATAGTTCATAGTGAAGATTATCCGCGGGCCCCGTGCCATGAACAAAGCATGAAATATTAGAATTATAAAATTCAGTCGAATTTAGTTTACATGCGGTAGAGCCTAATACCTAACTACTTTTTCGCGGGGCCCCTCGCCATAAAAAAGTCAAATAAATAAGTTATAAAATATAGATTACATTTTTTTATGTTTAAGATAGCCCGCGGGGCCCCGCTCCATATAAAATTAAGTGAGTTAACGTCCTAGTGTTTTCTCACCCTCCCCTTTTTCAAAATGATGACGATTTTGTTATTTATTCTGTGGGGTAAATCTTCATTATGGGACCCGCCAATATCTAAATTAATGCCCAATTTAATTCGGTTATTTTCAAACTGTTCCTTTTTACATTACAAAAACTATTTCGGTTGTAGCATCTCGATATATTCAATTTTTTTAATTTTAGGGAAAAGTATGGAAGGTTATGGTAAGTTTAGGTTGAGTTTAGTACTTTTTGACCTGACCTAACAATAACCTTCGATCATTACCCTATAAAACGTGACATTTCATGTATTTTTTTTTAAAACAAATCAATGAAACACTGAATTTATCGAGATACTACATAACCTTAACCTTAATCGTTTGACACGAAATAATTGGGTCAATTAGTGCAGTTTTACCAATTGATGTCAAAGAGAAACTTCACCTCAGAGATGCATAAAAACGCAGTTTTGAGAGGTCATATTTACAAAATTTTCCGGGGGAGGACCCCCGGACCCCCCTTAAAATGTGTCTTTGAAAATTAAACTAAAAACTCGGCACTAAAATGGAAAGTTATAAGAGAATATGAATTCAGGAAGTAAATTTAAAGTGCTCGAGTGTAGATTTCAAATCATAGGACTGATTACAAATAACACAGCTTAACTTTTTATTTACAATGATATTTTAACCATGAAGAAGTATAAATAGTTAAGTATAGCAGAGCTTAATTATTACAATAAAAATGTTTCTTTTCGATTACGTTTGCAAAGAAAATGATGATTAGTTGAAAACTATATAATTTGAGGGGTTTATTATGTTCAAATAATGTTAGATTAAAATCATGAGCAGAATTGAAATTATTTTAAAAGTTTTGAATTATTTTGAGAGCAAAAACGTTTGGCCCCAAGTAAAGGGAATTAGCCATAAAATAGGATCAATTTATAAGTGGTTTATTATTAAGTTACTTTATTGTTTTTTTATCAGCAATCCCCGCTCTGTCCTAGGGGGCCCCGCCATTTTGTCTCGCCCAGGGCCCCGCAAGATCTAGATCCGCCACTGCATAGCGTGTATAGTCAAAGTTGATGTTGATGCAAAATATTTATTCATGTTCAGGGGCCTTTAATCTCCGGTTTAAGTGGATGCGATGATGTGAACTATTCGATTTAGTAGTCAAAACGTAGTGGTCGCAGCGAGATCGCACTACAGCTTTGTTCTGACTACCGGTTTGCATCTGTCTACGAGCTAAGATTAGTTTGTATTTCTCGTATTACTACGTTTTTATTAGCTTGCATTCTTGTTTGTTTGTTTGTTTGTCCGGTACAAATCGATTTCTAACTAACTTCCCGAATAGCTAGACATTTGAAACTTTTAGCATAGCTCAGAACACGATGACAATGCATTATTTTAATACTTTTAGCCATATTTCAGCAGAATTTAATTAGTTTTCAGCAAATTTTGCTGTGCGGAAAGTTAGTTCGGAAAAAATCCACAAGTTATTTTATTTGTTTTGCCATATCCAGTATTTACGCAATCTTCATTTTGACGGGTCTCAAATTCGTGAAAGATAAACATTGAATGACAGCAAAACAGGAAATATCGATTATATTATTTCAAATATATTGATTGCATGCTTTAGATTTGGTGTTGGGGTGATCCGTTGTACAAAGATTTATCCTTTTATAGGTTTAGATCAGCTCTCTGGATGGTTGTCATTTATGTGAAGTAAATAAATTTGGAACTATTTTTTTTTTTTTTTCACTATATTTATAATATTATATAACAATAACAATTATATTATCAACATTACATACGATTCAACAGAAAATTTAAAAACTTAGTATATAAAAAGTTCTTTTTATCTTGAAATTATTTAGAATTATGATTTTTAAATATCTCTATTGGGCAATACTGTACTTTAATTTATATTGTTATTAATATAAATTAAGGTTGGCAGAAAAGAGAATGTTCCTCTTCCGGTTTAGGACCTACGGAGGATAAGTGGGGGCCTTACGCTCCCCCACCTTGGAGTCCTGACTTGCGCACTCATCGCTCCCCTTCAAGGAAGTAGAAAGGCACCCCTCTCCTAACTCCCTAGGCCTATAAATACCGATATGCCGGACAGTGAGCTTATTCTACCCAGGCTTATCACTCTACTCTCATAAATTCATGGTCACACATTTCATAATAAATTATTACAAAACCTTCTTGTTTATACCTAGAAGAAGGAAATATATTATTATTTTGGGCCCCTCAGTCGCAAATGTGGCAGAGAAATGAAACTCCAGCACATGGGCTGGGAAATGCCCTCATAACATGCTTCTGGTGACTAGGCGTCTTCACAACGTTAGAGACAGAATCTCAGAAGCCCTAAAAGAAAATATTTATATTTGCTACGACGAGGTGTACGCAATAGATTCAGAAGATTCTCCAAGATACTTCGACATCATCGCTTTCCATCCGGATAATAAAACTGCCATGATCATAGACCCTACAATAAGGTATGAAAGTAACGATCCGGACCAAGCTGTATTCGTTCATCAGGAGAAAATGAACATATATGAGAAATGAATAGAATATTACAAGGAAAAGTTTCGAGAACCCCACGGAGATAGAATTTTTCATGTTCGCGGACTTTGTTTTGGGGCTAGAGACACAATACCAATAAAAACCAAACTTTTTTTGACAAAATGGGCACCGATCGAAATTTCTTAAGACTCCTAGCTGAAAATATAATTTTAGATTCTCTAGGTATTATAAATAACCATATTTACTAATTAACTCGCAAATTGGATATAAATTATATTTTTATTGTATATTATTAGTGTTAACAATGTTTTAAATATTGTTATTCTTTTATTAACTGTATATGAATGTATTTTATTTTATTCTATTTATTTAACTATTGTCACTTGATTGAGTAGTATGCTGTGTTCATAGCATTCCTTTAATGAAGGACTGCTTCACTTTATATATTTGTTATTTAAATAAAGTGTTTCTCTCACTATGAAGAAGAAAATATATTATAATGAAACGTCGATAAGTCCACAATTTTAATTAGAACTGGGAATTTTGATTATTAAACATTTTAATTATGTATTACTATTCAATTTTTAAGTTTTTGGTAATTTTCATACTACGGAAAGTTTAAATTTGATTTTAAATCAAATTATTATTAACTACGGGAAACAGACAGTGAAAAATACCCTCCAGCGCCGGGATTTGAACCACGGGTCTCCTGTATTTCCAGTACAGATGCTCTTACCAACTAAGCTACGCAGGAGAATGATTTTTCACTGCCGTAATCGATAACTAGTCCTGAATCCAAGCTTTCAATATTCATATACATTTAGACAGTCAGTATTTATGACATTAGAACTAAACCGAGAATTAACGCGTATAATTATAAAGTACTCAATTAGTACCTGTACCTTGTACAATCAATTCGAAATTCAATTTTTAAGTTTTTAGTAGTTTTCATACTACGGAAAGTTTAAAATTGATGAAAAGTTTGATTTAATACAGGAGACCCGTGGTTCAAATCCCGGCGCTGGAGTGTATTTTTCACTGTCTGTTTCCCGTAGTTAATAATAATTATAATTTGATTTATGTATTACTGTGAAGATGAAATCTCAATTTTGATTTTTACTGTTGGTATAATGTAAAAAAAATATTTTTTATTATGACTACAAATTCCTTTAAAGAGAAGACAAAGTTTCTAGTCTCTTAAAGGATTAATTACGCTACCACTGTCAAAGGGTTAATGACGGTACCACTGTCAAAGGGTTAATGACGCTACCACTGTCATGGCACATTAACCTTTGTGCTAAAGGCTTAGGTTCTTTCTCTTTACATAGGTATATTGGTGTGTGATGTGCCTGAACGCTATACCGGGTTAGTAAACAGAGCCCAAATGGTTTTAACCATACGATGAGTTTAACTCATACTAATAATGATCAAATTAGATCAAGCCAATTTAATAGAATAACATTTTAAACATCAATATTAGTTGATATAATTATGATTTTAAAAAAAGTCGAAGTGTACTCACCAACTATTTCCAGGATACTAATGACCTACACAGAAGCACCTTCATATTAATACAAAAGCCTTATCTAAATACTTGGCACACTGTCGTTTAACAATTGAAAAATAAAAAGTAATTCTCATTATCTCTGTTATTATAACTATTATAAATTTAATCAATTTAGTTATATAAACGGTTGCTCAAGATTAATTATTAAATAATAAATATTAATTACCACTGGTTAGCCATTTCACTGGATTTACTTCTATTTTTTACTACGTTTTTATTAGCTTGCATTCTTGTTTGTTTGTTTGTTTGTTTGTCCGGTACAAATCTGGCAATCGATTTCTAACTAACTTCCCGAATAGCTAGACATTTGAAACTTTTAGCATAGCTCAGAACACGATGACAATGCATAATTTTAATACTTTTAGCCATCTTTCAGCAGATTGTAATCGGTTTTCAGCAAATTTTGCTGTATGGAAAGTTAGTTCGGAAAAAATCCGCAAGTTATTTTATTTGTTTTGCCATGTCCCATATTTACAATCTTTATTTTGACGGGTTTGAAATTTGTGATTTTTATTTATAAATAAGAGATTAACATTGAATGACAGCAAAACAGGAATTATATCGATTATATTATTTATATTATTTCAAATATATCGATGGCACGGTTTAGATTTGGTGTTGGGGAGATCCGTTGTACAAAGATTTGTCCTTTTATAGGTTTAAGATCAGCTCTCTAGAAGGTTGTCATTTATGTGAAGTAAATAAATTCGGAACTTTTTTATTTTCACTAAGATTATATAATATACAACAATAACAATTATATTATCAACATTACATACGATTCAACAGAAAATTTAAAAACGTAGTATATAAAAAGTTATTTTTATCTTGAAATTATTATCTTATTAATATTATTTTTATCTTTATTTTATAATGTTAATCTTATAATGTTAATTGGTTTTTATTGTGTCTTATAAAGTTGGAAACGGCAGATTTGTTATGTAAAGCTAATTTTTATACTTCATTGAGTCCTAGGTAGAATCCTGGGTGGGAACACGTAGCTGCCCCGACTGAAGGGCAAAGAAGTTGGGAGCAAGTAGAGTGAGGGGTGAGGGGGGGGGGGGGGGGGGGGGGGAGTTGGCCTGAGGGATGAAAAGCCAATGACGTGTCATACATGAAATTTGCTCCCACCTCATCTGCCGACGTCGAAAGGTATTTTTCCAAATTTAAAATTCTACTGACGGACAAAAGAACCAAATTTAACGCTGGAGAATATAGAACAACACATGATTATTTTTTTACAATGTTGAAGCATTCTGGTAATTATTATTATTTATTATATATTATAATAGTTATTTATGTCACTAGGCAGCAAAATGGAATTTTGCTGACAAGTTTTTTAAGTTTTAGTTCCGAGCCGAAGGCGAGGATAGGCTAAACAAATTTACTGCTGAGGCGAAGCCGAGGCAGGAAAACGTTAATTACCTGCTGAGGCGTAACCGAAGCAGGTAATCTTTAAACGAGTCAGGAATGTTTCCTTTGCTGCATAGTTAAATACAATATTTTATCTACTAACGGCAGAAAAATTACACTGAAGATTTTAGTACCTGATTTAGAGGGCAATAAACTTTCCTTGTATGAACACGGGTGGCGTGTTATCAAACAAGTCTTCAACGTCTTACACAACATTATCATCCATATTTTTATTTAAACTTCAAAACCATTTTGCAGATTGAAAACAGTACAACAATGCCTAATTTTGCTGCCGTGAGTAGATATAATTGTGTATTTATGAAGTATTGAAAGCCTTCTTCTGAACTGTTTCCCTCCAAAATAACGAAACGCTTCATATGAAGGCTAAATTTTCACAGTGAAAATAAACGTCATACTTTAGGCTAAATTGTCACAAAACAACCGATTTTCTGAAATAGAGGTCATAAAACAGGATAATAAAAGTCAGAGAATGAAGGTCATGAAATGGAAAAATAAAAGTCATAAACGTCCTGTCTCTGTTCATAAGTTGTTGGAACCGTACAGCGTGACAGACAGAGGGACAGACAGAGGGACAGACAGACAGACAGACATAGGAACGAAACTATAAAGGTTTCTTTTTTCTGGTTTTACCAAGGAAACCCTTGAAATTATAATTTTAGGAGAAGTTCAAACTATATTATACAAATTTATATTGTAAATATGTCATTTATTTTGTACATATATATTTGTATATAATCATGTGAATTGTGAATATTTTTTATTTGACGGCTATTCCGGTGACTTGATTAATCCAGTCTAAGAAGGGAGCTACTTCAGTGTACACTACCGGATCTTTGGATTCACATTTTGTTCCGTAAGATACGAGTCCTATGGCCTCGGGTTTTCCGTCTGTACCGTTAATTATCAAAGGGCTGCCGCTATCACCCTGAAACAAACAAGTAGTTCACAGCAGTTTTAATACCTTTATCAACGATTGATACGAAATATAAACATTGTATCTCTGTTTAGATGCGTAGAAAGTGATTCTTTACGTACTTGTATTCATTGCGCATGCGTCTCATAGTTCTAAAGACTTCCTCTTCTTTACCACCCTAGAGCGGTAAAGAAGAGGAATTCTTCAGCTTTACGCACGATTAGCGAGTTTGTTTACATTTAACAAAGCCAATTTGCTGTTCTTTTATTAAAGTAACTGTTTATATCGAGTTTTTAGTGGAAAACAATGAGTGAATCAAGTGACTTTGACGAAAATGTGGAGAATAATACTCCTCTAGAAATAATTAATTCGGCAAAAAATACAACTCAAGAATTAATGCCATCTTTATCAAGAGAGAGATACGAACTTTCATGCAGCAAGTTTATTTTTTTCTGTATTTATTATTTAAATCTAACAATCGTAGATAAAGTAAGGCACGCAACTCGTGCGAAAACGGCATTTTCCATTGCTTGTGTGGTTTTACTACCCTTGCTCGGGTGCTAACTCCACACTCGCATGCAAAATGCACTCGACGTGTAATGTACTATTATCGCCCTCCACTTGAAAACATTCCTATCCTGAGCGGCCGGTAAAGTTCAATTTTACAGCCCTGGGGCCTGTAAAAATGCATGCTTTATCTTTACAGGGCCGCTAGTAGTTCGAGAAGCGGCCGCTTCCTGGCCGGGCCGTGGCGTGCAGGGAGCGCTAGTAGTTCTCAGTGTCAGCTGTTCAATTAGTAACAATCAATATTTCTATAACTGCGGTTTTTTCTGGTACTGATGTAACCTTAATATGCATTTATTGTTTTGAAGATTACGGCAAAATAGTTTGCATGTTTAGTAATTAGTTTACAAGTGGAAGGCGATAAAATAGTAGGCACCACGAGCAGTACGCGACATGACAGGGCTCGGGCGTTAAACGCACTCGTGCTTTCAAACTTCGCCCTCGGCCTGCAATAACGCCCATACTGCGCTAGGTACATAAATAGCTATTAAATATAGTTATTTTTCAGCCGTATAATTTAGTTATCTACGTAGGCTTAATTTCAATTTATTTTTGCATAAAACCAACTAACAACGTCCGCAGACCCTAAAGGGTTTTATAAATAAAACTAGTGATGTGGCGCATAATTAAATCACAAAGCATTGTGATGTTATATTGCCAAATTTGAGTTCAACATTTTTTTTTTTGGTGAAAACCTACATATTCCTAATCAATCTGAAAGAACGTTAAAATTATGTATAACATACTATATAAGCATAAACGTGAATGCATTTCATATACTGTATAACATGCTACATAACCATACATTTCTTTCAATACTCTTATTTCAGACATATTTGTTTTTTAAATTCCGGCGAAAAATGAAAATTTTGTAATTATAGTTACTAATCTTTTCCTGCTCTTTATAATGATCTTCAAAACAATGTATAACATGTCATACTGACTAAAACCATCTTTTAGTCTTCCGCCTTATTTAAAAAATTAAGTATAAAATTTTAAGAGTTACATATTTTATTCCCACTCTTCAGGTTTAAAAAACAATGTGCCACATGAATAATATAAAATATTCTCTCCAAGTTAACTGTCTAATTTGTTTATATTATATTACACTGCAGCTTTCAGCCTTCATAAGATCAGATCTCAGATCTATGATCAGATCTCAGATCTAAAATCAGATCTCAGATCTATGATAAGATCTGAGATCTCATGATGCGGCCTTATGAAGGCTAAAAGCTGCTTTGTAATTTAAAATAAACAAATTAGCCAGTTAATGTGAAGAGACAATTTATATTTTTCAAAAAGATAACCTCCATAGAAGCTGCTATATTTTTACAATGAACAACATGTCATTCTGACTAAAATTTAGTTTTTAGTCGTGGCCAACATCTTGAAAATAACTAGTATGAAATTTCCAAAAACTAATAAAGTTGTCACAAATGATAAGATATACTAGTGCGCCAAATTTAATTAAAATCAAGAATTTTTACTCCAGTTATTGTTAGACAAAAAACTTTTAAAATGCCGAGGGTCTGAAATGAAGAACTCGTTACATAATAAAAGTATACTTCAAAATAAGGAAGTCCTACAAAATTAAGAGATATACCAAGAATATGATATGATGGATAGTCAAACATCACGACATACTGCACTATATATACTAATATCACGACATACTACACTACATACTAATATCACGACATACTACACTACGTACTAATATCACGACATACTTACAGGACAAGGTCCACCATTTGTAGATTTATCCGTGCAGATCATTTTGTCGTTTACATGACTAAATTTCCTTCTGCATCTGGAGTTTGACATCACCCTGACATCTTTGAACATCAGGTATCGATTTGCTCCGTGGTGATCTGTTACAGTCAGGTCAAAATAAATAACTTGTAAATAACTTAATGTAAAAACAAAATAGAAAATCAACATGAATTGTGTTATTTTTGGAACGAAGTTCCTTATGGCACTTTACAGCGCCTGAAGCCGGGAATTGAATCCGAAAAAAAAAGATAGTCATAAAACCGACCACCACGTAATCGACAGATGTTAATAATAATAATAAATAATATCCATTTATTACATATTTACACAGAACAAAAAGAAAAACACCAAGATATTACATTGGTAAACAAAAAGAATATAGTATTACTTGTAGACGAAAAGAAAATAAAATAAAAGAAAAGATAATAATATATCAACTTATTATTAATGTATTATTTATCTGTTTATTATTATTTTTGTTATTAAGTGTAAATAAGTAACTCGGTTGCAAGCCGTGGAGCCAACACTAGGCTTGAATTGGTCTGTTAGGTTCAACTAATTGAACCGTTCAATTGAAATTTGTGTAATTTTATGATTTATTTTATGTTAAGACTTATAATATTATTTCGTCCTTAAAAATTCAATAAGTCATTGAAGTTTCTAATTTATTGTATTCCAAATTTTTTTTTTTTTTTTTTTTTTTTTTTTTTTTTTTTTTTTTTTTATTATTTAATCCCTAATTATGTAAAAAAAAATTATTTTTCATTTATTTATTTATTTATTTTTATTTTTTTTTCAATAACTTGAGTAAAAGATGACCGATTAAGTTGAAATTTAGTATAAATGTTCATTGTACCAATGCTCAGAACGAGTTCGTTAAACAACGTTATCCATCCAAGCGGAATGTTCGCGTAAACGTAAACTTCAAATATAAAATTAGAATTTTAGGACGGGAAAAAATTCTAACTTCATCTATTTTGATACAATCAACTTTTTTAATTTAATTTAATATTTTTTTTTTAATTAAAACCAACACCAACACCGTTATGAAGTATTAGAGATCGCTATAGTTATTTATGTAACTAGGCAGCAAAATGGAATTTTACTGACAAGTGATAAGATTAGCCTCCGAGCCGAAGGCGAGGACAGGCTATGGTAATTAACTGCCGAGGCAGGTAATTTACCTATTTGACTGCCGAGGCGAAGCCGAGGCAGGCAATAATAAACGAGGCAGAAATGTTTCCTTTGCTGCCTTGTTGCATACAATATTTTATCTATTTGCGGCAGAAAAATGAAGCTGCCAAAATGTTATCTTTATTAATATAACATAAACATAGTTAATAACTATGTGTCATATTAATAAAGATAATAACATATATATTAACTAAAATTAATGTTCAAATAAGAAACTTGGGAATAATAACAATAAGTGAAAAGCAAACTCAGTCTATAACAACAAAATACAAAACACACCTTTATAACACACATAACTTCTGAATGAATAATGCACGCAATATAAAATATGTCTTTATATTTTTACTAACAAATTACTAAAAGTATTAAAGATATCTTCTATTGCTTAAAAGAAAAGAAGTAACTAGGATAAATCAAGAAAAGTAGCTAGTCTAATCTAGAATGAATTGAATAATAAAAATAATATGGATGTTCAATGTTTACATGACACTGCAGTATAGCCAGGGACTACTATTTTTTTAATTAAAGATCTACAAATCATTGAACTTATTTAACAGAATTAACAAATATAAATAAATTATTTTATAATTAAAACGTTTATTTATTAAATATTACTTATTAAACTATAATATATGATGTTATAAGATAGAGATAATAGTATAAACTGTCATTGCCAACATTATAAAAAGTAAAAATTTTACAGCCTAGGCAGTAAAATACATTTTACTGCCTAGGCTGTAAAATTTTTCCTGTCTTTTACCGCCTAGGCAGTAAAATTACATTTCTCTGCCCGAAATCGGTTCAATAATGCCTCATTTTGCTGCCGCAAGTAGATAAAATTTATTAAAGCGGAACTAAACGTTTAAAATAGAGAAAACAACAGTTTTTATCGATATCTTACGCCCTAATGTAAAACTATAAAACTTCATACACATCGTTTAAAGTATAATTGAAACAGAAATGTAAAATTTCAAGACGCTTTCTTCAATAATGATTTTTTTATTTTTAAAGAGAAAGAAGTATACAAGATTTATAATACTCAAATTTAAAATAAGAAAGTTGAAGTAGCATAAGGCGAAACGTCAGATCAAAACAAAATGTAGACGCCATGTTTAAAATTGACGTTAAAAATCACGCCTCTCAAAATTTCCTATTTTATATTAACTTCAAATCAAAAAATCGGTCTGAGACAACTCAGACAAACTTTCACATAATATACGAGTTCATAATTACTTAGCCCAGTGTTTTAAATTTATTAGTTTCCGTAGGTTCATTGATTGGAACGAAGTTCCTTATGGCACGTTCTGGAGCCCGGGAGTGAATCCGAAAAAAACGACCAAAATCACCGTCACAAAATCACCATCACGCAAAATCCGTCACGAAATCTACAGATGACGATAACTTGAGTAAAAGCTCACCGAGTTAGTTAAAATTTGGTACACATGTTCATTTTACCAATGCCCATCAGGCTGAGTTCGTCGGAAAACGTTATCCGCCCAAGCGTTCACGCGCAACGCTCGCGTAAACGTAATCTTTAAAAGACGGGGAAAAGTGTTATTAAGGAAGCCTGTTACTTGACTTGTTTTGATTATTTTGGTTAAATATGTCAAAAATGTTACTTTGTTTTGTAAATAAATAAAATATAATCATGTAAAATTTCACCCTGATACAAGCAGAAGCTGTAGAGTAGGGAAGAGATATATTTTATAATATTTTAAATTAATTGGCCGGGTAGGTAGAAAACAGTCCTATTTTAATCCAAACTCCTTTAAGAAAAATACTCTTTCACTATAAACTCATCATGATCAACTTTTTTCTTATATTTAATTTATATTTATAGTAAGACGCTTGCTTTAATTAAACAAATAATGACTTTCTTTTAATTTTGCCTTAACTCTGCTAGGTACAAACAGTTCGTTACTTTTAATTTTGTCTCTTTTCTAACTCCGCCATGTATATAAGTAGTTAGCAATGTATACGTACTTAGCAGTGTGATTTTATAATTTATATTTAATAAAAAATGTAAGGAACTTCGTTCCTACCGGGTGTCCCGCGACACCACACGTATTTTTATTATAGAACATTTCATCAAAATATATCATAAAAATAACTTCCCCTGGGCGGATAATCAAACTTGGCCTCTTTCTATGTTCGCGTTTAAAGCTATTTTCTCAGGAACAAGATTTTTTCCAGGAAAACTGCTTATATCTTAGATTCGCACTTAAATGGACTACTTTTTAGAATATATATTAATTAACATCGTCAAAACCGTTTTCGAGAAATGTTTTTTTTTAAGTTTTTGGGGGGAAGCGCCTCCAAATTTGGAGTTGAAATTCATCTCTCAATTTCGACAAGGGGTATGAATTTTCTGATCATGTATGCCAAATTTCATCAAAATCGGCCCAGTAGTTTAGACTCCACGCGTCTGCACAGACGACAGTCGACAAACGACACATGACGGACAGACAATTTTTAAAAACTACTTTGTTCTACTCAGGGGACCTCAAAACGTGTAAATGCATCAAAATCGAATTTTCGCGGCATCACAATACTTTCTCTTTATATGAGAAAGTAAAAATATAATTGGTTATGGACTTGTTGATGCACAAGCTGACACCCAATTTATATGAGAATGTTATGCCCGAGTGGATGAATCAAATTTTTAACAATTTTAAACTAAGGATTATGGGTTCGATTCCAGGAGGGTATGTGTATTATTAAATTGTTTTATTTCTTGTTGCTTTAATATGAATGTCAGGTGTAAGAACTTACCATTCTTTGTTTTTCCCCAGCCGCTGGAAGTTGCTATTTTACCCCGATATGTATCAGGGCCAGCGTCAGACTTGGGCGGAAGATTTATTATGCCAACATTATCTAAAACAGAAATAATTACAAGATTAAAAGAACTTTTTATAATTCTACGTTTTTAAATTTTCTGTTGGATCATATTTAGTGTTGATAATATAATAATTGTTATTGTTATATATAATGTTAGTGAAAAAAGAAATAGTTCCGAATTTATTTACTTCATACAATGACAACCAACTAGACAGCTCATCTTAAAGCTGTAAAAGGATAAATCATTGTACAACGGATCTAAACTGTGCCATCGATATGCCCCCTTGTAGGGGACAGTAAGAGAAGAAAAATGAGTACAAGTAAAGAATTTTACAAGTAAAGAAAATTACACAAATTTCGGATAAAGTTAGATAAACTTAAAACTAGCCTACTTTGTTAGATTTAGTTTAATAACGTAATCATATTATGATGTATTTATAAGCATAAGGGCCATATTGCTAATAATAAATATAAATGTCGCTTAAGAAACATAGAATACATATTGAGTTTCCAAAGAGCATTTGCGATGTTTTCTGTCTGTTGGAATTTTTCAATTCATAAACTACTATAGCTATGAACATGAAATTCGGCACACAGGTGCATCTTGGCATTTGTGCCAACAGTACACTTTTTTGGAGTTTTCAAACTTAATATTTCCAAGATGGCGGCCAACATGGTGGGCTCCTAAAAAAAGTTTTTAGTCACCATGACAGTTATACATCAAATTAAAGTTCTTAAAGAGTAGAAAAAGAATATGCAACTATTAAAATTTTACACTTAATAATTTTAACTTAATCGTACAGAAACCGGCGATTATCGCCTCACGTACTTAAGTGAAGCGTGCCCAACTTGTTTCAAGTTATTTTGGTACTTATTTTTAGCAGTCCGTCCTTAATGCTTAAGTGAAGTATGGCATATATACTATATCAAATACGAGCTAATGAAATAGGCTAGTTCTTAGTTTTATATAAAACATAAGTTGACTATAAAAATAAGGTAGTTATAGAGAACTAAAATTGTGATTTTTACAGGAATATAATTTTTGATTTGAAAGCTTGTAAATCCTGGTTAAATAGAGCTGCAGGATTAAGTCTATGAGTCATTTTAAAGGGAATTTTAAGCTCATTAAAATAGTGCTTAGTTTATTGTTCTGACATAAATATAAACATATATATGTGCTCATTATTCTTGAAGAAGTCGTGATATTTTTGAACAATTGACTTTAAGTATTCTATTCTATGACTTTAAGTGTTCTACACATATGACTTTAAGTGTTCTACACATATGACTTTAAGTGTTCTACACATATGACTTTAAGTATTCTATTCTATGACTTTAAGTGTTCTACACATATGACTTTAAGTGTTCTACACATATGACTTTAAGTGTTCTACACATATGACTTTAAGTGTTCTACACATATGACTTTAAGTGTTCTACACATATGACTTTAAGTGTTCTACACATATGACTTTAAGTGTTCTACACATATGACTTTAAGTGTTCTACACATATGACTTTAAGTGTTCTACACATATGACTTTAAGTGTTCTACACATATTATGACGTTAAGTGTGCCTACTGCCAAGCTGTGTCCCGCAGACGAACTTAGCCGACCGCATACTCTTAAAGGGCACTAAAAAATTTACTTGTACACAAAATTCTAGCACAAAATTCTAGCATTAACTTGTACACAAAATTCTAGTCAGGCACATTATTCCAAGCTGTCTCCTGGACTTTCACTGTGATTCCTTTGTCCCTTCTGGGTTCTTTTATTATTTTATAATAACAATACTTACTTGAGGTTGTGACAGCTGATGGGAGTTTGATGACGCAGATGTCATAGGTTATGGGGCGATGGGTGTACTGAGGATGTACATGGATATCATCACGGGTAGAAGTAAAGTTCTGAGCACCGGCCATGTCTTCACGGTCCACAAAACCGGCAGATATGACCGTGTAATTTACGCTTTAAACAAACAAACCATATCAAAAACAAAAAAACATTAATTAGTGAGTTGTGAGTTAATTAGTAGTTGTTAATCAAGAACCGTTTGGAGGTAAATAGATGTTTAATATCATTATAAATGAAAGTAAGAACCTTGTTCAGTTGTTGGATAGAGTAGTAAATACCTTGTTTTTCAATTATGTTATAGGCTTGAAGATGACCTAAGGAGAAGGTCGAAATATAGCCAGGATGTTTTGAAACATGTTTAATAATTTATTATCCCTGTTGACCTTTCTAAAATATTAACATTAATTAGTGGTTAAATAAAATAGAATCCCTGATAATCAGAGACCTTCACAATGTAGCATTTATTTTTATGGAATATGGCACTTATTTTGGCCAAATGTGGCATTTATTTTAGCTAATGTGGCATTTATTTTTCAACTTTCCATCCCCTCCCCCATCCCCTTTCCATTGTAAAAGGGATATTAAATCGTGCCACTTGAGTCCTATTAACTACATTATTACAATTTACAGGTATTTACAATACCCTACAATGACCCACATTGAGCAGTGATGAGCTAGAGCTAATGGCTCTTAATCCTTAGGGTAGTGACACACTTCGCCACCCGGGTGGCGCCACCTTGTTGATGCCACTTGCTTCCGACATCTGCTTTCTGCCACCCGAGTTTTTACTTTTTTCGGGCAGTCGTGAAATGGACCCGGAGGAGATAACTGTACATGCATATCATTATGTTGAAATAAGAAGGAAAAAAGGCGTTTTTGGGTTCATCGAATAATTTCAGACAAAAAGAATATCTACTAGTTTGTTCACTACCCTAAGATAGGAATCCACGTCACTTGGGGAATCCTCAGCACCTTGGACTCCTGCCCTGCAAGGGCGTATCGTACCTGGTTTTATGGGTTGTAGCAGAACCCCTTAGAATATTAGAATATTTCTATTTTTTTCTCAGAACTTGGCCCAAATAAGGCAAAATGTGGCACTAAGTGTGGCATTTTACCGAAAATCGGCAAAATGTGGCATTTTAGTATGGCGCCTGGCAAAAAGGCATTTGAAGGTCTCTGCTGATAAGTGATTGATTGTGATAAAGAAGAAGCCATATTTTTTAAGTTTTAACTTTATTCAAGCAGCTGATTGGATCTCCTCTATTACCTCTCCACCTGTGTCTCCTAAACATCTCTTTTTAGATAGGAGGAGATGCCCTTGCCAAAATACCAACTTGCTAGCTTCAGAAGTTGGACGGAGCTCAACTTCCATTCTACCATTTTTTTTCTTAGCCAATGAAAACATAAATTTATATCAAAGATCATATTCGTACATACTCGCTACAGCAGTGTCCAGCTGTCATGACCCAGGTATCTGAGATAAGGGATCCTCCACAGAAGTACCCCTTACCGTCCATATGGCGCCCATGGATCAAAACGTCAAAAGGAAACTGTCCCTTCACAGCACGCTCGCCATTATAGATTTCCTCTACGATGCCTAACAACACCAACATAAGAAGTTTATTTTTACAATATTGATAATGTTTCATCATTTATTTCATTCAACAAAAATTGTTTAAATTATGGTAACTTCTGAGGGGACTAAATGCAAAATATAATGTATCTGAGACACACCTTTTCATTAGAAGCTGCTCTCAAACTATTATAACAAATGCTTGGCTGATATTGTGCAGGTTTGCTACCACACAAAAACAAATTTTAAAAATGTAACAAGTCAGCAGGTTACACAATGTTGCCTACTGGTTATCCTTCCGCGAAGTCATTATTTTTACCTCGGAATTTACAATTTCTTGAAGGGCAAAGTTTATAAACGCTTATTAAAAACAGGGTGAGGTCAATGGACCATGTTCTAAGTAGAATGTTTTTAAAATTGGCTGTACGACCCCCTGCAAAGTGTGATAAGGGTGGCGATGTTCCACAATGTTTGTTTTATCTATCCTTACGATAAAATTTATGTAAAAATTAAAGCCCAAAGATTTTACGCATGAACATTTTTTGCAGAAGTCATGTTGGAGACATGACTTGAATTGGACGAATCTTTGATGGGTTTTTTTGACTAAAAAGGCAAATTTCCACCTGCCTGGTAATGACAAAAACAGAACTTGAGATATTAGTGTGCAAGTAACCACCGACTGCTGCAACAGAACGGGATGGCAGTTCAGTGTGATGTTTCCAAATTGGGTCTCATTGGACCTCTCTTTTTTTAACAGAATTACCCTTTTATGTTTCGATAAATTCTGAAGGAGTATTTTGTTACAATGTGGAACAATTTTCTACTGTCTGAACTTCAGAGACGTCACATTCCCCGTTGTTCCGTATGGTTCTCACAAGATGTGTGGACAGCTCATACTGCAAAAGTTTTCATGAATGTTACGAGAAGAATGTTCCCCGGATTCTTTTTAAGATGATATTCCTTGGCCAGTAAGCAACCAGACTTGTCAGCAAGCAATTATTTTTGTGGGGATATTTAAATCTAAAGTGAATAAAAATAAGCCGTGGAACCTCAAAGAACTGATGGCGGCAATCCGGCAACGACTGGAGAAATCCCGATGGCTGAGAGATCAATTGACGAAACCCTCTATGGGAGTGCATCACCCCCAAAATGCCATCATTTGTTTGATATTATATTCCGTACTCACTACTTATATACAGTACTTACTCTACTTAAATGCATTCATATGTAATATGCAAATATATTCATGGAAAGGATTATGTGATAAATACATAATATGATTATACTTTGGAGTTACTTACTTGCACCTAAACAGCTGTTATAATCACTAACCAGGAATACCTGCAAATAAACACAACAAATATAACTAACTGAATGAGGCAATACAATACAAAAACAAGCTTTATAAAAATAATTTCAACTTACTGATATGAATAAAATTGCTAACTTCATAGTCAGTAGATTTCCACAATGCACTAAAAATGATAAAAGACAAAATAAATGAATACGTATGAAGTGAATCTCTGTTTATTCAGATCAGCTGAGAATAAAAATCATGAACTTGTTTTCAATAAGTGCTATAAATTCAAATTCTATCGCGTAGGTTTCCTTGGCCGGAGTCTTAGGTTGATTCTAGATCAAAATGATTGCGCAAAAATTATGATCGTGTATAGGTTCCCGCTCTTTATTTCCCACAAGTTTCTGCAAATGGGAGAAACTTCCGTTCACTTGAAGGAGGCGAAGAAGATGTACAACTGCTTGCGCTTGAAAATCAAAGTTTTATTGACTCCAGCTGTTTTTTTCAAATGGGAGTATATCTTGGTGCGAAAACTGTATGCATTTATTATCTAAGTCTCCTATTGTTCAATAATCAACCTGTGTCCCATTTACAATAATTATAATGACATTAACCAATAGTTTAAATGGAGAATTCTGACTAGAGTTTATGTGAGTTGCCTGAACTGTGGAAGGTAAAGGGTGAATAATGTTAAAATAGAAATAAATATGAAGGATGTGGCGTACAAAAAACTGGTGCAGATGATGACGAAAAATTACCACAACGCATTTGCTGCTTCTTGGGGTATGGTCAAAGTTTGGGCAAACAACATGTTTGAGGTGTATGGTTAAAGTTTGGACAAACATCATGTTTGATGTGTATAGTTAAAGTTTGGGCAAACATCATGTTTGAGGTGTATGGTTAAAGTTTGGGCAAACATCATGTTTGAGGTGTATATGGTCAAAGTTTGGGCAAACATCATGTTTGAGGTGTAGTTAAATTTTTGATGGAGGGTGAAGTAGAAGTGGGTAATTACAGTTATTTGGCGGTAACATGTATTTACTGTTCTGCTATCAGGCTGTTATGTTCCAATAACATGTTATTTGAGTAACAGGTAACAGCCCCATTTCGGGCCCTCAAGGGGGGGTTTAAAGTAAATCCACAAATTATTGTTAATTACGAATTATTGTTTTTAGTAATTTGTTGAAGGTCAAAGGTGAAGGGCGAAATATAACTCTACATAAAAAATAAGTTCATAATAAAAAAGGGTTTCTTAAACTTTAAACGTGAACAAACCGTCAATAAAATTAAATATTCTTTTTGAAACCAATAAGAGTCTATGATAATAATGATTGATGATACATCAATGCAGTAATGTGACGTCGTAGAGAGGTGTAATATAATTATGATGAAAGTTGTTCGAGGTATTCGGTTCAGTAGAACTGGACGTAGAGTGTATCCTAGATACCCGGAAAGGCGCGCTGCCTCAAAGAGAGGCACTCTGGATAGGTAGGGCATAGAGGAGTTAAAGTTAACACTTAAAGGCGCGTTCACACTGTGCCACGCAATCCCAGATGGCACCACAAAAAAATTCACCCGTCCACACTGCAACTGGCAAAGCCAACTGACTGCAAAGTCGTGATGTATGATGAAGAGGAGTTAGTAGTGGTGCCAGAAGGGGCTCGACGCTGGATGCCAAGTGCAATGTTGCCGGGTGGCACGCCCACACCTTGCCAAACGACTTCTTGCCATCTGGCTTTCTTTGATACGGACCGACAATCGTCGGGTTCGGCTTGGCATGTCAAGTGACAAGTTTTGTACCAAGCTTGGCAAAATAGTAAATGCCAAGGGAGACGTCCACATTACACTTGGCAATGCCATTTGGCCTAGCCGTGCCTTCCCGCTTGGCATAGTGTGAACGCGCCTTAACACAACGCAGAAGATATTATTTTATATATATATATATAAATTAATGTTTGTCTGTCTGTCTCTTATGGCTGCCTAAATGCCATAAGAACTGACCGTTCAACCAGATGTACTGCCGTTCATCCGATTGAGATGAAACTTTGAGGGATGGTTGGACGCATGCTCGAGAAAGTTTCTGAGTTAATAATACAACTTTCCGATTTTAGTATACAGATATCAAAGTTATGAATACCCTTCATGATGCATATCTTTGAAAAGCTCTTTAAGAGTGCAGTAATTGTTGTTAAGTACATTTTTGTCATATTTTCATTTAAAGGGGAGGTGGGCGTCAAATGGAAAATACAGGAAAATATTTCTATAATCTATATATCTATCATCCGATTACAATGAAACTTTGAGGAATGGTTGGACGCATGCCCGGGAAGGTTTCTGTGTTAGTAAAACTACGTTTACATTTTGGTACACTGGAGTACGTGCCCAAATAGATGGTCTAATTGATAGCTTACACTAAATGGTTCACCCTCCCCTAACACAAACACCAACATGGTTTTAACCATCCTAGTCCACAGGCCACCATAAGAAGTGAGTCGCTGATTGATAAAGTTTTCTTACCTTATGGAATCGCTTATTTATGCCGTGTCCACCGATGAATTGGGTATATGGCAACTGGGGGCTGGGCCATTTCTTTTTTGTTGACATGCCAAACTTGCCCTTCTGCGGGAACATTGAAAAGAGATAGATAAAGTTTTGATTTTCACAGGATCGTTTAATTAAATTATTTCAAAAACAGTGGCAAAGGTGGCCACCGATAAGAGTGGGCCGTTTTCTTTTCAACGTCCTCGCAGAGCGATATGTTTGGGGCGGTGGCCACCCCAAACGGCACACTCTTATCGGTGGCCACGTGTACCACTGTTTTTGAAATAATTTAATTAAACGATCCTGTGAAAATCAAAACGTTATCTATCTCTTTTCAATGTTCCCGCAGAAGGGCAAGTTTGGCATGTCAACAAAAAAGAAATGGCCCAGCCCCCAGTTGCCATATACCCAATTCATCGGTGGACACGGCATAAATAAGCGATTCCATAAGGTAAGAAAACTTTATCAATCAGCGACTCACTTCTTATGGTGGCCTGTGGACTATCCGATGAGTTTAAACTCATACAAATGATCAAATTAGATCAATCCAATTTAAAAGAACAACAATTTAAAAAATAAATATTAGTTGAGATAAGAGATAACAATATAATTATGATTTAAGAAAAAAGTCAAAGTGTACTCACCAACTATTTCCAGGATACTAATGATATACACAGAAGCACCTTCAAATATATACAAAAACCCTTATCTATAAACTTTACTTACCTTTAACAATTTGAGAAAAAAAGGCCCATTCAACGAGTTATTACTGTTATCAATGTAAGTTAAAATTACCTATAATATTATAGTAAAATCATAAAACAATTAAAACTTTTATTTAGATATTCTGTTACTCAAGGTTACTTAAGGTTAATTATTTAATGATAAATAATAATTACCGCTCTGTTTAGACATAGTTCAATGCAATTAACGCGCCTTCTTCAAAGTATAAAATATTTAATATTTTCAAATATTACCTTTGAATATATTATTAAGGTTTAGCAAATAAAAAAATAATAGATCTCTTTTATTTTTAAAGAAATAACTCAAATTAAGGAAACTTTGAAGATATTCTTATCTGCATGCTACTTATTTGTAAACTGTTTGCTTTTTAATGGGTTATTCTAAAGAACATACATTTTTGAACCTCATTTGATTCCCTTTACTTTTATTTGTATTTTTTAAATATATTGTTGTTTTTTTAAAAAAATACCTTTATTTATATTTAACCAGCTGTTAGCCGTCGCGGCTTCACCTTAGATTTTTTGCACTGAGCTTTTAAATTGATCAAACAGCATTTTTTTCCACACCACCTTGCGGTAAATACTCAGGAAGTTTTTTTTGTGTTACCAACCTTATTTCAACAAATTCACAACATTAGCAATTCATATATATACTAATTCATTCTTTACTATTTTACAAAATAGTAGTGTATTTTCCTACTTTTACTTTTTACTTTCTACTGTGATGGCGCGCAAATTCAATTTTGAGATTTTGGATTTACACGTTTTGAGGTCTCCTGAGGAGTCCAAAACAGTGGTTTTTAAAAAATGTCTGTATGTCCGTGCAGACGCCTAAAGCCTATACTACTGCGCCGAGTTTGACGAAATTTGGTATACATGTTCAGAAAAATTATAACCCGAGGCGATATCGAGAAATAAATTTTACCTCCAAATTAATTTTTGGGGGAACTACCCCAAAAAACTCTGAAAAACGTGAAAAAAATTATATCTTGAAACCGGTTCCGACAATTTATATTAGAAATTTAATGATGATGATTAGAATTGATGATGATTTTTTTTTTATTTTGATTATGATTTTTTTATTTTTAGCAGCGCTAAAGCAAATCGCTTTTGCGGCTAAACTAAGAAATGTTTAAAGAAATTAGATAAAACAATCATGTAATTACTGTAGGTAATTATTTTCTCTTATGTAAAACTTATTTAAATAAATTTATATATAAATATTTATATAAAATTTTAAAATGTAGTCCAATTAAATACGAATCTAACGATATAAGCCGTTTTCCCGGGAAAAATCTAGTTCCTGAGAAAATAGCATTAAACGCGGACATAGAGAGAGACCAAGTTCGATTTCCCGCAGAGATTTCCCGCCGAGGAGAAGTTATTTTTATGATAAATTTTGATGAAATGTTCTATAATAATTAAATGTACCTACGGAAACTAATAAATTTAAAACACTGGGCTAAGTAATTATGAATTCGTATATAATGTGAAAGTTTGTCTGAGATGAGAAAATAGCATTAAACGCGGAAAGAGAAAGGCCGGGTACAATTCCCCGCAGAGGAGAAGTTATTTTTATGATATATTTTGATAAAATGTTCTATAATAATTAAATGTACCAACGAAAACTTATAAATGGAATACACTGGGCCAAGTAATTATGAACTAGTATATGAGAAGAAAAGGAAATATATTATTCCGAAACGTTTCTTGTTTATACCTTGAAGAAGGAAATATATTATTCCGAAACGTTTCTTATTGATACCTTTAAGAAGGAAATATATTATTCCGAAACGTTTCTTGTTTATACCTTTAAGAAGGAAATATAGTATTCCGAAACGTTTCTTATTTATACCTTTAAGAAGGAAATATATTATTCCGAAACGTTTCTTATTTATACCTTTAAGAAGGAAATATATTATACCGAAACGTTTCTTATTTATACCTTTAAGAAGGAAATATATTATTCCGAAACGTTTCTTGTTTACACCTTTAAGAAGGAAATATATTATTCCGAAACGTTTCTTATTGATACCTTTAAGAAGGAAATATATTATTCCGAAACGTTTCTTATTGATACCTTTAAGAAGGAAATATATTATTCCGAAACGTTTCTTATTTATACCTTGAAGAAGGAGATATATTATTCCGAAACGTTTCTTATTTATACCTTGAAGGAGGAAATATATTATTCCGAAACGTTTCTTATTGATACCTTTAAGAAGGAAATATATTATTCCGAAACGTTTCTTATTGATACCTTTAAGAAGGAAATATATTATTCCGAAACGTTTCTTATTTATACCTTGAAGGAGGAAATATATTATTCCGAAACGTTTCTTATTTATACCTTGAAGGAGGAAATATATTATTCCGAAACGTTTCTTATTTAAACCTTAAAGAAGGAAATATATTATTCCGAAACGTTTCTTATTTATACCTTGAAGGAGGAAATATATTATTCCGAAACGTTTCTTATTGATACCTTTAAGAAGGAAATATATTATTCCGAAACGTTTCTTATTGATACCTTTAAGAAGGAAATATATTATTCCGAAACGTTTCTTATTTATACCTTGAAGGAGGAAATATATTATTCCGAAACGTTTCTTATTTATACCTTGAAGGAGGAAATATATTATTCCGAAACGTTTCTTATTTAAACCTTAAAGAAGGAAATATATTATTCCGAAACGTTTCTTATTTATACCTTGAAGGAGGAAATATATTATTCCAAAACGTTTCTTATTTATACCTTGAAGAAGGAAATATATTATTCCGAAACGTTTCTTATTTATACCTTGAAGAAGGAAATATATTATTCCGAAACGTTTCTTATTTACACCTTGAAGAAGGAAATATATTATTCCGAAATGTTTCTTATTTACACCTTGAAGAAGGAAATATATTATTCCGAAACGTTTCTTTTTTATACTTTGAAGAAAAAAATATATTTTTTAGAAACTTTCATTAATCCTTTAGTTGAAATCCTAAATTCATTTACTGTGAAGTGTTTTTTCTTTACCTTGGCAATATTTACTGTCTCGCTTCGCTCGACAGTAAATGTAATTGCCGCGGTAAAGAAAAAACTCACTTCACAGCCTAGTAACATAATATACTATTTATATACTACGTTTTTAAATTTTCTGTTGAATCGTATGTTATGTTGATAATATAATTGTTATTGTTATAAAATATATAATGTTAGTGAAAAAAAATAAAATAGTTCCAAATTTATTTACTTTACATAAATGACAACCATCTCTTTAGATCTTAAACCTATAAAAGGACAAATCTTTGCACAACGGATCTCCCCAACACCAAATCTAAACCGTGCCATCTATAGATTAGAAATAATATAATCGATAAATAATATAATCGATATATTTTCTGTTTTGCTGTCATTCAATGTTTATCTCTTATTTATAAAAATCACAAATTTGAAACCCGTCAAAATGAAGATTGCGTAAATATGGGACATGGCAAAACACATAAAATAACATGCGGAGTTTTTCCGAACTAACTTTCCATACAGCGAAATTTTCTGAAAACCAATTAAATTCTGCTGAAAGATGGCTAAAAGTATTAAAATATGCATTGTCATCGTGTTCTGAGCTATGCTAAAAGTTTCAAATGTCTAGCTATTCGGGAAGTTAGTTAAGGTGGTGACACACTTGAGCATTCGCCCCGAATGAGCATGCATTCGCCCCCGAATGAGCATGCGTTCGCCCCCGAATGAGCATGCGTTCGCCCCGAATCGCTTAGATATGGAGAGGACGAGCCGAACGGAAACGCATGCTCATTCGGGGCGAATGCTCAGGTGTGTCTCCGCCTTTAGAAATCTATTGCCAGATTTGTACCGGACAAACAAACAAACAAGAAAGCAAGATAATAAAAACGTAGTAAAATAAATACGTAACAAGGCCATATGTGGCAGCAAATAATGGAATTACCTATATTTATTATAATTGATGTATAAAATCATATATTATTAAAATCATATTATTGTCTATTTCGTAACGATTATTAAATTTTATTGTTTTCGATGCATTATTTTGATATCTTACTTATTATTTTAATTTAAAAAATAATTAAGGATATTATTTGGAAGTTTCTTCATCGAAATCGTTATGACCTCGATTGTATTCTTAAAAATCATCTAATTCATGAACAATGTATCATTGTATCATGCAATTTGTTATAACTGTACATAGATAATTTGTACAAGTTTTAAATGCTTGGTATTAGTTAATATTGTTGTTCATGTAAATAATACTTTCTGAAATGTTTGAAACCATTAAAATTTGGACAAATTTTAACACATGTGATCCTTTCCTCGACACGAGGGAAGGTATAATTGATAAACTGTGCAAATTTCATAAAATTCAGATGAGTACTTTTGAAGATATAAAAGGTGATTGGCGATATATGTACAAAAATAAAAAGGGTCATTCTAAACCTCATGGCTACAAAAAAATGTCATATAAATATAAACCATTGTCCTATTCTCAGCCGTTTTCCCGCAAGGTCAAATTTTATGATTTTTTAAGATCATATAACACTTATTGCTCCAAAAGTATAAAAATTTGGTATCGTTATAAAGCTGACAAATTTTCCTGACAACAAAAGTGAAATTTTAATTTTCATACCCTCAAATTACATGGCAAAAATTAATACATATATTATTTTTAAGATTTTTTTTTTGTGGGTCCTTACCTTGGTAAAGAACTGAGCTTAAACTTGTGGGACTTCAGGAAATATTTCCTTATTTACTAACGTTTCGATCAATATAAATATCTATACAGGGTGTTCATTAATGTTGGTCACGAACATTTCCCTTTTTTTTAATTTTCTGTAGCTTAAAAATTATCCGAGATATTATGACCTTTTAAAATTCACATTAACGTGTGTCTGGTGCCGTTTTAGAGCCCTTTAAACGTTGCCCTTTTAAAATTAAAGAGCTAAAAAAAATGTAAATTCAATAAGCTTGTAGGTCATGTAATTCCCTATAAAATTAGCTATTGAGGAACCCATTTGCTTCAAAATTAACCAAGATACGGCCATACATACATACATTTTATAATAAAGGAAACATTTTTTTTTTTTTTAAATCATGGAAAAAAGGGCAGATTTAAGAGAAAAGGCAGAGATATTTTACTACGTTTTTATTAGCTTGCATTCTTGTTTGTTTGTTTGTCCGGTACAAATCTGGCAATCGATTTCTAACTAACTTCCCGAATTGCTAGACATTTGAAACTTTTAGCATAGCTCAGAACACGATGACAATGCACTATTTTAATACTTTTAGCCATCTTTCAGCAGAATTTAATTAGTTTTCAGCAAATTTTGCTGTGCGGAAAGTTAGTTCGGAAAAAATCCGCAAGTTATTTTATTTGTTTTGCCATATCCAATATTTACGCAATCTTCATTTTGACGGGTCTCAAATTTGTGATAGATAAACATTGAATGACAGCAAAACAGGAAATATCGATTATATTATTTCAAATATATCGATGGCATGCTTTAGATTTGGTGTTGGGGAGATCCGTTGTACAAAGATTTATCCTTTTTTAGGTTTAAGATCAGCTCTCTGGTTGTCATTTATGTGAAGTAAATAACTATTTTTTTTTTTCACTAACATTATATATTATATATTATATATCTCAATAACAATTATATTATCAACATTACATATTACATACGATTCAACAGAAAATTTAAAAACGTAGTATATAAAAAGTTCTTTTTATCTTGATATTATTACAACATTACCTCCAAAACAGAAAAAATTTTAGAAGTCGGTATGTACTGTTCAATAATTTTATATGCAGCTCCTAAAGACTGGCAACTAAACAAAATGCAAAAAATTAAAGACTTGCCAAGATTTATTGAAAAAAAATGCGATATAAGTCCTTATTAAAGCAACCACCAACAACAGTGCGGTGAAATTGTCATCCCTCGTTCCCACAGTGGATTCTCTCAACGAGCATATTAAAAGATGCTACTACCAAGTTCAAGTTTGACTTGGAAATAAAATCATTGTCCAACTGATTGGGGGTGGACTACTGCAGTAGAGGGATCTTTGCAACCCATCAGGCTCCGGAGCAATCCTGCACCCGCAGAACGTTTGCAAATTATATTTGGCTGCCGTAAAGTTGGACATTTTTGAAAACTCTACTTGCGGTGAATCAGTAGCGTACACAGAAAATTTTTTCGGGGGGGCCCAACCTAATTTAACTTATATGCGGGTTTAGCATACCCCATAATTTATTATAATTGGAATTTCTCCCCCTTTTCAACACTCTAATTTCAATTTCTAACCTCATATTTAATTAAATTAAAATCCTATGAGGTAACACCGCACTATGTGATGTGATCGTTCTAAAGAACGATTATGTCTCCGATTCCAATAATTCCAAGACAGAAATCTGTTCCAGTTGTCAGACATTTTTGATCCCGTTTCTGGCTGTTAGTCTGTCTCTCGCTCAATCATTGCGAACAATTCTTAAAAACTACTCTTTCGATTTTAATGAAATTCGGATGGCAGTTAATTAGCATATAAAAAGTCCATTGTTGGTCCTATATAAGGTCCAATCTTCTGGTCCCATTTCCCTCCACCACATTTCTCCACCTGCCACCATTTCTCTTCCACATGTGCACACACATACATTTATTTACACCTTATCTTCAAAAATATTCATCTGATTTTATAAAACTTATCTGATAGAAGCTCAAAGATTAATTTTAACTGTCTGCGCTGTTTAAATTTTGGTAAATTGATACTTTAAATCATGTAAAAATCAAACCAATTTTGAGTAATTTAAAAAAGGAGGGAAAATTGAGTAAATTTAACATGAATAAAGTATCAATATAGCAATATTTTAAGAGCGCAGACAGACGGTTGAAATTATTCTTGGGTTATCTGCGGGCTACTTTAAACAAACCATTAAAATTTCATAAAAATCAGATGAGTACTTTTGAAGATATAGGTGTAAATAAATGTATGTCTGTGCGAATATGGAAGAGAAATAAATAGGTGCAGAAGATTGAAACTTATACGGGATCAGCAATGTTATAACCTGGCTAATTATATCCTACCATCAAAATGTCAATAAAATAGGACGTTTCCTTTGGTAAGCTCGGAAGCAAAACGTGATCCATACTGCAAAAGCTCTTCTTTTTCTTCTCTAAGAAAATTAAATACCTATTGCAAAACAAAAGAATCATTCGCTCATTCGCTGGGTAATTACATGGGACATTTAACATCAAATGTTTTCTGAACGCTTTTTGAGTTTTTAGATTTAAATTTACTATTACTATGTAATATGAATCAGTTTTTTCACAACATGATAAACCGATTTATTTATATTGCCTCTGTTTTCCCACTACATGTCGACGAACACTAGTCCGACCTGAGTCAGCAAGAGGGGAATGCCGCATAGACAAGAGGACCCACGTAGCGTTCTACACACAATCCTGGTCCAAAACAAAAATTTGCTACTGAGATCCACAACCATCATTTTCCCGTTTAAGCCAGTCTAGTGAGCATATTTTAATTCAATTAATTTAATTCCATCGGCAAAAGTTCGAGTTGACTCGGGCCTCATTTAATTTAATGTGCTTAACACCTAGGCCGAGCCGGCAATCGGTTCTATTATTGAACGCATCCCAATTTATTTTTATGCATAATTTCCATCGACCAAATCGGGCCTACTAGCAATCAGGCCGATTCATTGTACTCATCCTAATCAATTCAATGCACTTAATTCTATAGCAAAAAATCCGGGTCTGGCTGTCAATCAGCAGTCTATTTTACGAATCCAAATTCAATTCATTGCATTAGGATTCGTAATGAATTGAAGCTGTCCTATAATGCAACCCATGCTATTGAACTGGACTAAAACCACAAAAAATCATTGAATTCAATTGGCGAAAAATCGGGCCAGCCGAAATCGGGTCGATCAAGTTTAATGTTGTTAGTTCCACTGGCAAAATTCAAGGCCTAGTCGGCAAATAAGCCGATTTATTTCATGCATCCTAATTTAATTCAATGAATCTAATTCCATCCAGCCAAAATCGGGCCGCTATAGTGTTTAATAAATTCAATTCCATCGGCAAAATTCGGGCCCAGCCGACAGTCGGGGCCGGTATAGTGTTTAATAAATTTAATTCCATCGGCAAAATCCGGGCCCAGCCGACAGTCGGGCCGGTATAGTGTTTAATAAATTTAATTCCATCGGCTAAATCCGGGCCCAGCCGACAGTCGGGGCCGGTATAGTGTTTAATAAATTTAATTCCATCGGCTAAATCCGGGCCCAGCCGACAGTCGGGCCGGTATAGTGTTTAATAAATTCAATTCCATTGGTAAAATCAGGGCCCAGCCGACAGTTGGGCCGGTATAGTGTTTAATAAATTCAATTCCATTGGTAAAATCCGGGCCCAGCCGACAATCGGGCCGGTATAGTGTTGAATGAATTAAATTCTATCGGCAAATCCGGGCCCAGCCGACAATCGGGCCGGTATAGTGTTGAATGAATTTAATTCTATCGGCAAATCCGGGCCGAGCTTATTTGGGGTGATTAAGTGTATACACACCATAAGATAATACTTAATTAATTCCTTTTATTGGAAAATATTTACAGCCAATTCGAATGCATCCGTCATTACTGTGCTTTTTTTGTTTTAAGTGTATGGCGGGTCTTAGGTATGTAATCATTTCGGGGGGGGCCAGGGCCCCTTGGGCCCCCCCCCCTCCCCCCTTTGTACACCACTGCGGTGAATGACCTTAAAGACTTCACAATGACCTTAAAGTCCCTTTCGTCCACGACCTAGCCATATCCCGATACAAGTCCTTTCATGACTCCATATCCCAACATCCCAATCCTTTACTCCACAACCAGTCATTACCATTCATTCCTGGAAATCCTCCTAGACGTCTAAAGAGGCAGTGGCCACGTGATTTATTGAACAATACTTAACCATTTTAATTTTTTTTTTATTATTATTTATGTAATAACCCAAGTCAGTATCTGTGAGTATTGATAATGGACAGTCCCTCACTTCATGTCAATCATGTCATTGTAACAACAACCATCAAAATAAACTACATGTATTATGTAGTTGCAATTTTCAAATAAAATTTTGAAAAAAATAGCGGTGAATGTGCTGGTCAGAATTGCCAGAATTGTGTTCCAATAATGGATTTAGATGAGCAAGAAAACGAAAAATACTGATATTGACGATGACGATAACTTTTAATTAAATTCTATTTTATGTATTACATTTCGTTATTTTTTCACTTTTATGTAACATAAAATATTGCACATTTAATTAAATATATGACAACAATTTTTCATTCAAATTTTCCTTCCATGCATTCCAAATTTTTGTATATATATGTATATATCCTAAAATGATTGTTTTTTTCAATTTTTTTTGTAAGGGTTGAAATTTTGGTTACGGTGAAAGATGCCGATTCTTTATAAATAATGTATTAAAAAGTAATTTTCCAATTTTATATTAACAGGGGTGCTGTATAAGGGATTAAATAAGTCAGAAAGGATTGAAAAATGATAAAAAGTGTATTGAAGCATCGAACAACCTTAATTCTAGCCCTTTACGTGTTTTTCAACTTATTTTATGCTTAAATTTTTTTCTAATTGTATTGATTTTTTGCAATAAGGGATAGTTTTCACCCTTCTTAATAATACGCAAATATTGGCATAGGGAAGATTTTGATCTGAGGGGAATGTAGAGCTTATTTAAAAAAATTTCATGAAATTCGATGCATATTCATGGAAATCGGAGGTTATACCATATTTTTACCTTTGTAGCTTGGACTATAATTTTATATATATATATATATATATATATATATATATATATATATATATATATATATATATATATATATATAAAAACAAAAAAAAACTAAAACATGAGTTCTATTAAAACAGGGTAATAAGTATTAATTTTAAATAAACTTAATTTAAATATCATCTGGCGTGTAAAATGTCAACTTGAAAAAAACAGAGGTTTTTGTGAAGTGTAGGGATACATTTATAAAAATGTATGAAAAGAAGCTGCAGGGATATGGACTTTTAGGGGAAGTAAAACTCCCTCAATTATATTATAATGTTCATAATTTATTATTATATTGTATATATTATTATGTAGCCGGATGAGTCTGTTTATTTGACAGCTATTCCGGTGACTTGGTGGATCCAGTCTAAGTAGTCAGCTACTTGTGTGTAAACTACCGGATCCTTGGAATCACAAAATGACCCGAAAAATACGAGTCCTATGAGCTTGGGCTTTCCATCTGCACCGTTTATTATCAAAGGGCTGCCGCTATCACCCTGAAACAAACAATTAGTTTACAGTCGTTTGAGCTATATTTATAATAGCTTTTCTGAGAAGAATCTAATATATGCGGAGCATTATTCTGCTAAAATATGAATAACATTGAATAGCCCAATAGACCTAGTAATTAGAAGTTTAAATTAGTATAATAATAAACAGGTCAAGTGTGTGGTAGTCAGCACACAGCGAGGGTCCGTAGGCAATAGGCAACCCTGTATAGTTTAAGTAGTACACTATTGATGGTGTTTTTTAAAATGCTAAAAAGCTTACTTTGAACTATCCTATGGGTCTGATATTCTCAAAACACATAAACAAACTTCTGATAAAGTATTTTTTAGTAAATAAAAAAAAACCAACCCTTAAATTTTTTTACCCTAATTTTTTTGAAAAATATTTTTTTTAAGTCGCTATATTTTTAAAATATGTGGGTAGGTACAAGACACATACATGCCAAATTTCAAAGTGATTGGATGAAAGGTGTAGCCGTGAGAGCAGGCGACCGAACGGACGGACAGACACACGCTGGAAAATATAAGGGTCCTTGGTTTTGCCTACGGACCCTAATGAAAGCATACTGGAAAGAAACTAAAGGTACGTTCATACCCATGTAGCACAATTGATCCAAAAGACATCCCTCCAAAGGACATCCCCTATGTCCAGATTTTATCCTGTCCATAATCGTTGGTCCATGGGATCCCCTAATGTTATCCCGTCTTAGATGCCTCATTGGGTCAGGTTGTCCTAAGGATATCCTAAACGGGATGTCCAGTCCAGTTAGGGGTATCCTATGGACATCGAGTTAAGGGTATACTATGGATGTCCTTGACGGAATGTCCAGTTAGGGGGTATCCTATGGACATCGAGTTAAGGGTATAATATGGATGTCCTTAACGGAATGTCCAGTTAGGGGTATCCTATGGATATCGAGTGAAGGGTATACTATGGATGTCCATAACGGAATGTCCAGTTAGGGGTATCCTATGGACATCGAGTTAAGGGTATACTATGGATGTCCTTAACGGAATGTCCAGTTAGGGGTATCCTATGGACATCGAGTTAAGGGTATAATATGGATGTCCTTAACGGAATGTCCAGTTAGGGGTATCCTATGGATATCGAGTTAAGGGTATACTATGGATGTCCTTAATGGAATGTCCAGTTAGGGGTATCCTATGGATATCGAGTTAAGGGTATACTATGGATGTCCTTAACGGAATGTCCAGTTAGAGGTATCGTGTGATTTTGAATAAGAAAACGGTGTTGAAAAAACTCATGGAAATTTAGTATTTCATTACCTCAACTCAAAGCCCACCCTGAGGAATTTTACGAATATTAATAATAATAATACTCATAAACACTTCGAAGATTAAAATGTATTTATCCTCTTTCAATAATGTTAACGAAGAATTGGAAACCTGCCGTACACACTCCCCAATCATTCGAGACAAACAGTTGATTCTGCTTCCATTTTGTTCTGTTTTACTATCCTAAACTTGTAAAGATGGCCCATGTGTCGCCATTGACATAGCAATGGCAAGAATGGCCAGTATTCTGTCGCTTCCATTATAGTGTCTCCCATTGTTGCTAAATAAACGGTCTTCTATCCGGATAGGGGCAATTACATGATATTGTTATTTGTTTGATGTAAATTTCACGTTATACTTACAGGACAGGAACCACTATCTGCAGAGTCATCTGAGCAGAACATTTTCCCATTTAATTGTCTAAATCTCTTTTTGCAATCGACATTTGGTATGACTTTGACTTTTTTGAATGTCAGATGTTGATCTTCGCCCTGTTTGCCTGTAAAATGCAAGTTAAATGGAAAACATATATTCTATATTGTATATAAAATTAAAGTTTTGTCACTATACTGGTCAGAATTGAACATTTTTTGGATATTTTTTTCATTTCATACATTCCAAAAACCGAATCCGTCCTTAACTTTTTTCGTGTATGTATATGTTTGTCTGTCGCCACCAGTCCGACTTTATAGGCGCAAAACTGGCAAAACGAAATCAATTAATTTTTTTTATCAGAGGTGAGTGCAAACATCATGCTGTAGGCTTGGTTTTATCGAAAAATATTGAGTAGAACAAAAGTTATTAACAATTTTTTATTAAAAAAAATTAGGTTTGTTAAGTATATAGTGACAGAACCCACGTTCTTGCCCATCAAATGTTTGGGTACCTCTAGACCAGGGGTTCCCAAAGTTTTTTTTACCAAGCCCCCTACAGTCAAGAATAAAACATCCCACGCCCCCCCCCCCCCCCCTTACACAATTTAATGTGGTAATAAAAAAATAGACTGCCAATTAGTGTGGCACATAGCTTCCTCGCATCCTATCATGTACTTTATTATTATATTAACATTAAAATTATTGTTATATTGTTAATTGTGAAAAAACTATTAATAGTGTTAGCGATCTTTAACACTTCATAGCGGTGTCGCTGTTGGTTTTACTAAAAAATTATATTTGAAAAAAATGTTTGTCGACCTAAAATTCCTTAAAGTTCACGTTTACGCGAGCTTTGCTCGTTAACGCTTGGACGGATAATGTTGTCCAACGAACTCGTCCTGGGCAATGGTAAAACAAACATGTATACCAAATTTCATCAAAATCGGTCGACATTTACTCAAGTTATCGTCGCACGTTTCATAATTCGCGGACACACAGACCGACAGACAGACAGACAGACACGAGACCAAAAATGTTCCCTGATGTCTGAAACGGATTTCTGTCTTGGAATTTTTAAAATCGGAGGCATAAAAGTTTTTCGTTCTCAAAAGTGAACACAATGCTTCCGTTACCTTCGGTAAGCTCGGAAGCAAAATAAAATTAACATACATACATATTTATTAAATACATTTATTTTTATAACTATTTTTTATAACATTACAAATTGCAATTTAAACTGAACAAATAAGAGACATAATAAATCAGTGAGATGGATGAGCTTGCATTTGTTTTTACAAGATTCCCTATTCTTGGATGAGTATCAGAAAGTGCACTATGAAAATCATTAGCAACATCAAGTTTGCCCCGATACTTTGTTTTTATTGCAACAAGTTCTGAAAAAGCTTTTTTCATTAGACGTTCGGACGGCAATGCTATCTCGATCTGGAGGTCCCACGCCCCCCTTGACTTGTCTATACGCCTCCCTTGGGGGGCGCGCTCCCCACTTTGGGAACCAATGCTCTAGACCATCTAATCTAGAGACTCGCGGCTTCTTTGCGTTTGGTCTGAAATTGGCACAAACCGACTGAGAAAATCTGAAAAGTTTAAAAAAATTATTTCTACCCCCTTAAAAAATTAAAGATGGCAGACGAAACTTTAAAAGTTTTTTTGGAGGCTTATTACGGCTAAACGGTAAGTCGTATCGAAAAGCAGATTGCATCAGCGGAAACTGATTTTAAAAGATCTACTACTTTGGTCTGGTCCTATGACTTTTAAAATCAGCTGGTTATTAATCACTTTTCCGGTAGTTTTGTTCGGGAGAGCAGACACCAAAATTGGCCCATATTTGGTGTCAGAGAATCATTTGAAGTTATCAAGCTATTCAAATAAAAATAAAAACAATATCTATCACTTTTAAGTATGCGTAAAAACAGCATGTTTCAGAACAAATACAGGAAAAACGCCCCAAAACCAAATAAAATCATAGAGAAAAAAGGGTGTCAGACTTGGCCTAAACAAGCCATACATGAGGTTTGGAAAGAGTAGGTATAATTGACTTTTTTGCCTATGGGCACCCTGACTATATTAATTAGTTATTATTCTTTTACAGTTAAATAAAACAGATAACTACACAAGTTTAAATATAATATAATATAAATTACTAGAGAAAATAACTTACTGTTATAAGTTGCAGTGGCTATTTTATTTTCATATATATTCGGCTTTGCGTCTGACTTGGGAGGAAGATTTATTTTGTGAATGTTTTCTAAAACAGAAAAATCATATATTATATTTTTGTATATCTCTTTTTCTAATATATGTGGAAATGCCTAAATTTCAATTACAAAAGTATTTATAAATGAATTAATTATTAAACATCTAATAATTATATTGTAACCTCTATGAATTCATTGATTATTAAAAATCTAATTATACTAACTATTTGAATCCATTAAACATCTAACAGAGATATGAATTTATTATTTACTAAACATTATAAAAATACTATACATTTATTAATAATAATTAAACTATTCTTTTTATTTTATAATAGCTTCGAAATATAATAGAATAAAAAAGTACATAACAAAACATTCAATTTAACACATAATTCTATATGTGGTAACAATTATTCATTACTGCTCATCAAAAGTTTATCTGAGCCCTTGAGAACATAATATGTATGTACTATATTATAGTCTAACATCTAACAATGCTATAAATTCATTTATTTTAAGCATCTAATAATAATTATAACCCCTACAAGTTCTTTTAATAATTATGTCTCCTATTTCCATTTTTAGTCCCGTGTCTGTCTGTCTGTCTGTCTGTCTATCTGTCTGTTTGTCTGTCGGGTTTTTATTGATTAACACAACACATTTTTAAGTTAGCATTGCGGGAACATGAAGAAGAAATGTTCCAATGACTGAACTTCCTTGGCAGTGAATCAAATTGTTTGTAATAACACATAAATTAGAGAAATTATATCAATAAATTGAAGGATCAATTTGGCAAAATTTAAAGAGCGCAGACGGTTGAAATTAATTTGGGGCTATCTGTGGGCTACGTTTGACTAACCATCTAAATTTCATTAAAAACCGATGGATACTTTTGAAGGTATAGGGGTCAGGGGTATATAAATTTATTTTTGTGCGCATGTGGAAGAGAAACAAATTAGTGAGAAGGTTGAAACTTATATGGGACCAACAATTGAATGGTTTAAAGGCAGAGTGGTATAAGTCAATATTTAAAACGTATATTTTGTTATATATATATATGTATACATAATTATATAATATGTGTTTTGTATATATCTGATTATAAATATATATTAAATCCATATATATAATATATAAATGTATATATGTAATTTTAATTACATATTTATATGACATATAAGTATAATTGTTTATACATATATATATAAATGTGTAGGTTTTGGATGTTGACTTATACCACTCTGCCTTTAAACAAGTCAATTGTCTAATTGTGACCTTCCATCCATATTTAATCAAAATAGGGAGAGCTAGCGTGGCAGTGTGGGTTAAACCACGTCTGCTCAGCCATCAATGGATCAGGAGGTCGGGGTTCAATCCCTCACCGTGATACTCTGATTTACATGGCTCACTAATGATCACATCATACTCGCTTCGGTGGTACAACGTACAGAGGTATGATGGGGCTAGTAAATAGGGCCCGAATGAAGGCCTAATTGCTATAGGTACGAACAAGTGGTTCATCCTACCCGTACCTTACTACTACTACTACTACTAATCAAAATTGGAAGAGTAGTATTTAAGATATTTTAGTCCGCAAATATTGAGTGACAGACAGACAAACACGGAACCAAAAATTTATTGCTGTTGTCTGAAACGGATTTCTGTATTAGAATTTTTTGAAGTTGGACACAAAAAGTTTTCGTTCTTCGGAACGATAACATAGCTTTCTTTACCTTCGGTAAGCTTGGAAGCAAAAACAATTTTCTCCTTATTATTGGAATCATTATAAAAGCGTGTTTATAATATGCTCCCTTTTCTAATTCTAAGTTCTTTGATAATATTATAGTGTGAATACCTACTTGAAGTTTTAACAGGAGACGGGAGTTTCATGACAGAGATGTCGTTAGTAAAGGTTTCCCTGTTGTACTCGGGATGAACATGAATATTACCCCGGGTAACAGTGAAGTTCTGTGCCCTGGTCTCGTTATCTTGGTCCATAAATCCAGTTGATATGAACGTGTAATTCATACTAAACAAACAAACAAAACGTTACAACAAAACAAATAAAATGGGTAAAATAAAGAAATCCCTCAAAGAATCACGGAAAGAATTTTTTAATAAAAATTAATACCAGCCCTGTCCAAGAGGTGGGGGTGTAGCATCATTTGTGATGCTGCTGCACGCTGGCAACAAGTGGAACTAACGCAGGGAAATCAAACCCAACAGTTTTGACATTTTTATGTTTTGGCTATGGGACATTAACCTCAAAAAGCGTTACGTTACACGAATGGGGAAGATATAGATAGGATCAAGGTTTTAGGAAGGTATAGGAGGTGTCCAATCGAGTCTGTCCGCTCTTGGTAGGGATAGTGTCTCCTACCGCGCTTGGTACCGCTGTCGCTAGGGCGTCCCCTCCCCCAAGCGATTCTAAAACGCTGTACACTGTACTAGGAGAATAGAAAAAGGTTGGAGCTAACTGCACTCGTTTACATCGCTGCTTAGAGGTCGGCAGAGTTATGATTGCAGTTTAATACTCTTGATAATACTCTACTAAAATTCGTAAAATTCAAGATGGTTTATAATAATTTAAATATTGTTCATTAATAGTTTATTATCAGCATTAATATGCTAGAATAACTGTTATTTAAATTCTATATTAAGTATATTTTACTAACCAACCAGCCTAGTTTGATTATATCACAATAGCATGAAGGTGTTGAATGACATTCATACGTGTAAGTTGACTTATGCTCTTTATACTAAAATCAGATATCTCATCAGAGAATTTACAAAGGCGTTAATAGCTATTTACGTACCTAGAGCAATAAGGGCGTTATTACAGGCCGTGGGCGAAGTTTGAAAGCTCGAGTGCGTTTAACACCCGAGGCCTGTCATGTCGCTTACTGCTCGTGGTGCGTACACTATTTTATCGCCTACCACATGTAAACTAATTACTAAACATGCAAACTATTTTGCCGTAATCTTCAAAACAATAAATACATATTAAGGTTACATCAGTAAAAAATATTGATTGTTACTAATTAAACAGCTGACGCTGAGAACTACTAGCGCTTCCTGCACGCCGCGGCCAGGAAGCGGCAGCTTCTCGAACTACAAGCGGCCCTGTAAAGATAAAGCATGCATTTTTACAGGCCCCAGGGCTATGAAATGGAACTTTACCGGCCGCTCAGGATAGGAATGTTTACAAGTGGAGGGCGATAAATTTACTTAAACCCTTTATACTTGGCTCTACTTACTTTTTACAAACTTAATAAAGATAACATGACAGGCTAGAATTATCTCCTTATACCATTTTGTAGATAATTTTTCGCTGATTTCAAAAAGTGAATTAAAAATTTTGGACTCAACGCCTTTTTACTTTTGACTACAGAATTGTTACCCTATGAAGTATAATAGCCGAAGCCTTTAAGGCATATGTTCGAAATTGGAGAAATTAGGAGGTTGCAGTTTCATATCCTGTCAAGGAGGAAGATATTGTTATATTATTTGTTTTCTGTAGGAGTAGTTGCACTTTTCCCTAAGTTGCCGAGGTGCGCTACTGTCGATTCTAAATTCTAAACTACAGAAGAGAGGATCTCCCCGCTCTCTAAGCTTAGCAATCCTCTCACAAGATGTAAGTTCACTATCTTCTCTATTAATTATCTCCGAATAATATTTCAGAGATAATTAAAAAATCTTTAAATTTAAATTAAAAAATCTTTAAAAGTGTTCAGAAAACAGTGATTTTAAATTAATCACTCAATTACCTCAATAATAATTAACTTTGAAGTTAGTGTTTATTAAGAGAGGCATTTTAAAAGTGTTTTATGAATCAGGTCGTGCTTTTAAAGATTTCAATTGGTGAGTTTTCACAACCTACCCGCTTTCCTACAGTTGAGATCACACTGACAGTGTGGTGCTAACGCTTTGTCCTGCTTTTACGTGGCTCGATTCAACAGATACCCCTCAAGATAAATATCTAAATGAATATCGCAGGCTTAAATCCAAAAATGGGGGGGGGGTAGTACACTTCTGTACACGAGTACGAGTATATATGACCTAAGCTGTCCAACACCCTGTAAAATAAATCAAAATAAGTGTTTTAAAACAATTCCTTTTGTTGTGTTTTAAAAACAATTGTTTTATGGGTATTAGAATAACTAACATGGTTCTATATTATAGAAAATATTATTATCTTTTTGAATATTTCGTTAGAAATGAACATTTGAGTGCAACAAGTGGAGAAGTTAACAATGTTTTTGTGTGTTTCTTTAGAAAAATATAAAAAAGTCATATTATGACGATAGGATGCCTTACATATTGCAGCACTTCTTTGAATAACATTCAAAATTTCACTCTGACCCATGAACCATGTATATTTAGTTAACTGGAAAATTTATTAAAAAGTATAACGTTTAGACAGTTTGGCTTTGTATCTAATGGTAATGGTATATAATGGTCTCATTATAACACATTCTGTATAACCGTGAATACCTTAATTAAAATATTCGACGATCGATCGAGCCGACCGATCGCCTACACGATGACTACACTTCGTACTTACCGATGAGTGGACTGTGAACTGACTCGAAGATAACGCGACACGGGGGTTGGGGGGTCCGCACCCGAAATTCTCAGACTACGTCTGAACCCATTCTATAGCAAAGCTTTATAATTATAACCCACCGGCTGTTTTAATCAATGATTGCTTATGCTAAACCCGCATATAATAGTTCAAGGTCTGTGTTGTCGAGGTAGTACATTCTCTATACAGCCAGGTACATCCTCTATACAGCCAGGTACATCCTCTATACAGCCAGGTACATCCTCTATACAGCCAGGTACATCCTCTATACACAGCCAGGTACATCCTCTATACAGCAGGTACATCCTCTATACAGCCAGGTACATCCTCTATACAGCCAGGTACATCCTCTATACAGCCAGGTACATCCTCTATACAGCCAGGTACATCCTCTATACAGCCAGGTACAGCCTCTAAAACCTGGGTTTTAATCGGCACAATGCCAGCCTTGTAAAACCCTTCATTTTGTACGGTTTGTTTGACCCACAATGCACTAGTGTTTTTCGGGTTAGCTAGAACCTGACTCGATTAATGTTAGCCATGAGCACCCAGTGCTTTACCTAAACCTCGGCATAGTTTAGTATTCTCAGGGCCGGCGCGACCGTATAGGCGAACTAGGCGACCGCCTAGGGCGCTAGGGCCTGAGGGGCGCCGCAGAATACTTGCCCACCAAGAAGTCAATGTTTTTACAAAGAAAGATAGATGAATAACTTAAACTAGGAGAGATCTCAGGGGTGGATCCATGGGGTGGAAGGGGGAAATACCCCCCCCCCCAAATACAACGAAATTACGAAATGATATCAATTGAATAAAATAAGGTTGAACATTTATGTTTTATTATTTTTCATACCCACTTATTAACATTTAAAACTGGGATTCCCACTTACATGTTTATGTGGGATACAAACATTAAACTATTTGGTGTCTGTTTATTTGCGTACCTTAATGGTTGTTTGTTTGTATACTCAGTTGAGTGTGTATCCCCTACTTCAGTTGCTGTATAGGATGTTGTAAAGGTATTTCATTATGAATCATAAAGAATTAATAGCATAGTATAGCGTTAAAGGTAAAAAAAAATGTTTTAAATGTCTAAAAACCGATTTAATTAATAAATGTTTCAAAAATTCTGCAGAAACAATTTTAAACAAACTTTTAGGTGATGCTATTTTTAGCTGAAAACTCTCTAAATAAAAGGCCCAAAATTCACCATTTTGAACCAAATTTTCTAAAATTTTCCCCGGACCCCTCTTTGGGCTAGGGTATTGTATGACAGAAGAAAGATTAGGAGGACTGGCAACTATTTTAACTGAACTGAACTGGAGTTAGCAAGTTATTTACATTGTAGCAGTGATTTAATAATAAATTTGGGATAAATTGTATTATTTGTTTTGTTCTTATATTTCCTAAAAGTGAGTGGCTGAATCGACTAATAGGCGTTGGCTTAAAATGATGGGGGCGCCAAAACCTCTTGCGCCGGCCCTGAGTATTCTGCCACACAACAGCGCTGGTAAAACTTTACAGACTCGTTAAGATGTTCATCAACAATTTTATACATACCCAAACTTGATAAACGCTTTAATTAACTTCAATTCTAGCGCCTGTTTTCGGGATCAGTATCTGACGTCCCATCTTTCTTAACGTGGATTTCACCGGATATACCCAACAAATTGTATTCATTTTAATAGTTTTACTTGTCACCGCAGAATCCAGAAGTCACAACCCAGTTATCTGAGATAAGGGCTCCTCCACAGGGCACCACCTTCCCCTGCTTAGTGTATCCGTGGATCAAAACGTCAAAAGGGAACTGTCCAGTCTTAGCAGGCTTGCCATTATTATCTTAAAAAAAAAAAAAAAAAAAAAAAAAGACACTTTTTAACTTTAGCAACCCCCTCGGTTCTAAACAATAGTCTGCCCTACAAAAGTCTCAAAGGTTTTTAAGTATTTGTCTCCCCAAGACATTGAGACTCCTGGGGCAGTTTTATGTTTAATATTCCTTTATCTTAATAGTTGATAAGACTAAGGGATATGATCACAATTATATACAATACACAAGTGTGATATTCCTTTGTCCCAAGGTACATTGGAATAAATACCCCTTCGTCTTAATAGTAATTTAGACTAAGGAATATATATGCTAAACTGTATATGTTCCTTTGTCTAAATAACTATTAACAAAAAGGGATATTGGGGGGGGGGTGCTAAAGTAAATAAGTACCAAATATATATATATATATATATATATATATATATATATATATATATATATATATATATATATATATATGTATATATATATTGTGACTAATCGTATGATCAAGGGGCTGATTTTTTTATAACGTACGAAAGTATTTTACTTCTATCAAACAAAAGACGCTGTACTAGGTGTGTAATGCAGTTGTCTGCTTGCAATATTGAACTGAGCCTGCATATTAATTTTAAACAATAATCATTTGTATTTATAATCAGCTGAAATCGGATCAAAAATAATAATATTTATAATTTTTAATTTAAAAGTTTTTTTTCTGTTTTTACTTTCTCATATAATGAGAAAGTATTGTGATGGCGAGAAAATTCGATTTTGAGATTTTGATGGATTTACACGTTTTGAGGTCCCCTGAGTCCAAAAAAGTGGTTTTAAAAAAATGTCTGTCCGTCGTCTGTCGTCTGTCGTCTGTGCAGACGCCTGGAGCCGAAACTATTTGGCCGATTTTCACGAAATTCGGCATTCATGCTCAGAAAAATCATACCCCGAGGCGAAATCGAGAAATGAATTTTAGCTTCAAATTTAGGGGGCGCTACCCCCCAAAAACTCTAAAGAAACGTGAAAAAAATTATTTCTCGAAAACGGTTCCGACGATTTTGATTAAAAAATTCTAAAATGTAGCCCATTTAAATTCGGATCTAACGATATAAGCCGTTTTCCCGGGAAAAATCTAGTTCCTGAGAAAATAGCTTAAAACGCGGACGGAGAGAGCCCGGGTTCGATTCCCCGCGCAGGGGAAGTTATTTTTATGTTAAATATTCATGAAATATTCAATAATAATTAAATGTACATACAAAACTAATAAATTGGAAACACTGAGTTAAGTAATTATGAACTTATTATTTATATGAGAAAGGTTGTCTGAGTTGTCTCGGACCGATTTTTCTATTTTACCCTCCTCTTAAATGAAAATATGGCAAAAATAAACATAACAACAAAGAGATAAATAGCTTTTTTTTTGCTGAATAAAGAGCTTTTCAACGGCAAGCATCATTAAAGGCATACACTATTTTAACTTTTGTACCCCGCACCCCTGTGTACCAATTTGGACTATATCATATTTATACCTTCCTGTGATTGGTCACTATGACCGTGCCGCATTTGTGCGGATCAGTTCAGCCGTTCAGGAGGAAACTTTAGTACCCCGTACCCCTATGTACCAATTTGGTCCATTTCATATTTATACCTTCCTGTGGTTGGTCACTATGACCGTACCGAATTTTGTGCGGATCGGTTCAGCCGTTCAGGAGGAGTATGCGACCAAACAAATGCAAAGTGTGGTATAAGAGCTTTGCTTCGCTCAGCTCAATAAAGGAAGATATCACTTGTTGACAAACAAAAGCTGATAATCTAAGGCCGCTCCCTATCTAAGATAATCTAAGACTTGTCGGTACGGTATCGGTAAGCTAGTATGCCAATGCGGTAAGATTCTTAACCGTGCGCCTTTAATGTTTTACCGATTCGGTACAGATTCTTTACCGCGCGGTAAGAAAATCTTACCGACTCTCGGTATACCGATTCCTTACCGCGCGGTAAAGAATCTGTACCGAAACGGTAATAGTACATTACGCGTCGAGTGCGGAAAGTAGCATTTTGCATGCGAGTGTGGAGTTTGCACCCGAGCGACAGCGAGGGTAGTAAAACCACACGAGCAATGCAAAATGCCGTTTTCGCACGAGTTGCGTACCGTACTTTATCTACGATTGTTAGATTTAAATAATAAATACAGAAAAAAATAAACTTCCTGTATGCAAGTTCGTATTTCTCTTTTGATAAAGATGACATTAATTCATTACTTGTATTTTGTGCCGAATTAATTATTTCTGGAGGAGTATTATTCTCTACACTTTCGTCAGTCACTTGATTCACTCATTGTTTTTCTCTAAAAACTCGATATAAACAGTTATTTTAATAAAAGAACAGCAAATTAGTTTTGTTAAATGTAAAAAAAACTCGCTAATCGTGAGTAAAGCTGAAGAATTCCTCTTCTTCACCACCCTAGGGTGGTAAAGAAGAGGAATTCTTCAGAACTATTAGACGCACATGCACAAAGAATACAAGTACGTAAAGAATCACTTTCTACGCATCTAAACAGAGATACAATGTTTATATTTCGTATCAATTGTGGATAAAGGTATTTAAACTGCTGTGAACTACTTGTTTGTTTCAGGGTGATAGCGGCAGCCCTTTGATAATTAACGGTACAGACGGAAAACCCGAGGCCATAGGGCCATTGACGCGCATGCGCAATAAATACAAGTTCGTAAAAAATCAATTTCTACGCATCTAATAAAAAAAAATGGGTTGTGCGTGAAGTCTCACGTAAAAAGATTTCGTTGGTATTGTAAACATAATATTCGTATAGGGGGGGGGGGGGGGGGGGAGGACACAAAATTTTTATGTTTTTTGACAAAATGTGTTAGAAAATTAAACACTTTCCACAAGTGTTATATATTTTTGTAATCCACTCTTTTATTTGATACCCCACTCAAAATTTAACAAAAACAACTTTTTTCTTTCCCCCGTGACAAGAATTAGCCTCCATTTTGGATTCCCAGTTAATTAGATCAAATTGCTATTCTTAAAGTTTTTCTTTGGCCCATCAGACTGCACATTTATTATATTTCAATACAATTCATTTTGCAAATTCAATTCTCCCAGATATTTTTATCTATAGCTAATACTTACTTGCAGCGGAACAGATGTTATTAATACCAACCAGGCATGCCTGCAAATAAAACACAACAAAAATGAGCCAAGTAATCTAAAGTAATCTAGTCCATTACAACAGAAAATTACTGAATGTGTCAAGTAATCTGGTCTAGTACAACAAACAATTTACTAAATGAGCCAAGTAATCTAAAGTAATCTGGTCTAGTACAACAAACAATTTACTGAATGAGCCAAGTAATCTAAAGTAATCTGGCCTAGTACAACAAAAAATTTACTGAATGAGCCAAGTAATCTAAAGTAATCTGGCCTAGTACAACAAAAAATTTACTGAATGAGCCAAGTAATCTAAATTAAACTGGACCAGTACAACAGAAAATACTGAATGTGCCAAGTAATCTGGTCTAGTACAACAAACAATTTACTGAATGACCCAAGTAATCTAAATTAATCTGGACCAGTACAACAGAAAATTACTGAATGTGCAAAGTAATCTGTTCTAGTACAACAAAAAATTTACTGAATGAGCCAAGTAATCTAAATTAATCTGGACCAGTACAACAGAAAATTACTGAATGTGCCAAGTAATCTGTTCCAGTACAACAAAAAATTTTCTGAATGAGCCAAGTAATCTAAATTAAACTGGACCAATACAACAGAAAATTACTGAATGTGCCAAGTAATCTGGTCTAGTACAACAAAAAATTTACTGAATGAGCCAAGTAATCTAAATTAAACTGGACCAGTACAACAGAAAATACTGAATGTGCCAAGTAATCTGGTCTAGTACAACAAATAATTTACTGAATGACCCAAGTAATCTAAATTAATCTGGACCAGTACAACAGAAAATTACTGAATGTGCAAAGTAATCTGTTCTAGTACAACAAAAAATTTACTGAATGAGCCAAGTAATCTAAATTAATCTGGACCAGTACAACAGAAAATTACTGAATGTGCCAAGTAATCTGTTCCAGTACAACAAAAAATTTACTGAATGAGCCAAGTAATCTAAATTAAACTGGACCAATACAACAGAAAATTACTGAATGTGCCAAGTAATCTGGTCTAGTACAACAAAAAATTTACTGAATGAGCCAAGTAATCTAAATTAAACTGGACCAGTACAACAGAAAATTACTGAATGTGCCAAGTAATCTGGTCTAGTACAACAAACAATTTACTGAATGACCCAAGTAATCTAAATTAATCTGGACCAGTACAACAGAAAATTACTGAATGTGCAAAGTAATCTGTTCTAGTACAACAAAAAATTTACTGAATGAGCCAAGTAATCTAAATTAATCTGGACCAGTACAACAGAAAATTACTGAATGTGCCAAGTAATCTGTTCCAGTACAACAAAAAATTTACTGAATGAGCCAAGTAATCTAAATTAATCTGGACCAGTACAACAGAAAATTACTGAATGTGCCAAGTAATCTGTTCTAGTACAACAAAAAATTTACTGAATGAGCCAAGTAATCTAAATTAATCTGGACCAGTACAACAGAAAATTACTGAATGTGCCAAGTAATCTGTTCTAGTACAACAAAAAATTTACTGAATGAGCCAAGTAATCTAAATTAATCTGGACCAGTACAACAGAAAATTACTGAATGTGCCAAGTAATCTGTTCTAGTACAACAAAAAATTTACTGAATGAGTCAAGTAATCTAAATTAATCTGGACCAGTACAACAGAAAATTACTGAATGTGCCAAGTAATCTGTTCTAGTACAACAAAAAATTTACTGAATGAGCCAAGTAATCTAAATTAATCTGGACCAGTACAACAGAAAATTACTGAATGTGCCAAGTAATCTGTTCTAGTACAACAAAAAATTTACTGAATGAGCCAAGTAATCTAAATTAATCTGGACCAGTACAACAGAAAATTACTGAATGTGCCAAGTAATCTGTTCTAGTACAACAAACAATTTACTGAATGACCCAAGTAATCTAAATTAATCTGGACCAGTACAACAGAAAATTACTGAATGTGCAAAGTAATCTGTTCTAGTACAACAAAAAATTTACTGAATGAGCCAAGTAATCTAAATTAATCTGGACCAGTACAACAGAAAATTACTGAATGTGCCAAGTAATCTGTTCCAGTACAACAAAAAATTTTCTGAATGAGCCAAGTAATCTAAATTAAACTGGACCAATACAACAGAAAATTACTGAATGTGCCAAGTAATCTGGTCTAGTACAACAAAAAATTTACTGAATGAGCCAAGTAATCTAAATTAAACTGGACCAGTACAACAGAAAATACTGAATGTGCCAAGTAATCTGGTCTAGTACAACAAATAATTTACTGAATGACCCAAGTAATCTAAATTAATCTGGACCAGTACAACAGAAAATTACTGAATGTGCAAAGTAATCTGTTCTAGTACAACAAAAAATTTACTGAATGAGCCAAGTAATCTAAATTAATCTGGACCAGTACAACAGAAAATTACTGAATGTGCCAAGTAATCTGTTCCAGTACAACAAAAAATTTACTGAATGAGCCAAGTAATCTAAATTAAACTGGACCAATACAACAGAAAATTACTGAATGTGCCAAGTAATCTGGTCTAGTACAACAAAAAATTTACTGAATGAGCCAAGTAATCTAAATTAAACTGGACCAGTACAACAGAAAATACTGAATGTGCCAAGTAATCTGGTCTAGTACAACAAACAATTTACTGAATGACCCAAGTAATCTAAATTAATCTGGACCAGTACAACAGAAAATTACTGAATGTGCAAAGTAATCTGTTCTAGTACAACAAAAAATTTACTGAATGAGCCAAGTAATCTAAATTAATCTGGACCAGTACAACAGAAAATTACTGAATGTGCCAAGTAATCTGTTCCAGTACAACAAAAAATTTACTGAATGAGCCAAGTAATCTAAATTAATCTGGACCAGTACAACAGAAAATTACTGAATGTGCCAAGTAATCTGTTCTAGTACAACAAAAAATTTACTGAATGAGCCAAGTAATCTAAATTAATCTGGATCAGTACAACAGAAATTACTGAATGTGCCAAGTAATCTGGTCTAGTACAACAGAAAAAATTTACTGAATGAGCCAAGTAATCTAAATTAATCTGGATCAGTACAACAGAAAATTACTGAATGTGCCAAGTAATCTGTTCTAGTACAACAAAAAATTTACTGAATGAGTCAAGTAATCTAAATTAATCTGGTCCAGTACAATGCAGTAAAAATATAAACACGTCAAAACAAACGTTCATCAACATATAAAAACTTACTGATAAAAATAAAATTGATGTTTTCATAGTCAAATGATTTTTCCTCTATATTTCCTGAAAGAATTTTTTAAAATGAATATGTAATTTTAAAAAAAAATATATAACAGGTAGTCCTTAAAACCTTATAAAATAATTAATATAAAAAAAATTTGAAAATTTTTAATTTATCAGTTTTGCTTCTTGGTTCTTACTATTGAAAATCAATGTGACCCCCTGGAGGATCGAACCAGGAACCCCTGAGATCCCATCTCAGAATCAGATTCCAATCTGAGATCCCATCTGAGAATCAGATTCCAATCTGAGATACCTTCTGAGAATCAGATTTCAACCTACGATCCAATCCGGAAGTTATATTGCAACCTGTAACTCAAGTCCTGCACTGTTTCATTCTCCCGTGAGCCCGTCATTGAAGATGACTCCTAGCGATTGAAAGACGGCTTTGTACAGTTAGAAGATTCTTCAGTGAAGAGACGTCTTTCTTCTACAATAAATAGAGATGTTTCTCACTGAATCATCACGTGACTGCTCCTCTACAATATCCCTTATATCATATACATGATCTAGTCTATTTAACAGACTAGCGTTTGAAACAGGAAATTAAAACAAAAGTTTCTAACAGAAAAGCCATGAACACAATATTAGGCATAAAAAAGCAAAATTAACTTACCGACAGTTGCCTGGATATCTAAGTCTACACAAAAGTGGCTTCATATTTATTGAGAAAGTTTATCTATTACTTAAGAAACGTTTAATAATAACAGAAGATAAAATTGCACAGTCACTGTTTAATTACCCCTATTACCAATATAAATACTTCAATTTTGTAAGTAATAAAACAAAATATAAATATTCTAATCACGGTGTGACAATTATTAGGTGATAAAAAAAAAGAAAAATCACTATGTTGCTGCTAACTACGTACATAAAATACAATGTTAACCATGTACATCAAATACAATGGTAACTACGTATATCAAATGCAATGTTAACTGCATATATCAAATACAATGTTATATCAAATACAATGTTAACCACGTACATCAAATACAATGTTAACTGCGTATATCAAATACAATGTTAACTGCGTATACCAAATAAAATGTTAACTGCGTATATCAAATACAATGTTAACTGCGTATATCAAATACAATGTTAACTGCGTATATCAAATACAATGTTAACTGCGTATATCAAATACAATGTTAACTGCGTATATCAAAAACAGTGTTAACTGCGTATATCAAATACAATGTTAACTTCGTATATCAAATACCAGCTCAGTTGGTAAGAGCACCTATAACGGGTATATAAGAGGTTTTTTTAAAATTGCATTTTTATATTTATTATTTTAGAAGATGATTATTTTTAATTTAATTACTTCAATAAGGGTCCACGGCAAACACCAGTTATTTTAATTGTAACTCTGGTTTCCAGTCAATCTGTGAATTATTTTATCGTTTTGTTAAAACACAATTATATAATCACGATAATAGTAATATAGCCTTTATTTAAATTTAATATTTACAATTCTAAAGTTTTGTTACATTTAAATATATACATATATTTATTATACACTTATTAATATTTTTTTTATTTTACAGGTTTCTTTAGCAAAATATATACCTAAGAAAGATAAATTCTATAAAATATTTGACGTATTTTTATATATTGAAAATATTTTAACACATACAATACATAATACACAATACTTTACATATAAATACATCAAGTTTATTATATTTTCCTTACTTATTAATTATTATTTATTGTGCCCACCTATATATCTATTACCCGATTTTCTTATTTTCTTGTTTGTTTTAAATTATTCCTCAATACATTGTAAGAACTTTTAACATTCAAATTTTTTGATGAAGTTAATTTTTTTTAATAAATAAAATATTTACTTATGTTAATAGAGGAAATGTTTTAAAAACTGGATCAACCTTATAATTTATAATAAATATAATCAGATTCAAATACATTTTTGCTTCCGAGCTTACCGAAGGTAACGGAAGCTATGTTATCGTTTTGAAGAACAAAAATATTTGATGTCTCCTTTTTCAAAAATTCCAAGACAGAAATCCGTTTTATATATCAGGAAACATTTTGGTACCGTGTCTGTTTGTCGCTTTTCATTCTGTCATTCGCTCAATTTTTGTTGTAAAACAAAATTTTGTTGTTCTTATAAAAGCATAAAGTACTTATAAAGCTGTAGGTGTAAATAAATGTATGTTTGTGCGCATGTGGTAGAGAAACAAATAGGCGCAGAAGGTTGAAAGATATAAGCGACCAACAATGAGCTCATTATGGCCTACCATACAAATTTCATTAAAATCAGACGTGCAGTTTTTTAAGATATGTCAGTTTGCAAAAATTGAGCGACAGACTGACAGACAGACACGGAACCAAAAATTATCCCTGATATCTGAAACGGATTTCTGTTTTGGAATTTTTGAAATCGGAGACATGAAATATTTTTGTTCTTCCTAATTTTTCTTCATCCATAGTTGTTGAAATTCTTCGTCCATTAGTTGCTTGTAATTCTTTTTTTCTATAAGTCGCTGAATTTCCTCATCTATTAGTTTCTGAACTTCCTTGTCTATTAGTTGCTGAAAATTCTTTGTCTGTTAGTCGTTGGCATCATTGTTAGTTAGAAACATGCGCAGTACATGCACAGCCAGTTAACTTCACAATCCATGTTGTCCGAGTTGAAATAATATCCGAAGGAACAACTCTCAGCATCTCCCCAGAATCCTTTGCTGCAAACTTTGTAAAATTCGCAATCATCCTTTACTGCTGTCATCGTTCCTTCTGAACACTGTACCGTCTGTTAACAAATAAAACCATTTAAAAAAATGTATTAATTAAAGTTAAAATAGAAAATAGACTGCCAATTAGTGTGCACATAGCTTCCTCGCATCCTATTGTGTACTTTATTGTTATATTAACCTTATTGTTATATTGTTTTTTGTGTAATAGTATATTACGCGTCGAGTGCGGAAAGTAGCATTTTGCATGCGAGTGTGGAGTTTGCACCCGAGCGATAGCGAGGGTAGTAAAACCACACGAGCAATGCAAAATGCCGTTTTCGCACGCGTTGCGTACCGTACTTTATCTACGATTTAAATAATAAATACAGAAAAAAATAAAATTCCTGTATGCAAGTTCGTATTTCTCTTTTCATAAAGATGACATTAATTCATTAGTTGTATTTTGTGCCGAATTATTTCGGGAGGCGTATTATTCTCCTCATATTCGTCATAACCATTTAAATCACTCATTGATATCCACAAAAAACTCGATATAAAAGTTAATTTTATTAAACAAACAGCAAATTAGTTATGTTAAATGTAAACAAACTCGCTAATCGTGCGTAAAGTTGAAGAATTCATCTTTTTTACCACCCTAGTGCGGTAAAAAAGATAAATTCTTCAGAATTATGAGACGCGCATGCGCAATGAATACAAGTGCGTAAAGAATCACTTTCTACGCATCTAAACAGAGATACAATGTTTATTTTTCGTTACAATCGTAGATAAAAGCTATTAATCGTTTTGACGGTGTTGCTGTTGATTTTACTAAAAAATCGTATTTAAATGAAAAATTTTTGTCTCATTGAATAGATGAAGTTTATTTTTTCCTGACCTAAAATTACCATTTTAAATTTGATGTTCACGTATACACGAGCGTTGCTCGTGAACGCTTGGACGGATAACGGTGTCTAACGAACTATTCCTAAGCATTGGTAAAATGAACATGTCTACCAAATTTCATCAAAATCGGTTGAAATTTACTCAAGTTATCGTCACACGTTTCAGGATTCACACAGACCGACAGACAGACACGAGACCAAAAATGTTTCCTGATATCTGAAACGGATTTCTATCTTAGAATTTTTAAAATCGGAGACATAAAAGTTTTTCGTTCTCAAAAGCGAACAGTGCTTCCGTTACCTTCGGTAAGCTCGGAAGAAATAACTAGGAATTGCGTGGCTCTATCATTGAAGCGAGCGTATAGTAATAAATATGTATTGAATATTGAAAAAATAGATAATCATGAATCATGATGAGTTGATAGATATAGGGTACGATAGTAGTACAGCGGCTATTAGTAAGGGAACCACCCCGCATTCTTACTATTCCTCTAACCACACATATCCTTTTCAATTATTATAAAATGTATCTCTTTGCTACAAAGTTTTATTAAAATCGTTACGTTAGAACGTAAGATATCGGTAAAAAGGTTGTTTTCTCTATTATAAACGTTTAGGTCCGCTTTAATAGTTTTAGTTATCTTTATTAATTCATAGCAGTGTCGCTGTTGGTTTTACAAAAAAATGTTCGTCTCATCGAATAGATAATGATAGAATCTTTTCTCGTCCTGATATTCCAATTTAATTTTTGAACCTCTCGTTTACGCGAGCGTTGCGCGCGAACTCTTGGACGGATCACGCTGTCCAACGAACTTAGCCTGAGTATTAGTAAGAGGATCATGTATACCAAATTTCAACTAAATCGGTCAACTTTTACTCAAGTTATCGTCACATGCGTAAACGTTACTGACAGACAGACAGACAGACAGACAGACAGACAGACAAGATGCATAGTTTGTTGAATGTAAGTGATTATAGTAATACATTTAATATTAGACTGAAGGGATTATTTGGAATGAAAGTCTTTCGAGTGATATTTATTTTTATTTTATCAGAGCTTTCACCCAGGCAACCTGAGCTTCTTTAGTGATCAGAAAATTCAAAATTATCCGCGGAAATGACTCATAGCTGAATGGATAGAGTGATAGACTGTCATTCAGAAGGTACCTGGTTCAAATCTCGCAGGGATAACAATTACTTCTAGTAGGTACTTAAAATTAAATCTAAGAATTAACTTAAGGGGCTGTAACTGATAATCCATATGGCAATTGTCACCTACCTTCATTATTTTAAAAATTCACATTTTAAGCATCCAGAATATATCCCACTGGATATTATTATTATTTTTCCGGGGGGCTTTTACACCCGAAGACTTAGGCCATTTAGGTGGGCCCATCGAACAAACCCGGGTTAGGGACCTAAATCTTCACACTTTTGTGAAGATGTGGTCAGTAACCATGACTCCTCTCCTGGTTGTATTACAACCAGGAGTGTCATCATCATGGTTTCCAGGCCGAAACCTGGTGGCGCCACTCTTTCGAGGAGCTTCCCATTTATTAAACAATGCTGGGTTGACATTGAGCGGGGGCCCAGTCCGGGAATCGAACCCAGAGCTGTGGTCAGAAGCGTTCACCCATCCATCTACTGACCCTGCTCGAGGCTGCTTAACTTGCGTTATCACACGGCAAGCGCGCTAACCTCTGAGCCACCCAGGCCCCTTCCCGCTGGATATGCTCTGGAAGTCCCATGTACGTTAGAAGGACGGACATTAGGTCAACCATAAGACACCCAAAAGCGAAAAATGTACCCTGCCCAGGGTGTGGCAATGGACCAAGTGACTGGTCCTGTGGATATCCTAGGGACAAACTCGAGCTACTTGGGTATAATAAGCGTCCCCATAAAACTATAATTAAGTTTTTATTTTTGCTTCCGAGCTTACCGAAGGTAACGGAAGCTATATGATCGTTCTGAAGAACGAAAAAATTGTATATCTCTGATTTCAAAACTTCCAAGACAGAAATCCGTTTCAGACATCAGGGAACATTTATGGTGCCGTGTCTGTCTGTCGGTCTGTCGTTCGGTTATTGTGAACCAACATATCTTAAAAACTACACGTCCAATTTTAATGAAATTTGTGTGGTAGGTCACAATTAGCCCATTATTGGTTCCATATACGTTTCAACCTTCTGCGCTTATCTGTTTATCTTCGACATCCTCACAAACATACATTTATTTACAGCTATATCTTTATTTCTACCCTCAGCTTAGCTAATTTCAACCCTCTACGCAGCTTAAATCGTCATATAAGTTTCAATCTTCTTTGCCAGTTTGTTTCTATTCCACATGCACACGAACACATTTAGTAACACCTATATCTTTAAAAGAACATAAATATCTGATTTTTATAAAATTTGAATGGTTTGTCGAAAGTAGCCCGCAGATAGCCTAAGATTAGTTTCAACCGTCTGCGCTCTTAATATTTTTTTTTTTTAAATTGATACTTCACTAATCATATAAATTTGACAATAATAAGGTAATAGCATTAAATCAATAAACTATTATTAAATGAGCTACTCATGTTGGCTGACTATTTTTCTAAAATAAATATCGAAATATTGTGGTTTAGCTGAATTATTTTAGTCCAAGCTCGGAAATATAGCTAATGATCGACCAACAAGTGATGGCGGGAAAACTGAAAAATTAGCTTCGTTTAAAATCGGAACTCCCGAATATTGCCGAAGTCTGTATAAACTGGTGCTGATCTAAATGGCAGCTCTCTATGTCAATTAATCAAAATATTATCAGGGAATTTCTAGTATCTTTTCTTTGTGAGGCTATTTAATTACCTGACTATTAATACTAAAACAACGACAATATTCCACTCCTCAGATCGCCATGACTTCTTGATCGATCTTTAGTCATTAATAAAAATATTATATGCAATACAAGCGATAAAGGTTCTTCAACCGCCAGTATTTAAATTTGTAATCTCTTAGATTATTAATCACTACAAAGCAACGACAGAGGAATTCCTCGATTCCTCGATTAGCTCAGACTGTGCACCACAATATCGTTAGGTTAAGTTTAATAGGTTCAATACCCCGGCAAAAAAAATGTATACATTTATGACACCCGATTACAGTTTACATTCAATACTCACTGGTTTTAAGGTTGTAAACGCAGAATTCGATTGGGTAGTGTTATTGGGAATAGTAACTTTTGTTGTAGGTTTCGACGGGTGAGAAGGACTAGTATGTTCCGTATGGTTAGTTGGACTAGTAGGTTTCGACGAGTTAGAAGGACTAGTAGGTTTCGACGAGTTAGAAGGCCTAGTAGGTTTTGACGGGTTAGAAGGACTAGTAGGTTTTGTAGGTTCATTAGGAGTAGTATGTTTCGATGGGTGAGAAGGACTAGTATATTTCGTATGGTCAGTTGGAATAGTAGGTTTTGAAGGGTCAGTGGGAGTAGTATGTTTCGATGGGTGAGAAGGACTAGTATATTTCGTATGGTCAGTTGGAATAGTATGTTTTGAAGGGTCAGTGGGAGTAGTATGTTTCGATGGGTGAGAAGGACTAGTATATTTCGTATGGTCAGTTGGAATAGTATGTTTTGAAGGGTCAGTGGGAGTAGTATGTTTCGATGGGTGAGAAGGACTAGTATATTTCGTATGGTCAGTTGGAATAGTAGGTTTTGAAGGGTCAGTGGGAGTAGTATGTTTCGATGGGTGAGAAGGACTAGTATATTTCGTATGGTCAGTTGGAATAGTATGTTTTGAAGGGTCAGTGGGAGTAGTATGTTTCGATGGGTGAGAAGGACTAGTATATTTCGTATGGTCAGTTGGAATAGTATGTTTTGAAGGGTCAGTGGGAGTAGTATGTTTCGATGGGTGAGAAGGACTAGTATATTTCGTATGGTCAGTTGGAATAGTAGGTTTTGAAGGGTCAGTGGGAGTAGTATGTTTCGATGGGTGAGAAGGACTAGTATATTTCGTATGGTCAGTTGGAATAGTATGTTTTGAAGGGTCAGTGGGAGTAGTATGTTTCGATGGGTGAGAAGGACTAGTATATTTCGTATGGTCAGTTGGAATAGTAGGTTTTGAAGGGTCAGTGGGAGTAGTATGTTTCGATGGGTGAGAAGGACTAGTATATTTCGTATGGTCAGTTGGAATAGTAGGTTTTGAAGGGTCAGTGGGAGTAGTATGTTTCGATGGGTGAGAAGGACTAGTATATTTCGTATGGTCAGTTGGAATAGTAGGTTTTGAAGGGTCAGTGGGAGTAGTATATTTTGTATGGTCAGTTGGAATAGAAGGTTTTGTAGGTTCAGTAGGAGTAGTATGTTTCGATGGGTGAGAAGGACTAGTATATTTCGTATGGTCAGTTGGAATAGTAGGTTTTGAAGGGTCAGTGGGAGTAGTATGTTTCGATGGGTGAGAAGGACTAGTATATTTCGTATGGTCAGTTGGAATAGTAGGTTTTGAAGGGTTAGTGGGAGTAGTATGTTTCGATGGGTGAGAAGGACTAGTATATTTCGTATGGTCAGTTGGAATAGTAGGTTTTGAAGGGTCAGTGGGAGTAGTATGTTTCGATGGGTGAGAAGGACTAGTATATTTCGTATGGTCAGTTGGAATAGTATGTTTTGAAGGGTCAGTGGGAGTAGTATGTTTCGATGGGTGAGAAGGACTAGTATATTTCGTATGGTCAGTTGGAATAGTAGGTTTTGAAGGGTCAGTGGGAGTAGTATGTTTCGATGGGTGAGAAGGACTAGTATATTTCGTATGGTCAGTTGGAATAGTAGGTTTTGAAGGGTCAGTGGGAGTAGTATGTTTCGATGGGTGAGAAGGACTAGTATATTTCGTATGGTCAGTTGGAATAGTAGGTTTTGAAGGGTCAGTGGGAGTAGTATGTTTCGATGGGTGAGAAGGACTAGTATATTTCGTATGGTCAGTTGGAATAGTAGGTTTTGAAGGGTCAGTGGGAGTAGTATGTTTCGATGGGTGAGAAGGACTAGTATATTTCGTATGGTCAGTTGGAATAATAGGTTTTGAAGGGTCAGTGGGAGTAGTATGTTTTGATGGGTGAGAAGGACTAGTATATTTCGTATGGTCAGTTGGAATAGTAGGTTTTGAAGGGTCAGTGGGAGTAGTATGTTTCGATGGGTGAGAAGGACTAGTATATTTCGTATGGTCAGTTGGAATAGTAGATTTTGAAGGGTCAGTGGGAGTAGTATGTTTCGATGGGGGAGAAGGACTAGTATATTTCGTATGGTCAGTTGGAATAGAAGGTTTTGTAGGTTCAGTAGGAGTAGTATGTTTCGATGGGTGAGAAGGACTAGTATATTTCGTATGGTCAGTTGGAATAGTAGGTTTTGAAGGGTCAGTAGGAGTAGTATGTTTCGATGGGGGAGAAGGACTAGTATATTTCGTATGGTCAGTTGGAATAGAAGGTTTTGTAGGTTCAGTAGGAGTAGTATGTTTCGATGGGTGAGAAGGACTAGTATATTTCGTATGGTCAGTTGGAATAGTAGGTTTTGAAGGGTCAGTAGGAGTAGTATGTTTCGATGGGGGAGAAGGACTAGTATATTTCGTATGGTCAGTTGGAATAGAAGGTTTTGTAGGTTCAGTAGGAGTAGTATGTTTCGATGGGTGAGAAGGACTAGTATATTTCGTATGGTCAGTTGGGATGATAGGTTTTGTAGGTTCAGTAGGAGTAGTATGTTTCGATGGGTGTGAAGGACTAGTATGTTTCGTATGGTGTGTTGGAATAGTAGGCTTTGTAGGTTCAGTAGAAGTAGTATGTTTTGATGGGTGAGAAGGACTAGTATGTTTCGTATGGTCAGTTGGAATAGTAGGTTTTGTAGGTTCAGTAGGAGTGGTATGTTTAGAAGTTATAGTAGGGTTTGAAGGCTGAGTTGGAGTAGGTTGTTTTGTATGGGCTGTAGGAGTAGTAGGTATCGTAGGTTTAGTAGGAATAGTTGGTTTTGTAGGACTAGTTGGATTCGTTGGGTGAGTTGGAATTGTTGGTTTAGTTGTAGGGGGCTCAAGACATTGGGATTGGCCAATATCACATCTCTTGAAGGTAGGATTGTAGGTTCTACCCAGAAAGCATTCTCGTGGGACGAAGGCGTTGTTTTCACAATGGCAGTACCATTTGCAATATTTCCAATCTTTCAATGGAACGACGTCGCCCTCATTGCAGGGTACTTGTCCTGAGCAGTCATCTGGCTCAGGTGGAGCCACACAGGTGGCCCCCGCAATCAAGCCAACCAACCAAATGATACCTGGAATAAAAAAAAAAAAAGTATGTATATTTATCATATATTTTATATTTAGTTAGAGACAGTGCTGGATTTAGAGGTTGGCTTTACATATTTCTGCCTTGGAGCCCACACTGCAACAAATTGAAAATTTTATTGGTTCTAAGCAAGATCTATACAACGATAAAACTCGTATTAAAATGGCGCCTGTACTATTTATCATAGGAAGTTGAAGTAGGGCTCAAATTGTGCAAAATTAAAATTAGGAATGAAGCCTGTGATTAGATTTTTGATATCTCGCTTAGAACCAGTGTAATTTTAATTTTACTGTTTTTCCTAACCTCAAAGGGCGGTAGAGCCTTAAACAACAGTGGACTTCCTTCGATAGCTAAATTTTTAAGGTATAAAAGTAAAAGTCCCCCCCCCCCCCCCCCCACAAAAAGGACTGACATATGTGATTACTGAATAGTATTTTGTTGGGTTACCCTAATTTGGGCTGACTGTTGTAAAAATGACGTATTAGGTATTAACCTGAAATGGTGTGTAGGTACTGTTGATAAAAACTTATTAGGCCTTTATTTCTTTTTTTTAAATAATATTAATTTTTTTATAACTACGTTTATAGTACAAACAGCGCAAGCATACGCGAACATAATTTTAAAGGTACCAGTTTGCATGTCTAATTTTTGAAGTGTAATAGTACATTACGCGTCGAGTGCGGAAAGTAGCATAGCATACGAGTGTGGAGTTTGCACCCGAGCGATAGCGAGGGTAGTAAAACCACACGAGCAATGCAAAATGCCGTTTTCGCACGAGTTGCGTACCGTACTTTATCTACGATTGTTAGATTTAAATAATAAATACAGAAAAAAAATAAACTTGCTGTATGGAAGTTCGTATCTCTCTCTTGATAAAGATGGCATTAATTCTTGAGTTGTATTTTTTGCCGAATTAATTATTTCTAGAGGAGTAATATTCTCCACATTCAGTTGATTAACTCATTGCTTTTCACTAAAAACTCTATATAAACAGTTACTTTAATAAAAGAATAGCAAATTAGTTTTGTTAAATGTAAAGAAACTCGCTAATCGTGCGTAAAGCTGAAGAATTCCTCTTCTTTACCGCCCTAGGGTGGTAAAGAAGAGGAATTCTTCAGAACTATGAGACGCGCATGCGCAATGAATACAAGTGCGTAAAGAATCACTTTCTACGCATCTAAACAGAGATACAATGTTTATATTTCGTATCAATCGTAGATAAAATCAATTTGTTTTTAATAAATAAACACGTGGATTAAATTTGTATAATAACTTTTATTACCGAAGAGAAAACAAACGAAATAGATACTTAGATATGAAAATGTAAAACATTACCTTTGGATTTGTCCACAGCTCGAGTATGAAATAAACATTAACATTTTAAGTAAGGAAAAAGTCAAATTTTGGATGAAATGAATTACAATAAGTGAATAGCCTGTAATATAATCATTTTCTACTATACTTTTCTTGAAAACCTTTAGTTAACATAACTACATGGAACTTTTTCTTGTTTTTTTTCTTAGTGAACTCGGTAACAACTTCGGAATTAATAATTAATAGTTGTTCTGGAAATAATTGTAATAAAAAAATTAAAAAATCCGAAAATTTTCCTCCCCAGAAATTGGCACCCAGGCCAATTGCCCAGTCTGCCCATTGGTAAATCGGTACCTTCGCACAGACAAACAAAATTAAAGTTTCAAATTCGTTATCAGGACAATTCATTTAGTGGAAATGCAAAATTTAAGCCCAATCGGTTCTCGTAATGTATGAAAGAAAAGGTGACCAAAAATATTTCATTTCTGATGAATTAATTGACTAAACTTTAATTTGATATAATACATAGATAAGACTGAGAGAATTACTTACGTATATGATAAGACATGATGGAACAGATGCTTGCTCCGCGGCTCTACGTGATGGTTTAATAATTAGTTATTATAGATTGACATACCTTGAGTTTATATTGATTACTATCTACTGATAATGATTTTAGTAATGTGACTTATTAATTAACTGATAACAGAGTTCAATTAGTAAAATAACAAAAAATAAAATAATCAAATTATTGTTCAACAAGTGTTTACCGTAAAAAAAATCAATTGACTCTTGTAATAATTTTTAAAAATTATTTCCACCTTTATTATTTCCGTTATTATTACATATTTCGTTTTAACTTATTACATCAATTAATTTCTTAAATTTAAAAAAAAATTAAAATGTGAACAACAGATAATTATATAAATTCATTCGAGATATTTTCAGTATGTCCCCGGATAGAGTTGCCTATATGTGTAAATTACAAAAATATTCAATTTTTCGAAGAAAAGTCACTCTTCATAAAATTTCCTGCTTGTTCTTAAAGGAAATCGTATTTATTATTTATTTCTTTAATAAAAAAATCGGTCAGACACAACTCAGATAAACTTTCTCATATACGAGTTTATAATTACTTGTCCCAGTGTTTTCCATTTGTTAGTTTTCGTTGGTACATTTAATTATTATTGAACATTTGATCAAAATATATCATAAAAATAATTCTCCTCGGCGGGGTATCGAACCCGGAACTAGATTTTTCCCGGGAAAACGGCTTATATCTTTATAGTCCCCAGAGGGAGCCAGGGTAGCCGAGCGTCTTAAGGCGTTCGCTCAGCTATCACTAAGTCGAGGCAACTCGAGGTCGTGGGTTCGATCCCGTGCCATGATACTCTGATTTACATCAATGAATCGCGGACGGTGCAGGGCGAGGGACACCCTTAATGGGGACTCTTCCCCCACTCTTTGATGTGGGTCCGATCCGTGTCATGACGATGTAATTTGTATCTATGGTTCGAGGACGGAGTAGGGCGAGGGACACCCCCTATGGGGACTCCTCCCCCACGCTTTGACGCACGCTTATATAGCTTACTAATGACCTCATCATACTCGCTTCTGCGGTACAATGTACAAATGTATGATGTGTGAAGTAGCTGGAACTCTCCACCACGGGGCGTAAAAAGGGCCTAAGTGATGGCCTAATTGCAAGGTTCGAACAAGTGGTTCGTCCTACCCGTTCTAGTAGGAAGTACTAGACTACTACTACTTTATAGTCCCCAGGCTACCATAAGAAGTGAGTCGCTGATTGATAAAGTTTTCTTACCTTATGGAATCGCTTATTTATGCCTTGTCCTCCACCGCAAAGCGGTGGACAAGGCATTTCTTTTCAACGTCCCCACAAAGCGATATTTTTGGGGCGGTGGACACCCCAAACGGCCCACTCTTATCAGTGGCCACGTGTACCACTGTTTTTTAAATAATTTAATTAAACGATCCTATGACAATCAAAACGTTATTTATCTTTTTTCAATGTTCCCGCAGAAGGGCATGTTTGGCATGTCAAAAAAAAGAAATGGCCTAGCGCCCAGTTGCCATATACCCAATTCATCGGTGGACAAGGCATAAATAAGCGATTCCATAAGGTAAGAAAACTTTATCAATCAGCGACTCACTTCTTATGGTGGCCTGGGGACTATTAGATTCGTATTTAAATAAACTACATTTTAGAATATTTTAATCAAAATCGTCGGAACCGTTTACGAGAAATAATTTTTTTCACGTTTTTTCAGAGTTTTTTGGGGGGTAGCGCCCAGATTTGGAGCTGAAATTTTTTAAAAATCACTTTTTTGGACTCAGGGGACTTCAAAACGTGGAAATCCATTCAAATCTCAAAATTGAATTTTCGCGCCATCACAATGCTTTCTCTTAATATGAGAAAGTAAAAAAATCATCATTTTCAAACATGAATTTATTTTCCTCTATAAATGCTTTCATCAGTGGCGTAGCTAGGGCATTGAGGGCCCCCCGCAAGATCTTTTTGGGGGCCCCTCGCCAAACAAAATTGATGAGAAAAAAAAAAAAAACCCTTGCGTTTAGAACTGGTGGCCCCCTCGTCGTTGTTTTGGGGCCCCCCTGATGGTGGGGGCCCTCCCGCAATGCGGGCCCGTAGTTACGCCACTGGCTTTCATATTGTTTTTATAATAAAATGCAATACCACAACTTTTATTTCCCTTACTGAGACCTTTAAATCGACCTCTCATGTATTAGAGTTAGACAAATTTGACTTTTCATAAATGGCAGGGGGGGGGGGATATTTAAATTTGATTATCAACATTTTTATGTGAAAAAGAAATTTGTTATAGTATTTAAAATAAATTATAAAGAATACCTTTTTCTTGAATAGTCAAAATTCAGACCAGTTTCCTCTGGTACAATTTTAGAAAATTTTACTCTCTGGGTACAGGGTGAATTTTGAACAAAAAGTAACACTATATATCTTCAATTAAAAACAAGCCGGAGATTTTATGAAGAGTGACTTCCTTCGAAATTTGAATTTTTTTGGAATTCACACAAATAGGCAACTCCATCTGTGGACATACTATTTATTATAATATGCAGTGTGTCGTGTGTCCAATGATAGAATATATCGAAGAGGAAAAGTTTTTTTATTTGTGAGTTTTAGAAAAAAAGTCAATCTTTATCAAATTCCCTGCTTGTTCCTAAACCTCTAAAAATGTTAATATTTTCTTGATTCTGTTTACAAGGTGTTCCGTTTCTTAAAAACTTTACCAACAGTAAACTACCCTTTTTTTATGCTATCAAAAAATAGACAGTCACTTAGTGTGGCATTTAGCGTCCTCAAAAAAAATGCATGGGGATCAACTGTAGTCTCTAACCATCCACTAATTCCATTATTTATTCTTAATAAATAATGGGTTTATGAGAGGGAAATAGTACTGACTTACCTAGTTGTACAGTTTGTACTATTTTCTAACAAATTTAAACACCCAGGTAATCTTAAATTTGCAATGAAATGGGTCAGTAATTAATAATATATTATAATGAGTGGATACATACATTTACAAAACATTGTTTTAATCATCTTTTCTTTTTCTTGCGGTGATTCCTTATTGCCATAAATAATGCAGCCTTCTTGGGTAAACTTACTCTCTTCCACAGGAAATCTGCAATGTAGGAAGATATAAGATATGAGAGAGCGACGCTAGGTTATTTCATTCATATTCAAATTTTAGGAAATAAAATACCTCATTCAAACTTTCACAAAAATTACAATCAAATTTTAAGTAACTTACCTTGCAACCATTGGGCAAACTCCCTGTCATCTAATTGTCCATTAAACAGAATTACACTTCGGAAATTTATACCTGTCTATTCCTCTAAAACTCAATTTATTTTAATTTCGCTTTGGACAAATGTGATATTTTTTCTGTCAACGAAATAAAATTTAATTGACAATGCCTATTTTGACATATAACAGATTATTCAAACAAAAAAAAATCCCCCAAGAAATTATACATAATACTCTTTATCTATAACATTAGAGAGGTGTTTCTCACTTTTCCATTTTAATTCCTGTCCTAAATTAATTTAATTAAATAACCCTTCTAGATTATTCCTTTTTCTAAGGGGGGAACCAAACTAAAAGAGGCGCCCCTATACGCCTCTTTTATTTTGGTACCCCCCCCCCCCCCCCATAATAAATAATTCCTTTTTCTTAGGGGGGTACCAAACTAAAAGAGGCGTATAGGGGCGTTTCTTTTAGTTTGGTACCCCTCTATCTTTTTTCTTCTCTTTCTATCCCCTTTCTCAACCCCACACAAAACCCCCACTGCTTTTGAACATTCCTCTATTAAGATTGCTAATTATTTTATTTCTATAAAATACTATTTCAACATGTATTTAAATAAAAATAAAATGGGGGTACCAAACTAAAGTGTTAGTTTGGTAACAAACTAAAAGAGTACCTTTTTGTTAAAAAAGATTTTTATTACGTCTCCCGTAAGTAAACATTTAAGACTTATTTACTAAAAAAAATGCCAAAAGATTTAAATTATAATGTCGAGCCTTTAAACGGAAGGAACTGTAATACTAACTTAGTAAGTAGACCAAAAATCAAGTTGATGGTAGTTTGTCACTTAATAGGAGACCTCTTTGATTTGGAGTAATATTTGACAAACAAAGCTATTAAGTGACAAACTATCATCAACTTGATTTTTGGTCTACTAACTGATTTCGTACTCAGGATCATGAAAATGGCACTGTCCACCAAAATGAGCAGGACATGGCCGCTCTCCACCTGTTTGTTTTTTTCAAATGCCTATTGCCAAGCTATGTCCCGCAGACGAATTTAGCCGACCATATATTCTTAAAAGGCGCTAAAACATTTACTTATACACAAAATTCTAGCTTGATGTTAGTTAGACACTTATTTGCACGCTATCTCCTGGACTATAAGTTTATTAGGAATCAAATTCTAAGGGTTGTGGCGTTTGTCCGATACAAATCGTAGCAGTAGAGCAGAAGTTGTAGTTGGGGGGGGGGTATTAGAATACATTTTGAGGGGGTTATATTGGGGGGTTGTTATATTGAATACAAAGGTAGAACCCACAAGAAATAGAAGTAGGCAAGCAGTTTTATATTGAATATATAGCACAAGCACATGTTAATAATTACAGAACACAATCTAATCTACATTATGTCTCTTAAGTACATGAACTCACCACTAGAGTGACCCTAAAAGAAGAGAACGTCAAGGGCGCCAACCAACTATGATTCAAAACAGTGAGAAACATCACTACTCTTAACAGGGTGCCGCGGGGGCACGCGAGCGACTACTGGAGCAGTAGAAGAGAGTGAGATGGGGGGCAGGTAGCCGATCGGGAGGGCAGGGATGGGTAGGCCCTACCTAGCGTGGTAGAGGGAGACCCAATCTATACGGAGAGCGGGCAGACTCGATTGAACATATTGAACACCTCCTATATCATCCTAACTCCCTGTCATTCGTGTAAAGGAAGTTTTTTGGGTAACACTTTTCAAGTTTATGTTCCATAGCCAAGACATGAAAATGTCAAAACATCGAAATTCACTTCTCATGATCTAATGAAACTAATAATTAGATTACATCACAACTGCTTCCTTTAATTAATGTAAATTACAATTGTTCAAATTATAACGTCATTAGAAATTAGCTACTTCTATACTATGCAATGAGTTGACATAATGATGTAACTTTCCTCTTACCCCTTCTTTTAACATCCTTTTAATAGTGCAAATGTAGTTTAATTCAAACTGATAAAGGTTGCAAGTTTTATTTAAATTTTTATGTTTGTTGTTCCTTACTTGTTAATTCCTTACTATATTGTTTTTGTGTTTATTTATTAATTATTTATTGATTTCTAATAATGTTTAAACATGTATATAAGAAAAGTGTATTATAGATAATAATTTAAATTGCTTGCCTTATGAAAAATAAAAATAACACAATACTAAAATAGAATATATTAAAATAAAATAAAAATATTAATATTAATAATCACTCGCATACTCCAAACGAGTTGCCACAGCGTTCTGCTGATTTGTTCGAATGCAAATACAAATAGTACCTATTACTTTTAATAATGCATTTTTTTTTTTTTATATATTCAATGTGTATTTGTATGATCAATAAATGGCTTATTTATTTATTTATTTATTTATTTAAAGGTTGCAAGTTACAAATTAATTAGTGACACTAAAATTTATTGTATTAAGCTTGTTTCAATGATAAACCTACACAATGCTTAGTTCATACATATTATTTAAAATGTATTTAACAGGTGGTTGATTACTATTTGTTTTCGATTTTCAATATCTCAGAAACTAGATTTTCCCCGGGCAAACTGCCTTTATCGTTAGATTCATTTAAATGGCTAAGATGTTAGAATTTTTTAATCAAAATCGTCAGAACCATTTTTAGAGACATAATTTTTTACGGTAATTCAAAATTTTAGGGGGGTAGTGGTAGTGAATTTTTTCATGTTTTATCAGTGTTTTGGGGAGGGGTAGTGCCCCTACATTTGGAGCTAAAAATAATTTTTCGATTTCGCCTCAGGATATGTTTTTTTTTAATATTTATGCCAAATTTCGTCAAATTTGCCCGGTAGTTTAGGTTTCAGGTGTCTGCACAGACAAAAGAACACATTTTTAAAAAACCACTTTTTTGGACTCAGGAGACCACAATATATGAAAATCCATCAAAATCTCAAAATCAAATTATCGTGCCATTACAATACTTTCTCTTTATATGAGAAAGTAAAAAATGATTTGTAGTCTATAGTGAAGAGGGGAAATAATGAAGTCAACAGACAGGTATATTTATAATTTAATTATAATCTATGACAGCGACTTGAGACACTAGCTTAGTGAACTGGTTACTTCGGGCGTGCTGCATCTCTAACACTTTCTTGTACACGCCTTGCAGTAAGTCTCGCAGAATACCTGCAATATCAATATCACAAATACCAATAAATATTAGCTCATTTACATTATACTCAGACAGATAGAATTTGAAAACAAAATAAATTCATATATATTTTTATTTTTATATTATAAATCTATTATACAGGGTGTTAACAGTTCTACTATTCAAGGAGGTGACGCTGCATCATAGGAGTACAAGTATGAGCAAGGAGGCCTGGGTGGCTCGGAAGTTAGAGCGCTTGCCGTGCAATAATGCAAGTTAAGCAGCATCGAGCCGGGTCAGAAGGTGACCGCAGCTCTGGGTTCGATACCCGGACCAGGCCCCCCGCTCTATGTCTACCCAGCATTGTTTAAACAAAAGGGAAGCTCCTCGAAAGAGTGGCGCCACCAGGTTTCAGCCTGGAAACCATGATGTCACTCTTGGTTGTAATACAACTAGGAGGGGAGTCATGGTTAACGACCATATCTTCACACGAGTGTGTAGATTTCGGTCCCTAACCCAGGTTTGTTCAATGGGCCCACCTAAGTGGCCTGCGTCTTCGGGTTGTAATCCCCCGTGTGTAATCAACTATATATATTTTATAATAACTATACCTTTTAACATAAGTAAACACACACTAAGATCTAATAACTACTCCTGTCATAATATGTCATTTCACTTGACACCACATCTCCTTTCCTCTCTCTCTCCCCTTCCAGCTTCTCTGATGTGACGACGGTTCCTTGTAAGAACTCTTCCACTGGGCAACTTAATGATGTATTTTCTGTGAAGTCCCACTTCCACTACTTCCCCTACTTTATCCCATCTTTTCGTGGTTGGGTTTTGAAGCAACACTTTAGTGCCTATTTTAATGTGTTTCAATGTATGGGCTCTTACGTCATAACGTTGTTTCAGAGACTCTTGCCGTCTCACACTGCTGTCACACTTTTCCGCGATCTCCTTCCATTTACTTGCAAATGATTTTTCATGTGCTGGTACTAGTGACCTCAAAGACCTTCCGAAGAGCATCTGTGCCGGTGATAGACTATCGACTTTTGGAGTATTTCTCTACTCGAGTAGACCTGCACTGTAATAAGCTTCATCTAACGTCCCATCTTTTGTGTTTTTTAAAATTAGGTGTTTCATGGCTTTTACCGCTGCTTCTGCATGGCCGTTGCTCTGAGGGTAATTTGGACTCGACGGTGAATGTGAGACATTCCAGGTTTGAAGAAATCGTTTGAATTCTGACGCGCTGTATTGAGGCCCATTGTCGGTTCTAATTCTTACTGGTACTCCCGTGTCTGCAAATATTTTCCGTAAGCAAGTGATAATTTTCTCAGCTGTTGGGTCTCGCTTCCCCAGTTGACATACTATTGGCCACCCCGACAACCGGTCGACATATACCATATATTTGTTGCCTCCAGCTGTGAATAAATCAGCCGAAACATCTTCGAAAGGTCTGCTTGGTATAGGCTCGCACAGTAATGGTTCTCTTCCTAACGACGGTCTAGCTCTTTGACATGCTTCATAACCTTCTACCATATTAGTTATATCACTATTTATACCAGGCCAATACACTGTTTGCCTGGCTCGACGTTTGGTTCTTACTATTCCTTGGTGCGCATCATGCAAACGTTCTAACACAGTCTTGCGAGCGCATTTAGGTACCACAATCTGACCACCTTTGATTACTAAGCCGTCATCATAGCTTAGCATGTCTCTGAAGCGCCAAAACACCAGCAGCTTAGGATCCATAGCACCCCGGTTTTTCGGAAAACCTTCTTTAATAGTCTTAATTAGTAGTTGGTACTCCTCGTCCTGTTTTGCTGACTCTTGCAACCTTCTCAGGAAGGGGTCCTTCAGGTGGTTTTCTGTATTTTTATTCACCTCTCCGATTTCTGCCACTTGCTGAGAAATTAGGGAACTCACTTGAGCTGTCGCCTCTTCAGCAATTAAGTCCTCTTCGGTAGGGATTTCCACTGGTGACCTTGAGAAGGCGTCCGAGATTATGTTATCTTTCCCCCTTTTCCATTCTGCCGTAAAATGGTATCCAGCTAGCTTAGTTTTTAACCTTTGTAATCTAGGATTTTCGATAACATCTAAGGTTTTGTCATTCAATATAGGTATAAGGGGTTTGTGGTCAGTTACTATAGTAAATGACTGTCCCAGTAAGTATAACCTGCATTTGATTACCGCCCATACGACTCCTAGTAGCTCCATTTCTATCATGGCGTACCTTGTTTCTGTTTCTGAGAGAAATCTAGACCCACATTGGATCATTTTCCATCCTTGAGTGTCTTTTTGAAGTAATACATATCCTAAACCATTTAATTTCGAGGCGTCTGTGAATAGCAATGCTGGTTTGTTGGGGTCGAAGTGCCCTAGTATTGGAGGTTGGGTCAGTAGCTTTTTTACTTCCTCAAACGCCTCATCATGTGTTTTAGACCACTGGAACTGATTTTTGCGTTTTAATAGGTCGCGTAGGGGTGAAGCCGCCGCACTAATTTTGTTTGAAAATGATCCTAACTGATTCACAATGCCCATGAACGACCTTAGTTCAGTAATGTTTTTCGGAACAGTAAAATTTTTTAACGCTGATAATTTTTTCGGATCAGCTTTTATACCATCCTTTCCTACTATATATCCTACGTAGGGAACTTCTTGTTTCGCAAATACAAACTTATCTGCATTCAGGGTGATACTACTTTCCCTGCATCTGTCCAAAAGCCGAGTAATTCTCTCACAATGTTCTTTAAATCCTTCGTCATATAGTAAGATGTCGTCGACTACCTTTTCCATGTTTCCTATTCCGTACAGTGATTGATCTCCTCTTCTGCAAAACTCATCTCCTGAGCTGATTAATCCCATCGGTGCCCGCAAGAAAATATACCGCCCCCATGGTGTCAAAAAAGCAGTTAGCTTTTGACTTTCCTTGTCTAATTCTAGTTGCCAATACCCACTGGCAGCATCTAGTGTTGTGAAATATTTTGACTTGGCTGGTACGTTAGCAACCGCTTCCCATGGGCTTTTAAATGGGTGTACTGGGCGTTGAACGTGGTCGTTAAGCTTCTTGAAATCGACGCAGACCCTGATTTTCCCATTTGGTTTCTGTACACATACCATCGGGCTCACAAACTCACAAGGAATGTCTTCGGCTTGTTTTATGATTCCTTTCTTAGTCATAAGGTCTAACTCGTCTTTTACCTGCTGTCTCCACGCGTACGGTATCTTCCGAGGTGTACTTATCGCATAGGGAACCGCATTTGATTTTAAGTGGACGTGTACAGGTGGACCAGCCATCGGCTTAAGAGTCTTTGTGCAGAAAACATCTTCATATTCTTTTATAAATTGTTTTCTTATCGTTTCTAGGTTTTCTTCTGTCGGATTGTCTGGACAACTGATCCTTCTTATTGTAGTCATAGGTCTTGGAAATCCTTGATGAATTACTCTGAGCTTCTTTAATGAATGCCTATCGATCAGCAGCTCTTTAACGCCTTTGCATATGTGGACTCTAACGCTTGCGCAAAGTCCTTCACACTTAATATTACAGTTAATGTACCCCATCAACTTTAATTGAGAGGAATCTGCTGATTCGAGTCTTAATCGACTTGGGTGTAGATCTTTAGTCGTAATTCCAAATTTCTTCATTAAGTCTTCCCCTGCGACAGAGACTTCAGCTCCTGTGTCTGGAGTTCCTCTGTACTTAATGTATTCTTTGCCCTGACGGCTAATCTGTATTGTGATGTAACGTGAATTATTTTGGTTTTCTCCATCTACGGACTTAATTGTTAAGCATCCAATTTTTACCTCATCGTCACTACAATCTTCTTTTTCAGAGTTTTGAATTTTGTCGACTCGTTTTGTTCGACAAAATTTAGTAAAATGCCCTTTAATATTGCATCGGCGACATTTATAACTATTTGCTGGACACTCCTTAACATTCTTGTGCCATGCACCACCACAACGACAGCATTCTTTCCCTTTACCGGCACTCACTACTTTGCTGACCTGTTTTTTATATAGGTTTTCTTCTTTATTTGCGGCTTCTTCCAACTCACATAGTTTGACTATATCGTTTAAGTCAGCTGAATCAGATAAAGTTCTACATTTTTTTCTCATTTTTGGATCTAACAAGGATTCTATGATGTGGTCTGACAAATATTGGTCATAACAATGTGGACATGGATAGTTAAGTCTAAAAAGTTTTACCTTGTCGCGATAGAAGTTGATGAATGTTTCCCCTTCTTCTTGCTTCCTCACAAGGAATTGGCAGCGCCTCATGCGTCCATTTTCCTTATTTTTGAAATATTCTTCAATTTTATTTAGGACGAAGCTAGCTCTGACGTTTTTTACGTCTTCTATTTTGATTATTAGGCGAACCACGTCAATCATTGATTGATCCAGAAACGTCTGTACTAGAGCGGCAACTTGCCCTTTTTCGTCCACATCTAGTCCTTGTAGCACTAAATAGTTCTCTAGAGCTTGCCTCCAGTCTCTGAATTGACCTAGTGTCAAGTTTTCACTAAGTTTTTCGGGTCCTGGTATCTTGACAGTAATCCGTGGGTTTCTGTAAGACGTTCTGTCAATCCGTTGATTATGGTCGTAACTATCGCGTTCGATGTTGCTACCAAACTCCTCCGGATTTTTCCTCCCCATAAGATTCACTATTGTGTCTTTTAATTCACATAGTTGGGCTGTGAATCTTTCTTCTAATCCGTCAATTGCCTTTTCTGTCTCTCTCTCCAACTTCTTGACTGACTCCCGCATTGACTCCTCGTCTGATTCATCATCTTTAGATGATTTCTTGGTCACTCTTTTTGAGTTACGCTTTCTAGTACTCATTGTACTAATACCGACTGCGCCATGTGTAATCAACTATATATATTTTATAATAACTATACCTTTTAACATAAGTAAACACACACTAAGATCTAATAACTACTCCTGTCATAATATGTCATTTCACTTGACACCACACCCCGGAATAAAAAAAAAAAATGTGCACGTCAGAAATAAAACCAGTGGTGCACCCACGATCAAATTTAATCAACGAAAACTTGGGTCATAAGTAGGTACCTCTTTAACTGTTACTTGGATTTTTTTAATACCAGCTCTATCCCAGCTGCAGTTTAGGTAAACTTCTTTCATTTCACCCATTATTTTTTGCAAACTTAAACAACTTTTTTAAAACATTTACCCCCACACACACATCCCCACAACATTATCCCCTCTGTTGGTTCTTTTTAGTTATAAAGAGCTCAAAATTTTTCCAAATTATTAAATGATGATAATTTTTCATTTTCAAACAGCCTGCCAATTACACAGATAGGTTTCTATTGGCTCATAGAACTGCGTAGATAGGTTTATAATATTAGCTTATACAACTGCATAGATACGTTTCAATTAATTTGAGTTTCTCTTCAAAATGAAATTTTCTCCCTTGTTTTGACCCATTTGCAACCAAAAGAGTTGTTAATTTGTCTCTGCTTGAGTTTTTTTAGTCAAATTAAACACATATTAAGTAATTATTCAGTATACTTTTAAAAACAATTTGATGTTTCAATATTTTCCCCTCAATTTATGTTTTCTCTCCTAATTTTTTCTTTGTTTGATTAAAAATTAATTTTTCCCCTTCCTTTTGCCGCCCCTTAAAGTTTGCTACCATAGGCAGTTGCCTTGTCTTGCACATTAATACAAACGGCGCAAATAGGAAGCTACTAAATTATGTACCACATTAATTGGCACACTATTATTTTGTTAAACAGATCTAATTAGCTCTGTCAGATTCATTAGTAGTAGTATTGAGCACATGGCAAGTTAAGTAAAATAGTTCAGTAAAAAAACAAACCTGCAGAAATGTAGACTCCGGCGAGGGTAGAAGACAACCTGATGAAGAAGGAGAGGAGAGGTTCCCGAGCTTGCTTCACATGAACCCGTAGTGAACACATGCTGTACTTGAAGAATATACCCGCAACACCGTGTGAACCCTCATCGTGATCTATAATCCTGCAAGAAAAGATAAAAAAAAAACCACAATTATAATATATATTTGAAAAAAAACTTGATGACGTTAAACAAAACCTAATTTTTTTTACTCAGGGGACCTCATAACATGTAAATTTATCAAGATAGAAGAAGAAAGTATTGTGACATCACAATACTTTCTCTTTATATATAATCCCCTTATGGTCAATGGGAAAGTTAAAATAAAAAAATTAACAAGAAAATAATTTTTGACATAAATGTTAAGATAGATTGAAAATGTTGGAAACCTTTCATTAGATTTGACGCTGTATTGGTAGGTCGACACTGTAGACATGAGAGTCTCCACATCGGTTCCAACTACTTCGATAAAATATTGGTGAAGAGAGTTTCCTAAATATAACAAAAACAAAAATTGCATTGTGAGGTACATGGGTTAACTAAATAAAAATAAAGTCCATCGGTCATGGAAACAATATCACTCTGGCGAGCTCATTGGCCTATGATACTGCTGCATCACCGACTTTGACCTCTTGGATAACTAACGTAAGTACCAATCTGGTACTTTTCCATAAATTCCTTCAGATGTCTTCTGTGCAGAGGGGCCTTACTTTCCCGCTTGCTGTTATTTTCCTGTAGGTGTTATTTGCACATGTTGTTGTCATTATTATTAAAATCTCAAACTAGAGCCAATAAATGAGTTTTGTGAATAAGCACGGGTGCACCAAATTTCATCAAATCTGATCCAGTATGTTTAGGCTCCATACACCTTCACAGATGACAAACAGTACGAAGCTCACTTGAAATGCTGGTCCAATAATTCTTAATTTTGTTATTTGACGAGCGTCTAAATGGTATTTCCTGGCTTTAGTGGTATTTTTAGGCTTTAGTAGTACATGGACAATTCTGTAACTATGCAACCTCCGATACCAAGTGTTTATATATCAAAAGTTTGTTATGAAGATATAAGCACAGCTTGTCAGTGTGAATCTGTTACTTTAGTTGTTAAACTACAACAATATGATATTCTACGGGCTCCAAAAATTATGTCGGCATCTGTTAGGTTATTTTGTTATATTGACCCCCAAAAAATGATATAGTATTGGCCCTCAAGCCCTTTATATCAATTTAGAGGACTCTTCTTCACTGTGATTTCACTTATCCAAGTTTATCTACAGAAATAAACAAGTAAGGTGCGCTTCACGTAAGTACATGAGGCTATAATCTCCGGTTTCTGTACAATTAAGTTAAAATTATGAAGTGTAATAGTTGCATATTCTCTTACTACACTTTAATACCTTTAAATTGATGTATAACATGTCATGGTGACTAAAAACTTTTTTAGACGCCCGCCATATTGGCCGCCATTATGAAAATATTAAGTGTGAAAAATTGAAAAAGTGTCCAGTTGTCACAAATGCCGAGATGCACCTGTGTGCCGAATTTCATGTTCCTAGCTATAGTAGTTAATGAATTGAAACAACCAACGGACAGACAGACAGACAGACAGACCTGTTATATAAGGTTTCTTTTTGTACTTTGTACAGAAACCTAAAATGAATGTTTGTCTGTATCTTAAGCCTGCCTAAACCGTTCATCTGATTGGGATGAAACTTTGGGGGAATGGTTGGACGCATGCTCGGGAAAATTTCTGAGTTAGTAAAACTATGTTCAAATTTCGGTACACAGGGATACCCCACAGGGGTACAAATGTCAAAGTAATGGAAACCTTTAATGATGCATATCGTTGAAAAGAGTACAGTAATTATTGTTATGTACATTTTTGTCAAATTTAATTTAGAAAGGGGGTAAAATGGAGAATACAGGAAAAATATTTCTATAATCTATATCTATTATATAAATAAAAATGATTGTTTGTTTATCTGTATGTCTCTTATGCCTATATTGTATATTGTACAAGTATATAAAGAACTATAATTTTTTCATCTAAGGCAACATTATTTGTTTTTCAAAAGTACTAAGCTAAACTTTCTTATGTAATTAATGTTTATAAGGCGGTATAAAGTTCGCCGGGTCAGCTAGTATGTCATAAAAACTAAACGGCCAAGTTAAAATAAGAATACCGACCACGATGTGTGATTTTCTCATCTCCGTGGAGAGGGTATATGATTCCGGTAGAAGCCTCTCCGAAGGAGAAGTGCTGGATCCTGTGAGAGAAGTTGTAAGAGGAAGGCCGGTTGAAAGCGGAGATGTGAACGTGGCCTCCCCCTCCGGGCAGGTGAAGAGGTTTCCCCGCGGTTATATGAAGGTTTCCCGCTACTTTGTTCAAAACCAGCGTGCCGTAGATCCGACATGCATCTGCCGGTCTGTCTGGCACCTCTTGTCTGAAACCAAATTAATACAGAGACATATTAGTTAAAGTCATGGTAAAAACAATGCTGGTTATAGCAAGCATATTGGACAAAGATAATCAAAAACATAAATAAATTTGGTGGGATTTCAACTCATAAAAATTTATCTGATATGACTCATAATAAATTTCCTCATACACAAGTACATAATTACTTGCTCCAGTTTTTTCATTAGCTAGTTGTTTCATGTTTCAAATTCAAAATAGAATATATTTTACCTTCATACAATAAATTATAATTATTATTTTTTAAAACATGATTAACAACAAAAAAAAATGGATATTACTTTTTCATGGGTCCCCAGTCACATGGGTATTCCGGATAATGATAAAGTAGACGAGCTAGCTAACACTGCAGTGATCCAGGGTAGCAAAATCAACACTTTAGTAACCTCTAAAGACATACACGCATATATTTCTACTTGTATAAAGCAAACCTGGCAGACTAATTGGACAGAGAGTAATGCAAAATTAAAGCACATTAAACCCATTATAGAAGACTGGACAACAAGCTACAGATCTGACAGACATGAGGAGACTGTACTTTGTAGACTTAGAATAGGCCACACCAGACTAACGCACAGTTATTTGTTTACTAGAGAAAGAGTCCTCCCTATATGTAGATATTGTAACGACATACTGACTGTTCCACACCTACTTATAGACTGCCCACAGCTAGAACTTTTACGAAAACACCACAATTTACCAGAGACTATGATACAGTTATTACGAAATGAAAGCAACACAGTATTAAAAGTTTTACTATACCTTAAAAACAAGGATTATTACAACGAAATATAAATTTTTAAGTAAGACGGGCTATTAGGACGTTTTAATGTTATCAACATTTCTACATAGTTAGGTTTGAGGGAACAATTAGTTCCCTAACATGATCAGGGTGTTAATAACCTTAGCCGTCAAACACCCATTAATAAAACAATAACAATAACAACAACAAAAACATTTGTTAAAATAATAAGTAAGTTAAAGAAAAGAAAAGGTGCACTCTCAATAAACAGAGCTTGTGAACAGGAGTGACACCTTTCTGTGGTAGCGATAAACAAATAATACTAAAATATAATAATCAATACTAAAAATCATAATATAAATAAAAAAAAAAAAATATAACTTAAAAACAATTCTTTTTTTTTAAAACACATATAAAACAATGCAGTAATAAGAATAATAATAAGTATCAGAACTATAATACCAATAGTAGTAGTAACAAATAGAGTTATTTGAATTATATAATTATTATTGAGTGATTAGACACAAAAAGGAAAAAGAAAATAAAGAAAAAAAAGAGTACTTTTTTTAATCTTTTTTTTTAAGCAGCATCTTTTAGCCTTGACGATGGATATAGAAGAACAAATCAAATAATAATAATGATAATGATTTCTGTATCTTTTCTTTTATTATGGAGAGTGAAGAAGAAGACTTTTGTATCGTTTTTGAAAGACCGATAAGTTAGGAGCATTTGTAATATAATCCGGTAGTTTATTATAAAGCCTTGGACCAGCTGAAGATGAGTGTCTTTGCCCTGCTTCAGTCCTGCGGAATGGTTCAATCAATTTGAGGTTAATCTTTTCTTTGGTCTGAAACCCATGTCTTACCCTAGGAAAGTCAACAAGTATTATTGGATACTTTTTCATTTAATACATCCCAAAAACCGAATCCGGCCTTAACTTTTTTCATGTATGTATGTGTGTCTGTCACCCCAGTCAGACTTCATAGGCGCAAAACTGACTAAATGAAATCAATTAATTTTTTTTTTTCAGAGGTGAGCGCAAACATGTTGCGCAATTTTTAGGCTTTGTTTCATTTAAAAATATTGAGTAGAACCAAAGTTATTAATCATTTTATAAAAAAAAAATGTATAAAAAAATAGACTGCCAATTGGTGTGGCACGTAGCTTCCTCACATCTTATCACATACTTCATTAATATTATGCTTTCACAAGCCATTATTATTACAGTCTAATTTGTCTAATTTTATCTCCCTCTTTTTAATCTGTCAAAATTGTTTGGATTTCTTACATAAACTAAAGTATCAAATTGTAGTTGAAAGGTGATCCCTCAATAAGTATGTAGTTGATAGTGGGTCAAAAGGGATGTATAAATAGTTGATAGTGGGTCAAAAGGGATGTATAAATAGTTGATAGTGGGTCAAAAGGGATGTATAAATAGTTGATAGTGGGTCAAAAGGGATGTATAAAAAACAAACTCTCCTATCTCATTTTCCTTGCTATATTTTGACTCTTACTTGAGTCATTATCCAGCATCTATAACACAAAAAAACCACAACAATATCAACCTTTTTATTTATCTGAGTAATCTCTATACTACTCTTTTTGATTAATAATGATAATCAATTGGAAAACATTTTAGAAAATCACAACTCTTACCATTTACATTTGCAAAGAAATACTAATTTTGTTTTGAAACAAAAACGTCAATTTTTAAAGTGCTTTTGCACCCAAGTGCTTTTGTTGTGTTTTTTTTGTGTTATAGATGCTTGATAATGACTTAAGTAAGAGTCGAAATATAGTAAGGAAAATGAGATAGGAGAGTTTGTTTTTTATACATCCCTTTTGACCCACTATCAACTACACACTAAAGTATCAATTTAGCAAAAGATAAAGGGCGCAGACGTTTCAAATTAATCTAAGGTTACCTGCAGACTACTTTCAATAAAACATAAAAGTTTCATACAAATCATCTCAGTACTTTTGAAGCTATAGGTGTAAGTAAATGTATGTTTGAGTGCATGTGAAAGATAAAATAATAGGTGCAGAAGGTTGAAACTTATAAGGGATCAACAATGGGCTAATTGTGACCTACTATCCAAATTTCATTCAAATCGGAAGAGTTGTTTTTAAGATATGTTGGTTTGCTAATGGATTTTTTATCTTTTTCCAACCTCAGGATCTTGAAAACGGTATGTCTCACTTCAAACATGCATAGGACCTTTTTTGTGCAGAATTATGTGAAATAGTTATTTATGCACCTAGGGAGTAAAGTAAGCCATTATTCCCTGAGCGAAAAAGTTGGTTCTTGAGGCGAAGCCAAAGGAACCATGGTCCCTAAATCCCGAGGCGAAGCCGAGGGAATTAGAATCTTGTTAATTAGCTCCCAAGGTGCAGCCGAGGGAGATAATTATCGCAAGGGGAATAATGGCACTTTACTCACGAGGTACATACAATATTTTATCTCCAGTAGAAAAAAAATACACATTTCGTCAATTGCACAGTTTTTATTTAATATTTTAATAAATAACAATAATTATTAGCACTTTTAATAGCAGATATAAGAGATTCAATATTAAAAACAAATAAGAATTGGAATTAAACTCAAATAGAAGGTTATTTAGATGCAGGTTATAATGTTGTAAACAAAGATAAACATGGTCAAAAAAGCGCAGTGCCGCCAACCTGATTTCGACAACTTCATTACATTAGCCATACATTTTCTACTATTTATAAAATAATTAAGTTGCAATCTTTACTTTTTTGCCCTACTTTACTTTTTCGCCCTACTTTTACTTTTTCTCCCTACTTTTTGAGTTCAGGGATGAAAAGACCTGTTTTAGTCCCTCTAAACTAATTCAAAATCATAACTTTTTTACCCTACTGGAGATAAAATATTTTTTGTAATAACACTTTTATTGTTATTGTGGGGGAGGGGGGACGTGTGCCCTAAGAGAGGGAAACTTTACTGTTTCTTACTACTACACCCCTTAAGAGAGTTTTCACAAAGTTTCAAAACTTTATGAATTATTTTCCCTATTATTCCTTATTTTCCTGGACTAGTAGAAACAAGATGTGGTCTAAAAATCTAGAGTGGTTTCTCACCCAGGTAAACAAAGAACATAAGTGTGAAAACCTTTTAGGTAGTGCCGTGTTAAGGAAGGATTGGCCAGACTTCCAGAGAAGCTGGTGAATGGCGTGGAACTCCTCTCTCAGGTAAGAGTTGAGGTGACGCTTGTCTTTGAAACTACGCTCCTGCTCCGGACTCAGTTCAAACCAAGTATCTTCCTCCTCCAGAGTTCCGAATGTGAACAAGTTCTGCTCCGTGGAATCAAGTACATCCGTACCAACACCTAACCACACACAAAAATAACTTAAAAACAACAAATTTATACACGTGTGTATATGAATGAAAGATGAAGATGTAAATGAAAAACCAAGCTCCTCATTTTTTTCACATTTCACATTATTTTAACTAATTTTTATTATATTAAGAGCTTAAATATTGAGAATGGTTATTTAACGCTGATAAGAAACAAAATTCTATAAAGTACGGTTACACAACTTGCACAATATCTTGGAAATGATATTGCCCTCAGATATTGGCGGCGGATAATTAACCCTAGCCTACAGGCGGCAAAAGCCTAAATCCGGCTCTGCATATACCTCGTACATGTGTAAAAACAAGGTTTAATGTAAAGGAGTCATTAATATAATAAAGAAAGAGTAATTTGCAAAATGTAGAATTTTATGTGAACAATTTTAAGACATCGTAATAAGAAGAGGCCAAGTTCCAACCTCATGTTAATTAATTAAAATATAGTTTATATAAGAGAACATTTTAATAAAAGTTTTAATAAAATTTTAATGAAATTTTATATGATGGTAATTTTTGTTTAATAATTAATTTTACTACCCCGACGGACACCCTAAGGCAGCTTTCACACCGAAGTAGCAAGTCGCAGGTTGCATGCGTCCTAGTAACACCAGATTATCTAAGGAGTCGAGGTAATGGAACAAGAGCCTACACACGAAGATGCACGTCTCACTTGCATCTTCGTGTGTAGGCTCTCATTCCATTACCTCGACTCCTTAGATAATCCGGTGTTACTAGGACGCATGCAACCTGCGACTTGCTACTTCGGTGTGAAAGCTGCCTAAAGCATTTTAAAAAACAATCCGGTGGAGAGCAGCCATGTCTCACCAATTATGGTAGACAAATGTGATTTTCATGATCCTGAGTACAGAATTAGTTCAGTAGACAGAAAATCAAGATGAAGTTAGTCACTTGATAGGTAACCACTATGATTTGGAGTAATATTTTAATAACTAACCTATATAACACATATTCTTAAAAGGCACTAAAAGACTAAGAAGAACTTGTACACATATTTCTAGCTTTATGTTAATCAGACACTTGTTTGCACGATATCTCCTGGACTATATAGAATGAGTAATAGAAACATATTGATTATTGATCGAGAAACTCCCTCAAACCTGATGTTGTCTTATCTTAATAACCTTAAAACCAGTTAAAGTAGAAAATAAACTTACTGTGACAAGGCATGGCGACGGTCAAGTCTATATTCAGTTTGAGTTTATCATTAAAGTTAGTATCAGGCTTGAATTTGAATGTGAGATGACTTTCAAAGTATGTCCGCGTCTCGGAAAGTAAAATCCATGCAATCGTCGTAAAGGCTATCAGAGACACTGAAAAACAGATAAAAGCAGAGTCAATTTGGTAATAGTTCAAATATATTTTAACTTATATCAAACAATTAGAGTAATGTTCCTAATACTATAGCAGTAATGTTTTCCTGCAAGAAAGGTAGAATTAGATTTATAAAAACAAGTAGTAACTCTAAAGCCTAGTCCACACCAGTAGACACGTTGCGCAACATGCCTATAGACAGTCTCATAGACCGTCTATAGACATGTTGCACAACTTGTCTATAGACGTCTTCTGAGACTGTCTATTGTCTAGGTCTAGCGTCCACACTTGTAGACACGTTGCACAACATGACTACCGTTGCACCGGGTCTACCATTTAGAATGAAAAACCATAGACATGCCATTTTTGGTCTAGCAACGAGACCGTAGACGCTGTTTGTCTAGCCGATGTCTACTACATGTCTACTAGTGTGGACAAGGTTAACAACTGAGTTATAACAGAGGAATAATTATTTTCAACTGTCACCACGAAAACCCAAGTCAATCGAAAAACTAGCAATAGGTGGGCAAGATAATGCAAATTTACCTTTTTAAGAATTCTAAGACAAACACAACAGTACAGTCAAAAACAAGGTGCTGTACATTACCTGGAGTGTTCCTTGGGGGCCCAGGTAGCTCAGAGCAGTTGGATTACAACCAATCAACCTGCACAAGCAGTATCAGGCATGGTCACTACTTGAATGGGTTACCACATAGATGGCCGGTAACTTGGGGCCTGGAGCATTTAGCCAAGGGCTTGTGGCCAGGGGAATAATGTTCACTTAATTTCAGATTGTATTCTGATGTTTCTACTAACATATTTTTCATCTAATTTTCCTATAACTCATTTTATTTATTTTTTTTAAGAATGAGTTCTTAATAGTTTGCTGTTAATAAAAAAAGAGTGGTTTCAACCCAAACATTTTCTTTTCTACGTATGTCTGCCATTATACTTTGTTATTCTGACAGCGCGGGGGAAAAAAACTGGAGTAAATATAGGTCGGGTCAACTAGACAAACGTAAATATCATTGGATAACCTTAAGAAAACCATGTAGTGGTTTTATTTTTCCCCCACATAGGATGGCTAATCTGAGCTGTCAGATTTACAAAGTATAATGGCATGAGTACTGTAGGAACGCCGAGAGAATGTGCGTGGAAAAACTGATCTTGGGTCGAAGTTTCAAACTTACTATCGACTTTACTTCGAGATATATCGCTATTCCTCTAGGCTGAGTCCTCTCTAGGTACTCAAACTTTTCTACCTTTTTTAAAAAGTGACATTTTTTCGGCACATTTTCACAATGCCCAACTTTAACATCTCACTGCTTTAAGAGTTCTTACCCAAATCAAACCAAATTCACAGGGTTTTTAGAACTCATATAAATGTAGAAGCCTACGAAGTTTCAAGTCAAAAAGTTAATTAGTTTTACGTTAATTATCAAATTTAATGGTATCTGATATCCAAATGAACCCAATGAAAATTATTATTGAGCATTATTTTTAAAATTTGTTGATACATTATTAGAAAATAATAAATAATATTATTATGCTATGAAGTAATATATCTTACTAATTTTAAAACTTAATCTGATTATAGATTATAAACTTAATCAACTTAAATAAAAAACAACAACATATTTTCCTTCACACTTTACCCAGGCTTAGGACTGGCAAAGTTAATAATTAGAAGTATTTTTTCTATAACCTAAACCTTGTAATTTTTTTTAAAATTAGTAAGATATCATGCGTTTTAAACTATTACTTTGATAGCATAATAATATTACTTATTATTTTCTAATAATGTATCAACAAATGTTAAAAATAATGTTTAATGATAACTTTCAGTGGGTTCATTTGGATGTCAGATCCCATTACATTCGTTAATTAACATAAAACTAATTAACTTATTGACTTGAAACTTCGTAGGCTTCTACATTTATATGAGTTCTAAAAACCCTGTCAATTTGGTTTGATTTGGATAAGAACTCTTAAAGCTGTGAGATGTTAAAGTCGGGCATTGTGAAAATGTGCCGAAAAAATGTCACTTTTTAAAAAAGGTAGAAAAGTTTGAGTACCTAGAGAGGACTCAGCCTAGAGGAATAGCGATATATCTCGAAGTAAAGTCGATAGTAAGTTTGAAACTTCGACCCAAGATCAGTTTTTCCACGCACATTCTCTCGGCGTTCCTACAGTACAGTCGATTCAATGACGATTTAGTGATCCCGCTCGTCCAATTACCATTAGAAAACCAGTGTTAAACAAATGAGAAGCTTCTCAAATAGCATCACTGCCACGTATCGGCCTCAAACATGGACGACACTCTCCGTTAGATAAAAAATTAGATTTAAGACATTGTTAACCAACCAATACTTCACAGAATTGTGAAAAGTTTCGTCTTCTAACCTGGGTTTCCTAGGTGAACCCACTTAACCCTTAAATACTAATGGTAATTGGATGGCTGGTATTACTAAACCTTCGTCGATTCGACTAACATATGCAGAAAATACATTTTTTGGGATGAAACTACACTTTTATAAAGAGAAAACTATTAAGAACTCATTATAAAATCTTTTAGTGAGATATACAAACATTAGACGACAAATAACTTGATAGGAACATCAGAAGAATCTGAAATTGAGTGAACATAAATGCACCAGGTCCCATGCCAAAAGCCCTAGGCCCTTTGCTAAGTGCTCCAGGCCCCAATTATCGGCCATTGGTCTCTGGCCCAAGGCCAATTACCCTAGGCTCATTGCCCCTTACCCCTAGGCTCATTGCCCCTTACCCCTAGGCCTATTGCCCCTTACCCCAGGCTATAGGCTCATTTGATGACCAATTAATTCCCTATGTTTATTACTAAACATTAGTCGAATCGATGAAGTATCTTTGACGGGAATTTGCCAGAAATCGAGTGTATGCTCAAAAGGACCTCTACGGCTACACTAGCAGGTGTGTTACTAACCAGTGCAAGCACTGCAGAAGGATGGGGTACCCATCACCATCGCATACGAGCGTAAAAGGTTAAGGTTCAAACTGTGCTCGTCGATTCGACTACCATTAGCATTCCAGGGTTAAATGGTCTGCATTTTCAGGAGTAAAAACACTCCAGGGTAAAAAAAAAAAAAAAGGAAACTTCCACTGATGTGAATGCCTGACGACAACAACTTACACACAGGACAGTTAACAGAGATATGAACTATTTTACGAAAGACTTATATAGTAATGGTTGGGGTACCGGTGCTTACCAAATCCTCCGATCCAGGAACTGTCGAAGTGGTCCTCGGTAGTATTCTTTGTCTTGGGAAACGTATCGAGTTCTCTCACGAAATCCGCTCCGTAAAAGCTGCTCTTCTTCCTTTGCCGAAGTACGCTCATGATTACTGATTATCACCCGAAGTAGAATGTCAAGTGTTAAATATCTAGAGTTTTGTCACATTAATTCATGTTTTTTTAAATTTAATAAACGGCGGCTAAGTTAATAGGCTACAGTTAAACATTAATGCAAATATTTCGGCAAATTACAGTAGGTAACTAAACATTAAACCTAAACCATTAAAAGTGAAGACTATTGGACAGTTGAAATATCTATGTATTATCTTCTTATTACTCACACACACACACAATCATTAGAAAATTCCTACTTCACAAAGTTGCCAAGTTTTAAATTACCAAAACATTTTAACTTATACCTATACACAATATATTCCCTTAAGGAACAAATATTTAAAAGTTTAAACAGTTCCTCTATTTCCTTACAATTCCAAAATTCCTAGTCTTTTCTTATCTCTCTTATCAAACAAGTTTACTTTTAATAAAAGGCTAAACAGAAACAGAAAACCGCTAACAAATGTTTACGTTTACATGATTTTTTTTTAAATGTAAAATCAACAATCAACGATACAAAAGAGCTTGAAAGTGGTAGAGAGAGGAAATTGGAAAATCTTCGCTTCAAAAAGTGGTTCAAACTTTGGAGACTACAAGTAGAGCTTCCAAGCGGCGAACATACTAAACTATTGTATCGTCCCTGCCAATTGTTTTGATTTTGATATATATTATTTATCTCTGTGTTTTATATCATAAAAATGTTTTGATGATCACAGTTTTGGATCATAGATTTGTTATCATAGTATTGTGATAAATATACTTTTTAATAAATGAAGTTTAAATTTATTAATTGTCTGTAATAAATATCTAAATTGCGTAGTAAGTAGCTCGAGTCCTCGAACAAGTTCGGTTCATTTAATCTATTACTATGGGACGAGGCAACTGTCGACACCATTAACTGTGTGCTTACTTAATTTTTGTGTTCCCTATAACAATTAACTATTTATTCTTTGCATTTTCTATAAACAATTACTAATTACTATTGTTTGCATTTCCTAAAACAGTCAAATTATGTAGTTTACATTCCCCTCACTACACCCTTCTTGCTCCACTTGTAGTATCCAAAGTTTGAGCTTTAATTCTTTATTAAATAGCTCCCACAATCTCATCTTAGCTCTTTGGTAAACTTTAGCGCTTTAAAGCGGTGAGCGGTACAATTTTGATATTATGTTATCGTTATCATTGTTATCACCAATCACCATGTGTTTTAGATTTTAAGATCTATTCAAAAGTCAAGGCATGGCAGTCAGTTGTTGATGTTGATTCTTATTTCTAATTTAATTAGTGATGTGATGGTAGAAGTGGCTTGAGCTTGATATATAATTCTAGATACGAATGACGTTGTCAATAAATCGATCTATCTGTATGGATATAGATTAGATTCCTTGTATTTATTTTAAACGAACTTTGATGGACTTTTTTTTTAAATGTTGTAAATATTCATATGGTTTTATATAGTTATTAGTTAGTGGTGTTATTTGTGTGAGTTTTATTTTAATCTGTATGACGTATTTCAGAGGAACAAAAATATTAATATTCGAGTTTTATAGAAGGTGATCTTAGCATAGCATTATTACTATCTTCAAGTGACTATAAAAAATAAGTCTCAGAAGATGGATTCGGAGGACTCGAGCGAGCATACAGAGGCAGAGGCTATGGAGACGTCCTACGTCACTAGGTCCGTCTTCGAGACGGACCTGGATTCCCTCTTGCCCGGTTTCTGGAGCGCGTCGAAAGACGTCCAGGCAAATTACGAATTCTACGACCTGGATTGCGAGACCGTGATGCTCGTACTGAAGAAGCCGTGCACCCTCCATTTTTACGGTTCGGCGTGTATCCGAAGTCTGGTCGGACGGGCGGAGATCTTGGGTTACATCACAGACCCGAGCAAACCCCCCGTCCAGGTTTACTCTTGTGAGGGTTCGTCTGCTCTTTACGTGTCTACCCTGGACCGGGACGACGAGAACCCGGATGTGGATATATCGGTGTTTACGAGTTACGGAGTTTCGTTGATGGAAGCGACTAAAATCCGCAACATGATCAAATCGGGAGGGTGTGTCCTGTCGATGAAGGAGACGGACAAGAAGCGACATAGGAGAGAGAAGACGGGGCGAGGGGAGAGGAGGTTCGGCTTGAGTTTGGATACGCCGCGGCGTAGCATCACCAACAAAGTCTCCGTACCGCCGTTACTACGTCTCGACTTGAACTCAGGAATCACCGTGGTCTGTGGCGGTAAGGATGTCGGCAAATCCACCTCTCTAAGGTACTTGACCAACAGGACTTTAAATTCGGTAAACAAATTACTCTATTTGGACTTGGACGTAGGTCAGCCTGAGTTTACACTGCATGAGTGTGTGTCGGCTGTACTCGTCGATAAACCCATCGTCGGTCCGCCCTACACCCATTTCCGAAAACCTGTTTTGTCTTACAACGTGGGTAACATAGACGTTTCGAGGTGTGTCGACACCTACCTACAAGCCGTCAGACTTCTGGTGGAGAAATGCCGTGCCTCTTATTCGGACATGCCGTGGTTAGTCAACACCATGGGGTTTTCCAAGGGAGTGGGTGTGTACATAACCTCTTCCTGTCTGGCGATACTCGAGCCGTCCCTCGTCATTCAAATCGACGGAGCCAAGTTTCAGAATTTCCCTTCCAATTTAATCGCCAAAAATGTCAGTTCGTCGTCCGGTCAAACTGTGCCGGATTACAGTTTTGTAAAAGTCGTAAAAGAATTCAAGAGCCGTAAAGATTCTCACCACTCTTCCTCTCACAGCAACAAAGAAGTGCGGTGGATCGCCACCGAAAACTATTTTAGCGACGAGTCGAGACCTTCCTACCCTCTCACCATCCCGGCCGAGTTTTTACACGTTTTTAACGTCATCGACAAGTCGGTGATACCGGCAGACCAGTACCCGCATCTGGTCACTAAACTCGTCATCTTGTCGAAATCAAGTTCGTTGGTAGAGCCCCCTATTACCATCGACTACGGAGTGATTCTGGGATACGACGAGAGCACCAAGGTTTTCATAGTGTTGACTCCGCTGGAGCCCGGGACAGACATCATGGACATAGAGTCCATCCTGGTCGGCTCTCTTCAGATACCGAACAAGCTGAACAAGACTCCCGGCCCACACATCTCGGGCCTCATACCTTACTGTCACATTAGTAGCTCTGGCAAGACGGCACCTACTGTCAGACCCATCAAGAGAACCTACAGGTTTCTGTTTGAACCTTCTGCCAGACCTCACAGCGACTTGCAGCCCCTCAAACCGGTTTCGTAGAAACTTCTTTATATTCAGCTCAAAAATAAATTGGAACGACAAAATTTAAGGATGTAGATCTATCTGTGATGATGTTTATTTGATTGTGGGCTGTTATTTAAAATGAAAATAGAAGATCTTCTGCCATTATCTCTTACGTTTAACTTGTGATTTTTAGAACTAAGTACTTATGTATACAGGGTGTTCGGTCCAAGATGTAACAAACCAAGAGGGCAGATTCTACCCACCATGTGCAACAAAAAACACTATTTATACCACCATGGGTCAATTCTTAATAGTTTCGCCACAATAATTTGTTTTATTTTCCAAGGTACGACCATTTTACCTGACCATTTTTACTGATGAATTTTAGGCATATGTTCTGCCCCTTTAGGGCATTTAAAATAGACTTTTTCTAAACTGAAATTTCCTCCTCTTTTCAACGGTGCCTCTATTTCAGCTCTCATCATTATTTTAGGAGGAGCGATCGATGTTTTGGGGTAAAATGGTTGTAACTTGGAAAATAAAATAAATTATTGTGGCGAAACTATTAAGAATTGACCCATGATATAAGTATATAGTGTTTTTGTTGCAAATGATGGGTAGAATCTGTCCTCTTCGTTTGTTACATCTTTGACCAAACAACCTGTATTTTACTTATCTGTAAATACCGACACTTTGTCTAACTTACTCATTATGAAAGAAAGGAATAAAGTTTATTTTTATATAATTTATCAAGTTTATTGTGAAATAATAAATTGCTACCCTCAGTTTTTTTTTGATAGTTGGTTATTGATTAGGTAGAGTATCCTGGAGATATTTAGTTTCAACTAATTTATTGTGTCAATCTTCAATTAATCCCTTTGCTGTTATTATTTTCTATTTCTTTGGTCTTTAAGGATGTGTCTTTACATGTCCCTAAAGACCAAAGAACTAGGAAAATAATACTTTATTATGGCTTGTGGCCGGAATGGGACAGAGCTTGCCCGAATATTCCGTACCATCATGAGTCTGATGGCTGGGTTCTTTACATTCTAACCAGATCTGGCTCTTTAATACCCCCCCTTTATGACCCCTGAATTTAAATATTTGAAATAAGCTAATAAATTGAGTGTCTGTTATGAAAATGGTTTGGTTAAGGATTAAGATATTTTCATAATAATTGTAAATTAAAATTGTAATTAAAAACTCAATGATGAATTAATACTGGCAGTGTACCCTGGACATTACCTCTTCTTATGTCACTCAGAAGCCAATGTGGATTAAGTCATATTTTAATTCATAAACAATTATTCCCTTGAGAATCGATGTATCAAAAAAATAGATGTTTCTTTTAATATAAAACTACATAATTAGATTTGCTATCAATCTTTTTAAGACCCTAAAAAAAATTCTATATCTTCTTTATTTTCTACGTCTTGCTTAAATCCTAAAATTTTGTGAAATTCTGTTCACAAAAATGCATTTTTTTTTACTTTGTAAACTGAGGTTACAAAATAATATCGATTGTCTCCGGACAGAAGGCCCTAACCCTCATCAAAAGAAATTTTCAGGATGCAAAAACTGTATACTGACCAAGATAATTTACAAACTATTTACCAGACCTATACCATTTTACTACCTTTTTATTAGCTTGCATTCTTGTTTGTTTGTTTGTTTGTCCGGTACAAATCTGGCAATCAATTTCTAATTAACTTCCCGAATAGCTTGACATTTGAAACTTTTAGCACAGCTCAGAACACGATGACAATGCATTATTTTAATACTTTTAGCCATCTTTCAGCAGAATTTAATTAGTTTTCAGCAAATTTTGCTGTGCGGAAAGTTAGTTCGGAAAAAATCCGCAAGTTATTTTATTTGTTTTGCCGTATCCAATATTTACGCAATCTTCATTTTGACGGGTCTCAAATTTGTGATAGATAAACATTGAATGTCAGCAAAACAGGAAATATCGATTATATTATTTATCGATTATATTATTTCAAATATATCGATGGCACGCTTAGATTTGGTGTTGGGGAGATCCGTTGTACTATGATTTATCCTTTTATAGGTTTAAGATCAGCTCTCTGGATGGTTGTCATTTATGTGAAGTAAATAAATTCGGAACTATTTTTTTTTCACTAACATTATATATTATATAACAATAACAATTATATTATCAACATTACATACGATTCAACAAAAAATTTAAAAACGTAGTATATAAAAAGTTCTTTTCATCTTGAAATTTTAGTCTTAAGAATCCATTTAATTAATTAAAGGAATTAGTTTTTTTTCTAAATATTTTTCCTTTGCAGGAAATAATTATAAAATTGAATGCATGATGCCTTAGGGCTTTTTGGCAGCTTCTTTAAAATGGAGTTGGGCTTGGCTCGTCATGTTTGACACAGGGCCATTGACACCGAACCAAGCACTGCTTTCCAAACCTAACGACGTGGCTTCACCTTGCTGAATCTTAAAAGGATTAAGGCCTTATTATATATATATTGCAAGGTCTGGGAAAATGGCCCACGTCAAAGTGCCAAATTACAAGGCTCTCAGGGACTGACGTGGGGGGGGGAAGACTGAAATTTGAAATTGAATAAATTTAATTAAAATGGTACATTACCTTTCTTCCACGTCACCTTGCTGATGACTAGCTTTAAGAGCAAAGAGAATCTCAGGATGGGTCGCCAAGTTTGAACTTGCGTTCGCCCCTGGACTTGGATCTGTCTTACCCACAGATGCAAGAAAATTTGTATTTAAATATTAATTAAAATTTTGTAAATAAGGTTGTATCGTCGCATTAATAAAAACAATTATTAAAATTGATTCGCTTTATTAAAATATACCTTTTAAAATTCCAGACTTAGCAATATCCTTAGAGCTCAAAGGGTCAAACACTGACTATGCTCAGGTATAAAATTTAAGATTTGAAAATATCTTTAATAATAGAAACTTTACGATATTATGACCAGTTACAGATTTGTATCGGAATTATATTTCCTACAAATTAAACTTATCTGTACTGAAGAGTAGAATCCTCGTTGATGATCTCGTAGTCGGTACCTCTCAAGGGAAGATGGCGCAGACGGTTCACTGATGCTTGTCGGTTAAATATTCCAACGTAGATAATTTTAAGACGGAACTGGCGTACACTGAATTTACTTAATATAAGACTTGATTAACTGTTTAATACTTTACTGGATATCCGGATTTCGAAGAAAAGCTAGTATCACGGATTCCACTGGTCGGAAAAACTACGGGTCCCGAATCTGGGTTACCCTTACTGCAACGAGTCTCGCCTCCGACTGACTTTTCCCTCGACAACCACCTGTTCCCTCTTATCTCCTGGTGACGTCACAACGTCTCGTAGCTTTAGGCTGAAGACAGAATTTGCTAAACTTATTTATTAAAGTCCGTGTCTTCTCTCGGTTGGTTCCAATCGTTGGATTAGGACTTCCGACGATTTAATTACCTCTTCTTCAAGTCCCAGGAGCTTTTATATACGAGTAATCTCATTTGAAAGATATTAGGCTGGGGCGCCGAGAGTATGCGGTCGAGGGGATCTGGGTTCCGAGACAACTCGAGGTTTCCAGGCTGCATCCCCGCCAAATTCAAATATGCAAATCTAACATTTTACCAAATAAGGGTATCCCTATAAGTGAGGATCCTCTTATCTGCCCCCTCCTGGAAAAATGAAAATTGGGGAATCAATTTTCATTGGTGCGCTTGAAGCTCTTGCAGAGTACTGTTGTAGTCCGCTCCTACCTTAAGTTCCCTATCTGTATAACAATAACATTTTATTCCTAATTCCGATTACTAAGTCCTACCATCTACATAACTACCACTTGAATACTATTTCTGGTCATAATAAATTTTTAAATTAAATCACATTACATTGTCACACAAATAAAATTTACAAGAAGGATAATTGCTGTGTCATCTACAGTTTTGCAAGTCATGGCAAGCATTTTCATTTTTACATTTTCTGATTTTTATCAGTTTGTTTTTCAATAAATTCAATATATATCATTTATGGTACACTTTAAGTTCCATAGTAAAGTAAAACTTTTTAAGTTCAATAAAATAAAATAAAATCCATATAGATTTTAGTCATACAAACTCATATATAAAAAAATAAAATTACATTTACAAGCATTGCATTATGAATATCTCACATTTTAAATTATATTAACATATTTTCCTTTTTATATTTGAAACATCCCTTGTTCATCCCTATAATAAGGTTTCATCATTGAGCCATGGAATATCCCCCTGATTTTGTCAATTTTTACCGGATCGATTAATAAATAGGATCCCCTGTCAAAACATTTCTTTATTACATAAGGTCCTTCATACTTAGGAAGAAACTTAGCTACAATTCTACGATTCTTGTGACTTACATTAAGTGCCTTTACCAGTACTAAGTCCCCGAGGTGAAACTTTTTTACTTTCTTGCCTCGATCATAAATTAAATTTTTATTATTTCTACAGGATCTAATCCTTTCTTTTACAAGTTTGTTAATTTCATTATTTTCTTTAATATTATCTCTAACATACCTTAATACTGGGTGGTGTTCCCATGGTCTAATTGGCTTAATGCCGAACTGAGCCTCTATAGGAGTCATCCCCGTGGTTATACATTCTGTGGCATTTAGACTAAACTCAACATCACCTAAATGGTGTGCCCATTTATAATGGTGTCCGTCCAGACATATTCTCAGTTTTTCTATAATATCCCTAATGGATCTTTCTGCCCTATTTGACTGAGGATGACGGATTGGAACAAACATGGGTTTCACATCGATAGATTCTAAGTATTTTAGCCATCTTTTACTAGTGAATTGACGTCCATTGTCACATAATACATTTTTAGTTTTATTAAACTGTTCAAAATATAACTTAATACATTCGATGGCGACAAGCGCCGTTTCTACAGTCACAGGATATGCTTTAACAAATTTTGAGAATGGGTTCACTATAACAAAGATATATGTGTATTTCCTTCGAGTTGAAGGGGGGAACGGGCCACAAAAATCTACACATATAAAATGATTCAAATTTTCAGGGATTAAAGAATAAGTAGGTTGGTGGTAAGCAACGGTACTAATTTTCTTTCGTTGGCAAGTGTCACACACTTTGATAACTTGCTTAACTATTTTCTTAAGATTGGGATAATAAAAATCTTCTAATAGGATATGGAGTGTTTTATAGGTACCACAATGGTAATACTCACAATGTACCCTGGCAACTATCTCCCTAACCATGATTTTAGGAAGTACCATCTTGATACCGTCTTCTTGTCTAACATATATGACTTCCTTATGCATTAAATATCTACTATTAGGTAAGTCTAATTGCTGCCTTATTACCTGTATGTGTTCGTCTTGTTCTTGTGCTCTTTTTATGTTGTCCAAGTTTTTCATGATTGTTTTCATATTCTCAGATACCTGGAAGATGGCATAACCGTCAATCTGTCCGAGTTCATCCGAATTTTCTTCGCCCGGAGATATAGGTGGATAACGAGAAAGACAATCAGATACGACGTTCGAACTTCCTTTTATGTATTTTATTTTTATGTCAACGAGTTGCAAAAACGCGAGCCAACGGCACACACGATTGGATGGATTCACAACGTTAAAGATACTTTCTAAGGCCTTATGGTCGGTATATATTATTGTAGTAAAGTTCGAAGATGTGATATAGCTGAACCATTTCTTAACTAGGAACACGATGCCTAGCATCTCCATCTCCATCACGGAATATGATTGCTCACTTTTATTTAGCTTCCTGGACGCGAACTGAAGTACTCGTTCTTCTCCATTAATTATCTGGTACAATTGTCCTGCTATTGCTACCTTTGATGCATCACACTGTATATAAAATGGTTCCTGAAAATTCGGATAATGAAGTAACACCGTGTCTAAAAATAACTCTTTAATTACGAACTGGGAATTGCTTTCCGGAGTCCATCGGAATTTATTTGATTTTTTACACATCTCGTATAACGGGATACATTCTTGTGAATATTTTGAACTGAATTTTGAATAAAATAGAGTAAGACCTAAAAATGAACGTAGTTCTTTGAGGTTTTTGGGGATTTTAAAATTTTTGATAGCATTAATCTTCTCCGGGTCCGGGGTACATCCTCGCCCGTCGAACTTGAATCCTAGTAGGTTAATTTCGGCTGCTAGAAACACTGACTTCTCTAGGTGCAGCGTAATTCCAATACGTCCTAACGCGTCTAATAATTCGTCAATGGTCTCCAAATGTTCTTCAATACTTTCCGAAGTTATGCAGGCGTCGTCCACGTATCTCCTTAATTTTATCTTGATTCCTTCCGGCAAGCTGTGTTCGAGAGCCCTGTCCAACCCTGCTCCACTACAACAGTGTCCGAATACACACCTGGTATATTGGTATACTTTGTTTCTGTAAATAAATCCCATGTATTTCTGGCACTCTTCAGATAACTTTACCTGATGAAAACTTTGGACCATGTCGATCTTTGTAATGTACTTTACGTTTGACATAGTATTAAGTACCTCGTCGATCCCTCTAGGTCCCTGTCGATCTATCTTGGTGCGCGCGTTAAGAAACCTTAAGTCCAGCACGATCCGCACTCCTGCTTTTCCTCGCTTCACGACTAATAAGGGATTAATATACGGTGTTTTCGACGGTATGATAACGCCGTCACGCAATAATTTTTCTATTTCTTGATCTACTAACGGTAATTCCGAAGCTTTAATTGGATAGTTTCGTTTGAAGAAGGGTTTCGTATCCATGACGTCAAATTCATATTCGTAGTCCCGGATACATCCTACCCTATCGCTAAATACATTTTTGTGCTTTAATAAAATATTCTTTAATTTTTCATTATCTTCTGGCGCGATGTGGGTATCACTAACTAAGTTCTTTAAAGATTCTTCGAATCGAATGTCGGTTTCAATATGATTAATCCTGTGTATCTCGGCTTCGATTTGGAGTTTCGGCCATTCCGGGCTTCTTTCTTGACGAACTTTACATTGATTACACGATCCCGGTTTACATCCGAAATCAATACTTTGTTGTGGAGAATCACTAAAATTTATTTGTTTCTTCGAAAAATCAATCACGACGTTATTCTGATTAAGGAACGGTGTTCCGAGTAAAATTGGAATGTTAAGTTTATCTATGACGAGAAATATTGTATTATATTCTAATTGTTTTATTCTTAACGTTACACTCACTTGTCTTTGAATAGGAACTTTACGTCCTGTAGCCGTGTACACATAACATTTCTGGATCGGCAAACTATCCCGAACCATATCGATCTTCAATTCATTCAACGTTTCCAGATTAATACAATTAACAGCAGATCCCGAATCCCACAATGCTTTTATTTCTTGATTGTTTATACTGACACTAGATATCGGACTCGCACTACACTTATCATCATGTTTTTCCCGTAATAAGTCTTTAGTAAACGATTGTAAGTTGTATACTGGCAGGTTACCTTCTTCCGTACTGGTGCAGGTTAGGCTACTGCTTTGTTTTGGTTTTTGAATATCAGCTGTTATAATTTCCTCCGTCATTCCAGCTGATCGGCTGTCACTTCTGCTGTCACAACATTCCGGTTTTCTCGTCGAAATAGAAATTACTTTCGGTGGTTCATGATTTGGTGGGTTACGAATAATAAAATTTTCCTTTTGGTTAACATTTGAACTGTGGTCGTCTCCGATGTCGGTTTCAGGGATTCCGATTTCTTGTATTCCTGTATTTATGTTTACTATGTCCGCTGTTTGGATTTCTTCCGATTCCTTACTATGGTCTAAGTTATTCTGTTCTTTTACTGTATGGTTATTTTCGGTCGTTTTTCCGGATACATGGCACATTATTGGCCGTAAATTTTCGGAACGGGGTTCCCGGTTCGCCCGCCCTACTCTTAGTTTAAATTATCTTCGTGGTTTTTTTCAGTCTGCAGATAGCATATCTTACTTCCGCCGTTCTGGGGTAATTTATCGATTCTATTTGGTGGATTTGTCGGTTCTTGGGCCGGCCTTTGTCTCCACTCGGTTTGATTTTTGGATCTATATTGTGGGTTGTATCGGTTACCTCCTTTATGGTAATCGTCGTTCCGATCATTATTACGATATTTACCTGGGTTTGTGTCTCCTTGATTAAATTTTTGTTCATGATTATTTTGAAAGCGTCCGTGAAGCGGTTGTCTTTCATAATGATACGGATAATATTTCCGGTCATGAGTGTTCTGCGGGTTTTGGTATTTCGGTGTGTTGCGGTATGGTCCTTGTTCTGCGGTTTTATCTTTCGGGCCATAATCTCGGGTTTTATTAAGCTGTTCGTATTTCTCGAAGTCTTTAATTAATGCTACGAAATCGGTTACGTTTTGCGGTTTCCTCATCTCGTACCACAATTGAAAATTTGCGTTGAAGTGTTTTGCTAACTTACGGACCATTCCTTGCTCGCTTGGGGCACCACTAGTAGATTTGACTCGCGAAATCAGGGCATATATGTACTGTACCCTACTCACATGATTTTTATTGTCGTATTTCCCGTTCTCGAGTTGATTGACGACGAATTCTTGTCTTTCCACTGACCAGAATTCTTTTACAAACTTAATTTTGAAGTCTTGGAAATCGATTATTTCCCGTTCTTGTACAAGAAACCAATAATATGCTTCATTTAGCAAATGTTTTCGGACGATATTTTTAAAATTTTGATGATTTTTTTCCCTATTTAATTTTCTTTCTATTTGTGATAAAAAACTTATGGGACATACTTCTTTTTCTGACGAGAATGTTTCCATAGGGTGGGGGTTACCTTGGTTGTTAGCAATATAAATCACTTCCCTATTCCTATTCATATCGGGATCGGTTGCCAGGTTCATGCTCATATCATCATTGGGTTTGGGGCTATTTACGTTAACGTTACCATTATTTATGTTTTGACATGATCTGTCGCTATTAATAGGGTCACCATTCTCAGAATTAGTACAATTAGTTCTGGGAGACTCGTATGGCAAATCAGGAACAGTATTATTATTACTTATTTTGGAACCTCCCGGTTGATTTATTTTATTATTTTTCACAAATGGTTCCAAAGCTGTACGGTTTTCTAGAATCATTTGTTCTAGTTTGTCTATTTTCTTAGTCTTATCCATCAACTCAGTTAACTTGGTCATAAAAATTTCTTGATTTTCGGTATTAATGTTTTGCTGTTCCTGGTTTGACCTTACGATCTCTTGATTTGATTTGATTAATTCATTGACTTTACTTAGTAATTCCTCCATATTTTAGGAGTCGTTGGATCTTAATCGATATTTTGACAGGTTGAAAACGATAAATAAAATTTAAAATAATATAGTTACACAATAATTTACTTAATAATTGAGTCTGTGAGATCACTCTTTCATAGATACTTATACACAATATGATATAATCCGTACGTTTCGGTCTGGTCTTAATATCTTCTTTATTCAACCACACACAAAAAAAAATTTTACAACAACCTTTCTTTGATCTTATCAACGATCGTATAGGGCGCCACTTGCATATATGGGTAGACGATGGATAGCGTAAATAGTTCGTTATGACGATTTGGAACGTACTAAATCGTAATGACCCACGTTGGGGAGCCAAATTACAAGGTAATTTGGGAAAATGCCCCACGTTTGGACGCCAAAATTGCAAGGTCTGGGAAAATGGCCCACGTCAAAGTGCCAAATTACAAGGCTCTCAGGGACTGACGTGGGGGGGGGGAAGACTGAAATTTGAAATTGAATAAATTTAATTAAAATGGTACATTACCTTTCTTCCACGTCACCTTGCTGATGACTAGCTTTAAGAGCAAAGAGAATCTCAGGATGGGTCGCCAAGTTTGAACTTGCGTTCGCCCCTGGACTTGGATCTGTCTTACCCACAGATGCAAGAAAATTTGTATTTAAATATTAATTAAAATTTTGTAAATAAGGTTGTATCGTCGCATTAATAAAAACAATTATTAAAATTGATTCGCTTTATTAAAATATACCTTTTAAAATTCCAGACTTAGCAATATCCTTAGAGCTCAAAGGGTCAAACACTGACTATGCTCAGGTATAAAATTTAAGATTTGAAAATATCTTTAATAATAGAAACTTTACGATATTATGACCAGTTACAGATTTGTATCGGAATTATATTTCCTACAAATTAAACTTATCTGTACTGAAGAGTAGAATCCTCGTTGATGATCTCGTAGTCGGTACCTCTCAAGGGAAGATGGCGCAGACGGTTCACTGATGCTTGTCGGTTAAATATTCCAACGTAGATAATTTTAAGACGGAACTGGCGTACACTGAATTTACTTAATATAAGACTTGATTAACTGTTTAATACTTTACTGGATATCCGGATTTCGAAGAAAAGCTAGTATCACGGATTCCACTGGTCGGAAAAACTACGGGTCCCGAATCTGGGTTACCCTTACTGCAACGAGTCTCGCCTCCGACTGACTTTTCCCTCGACAACCACCTGTTCCCTCTTATCTCCTGGTGACGTCACAACGTCTCGTAGCTTTAGGCTGAAGACAGAATTTGCTAAACTTATTTATTAAAGTCCGTGTCTTCTCTCGGTTGGTTCCAATCGTTGGATTAGGACTTCCGACGATTTAATTACCTCTTCTTCAAGTCCCAGGAGCTTTTATATACGAGTAATCTCATTTGAAAGATATTAGGCTGGGGCGCCGAGAGTATGCGGTCGAGGGGATCTGGGTTCCGAGACAACTCGAGGTTTCCAGGCTGCATCCCCGCCAAATTCAAATATGCAAATCTAACATTTTACCAAATAAGGGTATCCCTATAAGTGAGGATCCTCTTAATATATATTTTTTTTTTTTTTTTTTTTTTGTTTGAATAAGGGTTAAGTCAATATGCATTGTACTGCCTGTGTGTATCAAAACAGCTATTAAATGCTGTGATAATTTTTAGTTGGCTCTCAATGTGTACACTGTGGTCAAATTGATTATCATTTTTAGATGTATTATGACATCAATATGATTCCATAACTGGGAGCTATCAACTGTTTGGTTCTCCAATCAGGGCCGTTTCTACTAATAGGCAAGACTAGGCGGCCGCCTAGGGCGGCAAAATATTAGGGGCGGCAAAAGGAAGGGGGAAAACGAATGTTAAATCAAAAAACGAAAAAATCGAGCTCATTAGGAGAGAAAAAAAATAAATATAGGAAAAATTGAATTGTTTTCAAATGCAAATACCGAACAATTACTTAATATGTGCTTACTTTGTCTAAATAAACTCAAGTGGAGACAAATTAAGAACTCTTTTGGTTGAAAATAGGCCAAAACAAGTGAGATGAAATGAAAATTTTGTTTTTATGAAAAACTCAAATTAATAGAAACCTATCTGCGCAGTTCCATAAGCCAATAAAGACTCGTATAGGACTAGCCTCAATTTTATTAGAAAAAGATATTAGTTACCAGCTGGACATTACAGATCTTATTTAAGACTTTCCCTAAAATGAAGGTAAGGAAGATACTATTCAACCAAAGAAAGTCAAAAGAAAGAACCTAAAATACCGCTAAAGTTATAAGAGATATTTAAAATGAAATAAAATATAACTCCTTATTTAGATATTTAATTTTTGAAGGGATTATGTTAGATAAAAGTTCTTTTGTATATAATACATTAATTTCTTTTAGCCTGGATGACAAAGGGAAAAGGCGAATAGTAAAAGGGAGGGGGGGGGCGGCAATTTTTTAATTTTTGCCTAGGGCGACAAAACACCTAGAAACGGCCCTGTCTCCAATGTGTCATATTTACTCATCATTTTAAAAGGGAAAAACAAAAAAGGAACTAGATCTTCACACAAAGTATTTGTATTTACAAATAACCAGTTCCGGTCACTTAATAGCCATCTTCAGATTCTATAAAAAATAAAATCAATACAATAATTAAAACGTTCACAGCGTGCGACTAATTGTGTGGCTCTGGCTCAGGGCGGTGCCTGCGAGGTATATATATATAAGTATCAATAATTAAAGAACGGAAAAAGCTAGGCGAGAGCGAAAAAGTGGGGTAGAACCGTAGAAATGTGCTCTAGAGGGCTAGCGGGTTAAAAGAATCTGAACCGTGAGGCTAGGTATTAGAATTAAGGTAGAAGTGTAGGGAGAGCACGTTCCAGGAACGTGGTCCGCCCCATTGACCTGACCAGCAAAACGTTCCAGGAACGTGGTCCGCCCCATTGACCCGACCAGCACCACGTTCCGGGAATGTGGTCCGCCGTGAACGTGTTAAACATAATTTCTGTTAGCTCTTTATGGCTAGGCTATTAAGTAGCCAAAACTGGTAATTAATAAATAAAAATACTTTGAGTGAAGAGCAAGTTTATTTTTTCCTTTTAAAATTGGAAGCTCAGTTGATTTTTAGGATTTCGTTGGTAAAACCAAAAAAAGAAATCCTTATAGTTTCGTTCCTGTGTCTGTGTGTCTGTCACTCTGTACGGTTTCAATAACTTTTGAATCAAAAGAGATGAAAACATGAAACTTTCCAGTATTAAAGGTCGTTTTGACGCGCACACAGGAAAAATATAGCAAACTCAAAATTATCAGCTGTTCAAATTCAAAATGGAAGATAATTCACGTCACACGAAATTAAATTTTAAGTGGGGTATCAAATGAAAGATATTAAAGAGTAGATAACAAAAATATATATCAATTGTGGTTAGTGTTTAATTTTCTACGCCATTTTATCAAAAAACATCAAAATCTTGATTAAGAGATGTTTTCTTACATAGAACCAATATTAACAATGCATTGACTTTGAAGTCGAATGTCATTAAATTAATTAGCTAATATAAACTTAAGACATCAATGTAACTGATGATTTTTTCATTTTAGAAATAAAGACTGATGATGGCCTTATGATTACGGGTCCAAACATCTCTAAATCAATAAGGATTAACCCTGGAATGCTAATGGTAGTCGAATCGACGAGTACAGTTTGAACCTTAACCTTTTACGCTCGTATGCGATGGTGGTGGGTACCCCATCCTTCTGCAGTGCTTGCACTGGTTAGTAACACACCTGCTAGGGTAGCGGTAGTAGTCCTTTTGAGCATTTACTCGTTTTCTGGCAAATTCCCGTCAAAGCTGCTTCGTCGATTCGACTAACGTTTAGTAATAGACGTAGGGAATTAATTGGTCTTCGAATGAGCCTATAGCCTGGGAAAATAGGCCTGGGGTAAGGGGCAATAGGCCTAGGGGTAAGGGGCAATGGGCCTAGGGTAATTGGCCTTGGGCCAGAGACCAGTGGCCCTTTATCTAGGGCCTGGAGCACTTAGCAAAGTGCCTAGGGCTTTTGGCCTGGGTGCATTAATGTTCACTCAATTTCAGATTCTTCTGATGTTCCTACTAAGTTATTTGTCATCAAATGTTTGTATATCTTACTAAAAGATTTAATAATGAGTTCTTAATAGTTTCCTCTTTATAAAAGTGTAGTTTCAACCCAAAAAATGTATTTTCTGCATATGTTAGTCGAATCGACGAAGGTTTAGTAATATCAGCCATCCAATTACCATTAGCATTTAAGGGTTAATGTATTAATTTCACACCTAAAGATCCATCAAATATATTTATATTTCAAAAAGAGATGCTTGATGTTAAAAATGTCATCCGTAATATTTTTCTCACTTAATATTAATAATGGAAAAATGAAATAAAAGTCAATTTTAAACAATTTAAATGTGTAATTGTTATTTGACTTAAATATTTATGGGTATTTTAATTTCTTTGCGTAAGTATAATCATGCTTCGAGTACGTATACTTGTTGTTGTTTTTTTTAAACAACTGAAGTCAAGTGGCGAGAGTGGTTTTGTACTGAAGTTAAATGATGTCTTGTGTTGTGGTGGCTATCAGTTATTTCTTAGTGAGTTTCTTGTTCCTGGTGAGATAACTGAGTGCCGGTGAGACTGTAGGCTTGGCGGCGACGTGGCTCATCGTCAAGTCTCTCACCATGGTGTTCTCCCACTTCCTACGGTGCAGAGAGTCCCCTTGCTGCGGCCCCTCCTTCTCCCAACCCTTACTCTCACATCGACCAGTTTCAGACTTTTCTTTAGAAGACTTTTTCTTTTTTCTCCGATCACCTAAATTGTTCAGGCATTAGAAAATATAGCAATAATAGCAGTGGAATTCAGACTAACTGGATAAATTACCCCTAGGTAGAGTAATAACACAAACTCTCCACCTAATTTAAAAAAAAAAACCTTAAAGCCAAAGCAGCTTTCAGCCTTCACAAGGCTATTATCATTGCCTATTGCGAAAGAAAAAAAAAGTTACATTAATAAAAAGATTTAGTGAGAGGCGAGTCTACTTCATTTCAGAGATCAATGTGAGTCTTGTGTCATAAAGTAGACTAGCATCTCACTAAATCTTTTTATTAATGTAACATTTTTTTTAGAACGTTAGTTGTGAATTGGAAAAAAATCCGTGTTATAGAGGTTGTTTGGATAGTAATAGTCGCGTTATAGAAGTTTAACATTATGTGTTATGGCAATCTCAAGGGGATTTGAAAATTGCACTTATAATTAAGGTTGTCGTGTTATTGAGGGTTGTGTAAGCGAGGTTCTACTGTATTTATAAATTACACTAAAATTAGCGTAATAATAACATTTAAGAGAAATGGCGCAGGTCTCCTGTCAGGACAATATGGGGACAGAATTGAAATATAATCATGCACAATGTCAAACAGTGACTGATTCTCTTGATAAAAGCAAGAAATGGAGCTAAAAAAATCACTATTTTCCAATTGCTCCTGTTTATATCTAAATTTTAAATTTCACAGTTTAATCTTAAATTTAGGCCTTACAAGACCACGGGTTCCCCTGGGTTAATCAAACTAATATAACCCTAAGCTATGCTTAGTGAAGGGAGGTGGTTATAGTGCAATGAATGGGCCATATTTGTGAGCTTAGCACATCAAAATTGTAATATGGTCTAAGACCGGACTATTCTATACTCTAGATACTTAAATACTTAGAAACAAAGATAATATGACTATGATACCGAGTTTGACGACAGTTTGAAACGTTTTAATTTTTATTTTTTTCTCCATTTTATTACGGAGAGCTGCTGACTCGACACCTCCGGGTCTCCTCAGGCTGTAAACACCTCGGACATGCTGCGTTATGGCATCCACATCTCCGAACACTCGTAACCTTCACATGAAAACCACACAATAAACTTTTTATACTCTTTTTACAATTAGTGTTAACTTTTGACAGCGCGGGTAAATCAAAAAAATCCGTCAGAGACAACTCAGACCAACTTTCTCATCTACAAGTTTATAATTACTTGGCCATTTGTTAGTTTTCGTTGGTACATTTAATTATTATTGAACATTTGATCAAAATATATCATAAAAATAACTTCTCCTCGGCGGGGAATCGAATCCTCTCTCCCTCCGCGTTTAAAGCTATTTTCTCAAGAACTAGATTTTTCCCGAAAAAAGGCTTATATCGTTAGATTCGTATTTAAATGGAATACATTTTAGAATTTTTTAATCAACAATCGTCAGAACCGTTTTCGAGAAATAATTTTTTTTTTCAGAGTTTTTGGGAGGTAGCGCTCCAATTCATTTCTCGATTTCACCTTGGGGTATGATTTTTCTGAACATTTATGCCAAATTTTGTGAAAATCGGCCTGGTAATTTAGGCTCCAGGCGTCTGCACAGACGACAGAAACATTTTTTAAAAACCCGTTTTTTGGACTCAGAGGACCTCAAAACGTGTTAATCTATCAAAATCGAATTTTCGCGCCATCACAATACTTTCTCTTTATATGAGAAAGTAAAAATGTGGAGGGGATACTGGGCAAATAAAAATATCACTGGCTCCACCCCTCCCACAGGCCTAGTAGCTTTAATTTTTTTTCCTCATATAGATTGGCCAATCTGAGTGTCAAAAGTTAATGCTAATTGTAAATAGAGTTTAGTACTAACATTATCTCACAAAATTCAATAATCACATGCTACACTCTAAACTAATAACCCTTAAAGGATAATCATCCTTAAATAACCGATGAACATCTACTTAAATACATTATTTTTACGTAAAATAAGCTAGTTTACCTATATTATTAAACACCATAAAATTTAAATTACAGATACACATGCATAATTGTTGTAAAGGTCCAACTAGGAGTTATCAAATGCAGTTGTAAACAAGTTTCCCTCGTACTGTGAAAGGGAGTTTGCCACTGCCAAAATCTCCGTTTATTCCAAACGGACTCCATCCAAATGGAGCCTATAGAGAAAGGTAGCATACACATAGTCACCACCACTAAGTAAGTCAGTGCACACAAGGGGTCCATATTGGCTTGACAGATTGGCTATACTAGAGTGGTACCAATTATTTTAGAGCATAAAATAGTTTGTCTTTATTGCAATAATGTATGTCAGAGGCGTAGCAACTCCCACAATATTTTTTAAATAACTTTTAACACCAAATAACATTTCCAGCATGTAATTTCGTAGAAATAAAATTTGTTGGATATGTAAGAAAAATAAAAGATTTGAATTGGATAGAAAATGACAGTAAAAAAAATGGAGAAAAAGGCTCTTTTGGCCCATGTATACATGGAAACGGCACTATAGTGCATCGTATGGAAATCTAAACTGTTGTACCATCTTCCGTTGTACCAAAACAAGGTACCAACATTGCACCATTTCGATCTGATAAAACAATCATGTGTGGTCGCATTGACTTACACGCTTCTTAACAATAATTATTTAATACAAAATATAATTTTATAACACACACACACACACGAAACTGCTCGCAAGTGTTAGTGAAACACGAATTTAAGATTGGCACAATATTCTAGAACATTACTAGAAACTAAAGATACCAACTCAATCGCTCAATTTGATAAATTAAATTTGTTACTTAAAATATTCATCAAATTTTAAAAATTTATAATTAAACTACTCGCATAATAATAAGAAAATCTATTTATGTAAATAAAGAATATATAAGAGATGTATGACTCGATAGCCACGCTCAAGCTAAAGCTTTTGCGGCTATTAAACATTTATTTTTAATTTTGAAATAAAAAAAATGTTTGTAATTATCCAAAATATTGTGTATCTTATATGAAAAATGTATATTCTTGTAATTTTATAAAAATAAATAAATTATTAAATATTCAATAAATATCTCAGATAATGCCAATAATATTTTTTTTCTCTATTAGATACAATATTACAGAATGCTAGAGCTTTTTGTGGATTTTTGGCACTTCTTTAGATTGTTACTCCCATGATAATAATAAAAAAGAAGGTATTAATAATCTAAAGAAGGTAAATGGAGTGTTCTTCTCTAGACTGTTACTCCCCTTATAAAAACAGAAGTGCGATATTCCTTATAGTCGAGGAGATAGCGTGCAAAAAAGTGTCTGACTAACATCAAGCTAGAATTTTGTGTATAAGTAAATGTTTTGGTGCTGGTTAAGAATATGAGGTCGGCTAAGATCGTCTTATACCCACGCTATGTCCCGCAGACCAACTTAGCTGACCATATATTCTAAAAAGGCAGCAAAACATTTATTTATACACAAAATTCCAGCTTGATGTTAGTCAGACTTTTTTTGCACGCAATCTCCTTGACTATTTGTCCCTAAGTGTATTGGACTAAACGTCCTTTGGTCTTAATTGTAATTTAGTCATAGATTTTTATTTTAAAAAATCATAGGGGAGTAACAATCTAAAGAAACACCAATTTCTTGGGCACCCACAAAGATCTTGCGACCACGAGGGGCCCCCAAAAAGATCTTGCGGGGGGGCCCCCAATAGTCTAGCTACACCACTGGGTTTAACACACGAAGGTACAAAAAAACCTTACAATATTACAATTTTATATATATATTTTTTTTTTTATTATTTAACAAAATAGCACTTACAATAAATTAACTTTATATAAAAAAAAGTCTTATCCTATGTGTGAAAAGTAAATAGTACATTTCGTTTTTACCTTAAACATTTACAAGTTAATTTAAGTAATTAAAGCATTCCCACCGGCCCTTGTTAATTGAGAATTTTAGTATCAACAGGTTCTTCTAGCAGAACATATTGACAGGGAGGGGGGGGGGAGGCGGTGTGTTAGACGAGTGTGAAATTAAATACTTCTAAAGTGAGAGGGTCAAGCTTTAAACAAGGAATAAGTCTTCAAATAAATGTATTCGCTATTGAGAATAGGGCTAAAGTGAATTGTACAGTGCCATCGATACCTTAATTAATTTTCTACTTCCATTTGAACCTCTACCTGGTTTATATGCAGCAGCGTTGTTTTTCTTCAGAAAATGAGCGGTGCACCGCAAAGCGGCCGTTAAAAATTCTAGGGCGAAAAAATTAATTTTGTACTTCGATTCTGTAAACAGCACCATAACAATTCACTTTTACCGAGACTAGTAGCAGAAATGAAAAGACAAGTATATGTTAACTATGTAGGAGCAACTTTTGACTGCAGACGCCCATTTCAAATTTCAATTTACACACAAGCTTTTTTTTTTCACACAGGTTTCAAAATTCCTTTAGCTCTCACAAATGTTTTATCTAAAGTATAATTTATTACAGGTATTAAAGCAACTATTTTCCAGGCTAAATATTGTTGCTCCAAAGTTAAAATTGCAAATATGTTTTTGTTTTTTATATAATTATTTTCTGAGAGAGCAAGCCAACCATTAATATGTCTTTTTAAGAGGAATGAAGATAATTTATGAAATCAAAATGATAAAGAATTAACTAAAGCCGCTACTGAAGGATTTTTTGTCTCTGACGCTGGACAACTTGAACAAAACATCTTGGACCACATCTCCTGACATCTCAATATAATAATACTTTTCTAAAGCAGCTTCAGTCAACATAATTAAACTCTTTTAGCAGAGCCTCTACAAAGTTACAACTACACTAAAAAAAAACCTCATTAATGGTTGTTTCATCTCATTTCTAAAACAAAAACCATTTTGACAACTCAACCATTGAGGCGAATAATATATCATTTCATATTGTATTGTCTTATCATTTCCAGTCTATAGATATTTAAATTAAATAATATATAAAAACAAAATACTTCAGATCTGTTGAAGGCTTGTTAACAAATCATATTTCTAATAAATTATACTAATAATTTGATAACATCAATTTTGATACCCTTTTTTTTGTATTTATAAAACACAAATATTTTAATTTATATGGATACTTGAAATTATTTTCTAGACCACGCACTCTTACAGACTATTTAACTTGTTTAAAGTAGCACCCTCGGAAGGAGAAATAATAAAATAATATTAGAAAAAAAAAAATGAAGAAAATAAATGGAGTAGACGGAGGTGTTTATCCTTTGAGGGAGGAGAGGCCGGCCCGCATCACTTCATCGACTAGCAACAGATTGCTGGCTATCACCGTACAGGAGGTTAGGACCTGTCTCTTCACACATACGTTATCGTATATACCGAGGTCGGCAGGTTTGATGGGTTCACCGGTCGACAGGTCCAAGCCGACTACCAGCTCGGGGTCTGACGACTGTAGTTTCACCAGAGCGTCTTGGGGATCCAGTCCTGAATTCACAGCCAGACTCTTGGGGATTGTCAGCATGGCTTCGGCAAAAGCTTTGATACCGAGCCTCACCTGTCAAACAAAACTCAATTAAAATACTGTTGGATGCACTTACACATTGCTATGTAAGAGTAAACTAAGTAACAGACGTACGTTGTTGTCCTATACTACTAGTCCAGGAGATAGCGTGCAAAAAAGTGTCTGACTAACATCAAGCTAGAATTTTGTATACAAGTCCATCTTTTAGCGCCTTTTAAGAATATGTGGTCGGCTAAGTTCGTCTGCGGGATATAGCTTGGCAATAGGCATTTGAAAAAAACAAACCGGTGGAGAGCGGCCATGTCTCACCAATTATGGTGGACAATGTGATTTCTGTGATCCTGAGTACAGAATTAGTTAGTAGACCGAAAATCAAGTTGATGTTAGTTTGTCCCTTGACAGGTGACCACGTTGATTTTTAGTAATATTTGAATAACTAACCTATCAAATGTGAAAATAACATCGACTTGATTTTTGGTCTACTAACTAATTCTGTACTCAAGATCATGAAAATTACATTGTCCACCATAAGTGGTGAGACATGGCCGCTCTCCACCGGTTTGTTTTTTTCAAACGCCTATTGCCAAGCTATGTCCCGCAGATGAACTTAGCCGACCACATATTCTTAGAAGGCGCTAAAAGATTGACTTGTATACAAAATTCTAGCTTGATGTTAGTCAGACATTTTTTTGCCCGCTATCTCCTGGACTATACATAGCTTACAGTGATTATGAGTGTCAACAACCAGTAAAAGTAAGTAGTAACAGTAGCCGCAAAATGGGGGAATTCAAGATATTCCTCAATCTTTTATTTTTTTCACTTTTTCCAGAATATCTAGCATTCATGGATTAATCGAAGATGAGTGATAATCGAGATGGTGATATCTATCTAAAAGTATGATAATGATATGAAAACTTGATGGAAACTGTTGCCCAACAAGAAACTACCAGATGTAAACTGATTCCAGCTTCACATCCTCCTTCTCTATCTCAGTAATGCTTCATTTACAAATCATTTAATGTCAATATTATAGTACATTACGCGTCGAGTGTGGAAGTAGCATTTTGCATGCGAGGGTGGTAAAACCACACGAGCAATGCAAAATGTCGTTTTCGCACGAGTTGCGTACTGTACTTTATCTACGATTGTTAGATTTAAATAATAAATACAGAAAAAATAAACTTCCAGTATACAAGTTCGTATTTCTCTTTTGATAAAGATAACATTAATTCATTAGTTGTATTTTGTGCCGAATTATTTCGGGAGGCGTATTATTCTCCTCATATTCGTCATAATCATTTAAATCACTCATTGATTTTCACAAAAAACTCGATATAAAAGTTACTTTTATAAACAAACAGCAAATTAGTCTTGTTAAATGTAAACAAACTCGCTAATCGTGCGTAAAGCTGAAGAATTCCTGTTCTTTACCGCGCTAGCGTGGTAAAGAAGAGGAATTCTTCAGAACTATGAGACGCGCATGCTCAATGAATACAAATACGTAAATAATCACTTTCTACGCATCAAAACAGAGATATAATGTTTATATTTCGTAACAATCGTAGATAAGAGTATTAATAGTTATTTCAAAGCGGGGAGATATAAGGGAGGTTCCCATATCATAGACACTTAGGAAAAATCAAATCTGGCAGGTACAATATTGATATTAGAAATGGGTCGAAAAGAACTGAACCGTTCTTTCTATTTTTAGTCAACATGTTGATCCCAGAACCATTGGGGTTGAACATGTTAGAAAACTGTCAGGGTCAAAGAAGTAAAGGTGGGTGTGATTCAACTGTTTAATGGGAAGAGGTAGTGTACAGTGTAGAGTCTAACCCTTTCGTTCCAGGCGTCCAGTATACTGGACATCATTTTCAGGACAAGTTTTAATCTACATCAAGTCATTTGTCTTTATTTATTTTTTGGGCAACCTGATACCTTCTTTAGTGATTTTAACTCATCAGTGTTAACAAAAATAATTATAACTATTAGATAATCATCATTTTGACAGGTCTTTTTCGTCTCAACAACATGGCGTCCAGAGGAATGTATATATGTTTCACTTTTTTGTTTTCACATTTTTAATATTTCTTTTAGGCAGTCATTGTTTTGTAAAGATAAAAGTTAGAACTTCTTAAATAATGATTTTCAATCACAAAAAATGTTCAAATTTAGCACATAATTTATCGTCAAAATTTGATGTACAGTACACTGGACATTTGAACTTTATGATAACATTTGGATTTGTATTATGTTCAAGATCAGGTAATAAATTCAGAATGATTTAGAACTTGAAAGTGAGTTTGATAAATTAGATTGTTTTATTCCAAATATTTATTTCATTATCATGATTAATTATATTGATTTTTAAAAAATTATTTACTCCTTATTATTCTTGTGAAAGGATGAAATTGTTTTTTACAATTCCTACAATTGAAATTCAAATGTTTATTATTTTTAATTTTACTTGTTTTATTTCAAATTAGTCTTATATTATAATTATTAACGATTTGATTTTTGTAAATGCTATATTTATTTATTTATTGAAATTTTGAACCTTAGGGTGAGTTCAAATACCGTGATTTTACTGATCATAATCATTGTAAACTGGTATATCAGCCATTTAAGCTAATGTGGAATATAACTGATCAAAGTGATCATGATCATTGAGATCACAGTGTTTGAACTGTCCACGGCAGTGGACTTATTAATTTTACATGTACATCTGGGATCTTAAAGTTCAGTCTGAATGTCCGCTATAATGGACATTTCTTATCTCAAAAACGGGTGGTCCAAAAATTTTGAAAAAATTACTGAGTTATCTAGGTGTCAATAGGAATTGACCCTCTACAAGAAAAAAAATTACAATGAACAGAAAAAAATCAGGTGCGAAAGGGCTAGAGTGCAGGGAACTGTTAGAGATCAAGAATTACTACAAGACTAGAAGAGCCTAAGGCTAACAGTTCCCTAACGGTTCTTTTTACAGAACCAGAATGGTCGGAACCATTCCACTCAACTGTTTGGCACACCTCTAATTGATATAAGAGCAGTGAAGACGGAAGGGTTACTTAAATAGAGATGCCAGGGTCAACCCTAACACGTAGTATCACAGAAAACAGTTCCTCTTCCTGGAATTGTAAGGTAAGACAACCTCTCTGTTGAATTAGACTCTATATGTCTACACAAAGAATTAAGAGCCATAAGGTATGGGCCATCCAATACTGTGGTATGTACATGTCCCATAGTGTGGTGTGTACACGTCCCATACAACTGAATGAGCAATCTGTTGCCATCACGTGGTATACGCACTTGCGTATAATACACAGGCTGAATTTAGGGTTGACATTTCAGGAAAATTAAAAATTCCCAAACAATACACATCCAAACTTCAGGGATAATTTTATTTTCTTGTGCTCATTGTACTCAAGATTTAATTATTATTATTTTTTTTGTATTTTTAACCCATTGAATGCATAATCTAATTCATGAACCTACCTTAGTGACTGAATAGAATCTTTAAAAGTTAATTTAAAAAAAAAAAATTGATCCCCTGTGGATGCAAACGTGAGCGGGCCTGATAGAGCCTTGCAAGATGGTTCTACTCGAGGCATGAGAATAGAGCTACAGAGGGCTGAAAGGAAGGGGCTTGGATCCACCTGCCAGGCGCGTTAGCACGGCATGGATCCACAGTGGATCTACCCGCATTGAATGGGTTAAGAGGAAAAAACATAATTTCATTTAGATTTAGTAGGTATTTCTTATAAAACCCTGCTGGATTCAAAGGACACTTTAAAATGAATCCGGCGGGCAGGTCTTTAAGGACATCAATAAAATAAAAATAATTTCAGGTAATCAGGCCGCAGTATTTTAAAATGTTCAAATCAAAGGTTTTAGTGAATTTCCAAAGAAAAGAAAAAACCTTGTTTCAATTAATTCTGTGTTTAATTTACAATAGCATGAATTGAACTTTAAAATTATAAAGATTTTTTATAATTCAATGTAAATTTTATAGTTAAAATAAACAAAGAATAATTATTTAAGCGGCTTAATTTGATTACTTAAAATTAAAAACATGTAGACATGTAGTGTAGCAAGAGGTTGTATTATGGTTATTTTTCAATTACCTGCCTATACTGGCAAAAAATCAAGTTGGAAAAATCAGTAGGTAATTCAGCGTATAATGTGCACCAATATTTCATAAGAAAAAAATTGTCTGTATTATACATGAGATTTTACGGTAAGTATTTAATATTATCACTAGGTATTGTCCTCGACTGTGTTTTCCAATGCGTGATAGCGACTCATCATGAAAGAGGTGTTGTTCAATAACCAAACGTCTTCACACAAAAATTGTAATTGGAACAATTGACCGGTTTCGGCTGTTCTAAAGCAGCCTTCTTCAGATAATCTTGAGGTTACTGGATTGACTTCACGAGTACAAGTGACAGGTGACAAGTGTCACTTTTACTCGTGAAGTCAATTCAGTATCCTCAATATTATCTGAAGAAGGCTGCTTTAGAACAGCCGAAAACCAGTCAATTGTTCCAATTACAATTTTTGTGTGAAGACGTTGTTTGGTTATTGAACTACACCTCTTTCATGACTAGGTATTGTGATATTCTAAGGTGAAACAATGTAGTGAGATGTACCTTGGTAGGGTAGGAAGCCATGAATTCGAGGAGTTTGCGATTGCACGTGATTTCAAAGGCTCCGGCTCCCGGTACGACGGCACCGTCATCCAGTGTGTTCTTGATGGCACGGAGACCGTCCCTCAGGGCGTCCTTCATCTGTCCTATCGTATGTTGGTTTTGACCCTTAAGAAGAAGAGTCACACTCCTGGGATCCTGACATTCCTCTACGTACGTATATTTGTTCTCTCCTAGGACATACTCGTATACCAGACCGGCACGACCTGCAATACAAAACATAAAAAATTTTCGTTTTATAAAACGATGCAGGTAAAACATGCTTCAAATAGAAATCCAATCCAACTCAGGTTACACATTTAAGCTAGGTTTACATGATGCCGATTGGCGAGACAATTGTCCTCATGGATTGCGGCACAATCACTGGCCATTACAGTTGATAAAAATAACCGTTTACACATGGATATGAATTGTCCCGGCAGTAGAGGTCGAGAAATGGACAAGTTTTAGCACTTTTTTGTTGCCTTGCAAGTTCTACATCGAAAGTGCCTCGAAAGGACTTCATTTTAGCCTTCACCTCATCCACACTAAATCCTTCGATATTCATTTTATCGGCAATCTCCACGAGTGCCGTTTGACAGGCGTTTTCATCTTTATAAAGAACATCATGCATGTTCCACAACATCTATGTTCAACATATAGCTCAACTAATTTTAAATTAGTTTCATCGTTCCCCTTCAGAGCCATTTTACGCATAAACCCAGATTAAATTTAAAAAAAAAAAAAAAGAACTTAGAAAAAACACAGATTAAATTTAGAAAAAAAAGATAATAATGAGAATAGAGTGGTAGTAAAGAAAGAAACTGTCTCTTTGATTGGCACGACGCAACTGTCCGGTATCGTTCACACATCGCCAATTGCCGCGGCAATACTGAGATCCAGTGGTGGGGAGGCGCACCCACCTCTCGGATCTCGTAGCTGGGCGCAGTTGATTGTCCTCGACCCTACTCATCGAGACAATACCTTGCCAGTCCAATTGTCGAGACAATTGGCCTAAAGTGTTTACACAAAGCCAATAATCTCATGCCAATCAAATGTCTTCTTTCAATAGTCTTGCCAATTGGCATTGTGTGAACCAGGCTTTAATAAGACATCCTCCCAATATTTGCGACAACATTAAGCAGTTATAGTTGTTATTCTACTACATTTTCCCTACACAATGTATTCCTTGGATTGAAATTTACTCATTATCTTGAAAGTTAACTTTCATCTCAAATTCACCTCCACAGCAAGCCACAGTAAATGTTGAGTCAAATGCAATTTTAATAATTTAGTTTTCCATTAATTTAAAAATGTTTAATAATATTAAACCCTTCCTCAACTAACACGTTAAGAAAAATAAAATTAATAACTTTAGAGTAATATGAGGCACATTTTAATAATACAGAATGTCCCAACTAATGATAAGAATTTGATAATAAAAATATAATCCAATCCAGTCTAAATTTTGCAATGAAAACTTTATCTAGCTGTCTTAAGGTCATTTCATTCCTCAGTTTGTTTAGAAATTAACTTATCATCAATAAATATTAATAAAAATGGTAAAATCTGTAAATAAGGACCACAATCTTGGTTTATCACAGCAGTATAGATATTTAAAGCCATAGATCATTTCTAAACAAACCCAGAGACTAATAACACATCAGAAAGTTAAATTTAGAGATACTGGCTCTGACTTACAGAAAAAGGAGGTGTAGGGATTGTACTCATCTCATGCAGCACTCTTGCATAATATGACCAAACAAGTACAAATATATTTTTTATAACATATTAAACAGGTACTGAATAAGGCTGAGTTGTCGACTGATATAAAGGCAGTGTTTGAACTAAGTATAACTACAGTCTTCGCACAACTAGAATCGACACGTTGACAGCGCGGGAAAAACTAGCAAAAGGGGGGACGAGCCAATGAGAGCTTGAGATTTTCCCGGACAAAAGGTCGGGCCAACTAGGCAAAGATAAATGTCTCTAGTGGAGGGGAGAGGCCCTCTGGATAACAGTATAAGAAGGCTTCGTAGTGGCATTATTTCTTCCCCCAGAGAGGTTGGCCAATCTGTGTGTCACTCAATTTCCCGCGCTGTCAACGCGTCGACTCTAGTTGTGAGAAGACTGTAGATCATAGTGTTTTTGTAGACAAATAGCTTTACACAACATGTTTAGTGAAACCTATCATACCTATATTAAATAGTTGAGTAAAAGCTAGGCAGATATGAATCTTTAAAAAATCAAATTTCATTTGACATAGATTAAACACCTGGTGAGAAAAGGGGGAGTAGAAATATTCCCCTCTAAAAATCAGCATAATAGAAGCTACCGACATGTCAAAACTTCCATAAACAACAGTTATATCTTAAGAATAACTTCAAATAAAAGTTGAAAACAATAATAAGGTTTGGCTGTGGGCACAGCTGTGGTGTTGTAAATAAACTAGTAAGTAAGTAAGAAGTTTACCGAGGTATTCCTCCTTGAAGTCTTCAAGGCTGTTGACAGCTCGGCCACCGCAGGCTAGAGTCAGCCGCTCCATGTTCCTCCTCTTAGCCCTCCTCAACGCGACGATACCCTCCCTCGCCAGCATGTCCAGGCTCACCGGGTCGATTCCCTTCTGGTTGATCACCACCAAGTTCTCCTTTTCACCACACAGTTTCTTCTTCAGCTCTATGATCTTCTCCACCCTCTTCACGATGAACTCCCTCTCGGATTTGACTAGTTTCTCGCGTTCCTCGGCCGTCTTGTAGAAGAATCCCGAGTTGACTTCGGTCTTCTCGTACTCGAGCGACACGTTGCAGACGAGGATGCGGCAGTTGGTGACTCTCTTAGGCATATCCGGGTGTCTGGCTCCGTGATCCATCACCAGCCCCCTCACCAGACGACTCTCCGTGTCCGTCTTACTCTGCATCGTCAGGATCTCTATCATGTAGAGGTCCAGAGGCTTGCCTTCCTGTTTGATAGCCAACACCGCGTCCACACAGGCTTCCGTCAGCACGTCGGCTATGCTCGGGTGCAGTTTCGTCCTGAGAGCCGTCCTAGCCACGTCTACGAGTAGTTCGCGGTTGCCTTCGCTCTTGATGGCCATGCCGTCCAGTATTTCCAGAGCCTTACCCCTGGCGGCGTTGAAACCTTCCGTCAGGATACGGGGGTGAACACCCTCGGAGACGTAGACCTGAGCTTGCTTCATGAGTTCGGCGATGACGAGAACCGTAGATGTGGTACCGTCTCCGATAGTGTCGTCCATGGCGGTGGAGGCTCTGGCGATGAGGGCGGCCGTCGGGTGTTGTATTTGCATCTCGTGAAGCAGCACGTTACCGTCCTTGGTGATCTTGACTTCGCCTGAACCGGACACCAGCATCTTGACCGTACCTTTCGGTCCGAGGTTCGTCCTCATGACATCGTATATCCCTTTTGCCGCGGAGACGTTCAGCGACAGCGCTTCGGACGCCCTCGCGAATTCGGCTTTAGGGTTCAATAAAGAAATAGCAGACATCGCTAACTATTAGAAATTCAACTACAAAGAAAAATAACTTAAAATGCCGGCACGTGTTTTCACTTGACGACGGATATTAACCTCAGAAATGATACAAGGGCGACGGTTCACCGAAAAAGGAAATATTTCATACTGTGTACAGTGTTGTAAAAATCAGGATAAACTTAATCTAAACACAGATCTAAATTATTGAAGAACAAGAAAATACTAAACCGAGAGCTAATATGTGATATTAACAGCAAGGGGTCTCCTACTTAAAAACTTCTAACGATAATATATTTCTTACTTATGGCTAATTCGGATTGTACGTGACCTCGAAATTTCTTCGAGTTGAACCTCTACCTGGTTTATATACAGGAGCAGTAGGGTTGTTTTTCTTCAGGAAATGAGCGGAGCACCGCCAAGCGGTGCGGAGCGGCTATTGAAAATTCAAGGGTACACAAAGTTAAGGTTTTTAATTTAATCTGCGGGATTTTATCACCTAACCTTAAAGTGGTGGCACGTACAATCCGAATTTACCCTTTAATTTATTTTTAAAGTTCTTTCAGCACGTGTATATTTAATATTTAATATATAAACACAACAAATTCGATTTTTTTTTTTTTTTTTTTTTTTTTTTAGAATAAAAATTATCTTAACCGTCTCGGAAACAAAAATCACGAATTAAATAGTTTTAGGGGGCATCACCTGGAATCACGGAAAAAATGCCCACGGAAAAAATGCCCAAGGAAAAAAAACCCAGGAAAAAATGCCCACGGAAAAAATACCCACGGAAAAAATGCCCACGGAAAAAATGCCCACGAATAAATTCCCACGGAAGAAATGTCCAAAATATAATTTTGATATGTCATAATTATGTCATAATTTTGAAATTTCATTCAACATATAATTTTGAATGAAATAATTTTAGCAAAATATTATAAAACATATTAAAATTGATTTTATTATTTTTTTAATTTATAAAATACCGTTGTTTAGTCTCATCGTTTATAAGCACAAAATGAGTCAATCTCAATTATCATTTTCAATTTTTAAATTTTTCAGTATATTTTTAAATTCAGGTACCATATTAATTTATTTTGTATTATATTTATATATTTCACTAAAATTTGCGTAATACCAAAATGTAAGTGAAAGTGGCGCGGGTCCTCTGTCTGGACAATATGGGCACAGAATTGAAGTACATATAATCGCGTACGATGTCAAATAGTGACTGATTCTCTTGAAAAGGAAAAAATGTTTTTTTTTTTTTTTAAAAAGACTTTTCCTCCGTGGGCATTTGTTTAATGAAATTTGGAAGGTAGGTCATAGACATAATAGACATAATTTGTCTATAAGTTTCAACCGTCTGTGCATTGATTTTTCTTCCAACATCTGTACCATCCTAACTTTAGGTTCGACTTTTTTTGGATTTACAAATCTTGGTAGAGATTTTATTTCAAAAGAAATTTATTAGAAGGTGTAGTTAGTTTTGTGTTTAATATTTTAAAATATATGCTAGCTTATTAGAATGATGATTGCCATACAAATCTCTATAAAGGCTATATATTATTATATTCTCGTATATTTCTATTGAAATTTACCGAGAAAAGATCATATAATTTTACTCCTTAGTTAGTAAGATAATGAAAGTTAAAATTCATAATGCCTCCGATTTTTTTCTTGAGAAATTTTTTTTAGTAAATGATGTTTTAAGTTTTTAGAATTATTTGTTCTAAAATCGGTTTTACTCTCTATTCACTGTTAAACTGAACACTAGATTAAACTAGCCTAATCCTGAATATTTATGGTTATCGAGAAAGGAGTGGGCGAACAAATCGTAATCTTACTGATGCATCTGAACTTTGTCGGTATGCTGATGGACATATCCCTTTAGTACCTGCGGTAATCCACGGTTTATGACCCCTCTGGGGAAATGTCCTGATTGTCCTTGGTCTGTTATTATGTTTAAACTTATCTTTTGACTTACGCGGTTTCATTGATGCTTAATCTTTAGGAAAGTATGAATGCTTCAAGGAAGTACTAAACCAATATAATTTTTAGTAAATTTTATATTTAAATGTAAGCCTAAGTTTAACACAGCATTCTTTTGTCTTTTGTATAAAATCATTTATCCATGTTAGAACTAGTACTTCTGTGATCACATCTCCTTATTTACATCCATTGATTAAATATTAGTTAATGTCGTTTAAATGAATAACTTTTTTTTTTCAACTTACTTGTATATAAGGTCTATAGTCTATAGAGTATATAATATTTATAGTAATCAACATTGCTATTTGAAGCATATAGAATAGCAAGGTTGATTACTTTATTATATACCCTATAGAACTTAAAGAAGATCTTAAGTCCAGTGGCCCAGGGTACCGTTACTTTTATAGTAATATAACTGCAAAAATACAACACCCCTAATGGCTATTCCACTTAAAAATAGGTTAAAATTTGTTAGCGTTAACAATAAACTAATTATACAAATTTAAAAACTACCATTAAACATTAAAATTTAATTATTTGGGACATTTCTTCCATGGGAATTTTTTTCGTGGGCATTTTTTCCGTGGGCATTTTTTCCGTGGGTATTTTTTCCGTGGGCATTTTTTCCTGGGCTTTTTTTCCGTGGGCATTTTTTCCGTGGGCATTTTTTCCGTCTACCATCACCTGAAACTTATTTCTCTATATTTACATAATATACTTTTCAATGTCATTGAATGAAAAGTTAAATTTTCTTGAATATCCCTGTGCTGATAATATCGGTTAACGTTTAGGAACAATGTTTTCAAATGTTTACCAACAAATTTTTATAGTTTCTGAAGATGTTATAAAATCAAAGCCAAACCTCCTAATATTTTCCTGAAATTGTGAATTTTTCTTCTATGAAATCTTCATTATACAGGGAGTATCAATTTCAGATGGACATAGAAAAAAGGGTGTATCTACAGGTAATTTTGAGCAAAAAAGTTCATATAAGCTATAGTCCAATTCTCAACCGTGTAGGAGCTATAAGCGAAAATAGACTGTGTTAAAAACAATCGACCTTTACCTTAAAAAACTGAAATAACTCAAAAAATATTAATCTTAGAACAATGAATGAGCAATCCTTGGAAAGACAAGGACATTTCCTATAAAAAGAAGTATGTTTTATGTTGACATGTTGCCTTTTTAGTGTGACCCAGAGCTGTTTGAAAATAAAACAATATTATAGATTTAAAAAAAAAAAACTGGAAAAAGTTGAGCCCACATATCGATATGACCCAAATGGGAGAAATGCGTACAAAGTTATGAAAAGATGGCGCGATTAATAAGCTTTAAAACGATACCAAATACTTCAAAATATTGCAACTCTAAGTGGGCGAACAAACCATCGTTGTAAAAGAAACATGTCGTGCTTGCAGCTCGTGTTGGGTAGGGCTTATTATTTATTTATTTTTTTTCAGAAAACTCTTAATTACTCATAAACTATAAACCAAACTGGCTAAAAGACGCGGTTTTTGCCAATCAAAAGGACATCAAATCCCTTTTAATAGGTAGGTACTCACAGTTTGCTTTTCTAGAATTTCAATTCCTCTTAACCTACTAACCTACATCTTTTTATCTTGACGCAGAATGGATCCCTATTATAGCTTATATGAACTTTTTTGCTGCAAATGACCTGTAGATATACCCCTTTTTCTATGTCCATCTGAAATTAATACACCCTGTATAGTTTGATGTTTATAAGTTCTGATTCTTATATAGGTTTAATGATTTTGTTTCACGATATATTTTTGTACGGACCGGTGGGGAAACTGCAGTAGACAGACAGCTCAGTGGCGCATATTCGTACAACGTACAACTGATAAGCAACATTCCGTCTTATCACAAACCATCATTTCTACTTCCTAAACCTAGTTTTGATCTGTTACCTGTAAAAAAAACAACAAAAATTAGGGCATATAGTTTTTATTTATAAAAATAATAATTTAATGTAAGTATTTTAGTATGAGTACCTACCTTTACACTTTACTGTATTAATCTTAGAGTTGCCAGGCGTCCCTAAGATTAAAATTATGATGATTAAGAGATAACCATAAAAGTTAATCGCTTGAGGTAGATCAGAGGAATTTATGGAAAATAAGATTGTTTACATTATTAAACCTGCTGTTATGCAAATAAACACAAACATGGGTGTATCCAGGGGGGGAGGGGCAAGGGGGACAGCTCCCCCCTTCTTCCAAGATCGAAAAAAATCATTTATATACAAATGTAAAATTAAACACCATTATCCTCACGCATTAGAAGTGAAACTTATTATTTCTTCTTATTATTTCAGTATTAAGAAATGGTTATGGGAAATTTAATTAAAAAAATATATATTGCTACGCTAAGGCAACCATATTTATTCCAACATAAATAAATGTTTGTTTTGATTTGCTGGTCTTTAAATAGATATAATACAATTAATCTGTAAAAATGTTACACTTGGACGAGTCTCCAACAAAAACTACGCTAAGGCAATCACATTTATTCCAATAAAAATAAATATTTGTTTTTATTTGCGGTCATTAAATAGATATAATGACTTATTTAAATTAATTTAATTAGTTTTTTACTTTTTTTTTCTAAGTGTACAATTAAGCCCGTTGCCATGAACCTAGTCTAATTATAATCTATCTAATACTACGCTTATATACCAATTTTGTGTTCTCTCAAAATGTCAATGTATTTAGAGTATTGGTTTGCTCGTTTGCTAAACGAAATGTCGGTGGTTCGCAACTCGCCTGAGTTAGAGGTGGTTAGAGGTGGTTAAAGATTTTTTACAGATAAATCTTTCACCAGGATTAGTCTCGAAACACATCTTCCCTTTCATTACTTCCGTCACACAAATTTCATTACAATTAATCTGTAAAAATGTTGGAAACTTGGACGAGTCTCGAATCGCAAACTTCGTTACACGATGTCACTATATGAAAAATTCACTCTACCGCCACCAAAAAAAAAAAAAAAAAAAAACTACGAGAAAACTAGCAAAATTAAGCGACTCTTAGTAGTAACAAAATAAGTAGTAGTAGTAGTAGTAGTAGTAAGTTCTATTTCTTACTAGTACTAGATAGATAGGACGGATCAATTAACCCAAACTAGAGCAATTAGGTCTTACTGAGTATTGAAATGACCGGATTTAAATTATACATATGGCTCCTAGGTGAATGATGCGGTGTGGGCCCCCCTCCCTCTGCTTTTAATTTAACTATGGTCAAATAATGGGGCGCCAAACTCGGGGGTCAGCACCCATCGCAAAAATTTTAAGAAATTAAAATGAAGACTTAAAACTTTCTCATATACGAGTTTTGAACGTGTTATGAAAATTTATCACAAAAATAACATCCGCGTTTAAAAATATTTTCTCAGGAACTAATTTTTCCTGGGAGAAACGGCTTTTAGATTCGTATTTAAATGCTTTAAATGGTTTTCATTTTAGACTTATTTTTTTTTCAAAATCATCGTTTTCGAGAAATAATGTTTTTTTGGGGGGGGGGGGGGGGGGCTGGAAACCTACTAAGGTGGACACTTTATTCTCGGAACGGATGCTTTTGCTAAGTAGAACACCCTTATTTCAGCTCAAAACCTGCTGAGGTGGAATTCCGATTCTGGAACCGTGCCTTTCCACTTTAAAGACAGGATTTACTGTACTATTTAATAGTTGTTGTTTTTTCTTTTTATATAAACTTCTAAAAAGAACGATGTATGTTCTTTTTGAACGTTCACCTTCAGTAATTCACCTTTCACTTTATTACTTAATTTATATTTTTACTTTCTCATATAAAGAGAAAGTATTGTGATGGCGCGAAAATTCGATTTTGAGATTTTGATGGATTTACACGTTTTGAGGTCCCCTGAGTCCAAAAAAGTGGTTTTTAAAAAATGTCTGTCTGTCGTCTGTCGTCTGTCTGTCGTCTGTGCAGACGCCTGGAGCCCAAACTACTGGGCCGATTTTGACGAAATTTGGCATACATGTTCAGAAAAATCATACCCCGAGGCGAAATCGAGAAATGAATTTTAGCTCTAAATTTGGGGGCGCTACCCCCCAAAAACTCTTAAAAACATGAAAAAAAATTATTTCTCGAAAACGGTTCCGACGATTTTGATTAAAAAATTCTAAAATGTAGTCCATTTGAATACGAATCCAACGATATAAGCCGTTTTCCCGGGAAAAATCTAGTTCCTGAGATATTAGCTTAAAACGCGGACGGAGAGAGCCCGGGTTCGATTCCCCGACCAGGAGAAGTTATTTTTATGATAAATTTTGATGAAATGTTCAATAATATTTAAATGTACATTTGAAAACTAATAAATGGAAACACTGGGCTAAGTAATTATAAACTCATATATGAGAAAGTTTGTCTGAGTTGTCTCGGACCGATTTTTTTATAATATGTAAACAAAAATAAAACCAACTGCTTACTAGATTATAAATAAATTAAAAAGGTAACAATCAGGTCAGCCTTATAACGAAATGAAAACAAATAATTAAATTAAGACTAAGAAATCAAAATATTAATATAAATTGTATTTTTAAAAGATTACAACTCGAAAATGACTCAATGAGTGATGAATATATAACAATAATCCCTTTTAAATGCAACTACAACTAGTAAAAAATATAATATTGTTATTTATACCTAAAATTAGGTATTTGAGATTCAAATAAACGAGTTAGCTAACTAACTGTAACTGTATGAGAGCGTAAATACTAGAATGAGGTTATTTTGAGGGACAGTGGTTGTAGTTAAGATAGTATACTGACCTGTAGAGTTGTCCAGATCTGTTGAGGTAGCGCTGAGCCCGTTCTAACCAAGCCTGCTGATGTCCTATAACACAGCCCGGCCTGCAGATTCGCATCCAAGCTATAGCTTCAAGTGCAGGCATGTCGTAGTGCTTCACTAAGTACGCTCCCACCAGGCACCCTGTTCTTCCCAGACCAGCCTTACCTCCACAAACATTCATATTATCCATAAAACCACTATATTACTAGGCATCGCGTGGCTCTATCATTGAAGCGAGCGTAAGTAGTAAATATGTATTGATTATTGAAAAAATAGATAATTATGAATCATGATGAGTTGATAGATAATGGGTATAGTAGTAGTACAGCGGCTAGTAGTAAGGGAACCACCCCGCATTCTTACTATTCCTCTAACCACACATCTCCTTTTCAATTATTATAAAATGTATCTCTTTGCTACAAAAAAACTACTGCATGTATCAAATTGAAATTTTGCATGCCTATTTCAACCGTGCATTAGATGGTGTATATGAAGTTTTATTAAAATCGTTACGTTAGAACGTAAGATATCGGTAAAAAGGTTGTTTTCTCTATTATAAACGTTTAGGTCCGCTTTAATAGTTATAGCGATCTTTATTAATTCATAGTGGTGTCGCTGTTGGTTTTACTAAAAAATGTTTTTCCATCGAATAGATGATGATAGAATCTTTTCCCGTCCTGAAATTCCAATTTAATTTTTGAACCTCTCGTTTATGCGAGCGTTGCGCGCGAATTCTTGGACGGATCACGCTGTCCAACGAACTTAGAGAATAGAAAAGAGGAACATGTATACCAAATTTCAACTAAATCGGTCAACTTTTACTCAAGTTATCGTCACACGCGTAAACGTTACTGACAGACAGACAGACAGACAAGATGCATAGTTTGTTGAATGTAGGAAGCTCGCTTACGCTCTCTTTCTCTTCAAGTACTAACTTTGACACACACAGTAACATTATTAGTATTAACACTTGACACTACAGCAAAACAAAACTTAACCGTGCTTAGATTGTATCAAAAAGTATGTCAAACCTGAAAAATTGGTCAAACTTTATAATTGAAGACGGCAGCCCACACACGTTTAGAAATGACAAATCGCCCCCCCCCCCCCCCCCCATATGGTGCCCTTATTATTACCGTTCCCTTAACCACTCCCTCTCTTTCAATACTTTACTAAATATTTTAATTTAATCGGATTTAAATTCTTCCGGATTAAAATCTTTTGTTTGTAGGTTCCTATTGTATGCGTTCCTACTAACGATAGTCAGTACACAAAACAGTTTACGTAAAACTGACGAAGTTGTGCGTATAATAAATTGAAACTCACTGCCAGAGTACTTTCCAAAGATTAATTCCTTGGTTCACCAACATTTATGACCATTATACATCTTTATTTAGTTCATTATGAAATATTGATCTTTATTTAGAAAAGTTTTGTCCATTATTATTTCAGATAACCTTTTTATTTTGGATTGTCATAACACCTACTTTTTATCAAAGAAATAAATTGGGTAAATATGCACTTGAACACCCACATATTTCTAATTGTCCGATTGACTTCGGTTTTTTAACTGTTCCCTTTTACAATTTAACAACTTTTAACCTGGCACCGCTTCCACTACTGGAAGCATCTTCAGGGGTGTGGTGCATCGTGATGTTGACTCGAAGCTCGAAGCAAAACAACTGTTATTGACTGGTTTTCTAGACCGTAGATTGTTCCCATTTAAACCTACGGTTCCCGGGGGTTCCTTTACTCGGGGTAATTCTTTGTCGGGATGATGCAATCAAGCAGGTGTTGCCTCCGTATAAATTCGCCGTTCTGCTCTCTAGTTGTCAGTATATCTTATGTTTGCTTCGAGTCATCATCACGATGCACCACACCCCTGAAGATGCTTCCAGTAGTAGAAGCGAAACGTCGGACTTCAACCCCTTCGTGACGCGGGTTTCACCGGAGAACCAAGTTATTGATTATACATAGATGACTTGGTGCATAGGCTTCCGCCGGTAGACTCTAATAAACAGCTTGCTTATCCGGGGAAAACCGCGTCGTGAAGGGGATGAAGTCCGAAGTTTCGCTTCCACTGCTGGAAGCATCTTCAGGGGTGTGATGCATCGTGGTGTTGACTAAAATGAACTTTGATTTTTAAGCTTCAGTTTGTTTTAAGTAAATATAACATAAACCTAACATATAGGGAACCTGCCTGATCCTGACGATTGGCATTACTGTGCATGTCGTACACACCAGTATAATTTGGTTTGGACCGTACAATCAGGGCCGTCCCTAGGGGTTTAGGCGCCCGGGTCAAATGCATCTTTGGCGCCCCCCCCCCCTTATTGCCAAATTTACCTAGTAGTTAAGAAGGGGGCCTGGCGGCGCCCCCTAGACGTGGCGCCCGGGTCAGCTTGACCCGGTTGACCCCCTCTAGGGACGGCCCTGCGTACAATAAACAATAAACATCCCAACATTCACAAACATTCCATGATAAGGTTGGAACAGTTTGAAGAACGGTACGAAACAGTCTTAAGTCGGATTGGGAACGGCTTTTATCCATAGCACATGCCCATGACAATCTCGCGGAGTTCCCTGGATGAGATGGTTGGAACAAACCAATATTAAATTGATTAATCTAATGTGATGGACAGCCTTACAGTGGACTGCGAGAGGCCCCTTTACTTCCTCCGAAAGAGCGAGGAACTTGTAAACAATGTCCTTGGAAGGCACTGACCCGTCGATGAAGAATAGGTCGTGTATCGTCACCCCGTTACTTGTGAATCTGCAACAAGTATCTTATGTTAGTTTACTTGAAAATTGTGAAAAATAATTTACTATTGTAATTATGTCCCCCGCAATATAACTTAACTAATTACAGTTTTGTACCAATACTTATAACTAGAAGCGTGTATTTAATATATTTTTGATTGGATAAAAAATAAATCAGCGTGACTAACAATTATAAAAGAGGGATAATCAACGAAGAATTGAATTATTAAATACAAATTTTTAAGTTTTAAATCAATCACCAGACAGAGCTACAAAGAGGCAGTGCAAGGGACAAATTATGAAGAGCTTAGCACACCTGAGGGCAGGATACCACCAGGCCTTCCCAGGGGAGTCGGCATAGCACTCTATTTAATGCTGACCGGCCACGATTATCTGCAAAAACATCTGCATCGCATTGGAGTCGTGGACAGCCCAATCTGCCCTCTTTGTAATAATGACGATATGATGAGTGAGCATCTGTTGCAGTGTGCCTCCCTCGCAGATGTTCGCAATCATCTAAATTTAACAAGTGAAAGTCAGGTGCGGCATGAAAATAGACAATTAGCTGCTCTGTACTGGACTGCGCGCCAACGAATGCCTAAATGGTACCTAAAATTCGGCGTTAGGGGAAAAAAAGTTTTAAATCCATTAATTAATTTAAAATTAGCACTGAGAAATATCGACGATGTGTTTAAACCACGTGGTAGGATAACCGTTGGGATCTCGGTAGCCCGGATAGGAGAGTGGCTACCGAGGCTGTGGGCTGTGGCTTCAGCAGTATTGGGCGTGGTGACCATTTATAAGGGTGACCACTTCTCTGAGTTCAATTCCCTGACCAACCCCCACCCCCCGCATCACTATATAAATGGGAATGTTCATATTATGAGAAATAGTGACTAACTGGTAGTGTATGCCATATATAAAGTATATACTGGTGATGGAGCGACACTCTAACCCCGTATCATCCAGTTGGAGCATCCAAGTGGAAGTCCCGTTTAGGACTTTTAGGAAAAGTTTGATATGGGTGCCTCTCGGTTGACCCTATATCCGCCCTCCTAAGCTATATCCACCCGTGCAGGGGATGTTAATATCATATAATTCCAGGCAATAATTTACTCATTACCCTACAGATAGAAAGCCTACTGGATATGCTATGGACGTCCCATGGACGTTAGAAAGGCGGACATCGGGTCAGCCATAAGACATCCAAAATAAAAAATTCTACCCTCCACAGGATTCATGGCTTTCCTTAGGACGGCCAATAAAAGGCATCTAAAATGGGATTACCTTAATGAAACCTATTGATTGATGATTATGGTCAGGATAAAATTTGAACAAAAGGATATCCGAGGGTTGTCTTTTGGATCAGTTGTCTACTAGGGACACTCTCTTCCGTCAGGGATATTCGTAACAGAAAAGCGTTAAAGGAAAATGCACCTATCGAGCTGTCTTATTAACCCCTCCTTATACAAAAATTTTAACTTTAAAAATATTAAAATTTCAAAGGAATCATTATTGAATGAATGTGCGGTACTTATAATGTAATGGATGGGGAAACTGGGTGGCATTAAGTGAAAATGATACTTTGAGTCGGTGTAGTTGGGACGATTAAGTCTAACGACGTGTCTAACTCCGTAAAGTTTGAAGTAGGGAAGGTAGCTCTCCGGGGTTCGACCAGAAGGTATATGCGTGCCTCCTCGCCCTGGGCCTGAGAATGCCAATAGCTTCTCTGGCACCAACCAGCTCAGATCTCCGTTCTGCACCTGTAACACACAATTTGCAATATTGTATTCCTACCTCCTCTTTTACAATAAGCGAGCTATATAATTATAAAGGAGTTATTGATTACGACATCAAAAAGTGTGTGACATTCTCATAATATAAAGATTAAAATTTTGAAAGGATAACTAGCTTAATTTATATTATATATAAGTTAATAAATTACTTAAGTAAAGCATATTTAAAACAAAATTTGAAAATATGCAACAAGGAGGAACGTTACCAGGTGTTTAATTTATGCATAAGAGCCAGTGGCGTAGGAATTCATTTTTGACGGGGGTGGCTCGGTACCCCCACTAAGAGGGGGGGTTACATACTCTTTATCAGTGCTCGATTTCTAGAAATACAACCTACCCTCTATCTACCCCCCCCCCCCCCCCCCCTATTGGAGGGGGGTCCGGGGGTCCTCCCCCGGGAAAATTTTGTAAAATAAACGTTCAAAAACAATATTTTAAGGAGTTTTAGACATAAACCCATGTACTAATTTTTATTTTATTTGTAATTTTATAGCCCCTTAAAATCTGACGGGGGGGGCTCAAGCCCGATAGCCCCCCCCGTTCCTACGCCACTGATAAGAGCATTGCTACTGCAGATTTTTATAACATTTTAATCCGCAATAATAAAAAAAATAAACAAAGTTTCCAAGTATGTGCTTACATTACAGACAAAGAGCCCGTAGTTCGTAATCCAGCATAATCCCCAATTCAAAAGATGGCGGTCATTTAAAAGTTTCATTTATTTATTAAAGTTCTTTATTTATCTTTTTGAACCATTAATTATAATGACGTGACACAAACACCTTTAAACACATTTGTGTCGTCAAAACGCAATGAAACGATTTCGAACAAATTAACAATTTTTAAGATTTTGGGGCTTCTTTATATTTTTGTTTTCCTTTGTTAGGTATTTTCGTAAATACAGATGCTTTACCGACCTCCAGATAGACAACTGCAGGAAATTATAAGGGTATTCGGTTTTGTCTGCGGGATCTAAAAAGTCACCCTGCAGTCGTGGTCAATTCCCCGGTCTACAGGAACTACTCAATTGTCACTAGTTGTAAGTTTATTTATTGTAAAATTCTTTAATTCCTTTAAATTACTCTCATCGCCGAATAATCTATTTTGAACCATAGAAAAATTAAAATCCTATAAAAATAACTAAACTAAAAAATGCATATGGGGATAGGTAGTGGTATCAAATGAAAGCTAATTCCTTCTCGATTGCCATTACCATGCAAAGTTTGTGGATAAGTTCCTATTAGCTCCTCGGTGCTTACAGAGCTTAAAAACACGGGACATAACGAGTATGCACATAGTAAACTTTAGTTCAAGTAGCGTCAACTTAAGTCAACCTTCAACCCAACTTACTTTCTCATAATGCTCGTAATGAGTGAGATCGAAATCTTGAAGGCGAAAGAAGCCGAGGTGAACAGCCCGTCCGACAGCGTTAAGACAGTCGATCAACTTGATCCTGTACTTTGATATACCTGGACACATTACAAAACAAAAGTACTTAGTTGGGTTGCGATTTTGTAAAACTGGAAGGTCAACTTTCTACCTTCACTCACCCTGGGAGGCGTCTTGGAACGGAACAAATGGATGCTTGCCACTCAGCAACAACCTGTACACACGAATACATACTATAATTAATTCTGACATGTGAGTCATATTCATAGTTATACATGGGTCACCTCTGCCTTATCCAACTAGTAGTGATAGGGGTAGAGGGTGCAATCATTGCGCTGATGGTACTGTTGCATTGCTGCATATCCAAAAGTTGAACTAAAGGCGAAGATGCACATACCGTCAAATTGGGGAAGTAGCTTGCATGCCAAAAGAGGGTATTTGCCAGTGACTGGCATACCAAGGATTTTATTAAGTTTTTATCTGCTTGCTTGCCAGCTACAGGCATGCCATTTAACATATCCACGTGCAAGTAGCTTGCACGTGCAAGTAACTTGCACGTGCATGTAGCTGGCATGTCTTTGTTCAAGCAACAGGCATGTGTATCTCCGCTTTGATAGGGTAAAATAGAAAAAAGCCTAGCCATTATTTTACTGACTTTTCCCCATAACTATCTACCCAAAATATCGAAATCTGGTGGCCGTGTAATTGAGATCTGAAGGTTGCACGTTCGAGACCCTGTTTATAGAGAATTTGTTACAAGTATATGTTCACACGTGCTAACCTTAGCAACGCTCTCTTCAAAAGGAGTTGACTTCCATCCTATTAATTTCTCTGAGTCACCTAGACACCCAAGCATTATGAAGTAAACCATGTTGCGGATGTAACAGTAAGAGAAGATATTAAAATCATAGAGCCCCAGAAGTCTAGGAACTGGATCTTGCAAGAGCGCGTGAAGCCTCGCTTATCATAAAAGAGTTCCAAGTTCCAGGTTCATTTCCCCCCGATTCCGGCAAGGAACCCCCTGCTCGGAGTTCACCAAGCATCTCAATATAAATAGGTAGCTGCTTAAGTGAATTGGGCTAACTGATTTTGTATGAAAATTGAAAGGTGTAAAATAAAAGACTGCTGACAATAATAATAATGGTTAGACGGCGAGGATGAACCACTTGTTGGAACCTAGCGATCAGGTAGGCCACATTGGGAAATTTTTACTGCGGCTACTTTGGCATCCCGTGGCGGAGAGTTCCAGCCACTTCCCTCATCATCCCTGTACATGGTACCACCGAAGCGGGTATGGTGAAATCATTAGTGAGCTATATAAATCTGAGCGTTAAAGTGTAAGACTGCCGACAAACTCAGCAATCTATTGACTTTGAGAAAATTTAACTAAACAACCAATTTTACGGAACTGAAAAGGAAATCCGTACTAATTCAAATAGGAAATTAGTGTGAGTAAATAATATGCAATGTGGCAATGACTCACTTTAAAATTGTTTATCACTTAACAATAATACTCTACTATCAAGACAAAAGGATCTCAAATCAAGAACTTTGGGATTGCGGAACATCGCATTTTCTTTATGTAAAGGTGATATCACCTTAACTATTACGACAAGGCAATATTTACACATTAATGCAATTTTGGGTGTTAGAATACTTCCTTGGTTACGAATGTCTATTAATATGTTTTGAGATAACGATGAGCCAATGAGGTTATCAATGTTCACGCTAATTTGGCAAGACATGGAAAAACTCATCCAATGATATTTCTCTGATGTTATTCTTTCCCAAATGTGACGAAAATAAGAAAACACTCAACCATTATAATATGTGAGAGTGTGAGAGTCCCTAAATTAATTCCCTAAGTTTTTTTTATGTGATTTGGTAAATTCGAGACCAACATTTAATAATTATTGGCAGACAAAGATATTACGCTGGCTAATCTAGAGGACATTAAAAATTATGGAGAGAAATCTCTGCATCAGGCTATTTTAATGAGCGGTTGTTTATAATATAATAATGACAATAAGGGAATGAGAGGCAAACCTGTGTACGTGTTCTGGAGTCATTCCAAGGTGCAGGAGTGCAAAGCAACCCACAAGGAATGCGGCATTGGCTCGTTTCTTGAAATCCGTCGTTGTCCAGTGTACTATTCGTTTGCCGAGAAGACTGGGACATGATAGTTTCTCCCGCACAATTAACCAGTACCTGCAGCGTTCAAATACCATCAGTTTCGGCATAACTTTAAAACAATTGCAGATTGAAACAGCTCTACAGATATTGTGGATTCCTTAACATAATAATATTAATCAATTACTCCGTTAAAAACCTGATACTGTTTTTTTAAATATTAGGTTTAACAAGAATTTGATGACACACTTTTATAAATTTTTTTATTTATTTAATCATTTCAAATAAATTCCACCTAAATCAATTAATTTGTTAGTTAATTAATGAATGACTATTGTATCGTCATCGTGAATACATAATCTCTGCAATTTTCAGCTTTAGAGGAAGCCGGGGAGTGGGTAAAATTAAGGTTACAAGATTTGGAAAAAAAGTCGCAAATAAAAGCGATTGTGTTATATTTAGTGGTAAAATAGAAAGATTACTACATTTATATTTAGGCTATTGTTTTTTGTCTTGATCAACAAACCTGACTGGGAGTAGATTTTTATTTTTAAACACTTATGCATGAATACAATGTGAATCGGAATGATTATATGGTCGAAGATTAAAATTCTCATTGGTTTTGTAAGATCAATACTGACTGACTAATGAATGGATGGATTTCCAAATATTTTGAAACCCGAGCTTTAATCACGGAAGTGGAAGGGAGACTGACGGTCTGAAGAAGAGTGTAATGACAGGTGTAATAATCAGGACCTGGATGCTGTATTTCATGCCTGGCATACATTGGCCAACCTGAGAGTCACAAAAAAATTCTATTTGTAAATGTTGAAGTCATCCTAAGTTCTATCAAAGTTATGACATATTTGTTTTGTAAGCCCTGAAATAGGTTATAGGCCCAGAAAACTAAATCATGGATATATCAAGTTCTTCTAGACCTATTCGCATCGGATTACGGGAAGGTAAATCTAACTGGAACACTTGGAAATATAGAGCCAACGTAGCTTAAGAGGAGTTGCTGGAGCACTTGAGGTCGGTAATACATGGAAAACGTCAGAAACCTACGGATTCTGGTGTCATCTTCAAAAGATGATAATACGAGGTATGCAACTGATTTATATAATTTTACAATAATTGATAGCCTTACTTGTTATGGCTAACAACCAATATGACTGAAGAATGTCTCGAAACAGACATGAGATTTTTACATGAAGTATGGACTGAATTGCATAGATTATTTGATGGCTCATCTGAGGATAGAGTGTATGATTTCTGTCTCCAGTTTACTAACGGAGTTTACTCAATTCCGCACTAGGGCGGAGAAAAGAGGAATTATGAAACGCGCATGCGCAAAGAATACAAGTACGTAAAGAATCACTTTCTACGCATCTAAACAGAGATACAATGTTATATTTCATATCAATCGTAGATAATAGAACATTACGCATCGAGTGCGGAAAGTAGCATTTTGCGTGCGAGTGTGGAGTTTGCACCCGAGTGACAGTGAGGGTAGTAAAACCACACGAGCAATGCAAAATTGCGTACCGTACTTTATCAGATTTAAATAACAAATACAAAAAAAAAAATAACCTTCCTATATGCAAGTTCGTTTTTCTCTTTTGATAAAGATGACAGGCACATTTATAGAAAAGGGCCCCCCACTTTTTTTTAATCTAATATACCTTCTGACAACCGAACACACTTTTTTTTATGCAAAAGTGTGATATTCCTTTGTCCCAAAGCATATTGGACTGAATATCCCTATGTCTTAATAGGTAGTTAGACTAAGGGATATAAACTCTTCAGTATAAAAAACAAAAAGTGGGGCCCTTTTCTATTAGAGTACCAAGATGACATTAATTCCTTAGTTGTATTTTGTGCCGAATTAATTATTTCGGGAGGCGTATTATTCTCCTTATATTCGTCATAATCCCTTAAATCACTCATTGTTTTTCACAAAAAACTCGATATAAACAGTTACTTTTATTAAACAAACAGCAAATTAGAAATTAGTTTTGTTAAATGTAAATAAACTCGCTAATCGTGCGTAAAGGAGAAGAATTCTTCTTTTATACCACCCTAGGGCGGTAAAAAAAAGAGGAATTCTTCTGAATTATGAGACGCGCATGCGCAATGAATACAAGTATGTAAAGAATCACTTTCTACGCATCTAAACAGAGATACAATGTTTATATTTCGTAACAATCGTAGATAAAAGTATTTAAATCGATTGTAATGGGGTAAAGTGTTTTACACTGGTGCCAACAGGGCTTTATTAAGTCACGTCCATTAGTCTTTATTTAGGTATCCTTTACTTAACGATTCTTGGGACTGTGTCATACTTTTAAAATACTAAATTTAGCCATGTTTATTTTACCAGCCATGCACAATTGTTTTGCGGTTTAACATTTTACCTATGACTAGACTTGTGGCTGTTTGCTTTACTTTGTCCCTTACTTTTATTTATTCAGATTAAGGGATGCCGACGTACCGGTAAAGTTGTGCGAGATTGAGAGGTCCGAAGTCGTCGAAGTAGTTGGCGTATATGAACTGTTGGTCGGTCGTGAAGAAGTGAGGCTCTCGGTCAGGTTTAGTAAACTCTTTCCTCCTGAACGTGACGAAGTAGAACCTACCGCCGAGTATCTCCGCCACTGCCTCCACGTCCGGCCCAAGGAACCCGTAACCGTTTCCCTCGGACACCATGACTCAGCAACCACTAGATCTCACCTCGCATACCCTGACTTCCTCAAGCTAAATTTAGTTCTTTTTTATGTTACATTAATCTTCATAATTTTATTGAACGTATTAAAAAAACATTTTTTAAAAAAAATATATTTATTTATTTTATAATGACGGCTGTCAATTAAACCAACTAACATTGACATTATTTGTTTCCTACAAGCTTGGAATAATACTATATATAGAAGGAGCATAGAATCGGAATCCTAAGCAATTACTGATAAGAGACTGAAGCCAACTTTTGCCGAGAGGTTGTGTCCTTAAGACCAGGCTGCCAACATAACAACACTCATTTTTTTCATTTAAACAGGAGAAGGTTGGCCATGCTTTAGTAACTATTCAAAGCCCGCTCACAAACATCAAGATGACAAAACCCTGCCATTGGCTATTGTTTATGTTTCACTCTGACGTCATTTTTTTCACCTCGCACGGCATGATATAATAAACATTATTTTCAGCATATTTCAAGCTAAAATAAGATAAAACACAAAAAAAATATTACAATAAACTAAACTGACTATCAATCATTATAATTTAATAAAAAATTAAATTAAAAAACCGAAGGCAAATAATTTTAGAGTTATGACGTCACAAATTACAAAAATGAATTTTTAGAACGCGGATTAAGGGACACAACCAAAGTTGGCTTCAATGTTATCGTTATCAGTGATCCTCCTTCTATATATTGTATTATTCTAAGCCTACAAGGAAGTTAGTAAACATAGAGCTCATGGGTAATGACCACGCTAAAAACTTAGTTCCCCCCCCCCCTAGACTGAGAGGCCCCCTCTCAGTCAATATTCGTGGGGGCTCCTCTATCGCCACCACAGCTTGCGAGACTTCCAGGACTTAGGCTCTGCACTATTCATTTTACTTTAAAGCAAAATAATAATCTGTTACTGAATAAGATAATGTATAATGTATAAGATTATATGAGATTCGTTGGTCAACATTTAGAAAAATCGGCCAGCGAAAGTATTTCACCAATGGTTCTACCCAATCGTATTTTTATGTGGAGCTTTTTATTTTTTTTAAGTTTTTATTTATTCTATTTTTTTAACCCTTCCCCAAAATATTTTTGATAAGTTTATTTTAGAAGTTGGTTGTTGCTCTTCTTAATATAAAGGGAATGTTTGAAATCCTTAACATAATTATGAGATAATGCATTTTCATTTGGGAAATATCACAAAAATTGACACATGCTAAAATTCTTCAAAAATTAAATTTGCTGAATTCATAATTTTTATTTTTCTTTAATTATCCAAGTTGATTATTTAGTATTTAAAGGCACTGAACTATTATGTGCATACGTACATTTAACATCTTTTTAATAATAGGGGAAAAAAGATTAATAATTAATATTTAAATTATAAAAAGAAAGGAGGATATAATAGAGCTTAAAATTTTTGTTTTGGAATTCCGTGACATTTTTCAGGAATTACTTCTTTTTTCTGTTTCTGGGGGCGCGCCACTGTATTTCTCCCACTCTAACCTGGTCAAAGCTCGTTGAAGAAGAAAGAAGACTATCTCTATATTATTTATCTCAGTGTTTGTGATTATTTATGCAAAAAGAGATTATATTTATAAAACTTAAAATATAGGATAATAATATATAAGTATATTTTATTACTTGAAACAGAATCAATGACATTTAATTATTCGAATATGTAAATGTAATATTAGGTAATTTAGCCTGTTTAAGAGTGATAGTCCCTATCGCGACAGTGTTACTGTGATAAAGACCATTTTTAATTTTTACTTTATACATTTTTATAAAAAACGCAATAAAGTAAGAAAATTCGGTCCGAGACAACTCAGACAAACACTCTCATATACGCGAGTTTATAATTACTTAGCCCAGTGTTTTCCGTTAATTGGTTTTCGTAGGTACATTTAATTATTATTAAACATTTTATCAAAATGTATCATAAAATAATTTCTCCTTTCACTTCCGCCGGGGAATCGAACCCGGCCTCTCTTCGTCCGCGTTTAAAGCTATTTTCTCAAAAACTAGATTTTTCCCGGGAAAACGGCTTATATCGTTAGATTTGTATAAGTGGATCCTCTTAAGGGTAAAATTCAAATAAAAACAGTTACTTAAGGGTGGCGACGTTTCGACCTGTCCGGTCATTATCAAGCCTGACCTGAAAACGATATTTTAATTAAGCATTATGGAATAATACATATTAATATTGCACTGGTAATCATCAGAGAAAAATACGCTATATAATTTGACATTTTGGAAAAATTATACCTTTACAATACTGGAGATAATTCCTAGGGTTAAGTCATATTTAAAAACATAGGTAAGAACTTATTGTTCTCTCGTCTACATTGTCTTTTATAAGAAGTCATCTTTTACCCGTCATCTCTATTCTAGAAAAACACCAGAAAAAACAGGGAACTATTAAAAAGACATTCATCCATGTTATACTAATTCATCCATATCACTAAATGATAAGGATGAATTAATAAAGAATGAATAGAGATGACGGGTAAATCTTGCTCAACCTGTCCCAAAAAATTTTAAGATTTGGAAGGAGGGATTTTAGTTTTTTCTCTGTTTTCGTCTGTTTACACAGTTCAAGCAGCATCAAAGCTGACTTGTATACTTTGAAAATGAACACCTGGCTGGAATTATAGAAGATGTACCTCGTAATTTAGTGTGGTTAGCTTGACCCACAATACAATATTGTTTTGCGGGTCCTTAGTCAGGCAGCTCCTTAGTCCCATACCATGGCCCCAAAGTGCTTTACTTTACTTGGACCTAAACCATGCCTCCTACAAGTAGTAAAATGCAACCAGACTGAAAGCCTAAATGAAGCAAGAAAATATATTTTTTCCGTGGTAGGCTGTGAAATAGTAATTTTAGAGCCTAAAAAACATAGCTAAAATCCATTTTTTCATTACGTGGACTTAAAAAATCTTTTCATTACTCCTAGCTGTAAAGGAAAAATCTTTTACGTCCTAGGAACTAAAAGATTTTTTTTTCCGGCGGTAGTTGTCAAAACTTCCGTCAGTAGCGCTGCAGTCTTTGTAAAAATGCTTCTAGTACGATTAAAATCCGCTAGATGTCAATGCGTTTTATTTATCTTTTCTTATAGTGTAACCTCTTTTTAAGGTTTCTTTATTTAAGTCTTAAGTATGTACTAATATTTGTTATTATTATATATTGATTAGTGATTAATAATTAATGTTTTTTCATTGTCTGCTACCTCGGAAAAAATAGCATATGCTACGCGACTGTGAAGTGATTTTTCTTTACCTTGGCAATATTTACTGTCTCGCTTCGCTCGACAGTAAATGTAATTGCCGCGGTAAAGAAAAAACTCACTTCACAGCCTAGTAACATAATAGACTATTTTTATTAGACAATCTAAGAGGGAGTGTGTCAACTATATTTAGCTCTTTCTATATCATTAAACAAAGGCAAGCTTAGCGAGTTAGAAAGAGCAGGGTAGACTAAACTATATCCGTAGAAGGAGGTAGAAATATATTCTCCCACTGAAGGGGAGAACAGTGTTCTTGAGAGTGATAATACAGCACTTATTAGATAAGGAAAGAGATAACATCTGTCACTACATCCGTGTGTTTTTTTTAACTTATCACGTTTAGTTCTCACACTTTTCTTTTTTGGGGGCATGTGCTAGACCAGCGTTTCCCAAACTTTTCTGTCCTGGGACCCACCCCCAACCTGGAATATTTTTCGGTGGCCCACCTATACATAGCCTACACACAAACGGTTTTTTTCTCGGATTTAAACAAATAATTGTAATTGCATTTCAAATTACTCTTCTTTTTAATAAAACAAAACGAAATTATAATCATTATGTTTACATTAACACTTTGCTATAAAGCCCATCTCAAAATGATCATACAGTAGAACCCCTCATATCCGATCTTGACACCCCATGACCCCATCCATCATCCTTATCAGAATATCGAGTATAAAACGATAAAAGCAGCCAGATCCGTAGTGAGTAATCATTTTTTCCGCCATATTGGATTCAACTTTGAAATTTTAAATTTGAACACCCATAAAGTGATACATTTTTGGAAAGGTCTTGAAAAAAGAAAACATTTACTGCAAACCCGAGTTTTCTATCTACTCCCGTTCCAAAATGGCGGACACTCAAAGTGTAAAAAATTACTCTTTTTTGTTATTTTCAATAGTTTAGTAAGGTATAAAAAATCGGTCCAAGACAACTCAGACTAACATTCTCATAGAATCTCGGTCCCAGATCCCATAAAATATGATAATAAAATTAAATATTTATTGCACTAAGCTCGCTTCGATGATAAACCTACGTGATGCTTAGTAAATTTGTATTATTTAAATACATAAACAACGGTGGTTGTTTACTTTTTGTTTTTGATTTTCAACGAAATCAGATTTATTTTCATCAATATCTGGGAAACTATGACTTGATAGCTAACTATGTTCCCTGAGATCTGGGACCGAGATTGTATGAGAATGTTAGTCTGAGTTGTCTTGGAACGATTTTTTATATCTTACTAAACTATTGAAAATAACAAAAAAAAGAGTAATTTTTTTATACTTTGAGTGTCCGCCATTTTGGAACGGGAGTAGATAGAAAACTCGGGTTTGCAGCAAATGTTTTCTTTTTTTAAGGGCTTTCCAAAAATGTATCACTTTATGGGTGTTCCAATTTAAAATTTCAAAGTTGAATCCAATATGGCGGTAACCAATATGGCGGAAAAAATGATTACCCACCAAAAAAGTAGTTTTTTTTACAAATGATTAAGATACCTGCAAACGGGAACTTAATATCTCAATTATAACCAAAGATATTAAGCCGTTGCCGAACTTTTGGATCACCCTGTATATAGATAAGAGTACGTAAATTGATTCTTAATAATAAAGATTTAATTTTTACTCTGAAATATTCACTTTACTTTGTTCCTCGGATTATCCGACCTTTTTGGCGTTGCGACCATGCTCCGTCCTGTTAGTGACGGATATGAGGGGTTCTACTGTATTTCTAATTAAACTTAACTCTTCATAGAGAATTTTTGAGCGATTATTTAATTTAATTATTTAAAGATTTAATTTTTGTAGCCCAAACATGTTTTAAAAGGCACCCAATCCGCAACCCACCATAATTACTCGTGCGACCCACCAGTAGGTCGCGACCCATAGTTTGGGAACCCCTGTGCTAGACTGTTCAGATCTGATTTTAGAGGAAAATTAAAAAAAAAAACTTAAACTTGATATGTTAGATATGGGAGCGTCTATGGAGGATGTAGCTGCCTGGGTATTTGGTCGTGTTGGGAACCAATCGATTGAAAACAGTCGACTAAACGGTTGTTTCAAAATATTCATTCATTCGGTTGTGGATATCTAGTTTTCATTCAACTGATATCAGTCTATAGTTTGGAGTTGTATTAGTTGTAATTCGGACGTGTATATGTGGACATGTGTATAACGAGATAACGAGTGTCATGCGCCTTCTCACCCCTCCTCCGCTCTGAGCCCTTCACCGTCGTTCCAGTCCCCTACCCAAAACCAAAAAACATCCGAATGAAACATTCGAATGAAAAATTCGATTGGATTCAGTCTCAGTCTATATTTTTTCATTCGAATGAAAACGATGTCGTAGCAGGCTGTAGTTTGGGACGAGATAACGAGTGTCAAGCGCCTTCTCACTCTCACCCCCCCTCAGCTCTGAGGCCTTTACGGCCGCCACCGTACTACTCCTATATAAAAAAAAAACCATTCGATTGAAACATTCGACTTGCGGGTTCAGTCTCGGTCTATATCTTTATTCGTATACCCTATACCCGCTATGAGACTGTTTTCAGTCGATTGAATTCAATCGACTGTTTTTTCCCGAATCGACTTATTCATTCGGTTGTTCTTTCTAGTCGGTTGTCCCAACGCTAGTATTTGGAACCTCTAACTCCAAACCATGCAGTACTAATGAACCCTCGTCCACTTCTTCCTCCACCTGGACATTTTGACTCAAACGATCTCTATGTGAGAAAGAGGTGGAAGAGAGTGCAGCATTTGTCTCAAGAATTTTGGGCAAGATGGCGAAAAGAATACCTTTCAAAGTTACAAGAACGAAGTAAGTGGATTTAAAGGACCACTAATCTCAAGCCTGGTGATATTGTCATCAGTAAAGAAGAGGATGTGCCCCGTAACCACTGGCCTCTTGCTAGAGTGATCAGCACAAAGCCAAGCGAGGATGGCCTTACATAAAGGTCGTCTTGCGTTTTGCAAGTGGATCAATTTTAGAACGGCCAGTTCACAAAACAGTATTATTGGTTCGATCCCCCATCGAGGAACCATGATTAAAATTCTGAAGAATTTGGGGAGCCATGTAGCTGCCTGGGTATTTAGTTTCATTAATTTTCGGTTGGCAGCTACAATAATTTATCCTTAATTTTGTTTGTTTAGTAATGTCAATTTATATCTTTCACAAATTTAATATGTTTCAAGTTTTTCAAAAAGAAAAAAAGGTTTTTATAAAATATTTTATCTACGATTGATACGAAATATAAACATTGTATCTCTGTTTAGATGCGTAGAAAGTGATTCTTTACCTACTTGTATTCATTGCGCATGCGCGTCTCATAGTTCTGAAGAACTCCTCTTCTTTACCACCCTAGGGCGGTAAAGAAGAGGAATTCTTCAGCTTTACGCACGATTAGCGAGTTTGTTTACATTTAACCAAACTAATTTGCTGTTCTTTTATTAAAGTAGCGGTTTATATCGAGTTTTTAGTGAAAAACAATGAGCGAATCAAGTGACTTTGACGAAAATGTGGAGAATAATACTCCTCCAGAAATAATTAATTCGGCAAAAAATACAACTCAAGATTAATGCCATCTTTATCAAGAGAAGAGCTACGAACTTACATACAGCACATGTTATTTAGTTTATTTTTTTCTGTATTTATTATTTAAATCTAACAATCGTAGATAAATTAGGTACGCAACTCGTGCGAAAACGGCATTTTGCATTGCTCGTGTGGTTTTACCACCCTCGCTGTCGCTCGGGTGCAAACTCCACGCTCGCATGCAAAATGCTACTTTCCGCACTCGACGCGTAATGTACTATTGTATCTGTTCTGTGGTGCCAATAAAGGCATTAAAGTTTTCTTTATCGGTTAATGGTTAATTTGTGAAAGATATAAATTGACATTACAAAACAAACAAAATTAAGGATAAATTATTGTAGCTGCCAACCGAAAATAAATGAAACTAAATACCCAAGCAGCTACAGAGATCATCTCAAAGGAATATAAAAGTTGTCTCACCACGTAAACATATATCCGGCATGTCAAGCTGCAATGAGCGTTACAGATCAAGCAAGTAAGTTTGATCCATTATCTAATATAGTACTGACATAGAGGAGAATACAAATAATAATCCTACCGCGGGTTTCCGCAAGCCGAGCGAATTTCCATTGGAAATTTGTAGTTCAATGTTGTGCAGTTTAAACTTCCTTCATAACTACTACAATTGTGTGGATTGTTTTAAGTTAAGAAAATTTATAAGAAATATTTTAGTTAGATTAGGGTTTTTATAATAATGCTTAGTTAAACATAATAGTAGTATGTAGTTTCAAAGAGTTTTAAACTGCACAACATTGAACTACAAATTTCCAATGGAAATTCGCTTGGCTTGTGGAAACCCGCGGTAGGATTATTTTAATTTTTGCTGACTCATCAGGAGGGGTTAATGACGTCATAAAGATCCCATTTTTTTAGGGGATCCTCATCTCAACGAGCTTGATTTTTCGGTGCAAGTTTTATTCTGATAAGTCAATTCGTTTGAAAGCTATCGTGCTCACAAGAAATCTGCTAGAAATACATATACCTATATATATATATATATATATATATATATATATATATATATATATATATATATATATATATATATATATATATATATATATATATATATATATATATATATATATATATAAACCTATTTTTTCGTGATCATGGATCCATAAAACGTATTTTGGCCACAATCCCGGCTCAAACTCCCGCCATGCCAGTGGCTCTATTAGCGAATTTTTTCCAATGGAAATTCGCTAAAAAGAACTGTGGAGAGACAATTTTTATTTTCCCTTAAACTTGATGGTCAGAGCTACAGAATCAGACCACCAAGAAGAGAAGCTACAATAAAAAAAAAAAAAAAATATATATATTCAAATAAAAAAAATAAAAACAACACAGAAATTAATAGTATGTGATCATAAATATATATATATTTATATAAGATATACAATAATAATATATAACAATTTATCACCATAATACAATAAATATGAACGTTTCTAATAGTTCAGCTTGTTATATGGAGTAACTTTGAAATACTGATAAACAACTAAATTCTACAAACATTACATGCTATAATGAATCCTTGTCAAACATAGAAACATTAAGAAGAAACCAGATGAGAGGCAGTCACTCGTCGGCAAGATATTGCTCTCAAAAACAAGGAAATTACACGAGGAGCAGCCACTCCCGAGTCACTTGTCTGCAAGACATTGCTTTTAAACAGACAAACACAAGGAAACTAGACAAGGAGCAGCCACTCTTGAGTCACTCGTCTGCAAGACATTGCTTTTAAACAGACAAACACAAGGAAACTTGACGAGGAGCAGCCACTCTCAAGTCACTCGTCTGCAAGACATTGCTTTAAAACATAGACAAACACAAGGAAACTAGACGAGGAGCAGCCACTCTTGAGTCACTCGTCTGCATGACATTGCTTTTAAACATAGACTAACACAAGGAAACTAGACAAGGAGCAGCCACTCTCGAGTTACTCGTCTGCAAGACATTGCTTTTAAACAGACAAACACAAGGAAACTAGACAAGGAGCAGCCACTCTTAAGTCACTCGTCTGCAAGACATTGCTTTTAAACAGACAAACACAAGGAAACTAGACGAGGAGCAGCCACTCTTGAGTCACTCGTCTGCATGACATTGCTTTTAAACATAGACTAACACAAGGAAACTAGACAAGGAGCAGCCACTCTCGAGTTACTCGTCTGCAAGACATTGCTTTTAAACATGGATAACACAAGGAAACTAGACGAGGAGCAGCCACTCTCGAGTTACTCGTCTGCAAGACATTGCTTTTAAACATAGACAAACACGAGGAGCAGCCACTCTTGAGTCACTCGTCTGCATGACATTGCTTTTAAACATAGACTAACACAAGGAAACTAGACAAGGAGCAGCCACTCTTGAGTCACTCGTCTGCAAGACATTGCTTTTAAACATAGACAAACATAAAGAAACTTGACGAGGAGCAGCCACTCTCAAGTCAATCGTCTGCAAGACATTGCTTTTAAAACAGAAAGTCTGTTTTCTGTTGAAATACTCAAAGCTGAGTATATCAGTTGAAAATAAAAATTATCAACTCTTCTAATATTATAGTAAGCCTTAATTTTACTAATAATAATTTAATAATAAATTTCATCAAGAGTATTCATATATAATATAATTTTTTTTGATAGTATATTATTTTATTTAATATAATTTGGAATACATTTTATATTATGGAATTGTGGAGTAATTGATTTATCGATTTAAATATTACAAAGTTTAACATTATATAAATAAGAAGAGATTTAATCAAAGATTTGAGAATTGACGGGTCTAGACGGCTCACATCGTGTGTGACCTTCCCTCAACAAACTTTCTTTCTTTTTACAATTAAATTTGGCAATTTCAACAATAAGTCATTTCATATTAGCCACTTAAACAAAAATAAATAAAACAAATTATAAACAAAAAAAATAACAAAAACAAACAACGGCAAGATAAGCATTACATTTTATTAACTAGATTAGCTTCAAGTTATTTTTATTTTTATTTTTTTTAAAGTATCATTATTGGTACGATATTGTACAAACCAATCGTAGGGATTCAACAAATGAGATTAGGAAATTAAGTAAATCAAATTTTCAGACATCATTTAACAGGGTTGGTTGAAGTTTGAAAGTGTTACACTTGACACATGAATTAATTAAGTTGGGTGAAAGTTTTGTAAAGCTCCACGAGCAATCAAACTACCAGGAGGGTATTCTGTAACTTTCAATATGTGGACAAAGCTTGCAAAGAACATAATTCAGTTACTGTCAAGAGTTGTAAAGTACCGACACTGTCTCTTCACAGCTCTTCATATCTTGATGCGACTCATACTGTTTAGGCACACGGGATAAGTCTTTAGAATTTTTACAAATAATTTTTGAGAGCACTTAAAAAACGTGTAAATAGTTTTTACTCCTAAAAAAAAAAGACTTTATTACTTACTACTAGATAATATAACAATACCTAAAAAATAATAGACAATATAACAATACAGGAAAGGAACAAAAAATAACTCAACATTTTATAAAAAAGGGCTCTCTGAAATTAAACTTTGGGCTATTCTGCAGTGATCCATACAATCAAAAATCGCTTGGCGGCATAATTTTGCTTGATTCATATATTTCAGGGATTATTATAACTTTGTCAAAACAGTACATTTGTAAGGTTTACACATTTGAGAGATCATATCCCATTGTCAAAACAATATATTTGAGTGCCCTCCCACTTTTTTAACGTATTCTCCTAAATGAGTGGATAACTCATATACACCTGCAGATATATCAAAATATGTTTATCCACAACTCCTTGCAACTTATCTTGATCAGTAACTAAATTGCAGACACAGTCTTAATATCTGCTAACTTAAGTTTTAGAATCACTTGGATATCTGAGGAGCTTAGTATCAAAGACAGACAAGAGCACATTTCAAAATTTTACAGGAGAGCCGAAAAACTGTAGCTCAAATCCTACAGGTGCTAGAGCTATGATTTTTTTTTAGACTCAAAGCTAGTTAGAAGTACTGAAAACATGAATTTCTTTGATATTTTAGCTGCTAAATGGAATTAAAAAGTGGAGTTGTTCGCTTTTGAAACAAAAACAAGGTTTTGTCCGTTTTTGAAGCAAAATGACGTAGAAAATAATGGTTAGAATAATAATATTGGAGAAATAAATTTTTCTTTTCACGTTTTTCAGAGTTTCTTAGGAGGTAGCGCCCCAAAGTTTGAACTAAAAAATTGATTTCTCGATTTCCCCTCTGGGTATCATTTTTCTAAACATGTATGACAAAATGGTAGGAGTAGGTATTCAGACGCTAAAGCCCGCAGTGCATCATAGGAAACGAGTTATTAAAATGCAGCCTCCTAATTGGCTGTTTCGGTTATGTCCACTTTTGAAGCAAAACGTGAGTTGACTTGTCCGTATTTGAAACAGTATTTGCAGTAGCCAAAAATCTATAAGAAACAATCGATAACTGAAATTCGGAAAAAATGTCGAATGTCCGTCTTTGATACTAGGCTCCTCATCTATCAATATACATTCAAATATATTGATATAAAGTTGATGCACATCATGATGTATATCAACAAAACACCTTCATATCCATTGATATAAAATTGATGTTCATCAACTAAACACCATATCCACGGATATAAAGTTGATGTATATTAACTAAACACCTTCATATCGATTGATATAAAGTTGATGTACATCATGACGTTTATCAATAAACTAAACACTTTCATATCTATTGATATAAAGTTGATGTTCATCAACTAAACACCATATCCACGGATATAAAGTTGATGTATATTAACTAAACACCTTCATATCGATTGATATAAAGTTGATGTACATCATGACGTTTATCAATAAACTAAACACTTTCATATCTATTGATATAAAGTTGATGTTCATCAACTAAACACCATATTCTCAGATATAAAGTTGATGTATATTAACTAAACACCTTCATATCGATTGATATAAAGTTGATGTTCATCAACTAAACACCTTCATATCCACAGATATAAATTTGATGTTGATCATGATGTATATCAACTAAAACCTTTTATATCCATTGATATAAAGTTTATGTACATCATGATTAGACGTACGGAATTTTTACTTTTACGAAATAGACGCAAATTTATGGAAAATTTCTTATATTTGCGAATAGATGCGAAATGTACATATTTAATCATAGTTTTCAATGCCGCCGTAGTCAGATAACTTCTCTAAGAATAATTTTTACAATATAAAATTATAGGCGAACGATAAACAAAAATGTATAAAAAATGTTTATAATTTATCGATTGCCAAGAGCATTTTGCTGAATGATCAAACGAACTTCAAAGTATGTACAGTGTAAATAGAAGCAAATGAGGGTGCGAATCTCGGCATGCGCTGAAGGTTCGAAATAACTAGATTAGGCTAGTGTCTGGCGCCCTTCTTAGATATCTAGATAGATTCATAACACGAGGTATAAGCTCTCAACCCGAGGTATCACTGTATAAAAAATTTGTGTTTTTTTTTTAACAGAAAGATTTGAGTCTCTCTGCAAATATATTTATATTCTACTTGACGGGAGTCAAGTAGTAATATAAAAGTAGCAAATACAATGTCGTCGTTGTTGACAGAAGAATGACTCTAAAAAAAAAAAAAAAAAAATCAAATGTTGAAATAACAACAATGTTACCTTTTTAATTATCATTAAAGGTAAATTTTAAGTGTATAAAAAAGTTGTTTCATTTCATGTACGTAGTATATGTAACAGGGCCGGATATAGCTACCGCCAGCCCCCGCGGTGCGGGGGGGGGGGGGGGGGGGGGGGGGGGGGGGGGGGGGCCCACGGTCCTGGGGGGCCCAGTCAGAGATGTTGAAAATGTTTTTTTTTTTACAACAAAAAAGGCAAGAAGAATATTGTGGTCAGTGGCGTAGCTATGGACCCGAATTGCGGGCGTCCCAGGGCCAGGGGGCCCACAAATAAAAAACATGAAACTACTATCTTTGTACCGCAATGTCGATGGGGGCTCTTTAGTTTAGAGTATAATTAAATCTAAATGGAATTATACTCATCTACCTTTGTCAGGGGGCCCCATTCAGTGCTTAACGCAGATGTTTCTTCTTTTTTTTGCTTATCAATATTTGGCGAGGGGCCCCCACTGCCCTATCTACGCCACTGATTGTGATGAACTTAAAATTCTTCCTAACGTGTCATCAGTATGGAAGTTTGATTTTTTTTTGTTTCATTTAGTTACTTACTTTATTTGGCCATCACGAGGCTCACCGATAGTGTAGGACTCCCACCCAACGGTGCACTAACCAGTAAACTCCCTCCCCCCTCCCCTTCCGAATAGGACCTGGCCAGGGTAGGTTAGGGGCCCACTGGAGTTTTTCACGGGAGGGCCAGAAAATTGAATATCCGGCCCTGCGGTGAATGTAATTAGGTTGTACTGTGTAGTTTTCGTACTTTCTTTGGCCATCACGAGGCTCACCGATAGTGTAGGACTCCCACCCAACGGTGCACTAACCAGTAAACTCCCTCCCCCCTCCCCTTCCGAATATAGGACCTGGCCAGGGTAGGTTAGGGGCCCACTGGAGTTTTTCGCGGGGGCCAGAAAATTGAATATCCGGCCCTGATATGTAAATTTTAGCAAAATTTCAAACTTTAATTATTTTTTTTTTGCAAAATTTCTATTTTTTTTATGTGTGAATTCCGTAGGTTTAATCATAATTTACATCAACTACAAACCTTCATATCCACTGAAATAATTAACTAAAGTTACAAATGTACAATGATATCTATTGACATCTTTAAACAGTCTTGATATCGATAGAATAAAGTTACAGAACCGTTCTCCTAGATCCGATTCAGACTTCATTTGATCAAACCTCTTCTTTAATTTAATTACAAAAAGTACAGCACAAAATCAGACAAATATAACAAAATTAAATCACAAAATAAAAATTGGGGGAGACAAATTAACACAGATTTCATTGCACGTATCTTCCCCGTAGCACGTTTTTAACGACAAAATCTTCCCGTGTTAACAGGTTTCGAATAACAAATCCACTTATATAATAATAAAGATCCGATATACATAATAAGATTTACATAAGTATATTTTATAGACGTGGGAGGTTAACATTCGAGACGAGTTCACTAGTTTATCGGAGATTCAAATTGTTACTGTATCACATACTACTAGTCCTCGAAAAAGTGGCATAAAACCAAATTACCCTCCCACATAAACTCATCCGAACCTACATTATCAATTCAAATGCTAATCGAATTAAGAAAAGCACAAAAATATATCACTAGAATAAAAACTATGTACAATACTTCAAACTGCAAGGAACTCTACAAAAATATATTCATCGATATCTCACTAGTTTACACAAAAAAAAGAATAAACAGGAATAATTGTAGTCGATACCCGACTAGTATTAACATAGCAATACTCGTATCTCAATATCAATCTCTCCTACTTACGTACGACTGACATTTGTCAGTGTGTAGCTGTAAAAACACAACATTCAGTATAAACACTGAGTTAATCATCATGAGTGAATGAGTTCAATAGTGATGAATAACTGAAATCATCAAAATCATCAGTTCTCCGATGATCGTCTATACAATGGAACCTGAATGCAGTGAATCTCTATGAAAGAAAAACTCCCTGTTTAAAGTAAATAAGTCTATATCTCTAATAAAACCTTGATATATTAAAAAGAAGAAAAAGTAGTATTTTTTTACTTTAGCACCCCCCCCCCCCCCCTTGGTTCTAAACAATAGTCTGCCCTACAGAAGTCTCAAAGGTTTGCGTGTTAGTCTCCCCAATACATTCAGATTTCTGGGGAGGTTTTATATTTAATATTCTTTTATCTTAATAGTTGATTAGACTAAGGGATAATTATCACAATTATATACAAAGTGTGATATTCCTTTGTCCCAAGGTACATTGGAATAAATATCCCTTCGTCTTAATAGTAATTTAGACTAAGGAATATTTTTGACTGTGTACCTGCAATACCTCGTAACCCTCAAAATCGAGATTTTATTTTTTTTATTGCATTCTTTGATAGTTATTATTAATATCTACCTATGAGCAAAAGCTAGTAAGCCATTATTTTATATAGAAATTATTGTAATACTTCGTATTCATAATTTAATTAAAGTGTACAAAAAACTTCGTATACGACAAGGTTTCAAAACCTCGTTACCCCCCATGCATTGTAAGTCTTTAACTAGTTGTGGGATACCTTTAAGTGTTTCAGTCAAATTAATTAAAATCAAAATAAATATAAAGAAAATATAAAAATAAACCTTTTTAAAACAACGTTTTTTGCTCCTCCTGAAAAAATTTAGTTTTTGGGGTTACGAGGTTTTACAGGTACACAGTCGATATGCTACTCTGTATATGTTCCTTTGTCTAAATAACTATTTCCTTTTGATATCACAAAAGGAAATAGGGAGGTGCTAAAGTAAAAAAAGAACCGAAAAAGTTATATATAGAGTGGACACCACAATATATATATATATATATATATATATATATATATATATATATATATATATATATATATATATATATATCGAATTTTGAGTAGTTACCGCAAGTTTGTACGTTATCAAAAGAAAAAGTTATAACAAATAAATTTTGGCTTCACTTAAATTTCGCCTCTATTCTTTTGTAGTACTGCAGCTGTTAAAAACTATACAATATTTTCTCCTATTAAGAGCTTTGTTTATTTTTATATAATATTTTTAATAATATTCCACATCTTCTATGTAGAGAAATTATCCAGCTAGAACCTCAATTCAGTGAAATCTCCCTGGAAAACAAACTCTCTCTTTCTTTTTAACAAATTCTTCTCTACTGCCACGAGATTCGATATATCAAGGTCCCACTGTAAATAACATTAACTATTGGTTTTTTTTTTTTTTTTTTTTTTTTGTTATTATAAATTGAAAAACTTTGAGTTTGTTTTAGTTTCTACAGCTACGCCCAAATTTCAACTCATTCTACACTCTCGGTAATACAATACACATACAAATCTCATCACAGAGTCGCTTCAAACACTTATTTAAAAAAAAAAAAAAAATCAGATGAGAAAACCATTTCTTTGTGAAAGCCAAGGGGAGCGGGATTGAAAAGGAATTAAACCACTTTAGAATAAAACCATTTTGACCTTTTAGACTTTCAATATTTCTTAAAAATACTGATTACATATATGAGTTCGGTTTGGAATTTTTAACACTATTTAAACCGAATTAAAAAAGTTGATCGGTTAATATTATTATAATAAAAAACACGTTATAATGAATAGATATATGGTATAATATTTATTTTGTAATTGGATATGTAAGTGTTTCAGATGAAACACTGTTTACACAGTGCATCCTTCATTGCCTGCAGACACACAAAATTCTAATAACCAGAATTAACACGATTTTCCTCAAAAATTAGCCAATTTATATGGTCGAATCAAGAGCGCAGGCATCAGGAATCTAAGAGAGTCCACGAGCTCTTCTGAGACAGTCGAATAAGTGGAATCCACTCACATTATACGGACTACTAATATATATATCTATAAATAACATATAACTAGATATCAAGTTAAAACATAGTACACATTTTTTATTTATTAATCTATGTATTATTGGTCAGGTAAATTGTACTTCATTTCATTAAGCTTAATTTAATTTTCACCGTAGTTAAATTTGAAGGCTTCGTAAAAAAAGGTTAATAAATTATATATATATATATATATAAGTAATAAACTAGAAATAAGAGAATAAATATTCGCTACCGAGTGCACGGTCGAGAGGTAATTTAAAGGTATAAAGAAATATCGGGGTAACGGAAACGAGGGGGAATAAACGTACACCAAGAGCCCAGTCGTCCAATGAAAAATTACAAAAACAAGTTGTAAGTGAACAGGATATGACATCTTCTGTCACCGATAACTAAGTCGGGCTAGTTAATTGTACCGATTAAGAAGAACAAAGTACATAGTGAGCCTTATCAACTGCTTAATAAAAGAGTTACTAATGTTTCTTTCTGCGTTCGACAAAATAAATATCGGAATTGGTCGAAACATTTAAAAGTCGGTACTTTGAATCTGAGTGTATTGTATACGTATAACTCCCCCTGAAGTAGTGAGCTCTTTTTAATGCTCGAAAGATGCTCGAGAGACCCTACTAAGGAAGATCTACGTTGAGTCGCTCGGTATCCGACTCTTCTCGTAAACCAAGGGGTCGGTCTAGGAGGGTGTGAGGTCAGTAGAGGGGGTTTCGACGGTCGTCGGGGGCTGGAGCTCAACAGGCGGCGACTCTTCAGGGATGGCGACCTGGTCGGGGGCTCGTTCCTCCGTAGGCTCTTCCACCTGCCTGTTCACACTCTCCTCCGTCTCACTCCGTCTAATTTTATAATAAAACAAAAAAAAAAAAGCATGAACATGTGTCCGTATTTTCTCAGAGAACTCCGACATTTTGAACTCGTTCATTTTGAAATAAATAGTTTTTCTAATCTATCGAAAATTTCGATGTTTTTTTTTGACAAAATGGCGCCGAAAATTAAATACTTTCCCTAAGTGGTATATATTTTTGTAATCAACTCTTCAATACCTTTCATTTGATACCCCAATGAACGGCTGATAATATTGAGTTATTATCTATATTTTTCCTGTGTGCGCGTCAAAACGATCTTTATTACTGCAAAGTTTCATATTTATATCTTTTTTTTATTCAGAAGTTATTGGAACCGTACAGAGTAACAGACAGACAGACAAAGGAACGAAACTATAAGGGTTTCTTTTTTTGGTTTTACCAACAAAACCCTAAAAAAAGACAATAAATGAAACTAGAGGATTGTCTTGAAGAAGGTTCTCATACTCTCGCATTAGCGTATGACACTTTTCTTTCAATTTGGATCATATTTGATTAAAAATCAACTAAGCCGTTTTGAGATTTCCACCTTTAGAAAGGTGCTCAGGTAGTCAATACAGATTAACTAAAGAATGAGAGAGGAGCCTTACCATTAACCAACTCTTGGTTAATGGTAAGGCATTAACGGTAAGATTAATGGTAAGTTTATTAACTTCGTACCTCTTCTCATTGGGGAAATGAAAAGTTATGCTGTTTTCGACACTAAGTTTTCTATAGTACAGTAATTAGTAATTATAATACTCTTTACCGTTTTTAGGTTTTTTGACGTGGTAAACTACCAGTTCCCTAAACTTCCTGTATATGCTCACATTTTAAACTCTATAGCTTGAGGGCTAATTCAGACGAAAGAGGTAAATAATACGTATCTGTATATATATTTACATTGAATTAAGCTGTATAGTTACTGTTGTCATACTATGATTAAATTATTATGTTTAGGCTAGAAAATGGCTGGTTAAGCTGAAACGATGCCGATATGAAGTAGTTTAGTTTTCTTCTTCCTTCTACCCTTATAGGATCCACGTTTACTATATTAAATAGTTATTCAGGGTACAGCTAGCATCACTACTTATTAAGTTTGATTTGTTTTATACCGAGGGATGGGAGGGTCGTCTGAAGGGAGCATGCTGACGATCTCGTCCACAGTCTGCTGGGAGATCTCTGGCAGGTCGTCTAGGGACTCCTCTTCACCCACATCTCCGTTCTCTAGCCTACGCTCCCCGTCACTCATCAGCACCTCAAACACACACACACCATTTTATATAATAATACTGTTAATCACCTCAATATAAAACACATCGATACAGTATCCCTTCGAATGTAACACCCTCTCAAATATAAGATGCATCTCAATTAATGAATTAATGAACCAAAAATCTGGTAAAAACATTTATGCGTCGAAAATAAGATGCACCCTGATTCGAAGAAAAAAATATTCTGCTCTCGTTTCTAACGATCAGACATTTAGGTACAGATATCAAACATTTAAATTTAGGCTGTCAACATGGATATTGTTCTTTATTTACATTTAAGGCAGAGGCCATGCTCGAAGAGGAGTAACAAGATTAGATTTTGAAAATATATCAGAGAAGCCTAATTGTTAATAAAAGGAAATTTTATGTTAAAACTTATACTGTAACATTCCGCAAATGGAAATAGGAGGGCCCGACAATAATAACCAGGCCAAATTCAAAATGCAGGGAATTGGAAATAAAAAAGATCATGATCTTCAACTCAATGAGAAGGTCGTTAAGCAATCTTTAAAAAAGTCTTTATATATTAAAAAAAATAGATTCTTCACAAAAAACACAATTAAACAAAAAATAAAAGAGTAAGTACAGGTGCGTCTTTCGTCGTACTATGTCTTTGCTCCTTTCTTCTATCAGAGCTCGACTGTGACTCTCTCCTTCCTTGCCCGCCTCGACAGATAGCGCCACTTTGTCGCCCTTCTCCCTAGCTACCCCTTCCTCCCGGCTACGGCCTTCTCCTTCCTCTTCTCCAACCCCACATATATATATATATATATATACACACGTGAATGTGTATTCCATTTTACTATTTCAAAATATTTCGATTAAAAAAATATTATTTGTATCCTTAATTAATTAGATATTGAAATAGGTTTAATAATAATCAATACTAGGGGTCGACTACACAGTGGTGTAATCAAACATTGTGAAAACTAGGTTGAAAATATAATAGCGAGATTCCATTGGAATTTTTATTATTATAACTATGTTTTTCATAGAAGTATAATATTTTATTATAAAATTCAGTATTTGCTTTTCATATAATTTTAGATTAATGAAGGAGTTTAGGATGCATATTAGGAATATAGATTAGTTGGGGTTCTTTTGTTTCAAAGCAAACACCCGCAAATTTCTTTTATCTACGATTGATACAAAATATAAACATTGTATCTCTGTTTAGATGCGTAGAAAGTGATTTTTTAAGACTTGTATTCATTGCGCATGCGTGTTTTTATAATTCCTTCACCTTAACGCACGATTAGCGATTTTGATTACACCTACCAAAACTAATTTGCTGTTTGTTTAATTAAAGTAACTGTTTATATCGAGTTTTTAGTGAAAAACAATGAGTGCTTTAAATGATTATGACGAAAATGAGGAGAATAATACGCCCCCCGAAATAATTAATTCGGCAAAAAATAGACCTAATGAATTAAAGTCATCTTTATCAAAAGAGAAATACAAACTTACATACAGGAAGTTTATTAAAAAAATGTTTCTGTATTTAATATTAAAATCCAACAATTGTAGATAAAGTACGGTCCGCAACTCGTGGGAAAACGGCATTTTGCTTTGCTCTTGTGGTTTTACTACCCTCGCTGTCGCTCTGGTGCAAACTCCACACTCGCATGCCAAATGCTATTTTCCGCACTAGACGTGGTAATGTACTATTTCCTTTAACTTTATTAATGATTATTAGTGGAAATGAAGGCTGACGCTGGACAAATAGAACGTAGTAATACCTCTTCTATATTTTTGATTTCACTGAGCTCTCCCGGGCCAAGTAGCGTAGACTCGTCCAAATCCTTGGGCAGTTCAATCTTACGAGGTGAAGGGGGGTTCGGCATCTCCTGGTCTGCCGTTTTCTCCTCGGACACTTCGGCCCGACTTTCCTCCTCTACCTTTTTCATTTTTCCTCCACCCACATGCCTGATAATTTGCACGGATACTTGCTGAATTAAAAAATCAAAACAATTGATTATCAACATGAAAACAGATGTTAAAAAAACCAGAACTATATCTATACAGGGTGTCCCAACTTAAGTCTGCCAAAAAGAAGGGGACCCTAAAAGGAGTCAAAAATGTTATATTAAACTATGTCCTTTGGGGCTTCATTTTCTGACTAGAGCCATTTTTTAAAATTTTGGGCTAAGCTTATATTTTTACACTTAAACAAGTGTATCTCGAGAACAAAGAGGGGTAGCTCATTATTAAAGGTATCGTTGGAAACCTAAAAATATTTGCTAAAAGAAATGTTATTATCAATTTTCATTTATTTTTTTACATTCTAGTTCAAATTTAGCTCAAAATGTCTTTTTTTAAAAAATCGAAAAAAAAGAAGATAGTTTGAGATTTTCTATTTTGTTACTAGAGGATGTGAGGTAGAAGTAGGTACCTGCTTGATCCTGTCGAGTTTGGCCAGATCCTTCTGCTCCCTCTTCTTCCTGAGAATCTCCTCCTTGTCAGGACTGTGTGGAGGAGGTGACATCTCGTCTCCAGGTCTCTTCCTGGCGGGGGCCTTGCGCTTTGCCTTGCCCCCGTCGGCCTCCTGTCAAGTTTCCGATCCTCCGACTATCCTACGGAAGCGTTTGACTTGGGGCTCGTCTTCGTCCTCGGAGCTGCTATCAGACAGGTCCGTGTGGGCAAAGTCAGGCAGGTACTTGGTCAGCAGACACTCTAGGAACTCCTCCAGATTCATGGCGTCCTTACACACCTGACTACCCACCTACATGCACAGACAGTATCAGTATCAAGTTAGTCACACACGTATTTCCTAAATGAGCAACAGACTAATTAGAGAACCTTTATTTTGATATTAGTTGTTCAATCTAAGGTGGTACCCTTTATTAATTAGAGTATTGTGAGATCCTTTTAGGGTAAAAATAAAACTACAGTAGTCTCGCTAACCCGGGTTTAACGGGACCGAACCCAGTCCGGATTACCGAAAGTCCGGATTAAACGGAATCAGTTTTAATGTGTCTGTAGAACAAGCTTTAGTAGAGTAAAACTAATAGTTGGTTGTTTTGACTGAGATTTTGTGGTACCACTTCATAATTGTGACTAGAGAGGTTAAAAAAACACAACAATATTGTCACCACAATTTTTTTAATAATTACTAGACGCGTTTCGACTTACAATGTCATCTTCAGTAAGCGTGTTAACTTAGTAAGAGTGAATGCTGTACTAAGTTAACTATTTTACAAATTTTAAGGTAAACTAACAGTGCAAGGGGGGTTAGACTAGGGTGGTGTGGGTAGAGGACTACGGAAGGAAAAAGGTAAGGGGTATGTAGTTGAGATCCAAGTCGGAACCCAATGAACGTGTATTCAGGTAAACATTTGGTTTTCAACTTCTTAAAACTAAACAATAAATCCTTATATTACTAAAACTGAAAATTCCTTACAACTAATAGACATTATTTTAAAAAGATATTTTTTATAGGTTTAACAAGAGCAGAGTTATTAAGATTGAATTTTTCATTAAAACATTCTACATTTGTATCATGGATAGCTCTTTGAATTTCTAAGTTTTCTAGGAGGTCCAATTTCCTATTTTTTTGGCACGAGTGTAAAAGTTCATAATTATTAATATCAAAAGTATGATTGGTTTCTAGAACATGGTTGGCAAAACTAGATATGTTTACATGTTTTTGATGTCTATCATTCGATATTTTCTGCCAAGATTTATAGTGCTCTGTAATGCGTGTACTTATTTTTCTACCGGATTGTCCTACGTATACACCTTTACAAGTCACGCATATCAGTTTATATACTCCACATTTATCTTTAGTTTCTATTGGTTATTTGACGCTGCCGAGAATTGTGCCTAATTGTGTGTAAGGTTTGTAACTGACTCTAAGTTCGTTTTTGTTTTGTAAAATTTGTCCTACTTGTTCTGACAGCTTGCCCATGTATGGTAAGCTAATCCAGGGTATTGGGTTTTGTTCTATAGGTGTTAAGTTGGTTATAATATTTATTGCTAGTTTTTCTTGATTTTTATTAATCATTTTGTCTATTGTTGTTGTGTTGTATCCATTGTTGGTAGCTATTGCTTTTATTGTTGAGATTTCGTTCTGTAAGTCTAAATCATCCATGGGAGTGGTAAGTGCTCGGTGAATCATACTACGGAAAGCAGCCATTTTATGTTTATACAGGTTATTTGATTGGTTGTGAATTATTACGTCTGTATAGGTATATTTTCTATATATTTTTAATTTGTGTTAATTATTATGTTTCTTTATTGTTAGATCGAGAAAGTTGATAGCGTTGTCATGTTCTATTTCTAGTGTAAATTTTATGTTCTTGTGTAAATTATTGATAGATTCTAGGAACTGTTCTAGTTGTCTATTTGTACCTACCCATAAACATAATATGTCGTCTACGTATCTATACCAGTATATTATATTTTTTGTTAAGGGGTTATTGAGTATAAATATTTGTTGTTCGATGTGGTTCATGAACAGGTCGGCTAGGAGTGGACTGAGTGGAGAACCCATGGCTAGGCCTGTCTCGGATTTATAAAACTTATCATTAAAAACCAGATAGTTTTGGTTTAATGTTCCATTAATCAGGGATTCAAGTTCATCTTTTTGGAATATATATAATTTGGATTTAATTATAAGTGATCTGAGTAACTCTTTGCATTGATCTATTGGTACATTAGTGAATAAGTTGGTAACGTTGAAAGAGACTAGCTTGGCGTTGGGGGGTATATTAACATATTATTATTATTTTTTTTTTTTAACCGCTTTGACTGCACGTGGGTCACTAGCGGTACAAACAATTAATTATACCTTCATGCTATGTTACTTTCCCAATATTTTGTTTCCACATTTAGAGTGTAATTCTTTAACTCTCTCTCATATGCCTTCAAATTAAGAAATATATCCCAACATACTTGGCATATTCTAGGATCGATCTCAGACCTTCAGTCGATGAGAAGAGAACTGGAAGCGGCCCATTTATGCTAAACCTCCGTCTTGCCGACAGGAGCATTAACATCTTTTATTTTATTAATTAATTCGTTGGAATTTTTAACAGTAAAATTTAATTGTATGAGTAGGTTATCCTTGATAGTTTGATTTAATTGTTTGGCCAGTTTATAATTGGGAGAATTTATACTTGATACTACGGGACTTATTGGGACTTGGGGTTTATGTATTTTAGGGAATCCAGTTAATCTAGGTGGAGTAGGGTTCATCAACTTAAGTTGATTAATTGTTTCATTATTTTTGTTTGTTTTGTTTTGTTGTTTTTTGTTTGTTTATTGATTGTTCTAGAAACCAATCATACTTTTGATATTAATAATTATGAACTTTTACACTCATGCCAAAAAAATAGGAAATTGGACCTCCTAGAAAACTTAGAAATTCAAAGAGCTATCCATGATACAAATGTAGAATGTTTTAATGAAAAATCCAATCTTAATAACTCTGCTCTTGTTAAACCTATAAAAAATATCTTTTTAAAATAATGTCTATTAGTTGTAAGGAATTTTCAGTTTTAGTAATATAAGGATTTATTGTTTAGTTTTAAGAAGTTGAAAACCAAATGTTTACCTGAATACACGTTCATTGGGTTCCGACTTGGATCTCAACTACATACCCCTTACCTTTTTCCTTCCGTAGTCCTCTACCCACACCACCCTAGTCTAACCCCCCTTGCACTGTTAGTTTACCTTAAAATTTGTAAAATAGTTAACTTAGTACAGCATTCACTCTTACTAAGTTAACACGCTTACTGAAGATGACATTGTATGTCGAAACGCGTCTAGTAATTATTAAAAAAATTGTGGTGACAATATTGTTGTGTTTCTTTTTTAACCTCTCTAGTCACAATTATAGAGTAAAACTATTAAAATCGAGGTTTTTATCGTAAAAATTACTTCTATTAGTCTCCAAAACATGTTTGTACAACGTAGGTCCACTATTTAAGTTAAGAGCTGTTCTGTCACCAGTCATGTCAAATATCAAATGAATTAAAATAAAATGACAATCTATTACGCAGGTGGCAGGTATAGAAGGGACTTCCTGAGAAACAGGCTGAGTTCTGATATGAAATTCGAGGAGCGATAATCATTTCACAAAAAGTTGAGACATTAGACATTGTTGGCTTGGCAAAATTTCATGGAACTGTGTTGAGCCGCCGCTACATGTTTCTTAAAACCCTTCCCCATCTCAGTCACATATAATTGTACTTCCTGGAATATACTTCCTTTATATCTTCCGCCCTATATTTCTATGGAACCGAAACAGATTTATCAATGTTCTTACTTATTCTTAAATCTGTTAATTTTTAACAAAATACTGGGTATTCCTTGTGTTAGACTGTTTGAATATACAACCTATAAACTATACTAGAACAATGTTATACATTTTATAAAGCAATAAAAGCAGAAACTCCAATTATCTAATAAATCTTAACAGGCCCTGGTTCCAATTTGTACATAGTTTTTGGCCCGTCCGGATTATAGTTATTTCTACAACATCTTACAGCTATAAATTGGGAATCATTTTTCTTGAGAGGAAGTATAAATGAGCAAGTTACCAACTTTATGAACACCCTTAATGATATTTTGGATTTTAGTTTTCCTATGAAGAAAAAACCTTGTAAAACTAATGATTGTAAGCGTCACCCGTGGTACTCTCCTGGTCTATTGGAAATGAGGGATAGACTGCTAAAGTTGTTCGATCTTTGGCAAGGTTTTGGAGAACCTTTTGAAAAGGCTTATAAAATACAAAAAATTAAGTACAGAGCAGCTATTACAAAGGCAAAAAAAGACTTCTTCGGTGAAAAAATGGCATTATCGAGTAATAAGACTAAGGAGTCCTGGAATATTATTAATTCGTTTCGGCATTCAAAAAAAAAATAAGCTTAATAATTTCAGTCCCGAGGAGGTGAATCAGTATTTTTTGGAGTCTATTGAACAATTGTCGAATAATATCAATACGAATAAAGACAATGCCATTGATGCAGCAAAAAATAACTTACCCGATCCAGAAATACAATTATGTACTTTTGGAAAGGAAGGAGTGACAAGTCAAGATATTAGGAAAATAGTAGCAAATCTTTCTAACTCTGCAAGTAGAGATTACTATGGTTTCTCTAATAAGTTTTTAAAAAGTATTTTTGATTTCATTAGTGAGCCACTGACTTTTTTAGTCAATCGCTGCTTAAGAGAAGGAATTTTTCCAGACGCTTTCAAGATTACAAGGATAGTACCTGTGTTTAAGAAAGGTGACAGTGACACACTCGACAACTACCGTCCGGTAGCAATCATACCTGTGATTTCTAAAATATTAGAAGTAGTAATAAATAGAGACATTAAAGCTTATTTTGAAAAGAATAATTTATTTACTGAGTCACAATATGGTTACAGAGAAGGTAAAAGTACAGTTGATGCTGTTCAGTCTGCTGTCGAGTTCATAGTTGATGGTTTCGAGGATAAAACAGAAACATTATTAGCCTGCTGTGACCTGAGCAAAGCTTTTGATCTCGTACCTCACTCACTTCTACTTCTTAAACTCGAGCAATATAATATTAAAGCTGCTGCTTTACAAATGCTCAAAAGCTATCTTGAAAATAGACTTCAATACGTAGGCAGTGAAGATGAAAGATCGCAGATGCTACCTGTCAGGTTAGGAGTGCCTCAGGGCTCAAATTTAGGACCGACCCTTTTTTTAATTGCTATTAACGACTTCCCAGGTTACCTTGAACAGAAAGAAAAAGATAATAGAGTTAATAAAGCTATTATGTATTGCGACGACTCAAATCTAATGACTAAAAGTAAAAGTAATCAAGAAAATAAAATTAAGCTAACAGAGGAGCTAGCCTTAGCTCAGTCATGGTTTGAAATGAACGGTTTCTGTCTAAATACAGATAAAACTCAGATAATAAATTTTACATTAAAAAGATCTGAGGAAGATGAAAACATAAATAATAGTATTAAATTCCTAGGAATTAATTTAGATAGTAAACTTAACTGGAAGAAGCATATTACAGAGCTAGAGAAGAAACTTTCTACTAAAGTCTTTCTGTTCAGGAAACTGAAAAACTATCTGGACGATGATTCCCTTAAATCGGCGTATCACGCTATATTTGAGAGCCATATTAGTTATGGACTTATTCTATGGGGCCATGCTGAATCGACAGAGATATTTCTGAAACAGAAAAAAGTAATAAGAATATTGGCAGGAGCAAAAAACACAGAGCACTGCAAACCACTTTTTATTAAATTAAGAATATTAACTATGTATAATTTATTTATATATCAATGTTTAAGATATGTGAAAGTGAATTTAAATAGTTTTATTACATATAAAAATATTCATACTTATGATACAAGAAATAAAGATAACTTGGTACTTACCAGTTGTAGATTAAATAAGTCATGCACAGGACACAGAAATTTAGGTTTTAAGTTTTACAATAAGTTAAGCAGCTACACTAGAAAGTTACCATTAGTTAACTATTGTTTACGAATTAAAGAATTTTTATTAGAGAATCCATGTTATAGTATTAATGAATTTTTAAATTTAAATAGTTATTGTTAATTAGTTGTTTTTGTGTTTTTGTTTGTAATTATTAGTTATTAACTGTTGACTGTGATATTCGTGTAATATCTTATTGTTATTTTTATTTATTTATTTATTTTTTTGATGTACAAAATTAGATTTGACTATTGTATACTGAAATGTCTCAAACAATAAAATATATATTTTATATATATTTTTATTTATACGGATGTCCGGACTAGCGGGGTCCGGATAAACGAGACTCTACTGTAATTATTTTAAACCAGCCAATTTGTTAAGTAGCAATTGAGGGGCTTGCTGCAAAAACAATGTAGCTCCATTTTTTCACAATTTGGGTTATAGATTACATTATGTTCAGAAAAAAAATACTCTATTGGTGCAAGAAGGATACAAATCCATTGAGTAGTTCATAGTTTTCTCAACAGATGGAGCTGACTGTCTTGAATGCTTGGTGCAAGAACGATGCAGCTCCTGGAGCTGACTCCTTTATGCCCCAAAGTTGAGTGGGTGTTTTTCGGATAACTGAATATCTCAAAATAAAAACCATGCTTTAATGTAATACAAGAAGTGGACGTTTCACTTATATCGTTCATTGTTATATGGAGCCTATCCACAGTTTTATGCCTTGCAACAGAGCTTTTGGGATAATTGAAAAAAAAAAAAATAAATAAATAAAATTGAGGAAAACTGATAAGAGGTTTTCTGCCGAGTGAATATGCTCAAATCATTAAAAAATACTGGCAGCAAATTTTGCAGTCACTCAAGTGAACTATACAATGATTTTCAACAATTTCTTTTTGAGGTCCCCTTACTTAATTACACCGAATAAAGGAAAGGAAAAATATTTTATTTATAAATATTTATGATTTCAAGCATGTACTGTAAGGCAAATATTATGCAGTCAGAGTGTGAAACTGTTAGTTCCAATAGCAGTAATGATAATTGACTTCAAAAAAGGAAAATTTTAAAACAGTTTTTTACATTTTACTCGAAATCATAAAAAGTGGAGCTTCATTGTTTTTGCAGCAAGCCCCTCAATTGTAAGGGTAAATTTATGTACCGCAATTCACATTATAACTGATTATGGGATTGTAGGGTTTAGACCCGTGGTACAGTTGTACCTAAGTATTATGTCTCGAGTCTCCAAGGTGATCGTACCGCCTCCTGTTTCTTTATTTAGAGAGTATTCTTTAAAATTATACACGTTAAACAACTATTTTGTGTCATTCTTTTATTGTACAAGCACCGTATCACAATGGTGGGTTTGGTGCCAAAGTGTCTTAAAGAGGGCTACCACCGTATTTTAATAAACTGAATAATATTATAACTATAATACTTCAAGTGTATTAATTGTCATTCATTATCTTTCTTGCTCCGTAGATTTTATCATATCTAACCCAAGTTATACAGGTAATACATTAAATACGAAACAGAAAAGTACATTGATACAAAATAGAAAAGTCCTCCGGTCAAGAACAAGGACAGTCAAGGAATCTGGTTAGTAAAGACTGACTGAAAGATGTGGGTCAGTGCAGCGAGCCTTACCTCGTTGAATAAGAAGGCATTCTTGAAGACCTGTCTGATGTGACGTATGACCTGCCTGACACTCTTATAAGGGTTGTACGAGTCTGCAGCCAGTCTCCGTCTGATCATATCGAAACTCATCGGCTTCTTGATGATATTGTGGTACTCCTTGTTCTGTAACAGAGAAAAATCATCATGCTATGGTAGTCCTTTAGTGGTTCAGGCACGACTGAAAACTACAAATATATATTGAAATAAAAGTTCAAATCACTGACATAGATCGTTGACACTAATGATTTATGTCAAACCTCCCGAGTTAGGAGATGAAATTATACAAAACCTTCTCCTCAGGTTGTAAATTATGTAAATTTCAAAGGAGCAATCACTTTTAAGTGTACACTAAATTTTGAAATGAAATTACAATGAATTAAGTTAATTTACTAAATATATTTAAAAGCATTTCACCTTATAGTCCAGGAGATAGAGTGCAAAAAATTGTCTGATTAACATCAAGCTAGAATTTTGTATACAAGTCAATCTTTTAGCGCCTTTTAAGAATATGTGGTCGGCTTAGTTCGTCTGAGGAACATAGCTTGGCAATAGGCGTTTGAAAAAAACAAACCGGTGGAGAGCGGTCATGTCTCACCAATTATGGTGGACAATGTGATTTTCATGATGCTGAGTACAGAATTAGTTAGTAGACCAAAAATCAAGTTGATGTTAGTCTGTCCCTTGACAGATGACCACATTGATTTTTAATAATATTTGAATAACTAACCTATCAAGTGTGAAAATAACATCGACTTGATTTTTAGTCTACTAACTAATTCTGTACTCAGGATCATGAAAATCACATTGTCCACCATAATTGGTGACACATGGCCGCTCTCCACCGGTTTGTTTTTTTTCAAACGCCTATTGCCAAGCTATGTCCCGCAGACGAACTTAGCCGACCACATATTCTTAAAAGGCGCTAAAAGATTGACTTGTATACAAAATTCTAGCTTGATGTTAGTCAGACACTTTTTTGCACGCTATCTCCTGGACAACTAGCTTTATTCATAAATTATGATGTTTATAAGGGAAAAGAGAAATAAGTCGTGACTGCCACTGTACAACTATTGCAAAGGAAGAATACAGACTTGGAATATTGAAGTACTAACGTCTGGAGGGACAGGTTCCCTGAAGTGGAGACTTTGGTCATACTGACAGTAGAGCTCTAGGAGGATTCTCTCGAGGATGGTATGTTGAGTGAGAGTCAAGTCCTGTCCTCTTCGTTCTCCTATACCGCTGAGGCACGGCAACGTCCTGCATAGAAGACACTGCCACGGTTCACTAAAACAACAATACAAGAGTAATGTACAATCGTAACCCTAGGTGCCAATTCTTTATTGATAGCACTAAATAATTTATACTAATAATTTATACAAAATAATTTATCAATAATACTAATAATTTATCAAATAATTTATACTAATTACAAGGCATGTATTAAAATTGGTAAATGTCTTTCTAGTAGATTCTTAACTACTGCAGGTTTAAGACAGGGATGCAGGATGGCTCCGATCTTCTTTAAAGCATATGTCCAGGATGTACTTAGTGCACGGAACAGAGGGTGGTGATATGAAAGTTAAAATAGAACACAAAGTAATTCATTCATTGTTGTTTGCAGATGAATCAAGTACTTATGGGTGATTCCAATTTAGTGCTATTTTGGAATCTAAAATTGGACAGACTGAAAATTTTGACTTTTTAAAAAAATTATGGAATGTTCTCAGACTAATTCCAGATATATTGCAGCATGCGGGACAGATGGGAAATCATTTTTTAAATTTGTAGGCCGGAATTAAGTTTATTTGAAACATGGTAATTAAGGCAAGTGAATTACACATTTTAGTGCACGGTTGTTACATTTCACACTTTAAGAAAATATTTTGGTCAGTAGTTTAAAATAAGAACCCAATTTTAATACACCATTAAATAGCACTCTTAAAAGTCTAAACAATGAACTATAACTTAACCTAAAAAGTTTTAGGCAGTTTAGAAAATAGACTTTAATAACATGCACAGTAAAAGGGTACGTAACTGGAAGAACAATCGGAATTAGCGCTAGCTCCCAACTGAAGGGTTCAGCTCATCCCCTATCAACCGTTGCTAGAAAACCAGTGTTGCGGCATTGCAAAAATCTCTCGCCACTTAAAATCTCCCTGCCACAACCAGAGTAGGGTCACATTTATATATTGCCACGGTAATTATATTTTTTTTAAAGGACAAACTTTAACTTGAAGTTCCGTTTAGTAATTATTTATTATTTTCAATAACTGACACATATTTTAATCCTTGTAGGACCCTACTTTAAAATTATCCAATAAGTTTCTGAATTAAATTATTAATGTATGAGCTAGAGTGAAGTGAATAAGAACAACTGACTTAAGGACAGCCACGGTTGTTACAAAATTGCCTTTTGAAATTTTTTGTAGCCATTAAAATTAAGCGGGGCATTATTTTTTTGCTTGGTTGTAGTTCTGTAAGCCTAACTGAGTTACCATGAAGAAAAATCCTGTCAATTATGTGAAAAACACTCCAGTTATTCATCTAGGACAAGAGAATTGCACTTTAAATTGTATTCACCCATATATCAATAGATAGAGATAATGTCCAGTATATGCTTCCAAAGTTATTTGGATGGTTATGACAAGACATGTCTCTCTGTCAAACTAATTATATGTAGTAGTCGGTGCTATAGGAAGAAATATAGTACTCGATTAAGGTGTTACATTGGAGCAGTAGAGAGGTCCATTTTGACAAATGGAGCTGATGCCTGGACACTGACAGACCACCAAAAATGTAAGCTTGATGCGATTGAAATGAATGGTCTCAGAAGAGCTACGTACGTTTCCAGGTTGGAAAGGAGATTCAATAAACTAGGGTGAATTGGTAAGGCGATGTTGGGAGGGAAAAGATAAGAGAATTAAGTGGAACTTACTCCTGAGGAGGTGTCTGTGCCAGGTGAGGGATGTGACACGTGGTGTGGAAGACCTTGGGACACGAGTCGCAGCACACCAGGTCACCTCCGTCCATACAGACGGCACACCAGTCTTCGTTAGGGTCGTCTTTCTGCCACTCCACCACACCTGAACATACACAGTTTAAAAGTTTACTTACGCGGCGTAGAAACCGGCCGATCCTTGTCCGGCAATCCGATCAAACACCGACATCTCATCTGTAACAAGGTGTCGTAGTAACGGACACCTACCAGCGACACCTCAACTATCTCCGTCAAACTCTAAAATAATCATTGACTTCAAATTTCCTCTGCCCACATCTTGTACGACCAACTGAATTTCAGATGAAATTGAAATCTAAAGGAGCATCAAGAAAAGAATTCATTTTTGTCACTCAGGTTAGCCAACCCTACATGAGAGGAAGAAATAAAGTCACTTGACGGTTCTCATGGTGACATTTTTGTTTGCCTAATTGGCCTGACTTTCTAAATGTCAAAATCTCAAGCTCTGGTTGGCTCCCCCAGTTTATTGATTTTCCCACACTGTCATAAATGAATTCTCTTGTTGATGCTACTGAAGCAGGAAGAGTTGTTGTAACTCAAGTCTAAAGACAGTAGAGTGGTGTTTTGAGCATCACAAGAGAGTATAAACTCAAAATGTTCAATGTTCCTAACAGGAGGCAAATTAGGGCAGTAGTTGGTAGTTCTTAATCTATTTCGGTCACAACTCAAGAGTTTTCAAATCCAAGAAAAATTTAATGAAATTACAGGTGCTAGTGTTTTATTATTTGTGTTGATCATATTAAACTCAAAACAAATCTTATGAAGCATAAACATCTTACGAAGCTGAGTGAATTAGAGTTTTTTTTATTCCCGAGGCACAGCCAAGGGAGATAATTATTGCAAGGGAAATGATAGCACTTTACTCCCGAGGAACATACAATATTTTATCTCCAGTAGGGAGAAAATACACACTTTCATCCATTGCACATGTTTTATTTATTATTTTAATAAATAACAGTAATTGGTAGCACTTTTAATAGCAGATATAAGAGATTCAATATTAAAAACAAATAAGAATTGCAATTAAAACTCAAATTGAGGGTTATTTAGATGCAGGTTATAAACAATGGTAAACAAGGTCGAAAAAGCAGTGTCACCAACCTGATTTCAACAACTTCATTACATTAGCCATTCATTTTATACTATTTATAAAATAATTAAGTTGCAATCTGTTGACATCCTGACCTCTGTCAACTTGATTTATTTTGTCAAATCATTTATATATTTATTATTTTAATCTCAATAAAATTTTCTTGAGTTCTACGAATATTAATAGGTTATGGGCCCAGAACATTAGAAAAAATTGGAATAAGGCAGTTCTGTGGGAAGGACTTTGACCACTGGCAGTTTCGGGTAAGATTATTGTTACAAGAAAATGACGTGTACGACTGTTTGGTCTTACCAAAACCCCTGAAGTCGGAAGAACTTGCTCAGTGGATGAATTAAAACTTTAAATTAAACTCTTTACTTTTTCGCCCTAGTTTACTTTTTTGCCCTACTTAAACTCTTTCTTCCTACTTTTTTAGTTAATGGAAGAAAAGACTTAATTTAGTCCCTCTAAACTAATCCAAAATCGTAACTTTTTCTCCCTACTGGAGATAAAATATTTTAAAATATCCATTGTGAATAAAAGTACATGTTAAATATGGTAGAATTAATTTTTATTTTATTTTATGATTGCTAGATGTGTTTTGTTATTAAATATCCTTAAAGGTGTGGTGGTTAGAGGTTCTTTTAATCTTTAGAAGTTCTTTGGGGGTTAGGAAATTCTTCTCAAAACTAAAACTTTGTTCAGCTTTTAATATTATTAAGATATCCAAGCTAAAGGTTAACCAAGAATTGATGGCATTCCGTAAAAAAAAGAAGTAAACTTAGCTTAATTTAAAATTGGAACTCACGAATAATGCCAAAGTCGGTAAATAGTCTCGTGTTAATATTTGTTATTTTCTAAAAGACAGCTCTTCATGACAATTTATAAAAATAAAAACAAAATATTACTAGCGAATTTCTAGTGTTTTTTTTGTGTGTATTTGATTAAATTGACTATATATGACACAAAAATAACAGTATTAGCGCACTCCACAGATTGCCTTCACTTCTTGGTCAACCATTAAAAGTTGTCCTGATATCTTTAACATATACTCTGTTCTATAACTAAAATTGTATACATTGTCGTATAAGTTTATCATCTACTTTTAGATGTTACAGACACATTAATTAGGATTTTTTTTTTTTTTGTTTAATTTACAATAAAATTATTGAACTGTAAAATGATAAAGATTTTACAATCCATGTTAAATAAGATTGTTAAAATAAACACACAATAGTACATTACGCGTCGAGTGTTGAAAGTAGCATTTTGCATGCGAGTGTGGAGTTTGCAAGTGCAAACTCCACACTAGATCGATAGCGAGGGTAGTAAAACCACACGAGCAAAGCAAAATGCAGTTTTGTTTTGTTTTTTTCACACGAGTTACATACCGCACTTGGGAGCCAGGGTGGCCGAGGTGGTAAAGACACCGCGCAGCTATCACTAAGTCGAGGCAACTCGAGGTCGTGGGTTCGATCCCGGGCCGTGATATTCTGAATTGCATCTATGAATCGCGGACGGAGCAGGGCGAGGGACACCCCTTGAGGGGTTCTCTTTCCCCACACTGTCTAGTGGGTTCGATCCTTGTCATGAGATGTGATCTGTATCTATGGTTCGAGGTCGGAGTAGGGCGAGGGGACCCCCTGAGGGGTCCTCTTCCCCCACACTTTGAAGCACGCTCATATAGCTTACTAATGACCACATCATACTCGCTTCGGCGGTACAATATACAAATGCATGATATGTGAAGTAGCTGGAACTCTCCACCACGGGGAAGTAAAATGGGTCCACTGTAGGCCTGATTGCGAGGTTCAAACAAGTGGTTCGTCCTACCCGTCAAGTAGGAAGTACTAGGTAACTACTACTACTACTTACCGCACTTTATCTACAATTGTTGGATTTTAATGATAAATACAGAAAGAAACAGCTACTTTTATTAAACAAACAGCAAATTAGTTTTGTTAAATGTAAACAAATTGTGCGATAAGGTGAAGAATTTTTCTTTATTTCCGCACTAGTGAATTAATAAGAACATTGATAATAAGAATTATGGAACGCACATGCACAATGAATACAGCTACGAAAGGAATCACTTTCTACGCATCTAAACAGAGATAAAATGTTTATACTTCGTATCAATTGTAGATAATAATTATTTAAGCGGCTTCATCAACTGGATTAGTATGGATATTCTTATAATATATTCTTAGAATAGTAAGTTCATTTTTAATAATAAAGATTTTATTTTTACTCTGAAATATTCTCTTTTCTTTGTTCCTTGGATTATACGACCTTTTTTATGTTCTGACCATGCTCCGGTCCCTTAGGTGACGGATATGGGGGGTTCTACTGTATTGATAACAATAAACAGAAAATGTTTAAATATATTGGTATTGTCTGAGCCCGTTCCAATTTATTTTGATCACACTAAACGGTTGATAACATTAACCATGATTACATTAAGTGGCAAGCACTGCATATACTATATTTAATTTCTTGCTTGCTATCAAACAATTTGCTTGCCTCTTCTTACCGATTGTTCTTAACTAAATTTTAGCCCTGAAAGAATATATCAGGCTTAAAGGCACTGCTGGGACCCGCAATAGTTGATTGATGCACATCATCCCAGGCAAGAAAAATCCTATTTTGAAGTTCATCAACATCCTTTATTCTGCCTCCCTCATGAACTCTTTGTCTTTACCAACCCCAAAAAGAGTAATCAATTTGATTTAGGTAAGGAATGAAGTCGGGGCAATTCTCTTGCAATTATTGAATTGCTTACAAGGAGCGATGGGATGGAGCATGATCTTGCATAAGCATGTAATTTGGCATTTGACCGTCAATTTCAGGCAACATTGAAAAAACATGAAAAAGTGCGTTTTTTTGCTCACCCTGTACATACCTCGCACACAGACAAACAAGATATACTGATAATCACCCCTTATCTATCAAACGCACACAAACAAGATATACTGATAATCACCCCTTATCTCTTACAAGATCTGTTCTCAACCACATTACACATTCATACCTCAAACGAGATAGTCATAGGTTTTTTTAATTTTTTTTTTTTTTTTAAAAACAAGAAGATAATGTTCAAAAATATAATATTTACTTAGACTTCCTGCATCATCAAAAACATAAAAATTCTGTTTCTCTAAAAACACACAGATTCACATAATATGCACTTACAGTCCAGAGATTCCATTATAATTTACGAATAATAAAGATAATATTAATGACAATTCATGACTAAAGATTATAATCATTAATATTACTACTATTTAAGATTAAGATTAGAGAGGCATGGATTATAGACAGATAAAAATAAACTCCACCTTTCCAGTATGTGTGTGACGGCCAACCTAAATGATGAAAATAAATAAAGCCACTAGGCCTGTGGGGGGGGGGGGGGGGGGGGGGTGGGGCCAGTGATGTTTTTGTTTGCCTAGTTGGCCCGACCTTCTAGTTTTCAAAAACCTGACCTCTCATTGGCTCCCCACCCAAATTTTTTGGATCTTCCCGAGCTGTCACAAGTAACAACTCATACCATTTAGACTGTAGGATTTGATCCATGGATCCCACACTATCCACCATGCTAACACATGCTATACTTTATTTTATCACTTTATATCATAATAAAAATTTATTTTACAATTTCATCTATATTTTACAATGTTATAAGGATCTTTGCTTTTTTCAATTCTAATGTCATTAAAACGGTTGGGAGGGGGGGGGGGGGGGAGGGGAGGAATGTAGTTGTTTGATTGCAGCATTCCCCAACTCTCAAAATCAGGCTTGACTGACAACCAAAAGTTAGCATATCCAGTCTTGTACAAAATTACCTGCAGCTTTACCTGCTTTGAACTATTCAGAGAATCAATTATAAGTGAACCAAAGGTACATCGAGTGTGAAGTGAGTATGGTCTTTAGATAGGGTTACCATATGTTCGGATTAAGTCCGGACTGGAAACATCTGTCTGGTTTTGCGTCCGGATTTTAAGAAAAGTCAGGATGAGGCTCTATGAGGAGGTTGAATTGTATCGACCATGGCTGGATTCGTTCGCATCTCTACAGAACCTACCCGATGGTTATGGACAGTCACCCTAATCGTTTGGGATAAACCACAGAGGATATGTTTTGGTGCGCTACCCGGCACAACTTCTGCAAATAACCGGCGGAAGTAGTCCTGAGTGCCAAAACCAGGGATTTAGGGATTGCACCAAAAATTGAACCAACTCAACCAAGCCATTATCGCAATCTGTAGCCACCAGTAAAAGCAACACCGTCACTGAACCAGGTATTTAAACCCCTGCCCCACTCCATTTGGAGTTCACCACAGGAATCACCATCAACGGAAGGTGATGGTGACCCTTCCTTTTTTTTATTGGTTTATAAATTAAAATTTAATTTGTTTTCAAGGCCTTGAAAATAATTTTCTTTTATTTTGCTGGATATAATAATTATGATAGAGAATAATTTCAAACCTATTTTTTTTTCAAACCTGTTGCATAAGGTAATCGGCACATCTTTAGATTGTCACTCCCCTTATAAAATCAGAAGTGTGATATCCCTTTGTCCCAAAGTACATAGGACTAAACATCCCTTTGTCTTAATAGTTATTTAGTCAAAGTCATTTATATTCTAAAAAAACAGGGGAGTAACAATCTAAAGAAGTACCATGAAATTCCCATCAGGGATAATCCCAACAACCTCTCCCCCCCCCCCCTTCCCGTTACATCCCTTTCGCCACCTTCTATCCTATATCTAACCAGGGATCCTTCGTCATCCCTAGAAACCCCTAATTCCTATATATCCTAGGTGAGGTGGCACTTCCCTACATCCTAATCTTAATCCAAATTGCAGAACTCACCCTACCTCCGGCTCGAGCAGCGCCACTCTAAAACTAAACAATTACACAGGCTATCTATTTGGGATAAAGTATAAAGTTTAGCCACTTTACACACTTATTTACCCCCATAGCAAATACAGTGAGATCAATATTGAGCGAGGTAAATCTAAGTGCCTAGGTGTGGGATTGAACACACAACCTGGATGTTGATTTATTGATGGCCCAACAGTGCTTATAGGTTCACTGTAAACCTAGAAAGAGCCGTTTAAATATGTACAGTAGTAAAAATGAGGATGTTAGTGTTAGTGCCCATGTTAGACCCTAAATTTAATTTACAACTCACTCTTGATACTCTTTTCCCCAGAAAAAAAAGCAAACATGCCTATAAGGACGTTAAAAACTCGAGATTAAACAAGACTAGACTATGCACTAAGAACTACCTCCTGCAACGGCCTAGTTTCCTGCTAGCAGTGGAACAATTTTCGACTTTCTTCGGCCCCACAAAGCGCGGTAGGGGAAGGCACTACAGCTGGAGACTGGATTACACACCTCCTATAGCTTTCTAACTCCCTGTTATACTTTTCTGAGTTTTTAAGTTAAAAGTAACGTAAAGCTTTTTGAGTTATGTGCCATAGCCTAAACATGAAAATGTCAAAAATAAAATGATAAATAGATAATTTCTAGTTTACAATGTGAACTGAGTGGATATTAACAAGGAAGTAAGCGAAGAGACATTTAATCAATATGGTTTACTGATTAGTGAATTTTTCCAACAAGATTGAAATGTCATTGGAGCAATTTGAGGAGGTGCAAAGTTTCACATAAGCGCTTAGTGCAGGGTGAAAATGAAAAGAACTAAGCTTGTAGAGTACAGGTGCTGTACAGGGGCAGAGGGTATATAGAAATGAAAACAAAGTTAGATGAAGAGGGAAAACTAAATAAATAAGCTCGGTGCACAACTCGTCAATAGAAAACTTATAATATAATTACATATAAAACAATATAATAGTACTGACAACAAGTAATATTATACAAGTGGCGCTGCCTTGTTCCTCTCGACAACTTGACTCAAATCGATTATTACTTTTTAAAAACTTAAATTACTTTACAAAAAAAAAGGTTTAACGTTAAATTAAACATAAAATGCCATCATTTAAAAAAAAGAAATCTATTGTGAATTTACAGAAATATAACATTGACGCTGTTAAAAGGACGAGATGAGATGAGTGTTTGTGTGTGTTTATACTTAATCAACGACTTAGATGAAGTCATCAGCCAGAATATCGACCTCCTGCAGCATCGGGCTCGACCCGTCCCCTGCAACTAACATACAGACATACTCACACTAACACTTAGGCTTTAACTCCCCCTGCAACCTTACATACAGACATACACAACACTAACGTGTCTTTATCACCACAGCAACATACAGATATACTCACAATAAACCATCCTTACACCCAGCATACTGATATACGTTCCCTAACAATCCCTTTACCTAAGGCTGTCCACACACACGATGATATGAAAGCAATACGATATTCCCTCCCAATTTCTTCCTAGGTAAAGAAGTGGGGATCCACTAATGGCGATATACTCGTCAGGCGCAATCCATGCAACTCGAGCGATCAGCAAGGAAGTGCTTCTGAGTATTATCGCCTGTTGTTATGGAGGCTGGTAATGTCTAATTCGGTGTTTTTCAGTAGAAAAGCATCGTATGTTATATGGTATTCACATGGTTAGATCTTTTTTTTAATTAATTTATTTTTTTAATGATGTATTTTTGTCTTGTTAAATAAATAAAAATTGTTAGAGCAATTAAAAATATTGATTAGCATAATGTAATCAAAATTAACTCTTCAGCACTGACACACTTCCTAACATTGGGGTTTTGATGATAGATAGCAGGGGTAATAATTTAAACAAGTAAAGTGCAGGACTCCTTCTACATTCTATATAATGCAGGAAATTTGGTGTCACTTTCTTGCAGTTCTATGGCTGCGACGAATAGCCTAGATAGTTTTTGATCTTATGCACTGATACAGGTTCAGCATTTCTTCATGAGAAATTGAGTTATTTGATTTAATGAAAATAGATGAACTACCCCAATAGCAAAATTAGAAATAAAGAAAACAACAACTCCAGTATAAATGTATTCTTTAGAAGGAATGAGCTGACTGAATAAAATAACCCGTTGTGTGCTGATGCCCTGTTTATAGATTGCCTAATACGTCAATATCGCCAAAATATCGCTTTCATATCCTCCAGTGTGCAGATGGCCAAACACCGATATACTTACCCAAACCACCCCTTCAACTGACATACTTACCCTAACCACCCCTACAACTGACGTGCATACCCAAACCACCCCTACAACTGACGTGCATACCCAAACCACCCCTACAACTGACGTGCATACCCAAACCACCCCTACAACTGACGTGCATACCTAAACCACCCCTACAACTGACGTGCATACCCTAACCACCCCTACAACTGACGTGCATACCCAAACCACCCCTACAACTGACGTGGATACCCAAACCACCCCTACAACTGACGTGCATACCCGAACCACCCCTACAACTGATGAGCATACCTAATTATTAAGAGGTGGTTTGGGTATGCACGTCAGTACGTGCATACCCAAACCACCATTATGTGAATGAATAAAGTGTTTCAAATCACTCTACATCAAACATTAGCAATCCTAATGTTTGTTTTATTGATAATCTATTTTGCCCTTTAAATGTTATATATTATAAGAAAATTCCACAACATTTTTGTGGAAACATCTAGTTTTGTTGTCTTTAGACTTAAGACCCCGTCAAAAAACACAAAAAAAAAAAATCTTAAAGTTAGTAAAATTCTCTAAGTTAGGTGCAAGGGTAGAACACCCACATAGAGAAAGAGGACAGATTGGATGGACAACATACTATCCACACCGTCTCAAAAAGGATAGTTCCTACAACTTGTTCTCATCTGGTACAGAAAGAACCGGAGGAGGGGGGGGGGGGGGAATTTATGGTCTAAGTCGACATCACAAGGCAGAAGAGGATCTTACTCTCGTCTAAATCCAAGTGTAAAAATACTTCCGATTTCAGAATACACATTTTTCTTATAAGTAATTTGAATCCTTATTTGATTAGTTTTCTCAAAAGATGTAGCTAAGATCAGGTCTCCAAACGCTGGTTTAGCTGACTTATACATTGATTACATATAAAAACCAAATTAATCCTAATTCGAGTAGGTACATGGTTCTCGGGACCAAACCGTAACTTCAAAGAACGGGGAACACACACATAGATTGTATGCTGACTTAACCATCTAATATTCGGGAGCGTTACATCTAGAAAACACACACATTTACAACCAAATATAACCCAGTCTAAAACTCATAAAAAAATATTCAACGAGAGCGCTCAAATGTTTCATACATAGATTACATAATCGACATAGATTAACTACCGACGAACTAAAAGGATTACCAACAATAACTTAATGGAATAAAACAATAGTCAGAAATAAAGGGGAGACAATCCTGAGTAAAAGATAAACCTGACTGAAGAAGAATTAAACATGTTCAACACCACAATGATAGTAATGACATTATCTAGAGATGAAATATAAAATAGCTTTATCTACGATTGATACGAAATATAAACATTATATCTCTGTTTAGATGCGTAGAAAGTGATTATTTACGTACTTGTATTCATTGCGCATGCGCGTCTCATGGTTCTGAAGAATTCCTCTTCTTTACCACGCTAGCGTGGTAAAGAAGAGGAATTCTTTAGCTTTACACACGATTAGCGAGTTTGTTTACATTTAACAAAACTAATTTGCTATTCTTTTATTAAAGTAACTGTTTATATCGAGTTTTTAGTGAAAAACAATGAATGAATCAAGTGGCTTTGACGAAAATGTAGAGAATAATACTCCTCCAGAAATAATTAATTCGGCAAAAAATACAACTCAAGATTAATGCCATCTTTATCAAGAGAAGAGATACGAAGTTACATACAGCAAGTTTATTTTTTTCTGTATTTATTATTTAAATCTAACAATCGTAGATAAAGTACGGTACGCAACTCGTGGGAAAATGGCATTTTGCATTGCTCGTGTGGTTTTACTACCCTTGCTGTCGCTCGGGTGCAAACTCCACACTCGCATGCAAAATGCTACTTCTTTCCACACTCGACGTGTAATTAAAAAAAAATTTCAATGTCGAATGATATTATCTAAGAATGAAGTACTTCATTAAAAGCATCTCTAGCATTACCAAAAAATAATACTCAAACAAAGACGTTCGACTTCAACAAAAACCAAAAATAAAAAAGAATGGGAAAATGCCGTAGCCATTGCTCTATGAAAAAAAAAAGAAAGTAAAGAAACAGTGTAAAAATTGACGACAATCTAATACAACTGTGAACTACAGAATGTGGAAAAAGGGATTTTTATATTTGTCGTATAATAATAACAGTGTATTTAGGGTAGAAAAACAAAGGTGAGCCTCCGTTTAAATTTTGATTGTCAGAGCTTATGGTAGCATATTATGGAGTCGCTCTGAAATGAAGAAAACAAGGCTACACAAATTTAAGAAAACAATTGTAAGACCACAGTACAAACCGTAAAACACTCAATTGTTGTAACCTTACTGAGGTTACCTTATCTTTGTTGTACCTTATCGTGGTTTGTCACTGCCTCTTGTAACCATTTCTGGGTAAAAACCTTGCTTTCCTATATGATTTAAAATAATTTTATTTAAATTTAATAGAAAAATAAGAAATCAGTCAATTTCATTTCATGCATACACATCGCAGAGTTTTACCTGAGTGTTAACGACCTGTTAAATGAGAGTTTTTAAAAATTTTGTTAAAACACATTATAACAGTCTGTCTTACTATTAACAAATGCAGGTACTGAATAAAAATAACATTTTTAATGGTTTGTAGGTCAAAAATGATGTATCACAAGGAACAAGCATCTACATAATAAGACAAGTCTACAAGTGTTAAATGACGATTGCTACACGTTGTTTTTATCTTTATCAAAAGATGTTTTGATAAAGATAAGGAATACAAAAAAATATTGAGGACAATAAAAAAAAGGAAACTTTTTATCACAGTGCCAAATATAGTAGTAAGTGCTTTTTCTATTCTAAGTGCTGTAGAAAAGCACACTTGAACATTTGTTATTTTTGATGAGCATAGTTGCAAAAAAAAAGAGACTTAACGGGAAAAACAAAGTTTGACAATTTAAAAAAAAAAAAAAAAACAACAACTAAGATTATTGTAAGTAATAGTAGAAATCAATGAAATGCTGCATATTCCACATTGAAAAAGGCAATGGTTTGTGATGGCTTGAGGTTAATAATGGAAACAATCTGAACTATAAATTAAAGTTTTCTCAGTGACTAACTTGGTTTTTCCATTCGGTCATCAAATTGAATAATATACAGGGCGTACCCAAACGAAACCACGCTACTTCAGCATCTTATAGGACAATTTGATGCTGAACAAAACAGCTTTTTCTTCCCTTGAGATATTCAAACAAAAAAATTTATTTATGTTCATTCTTAAAATTCTCCTTGAAGCAAACCATCAGGGGTTCCCAACGGGGTCCAGGTGGACCCCTTGGGGGTCTATGTAAATTTAAAAGGGGTCTATAATATTCCAGGGGTCTATTGAGGGTCGTTGATAAATTTAAAAGGTTTAAATATTGATTATTTCAAGAATATAAAAGAAAAATTTGTGTATCATTTCTTAAGCCATCAACTTCTGTAAATAATGCAGATGGATTAGAAGCCTCTTATAATATTTATTTGTTAAATGCAAAAGCCGGATATCCACACACCACTGTTAAAAAAATGATATCGCCCACCAGCAATAAAAGAGGTAAATTGTTATGAAAATGAACCCCGAACCAGGTGTAAAAAGTATTCTGCACAGTAATATACTATAGAGATGATTAGTAATGACGTCACAAGATGGCACAAGCTTTCGATTTTAGAGGTTTCGTCAGAATCTTAGTATTTAAGAGGTTTCATCAGAATCTTAGGAATTTAGAGGTTTCATCAGAATCTTAGGATTTTAGAGGTTTCATCAGAATCTTAGGATTTAGGAGGTTTCATCAGAATCTTAGTATTTTAGAGGTTTCATCAGAATCTTAGTATTTTAGAGGTTTCATCAGAATCTTAGTATTTTAGAGGTTTCATCAGAATCTTAGTATTTTAGAGGTTTCATCAGAATCTTAGGATTTAGGAGGTTTCATCAGAATCTTAGTATTTTAGAGGTTTCATCAGAATCTTAGTATTTTAGAGGTTTCATCAGAATCTTAGGATTTAAGAGGTTTCATTGATTTTTAGTGGTTCTTTTCTCAAGATTTCCAAGCTTTTTTTTACTTTATCCAATCTATCAAAGCTATAAATGTGAAAAACGAATGAGACATTAACATTCCTTATCAGTTCTATGTTATTACATTTACATGATCAAAGATGATTAGAACTTAGTACACACATAATAAAAGACACACACATAAAAAGCTTTTTCTCCAAGACAATATATGGAAAATCTGGGAAGAATGTAAAATATTATGAGTCGCACAAAGAGCCATGGAAAGGAGAATGTTAAAATAACTGGGAAAGAGAACAGACAGGTTTAAAAGATATCGGTAAAATTATAATGGAAAGGAATTGGAACTGGGAAGGATACATAGCAAGAACTAAGTATGGTCGACACACGAAAAGAAGCTGATGCCCTAGAGAGCTAAGGAAAGGCAAAGAAAAACCAGGACAGAGATAGGATGAGGAAACGAGAAAGATCCGTGATATAATGGCATGGTAGAGAGTTGCACAGCTCACAAACCAGTGGAACAGAATGAGATGTGTATCTAATAATACATGGTAAATAAATCTCTTCCAGAAGTAAGATTTTGTAAATCCCAGAATATTGTGAGACTTAGTGTCACAGTGTCAAAAAATCTCCGACACAGTTCCACTTGGGAAAATCTAGATTTTTTAGACTCCGGTATCTAGGAAACCTACACTGCAAAATAGATATTAGGTATGTAAGTGTATTTTTGTATCATGTATTGTGTTTGTTTATTATGCTAAGCTAACTTACACGGGCTATTCAAACCAAAAGGTAGGGCGTAGAGTCAATTTATGATAAATTTAGAAAAAAATTAATATTTAAGAACAAATTATACTATAATGTCCTAATAATAGTTTACTGTTATAATCCAGATCTCTCTTCCCTTCATCTCTAAGACTCAAACTCTGGAAACCACCAACCAAAAAAATATTTCACTCTGGTTAAATACACCAAATTAATCGGATTTAAATTAAACTGTTGAATTCACCAAATCAAAGAGGCTTGTTGTGGAGAAAAAGAACATACACAAATAAACCGATCCAGTTTACTGTAAGGGTCCAATGCACAATGTGACGGTGAGAAAATCAATGAGAGAACCTACCACTATCAGGTACATCTAGTGTTTCTTTTTGTCTATAAAGGTACTGACACTTGACAGATTTGCTTACTGTTTAACGATATTGCTGGTCAGAAATGAAGGTGCCTGGTAGGTATTTGGTCCACGGTGAAAAATGTGAAATAAACAATAGTAATAAGGTTTTATTGTGGAAATAATCACTGAAATTATATGAGAACTGACCTTCTTGTATCGTAGAGGATGCGGGTTGTTCTATGACAGGTGGGGTGGCTGCAGGAACTGCTGCCGGTGGGGTAGCGGCGGTCGACGTGACCGTCTTGTCTCCCAGGGTTATGTCTTTGGTTGAAGTAGCGCCGACACTTTCCTTAGTGGCTGTGCCGGCTGTTGGAGTACCCCGCGAGATCTCGTCTGTAGCCAGGTTCTGGAGCAAGTCCAACACTCCCGCCTGCAAACGTACAGTAGGCATAAATAAAAATATTCAAATTTTCACGAGTTTCCTAAAAGTTCGTACGAATCTACTCAGAACATTTGAAAGTAATTTGTTAAAGTAAATGTATTTTTAAATGAGATGAAACAAATTCAAATAACAGCCTGAAGTGGAGCGAAATACAGCTCCAACCTCCCAATAATATTTTACATAGATACCTGAAAGATATATATATATATATATATTTTAAGTCATTTTTAGAGTAAAAATTTTGACTTTTTTGAAAGTTTTAGTTTTGAGTTTCTTCTATTGGACATAGTTAAATAGTATATTATGTTACTAGGCTGTGAAGTGAGTTTTTTCTTTACCGTGGCAATTACATTTAATATTGCCAAGGTATTAGTAAATATTGCCAAGGTAAAGAAAAAACACTTCACAGTCGTGTAGCATATGCTATTTTTTCCGAGGTAGCAGACAATGAAAAACCATTAAATATTAATCACTAATCAATATATAATAATAACAAATATTAGTACATACTTAAGACTTAAAAAAAGAAACCTTAAAAAGAGGTTACACCATAAGAAAAGATAAATAAAACGCATTGACATCTAGCGGATTTTAATAGTACTAGAAGCATTTCTACAAAGACTGCAGCGGTACTAACGGAAGTTTTGACAACTACCCGCTGGAAAATAGAAATCTTTTAGTTCCTAGGACGTAAAAAAAATTTTTCTTTACAGCTAGGAGTAATGGAATGATTTTTTAAGTCCACGTAATGAAAAAATGGATTTTAGCTATGTTTTTTAGGCTCTAAAGTTACTATTTCACAGCCTACCACGGAAAAAAGTATTTTTCACTTGCATTGTGATATTAATTTGTGCATTATTCTCCTAGTTTCATTGCATTATTCTCCTAGTTTTTATAGTCCTTAGTTTCTCACAATTTTGAGGGGATAAAATCACAAAACTTTATTTCAAGATCTTTGACAAGGATAAAACATTGTCGATAAACAATAGTAGAGGAGAGAATCGACAAGAGACAAGATTCTCCTACGACAAGGCTTAGGGGGGCAATAAACTGAAATAAGATACAAGAAATAAAGACAGGGCACAGACCGAGGAGAAGTCCAAGTCTTCTGCTATGGGGGCAGGTGCCGGTGGGAGCGAGGGTGTGACTGAGGCGAGCGTTTTGGTCTGTTCGACAGTCCTCGACGGCAGGTGTATCTTGAAGTTGTCCTGCCGGGCCGTGTTGGCAGTGACACTGCCGCAGGAAGCCGCCTGGTTCTGAGCAGGTTGCCTCGAACCACCGCTGCTCGGTTCCAGCTGGGGGATGTGCCACTACAACAAAACATTCCATTACAAAACACCTTGTCAAACTATTGACAATATATTTATAAAAAATGTATAAGCTATAAATGGCAGTGAAAATCTGCCAACAGTATCAGTCATAAGTAAAACATTACTTTACTCATAGCCCACCTCTGTACTACAGCTATCTATTCAAGCATACAAAAGTGAACACACACCACTGTTGAATTTCAGAGACCTATTTGCCTTGCCTCTGTACTAAGGTACTGTCCAGGGTAAGATTTTATACCTGATCACAAATACTGGTCAGTGTGTAAGCTATGTATCCCTTACCTGATACAAGTACAAATAATGCCACAAAATCCAAAACTTATTTCAGTAAAATGTATCAGAACTGTTGCTTCTTTTGTGTGTATGCTATTCAGAATAAACAAACAAAACATGAATTCAAGAAGAGAAATAAAATAGAGACTCAAAGGAAAAAGGCAAAGGGGTATTGTAAACCCCTTTTCCTCTTTTAACCCTGGAATGCTAATGATAGTCGAATCGATGAGCACAGTTTGAACCTTAACTTTTTACGCTCCTATGCGATGGTGATGGGTACCCCATCCTTCTGCAGTGCTTGCACTGGTTAGTAACACACCTGCTAGTGTAGAGGTAGTAGTCCTTTTGAGCATACACTCGTATTCTGGCAAATTCCCGTCAAAGCTACTTCGTCGATTTGACTAATGTTTAGTAATAGACTTAGAGAATTAATTGGTCGTCGAATGAGCCTATAGCTTGGGAAAATGGGCCTGGGGTAAGGGGCAATAGGCCTAGGGGAAAGAGGCAATGGGCCCTAGGGTAATTGGCCTTGAGCCAGAGACCAGTGGCCGATAATCTGGAGCACTTAGCAAAGGGCCTAGGGCTTTTGGCCTGGGGCATGGGACCTGGTGCATTAATGTTCACTCAATTTCAGATTCTTCTGATGTTCCTACTAAGTTATTTGTCATCAAATGTTTTTATATCTCACTAACAGATTTAATAATGAGTTCTTAATAGTTTTCTCTTTATAAAAGTGTAGTTTCAACCCAAAAAAAATGTATTTTCTGCATATAGTAGTCGAATCGACGAAGGTTTAGTAATACAAGCCATCCAATTACCATTAGCATTTAAGGGTTAAGAACTGAATCGAGTGTGAATAAATTACCGTGGGTGCGGAGTTGACAGGCTGGGCCGGGGCGGCCGGTATGAGTTGCTGCTGCTGGTGGTGCAGCCACGCAGCCTGAGCCTGTTGGTGCAGTTGCTGGGCCTGCTGGTGTTGTTGTTGTTGTTGTTGTTGCTGCTGCTGCTGCTGTTGTTGTTGTTGTACTCCTGCCTGAACCAGTCTTGCAGCGCTGTTAGCCTGGGTCCTCCCCATCATCCCCACCCTGGTCATCCCCTGCAAACCAACTGTCGGCTTCAGTCTGCTCAACTGACAACAAGTCCCCAAAATAAGACAATATGAATTCACACATGACAATCGATCCCACTTAAATTCTATTTTATCCAAAAATAAACATAATACATATAATAAAAAAAAAAATAAATAAATAATAATAACACATATCTAAAATAGGGGTAGGGAAGTGGAATTCAAAGAGGATTGAGGATTTTCGGTCAAATAAATGCAAAGGGCAGTAGAACCGTTGAGAGAACGCTTCACCAACCACACACATCTTGACCTGACTCAAAGCACCGCTGACTCTGGCTGGCCCATCTTGTGCAGCCAAACATATCAAAACACCACGACAAAGAACATTGATGTTCATTAAATCTTTATACCTCCACATCATATACTCACAACAAAACACCCTCAACGTCTGACAAACATATTTACATAAAACTAACGATAATAATAAGTTTTTAAATAAAAGTCCTGATATTTATTGATTCAAAGCTTCTGTAAAAAGGTGGGTTCACAGCTAGCGAATACGTAATTGTGAAGGGATTCATCTATGGCAACACTTTGGCGGCGCCGCTTTAAAACCCTGAATGAAACCTCATTTCATCCTCTGCTTGTTTTCCTTCTGTGTTTATATAATATTTAAATTGTTTTATTATAATATATTTGTATCTGTTGCTACAGTATTTTAATTATATTTTGCATTTATTATATCTTTTTTTTTGTCTGTTTTATCTTTATCTGTGTATTATATCTGTGTTTTTTAAATCTGTGTTTATTATATTGTTCCTACATTATTTTTATTATATACCTATTCCTTACTTATATATGTCTTTATATAAAATCTTATTATATAAGTTTTTGAAAGCAAGAGAACTAAAGTCAAGTTGAAATCACGATGTTATAATTGGCTTTGTTTATAACCTGACTGACCAAAACTCGAGGGGAGGGAAACGGCGACTCCCGTCACTGCAGCTTCCCAAATATATATTGTTATCTATATAGCCTTCTGCCCCCCATGCATCCGCTAGCTGTGAACCCACCTTAATCAAAAATCAGATCCTGACCCATAACGCAAAACCCTAGCATTTTACAAAGAACAAAAGCGACTGTGAATACAAATAAATAATTCCACGCACAAAGGGTGTTTTGAAAATTCTAGGAATTTTTAAATTCAAAACATTATTTAGCTGAAGTGGAATCACAATTATAAACTTAAGGTACCGTCATGGTCGACACACAGTGCTCAGATCACAAAGTTTCTTTAAAAGAAACTCTACACTGTATTCTTGACCTACTTCTGATTTTATTTCTTCATCATTTAGCAATGAAAATGAATCCCACATGAAGCGGTTTCTATAATTTAATAAATACGTTGTGTTGGGAGTGTGCGGGAGTAAATTCCTATCTCAACTCAGCCAAGACTTGAGAGGAAAAGATTAGTATTTTCTTTCCACAAAAAGAAAATTATTGTTCTCCGCTGATTTTAGTATTTTCACAGTTAAGTTAGCAACACTTAACATCAAGGATGGACAAGGAAAAGAATGGATTGATACTCCATACATTGCTTTCAGTTATTTGTCCTGTGATCAAATACCTAGAATTTTCAGAATCTTATATAAATAAAATATCTATAGCATGATTGCTTCGAGTCAGAACGTACTCATAGATATAGGTTCCATTACTCATAGATATAGGTTCCATTACTCATAGATATAGGTTCCATTACTCATAGATATAGGTTCCGTTACTCATAGATATAGGTTCCTTTACTCATAGATATAGGTTCCATTACTCATAGATATAGGTTCCATTACTCATAGATATAGGTTCCATTACTCATAGATATAGGTTCCATAAATATAAGTACGAGCCATCATTCTAACTCTAACAAAAGCTTAATGACAAGCCAAGAGAGCAGCCTCATGCAGGCAGCTACTTCACTCATTCAACATAGACATCATGCACCGAGTATACATCACATGTCATGCACGGAGGCTACGTCACATGTCATGCACCGAGGCTACATCACATGTCATGCACCGAGGCTACTTCACATGGCTTGCACCAATGCTACGTCACATGTCATGAACCAAGGCTACGTCACATGGCTTGCACCAATGCTACGTCACATGTCATGAACCAAGGCTACGTCACATGTAATCCACCAAGGCTACGTCACATGTCATGCACCAAGGCTACGTCACATGGCTTGGACCAATTCTAAGTCATATGTCATGAACCAAGGCTACGTCACATGTCATGCACCAAGGCTATGCCACATGACATGCGCCAAGGCTACGCCACATGTAATCCACCAAGGCTACGTCACATGTCATGAACCAAGGCTACGTCACATGTCATGCACCAAGGCTACGTCACATGGCTTGCACCAATGCTAGGTCACATGTCATGAACCAAGGCTATGTCACATGGCTCGCACCAGTGCTACGCCACATGGCTTGCACCAAGGCTGCATCACATGTCATGCAACATGCTTGAGTGAAAGGTCATGCTATGAACCATGCATGTCTCTACAAGTGCGCATGTACAATGCAAGAGTTAATGTATGTGAAATTACTCATCAAGCATCATTATAACTATTTTAGTGCTTAATATCTAGAAGGATTGTACTGCATAGAATTATCACTGGTACTCGTATCATTGTGAACCTTAACACACTCGCAGTAAGACTAATAACAATTGATAATAATTATTCATTTTTGGCTGAAAAAGCAGTGTTATGCCCTACTCCAAGGCTTTTAACAACCCACTAGACCAGGGGTCTGCAATCTATGGCCTGCAGGACATTTTTATCCAGCCCATTATTATTTTTTTTGAGGTAATTACACTTCAAAATAAACTTAAACAATACAAAGTTTGAGTGCTTTTCTAATGCTTCGGAAGAATCTACAAAAACCGACTGATTCATCTCAAGTGTTATTGTTTATTAGAGGAGTTAACGGAGAATTTCAGTTGATTGAGAAACTGGCCGGAGTTCATTCAACGGAAAGAAATAAAAGTCAATCGTTTCAATCGTGAATGTGACAGGATCGATTCATTTCAAAATCCATTTCAATGTGAAATTTTTCTTCTTTGACTGATGAACCTTAAATCATTACTGATGATTAGTAGCAGTAAGTTTGTGCCGACGTGGGGAGACATTTTAAGCTTAAAGACATTCTAATCGTCACACTGATTAATCATAACTGCTGTATGTACTTTGCCTAGATTATTTTTAATTAGAATTAGCCTCATACCCACTTTTCATTGCTTTATAAATATTATATAACTAGGCTAAGGTTTGATTTAAAATATTAAAATTTCTTCATAATTGTGTTTTTTACTTCATCTGGCCTGTCCTCAGACTGTTCTATCTAGATCCAGCGCCACAACGAAGAAGGTTTCATTGACTTTCGTGACTTCCAACCCAGTGTGCTTTGGAGGAGTAACAAACCCACATACCCATTAAGCTACTAAGTCGGATTCTTGATCCCAGGCCATTTTTAGCTAAGAACTACATCCGTTATTAGACTAGAATTATTATTATTACTGCAGTGAACATATAAACTAAATTTTCCAAATAAAAATTAATAAATCTGAGCAGCTTACAGACTCAGACAGTGGATATTTTAATATAAACTAGTTTCAATGAGTTGACTAAAGTATTCAGAGTGTCCTGAATTAAAATATCAGCTACTGAGGTTTATATTTTGAGAATGAACAAATAAATTTTGAAATTAGAGGCTTACAGACTAAGGATAAGTTACACAAAATGTTAGAAGAAGCTACTGGATTAATAAAGTGCTAGGTCTCAGTAGGTGCAGGTCTTCAGGTTTTACCTCCGTTGTGGTAATTATCTTCAGGTGTGTAAAAGTTGCTAAAACAACAATGTAGATATCAGTGATTTAAGACCCCTTAAAATACTTAGCACTTGATTTAAGACATCCTTCCGAAAGCCTTGACACTAAAATAGCATTATAACACATAGAAGTATCGAATAACAACTACGCATATCTCTATATTACATAATATACATGCTGGAAGCTAGTATCAACTGCCTTGAAAACACGTGCTGCGTGCTATGTGAACACAAACAGTAAATGCAAGAGTTTGCTACTTTCTGGCGCATTTTATATCTAGCTACAGTGGAGGAGGGAAAGACAGTATTTACTGTAGTAAGTACTTTAGTAACAGTAGACTCAAAAGTAGTCGGTTTCATTTTCTTCGGCATCTTTTCAACTAAATACAAGTGTGAGTTGTTTTTGTTGACACGGAGATTAATATTATAAGACTGTCAAGTCGAACTTGAATGATCTTTAATCGGTTAGCAAAACGGAGAGTTGCACTCGGTGCCTCCTTGTTTCCTCTCACCATCAGAGAGTTCTCGTCTCCCCCTAGTCGTGCTATTTCATCGTAAACTGTCCTTCCTTCCTCAGTCCCTTTATTTCAATTTTCATCAAACACTTGTTTCCACGTCTGTCGAATCACGTTTTCACAGGCAAAACAATAAAACCGATACAACACCGAGATCAAACACGTACAGAAGAAAAGTTTTATAAGAGATCTACACTGACACCGAACTAAACAGGCACAATTAAACACTGTAAAATTATAGAAGCTACCTAAGTGAGATGCATCGCCGAGATGTTAACGCTGTCAAACAACTGAAACTAACAAAAACCAACGTATAAAATCACAGCCACAGCATCAAACAAATAATATATACAGTTACCAGAGGTACAGGTTCAATACATTTCACTGCAGGGAGACGTACAAACGTGTACAATTTGTGTCTTTAACAATGGAGTTACGGTTCTCAAGGAAAACTTCGTCTTGACCTCTTCTAATCCCGTCTACACTTAAGACGAAGCAGAACGATTCTTAACCCTTAGTGGCCCGGCTATAGTTGATAGACAATGAGGTATGTGCGTTATGCGCCATTTTTCAAACCATAAATACGTTAAATCCAGCTTATCTAGATTACGTTTTGGAAATGTTGAATTAAAAAGTCCATTAAATATTTATTTATCAATGATATGTTTAATTATAAAAATAATAATTACTTGAAAAAAAAATGAGTAGGTAATAAAATAAAAAAAAAATCTGTTATCAGATTATTAAAATTGGAATTAAAATGCAAATAATACTATTACTAGAGGTCGACCAAGAAGTCATGGAAATGTGAGGAGTGCGCTAGTGTCGTCATGTACAGTCAGTTTTTATTAAAATTGACCACTGTCAAAATACAGTGTTGTTCTTTTGTTATTAATAATTTTATTTTTGATAACTTCTATATTTTTTGCAACAGGCAACACTGTACCTGATAAGAAATCACAATAATATACGATAATATCTTTATATTATTATTTATTGATTATTCACAATAATATTCTTAAAATCTAAATAAATTTTCTTCTTTCTTAATCAATTTTTTTCTTCCTCTTCATTTCTGAGTTTGATTTGTTACTTTTTTATTTCTGTTTTATTTGTTACTTTCCTTATTTCTGGATTTTAGTTGTTACTTTTTTGTGAATTATTATTTGTACTATTACCTCTCTCGGATTGTTTTTGGCAATTTTCTCTTTGGTAAATTAAATTTCCTGGTATTATTAAAAACATGGATAATAACACGAATTCAAAATTAGGAAGAAATTATAAAAATAATGAGATTCTAAGATAAGTTTTCCTGGTTATTTTATTTATAAAAAATATAATGTGGAAAAGCAAACTAGAAATTCGCTGATATTATTTTGATTAATTGTCATGGAGAGCAATCATTTTTATAATAACAAATAAATATTAGGTTTGTTCCAACCCCATTATTTGTAGCGTTCTTTGCATTTGCATCATCATGGTAAATTATACAAAATCAAAATTGTTGTGTGACAGTTGTGACAATAATTCGTATTGTATAAAAACAAACAAAACAGGAAACCTAACAGATTGGAAACCTTCCTGTTGTTCGTGAGATTTGACATAACTGCGCATGTCATACAAACTATAAATGGGTATTGTCTTAGCACCTGACTGTACTGACTTCGGCAATACTCGGAACTTCCGACTTTAAACGAAGCTAAGCTTTCAGTTTCTCTCGTGTTCATGGTCTTGGTCGACCTTTAATAGCTTTAAAGCACCTTTGTAATATTTAAACTGCATTAAATAAATAACATAATTTTAGCAATTGAAGGAAAATACACAATTTCAGTCAGTAGATTTATCCGAATTGACGCTACTACATTTCTCACAAATGTATTTTACTTCTTTCAAATTGTTCTTACATTGTTTAGTTATTTTTAGATCGCTCACAAAAGTTGACAGCTGTGACCTCGCAAGAATGTTTCCTTCGGAATGTAACAATCTTCTCTTCTATTCCTTTCCCTTATGGTAGTAATCTTTTGATAATTGATTGACTCCTTCAGCTTCTGACTTAGTGTCGGGCTTACAACCTTAATTAATCGTCAAAAGTCCTAAGATAACTCCCCACAACCATCATTCTAATCCGACAACGTATGCAAAACCGACAAAAATTGATCGGGCGGCATAATTTATCAACGGGACCTGGTGGCACGGGCGGAGCATATACAGCACCGAGGCAAATAAACACGGCAAAACATGCGGAATGAAGCAATAATCAAAGAAGACTGTTTAGTCCGTTTAATGGGTCTCTAGTGGAAGGGTAGAGTGAGGGTTTATTGTTTCACATCGTGCATCTGTGATTTACAGAAGATTTTATACTCGTGGCACACTCAATGCACCAGCCCGTGTCACTAAGGGTTAAAACGTACTGTCCTAATCTAAACGCCCCTCCAAGAACGCTTTAGTTGTAAAAGATAATAAAGAGATTTGACTAGATAAGTACACGGGTAATGTACAAGTTAGCGGTACGCAAAGTTGTAAGAGGTTGCACACAGGTTGTCTGATACACTCGGCTAGAGGTGTTACCAAAGAAGCAGGCACAGGCAGCTTGTCTACACATACACATACGCAGGCTAGAAATAAAACTTAATTCCTTACATTTCCATATAGCGACCAGAGTGGCTGAAAAACAAAGTAAAACCCATGTCAATATTCACTTCAACTAAGCAATCGACTCATCCCATGCTTAACTCATCCCACATCACCCCTCCTTCACTCTTCCTACACAGATGAGGGGCGCCTGGTTTGCCCCCTAACCTTAATTCTTATCGAATAACGTTGTTTAAATTAAACACCTTCTTCAATTCGTATAAAATAGATTATTATTATTTTTTTTTTTATGTTTAAATTTTAAAACATACAGCTTTGATTGAAGATGACCTTATAGTCCAGGAGATAGCGTGCAAAGCTAGAATTTTGTATACAAGTCAATCTTTTAGCGCCTTCAAAGAATATGTGGTCGGCTAAGTTCGTCTGCGGGACATAGCTTGGCAATAGGCATTTGAAAAAAACAAACCGGTGGAGAGCGGCCATGTCTCATCAATTATGGTGGACAATGTGATTTTTATGATCCTGAGTACAGAATTAGTTAGTAGACCAAAAATCAAGTTGATGTTAGTTTGTCCTTTGACAGGTGACCACGTTGATTTTTAGTAATATTTGAATAACTAACCTATCAAGTGTGAAAATAACATCCACTTGATTTTTGGTTTACTAACTAATTCTGTACTCAGGATCATGAAAATCACATTGTCCACCATAATTGGTGAGACATGGCCGCTCTCCACCGGTTTATTTTTTTCAAACGCGTACTGCCAAGCTATGTCCCGCAGACGAACTTAGCCGACCACATATTCTTACAAGGCGCCAAAAGATTGACTTGTATACAAAATTCTAGATTGATGTTAGTCAGACACTTTTTTGCACGCTATCTCCTGGACTATTAGAAATAATTTAAATCAAATTATAATTATTATTAACAACGGGAGATAGACAAAGAAAAATAGAGTCCAGCGCCGGGACTTGAACCACGGGCCTCTATATTTCCAGTACAGTGCTCTTGCCAACTAAGCTACACTGAAGAATAATTTCCTCTGTCAATAACGTTACCTAGTCACGAATTAAGCTTTCAATTTTCCAAAAGTCTAGGAGTCGACATTTACAACAATACAACTAGACCGAGATAGAAATAACGTAAAGGGTTGAAACGTCTCATAAAAAAAAATAAATAAATAAATAAAACTAACCAGTTTTGATTATATTTTTACACCTAACATCCATAAAGAAATAATCAATTTATATTCATTTTTATCTTTAAACAGACTCGGCATCACTGAACCTTCATTCTAGCTATAACGGGACTCTTGGCAAATGACCTACTCTTCAGTCTACCTGTAGAGACTCCTCATCCATCATTAATTGTATTATATATAGCGGAACTCACAAAGAAATACATTTTAACTACCTGTTACAAAAAAAAAATCATTAAATTAAACAACTGTGCATAAATATTTGTCTATTTAAAGCAAGGTTACCGACACGATCAGGTGATTCTCCGAGTCAATAACTGAACTGTCAAAATAAAGCTCCTAGAATTTAAGTAATTTCTCATATCATTGACTCTCCGATGAAATTGATAAGAACTAATAATTTGACAACAAGTTTTATTATATAAGGGTGCGTTGGGAAACACTAACCAGGTCGACCGAGAAGTAACCGGTGTGTCCGCAAACACCAACCTAAACAACCGACCGCGTTCGTAAAGCTCCGGTCGTTTTAGCGGTCGACCGCTTCGGTCGTGACCGCTTCGACCGAAATCGAAATACGGTTAGTTCGGTTAGTAACCATAATGTTACCTTTCTTGGCGAAATGTCATTGTTCTTTTGTAAACATTTGATAACATTTTATAAACATTGAATACATTGTCGTCTTTTTTTTGCTAATCTTTAAAATTCTTTTTTATATTTAGTTTTTGTGAAACATGGACCTTTTTCGGCACTCTTTTACTTTGTTATTCACCTTTTTTATTTTAAAATTGAAATGAATTTGGTGGGTAATTTTTTTGACTAATAATAACAATATATCAAAACTGAAAGATGAAAAGTGTGATATTCCTTTGTACCACAGTTCATTATAGACCTACCTTAGTCCTGTAATAGTTATTTACTTTGTTACCAATCCTAGTTTTCAACATTTTATGGATACCGATATAGTTGTTATTTTAGACAATCTAAAATAGAACCCCTGCCTGAGTTGAAGGAGACTGTGCCGTCGAGGATCGCTTGGTGGCTTGATTCATTTATGAGAGATTATATACATTTGTTAAACTCTCCGTTTGCATATTTTATACATTTAAGAGATTATAAATGTATCATTTGAACACAGAAGAATTGATATTATCGATGTAAACAGTGAAGTTCAAGGTTTCAGGAGGAAGAATCTATTGAACGTCGTGTAATCTGAGTTTTTAGTAGAAGGAAAAAGGAAAGGGATGATAGCTATATACAGATTTAACCTAAAGGGGTGCCACTGCAATAGTTTATTTACTTGAGGAATCGTCAAAGCTTCACTTCTATCTCACACCAAACAAAAACGAATTTATATTTGTAACCTCTCTTTGTTTATATCCTTTTCGGTCGACCGCTGCCCGTTCGGAAACAAAAATTATTTCAAGCCGCCATGACACTAACCACAACAAACCGCCGGTCAACCGAGAGGTTGACCGGTTAGTGTTTCCGAACGCACCCTAAGTGAATACCTAACCGTAAATCTGAGGTTCGGTCAGAAATACACTCAAAGTTGTAAAGATTTATATTTTATTGCTTCGAAGTTTACACTCCGAACACAGTAGAGTTTGGTATTAGAACAAGAAACTGCAAAACGACTTAACATTAATATGTCTGAGTGACTGTAGACTCTGATACTTACAAATAGACCAAACGCTAGATCTTCGATGATCAAACCAGTTCTATTCTTACAGTCTTCGCACAACTAGAATCGACGCGTTGACAGCGCGGGAAAAACTAGCAAAAGGGGGGACGAGCCAATGAGAGATTGAGATTTTCCCGGACAAAAGGTCGGGCCAACAAGGCAAAGATAAATGTCTCTAGTGGAGGGGAGAGGCCCTCTGGATAACAGTATAAGAAGGCTTCGTAGTGGCTTTATTTTTTCCCCCAGAGAGGTTGGCCAATCTGTGTGTCACTCAATTTCCCGCGCTGTCAACGCGTCGATTCTAGTTGTGCGAAGACTTGTAGGGTGACCATACGTCCCGTTTTGGCCGGGACAGTCCCGTTATTTTAAGCTTTTGAAGGCGTCCCGTCGGTTGGTGAAAATGTCCCGTTTTTGGAAAAAAAAGGGACTTTTTCCAGAAGGTCTGGGTAAAATGAAAAACATGTGCTAATACTTAATGAGTTGAAGACATTACCAGTCTTAGTAAATATGCTATTTAACGACTGTTTGGCTCTCAATGTGATATTTACTCGTCAGCAAGTGAATCTGTCATTCACTTCGATACAAATACCTTGCTACTGTGAACAACTATTTTAGAATCTGAAGATGGCTATTAAGTGAAACTGATTATTTGTACAAATATATTGTGTGAATGAGGGGTAAATCTGCAATATATGCCCCACTTATTTCTATATGTCCGATTTAATTCGTTTTTTTTTTTGTAACTGGTCCTTTTTACATTGTAAAAACGATTTAGATTGTAGACTTCAAAAAATAAAAATAAATTGAATCTATTTTTTTCACAATATATAGACTATTTTCTTTAAATTTAAGGAAAATGATGGAAGCTCATAATTATTTTAGGTTAAGGTTAGTACTTTTTGACCTAACCTAACCATAACCTTCCATCATTACCCTATAATGTGACACTTTATGTAGTTTTTAAAAAAAACTGGTTTTTATAATGTGTGCCGTGTAATGTACACCCTTTTTATAATGTAATTCTGTAAACCATACAAATCCTGTAAAAAAAGATCCTGTAAAAAGGAACAGCTTAAAATAAAAGTAAGTACATTGGTCATTACAAAATAGGTGGGCCAAATAGTGCTGATTAACCAATTGATTTCAAAGAAATCAATTAAGCAGGGGGGGGGGGGGGGAGACGCAAATATTTGAGGCATTTTGGTAAAAGGCGTGGAAAATTGAACAACTAACACGTGATATACATTTTTGTAATCTACTCTTTAATACCTTTAATTTGTTACCCACACAAAATTTCAAAAAGAAATATTTTTTTTTTTGTGGTGGGAATTATACGCCATATTGGACTCCCAGTAAATCAGTTAAAATTGCTATTCTAATTTTTCCTATGGTCCAGCAGACCGCTTGGCATGTTTTTTATACTTCTAGTAACAGCAGAAAATTATTAAACAATTTTCACGTGTCACTGAGGAAGAGGTTCTTGGTTCAATTCCCCGGGGGATCACAATGAATTTTATAGGTAATAACAAAAAGGTACATTAATTTTTTTCCGGAAATATTTATCGGTCTACCATAGAGTATAAGCGTCAATTATTTCAAAATTTTAAGAATAGCCGTTATAGGGTAGTTGGTGGGGGGACATTTGTATTTTTGTATATTTCGATTTATAAATACAACAAAATAAAATAATTTTTTTTTATATATATTATTGCAATCTACTCTTCAATACCTTTCATTTGATACCCCACAAAAAAATTTTAAAAAAATATTTTTTTTTTCGAGTGACATGAATTATCCGCCATCATGGATTCCCAGTAAATCAGATCAAATTGCTAATCTTATTTTTTTTAGGGCCCACCAGACGGCAAATTTTGCATATTTTCCTATATTTTTAGTAAGAGCAGAAATAACATTTTAGGGGGTGGGGACATGCAGAATTTTGATGTTTTTTGACAAAATGTCACCCTAAAATTAAATACTTTCCCTAAGTGGTATATATTTTTGTAATCTACTCTTCAATACCTTTCATTTGATACCCCACTCAAAATGTTACAAACATATTTTTTTCACGTGACATGAATTATCCACCATTTCGGATTTTAACAGCTGATAATATTGAGTTCTCTATATTTTTCCTGTGTGCGTGTCAAAACGATCTTTAATACTGCAAAGTTTCATATTTATATATTTTTTTATTCAGAAGTTATTGGAACCGTACAGAGTGACAGACAGACAGACACAGGAACGAAACTATAAGGGTTTCTTTTTTTGGTTTTACCAACGAAACCCTAAAAATACTAGTTTTCATAAACCAGTCGATTCGTGGTCCTCTAACACGATAGGAATCCTGTTCCTCCAATTATGGGGGCAGGAAACAATATCTAAAGCGACAATATAGGTTAGAGCAGGACAATTCCTGACCCTTATATAGTAAAAGAGGAAGTGGAAGAGGAGAAGACGCACATAGAGTAGGGAGAATAGGAAAGAGAACGGAATTCGCAAGGCAAAACAAGTGTAAAAAGTCCCAAAGAAACTCGGGAGCAAAATTAAGTGGGAAGATCCTAGTGGGAAGAATTCGTAGCAGCCCTTGTCCATGTGAATAAATAGAGTCTACTAAGTCAACAATAGACCCTGACTAAAAACAACCTCCAATACAAGAGATGCTTTCACAGCGTTCAGGATCCTTTGGCAAAGCTTTGACATGCCAAGATGGCATTTCTTTACAACTTTGAATTGAATTTCTAATGTAAAAATGCCAAACCTCACATTATTTTCTTAACAGATACATTTAGTTAATTTAGTAAATTTGAATTTAGCAGAATAACCAAGACAATAGAAGGGTACAGGGGAAGAACCATCATAGTCCACTTTATTGTGAATTTGAGATAGAGGTGCCATTTGGTGGCGTTTTTAGAGTATTTTTTTAAGCATTAATAGTCAAGGGGATAAACAAGCAGTGTCCAGCTTAAAATGAAGGTAAAAGATACGCTATACAGGGGAAGAACCATCATAGTCTCAGCGGTTGTAGGGAAGAACAATCAGAGTCCATGGAGAAGGGTAGGAAGCCAACCCCTCCTACTCAAGTTACGTCAAGTGTCCCATCGCTACAAGACCAATACGAGTGCTTAAAATCACAAAAAAAGCCTTTACTATTTTTCTACAAATCAGCATTTTCCGGTTTCTTTAATAGCACACCCATGGTTAAATTCTGTAAAAAAAACTAACAGAAAAAAAAAAAATGTTGACCTACGGAGAACTTATGTTGACAGACTGCCCATCAAAGGAGCAAAATACGTGACCTACTGCATCTCGCCAAATGTTTGGAGCGTGATGATGGTAAACATTTTTATCGAACTCTGACACGCATAGAAAACATAGATGAATGTATTGAGACAGATGACGACTTTATTGATGATCCTCCCATTGATTTTGAGCTAAATTGTTAAATTATTTTATTAGATTTTATTATTGTTAATTGACATTATTTCAGTCTATTATTTCTTTATTTTCAGCGAATAAAAAAAAATTTAAATTAAATTAATAAATTAAAAATTAAATTAAATTAATTAAAAATTAATAAAAAAAAGTAATTTAATTAAATTAATTATTTTAATTAAATTATACTTTATTGTTTTTTCTTTGTAAAGTTTCATAAATAAGTTTAATTACCATTAAAAATTGCGTTTTTCGTTTTTTTAAGGATATCTTCCCTAAAATAACTTCCCCAATCAAATCCCCTTCCAATATTTCGTGTGCCACACCCTCTTAATTTGTCGCTAAATTCTTTTATACGCTATTTATTACTTAAAAGGTCTTATTAACAAACTAATTTGTGTTGAAAGGATTATTTCAAGAGATATCTTGGATTCTAGGAGACTTGTAATTTTAAAATCAGTTTTTCTCAAAAAGGGTTTGAGTGGACTCTGATGGTTCTTCCCCTGAACCCTTCTAATTATATTATTATCATCAGGTTTGGAATGAAATAAAAATAAATTTGATTTCATCACGGGGGTATATTTTTTTTTATGGTGCAATGTAGCAGCTTGAACAGTCTCTTTCGAAAGTGTAAGAGATATCTCTTAAGCAACATCTGTTAGGATTCCGACCGGATACCGGCTGAATGTATTTATTTATGTTTTTTTTGTATTTTGATTCAAGATTGTCAATGTTCAAAATATAAGTCAGTTGAGTTTAATAAATGAAGACTTGCGTTACTATTGGAATTAACTAAAAGCATATAACATAATAGGTTATGGGCCCAGCACGCTTCAGCTGTGTGTTATTTAATTAATTAACTAATAGTATAAAACATAATAACATCCACTGTGTTTTTATTTCTCCGGAGCACCCTCAGCTGTGCAAAGGAATAGCTCTTTGGCACCCACAGCTGTGCAAGGGAATTACTCTTGGCCACCCTCAATGTATTGGAATATTTTTCCTGGGAACTCTCTAATGATTGGCAATCATATGATAAGATCACTCCAGAGCAAACTCTACAGTATCGAAGTAAAACTTGGGCGACCCTCTACAATGAGAAAATAAGGTCTCAGACACCCCAAACTGTGAGGAGGAATTACTCTTAGGCACCCTCAGGATTAGTCTTGAGTTCCTTTAACTGAGGCGCATAGTATTGCTCTTGGGCACCCTCAACTTCAAGGAGTTTTACTCTTGGTCAGCCTTTGCAGTGTAAACGGGTTGCTCTTAGAAATGCCGAGTGGCTGAAAGAATTTAATTGGCAATAAAAACTAATTCATAAATTGATTTTTTTTACCTATTTTTTTTATTATTTTTTTTTTTTATTATTATAATAATTATAGCAGGAATGTTTTTCCAGAATAGGAGGAAGGGAATACTTGAAATGATTTGTACGATAATAGAGGTAAGGAGGGCGATAATACCTGCTGGTGATGGGCTGAAGGTTGCTGCTGAGAAGTAAGCAAGTTCTTAAGGTTGGGTGCAGCGGTGGCAGCCACCTGTTGCTGCTGTGGCGTCTGGTGGTAGTTCTGCTGCTGTTGGTGTTGGTAAAACTGTTGATGGTGCTGCACCGCCTTACCTAGCCCTCCAAACCCCATCGTCTAAAACCACATCACTGCATTAACAGTCAGTTATATAAAAAAAACTTTTCTTTTTGAAGCCTCCCGTGAGGCTACAAAGTGCACATAGACCTTGTTACAGTCGGTATATGAAGAGAGGGGAGAGAATTTCGGTTACCTGGTGCTGAGCGTGAGTCCTGGCATGGAGAGGCGACGTGGCCTGTTGGTCTGTAGAAGAAGTCACCTGCTGCTGAGGAGATCTCAGAGGTCCGCTGGCACTCCCTATACAACAGACATTCCACGCTTTAGCAGAGATCCGGCAATCAACATGTATCATGCGATCATTAATAAGTTTATGTCAGAAAAATATCTGCTTAAAGGAGCCTAAACACCGAAAAGATTTTTAAAAAAATGACAATAGCTAAATTGTTAACATCAAAAGTGTCACCCAGATTGCCTTGTTTGCAAACAAATTGTACATTGACATTGCTACCTCCGGTGTGTAAGCACCAATACCAGACATTTAATAAGAATGTGATTGAGGTTGTACCTTGTATGACGTGGGCCTGCTGAGAGACGTGTACTTGGGAGGGCTGGTGATGTACTACCGACCCTGAGCCGTGACCCTGCTGCTGTGCACCGTACCCACTACCTCCGGGCACACAGATAGCCTGTGGCAGCTGTTGCTGTTGTTGTTGCTGGTGTTGTTGCTGCTGCTGTTGCTGCATATACCACAACTGCTGCTGCACAACACAGACAGATTATATTCACCTGCTAAGAAGGAAACCGGGGTGAAAGTAATACGAGAGGAGACATTACCTGTTGTTTTTGCATTTGCTGCTGCTGCTGGTACTGCTGCGAGTGTTGGTAGAAGGTCTGCTGGTTGACTATCTGAGGAGGAACGTGCACCATGTACTGCTGACTGCTAGTCTCCGACGACTCAAACCTCACAAACGTAGAAAGCACTGCTAACAAGTCAACAATAACGATCAATCGATAATCCCTGTACTTCACAGTTATCATTACACAGTTAATGTGTTCATACAAGATTCACAGGTTAAATGCCTTAGCGAGAATAAGTTAGGTAGGTACTTCTTCAGGTTGTTACTCCCCAATGTTTTTTTTTTAGAATATAAGTAACTTAAACTAAATAACTTTTTAGACAAAGGTATGTTTAGTCCAATGTACTTTAGGACAAAGGAATATCACACATGTTTTTACAAGGAGAGTAACAGGATGGCAACAAAGTGCCATGTTTAACAAGTATATGTAAACATTACTCTTCGAGTACAATTTAATGGATGAACTAATGTGCTGATCGTGTTTGACCGATCAGTAGTAATGAAGTGTTTGATGTAAAGACAGAATAGACAATTTATAACGGTCCATGTCACACACTCTCAATTCTAAAAAGAAACTGAATAGGTGACTGAAAATAAAGCCGAGGATAAGAGTGAAGTGACCGGCAGTAGATCAGGTAATAAGATTGAAACTGACCTTGTCTGAGTTTTTCGATGGAGTTCTTCTTGAGATGCATATTGATCGGGTAGTCGGGTGCGGGGAACGACACGTTCTTCGCAGTCAGCTGCCGATTCACATGGTCAAGTATCCTCCTGCAAATCAAAATCGGTTCACAATCATAAAGGAGAAACTATACACTGTATGAACAAGACACGGGTGTAAGGGAGAAGAATACTGACTGTCTAGAGTAGGCGAGACACTTGTCGGTAGCCATCTCGAGGGCTTGGATTACGAACTCGGTGCTGTAGTGGCCCTGTGCGTAGGCTTGAGACAGAGCCTTCCCCTTGGTGCAGTTGATCTGTCTTCTCCTCTCACATTCCACGTCTATCTCTGCCATCAGGTTGTCCGACATGGTCTTCAGTGTGCTCACCAACCTACACAAACATAACACCTACAGTCAGATTTTCTAAAGTTTTGACTTTTAACACTCAGATTGGCCAACCTATGCGAGGGGAAAAATAAATCCACTAGGTGGCATCATTTGTGTGTAAACAAAAGAAGGTTATTTTACTCCCTTTTCAGCCCGCCATCTTTTTAATCGACCATACAATTTCACTTATTTTTATGAATATATTTGGACATTTTATCTAAATAGTGTTTATTTGGCTTTAATATTCATTAAATGTAATGTCGGAATTGAAATATTAAAGAATATAAATGTTTAAAACTACTCTTTGAGTAGGTAAGAAGATCGCAAGAAGAATTCAATATTACTTGCTTCACGCACTGTCGATAATTCAAACTTTATGAATTAACTATTTGAAATGAGAATATAGTATGAAATGAGAATGGAATAACACAAGAGAGATGGTGTTTAAGCAAGGAGCAACAAATGAATGCCAAGATTCTTCCAGCAGCGAAGGTTATAAAGTCTTGTTTAACGGTTACCCAAAGTGCCTTACCCCTCTACCAGTGACATTTTTGTCTGCCTAGACGGCCCGACCTTCTAGAATTCAAAATCCTGACTTCTCATTGGCTCCCCACAGATTTTCTCGCGCTGTTAAAAGTCAAAACTTTAGATAATCTGACTGTACATTCAAACTTTTAGCGTGCAATAAAGTGTCTGACTAACATCAAGCTAGTATTTTGCGTATCAGTAAGTCTTTTGGTGCCATTTAAGAATATGTGGACGGCTAAGTTCATTTGCAGGACGGACATAGCTTGGCAATAGGCATTTGAAACAAATAAACTGTTGGAGAGCAGCCATGACCTGCCCTTATTTACTATGGACAATGTCATGTTAATGATCCTGAGTACTGACTTAGTTAGTAGACCAAAAATCAAGTTGATGATAGTTTGTCACTTAATAGGTTAGCTAGTCAAATATTACTCCTAATCAAGGAAGTCACCTATCAAGTGACAAACTACCATCAACTTGATTTTTGGTGCACTAACGAAGTCAGTAATCAGGATCATTAAAATCTCATTGCCCACAGTAAATAAGGGTGGGACATGGCCGCTCTACAACGTTTTTTTTTTTGTTTTTTTCAAATGCCTATTGCCAGCTATGTCCCGCAGGTGAACTTAGCCGACCACATATCCTTAAAAGACACCAAAAGATTTACTTATACACAAAATTCTTGCTTGATGTTAGTCAGACACTTTTTTGCACGCTAACTCTTGGACTATTTAAAGACAGCAAGTGGCGTTTAAAAGCAGCAAAACATACAAAACTATTCCATAATTAACAATCAACTGTGTTTTGTCACATGGGGGTCGAACCTGTAACTTTGAAACCTCTCATAAGTGACATGTGCAGGACATAAGGTTGATGTACAATTTGTACATCAAAAAAGTTTATATGAAGATGTGCCCATAGCCTGTCAACGTCTATCTGTAACTTTATTGTTCAATAACAAAAAAATTAATGTTTTGTGAGTGATATACAACAGCTTGGAATTGTTGATGGTATCTGGCAGGTTATGTGTTTTTATCGAAAATGAAAATCAAAATCAAGATAGTGTCCATTAATGTTTTCACTTTCGTTTTCGGACCAAAAAAACTCTTTTTTTTAAAAAAACAAAAAAAACTATCATTTATAGAGGGTGTTTTATCTCTTCATATATTTCTATTTCAACTGTAATATTGTGTAGTTCGTTGTTCTATTACTTTGTCTCGCCTTTTCTGAAAGTATATAGGAAAAGTATTGTTTTTTACCCCCCAAAAAATCTGAAATTGAAATTTCAACAGAACTGTCGGTTATAAGAGTTTTTAGGATAATTTGAGTGATTTTTAGCTGTATGTCTGTCTGTCTGTATCACATATTATTCCCACATGTTTTAAGCTGAAGAGTTGTAACTTGGTATGAAAAATCAGAGCTTGCATATAGTTGTGCTGCCCAGAAAGTCATACATTTCTGATTTCATTAACCTGTTTTACTGATTCAGCAAAATTTCACAACAAAATTCTTCCAATTGCGCTGAAATTTTCCCCAATTATACCCCTTTATTTTGAATTTTGTTTTGACATCAGCCACCATCTTGAAAATGAAAATTTTAACACTAAACAATGAATATCAACAAATGAAGTATCGAGACTGTTTAATATAAAGAACAAAAAGTAAGAAAATCAATCAAAATAAATATAATCGTTCAAAAGTTATAAGCTTTTATATTATTTAAATTGGTACATTATGTTGATATAGATAAGAGTTTGTTTACATTTTGAAATATTTCATATTATTTATTTTATCAGCTTTCTAGGTGGTTGTCATCTATATCCTTATGTTTGGTGAGGAAAAGGTCAAAGAAGACCTGCGTCTGATTTTTGTTCCTGCTTATAGTCCATGATTTGACTACAATGATTCTAAATTATAGTCAAAAACTTATCTATAAAGATTCTCATTTACAGTCAATAACTTGACTATAATAATTCTCAATTATAGTGAATAATACAATAATTACAAGATAAAAAGAACTTTATATATACTACGTTTTTAAATTTTCTGTCATAAATTATAAATTCGAAACCCTTCAAAATGAAGATCGTAAACATGGCTCATGTCAAAACAAATGAAATAACTTGCCGATTTTTTCCATACAGAAAAATTTGCTGAAAACTAGTGATGTAAAATACCCGGGTATTTAAAACTGCGGGTAAATACCCTGGGTATTTACCCGGGTAAATACCCATTTTGGGTAAATACCCAGGTATTTATGATGATTTTTAAAGTTACGACTGCTACGAGTTTAATTTCAAACTCATTTATTGTAAATAAAATATATTATGAAAGTTCAAGTAGTTATTAAGTGATATTAGGTCTTAATAATATTATTGAATGGATATTAATAAATTAATAAGAAAAATAGTCCAGGAAATAGCATGCAAAATGGAATGCGCTAGCTACGCCACTGCGGCTATGTCCTACCCTTTATAGTTGACAATGTGATTTCCATGATCCTGGAATACAAAATTAGTTAGTAGACTAAAATCAAGTTGATGCTAGTTCCTCTCGTATAGGCTGGTTAGTTAAATATTACTCCAAATCAAAGTGGTCACCTATTAAGTGACAGACTACCATCAACTTGATTTTTGGTCTACTAACAAAGTTAGTACCTACTCAGGATCATGAAAATCGCATTGTCCACCAAAAAGGGCGTGACATGGCCGCTCTCCATCGGTTTGTTCTTACAAATGCCTATTGCCAAGCTATGTCCCGCAGACGAACTTAGCCGACCACATATTCTTAAAAGGCACCAAAACATTTACTTATACACAAAATTCTAGCTTGATGTTAGTCAGACACTTTTTTGCACGCTACCTTCCTGGACCAAATGCCTGCATAAAATATGAATGCATTATCTAATTTTCAAAATAATAATCCTGTCCTTTTCCTTCAAAATGGTGGAGTTTTCACTGCACAGACCTTCAAAATAAGCATTCTGTTTGAAATAATTGAATCTGTATTACTAATGTTAATATATGTACTTAAAAATAATAAATACCCGTACGCTGGGTATTTTTGTAGGCTATTTTTTAGGAATTAAGTAAGCTTAAAACATCCTATACTCCTTACATGACATTTATTAAAGCCATTAGAGTATGGAAAATGCTCAGAACCTCTTAAAACACTATTTAAATCATTATTTGTCATAAATACCCTCATTTTGGGTATTTACCCTGGCCTCGGGTAAATACCCAGGTAAATACCCATTTTTATTTACCCTACCCGCTGGGTATTTACCCGGCCCACATCACTACTGAAAACGAATTAATTTCTGCTGAAAGATGGCTGAAAGTATTAAAATAATGCATTGTCATCGTGTTCTGAGCTATTCTAAAAGTTTCAAATGTCTAGCTACTCGGGAAGTTAGTTAAAAATCGATTGCAAGATTTGTACTGGACAAACAAACAAACAAACAAGAAAGCAAGCTAATAATAAGCAGGTCAAGTGTGTGCTAGTCAGCACACTGTGAGGGTCTGTAGGCCACACTGTATAGTTTATGTAGTACCCTATTCATGGTTTTTTTAAAATGCTAAAAAGCTTACTATTACTTTGAACTATCCTGTGGGTCTGATATTCTTAAAACACATAAACAAACTTCTGATAAAATAATTTTTTTTGCCACTGAACTGGACTACAACCATATAAATACATCAAAAAGACCATAGTTATAAAAAAACGTATTTTGTCAATAAAAAATAAAATAATATTTTTTTCGAAATTTCCAAAAAGTGATGTCTTTACTTTTGGTCGAAGAATGTTCAGGAATTTTTTCCGATTTTTTGCACTTCACATAAGCGAGGTAGAAGGGGGGACACATTTCACACCCACTTCAAACTCGCCTACGCTCGCCCTATCAAAGTTATTACCAAAGAATTATATATTTTTGTAATCAGCTCGACATACCCTTTCATATGACCCCTCGAGGTGTCGAAAAGAAATAAAAAAAAATTTAACCCTTACATTTTTTTACCCTAATTTTTTTGAAAAATATTTTTTTTTAAGTCACTATATTTTTAACATTTGTGGGTAGGTACAAGACACATACATGCCAAATTTCAAAGTGATCGGACGAAAGGTGTAGCTGTGAGAGCAGGCGACAGGACGGACAGACAGACACACGCAGGAAAATATAAGGGTCCTTGGTTTTGCCTACGGACCCTAACAACGAAGTAATAAACAAGGGGAGGGTATGTAATGTAAGCAAACCTCTAAATTTATGTTATCGTTAATTAGTCTCTTTTTCATTTTTGATATGTAAATCCCGTTGTCTTCTTAAACCATTTTATTATTTAAACATCTAAATTATAGTTATATTACTCTTTAAAATGATAGCTAACATATGTAATAATTATTGGGACATATGGATCAATAAACGGCTTTCTAAGACGGTTACTCTTAGAAAGAAAAAAAAAAAAAAAAAAAAAAAAAAAAAGGGGAGGGTATACTTTAGGTGACTTACTCTTTTACAGTATCTCTGACAGTGTCATGTAACTCTATTCTCTTCTCCTGGATGGCCTTGTTTTTGAGATCCACTTGTCGCATGCCATCCCTAGCCATGTCTGTTTTGTACCTGTAAGCAAACAAACATTTCATATTAAAACCAACAGATGTGATTTTATTAACTCAATTGATAACTTTGTACGTCGAAACAATAGTAAAGCAGATGGAATTGTAAACAGGCTTGCCAATTATATTTGGGGTGGGGGGGGGGGGGGGCACAGATCCAATTACAATTGTAATAAAAAAATCTTAGTTAAATTATAAAAAAAATCAAAAGTAAAAGGATCTCATCCTGACTAGGTTGCTGACTGATCTACTTGAGCAGTCAATTTGACACATTCTTATTGTTATTAAGATAAGACGGATGTACCTGAGCTTAGCTACTAAAGAGGTGAGTTCTGTACGGGTAGCCATGGCGATCTCGTTCACGTACCCGTAGCTGTGACCCTTGTGGTTGACCAGGGTACAGTCCCGGCATAGTATTTCCCCACACGTGTTGCAGTACACCTCTTGCACTTCCTACAATTGACAAAAAAAAAAACTTCACAATATCTGTTTAAAATAGTTATTTATGCACCTAGGGAGTAAAGTAAGCCATTATTCCCTCAGCGAAAAAGTTGGTTCTTGAGGCAAAGCCGAAGAAACCATGGTCCCTAAATCCCAAGGCAAAGCCGAGGGAATTAGACTCTTTAATTCCCGAGGCGCAGCCAAGGGAATAACTTTAATTAGCTCCCGAGGCACAGCAGAGGGCAATAATTTTTAGCACTTTTAATAGATATAAGAGATTCAATATAAAAAACAAATAAGAATTGGAATTCAACTCAAATAGAAGGTTATTTAGATGCAGGTTATAAACAAAGATAATTTTTTTTTTAAAAAGAAGCGTCAAACACAAGAATGTAAACAAACGGTGGGTAACCAAGTAAAATCTTGCCACATCCTACCTAATTTACTTTGTTACCCACCTTAGAGTGGGTAACAAGTTACAAGATGGCCCGACATTTTGACTTTAATACAATTACTTTTTACGGCCCCTCATTGTTCAAAAGGTCTAAAGGGCAATATGGATGGACCAATAGACCAGGTCCATGGAGGATTTAAAGCAGCAAGGTCCAACAAATTTTCATCAAGGGCTTTATTAAACAGAGCATGAAATCTTGCGATCTACTACCTCCTCAGAATTTAGTCACTGTTCTCTGTAGTAATTATAAACAACAAATTATAATTATTATTTACTACGGGAAACAGACAGTGAAAAATACATTCCCGCGCCGGGATTTGAACCACAGGTCTCCTGTATTTCTAGTACAGATGCTCTGGGCAACTAAGCTATGCCGTGGTTCAAATACCGGCGCGGGAGTGTATTTTTCACTGTCTGTTTCCCGTAGTAAATAATAATTATAATTTGATTTAAATTATGTAGTACTTCCGTAAAATCCCTTGTAGACCCTAAAAAAGACTTAGTGGCTATTACCCTTAGTAGTTATTACCTCGTATATTGAACAGCACTGGTAAAGAGGGTTAAACTGTCTACGAGGTGGGTCGATTTGGAATAAGAGCAGTGTTAGTACGTTACCTTGGGATGGACGCTGCACTTGAAGTAAGAGTCGATAATAGGATTGCTCTCCTTCTTGAGGAACATCTCTTCTTTAGACACGATGGTGTGGTGCTTACACAGCCTTGAGTTCCGGTGCTCCTAAAAACACACACACATTAATTATTCTTATTATGAAGCTTTAATCTAAAAATCTATTAAGTAGGAAAGAATTTACACTGTGATATTGAGGACTGCTAAACCTCTAGACAAGAAAAGTTTGTTGATTTGCTGTTTGTTTTACATGCCAGATAACACGCCATTAAGTTATTACTAAAATATGGGGATCAGCTAGTTTACTCATCTACTCCAGGACTCCAGGTGATTATCAGTGTGTAACATGACCTATTTTTAAGGCAAGTTGGAAGAGTACTAACCACTGGGCCATGCAGGTACCCGATTTGGTTGATAATACGGCTAGCAGTAAAGGATTGGTTGGATTCATTAGGCCTTGGTTATTATAACAACTTTTGATGTACAAAACAAGACCTTTAAATGATACCTCATTTATCCAGTTTGAACAACTTTATATATTTTTCAATATTGAAGGGGGGGGGGGGGGATTTTGACATCCGTTTTTCATGTCAAAAAATGATCTTAGAATAGAAAATACTTATTTTTATAAAGAATAACATTTTCTCAAAAAATTAAAAATAAGATCACTTCTCTCCTGACCAATTTCAGAAATTCGTACCTTTTTGGGTACAGAGTGCATGGTACAAAATTTTTAATGCGATATATCTTCATTCCAAAACATGCAGGAGACTTTATAAAGAATGACTTTTCTTCGAAATATGATTTTTTTTTTTGCATTTACACCTATAGGTAAGTCAATCCGGGGACACGCTGTATATAAAAGATAAGAAGAAACAAGAGTGTTAACTACACATATACTCACAGTGACGCAGGCTTCACAAATGTAGTTGGTGCACTCGTTGCACCAATCGTTGGCAAGCTGGTCGACGCAGTTTTTGCACTTTGTCTCTCTGTTGGCCTCCTGGGCCGTGATCTCAACGAGGAATTTGTTATCTATAAGTTTGTCTGGGGTGGTCGTGTGATTGCATTCAGGACACGTCTTGGTGATGTACCGAGGAGGCTCTCCTACACACACACATACACACTTTGTTAGTACTCACATACAAAAAACTAGTTCAACGTCTAGTGCAACTACGACTACCTCCTGCGACTACCTACTCTTCCCTGGTACCAGTGGAACTCTTTTCGACTTTCTTTGCCCTGCGAAGTGCGGTAGGGGAAAGGCCCTACAGCTGGAGACTGGATTGCACCACCTCCTATAGCTTTTTAACTCCCTGTTAAACTTTTCTGAGTTTTTAAGCTAAAAGTAACGTTTTTGAGTTATGTGCCATAGCCTAAACATGAAAATGTCAATACTTTCAAATACTTAGTTGGAAAAATGTTACTGTGGTCTCCTCTTTTCTTATCAACCGTTTAAAAGCCTCAACCATATCACAGTAACACAGTTTTACAAGTTTGTTTAAATCAGTCACACAATACAAGAGTTCATTTTATCTAACCTAAGCTAAGCATGCCTAAATTCGGAATTACTACCAAAATAATAAACTTTTAGTACAGTAGAAATAGCGTTAGAGGTGGAACTAATTGCAACAAAAATGATTCTTGTTGTAAATAGTAGGTAACACGCCCCTAATCAACATACTAAAAGTATACATCCGTACCGTCGCGCAAAATGCGTTTTTTTGGCCGCCATCTTGAAAAAACATGAAAATTTTCAAAAAAAAATCATGTGTGGTATCAAATCAAAGGAAATTTAATGCTGAAAAAGAATATGAGGTTGGTTTTAAATGTAAAATGTTTACGAAGTTGAAGTAGAGGGAGAAATATGAAAAATTATACCTCAATAATCAAGTATTTACACCTTAAAAGCTTCAATTATGCTAGATTAATCGAGACTTTAGCAAAACTTATCAGAACTGAGATAAATTTACTCTACAAAAATAATGACTTTTATCAGTTATTGATTTAAGTTCATCAGATATTGCATTAGTTGAAGAAAGCAAGTAAAAAAATTGAAGAAAACACCATTTTAGGGGAAATTGACAAGTCAAAAAAATTCATATCTTTTTTTTAAATAATTCACATAATTGCAATGAAGTGTGATCTTCTAGTCAGTCAAGTTAGTAAGTCATTTATGTTTAAATTGAAATAAGTTGTTATAAATTGTTAATGTATTAATCAATGTTAATGTCAGTAAAATTTGTAATGCCTGCATACTAGTTATTATTAGATTTAATAAGGAACCAACTACATATTTCCCCCTTGTTTACTCCCTTTTTTGGATACCTATCCTAATTAGTTTCAAACACAATGACCTGAAGCAGGTTTCGATTGGTGTGGCTGAAATGCAAGATGCAGGGCCCTCGTTCTCTAATATGCCCAATTCCTCTTGCTGTAGACATACAGATTCACAGAAATTTTGATTCTCGTTTCCTATTTGATGAACTTTGCAGCCTTGGATTCATTGTGTCTTATGCTGAAGTTTAGAAATACATACATTCTGCTGTAATGGATGAAAGTAACCAAAGTGTTGAAGTGTACCATCTGGACACTTTTCACAATGTGTCACCGAAAATGTCGACCATAATATAGCAAAAATAGAACAAAAAACACAATGGCCACAAAACCTGATGGTGGTACATTAATTCTTCAGTTACCATGGTCCGCTTCTGCAACATTGGGCGATGTCATAAAGCAACACCAAATCGTATGATAACAGAAGGTATGGAAAAGTGAAAATAGTTTTTAACGGGTATAAAAACCAAATATAATAGATGCGGAGCACAGATTGTGTTGTAGTAGTGTTATTTTTTTCTTTTTTATATTAAGAATTTTTATTATTATATTATCATACAAAAAATACATAAATACACTGTTTATTCATCCCTTTTGATCAAATTTCGCCTGTGGTAATCAAGAAAAACAAATTTCTTTCTAACTCTTCAAAAAAAACAAAAAAAAAAAAAACGCTTTATCAATATACACCGTGGGAGTATATTCAAGGAAGAGGCCATTCCGTCATTCATGTAGAAACTGATGCAAACACACTAATTGTCAAAAAAGCTGTAAACATTTATTATAAATTTTCCTTTTATAGTGCATAATAAAAAAAAGGTTTTTCAACAATACAAATGCTTTGTTTTTCTATCCAAAAACGTTAGTAAAGAGGGGAGAAATATGTCTTGCTTTTATATTAAACTAGCTTTCACCCCGCGCTCCGCGCGGGGCTCATGCTAGGTATTAGTGGCTATGTTTCCTATTGACATGTAGGCCTAGCAATTAAAAAAATGCCTAAATAGTTTTTTTCCAAGCCTTCTAGGAAACAAATCAGGACTATATTATACACCATTCATTCAGTTTCTAAGAATATAATATTCTCCAAATCGTAGTTTGGAGTCTATATATTATGTTTAAAACATAGTCAATAGAAACTAATTAATATGTATAGTAATTAATAAAAAAAAAAATCTAAAATAGGGTATAATAAATAATGCATTACTATTATAATAAAATATACATTATTATTATAATAAATAATAATAATACGTCGTAAAAACCAATTACACTTGGAAGTCATTGAACAATCATCAACCATAATGGTGCATTAATTTAATTACCAGTCTCTTCTTGGGCAATAAGGGTTTAAGGCAGTTGCACTAGTAAATATTTAATAACTCTGGTTTTAGAAAAAAATAATTGAATAATTAATACTCGATTTATAGACCAATAGTGTGAGAATTAAGCACCCCAATCAGAAATTAAATCGGTCAACAATTGCGGGGAAAATAGGTTCAATTAATTTTGTTTTTTCAGAAATATCTAGAAAATGTCATTATATGCACAAAAATTCATCATCGCATTCGTGCAAGAACATTTTAAAAAGAAGAGTTGAATCGCAAGAAAGTAGAATAATAGGCGAGCAAAATCAAACTAAAAACAATGAAGCGGAGCGGAAGGATACGTTTCTGTTCACCCAAACTCAAACTACTATAGTAGTCCCTGCCGCCGATCGCTGACTGCTTCGACTGGTACCAAACTAATCCGTGATTCAATCAGAGCCTGGTTGGAACAACAGACTAACAGTCAGAGTTTGAGTTTAGGCTGGTTGGAACGCCCTGTTCCTAATGCGCATGCGTCGGACAGTTCCAAACTAGTTTGAAGTGTGGTTAGAACAAACCTATTATTTTCAATTCCACAATTAAAATCCTCTCTACTATAATTAAGGTGTCAGGGTGTTCTAAGAAGATAAAGTCGAGTCCATCATATCTAAGATCGATTCAATTTCTATATGGGGTTTCAAATGAAGATAAGATAAAGGAGAAGTTTTTGTGGAAGATTAATGTAAATATACACCCGGGGATTGCTCTAATATTCTATAATCTAATAGTTTCTCCTCATGCAGAATTAAAAGGCCACCACTAGATCTTTCTCTTGATTTGTCCTTTTTTTTTTTTTTAAATAATTTGAGTTTTTTTTTAACTGGATTTCAATCTGTCTATGTCACACATAACTCCCAAAATTTTTTAAGCTAGAGAGTTGAAACTTGGTACAAATATCAGTCTAATAAAATGTTATATCAGAATATAATAACGTATATACAAAATCCTAACAAGTACTTGGATGCAATAACTTCCCTGTGATTGATTGGTAATTATTTTACCTTCAGGCGAGAGAAGAAGTTAACTTAAATCAAATTATAATTATTATTAACTACGGGAAAGACAGTGAAAAATACACTCCTGTGCCGGGATGTTTCCTGTCTGTTTCCCGTAGTTAATAATAATTATAATTTGATTTAAATTAAAATTTAACTTTCCGTAGTATGAAAACTACCAAAAACTTAAAAAATTGAATTTCGAAGAAGTTAACTTAACTGCCTGATTTTTAGGGAAGTGATTTCACTGCCTGGTTTTTAGGGAAGTGATTTCACTGCCTGGTTTTTAGGGAAGTGATTTCACTGCCTGGTTTTTAGTAGCGTTGGGACAACCGACTAGAAAAAACAACCGAATGAATAAGTCGATTCGGGAAAAAACAGTCGATTGAATTCAATCGACTGAAAACAGTCTCATAGCAGGTATAGGATATACGAATTAAGATATAGACCGAGACTGAATCCGCAAGTCGAATGTTTCAATCGAATGGTTTTTTTTTTATATAGGAGTAGTACGGTGGAGGCCGTAAAGGCCTCAGAACTGAGGGGGGGGTGAGAGTGAGAAGGCGCTTGACACTCGCTATCTCGTCCCAAACTACAGCCTGCTACGACATCGTTTTCATTCGAATAAAAAAATATAGACTGAGACTGAATCCAGTCGACTTTTTCATTCGAATGTTTCATTCAGATGTTTTTTGGTTTTAGGTAGGGGAAAGGAACGACGGTGAAGGGCTCAGAGCGGAGGAGGGGTGAGAAGGTGCATGACACTCGTTATCTCGTTATACACACGTCCACATATACACGTCCGAATTACAACTAATACAACTCCAAACCATAGACTGATATCAGTTGAATGAAAACTAGATATCCACAACCGAATGAATGAATATTTTAAAACAACCGTTTAGTCGACTATTTTCAATCGATTGGTTCCCAACGCTAGTTTTTAGGGAAGTGATTTCACTGCCTGGTTTTTAGGGAAGTGATTTCACTGCCTGGTTTTTAAGGAAGTAATTTCACTGTCTGGTTTTTAGGGAAGTGATTTCACTGCCTGGTTTTTAGGGAAGTGATTTCACTGCCTGGTTTTTAGGGAAGTGATTTAACTGCCTGGCCAAGCAACAGGGAGTTATGGCATATCTCCCAGTAAATTCAGTGCAGCCAACTTAATTCTAGTAAAATAACTGCATTTAAACAGATTTTACGAAGATTTAAGTTGGCAACACTGTTTATTACAAACATGACTCGCAATCAGCTGTTTTTAAATATTTTTTTGTTTTGTTTTAAAACACTCCGTGTTTTGAGTAAATGCTCTATAAATTGTGTTCTATAAATTAAAATGTTCTATAAATTGTGTTGTTTTTAGTTAAATTTATTAGATCTTTTTTAAATTTGCTTCTTTTATTTAAATATAAGTTAAGTTAAGTTGAAAATTGTTAATATTATATCTAACTATTTTTTTTTTTTTTTTTTTTTTTTTTTTTTTTTTTTTTTTTTAAATAAATATAAAAATATGGATTTTTTTGTTGAATAAAATAATTTAAAATTAAAATCTTTCCATATTTTTTTCTCCCTTCTGGAGGTAAAATCATGTACATCTCTCAGAAGTAAAAATCACTAGTGTTAACTCCCTCGGCTCTGCCTCGGGAGTGAAGGTTATGGTTGCCTAGGCTTCGCCTCACGAACCAACATCATCACTCATGGTGCAATCACTTACTTTACTCCCTTGATGCATAAATAAATATTACATCAGATACTTAATTATTATTTTTATTTTTATTTTTTCCTAACGCCGAATTTTATTTGCCATTATGACATTAAGTTATTCATAATTAAGATACTTAATTATGAAACTTATATACACAAAAAAAAAATTATTAACACCCCTGAAGACACAATTAAAAGAAAAAACAACATTCAAAAGGGACAGCAACTAAATAATGGTTAAAAAGCTATTCAGTAAAACAAAAGAAACATTAAACCTTGACGGCTAAATATTGAAGAAGAGGCTTACTGGGAGAAACTAGAGATGGTAAAACACAAAATAAAAGTCTGAGAGTAAGTAAGAGCTGCAAGAAGAATTAAGATTGGTCAGGGACAAGCTTTATTGTGAATCACAATAAAGGTGAATCATATCCGACACCTTGACATCTATCTTGACCTTGACACATGTTCAGCGACGGATGGGGGTGCCAGGAAATTTCCCGAAGCTGATTATAAAAAACATGGTCTGACAAATCCAACAAAACTTCCTCATATCAATATGCTGTTGAATCAGTGTGGTGCCAGTCATACAATAGCACTATTATCATTTCTTCAAAAATATTTAACTGATGTTTCAGACAGCAAAAGATGAGTCACAAAGACAAATAAACAGGTCAAGTGTGTGCTAGTCAGCACACAGCGAAGGTTTGTAGGCAACCCTGTATAGTTTAAGTAGTACCCTATTGATGGTGTTTTTTAAAATGCTAAAAAGCTTACTTTGAACTATCCTATGGGTCTGATATTCTCAAAACACATAAACAAACTTCTGATAAAGTATTGTTTTGCCACTGAACCGGACTACAACCATATAAATACATCGAAAAGACCATAATTATAAAAAAAAAACGTATTTTGTCAATAAAAAATAAAATAATATTTTTTTCAAAATTTCCAAACAGTGGTTTCTTTACTTTTGGTCGAAGAATGTTCAGGAATTTTTTCGGATTTTTTGCACTTCACATAAGCGAGATAGAGGGGGGGGGGGCACGTTTCACACCCACTTCAAACTTGCCCACGCTCACCCTATCAAAGTTATAACCAAAGAATTATATATTTTTGTAATCAGCTCGACGTACCCTTTTATATGATACCCCTCACGGTGTCAAAAAAAAATTAAAACATTTCAACCCTTAAGTTTTTTTTCTCTAATTTTTTTTGAAAAATATTTTTTTTAAGTCGCTATATTTTTAAAATATGTGGGTAGGTACAAGACACATACAAGCCAAATTTCAAAGTGATCGGACAAAAGGTGTAGCCGTGAGAGCAGGCGACAGGACGGACGGATAGACACACGCAGGAAAATATAAGAGTCCTTGGTTTTGCCTAGGGACCCTAAAAATACAAAGCGTATTTATGCTGTAATAGGTGCTCCTTCTGCCACTCCTACTGAGTAAGGCGCCGGGACGCCTATACAAATTATTATTAAAAGAATAACAATGCAACAATCAGGAGGCAGAAGGTGGGTATCTGTCAGCAGACTCTCAAAAATTTGATTTTCTACATCACTTTTGATATTTGACTCTAATGATTTTTTTTTTTTGTACTGAGAAAGCAAGTACAAGTATTCTAGCATAGCAATTTTCCTTTATATCGTTGGAACTAACATGCACCTATTTTAATTAATCACATATTTACCACCATGTATTTTCAATATGAAACAAATTGTGATATTTTTACCATCGTTTTACTAAAATTTGAAAATTTGTACTAATTATTATTTTTACTGCTAATTAGACAATGTGACACCAATTGGTATGTTTTCCTGTGCCAGACGCAACCTCCCATCTGCACCTGCACATGTTGTCAATCTCCACACCTACAGACTAAAGTTTTAGAATTACCCTCCTGACCCTATACATTAGTCAGGAAGGTTTTGGGAGGCAAATTGCAATAATGGTACGTTTAGAATGACTGCCAACTCCAATTAAGACAGACTTCTAAAAACAGATATTCTCATGTTGGGTCAGGTTGAGGAAAGCAGGTGAGGGCAGGGGCGGAGCCAAATATAAAGGCTGGCGTCAATTTCCATAAACATAGATTCGTCTTAAGAGGAAGTAGAGTTTGTTTATCGCCAGGGAAAGTGTTAATTTTAAATTAAAACTAGAAAGAATTTGTGAACAAGAAAATGATAAGTTGAAACAGTGAGTGTGGAGAATATCACCACTTGTAATCATCTCACTTTCCTTTATCACACATTCCTTCTGCAACATATTGCCGACACATATTTAAAATATTTTCATTAAAAGCTATCAAAATATCTTTCTCCGTGGAATAATGACTAAAATAAACAGCAGGTTTAAACCAAGAATAAGTTTATAAATGACAACAGTCTCTAAGAACAACCAGAAGTGAAAACAAGAATGGGCCGAACATTTGTTCGATTCTTGAGTCTGATTTAGGAATCTAAATGTGAATTGGAACCAGAGTGCACTCTGTACAAGCGTGTTCGACCGTAAGGTGAGTGCAGTGGCAGTGGCAATATTGCTTTCACAGCTTTAGTCACTGCAACCAATTGTATAATAAGATAAATAAACAACACAAAATAGACCCGACATAACCTGAAATTAACAGGATGCCCACATATTTTAAAATCAGTTATTAGGTTTGTTCCAACCACCAGTTCCGAATCAGTTTCGGATTAGTCCGTGATTGAAGTAATGCGCATGTTGGGAATTGATTTGTGCTTTTGTTTTGTTGGAACGCTCCGGGACTCGAACCAAACTGTTTGCTGTGGTAGGTTTTAGCACTGTTATCAGAACAACTTGTTGAGTTGATCGTTTATGTGATTTTGCGTTCCTGTGCTATCAAAAATACCTGAACTTACTAATATTAAAGATATGGATGAGTCAATAGTTGATAAAGATAAGTACCAGTCCCTTAAATCAGGGCCTGATTTAGGCCAAGGCGGCCACCTAGGGGCTCGCACAACAAGAGGGGCCACACCATAAAAAAATTCATATTCTAGTACTAATTAAGCTCGAAAGCTACAATTAAAACCTATATACTCATAGAGGATATGACAAAAACACATGCACACATTTTAGAAATGTTTATTTAATACATGAATTCACGATTTCTTTTCGATTTACGCAATTCACAATTTTCAGGCTTACTGTGGTGAGCCAGTTTTAGTAGACTCACAGCGGCACCCACTTATTTTTATTGATATAATCCTAAATGCTCTTTTGTTTTAAAAAAACAAATATTAATCTTAGTCCAGTTAACAAAAGAAATATTGCGGAAATAAATTGGATTCTTTCGATATTTGTTTAAAAATGGAATAAGTATCAAAAGTCCATCTTGGAAAATAGGTCCAATTTTGATTTTTTTCAGAAATATCTAGAAAATATCATTATATGCACAAAAATTCATCATCGTATTCGTTCAAAAACATTTTAAAAAGAAGAGTTGAATCGCAAGAAAGGAGAATAATAGGCGAGCGAAATTAAAACAAAAACAATGAAGCGGAAGGTTATGCTTCTGTTCACCCAAACTCAAACTACTAGTCCCTGCGGCCTGCTCGCTGACTGCTCTGACTGGTACCAAACCAATCCGTCATTCAATCAGAGTCTAGTTGGAACAGCCGACTAACAGTCAGAGTTTGAGTTTGGCTTCGTTGGAAAGCCCTGTTCCTAATGCGCATGCGTCGGACAGTTTCAAACTAGTTTGAAGTGTGGTTGGAACAAACCTATTGACGACATGCGAAGTTAACTTTCTGGCATTCCTGCGGTTGTGTTTATACCCCACTTCATTTATGCTTAATTGTTTTTAGGAATTTGTTTACCTTTCCACAGATTATAATCAGGAATTCATTGAATAGAGACTTGTAAAAAGCACCTTTCACGAAAAACTAAGAAATCAACCTGTAAATAATACATCTGTTGAATACTACACGGCAACTTGCACTGTGGGGTTCACTCCGCTCCGCTGTCAAGTTACGGTGATTCACACTTTGCAACTGAATGCTAAACGTATATTGCTTCTAATCAGTACCGAGTGAAGAGAATACACGATGCAGAGATGTTTAGCTTATCAATAGTTAACTAGCAAATATCAGAGGGTCTTATGTAGACGGTAACTCCCTGCAGATTACTATAATTGATTATAGTGAAGTGAGGTCTAAACACCACAGACAAGCCCGTCTGCAAGTTAAAGGCTTAAACAGTGTAGGTACTTATAAAGATAGCATATGGATGCTACAGTACACGACCAGTAATATATTAGTTACATGTTATGGTAATATGAGGCTTCAGGGGAGGTGCCATCACTTAGTGATGTCGACTATTATCTCATAATAGGACTGAGATCTGCGAGGACGTGTTATACAGCGACGTTATCAACGTACTGACATCGCCCTCTAGTAAGGACTTGACAAGGCCACTCGAGGGGCCAGCCCTTCTGCACTCTCCGTCAGGTCGACCCACCGACAAACCTGCGGAAGGTAACACCTGATTCCATCCTCGGACTGTCAATATCCTGTCCGTTCTAAACTCGACTCGATTACTTTCAAACCGTCCGATAACAGGAGCCTTGCTAGGAGAAACGAGAGATGATAACAGACGAAGGGAAGTCGAGGAATGAGGAAGAGGTGGGATAAGAACAGACGAGCATACGAACCGAGATCGATGTCGGACGTGTCGTTAGGTGGCCTGACACACAGGTCGCACGACGGGTGTAGGCACTCTAGAAGCTTGGAATCGTCTTTCAGAGTCATGATACAGTTACAGAAGACGCATTTCTGTGCGCAGAGGTAGGCCTCCGAGTCCTCGGCGGACTGGCTCGCCTCGCCCGTGGCCGCCTCTCCTCCGTCCGGTACCTCCATCTTGGGGTCGACGGCCTGGTTAGAAATGCCCTCCATATCGCACCGGGTTCCGTTCGCCGCGGTACGGTTCACATGTAAAAGGTACTCCGTACACGCACTCGGTTCCCGCACAACACTCCCCGCAAGATAAATAACACCACGAAAAGAATCCGCCAAACTAATTACGAACCATAACTAGAAATGACGTCACGACAGGTCGCCAGTGTTGCTCTGGGCTTCTCGCAGTTTTACCCGCAGGTCTTTACCTACCTTCTTTTGGACTGTTTACATTCGTCGTCGCTTTAAATTCCCAATTTAACCTCAGGCCGAGGGGATCGTTTGTCGTAATAAAAATAAATAATTAATTGTAGAAAGTGAAGAAATAGATCAATTGTTATAATGTAAATAGAGAGCAGGTCCTCCTCCGTCAGGAGTCAGGGTCTCCGTCCAGGTCTTTCGCGCCTTTTTTAACTATTGGTTTTATGAAAACACCATTTCAATTTTTTATGAGTCAATTAAATTTATTACTTTCTCATATAAAGAAAACTCGGTCCGAGACAACTCAGACAAACTTTCTCATTTACGAGTTCATAATTATTTAGCCCAGTGTTTTCCATATACAGTAGAACCTCGCTTACACGACAACCTCAATTACAAGTGCAATTTTCAAATCCCCTTGAGATTGCCATAACACATAATGTTAAATTAACCTCTATAACGCGACTATTATTATCCTAACAACCTCAATAACACGGATTTTTTCCTATTCACAACGTAACCCAGAACCTCTATAACAAGTCGTTTTGAGAAGTCAACCTCTATAACGCGACTCTATACAGGAATGGGTCGAGCTTGAACAAGTCTAGACTTGAAAACCCCGCCCATTAACCTCGATAACACGACTGATACCCAAAAAAACCTTGATAACACGACACTCAACAAAAAAGAGCACCTCGATAACAAGACTGTTTCCCTAATCCCCTTGAGACACTTCTTATCGAGGTTCTGCTGTATTAATTTTCGTATGTACATTTAATTATTATTGAACATTTTATCAAAATGTATCATAAAAATAACATCTCCCGGGCGGGGAATCGAACCCGGGCTCTCTCTGTCCACGTTTTAAGCTATTTTCTCAGGAACTAGATTTTTCCGGGGAAAACGGCTTATATAGTTAGATTCGTATTTAAATGGACTATATTTTAGAATTTTTAAACCAAAATCGTCGGATCCGTTTTCGAGAAATATTTTTTTTTTCACGTTTTTTCAGAGTTTTTGGGGGGTAGCGCCCCCAAATTAGAAGTTAAAAATCATTTCTCGATTTCGCCTCGGGGTATGATTTTTCTGAACATGTATGCCAAATTTGTCAAAATTGGCCCAGTAGTTTAGGCTCCAGGCGTCTGCACAGACGACAGAAAGATAGACATTTTTTAAAAAACCACTTTTTGGACTCAGGGAACCTCACAACGTGTAAATCCATCAAAATATCAAAATCGAATTTTCGCGCCATCACAATACTTTCTCTTTATATGAGAAAGTAAACAATTTCTGTCGCAAAATGTTCAATAATATTTAAGTGTAACTACGAAAACTAGTAAATGGAAAATACTGGGCTAAGTAATAATGAACTCGTATATGAGAAACATGTCATTGTGACTAGAAAATCGGCATTTCGCCGTGGCACCCTTACTCGGGTTTAGTGCCTAGATTAATGTCATAATATTTAAATATAATCATACAAATTTTTTTTTAGGGGGCCTCTAAAATTTTACATGACCATATTTTTAATATTGTCCTAAGAGGACATTACTTGTTAAAAGTGAATTGTTATGAAACACGCCCCCTCTGATATTTTATTTTAGATTAGATTAAAAAGTAAATTTTTACTCAATAGCCAACTTTTGACAGGCTTGTCTTTTTTAGTTCTTGAGATTTAACAGGTAAAAGTATTTTCAGCTTTTTAAAATAAAATATTTTTTCCACTTTTTCCCCTTACAAAGGGCTGACCAAAGTCTAATTGGTATAACCTGACTGCTTCTAGGTTTCTGTACAAAGTACAAACAATTAAGGCTTCAGCAACAAGACCTGCTTCACGTAAGTATACGTGGGGGCGATAATCGCCGGTTTCTGTACATTAAAGTTAAAATTATTAAGTGTAATATAATTACACTAATTTTAATAGAAATATTCTTTTTCTTCTCTTCAAGACCTTAAAATTGGTGTATAACATGATATGGTAACTAAACTTCATTCATATTTTTTTCGCTAAAATTTTATGAAAATATTTTATTAATTGAAATTATGTTTCTTTGAGAAGTTATCTGACAGCACCGGCATTTTAAACTCTTGTTACTACGTTTTTATTAGCTTGCTTTCTTGTTTGTTTGTCCGGTACAAATCTTACAATAGATTTTTAACTTACTTCCCGAGTAGTTAGACATTTGAAACTTTTTAGAATAGCTCAGAACACGATGACAATGCATTATTTTAATACTTTTAGCTATCTTTCAGCAAATTTAATTCGTTTTCATCAAATTTTGCTGTATAGAAAGTTAGTTAGGAAAAAATCCGCAAGTTATTTTATTTGTTTTGACATATCTCATATTTACAATCTTCATTTTGACGGGTTTTTTAAATTTATGATTTATGACAGAAAATTTAAAAACGTAGTGTATAAAAAGTTCTTTTTATCTTTTAATTATTTATAAATATATGTTCCGTATTTAATTAATTATTTACCTTTACCTATGTAATATGCATTACTAAAATAAGGTTTATTGTGCTATTTCATTATTAATTAAATCTATGCAATTTCAATTCTAGTGTTTTCTTTATCTTAGAACCAACAAATCCTCATTTCTATGAACATAGTGTATAAGTGGAGCAATTTGATTTGATATTAGAGTAACATTGAGTTATGTGCTTCTTCTAGGAATGATTCAAACTCTTAATTTTATATATATATATACATATATATATATATATATATATATATATATATATATATATATATATATATATATATATATATATATATATATAATATGTAGGAGGGAACATAGAATCAACTGTTTTTAGAAGTTAAGTTTCACTTCTAAAAGGTCATCATGAGATTCATGAGAGTCTCACACATATTTTTTTATTAATTAAAGAATACATGTGTTAAAGCCACAGTTTATTTTATTTATTTATATGTATATATTATTTATTTATATTTTATTTTATTATAATATGTTAAGGAAAAGTATATTTTTTGATTTTACATTAAATATTTTTATTTCTTCCGGGGCACAGCTGAGTGTGTCCCCCTTTGTGAGCTAATCTTTGTTTAGAACCTTCTTATTTCTAACAGATCTTTGTATAGTTTTTTTTTCATATTTATTTTGTATTGGCCAACCTGGCCAGAGCAGTTCAATTTTGCCAGTCACATGAAATGGAAGTGAGTATGTGGAAGTGATATATCTGCCCGGATAAATTATTCTTTAACCTCTGTTTAAACCCTTCCTTCTTTGTCCGCCCGGACACTTGTATACTGATCCAGTTCACCAAGCCACAGCATACTTCTAGTTCTTCCTTGTATGTCCGCCCGGACAAATTATATGCGTCTCCAGAGCCAGCAGTATCTGTACGCCCGATCCAGTTTGCTGACGATTGCAGACTCAAACTCTACACCTCACTACACACACCAGGCAAATATTACATGTTATCTTTATTATTATTCTAATTGTTAATAAACCCCCTTTTATAATCCAAGGTACTTGGGCTCTCTTTGTGTTCTTTTATTATTACTTTTATAATTATTATTATTATTAGTATACCTCTACTAGGCACTATCTTTTTCTCCTTTTTTATTTGAATTAGAGGATTTTCGTGGTCAGTTCAGATCCGAAGCCGCCAACTCTACAACATGAATACTTGTTTTTTTTAAGGGGGGGGGGGGTCTGTACAAAAGGGTTTAAAATTTTCGAAACAGTTTCCACCAGATGGATTTATTTTGTTGTTTAATTATTTATAGAACTTCATATTTTACCATTTTGGTAGTACTCATACTACAGAAAGATTAAATTTTAATTTAAATCAAATTATAATTATTATTAACTACGGGAAACAGACAGAGAAAAATACACTCCAGTGCCGGGATTTGAACCACGGGCCTCTATTTTTCCAGTACAGCGCTCTACCAACTAAGCTACGCAGGAGAATGAGTTTCTCTGACGTTAATGATACCTAGTCCCGAATTTAAACTTTCAATTTTCCACATAAGTCTTAGAAGTCAACATTAATGACATAGAACTAGACCGAAAAATAACGCTTATAATTATAAAGTACCTAATTAGTACCTGTACCTAGTACAATCAATTAGAAATCCATATTTTACCATTTTGGTAGTACTCATACTACAGAAAGATTAAATTTTAATTTAAATCAAATTATAATTATTATTAACAACGGGAAACAGACAGAGAAAAATACACTCCAGCGCCGGGATTTGAACCACGGGCCTCTATATTTCCAGTATAGCGCTCTACCTACCTCTATATAGAGGCCCGTGGTTCAAATCCCAGCGCTGGAGTGTATTTTTGCGAAATAACATATCTCAAAAACTACAGGTTCAATTTTTATGAAATTTGGGTGGTTGGTCATAATTAGCTCATTGTTGGTCCCATATAAGTTTCAACCTTCTGCGCTAATTTGTTTTTCTTCCACATGCGCACAAACATACATTTATTTACACCCATAGCTTCAAAAGTACTTATCTGATTTGAATGAAACTTTTATAGTTTATCGAAAGTAACCCGCAGATAGCCCCAGATTAATTTGAACAGTCTATACGCTCTTTAACTTTTGCTAAATTGATACATCAATCCGTGTAAAAAATCTAAACAATTTTGACAGATTAAAAAAAAAACGGGGATAACAATTAAACCAATTTGACAATAATGACTTTTAAAAGCATAAAATCAATAAAATTCGTGGATAGGATGCGTGGAAGCTAAGTGCCACACCAATTGGCAGTCTATTTGTATACTGTATACTGTATACTTGCTCATATTAACTTTTGAATTTACTTTCACAATAAACTCAGATATTACTGTGTCTATGGCTACCTGTTAACCAATTCTGTGTTATTACCTAATTGAAGCGAGCGTAAGCGAGCTTCTTACATTCAACAAACTATGCATCTTGTCTGTCTGTCTGTCTGTGTGTAACGTTTACGTGTCCGACGATAACTTGAGTAAAAGTTGACCGATATAGTTGAAATTTGGTATACATGTTCCTCATACTAATACACAGGCTAAGTTCGTTGGACAGTGTGATCCGTCCAAGAGTTCGCGCGCAACGCTCGCGTAAACGAGAGGTTCAAAAATTAAATTGGAATTTCAGGACGGGAAAAGATTCTATCATAATTTATTCGATGAGACGAACATTTTTTTTAAATAACATTTATACATTTAGTAAAACCAACAGAGGCACCGCTATGAATTAATTATTTTTCATATTTTGCATATTTTTCTATATTTTTAGTAACAGCAGAAATATAGTTTTAGGGGGGGGGGGGGGGGGGGGGGGGGGGGGGGGGGGGGGGGGGGGCATGCAAAATTTTGACAAATTGGCGCAGAAAATTAAACACTATCCACAAGTGTTATATATTTAATTAATTTTTAAAAAAAATCTTTCCCCCGTGACAGGCATTAGCCGCCATATTGGATTCCCAGTTACTCAGATCAATTTGATATTCTTATTTTTTCTATGGCCAAGCAGACCGCACATTTTGCATATTGTTTTATATTTTTAGTAACAGCGGAAATATAGTTTTAGGGGGGGGGGGGGGGGGGAGGAAGGCAAAATGTTGATGTTTTTTGACAAAATGGCGCGGAAAATTAAACACTATCCACAAATGTTATATATTTTTTTAATCTACTCTTCAATACCTTTCATTTGATACCCCACTCAAAATTTTAAAAAAATATTTTTTTCGTGTGACGTGAATTATCCGCCATTTTGGATTTGAACAGCTGATAATTTTGAGTTCGCTATATTTTTCCTGTGTGCGTGTCAAAGCGATTTTTAACACTGGAAAGTTTCATGTCTTTATCTCTTTTGATTTAAAAGTTATTGGAACCATACCGAGTGACAGACAGACACAGGAACGAAACTATAAGGGTTTCTTTTTTTGGTTTTACCAACGAAACCCTAAAAAACAGAGTACCCAACAGACCAGGACAAGGAGAAATCCTCAGTTTACAAATACATATTCATATATAGAGGGTAAAAATACTACTAAATGATAAATTATTTAAAATATTTTTTTAACGAATACATTATAAGTTATTTAATAGACAATTGAGTTAAATAAATAGTTAACTAAGGCCGCTCCCTGACTTGTCGGTACGGTATCGGTATGCGGTATTTTCTGCTTTACCGACAGCTTACCGATACCGCATTCATCTCCCCACATGTCGGTATACTTTCGGTAGAATCTTGCAGTCACGAGCGTGATTATGTCGTCGTCAGAAGAAGATGCTATTATAGCGTGTTACATTTATTTGCGATTGCGTAGAATAAGAAAGAAGTACTTGCGACATCCTTTAATATATAATTTCATATTTAGCATCATAATTTATAACTTTAAAATTAATAAATATAAACAGTAAATACCTAACATTTTTGTTTTGTGTGAAATTTCCGACCAAGCTTTCTCCTATTCCTAGCATATTCCGGTATGTATAATTGTACAACAATGGATATTTCTCAATTTCTGAGACCAAAATAACATGAATATCTCTCTCCGTTGCCATTTTGCGATGACACCTCGACCACGCTCAAAGATAGAATGATAGCAGTTTATTAATCTAGTACTTTTTACCGCTTCTGTTTTTACTGCTTGTTCTTACCGACTCTCGGTATACCGATTCCTTACCGCCCCGTTCCCACGCATGCACCCTAGTCAGGCCCGTCCCTCACTTGTCGGTACGGTATCGGTAAGCTCTCGCTCTGTACCGATTCGGTACAGATTCTTTACCGGGCGGTAAGGAATCGGTACCGAATCGGCAAAAGATATAGGCGCACGGTAAAGAATCTTACCGCATTGGCATACCAGCTTACCGATACCGAGAAGTCAGGGAGCGGCCTAACACTCTTAAGTAACTATTTAAATTAGCTTTATATAATAAAATAAATGTTATAAAATTACATAGAATGAGACTTATAAACCCATTGAACACGTTTGGATCCACTGTGGTTCCATGTCATACTAAGACTGCTGGTGCTTGGATCCACTGTGGTTCCATGTCATGCTAAGACTGCTGGTGCTTGGATCCACTGTGGTTCCATGTCATGCTAAGACTGCTGGTCCTTGGATCCACTGTGGTTCCATGTCATGCTAAGACTGCTGGTGCTTGGATCCACTGTGGTTCCATGTCATGCTAAGACTGCTGGTGCTTGGATCCATTGTGGTTCCATGTCATGCTAAGACTGCTGTTGCTTGGACCCACTGTGGTTCCATGTCATACTAAGACTGCTGTTGCTTGGATCCACTGTGGTTCCAGGTCATGCTAAGACTGCTGTTGCTTGGATCCACTGTGGTTCCATGTCATGCTAAGACTGCTGTTGCTTAGATCCACTGTGGTTCCATGTCATGCTAAGACTGCTGTTGCTTGGATCCACTGTGGTTCCATGTCATGCTAAGACTGCTGGTGCTTGGATCCACTGTGGTTCCATGTCATGCTAAGACTGTTGGTGCTTGGATTCACTGTGGTTCCATGACATGTAAGACTGCTGGTGCTTGGATTCACTGTGGTTCCATGTCATGATAAGACTGATGGTGCTTGGATTCACTGTGGTTCCATGTCATGTAAGACTGTTGGTGCTTGGATCCACTGTGGTTCCATGTCATGTAAGACTGCTGGTGCTTGGATCCACTGTGGTTCCATGTCATGTAAGACTGCTGTTGCTTGGATCCACTGTGGTTCCAAGTACATCTTTCTGGCACTCCACCGCTCTTTTCCACGTGTCTCAAGCAGAACCCTCTTATAAGGATCTGCCAGGCTCCAACAACAAATTTGTAAATTTGCAGAAGACCCAACAATAAATTTGTAAATTTGCAGAAGACCCAACAACAAATTTGTAAATTTACAGAAGACCCAACAACAAATTTATTTTTAAAAAATCACTTTTAAATGTGAAATCTCATGTGGTATGATTTAAACTCACCGCAGAGGTACGTTCCTGAATTGGAAGATGCGTTGAATGGGTTAGCTAATGTTTTCTGTTGCCTTCGTTATTTTAAGCAGCCATTTTATTATGTTATCATAACAAGGGATAAGCGAATAAATCTATCAGTGGAACACTTATAAAATGTCCTAAATTCATTATTTTGGGTAGGGACATAAACATATTTCTCGGGTCGTTTTTGCAGAGTTGCTCATCCTGTGAAGGATAGGTTTAATTGCTTTATTAAGTGGTTTGATTCTGTTGGAAATGCAGAGCTCATTAAAAGTATATTCTTTACTGGTGATCAAATCTTTTGTTTTAGAATTACTTTTAAGGATTTTTTTTTTGATGTTTTAGGAGAATATCTCGAAAACGGAGCTTTTCCGGATCCATATTTATAGAAACGTTTTTTTTCAGCGACAAATTTCCTATAAGATCCCCAAGTGTTGTGGTTTCTTTTGGGGTCACTATTTTTGCATTTGGGCATGAATTGGTTAAAATCCTGTCCAAATAATTTCACGTCTAGTAACATTCAATCCAAAAACTAATTTAAAAATTAGTTCGTTGATCTTAAACTTTAATTATACCATTAAAAAGCTTATGAAAAGCAGATTTTTTTTGTTCTGAAATCGCCTCACTTCAATCATTCCTCAATTAATAGTAGACAGCTCTGGAATTTCGTGGTCGAATTTTAATTAGGACTTAAATGTGCTTAGCAGCTGATAATTTGAAAATAAATAAGTGATTGTGAAAGGTTTCCAAAACTTAATTAACTTAATTAACTACAACAAAACAAATAATAATTTTTAATTTGAGGGGCAGCACGAGGATACAAAATTGTATATGACACTGCATCTAATTTTAGCCTCTTTGTGCTACCGTATTTGCCAAATAAGAAAATGTTTTTCCATACCATACCTTATCATTCGTTCCTATATAGAAAATAGGAGTTTCGCTGTTAGCTTAGGCTCCTATTATTCCGATTACTACCCTATCTTTGCAGGTGTCCCTCAAGGTTATATTTTTGGCCCTTTCCTTTACTCCATCTACATAGCTGATGTCCCTCAACATCCTTAGCTTCCTATGCTGACGATAAAGCTATTTTATCTACTCACTCAGATCCCATCCACGCCTTTGATTCCCTACAAGAACTTCTGCAATCCGTCGTCCAGCAAATGGGGGATTAAGCTCAATCGGGAGAAAAGTGTCCATGTGACATTCACTCTACCAAGAGCGACGTGTCCTCTGAACCAGCTCCAACTTCCTATATCTAACCAAGTGCGGTACCTAGGACTAAATTTAGATAGAAGACTGCCTTGGAACTTAATTACACGACTGAAACGTACGGATATGAAGAGACGTTACAAATCGCTACTCAGACTTCTGGGCAACAATTTCATTTACTAACGAACAAACTGACGGTATATAATTATTTAATAAAACCTATCTGGACCTACGCACTAGAACTGTGGGGATCGACCAAGCCATCAAATTCTTACAAAATCCAATCTCTCCAATCCATTATCCTTCGTAAGATTGTCAGTGCTCCCTCCTATGTAGCCTACAGTATTATCCACAATGACCTAAAAGTCCCCTTTGTCCAAATCCTTGCATCCCTCCGATATAAGTCCTTCCATTCCAAACTCACTAACCATCCCAATCCTATTGTCAAGAACCTATCCTCTCATCATAATTCTGGCAATCCTAGACGTCGTCTCAAGAGGAAATGGCCCCGAGACTTACTTGGAGATGATTAAATTGTAAAATAATTAATTAATTAAATGATAAATTGTAAATCTCGTGACAGATGTACCTTCAGTGGATGGCCTCTCCTTATCAGCGACTCTGTTTATTGTAATAGTTGCTTTCATTATGACAAAAGTCACTAATATTTGAGGTTGTAGCTAAATAAATAATTTTTTAAAAAAAATACATATATTTTTTGAAGCGCTATTATATTTTTGTCGGTCAGGTACTTTAACCACTAGACCAGGAGACATTGCGATTGGACCATATTCAAAATTGATACTTAAACCTTAAGCCATATATAGAACTGTTTAAATATTCTAGACTGTTTCATAGCTTCCACTTGGACATCATCCCTTGCATAACGTAATTAGCCCACATCTGATTAAATCTGTTAACTTTTTTCAAAAATAGGCAAAAAGCTTTAGAAAATATAACTTTATTTACCACATTAAAATTCTCTCAGAACCATTTTCAACTTATTATCGTACTACAAGTCTACCTACATACCTGCAAAAATACAAAAGCCAGATAGTTACTTTCATTCAGCAGCCCAAGAGTGATTGTAACTGGATGTCCATAAGATACCTTAGGATAACCTTAACTGGATGTCCATAAGATACCTTAGGATAACCTTAACTGGATGTCCATAAGATACCTTAGGATAACCTTAACTGGATGTCCATAAGATACCTTAGGATAACCTTAACTGGATGTCCATAAGATACCTTAGGATAACCTTAACTGGATGTCCATAAGATACCTTAGGATAACCTTAACTGGATGTCCATAAGATACCTTAGGATAACCTTAACTGGATGTCCATAGGATACCTTAGGACCTAAGACATCCAACATGGGATGAACAACGATTATGGACAGGATAAAAGGATATCCCAGGGTTGTCTTTAGGATCAGTTGTGCTACTAGAATCGAGTTTATTCAATAGACTCACCTTGTAGTCAGAGTCTCTGGGGTTCTAATCGCTCCGATAAAAAAGGCATTTACTCAAAGTATTTTGTTTCAATGATTTATATTTAATTTGATGATTTATGTTTATATAATTGAAGAGTTGGATTTGACAAACTTCTTCCAGCCGAAATAAATACGCTTTATTGGTACAACACTCATAATTAATAGAAGAAAAAACAATTTAAAGATACAAAAACATCGAGGATGTTGTATAAGATGGGTACAAAGTTACAAGTCTTACTTTATTGGCCGGCGTAACACTCCGATATTTCCAATTGAAACGAGTTGTCTGCCGACTTACCAAGCAAGTAAAAATATGCAGGTGGCGAACCATTCCAAACGGCTGACAGGGATTAAACAGGGCGCATTTGGCGGAGGTGTAAGTGGGTTAGAGTTCGGCCGTGTCGCCGTAGAGGAGGACACCTGGGGCGAGTTCTATCTTCTCGCTTCCATTGCCGTTCATCGAGTGTACAGGGTTCATATTGAGATCGTTGGATTTAGTGTTTTCCTTGTTCTCAGAGCCCATCATGGCTTTGATGGCCTCTAGGGAGCCCTGACGCTTGAACCTTCCTCTCATGTCCTTGTTGTCATTGTTGCGGTTGTTGTTGGCCGAATTCTCGTCCATCTCTTGGATAGTAGGGGGCGGGGGAGCCTGTCTCTTGTTTCTCACTTGGTAGACCACCGACGGTTCTCTATATTCCTGCTGCCCACCACCCTGTCTCGCCCGTTTCAGCGAGTCCCGAGTGTAATTCGTCTTTCTCAGCATTGCCTGAAACCATCACGTTTGATTACTACTTACAACCCTAATGACTTAGCAAAGTATAGTTTTATAATATATTTTTGTTTATTTTAAATTACAGAAAATATTAGTTGGAAAAGTTAACAGTTAAAACTTAATTATTAATCCTAGGATAGAAGCGGTGGATGAGTCAATATAAATTACGATAGATGATTGCTAAATTAGGATCAGGACGGAGAGTCTTATTAATTGTAAGGCGGCTTTCATACCGAAGTAGCAAGTTGCAGGATGCATGCGCCCTAGTAACAACGGATTATCTAAGGAGTCAAGGTAATGGAACGAGAGCCTACACACCGAAGATGCAAGTGTGACGTGTATCCTGAAAGCAAGTGGCATGTGCGACTTGAGAAACAGCCGGCTGGTTCTCGAGTCGCACTTGCCACTTGCTTTCAGGATACACGTCACACTTGCATCTTCGGTGTATAGGTTCTCGTTCCATTACCTCGAATCCTTAGATAATCCGGTGTTACTAGGACGCATGCAACCTGCGAATTGCTACTTCGGTGTGAAAGCCGCCTAACAGGAAATTATTTTAATTTAATATCAGCTTTGACATTAAAGGTAAACTCTGGAAAAGCCTGTTCTGACATGATAGTGTTAAGGCACAACATTGTGTATGACAAAAGAGCATAGTAATTTAGCAGTGTCAATAAGGTATATTGGAAATTGGAAGAAATACAAATATATGAAAATGAGAGCAATAAAATTTGAGGGCGGAGGTGTTAGGAAGATAAGATGGCGGACCGGTAACAATTTGGTAGATGGCCAAAACTATTACTTGATAAAATAGACACTTAAGGACTTTTTTATGGCATTATTAATTAATGTAAGATTTAGAGTAAAAGGCGTTAGCAGACTAGCACGAGAGAAAGATAAGTTAGCAGTGTGACCTGGAAGTTGAAAGGAGGTTGATCTGGTTCAGAATCGTCAAAGCTGGGGGAGCGTCCCTTTTCTTTGAGCTCCTTAACAGGGTCCGGGCCATCAGGTCTCCGCAGCTGTTTCCTGCAACATCCACAGGTGTTCACAATCGAAACAATTGCTTCATTCAGAGGTGTAGCAACGGTTTGTTTAACCCAAACCCATGAAATCAGGCCCACAATTAACTTTTTTTTTTTTAACTGACTAAACATTTATAAACGTTTAATGACAAAAAGAAAAAGGATTAAGGCGGAGATACACATGCCTGTAGCTTAAACAAAATCATAGCTACTTGCACGTGGATATGTTAAATGGCATGCCTGTAGCTGGCAAGCAAGCAGATAAAAACTTAATAAAAATCCTTGGTATGCCAGTAACTGGCAAATACCCTCTTGGCATGCAAGGTATTTCCCCAATTTGATGGCATGTGTATCTCCGCCTTTAGGCACGGATTGCCAGTGATTCTGATTTAGTAAACAAGATTGTCAAGTTCTAATACATAGGGGTTGGGATATATTTGCAACTTAAAATGTTTATGTATTCTTTAAGTCGTTGTGAGACATTCATACATTATTTTTATAAATATAACAAATATTAATAAATGAATCCAATTTTGGTCATGGTGCCAACCTAAAGTCGATTGTAGGTTCCGAGAATTCAGAGTCGTGAGTTCTGGACTGAGGCTTCACAAACTGAGAGTGACCTGAATTGTAGATAGGCACGTAGTTATGAGGCCTTGTGGATGTATGGACTGGAGACGACCTCACAGCTGGGCTCGGCGTCACAGCGTTGAAACTACCCACAGCGTTGTAACTACCCACAGTGTTGTAACTGGCCACAGCGTTGTAACTACCCACAGCGTTGTAACTGGCCTCTCGTGGAGCTTCACGCGGAGCCGCTCGCTTCTTCGGTGTCACTGCGTCTATCTGTACAGAAAACATCTCTAATAAGGAGGAGATGATTTCAAATGGGTGATTAGACAATCCGTTCCCTGCTGTCTGGTCCTGGTCCTGACCAGGGTTTCCCTGTATGCTGTCTAAGCACGAGTCGACAGGACGTTGCATTTACACGACTCGACCCAGTTCTATCCAGTCAGTTTTTCCTTAAAGAGGCAGGAAAAGCTGGTCCGACAAAGAGGGTTGCACTGTCGGTTCGCAGGGTGAAGTAGTGGGGGCTATATAGTACCCCTACTTATCTACTGTACGTCGGATGGAATCCCCATCCGACCAGGGCGGTCGGATGGGGATTCCAGTGTGTGAAACCAGACAGGGCGTCTGGTTTCACTCCCAAAGCGCGAGTTACACTACCGGGTATTCGGGCCCAAGGAGGTGTGGCCCCGACTTAGTGTGCCAGATTGGCTCGCCTAAACGCCCCTTAAAGGACAAAAAAGAAAATGCAGGACTGTGCCACGAACACCATATCGTCTCCTCTTCTATTTTCTTATAAGATTTGTCTTAAGATCACACAACAGCAAGATCGATCTAATGTGAATCGGGGATATAATTTTTGGTTCTATTACAACTGATGTGATTCTCCATAGGGGGTGCCTGTACCCCCAGGGGTCCGTAACCCCAATTGGATTTCAGCCCACCTCTTTGTACTAGGGTTCTAAGGCCTATTGCAGAATCATAAAAACTCTACCAAAGGAAGAAGCTAAAGAGACTCTACCAAAGGAAGAAGCTTGACCAAGCATGCTTTATTTGTAAAATCGAAAGGAAGACTTTCCCCTTCTAGACAAAATTGAGTCATGGATTCGGGAATAATTCTCCGTAAAAGAAGGCATTCCCTTGGAAGGCAAAGAAGAATAAGATTCCATTCTTCTGGGGTTATGTTGCCAATGAACTACCGTGGCTCGGAAACAAGGTTTTGCAGACTTTGATTCCAGTCCCAACTACCCACCTCTAAGAGCATTATTTTTCACCGCTGCTCCAGGTATAAAAAATCAAGAATCAGACTTCTCAATTTGGACGACGAGCTACGTGTAAAATTGTCAAAAAACATAGAACCATATTTTGAAAAACTTATTCACACAACAAAAAAGCACCACTCACACTGAATTCCTGAAACACTGAATTTTATATCATGTGAACAATATATACTTTATGTATAAAACTCATATCTTTTTATTTTGTTGCTAAAGATTTTGTTTTGCTGGGGTATGGGGGTCCATGACTAAAAGTATTTGGGAACCGTTCGACTAGATGATTGTAAAAATATACGTACCTCTATACAGGGCTGTTTAGCGTAGAATCGTTCCGTATGGGAATCCCTGCAGTATGGAGTACCGATGAAGTTGGTGACTGATTCACGTCTCTTCTCAGACGCATTGATCCTAACAGAAGAGTTGCTCCCTGCTTTGTCTGAAACATATCCTCCGTAAAAATTTTCATCGTTTAGATTAGAGACAAGTGTGTTTTTGTTATGTGGAATACTTTCTTGGGGGATATAATTGGTTAATGCTGGTAGCACTAAGCATTCATTTTTTAATAGCCTATTTCACCATGGTGCACCTGGGATCACAATAAATTAACGCTCGAGAAATCAGAATTTTTGAACCAGTTGTTTTTTTCCGTTCCTAAATGGAGTCCATGAAGTAACCGTATTTATGACCTAAGAATATGATGATTGGGACATAACAGCGATAAATAATAATTTTGAGAGACATACTATCTTCTAACATAAATGTTGAAACGGAGAATATTTTAAGTGTATTTATAGAAAGTTAACGCATGAAAACTTACAGTAATTATTCCTGAAAGGTGCATCCCAGGTATCTGCACCAGCCATACTGAAAAATAACACAACTGTTTAGAGATATATTGGTACTTATTCGTAACAAGTATTCTGTCATTCGAAGAGTTTAGAAATATTGTTCAGAGTTCCCCTGAAAGGCTCCTTGCCTCTCTTAGAAAGGATTGTGACTAACCCTCTTTAATAACTGAAGGCTTAAACAGGCTTGTAAGTTCATCAGAGAGGATATTATTATTGTAAGCTTCTGACGTGGCTGGAAGAGCTTTGTTGTATCACAGGCATGATATCTTTTAAAGCCATAATGTTGCCTACTTACTAACGTCACTCACCTGGGAAGTACCTTATATTTGGGTGATATGAAGCAACACCAGAAGAATTAAAACTAGCTTCGCGATACTAGACTGCATCAAATTTGAGATAATATTATTAAGGGTAAAGGTATTACAGTTTATCATAACTTTGGGTGACTACTGACTGTGCAGGGAGGTCGTCGTATTTAGTGCAGAGACTGGAAGAGTCCCAGAAGGGAAGATCCTTCATGTTGAGAGGGAGTCTCCAGACCTGGGGTAGTATTTCGCCAATGTAGCCCCTCGAGTCTATGTCAGTCCTCAATTCTCCAAGTTTGGCCTTTCCCAGATCTTTGTGTTTCACGTTTCCTATCAGGCTCACGTTGTACAGGTGAACCTTGACACATGCACAAACTTCTCGTTATCTAAATGAACAGATCAATGTTTCTGTTATTCGCAAGTAATAATACTAACATTCTTCGGCACATCAGCCCTCAAGAGGACATGACCAACCAAGCGAGCAAGGCGTTGACTGCCATTACTAAAGAGAGCCAGCGTGGCCGTGTGGGTTAAACCACGTCTGCTCGGCCATCACTGAATCATGAGTGGAAAGAGACGGGGTTCGATTCCTCGGCGTGACGCTCTGATTTATATGGCTCACTATTGATCACAGCATACTCGTTTCGGCGCTACTATGTACAGTGGTACAGAGGTATGATGTGTGAAGTGGCTGGAACTCTCTACCGCGGGGCGTAAAAAGGGCCTAAGTGATGGCCTAATTGCAAGGTTCGAACAAGTGGTTTGTCCTATCCGTTCTAGTAGAAAGTACTAGACTACTACTACTACTACTACCATTACTAAAGACCTTGCAGCAGAATTCGTTCCTTGGCCTCATCTCACTTATATACTAGACGAGTCACTTCTCATGTAATATGATTATCCATCCAGTAGCATAAATTAGCCTACTAATATGCAATTTAGAGAATTAATAAGCTAATAGTAATTAATTTTGCTTGAGCTTGCCGAAGATATCGAAAGAATTGTGATCATTCTGATTTTTGTTTCTCTCAAAGTTAAAAACTTTCTCTACCAAAATGCGTTTTGGACATCAGGGAGCATCTTTGGCCTTGAATCTGTTAGTCTGTCCGTCCCATATTTTACAACTACTTGCTTAACTTTAATTAAATTTCAATAGTGTGTCAAAGCTATACCAGAGATAGTTTCTTATTAATCTTCTGCGCACATGCTTCGTGCATTTGCACAACCTATTTTTTAAGCTTATATTTTGAAAATCTATCCCATTATTATATTTTATTTGTGATTGGAAACTATGTTCCACTAAGTTCCAGATAGTTCAATTGTAATTTATTTTATAAATTTACTGGTAAGTTAGGAGTGTTAGATTATTTTATGAAAGCTTTGTGAAGTACCTGTTGGAAGAAGTAGACCATTTCCATGTGCCTGGCCATCCTGTACCAAAGTAGAACTTGGAATATTGATTTGCATCTCCACTTTCTTACGAACTTACCCATGAACATAGCAGTGTCCTTGTCCAGCTTTCCTGCGCAAACAACAAAATCAAATCACATCCAAACCTACATGTTCGGATGTGTTTCTACAGTGAATAAATATCCCTAATTTTCAGAAATGATAAAGGACACTTAAATAAACATGTTTCATTAGTGTCCGGAAATTCTTCAGTATCGAGATACAATTAAGTAAATCCGCTGTCACCCTAGGACTTTCCCGGGACTTTTACTATTCGTGAGTATAGGATTTTTCAGGAATACACTACCAGAATTGCTTGAAAATATCTCACTTAATATACGAAGAAATATTTTTTTTTTCAGTATGATGGTGCACCACCACTCTTTGGATTAAATTACAGAAATGATCTAAATGCACAATTTCCAAATGGATGGATCGGAAGATGGAGGGGCCAATTCTTGGCCTGCACGTTCTCCAGATATGACTACAGTTGATTTTTGTGTTTAGGGGTCATATTATATCACTGGTTTATGAGACACCTGTTAATACAGAAGAAGAGTTAGTGGCTCGAATTATTCTAGCGCTTGATGATATTCCTGAACGTCCGCAGCTATTTCAAAGAATTCGGCAGTCGATTACACATCGTCACAAATTGTATATCGAAAACGGTGGTCGTAACTTTAAACCATTTTTATAAAGCTTGATGCAGTATTATTTCTAATAAAATGTTCCTTAACTTAACTGCATCAATTTATTAAGTGACTAGTCTTTTCTGTTGTAATTGAGATTGCTTTTAAATATTTCTAGTTTATCTTGACACCGAGAAATTTCCGAACACTAGTTTATTATTAAAATATATTTATTTAAATACCCTCTATTATTTCGGAAAATTAGGAATAGTTATTCTGTGACACTCTGTAGAAATAGAACTGTTGTCAATCAATTGAGTATTTCATTAATTTACCTACTAGAGTTTTATAAGGTTTGATCCGACCAAGCTTGGAACCGTCCATGGGATCGTCACGTGCATGCGCAATGGATAAATGCCACCAACCCAACTTGGGACTGCGTTTCGTACCGTCCTCCTAACGGTTCCAACCTGCTCATGGATCGTTTACCGTACGGTCCAAAGGATCCTCATCCAAAACCAAGAACCAGTTTGTACGACATGCCCAGTAATATCAATCGTCACACATGTCAACTGGAAGGTTTCCACTCTGTTTTTCTTAACCTTCCTATCGGCCTAGGTTTCCTTTAATACAGATCGAAAGAGCTCGCTATCCTAAATTCAATTTCATTTATAGTCGATATCCACTTAGTTGTAATGAAATATTTTTAAGTGATTACTAAAAGGTTAAAAAAAACTCCGTGGTTTAACAGGCATGCCAAGGGGTTTTTACAACTACAGTAGGGCCCGTTAATTCTTAATAGTTAGGTATTACGTCTGGTGCCCAACAATAGACATCAACTGGAACAATGGATATGAACCAGTACGTAAATGCGTGTGTTCCGTCCCAAGAAAATCGGGAAAATCTGCAAGAAGTCCCACTATATCCATGGAATGTTCCAAGAGACCCATGGGACCGTATTAACATAGATTTTGCAGGACCATTTGAGGGGGCTCAATGGCTGGTGATCATAAATGCCTTTTCAAAATGGGTTCTAGTGTACAAGATGAACAGCACGACCTCAGATCTTTTTGGGCGATATGGAGTTCCGAAGCAGATTGTTTCTAATGGACCACAGTTAACATCGACCGGGTTTAATACATTTTTCAAGGATAACAACATTAAATTTAAGAATAATATATTTAAGAATAGCTGTAAAAAGGATGGAAGGGATAGTAAAGTAGCACTACTTTCATTTTTATTGGCTAATAGGAACTCACCTCACACCACTTCTAGAATGTCACCAGCCGAAATGTTTATGGGTCGAAGACTACCAACGATATTGGATAGAATAAGACCAGATGTTTCCAACATGATGGAGAAAAGGATGTGGAGGCAAAAAGATAACTACGATAAATGAAGCGAAAGTTGAGTTTCAATCAGGAGATGAGGTGTGGGTTAAAAACGAGCTGGAGCATGGTTGGAATCCGGGGGTGATTGAGTCAAGAAATGGAGAGTATTCCTATATAGTAGGTGTTGAGGGTACTTCATAAAAGAAAGCATGCGGACCAGTTAAGACACGGGAAGGAGCTATTTGAGAGCTACCAAAGTGTACTGAAAGTGAAGTGGACGTGGAAGAGAAGGTGAAACGGAACAAGCATGGAGGGGAGAACTGTAACATTGGAAATCTCAATATCGTTGAAGTCTGTCAGATTGTTGTTTGTATTTTAGAATTGAAATATAATCAAGTCGTGTTGTTAACGCATTATATAATTTTTATATAGTAAAGTGTTTGTTTAAATGATTAAATACCTCACAATAACGGACCTCATCATACCGCATTTAACTTTTAACGGGCAAACAAAATTTTAATTCACAAAATACAAAAAAATCTGAAGTGATTTATAGGTTTATGTTTGGTAAGGAAAAGTTCCGAGACACCCTACGTCCAATTTTGTGATTTACTCAACACCTCTACCCCTACTAAGTTATTTGATTGTGGCAGAGGGATGAAGGAGTTGGAAGCTGCGGTGGCTGGTGCTACACTTACCGCTTTTTGAGAGGAGTGGACTGTATTTCTTCCTCGCCACGTAGCCCTTGATATCTGCAACATTAATACCACAGCTGTGAGTAGAGTTTATCGCTAATTTAACTTGGTTATCCATGTCATAGAAAGAGTTCTAGTGGGTTCTTACTTTTCTGTATGACAACTGCCGCCTCTCCCTCGGACAACATGGGCGTCACCGTCACTCTAGGAACTGCAATAAAACAAATAAAATATACAACTTGTGTTATCCTCGTGCCTTATAATGATGTCATTCCTCTAGAGAAGGGTCGCGTTATTCAATTAATGGGTCTAGACGACACATTCAATAAAAAATAACAATTTGGACAACCTCTTGATTCCAAGGTAGTCTTCACCTGCAAAGTTGGATCCTCGGATACCCTCTGTCCATTTCGCATTCTTCCAATAAGAGGCAGGTTTAAATATCGCTGAACATATTTAAATGAATACGGCCTTATATATCCCTTGCCCTTTATCCTGTAAATATCGTTATGATCTCAATGTATGTTTCCTTCTAGTATGTCCATCAACCTTCAGGTGGTCACGCTAAAGGTGTTTGGACCGCTCTTCATGAATTATCAATAATAGTATCTACGGGGAGTAACCAGAAAAATAAGACCCTTGGCTATTCGTTGGATATATCGCACGCATCAGACATTCTTTTCTTTTGTTACCTTCAGCATTTAGTTGCAAAGGGTCAATTATGAGTAAAGAGATTTAATGTTCACTGGTTTATTTATTAACGTTTTTTTGTTTGAGGTGCTTTATATCCATATTTTTAATGAATTCCTCATTATAATTCATGGATAGGTAAATAATTATAATTGAAGTACTGTGTAAACACCGCATCGTGACCGTCAACAGAATTCTAAAAGACGCGACCGCCTGAACCCCGACGTTAACCGACTGCGGATTGGTTCAGCTAGATGAGCTGGAAGTAGATAAACAGTCGTTATTACCTGAACTAATAGATCCTTCATTTGATTGTGTTACAATATGTTTTCAAGATATTTGATGCACATGCAATAATGATTCCGAACCCAGAAAACGCTGCATTGACCTTATGACTCAAAATATTTATAAGTGGTTTTCAATGCAGATTGAGTTTTCTAAACTTTTCAATCCTATTGAGTTAAAAAGGAAAGTAGTTGCAACGGTCCGTTTTGAACGGTCTATTTGGTTTTCCGAACCATTTTCACAAAAACTTATCCATTAATATTCACCGGTTAAACGAATAGAATAGTAAAAGTGAATGATCCAGAGAAAATTGTAACATATTATTATGGTTGACTTGGATTTCAACCTCTAACTTAACTCCTACTCTGACCAGTGGCGTAGCTAGGGCATTGGGGGCCCCTCGCCAAACAAAATTGATGAGCAAAAAAAAACCCTGTGTTAGAACAGGGGGCCCCTGGTCGTTGATTTGGGGGCCCCCTGACGATGGGGACCCTCCCGCAATGAGGGCCCGTGAGGGCCCATAGTTACGCCACTGACTCTGACTCTTTCTCTTTATAGATGTTATCGTATCACCGGCACAACCTCCAATAAGAGACTACCGACATTTTGTGTACTATCAACACTATACGTGACCGACATTTTGAAAGGAATCTGGTAAATATTGCTATTTGAGAATTTTCCTTGTGAAAAAACTAAGTTTTTCTTAGTTTCTATTTTCACCGAGATATTACCACTCTTATCTTTGACGGATGGAAATGCTCAAACATTATCTCCGGATGCAGTAGTTTACCATGTACAGCTTTGCTTTTGATTGAATCCCTTCGATATCTAGGTTGCTAATTAAACTTTAACTTTTAATAATATTCTGAGGGATATCATTAAAAGTTTATTTCCAAATGTGTAATTTAATATATAAATATAATAAACGTGGATTAGTTTTGTTTTATTAAGAGCATAACATAACATTTACATGCACTGCGTATGATCTCGTAGCTACGTGAGTGTTTAGCAAAGAGAGGTGGTGGCGCCATGCAAATCTCGCCTCATACTCAGTGTCGTAGCAAAGGGGCAACAGAGTAAAACAAACAAAAACAACTAGGTGACTACAATAAAATAAAACACAACTCAACCAGTGATGTTACAAAGCATCTTTATTTCCAAAGGTACAAGTCACTATGACAACAAGTGAGAATACTTGTACAGTGGCTACGCCACTTGCTTAACTTTACATTAGTCTACACATGGTGCACTTGCGCCTCTTCACCTTATCTCTACTTGTCCTTATCCTCCGTCTTTATATTATCACATTATCCTAATGGTATAGTCTTTATATATTATATATATTATTATTTATTATAATATTAATCTTTAGTTATATTCTAAAGCCGAGATTATTTGTCACGGGGTAATTCATCTCGACTTGGACTACAATTTATTTGCAAGTCGCTAAGAGGAAAGCTGTTTTAGTTACATTTCTCTACTTTAGACTATTGATATCGGTTAAATCTATTGAGCCAAAAATAAAAACAATTGTTTAGTTAATTTTGAAGCTGACTGAGCATTTGTGTTGAAAACCGTAGCCGAGTGTCTCCACCTCTGCTGTACCCACGTCTTTTGTTAGAACATTACAAACCTATCATTTTTAGCAATCTGTCTCTCGCAGTGTAAAGGCGAAGATACACAAGCCTGTAGCTTGAACAAAAACATAGCAGCTACTTGCACGTGTTTATGATAAATGGCATGCCTGTAGCTGGCAAGCAAGCAGATAAAACCTTAATAAAAATCCTTAGCATGCCAGTTACTGGCAAATACCCTCTTTTGGCATGCAAGCTACTTGCCCAATTTGATGGCATGTGTATCTCCGCCTTAATTGTAAGTATAATTGAGGTACAAGTAATGTAATACCCGAAAGTAATGTATGACTAATGGTAATTACCTATTAACTATTTCCGGAATCATTCTCTGATAAATTGAGGCAAACAGAACTATACACAGGTAAAGCCTACGATAGAGATTGTTCGGATTACATCTCGTTTCAGATAAATTATTTGATAACAGGATTATGTACTTTTTAATAAAACGATCTCTCACCCAAAACGGATTATTTATGACCTGGCTCTGACCAGATCCCTCTTGACCCGTATCTGATCGGATCCATCTTGACCCTTATCTGATCGGATCCATCTTGACCCGTATCTGATCAGATCCCTCTTGACCCTTATCTGATCGCATCCATCTTGACCCGTATCTGATCAGATCCCTCTTGACCCTTATCTGATCGGATCCATCTTGACCCGTATCTGATCAGATCCCTTTTGACCCATATCTGATCGGATCCATCTTGACCCGTATCTGATCAGATCCCTTTTGACCCATATCTGATCGGATCCATCTTGACCCGTATCTGATCAGATCCCTTTTGACCCATATCTGATCGGATCCATCTTGACCCGTATCTGATCAGATCCCTTTTGACCCATATCTGATCGGATCCATCTTGACCCGAATATTATCAAACCATTCATCCATGACCCAAATTCGATTGGATCACATTAGAACAAGTATTAGAAGAGCGAACGAGATAATTGCATGCCAACGTGCATAACTTTGCTGATCAGATTTTTCTACCTGTACCATGAACATGGATTAAACCATTTCTTGTTTGAGATGAAAACAATTTTTTTGTCTTATTATTTATGATGTGTACCTACTAATGTACGGTAAGGTATCGTTTACTTAGCGCTCTTCCGACGTAGAGTAAGTGGTTATACTGTAATGTCGGCTGACAAATGCCTCGACTTTTGAAAGGGCTGTGGCGTGGGTACTGACATTACGCAGGAGGAGAAGACACTCAGATCAGTCTATTTAGGGTGTGTGGGAGGGGGTGGTCGGAGGAGATTAGTTTATTCTGGGATTGTACCGGTATCTACGTCTTCCGAGTTGGCTCTGCTTGCTCGCTGTTTGTTCATGCTTCTCTTGGCAAGGAAAGCTCTCAGCATCGACTGCACCTTGACGATCTTCTTCACTTGGGTCTCGTACAGCCTGGAGGCAACAACAAACACACGACCTTAGTCAAATCGCCTAACTTCCGATCCAACCCACACGCAATGTACGAATCAGGTTTCGTGCCAACGAAGGTGAAAACAAAAGTGGCTTTCAAATATTTATTTCCAACTTTTTACTAGCAAAAAACTTTTTGTGCAGTAATTTCCAATAATAACGGTATATTATTTATCAAGGGTTAGAAAATATATGGTATTTTCATAAATTGATTGTTTAAATTCCTATATAAAGAAAGAGATCTGGCTGATTTACCTGGATAGATATTCCTCGTTGAAGTATTTTAGGAATATTTTGTTCTTCCCCATGATGTAGCCTTCAAGTTTGAGTCGGACCAATAGAAGTCTACAATTGTCCATCGTTTCATCAACCGTCTCGTCGAATTCGAACGCCAAGAATTTGTACCTTAAAAACAAAACATTAAGGGAACGGTACATTATTTGTTTTGATTCGCACTATACTAAACATTTGATGTCCCACTACCTATATGTTGATTCGATATTGTTGATTCGATATATCGAATCAACATTTTCAAGACGGCAATGTGAATTATAGAGATGAGTTACATGTGGACGGGTTGCAATTGAACTATCGATAAATTGTCAGTAGGAGCCTCCCCAACAATCGAATTTAAAATATATCTATGTGACGAATTCATACTGAGGTTTTCTTTTGTTATACTAGGTTTGGTAATTCCATGACCTTAACCCTAGTACTGCCCATTCTCGGTAGTAGCACTAGTAGCCCTTAATTGGAGCTGAGATTTGTCGATACTACCGAGAATATATCTATACTTCTTATTCTTAATATACAATAATTTCAAGCAGGGTGTGGAAATGTGGGTATTAAACCTCAAACACAAATGAAATTAAGAGAAAGGCGTTAAAAATCAGATTCATTACGAATTCTAAAGAAAACAAGTAAGCTATTAGTATAGTATAACGAGCAAGAAAATATAAAATTTACAAACCTTTTGAGAAACTCGCTGAAGACCACTCTATAAGGGTAGCCAAACTTCCTGGCGTTGGCCGTGTCGACTAGGCTGAGGGCCCGGATCTGCTGACGGACGAGAGAAGGCTGGAAACCTTGACCAAGGGAAGTACGGACGCACCTGACGAAGTGCGCCGAATCCTCGGATAGATTGCGCATGATCTCGACACATGTAGCCCTGTAGATACTTCCAAGCGGTCGAATACCTCTGGTCTGACTGTACTCTCCACGAGACAGAGTGTTGTACTTCTGTAAAGTCAAAGTGATTCAAACAATTAACCTATCTTCATATTGGGACAGAAATGTTTGTAGTTACAACAAGTTTATACTTTAATCGTTCGTGACTGGAAAAATAAGCGATTTGTTTTAAGAACTTTCTGCTTCCGAAGCATGAATGATAACAAATACTTACACTTGACCTGAGTTAAGTCACTTGAAATGGAGACAAATTTGAGTCCATTAAAATAACTTATGGCCCACCAACTTTATGTATGGTTTGTAGAGGAGCCGCCAGATCAAGGCTTTGTAAAACAGAGGCTCTCTCCTTGCTAAAACTTTCATGTTCCATCTATATATTTAACCTGATTTGACATTAAGTTTAAATGAAGAGAAAAGGCGGCACTTACTCTGTGTGGTCTGGCAGCATCACCCGCCAGCAAAGCTGCTCCCCACTTGGTTTTGGGTTTTGCTTGCTGCTGGGCGGGCTCTACTGTCTTCGCCGTCACATTGCCCGTCTTGCTGAGTCTCTGGCAGAACATGGTCTTGACGGCACTGTTCTTACTCTGTCTCATTGCCTCGGTCAGTTCGGGTGGCACGAAGTCCCTATTCTTCTGCACCATGGCCGTCGAGTCGTAAGAGACCTTACCCGTGTAATGGGCCACTGTAAACTGGTGGTCGTCTACAGCTTCCACTCTTCCCCCAGTCTCTTTCTTCTTTAGGGCTTCTGCACTCACAGAAATACCAAACCTTTAGGTTTCGTACTATTTAAATATATCTACATCGTTAGGATAACTAAATAGAACTTATCTCTCAAAACACTGAATCAAACAAGGCAAGTTGTCACCTTTGCCAACTTACACAAAATTAGAGATATAAGGCCTTACAACACGGTTTTTAAGAAACTTAGGTCTCAGTTATAATGAGCCTACTTTGTTTCTTGTTTTCTTTCCTGGAGAAATTAACAAAGGGGTATGTCATAAACTTAGGATTAAAAGTTACCTCTGTCAATAGGCCCTTGTAAAACTAGGGAAGAATAAATATTTCTCTGAGATCGACCTCGAAATTTGCTGATGAATCTGGCAAATTTTATGTTTAGTTAAAATCCCCAAGTCATACTTAAATCTCTGGGCTTTTGGACCAGTTAATTTGTTTATTAATTAATAACGCACCCATGACGAACTCGTAGTCTTGTCTAGATTTGTCTGCTTCGTCTAACAAGAAGATGACGCCCTCTGGTTTGCTCATCAGTTCGTCTAGAGTGGTCTTGTTGTCTAAAAACAACAACTTACAGCCCTCAACTTCCTCCGCGGCTTGGTCCATCTGCAACAAGAAAACTGTTGAGGATACTGGGCCTGACCCTTGGTTCTTTATATCGAGGGTCAGGGTGATATGAAGAGTCACACGCGAATACACCGATAGTTTCAGTAAATATTATATTTTTAGCGGGTTTCGACAATGAATGGGATTTTTGTCGCCCTGGGTAGATTTATATTTAGTGGGGCTATTATCTATTAATCCTATATCATATGCTCACTTAAACATTTCAACTTATATGTCAGAAACTTCTAGATAACTAGAATGATGGTACAGTTACGTCTCTCGGTCCATGAGGTAAAAACTCAGCTTAAGGTTAGTAGCTGTGAACCTGCCACTGGTGTTATATTTGGTTATTGTTCAATTAACCACTGAGGAAGAGGTGACAAGACGAAAAGCATATGAGTCTCATCCTCACTGACTGGCACTTGTCCCCAGGGACCAGTGCCCAATCAGTGTGGTTTTTGGCAGGATGCAGACCAACTCTTCACCACATCTTCACCAGAATTGAATAGAGGAGGTTAATGACAAAAGCGAATGATAGGCACGTCCAAGATGGATGTTGGCGAAACTAACCTAAATTAAATGTTGATTAAACAAGACAGAGATATAAGACATAAGTTTTCTTGCCAGCTGGTTTTAGGCTAAGACTGTTGCGTTATGAGACATAATCATTCAAGGAGTGATGCTTACCATTTCTGCTACGAACACTCGTTGGTTGAAGTAAAATTGAATCTGTTCGTTGAAAGTGTTAACCAACAGTTGTTCCAGGCTATTCTTAGGGAAGCACTCGAAACCAAAGTAATCCAAGATCGAGACGCAGTATCTGTCTCCACTGAAATTTAAAAGCAAAAATTATTACAAACTATCTTTAAAGTTAATCTCTTTTGATGATTAAATTTTTATCATGTGCTTCCGAGCATTTACCGTCTATTACTGGATACTTGCATTAATCAATTAAAATCAAATTTTTTCTACCTCTTACCTAAACTTAAGGTTTCTGAGGCACGAGATCCCATTGGGTCAACATCGAAATTATTGATGACAGCGACAGCACTATATGTTTGCCGCTCCAAAGTTTGAGCAACTTGGTTTTGCACTACCCTCTCATTACCCCTTTATGATCTTTGATGATAATCTTTTTGGTTATATTGGCTGTAGCCGAAATCGGTCCCTTCTTATCCTTGATCACTGGTCAAAGTCTAACGTCCGATATATCACATTTAATCTATATAGACCTGCCTTCCGAAATTATGAAAAGTATGGCAGCGTGAAAACGTTTTGTCGTTCGTTTTGAGAAATGGTTGGAATGTTATTTATTGAACTTACAAGACGACTCTGGTGAGAGCCAGTTTCTGGTTGATCGAGTTGACGATCCAGTCGACAAGCCTGGAGTAGAGGTTCCTGGCGAGGGCGCCACGGGCTCTGTTGGCTTCGGGAAGGCTGAGCTTCCGCCTAGAGACAGTGTCGCTCTCCAGCATGCAGTAGTTGATAAGAGCCCAACCAAGCTTCTTGCTATCCAACTCGAGCAGATCGGCAACTGTAACAACATCCCATCGTTACCTTCATCTCCAATATACCTCTATTATATTATACAAAAGTTATCGTAGTTTATCTATGTATAGGGTATGGGTATATTGTATAACTTCCCAATACCAATGACTGATTCATAACAATATCTCTGGAACCAATTCGTCGACAATAATAGATCAATTTTGCTCATGAGTTAGTTTTACTCGGTAGACTCATTTAATGGTACATTACCTTTGTCTACTAATTGGTTATCCTTGATGGAGGCGTGTCCATCGTCGTCCAGGACGTACTCTATCTCTCCCAGGATCAGGATGGCTGCCAAGACTCGCCATATCGTACTACTCTCTTCCGGCTCGAATCCTAGCGCCGTCAAATTCTCAACTATTCTATCCAGTTTGGCCGGATTTCCTGGAATAGCCCAACAAATTTTAGTTATGCACGAAATAGTGCGAAAAGTTAAAATTAATAGTCATTCACGTCTATAGTGAATGAAATAGTGAATATTGTGATTAAAGAGAAAGGATGTGAGACACACAAATATGCATCCAACCTTAAGTCCACAAATGAACAAGTGATTTGGACAAATCAAACGGCTTAAGCTGGGTTTACATCGTTACAGTAATTGGGTTAGCAGCTTATATCGGTAACTTCCACGACAGCTACTTACCAAGCGTTACCATGTAGGGAAGTACTTGCAGAAGTAGCCAGAACAGGATAGTGAATAGCCACTCGGGCTTCAGCCAACGTGGAATTCAGTGACCACTAGCAAAGCAACTTATCTCCCTCCCACCACCTTAAAAGCCTTTGGTCATCTTCGTGAGCATCCACTATCCCACTATATGGGTACTTGAGCGAAAAAAAAAACACTTTTTAAGTGTAAACAACTGCACGGCTACTACTGTTCACACCAGTGGCACTCAGAAGAACTAACTAAGAGTAATAGAGATGAAAAAGTCTAATTGTAAGACTATATTGAATTTAGTTCCAAGATGTTACCTCTGATATCCTCTCTAGGTCCAGCAGCGTTACCCTCGGGCAGGGGATCCCTCCTGAGGTACCTGTACTGCTTGGATGACTCGAGTTTGTAGAGTTCCAGGGTACCAGCCTTGACCAAGGAATCGTACAGGTAGTAGAATATGTGAAAATTAGCGTGCTGTACATTTCTGCAACAGAACAAAACGATCGATTATTAAGTAACTGAATAATGGTCCGGCAATATCTCATTTTATTTATGTTTCTTGCAGCTCACGGAATGATTTATAAATGAGGTCAATCATATAAAAATAAAATATGATAATCATTCCGATAGACAACTACAACTCTCGCAACTCTCGCGTACCAATCTATTTCATAATAAATTAGCTTTTCCTTTACTCTGGAACCAGGCTCTTATCATTCCAGTATTCAAATCAGGTGACGCTTCAAATGTTTTTTTTAACCTATTTCTATTTGTAATGTTTTTTCAAAAGTATTTGAGCGTACTCTTCATATCCACTTATCCCCATTTCTTCTTACCAACCGGGCAACATGGCTTTGTTCCTAAAAAATCTACTACTAGAGGTCGACCAAGAAGTCATGAACACGGGAGAAACGGAAAGCTTAACTTCGTTTAAAATCGGAACTTCCGAGTAGTGCCGAAGTCAGTACAGTTGGGTGCTAAGACAATAACCATTCCTAGTTTGTATGACATGCCCAGTTATGTCAAATCTCACGAATAACAACAGGAAGGTCTTTTCAGACAACGACTGACTGTCGTTAACGCCCCAGATCTCCGAAAGTACCCTACAAAAAATTACATTGCGCCCATTTGTTTCTCTTCCACATGCGCACACACTTACATTTACTTACTCATATATCTTCAAAATTACTTATCTGATTTATATTAAATTTAGATGGTTTTTTGAAAATAGCCCACGAATAGCCCTAGGTTAATTTCAACCGTCTGCGGTCTTTAACTTTTGCTTAATTGATACTTTAATTCATGTAAAAAATCAAAATAATTTTGTTAGATTTAACAAACGGGGAAACAGTTAAATAAATTATACAGTAATTTGTTGTAAAAACATAACATCAATAAAATATGTGATAGAATGTGAGGAAGCTATGTGCCACACTAATTGGCAATTGGCAGACTATTTTTGCAAATCAACGGAAAAATCCATAAACAAAACATATTTATCGTTTTTCCAAGAACAAAATGCGGGTTTTAAGGAATCATAAGTAATTTTGTGAAGAAAAAAAATGATTTGAGGAAGACAAACTTCAACTTCAGAGAAATGAATTGCGTTTGATTGACACAAATGCATTAAAAGGCATTGTTCCATATCATTATTATAATTGGTTCAAAATAATAGCTAAAATAAACTATTACATATCCGCCATCTTGAAACGACTTGGCCAATTAAGCTGGTTAAGGAACCCGTCCGTTTGTTAAATTGCCTACACACCTTGTGTGCACTGAAAGCTCATGCTTGACAACTTTATTTAGAAATCCTTTTTTTTTCACTAAATTTAAGAGTTTTTGGGGACAGCACATCCAAATTGAGAGCTAAAATTCATTTCTCGATTTCACCTCAGTGTATGAATTTTCTGAATATATATTTATGCTAAATTTAATTTTAATGGGCCAAGTATTTTAGGCTCCACGCGTATATGTAGAGACTGCAGACGACATACAGAAATATTACTTTTCTAATATAAAGAGAAAGTATTGTGATGGCGCAAAAATGTGATTTTGAAATTTTGATGGATTTACATGTTTTGAGGTCCCCTGAGTCCAAAAAAGTGGTTTAGAGGTGGTTAGAGGTGGTTAGAGGTGGAAGAGGTGGTTAGAGGTGGTTAGAGGTGGTTAGAGGAGGTTAGAGGTGGTTAGAGGTACATTTCCATGAAACCTTAAATCACCATCCTAATCCTTTAGTCAAATCCATGGCATCCCTTCATACCCCTGATCAACCACCCCGTCGGCTGAAAAGACATTGGCCTCGTGACTTGCTACTATAGTTCACAACCTCAACCGATGAAGTAGATTAATGTCACGCACGACAGGAGTACTACCACTGGGTAGCCTTTCCCCTCACGACAATCCATGTCACTCATACAAATTGTTATCATTATTACTTATAGCAAAATGACATTGCAAGTAATATATATGTAAAAAAAGCTTCAATTTGGGGGCGCTACCCCCCAAAAACGCTGAAAAAAATTATTTCTCGAAAACGGTTCTGAGGATTTTGATTAAAAAAAGTCTAAAATGTAGTCCATTTAAATACGAATCTTACGATATACGCTGTTTTCCAGGGAAAAATCAAGTTCCTGAGAAAATAGCTTTTAACATGGACGGAGATAGGCCGGGTTTGATTCCCCGACGAAGAGAAGTTATTTTTATGATACATTTTGATAATATGTTCAATTATAATTAAATGTTCATACGAAAACTAACAAATTGAAAACAAAGGGCTAAGTAATTATGAACTCGTACAAGAGAATGTTTACTAAGTTGTTTCGGACAAATTTTTTTTTTTTTTTTTTTTAAATTTCCCTTTTTCTGGGGTCTTAAAACGTGTAAATCCATCTAAAATATGAGAAAGTAAAAAGGAATTTCTTCGCAGGATCCAACACTAAATAGAAGAATTTTTGTTTAAATTCTATCAATATTAGTCGTTTTAAAAAATACACCCTGTTTACTTATGTCTGGATCTAGGAACTGCGTGCTTTAAGATTGTGTTATTTGGTGCTAAGAGATTGGTGGTGAAGATGTCACCGGATCTAGATAGGGTGAATGTGACGTGGCGTACTTACCTCTGTGTGACCCTGGATTTCTCGAGCTGATAAAGCCAGAAGACGGCTCCGGACGCGGTGCCTGAACTCGAGAACGTGACCTGGGAATGAAGAATGTGCCTGGTAGAGTCTCCGTTGGACGGTGTCGCCCCATTACCAAACGCTTCCAGTATCTCGGAGGCTCGCAAAACTCTCTCACCCACCTTGTTCGAGCTCTGAAAACAAAACGGTCGGTAAAACAATTGTCATATACCATCAAATGGGAAAACGAATGTCTATAAAAATAGAGACGACGGAAAAATGGAAGATTGTACAAAAATCACTAGAGGTATGAATTGATAATAATAATAACAATCCGTACTAAACTTTGTCATATCCCTAATTTATTCGTCCAGTGTTTTCCATTTGTTAGTTCTTTCGGGTTTTCACGACTACAGTTATTTATTTACAGTGACACAGCTACATTTATTACAGTGATAGAAGTGACTGAAGACACTGTAGGCACTATAGGTAGTGATAGAAGTGACTGTAGACAGTGATAGAAGTGACTGTAGACACTGTAGACAGGTAATAGAACTGACTGTAGACAGTGACAAAAGCGACTGAAGTCACTGTAAAAAAATGATAGAAGTGACTGAGGACACTGTAGACAGTGATAGAAGTTTATGAAGACAGTGATAGAAGTCACTGTAGGCAGTGATAGAAGTCACTGTAGGCAGTGATAGAAGTCACTGTAGGCAGTGATAGAAGTGACTGAAGGCACTCTAGGCACTATAGATAGTGATAGAAGTCACTGTAGGCAGTGATAGAAGTGACTGACGTGACTGTAGACACTGTAGACAGGTGATAGAAGTGACTGTAGACAGTGACAAAAGCGACTGAAGTCACTGTAAACAATGATAGAAGTAACTGAAGACACTGTAGTCAGTGATAGAAGTCACTGTAGGCAGTGATAGAAGTGACTGACGTGACTGAAGACACTGTAGACAGTGATAGAAGTCACTGTAGACACTGTATATTATACTTTAGGCAATGATAGAAGTTACTGAAGACATTGTAGACACGTATATACTGTAGACAGTCATAGAAGTGGCTAAAGACACTGTAGACAGTAACCTTCCTTTGGTTTTAAAGGTCACGTGTGCAACATTTCATCAAGCTCGGAATAAAATTGTAGATTTGTTTAAATAACAAACTAAGTAACAGACACTCTTCTGTATCATAGTACCTGAAGTATCCGTCGTTGCTCAGTCAGTAAGGTTGGGTTTTTGATGTTATTTTGTTTAGGGTGTTGAGTTTGGAATAAAGACAAACTCATACACTCTCTTCTTTATAAAACAGGTCAATCAAAGTTGTAAAGATGTATAATTTTTGTCTTACGTCATTATTCGTACCTCCATTGGTTATAGCTTAGATTGAGCTAGAAACTTGGATTTAGTGAAATTTTTCACACATTCTTTTACTTTGTCCATGCTTATAGGGTTTAATATTGTGTAAAAAATGTTCAAAATGTACCTAAAATAACTAAGGTATATCCATCCTATGGCCCTTTCACATTGAAAGTTCCTTCATAAATCTAAATCAATCCAAATCAAGGAGAAATAGATCCATATTTATTATAAAAAAAACCTTCACACTTAAATGATTAAAAAGTTTTAAGGTCCCCTTAGTCCAAAAAAGTAGTTTTATACTAATATAATGGTTTAATAGTTATTTATGCATCTAGGGAGTAAAGTGAGCCATTATTCCCTGAGCGAAAAAGTTGGTTCTTGAGGCGAAGCCGAAGGAACCATGGTCCCTAAATCCCGAGGAACTAGACTCTTTAATTCCCTAGGCGCAGCCGAGGGAATAACTAATTTCACGAGGTACATACAATATTTTTTCTCCAGTAGGAAGAAAATACACAATTTCGTCCATTGCAAAGTTTTTATTTATTATTTTAATAAGTAACAATAATTATTAGCACTTTTAATAGCAGATATAAGAGATTCAATATTAAAAACAAATAAGAATTGGAATTAAACTCAAATTGAAGGTTATTTAGATGCAGGTTATAAACAAAGATAAACAATAAACATGGTCAAAAAAGCGCAGTGCCTCCAACCTGATTTCAACAACTTCATTACATTAGCCATCCATTTTCTACTATTTATAAAATAATTAAGTTGCAATCTTTACTTTTTTGCCCTACTTTACTTTTTCGCCCTACTTTTACTTTTTCTCCCTACTTTTTGAGTTCAGGGATGAAAAGACCTGTTTTAGTCTCTCTAAATCTAAACTAATTCAAAATCATAAATTTTTTCTCCCTACTGGAGATAAATTAAATTTAATTCCTGCTTGTTGTTTAGTCAAATCAACTGATTAAACTTCGGTCAACTGATTGAAGTTGATTTAGCCGGTGTGAAGGTGGAAACAGAGTTTGTTTACATTTTAATAAAAATTGCTGCACCAATATAATCTTGGTGAGTCAAATTCTCCTTGATTTAGATTAATGATATGGAGATTCTTTTAGCGTGAAAGGGGCCTAAGGAGATACGAAAATTCACAAACTTGTAGGTTTACAGTTTTGCCATAATAAACCTCTAAAGAAAGTTTTGCCCCTATTTAATCCAAGTCCTTACATCAATCCATATCATTACATTCAAGTAAATAAACATTTTCATGGTGAAGTAAAAGTATTTGAGTGTGTGTGAGAGTTACCTGACCGAGAAACAGAAGTTGTTTGAGAATATGGCGGTACTGCGTCGTCTTGCCAGACATTGTCTCGCCGGAGAGTATGATGTGCTGATCGGTTTGATGATGCTGCATGTCTTGGTACGCAGCGTCCGCCACACTGTACACGTGAGGCTCGTTGGCCGAACGTGATTTTAAATTGTACTTGCTCTGGTGCTGAAACAAAACAATCACTTGGTCATAACAATCTTAAAATATTAGAAATGACAATTCTAAATAATGTTTATAATTGCAAGAGGCTGTAAGAGTCTCACCAACGTGAGAATCCAACGACTTAGGCTAGTTTCAAAATTGAGCAGTTTTAGGCGGGGCGGTTCAAAGTCGGCCTAGGATCGGCAGCCGCGGGAACATCCGCAACCTTTTCACATTTGCAAGGTTTAAATTAGGTTTACTTTCGATAGACTGTACAATGTCAACCAGCTCCTTTCTATTCAGCATGGAGAGAAGACGTGTTATTGTCATGGGGAGTTCTGTACAGACGAATGAAACGAAGAAGATTATAATTTCAAGATAAAAAGAACTTTTTATATACTACGTTTTTAAATTTTCTGTTGAATCGTATGTAATGTTGATAATATAATTGTTATTGTTTTATAATATATAATGTTAGTGAACAAAACATTGTTCCGAATTTATTTACTTCACATAAATGACAACAATCCAGAGAGCTGATCTTAAACCTATAAAAGGATAAATCTTTGTACAACGGATCTCTCCAACACCAAATCTAAAGCATGCCATCGATATATTTGAAATAATATAATCGATAAATAATATAATCGATATTTCTGTTGTTTTGCTGTCATTCAATGTTTATCTATCACAAATTTGAGACCCGTCAAAATGAAGATTGCGTAAATATTGGATATGGCAAAACAAATAAAATAACTTCGAACTAACTTTCCGCACAGCAAAACTTGCTGAAAACTAATTAAATTCTGCTGAAAGATGGCTAAAAGTATTAAAATAATGCATTGTTATCGTGTTCTGAGCTTTGCTAAAAGTTTCAAATGTCTAGCTATTCGGGAAATTAGTTAGAAATCGATTGCCAGATTTGTACCGGACAAACAAACAAACAAACAAACAAACAAACAAGAATGCATGCTAATAAAAACGTAGTAAAATAGAAAACATTGGGTTCATCCCATTCTTATGAAAAGAAGAGAATTATGTACATTTTACTCACTTTTTATAGGATTTAAGAAAAGACGTTGACAAATTTTTATATTACTTTAGGATGTCATAATAGTCTAGGAGATAGCGTACAAAAAAGTGTCTGACTAACATCAAGCTAGAATTTTATGTATAAGTAAATCTTGTGGTGCCTTTTAACCATACGTGGTCAGCTAAGTTCGTCTGCGGGACATTGCTTGGCAATAGGCATTTGAAAAAAAAAAAAAAACCGATGGAGAGGGGCCATGTCCCGCCCTTTATGGTGGACAATGTGATTACCATGCTCAGGATCATGATCAAAATTAGTTAGTAGACCAAAAATCAAGTTGATGGTCGTTAGTCACTTGATAGGTTAGTTATTCAAATATTAATCCAAATCAAATTGTTAACCTATCAAGTGACTAACTACAATCAACTTGATTTTTAGTCTACTAACTAATTTTGTACTCAGGATCATGGAAATCTCATTGTCCACTAATATGGGTGGGGCATGGGTTCTCTCCACCAGTTTGCTGTTTATAAATGCCTATTGCTAAGCTATGCCCCGTAGACAAAATTAGCCGACCAAATATTCAAAAGGCACCACGAGATTTATTTATACACAAAATTCTAGCTTGATGATAGTCAGACACTTGTTTGCACGCTATCTCCTCGACTATAAATATCTTTTGATGATTTACAAATGTAGTAAACCTGGTAAAGATAGTTCACAACACTGTTAAGTCTCAAATAATACTATTAACCGTATTTATAGCTACTTATAGAGGCGATCTATTGACTGGTTATGCGCGAAACAGTTTAACTGGTTAAGCGTGCAACAGAAATTAAACCGATAATGTGTGCACGGAGCAATAACAGTGTATCATCCTACCGCTGGGTTTGAGCCCCCTAGAAACCGGAGAGGCTCGAGGGGATGTTCTATGCAAAGTGGTGTCACTTCGGTCACTGAGGTTTGAACATCGATCGCTTCACGCTTGTTCAGAGACAGCATAAACAGCACCGAATTTGAACCGCTTCTCCTAATACCTCTTAAGTGTGAAACGAATCTTATGAAGATGGATTGATAACAGAAGATGGAAAGTACCTGTGGAGTGTAGATGTCAAGTTTCTTATGAGGGTTGAGACAGACGAGGACGTCCCCCAGGAAGGTGTAGACTTGATCTTTGTTGAACCGGTGCTCTAGAGTGTGAAGTACAGAATCCTCGGTCAGCGACTCTAGGGCAGCCAGGTCCTCCAGGAACATCGGCTCCGGACTCTCCCCCTCCTTTCTCTGCTCATAACCATCTTATAGTTAGAACGATTATCAGATTTAAGCAGAAGTTAATTGTAAAATATGTGCTATGTGATCTTGTGAGGGTATAAGAAAGTTTGGACTTCTCATACACGACGTGCAATCAAGCTATGTATGTATTTATGGAGGATTGAAAATATTTTGTGTCGAAGGCCAAAATGTTGTTTTTTTTGTGATTTCTAAATTAATCATGGTCGATCGTGGCTTAGGCATAGATTAGATCGTGGGCCCACAATTATAGAAAAGGGAAATTTGCTTTCCATGTCCAGTTTTCAGCCAAAAATTAAAAAAAATGCCAATGAAATGACACAGTCCCTTTAAAAAACCGTTTACAACCTGGGTTTTTTAACGGCACTGTGCCATTCTTTTACACGTTAATTTTTGGTTTGAAATTGGACCCACAATACACAATGTTCGTTTGAAATATTCCCCTTTCTATAGTTATGACAACAGGTTCTACAGTTGTGTCCCCAAGATCAATTCCTTCACCTAATCGTATCTTAAGTGTTACGAAAAGACAAGATCCAAAACTCAAAACTGTCATTCGCAGTAGCACTTATTCCTGCCCCTTCACTTCTTGATCCTGCTCCTCCAATCCTTACTTCCTACTTACTCGTTACTTCTTTGTCATGACCTGTTGAAATGACCTTATTTCCGTCATCATCGTAGCACTTCATTTGGAATTACAATTCGAGGGTTACAATTAGGAGTTACCTAGGTTGTTTTCTTCCCTTTGTTCGAATTTCAATAGTTTCTATAAATATATAGCTCGTAGCTAACTGAATACGCAATAAATACAAAAAATTAAGATTTAACTTAGACGTACTTTAAGTTTGCCAGTTTTGACTTTAACTTCAAGCTTCCTATTCTCCAACTTAGGCGCTTTAATAGTCTCCAGAAGAGACTTAAGTTCTTTGCTCAGCTGAAACATAAAACAAATAATTCTTACTTTAATTTTACAGATATCTTTTCATCATATCGATTCTAGTTAGATAAAATGTGAAGACACAACATTAATGTGTTAAAAAACGGGAGATTTACATACGTGGAAGTCGTTCTCCGGTAGCTGTGTGAGGAATGGATGCTCAATGAGCTCGTTCATGTACGGGCGATGCTCGGGGTTTTTCACAAGGCACCTGTAACGTAGTCACAATAACGTATTAGTGCCACAGCTCTTCTATTAAATTTATTTAACTACAACCTTCTCTCGTACAAAATGAATGAGATACGAGAATTTACTCGTATGTACCATCTCTAAAAAGCTGTTACAAAATAAAATAAAATTTCGTTCGATTAATTTAGCTTAGTAGCAGCAGAATGGACTCCAACACTTGAAAAGTTAAAAGATAACAATGTGTGAAAGATGAAAAAACCTTTTACTTCTTAAAACTACGTGAAATAAAATTTTACTTACCAATAGGTTTTGAAAATTATAATCTCCAAATGGTGGCCTTTATAATAATCTGATAAAAATCCGAAGTCGTTCTTAAATGTTTTCAATCACCTTCTGCAGCCGGTGATTTTTACTACGTTTTTATTAGCTTGCTTTCTTGTTTGTTTGTTTGTTTGTTTGTCCGGTACAAATCTGGCAATCGATTTTTAACTAACTTCCCGAATAGCAAGACATTTGAAACTTTTAGCATAGCTCAGAACACGATGACAATGCATTATTTTAATACTTTTAGCCATCTTTCAGCAGAATTTAATTGGATTTCAGCAAATTTTGCTGTATGGAAAGTTAGTTCGGAAACAGTCCGCAAGTTATTTTATTTGATTTGCCATATCCCATATTTACAATCTTCATTTTGACGGGTTTCAAATTTGTGATTTTTATAAATAAGAGAAAAACATTAAATGTCAGCAAAACAGGAAATATATCGGTTATATTATTTATTGATTATATTATTTATATTATTTCAAATATATCGATGGCACGGTTTCGATTTGGTTTTGGGGAGATCCATTGTACAAAGATTTGTCCTTTTATAGGTTTAAGATCAGCTCTCTAGATGGTTGTCATTTATGTCAAGTAAATAAATTTGGAACTATTATTTTTGTTTCACTAATATTATATATTATACTACAATAACAATTATATAATCAACATTACATACGATTCAACAGAAAATTTTAAAACGTAGTATATAAAAAGTTCTTTTTATCTTGAAATTATTTCTCTTATCGCCTCCATAAGTTGTACGAGAGTTTGAGGACAATGTTTACAAACCTCTCTTTGAGGTAGCCGGACAAAACATTGCAGGGGGTTAAATAAGGGAAGCGAGGTGGCAACTGACAACTCAACATAATTTGTTGCAAAATTGCATGGAAGTGACGTGCAGTTTGCCATGTTTATCGATCCTGGTGAAACTAGAAGTCATCTGAATCATATTTGTCTTGGAATCCTGCCAAAAAATTCTGGTTACGGTAAAAACCGTTTACGGTGACTTCTACTCGTACAATGCTTTTTCCTGAATTATACCCCTGCAATTTTGTTTTTTGGGGCTACCTCGATGCTGAAATTTATAAACATCCTCCTAAAACTCTCGAATGATTTAAGGAGGCGATAATAGAAGAAAATCGTGGTACGCAGGTGATGAGAACATCCAGGAAAGACTTCGGATGTGTATCACCAATAATGGCCATTATTTGTGATACACATCCGAAGTCTTTCCTGGAAGTTCTCATCACCTGCGTTATGAATGAACGTTATAATGAACCAGAAGAAGGTAAGAATGAAGGTTATATTTTTTTTAAATAAGGTAAATAAAACTTTATAGGTATCATGTAGTTTTTAGAAATATAAGGGTTTTGTTCGTACCATTTACCGTTATATTATTTTATTAAATTATAATATCAAATATGGTAGTCCATACTGCCGCACCCTGTATATAGTTTAAGACATAGAAAATATCATTCCCCCAATGTAGCTAAATTGGTTTAAAGCAATAGATTAGGAATGCAATGATCCCTGGTTTGAATCCCCGCGATGAAGTGTATTTTCCTGTGTCCTGTCATCCGACTATAATTCAAATTAAATTTAAAATTATTTTCTAAAGGTCACTGAGTTATCTAGTTATAATTATAATTGAAAAATCGATAATTACTAAACATACTATCACTGAAATTGATCGAACACACGTAAACACTTCTGAGACTAAAGCTGGGCATTCACGGTCGTTTTCCACTCCATACTCCATCCCAAATGGAACGCAAAATGACCAAGGATAGGGAATTTTCAACTGGAGTGGCCTAGCCCGGCTGGATTTCTAACTCTGGATTCTAAAATCCACTTTTACTGTCTAGCTTATGCTAAAATTCACCACTCCCTTCCATTTGGATTGTTACCAGTGTAAATGACTATGACCAGCTTAAGATTTCTGAAAGGTACGAGTGGCTATATTGTCAAGTCAGTGCTTGACGCTTTAGCTGGGTTAGAAGAAGACATGAAGGAACCTTACTCGGCCACGAAATCGTTGAAATCTTGTGTCCAGTTTGCCGGTCTGTACAGTGTTGGAGGAGGATTCCTTACAATCTGGAATAAGGCTCTGGTAGGGTGCATGTCCTGGTAGGGTGAGACTCCGTCTCCAAGCTCTATGGCCGTCACTCCTGTAAAACACACAAAAACTTGGTCAGCGTCCCACATTTTCAAATTAGGTCGACAATACATCATCTGAGATCAATTTAATTTATAGTTCAGTCAACGAACCTCTGATATAGGCATATTGTGGAACTAAATCGGAAATTGTTTGGTGATTTAGATACCGGGCTATGGAAAAGCTACGATTTTAAATGGAAATTTCTTGAAAACCATTAGAGTTTTTAAGAAAATCATAAGAACCTTTTTTTTTGAAAAATTATACGATCTTTAATTGTGCATTTGAATGACATATTTGTTAAACCAATTTTTTTTTATCGATATTTGCAAGAAACAGAAAATTAAAACTTATTTCCAAGTTAGCTCCTTTAAGAACTTTTAGGAGTTTTGCATCAATAAACAACTATGCCAAATATCAAAACTTTTTGATTTAGTTCCACAATTTTCCTTTGCTTTGACTGGAGACTTAAGGAAAAAATGGGCCAAGAGAAGAATTAATGTTTGTAGCTCAGAGCAAGGAAGGGGTAGAGGGAACAATACTAAAGAATCTGAGTCTCAAAAAGTGGTTCATTATGCTCCCCCCATATACTAACACTTTCAAGCGGCAGTTTGGTGAAACAGTATCGATATCTCGATAAAAACTCGAAATATATCTGATATCAGCTGATAAGAATAAGTAATATTTTCTTACGACATTTAATATTTTTATTTTTAATACAGTTATCTTCATAAATATGTACTTTAATGTTTGTTGTTAACCTTATTAATTGTCTAAAGGCAGTAACGTTGTTAATAAACGTGTAACAGATCCTAGATAACCAATAGCAATCTTCTTTGAGTGGGGTATCAAATAACTGTTACTGATAAGGATTTGTTGACAACCGTCTGTGGTGTGGGGACAGAAAGATAAGGAATAGACCAATAAGACAAGGACCAGTGACCACGTGATCACTTTAGTTCAGATTGAGCTCGCTAGAAAGCGTTAGTATATGGGGGGAGCATAATGAACCACTTTTTAAATCGCACTGCTCCCTCTACCCCTTCCTTGCTCTGAGGTTTGTAGTTACTGACCGAGAGCCCAGACGTCCGCTCTGTTGTCGTAAGGTTTGTTTTCGGTGTTGCTCATAACGACCTCAGGAGCCATGTAGGACGGGGTCCCCATCGACGTGTGACACTTCCCCAGCGTACTTCCAACCTCCCTGTTCCAACAGAAAACACATGCTTCAATATATCTATTTATATAAAATTCAAATACCACTCACTCACTCACTAATCAAGTTATCTCTAAAACCACTACCCATGAAACTGTGCGTGCTTTCTCTTACACCTTAAGTGCTCGCTAATAAACTTTCTTACGATTCACCATCTTGGTCAAGATAACAGTGATTCAGATGCTAAATTTGGCATGACGATATTAGTACAGTCAATCTGTCGTTATAAAAGGCTGAAGGGAAAGTCAAATTCAGTATCATAAAGGAAATCATCTTCAGCGTCTACGGGTGGTACATTGCTGCAATTTTCTTCACTGCAGCGTTTGCAGGCAACTGAGCAAGAGAGAGTCGCCTTCCTGCACCCACACGCGGCACCGCAATTATTTATTTTACAGCCGTAAGCAATAAGTTTCAAGTCATTCCGGTACCCCGGTAGCATTTGTACCCAAAGTAGTAAATGAGGGCAAAGGATTTTATAAACGTGTTTCTGACTTTTCATTCATGTCGAATCAAAAATAGTTATATTTTTAATATTTAACTAAAAGCATTTTTCACGTTTTCCCATTTTATCCTCCTCAAAAATGAAAATATGACAAAAGTGTTCATAACAACAATTTCTGTACTCTTAAAGAGCTTTCTAACGACATGCTTATCAAGGGTTAATACAATTTTGACTTTTGTACACCGTACCCAGAATTTCCGCCTTCTGGTCGTTCTCTCGAATTCGGAAGTAATCTCGAATTATTTTTTCCGTACAAATTATTAATTAGGGGTTTATCAATCGGCAATTTTGATTCAAGATGGCGGTCGTATGCTTATTGGAAACTATGTCCCCTCACTATTATTATCACCACTTCTTCGAAATACTAATACTAAAATAATCATTGCATTTGGTTCTTAAATAATATTAATGTCTGCCAAGGGGAAAAATATAAGAGCCACATTTGAGACCAGACTGATTTTCTGGATCCTTCATTGGGTGCAGGGGGGGGGGGGGGGGGGGGCTTTTCTCTTTAGGTTGTTGGCATATATTAAAAAAAATTATAAAATTTAACCCAAGGATGCTATAATGATGCGATGGTGGTTTCCCCAATAGTCAATATATACCTAATATTAAAGGTCAACCAAGAAGTCATGAACACGGAAGAAACTGAAAGCTTAGCTTCGTTTAAAGTCGGATCTTCCGAGTATTGCCGAAGTCAGTACAGTCGGGTACTAAGACAATAGAGATGATTAGTGTGACGTCACAAAAGCTTTCGAAAATTTAACTCAGTGTTTGTTATGTTTCATTTTCTTATCACCTCTTATCAAACCCATGTAAAATTAATGGGAGAATTTTCTCAACTTTTTAAATAATTAATTATTAAATTATTATTGATTTATAAGAGTTTTCACCCTATGAACGTTAATATAGTAAGTCTATTTTAACGAGTGCAATAGGGAAAACAGTAAAAAATTAATTTTAGTTGTTTAAAATGAGCACTTGTGTGAAGGGTCATATCAACGAAAAAGCTATTTGAGTTATTAATAACTTTAGTTGTATTCCAGTACATCACTACTTATTTATAACGCATTTACCTATTTCATTTTATGTGTTTAGTAACTACCGTGCAGAAACAAGAAAATAGAATTTATTTTACAAAGCGACTGTATAGATGCCACAGTTTTCTTAATCCCTCCACATACTTTCTATACTCCCCTCTCTTCTGGGATATATTTTTGTTGCAAAAATTCCTAATTTGTAAAAGACTGACTATTGGGGAAACCACCATCGCATCATTATCGCATCCTTGGGTTAAATTTTATAATTTTTTTTAATATATGCCAACAACCTAAAGAGAAATTCACTCCCGGGCTCGCTATATTATAACGTGCCATTAGGAACTTAGTTTCAATAAAATAGCGTCATTACGTGGAAATGTATAGACACTTCCATGTTACAATCTACAGAAAGAAAATAGTTACGTTACCTGGAAATACCGAAGTCGACAAGTTTGATTTCACCTTCCTTAGTGAGGAGGACGTTACTTCCCTTGACGTCGCGGTGCAACACGTGGTTCTCGTGCAGATGGTTCAGCGCCTGAACACACAAAACCACTTCAATCAGCACAATATTTTCTCCATATTAATTTCCTTAATAAAAACAGCCTGTAATAATAATGACTCCTAAAAAATCTCAAGGTACAATAATATTGTGTAATAGATTTATTGCTCAAATCAAACCGTCTAGCTTTTTTCGGCAAAGAAGTCTTAACTGGAAGCGAATGCTCTGATTATTTAAACGGGAAATGCTAGGCTAGTTTGTTAGGTTATGTAAAAAATTCCAATCGGTTAAGAAGTGAATTTATATCATATATGCAAATTGTCTAAACAAGAATGGATTTAGTATTTTGTTCAATAAGTGAACTACCTAATTTAATAATAAATAATTTAATAATAAGGAAATATGAATGAGGTATAGGAACAGTATTTCTAGGATATTTTAATGTTGTTTGTTTCTTAAAGTTTATTGCTTTTATTTTTATTTTGTAGGCATGCTTCGTTAGAAAAATATTTTACTAACTAATATTTTGCTAGCAAAATAAAAATGATTGGAAGTAGGAAAAATAAAATAAATAAAGATTATTGAATGTTTTGTTTAGTTAATTATGTGTTGTTGTTTCATTATTATAATATTTACCTTTTGGTTAATAATCTTAGCTATATTGTCTTGTTCAAATATCATTAGTACTCTTGTCAGATATATTTAAATAATTTATTTTTATTTTTGATGTATGCATGTGTGTGCGTAGGTTGTTAAGTATTTATATATATTTATATGTACCTGATGTGTGTATATGCATGTATAAATTTATTTAGGTTTGTATTTGTTAGTTTTTTTAGAAATTGTCAATTAAAAGTATTTAATTACTTGTTTATTAAGTTAATAGAAATAGAAACTTGTAACTGGATGACGCTACTCACTCCCGCACGGCCTAATAGCCACAGGGTAGCATGATTTAATGTAAAAATGAAATTTAACAACTGTATCTTATTTTAAATATATCATTTATTCATTCATTCATTCATAGATTTATTGAGGAATAAAAAATCCAATAAATAACATTAATCTAATAAATAAATGTGTGTTGTAGTCAGTACACGCCGCTTGATAATGTACCACTCCTAGGCGAGATTAAAACGCCGCCTTTGCAGTGAATGTGAGTTAACTCTTCGATGGTCGCGCGATGTACAAAGTACAACTATCGGCAGTTATCTTTAAACAAGCGTTTTTAGGGTTTCGTTGGTAAAACCAAAAAAGAAACCCTTATAGTTTCGTTCCTGTGACTGTCTGTCACTCTGTACGGTTCCAATAACTTTTGAATCAAAAGAGGTAGAAACATGAAACTTTCAAGTATTAAAGATCGTTTTGACGCGCACACAGGAATTTAATTTAAATTAATAATTTGATTTAAATTAAAATTTAATCTTTCTGTAGTATGAATACTACCAAAATCGTAAAATATGAATTTCTAATTTATTGTACTAGGTACAGGTACTAATTGGGTACTTTATAATTATAAGCATTATTTCTCGGTCCAGTTCTATGTCATTAATGTTGACTTCTAAGACTTATGTGGAAAATTGATAGCTTAAATTCGGGACAAGGTATCATTAACTTCAGAGAAACTCATTCTCCTGCGTAGCTTAGTTGGTAGAGCGCTATACTGGAAATATAGAGGCCCGTGGTTCAAATCCCGGCGCTGGAGTGTATTTTTCTCTGTCTGTTTCCCGTAGTTAATAATAATTATAATTTGATTTAAAATAAAAAAAAAAAATAAATAAAAATATATATATATAGCGAACTCTAAATTATCAACTGTTCAAACCCAAAATTGTGAGTAGGGTATCAAATGAAAGGTATTGAAGAGTAGATTACAAAAATATATAACACTTGTGGAACGTGTTTCATTTTTCATGCCATTTTGTCAAAAAAACATCAAAATGCCCCCAAGGTGCCCCCCCCCCCCCCCCCCCGTTATACAAATTTTATGTTCACAATACTAACGAAACCCCTTTTACGTTAGACTGTTTTAGGTGAGCTTAGAACTTATTACATTTCGGGTTGGTTCTTGGCTGCAAAGTCAATTGTTTCTTCGATCTATGTTTAGTCGATCTATTTGTCAATTTTAAAATTCTTCCTTTCTTACAATTACATATTTTACAAGCAGTGGCGTAGGGACGTTTTCTTTTCTCTAAAATTTTTAAAGTTATCGACATGCTCCCCCCCCGGGACAAAATTGAATTCCTAGGCCAAAACCCATCTTGCCTGTGGCTGCGAAAAGTGAAGTGACGGTGCTGTGTGGATGCCACACCAAAAATCGTTTTGCGATTTGCAATTCAGTAGAAATGAATCAGCGATTACGGTTCGTTGGCAATTTAATGTTGTCCCGCCCCGCCTAATGAAACGAACATCCATTGGTGGTACCGTCAATGTCGGGACAGTGGTTGTTTGTGCAAAGGCAACAATCCCGGTTGACCTCGCGTTCCCCAACAGAGAGTAGACAGAAGCCAGCAAACGTTTGCCCGAAGCCCACAAAAATCGACTCGTCAAAGAAGGTGGGAATGCTAAACAGAGTGTGGGATAAACTTGAGTATCACCTAGATAACGTTCGCATGACTCGTGGAGGCCACATAGAGCACCTATGTCATTTTCTTGGCAATACAAAAAACTACACTACCGGCTGATCATTTTGGTATGTGTTAATACAGTTTTGTATCTTATTTCACTTTGAAAATACATACAGCTATTTTAAGCCCGATAATTCTTTTGTGAACACCCTGCATATTCATTACGTTGAATTTGCAACTTAAATATGGGCGAAAGTGAGGTAAAAAAGGAATTTACGCTGTTAAATGTGGTATGTGAGTTGTTACTACGTTGTTACGACGCAATTTTAAAATAGTTGATAGTATCAATAAATGAATATAAGAAGCCAAAAAACGAACTTATCAAAGATGGCGTGGGTTATAACTTTAGGTGTCTACTGGAAGGGACACAAACATAAAAACAAAATGATATCGAACAAACACACTATCGATATGTCTTTATATCGACGCAATAATGCTTTCAAAAATCCATCATTACAAAATCAGACTAAAACAGCTGATACAATTATTAAACCAAGGATTTTTCTGGGTGTCCCCTTAAGTGGACACTGAACGTTAACGAAAAAAATGAAATTTTTGGCTTGCCCTATAATGGGGGTTAAAGAATCTATGACTGTAGGCAACCGATACATGTTATAGACCGATATATCTTATATTTTATTTCACTAGGCATGAGCGATGTAAAGAAAATTCACAAGTGGTGCACTCTCAGAGAAGTGGTGTTTGTTTTTTGTATGGAATACTGAGAGAACTTATCTGTTATCATAGAGGAGTGAGCTTGCAGAACATATAAGATAATAATAAGATATAGACGCCTAGTTAAAAGATGGGTGAATCTGTTTGAGTGAATAAATGAATGTGTGTTTTAACTCTTATATTAATAAATTAATGTATTGTATAAAACGAGGTTGCAGATAAATTAATTTCGTAAGGAAAAGGCTGCACTTGCGAAGGATGCGAACAGCAGACTGAAAATAAACAGAGAGGGCAAGGCAATTCTCCCCACTCTAATCTATCAAAACAATAATAAATTAAATTATTAAATTATAAAGATAAAAACAAACAATACATATAAGGTTTGTCCCAACTTTCTTATTTGTACCGTCCTTTTCATCGTCCCACGAATTGTTCGGCAATCGGTAAAGGCAGATTATTACTTTGTTCTGCTATAAAATCATCGTCAGGCTGGAACGGGTTTGTGACTCTTTCGAGCAGTAATTATTCAATTAAACCTAACAGATAGGTAACCTTCTTGTTGATATGAGTGACGATTTACAATAGTGCGCATGTCGTACAAACCGGTACTTTGGTTAATGTTGAGGATCGTTTTGGACCGTACGATTCACTGTTAGCAACCGATCAGTTTCCTGTACGGTCAAAACGAAATTCTGACAATAGGTTTGTTCCAACCAAGCATTGTACCGTCCGTGGGACCGTCACAGCCATGCACAATGGATAAAAGCCATTCCAAGCCGACTTGTGACAGTGTTTCGTACAGTCCATGAAACTGTTCCAACCCCGGCAGGGATCATTTGCGAACCGTTCACTGTACGGTCCCAACGAACCTCTGACAATACCATGTACTGGTTTGTATGACATGTGAGTTATGTCAATAGTCACAAATATCAACAGGAAGGTTCCCTAACTGTTAGGTTACCTCAAATGTTTTTAATAATATCCGAATTATAGTCCTAAACTTGTTCCAACCTGACATGATTTTTATACAGTACAATGTTAGCGCATGCGTATATAACCTGTCCTAAACGATTCCCGAACGATACAAAGGACGATACAAACTATAGGGTTGAAACTAACCTATTGATAGCACGATTGACGAAGATTTATCACTATGCGATGGAAGATCACGTTTATGTCTTGTATTAGCGACAAGTTAATAATAGAAAACTAGTTGTCTGAGAATAGCTACATTAGATGGACCGTATAAATTAGAGTGAAAGGAATTTGGCGGTTTCCGTCTTGCCCCGGGCGATAGACGGGTTGATGTTGGTCCTGAGTCAAGAAGTCAATTATCATCCGTCATTGTCTATTTGAGGCCTTGTCAGAACGATATTGTTTCTAGTGTGAGGCGTGAACTGGTCGTTAAGGATACTTTAAACAGATGCGTGGTGTTGCTGGGACTAACGTAGTTCTAACGACAACACGTGCCCACCTGGTCATTAGTCCGGCCGACTCTTCGCTAATCCGTCTATTTCTCATCCTCACACTTCTGCCTTCGACCGACGACAAAAACCCGGCGCCTCGTTAAAGCTCACTTCAAGACTCCCGGTCATTTATCTGCGTCGTAATCTTCCGAGATTCGAAGAATTGTAAATCATTTCCCGGCTCCTGTTCGATTCTTAATAACCGGTTCACGTCATTTGCAAAGACTTTACTTTGTACGATTCCAATTCTAAAATCTATTTCCAGAGAAAGAACTCATTTCGAACGAGAGATTTGCAATTAGACTCATCGTAGAACGAAATGATTTATTAATCTATATGTTAATGTATCTTCTATTATTATTATAGAGAATATGGGTAAACCTTGTAGATATGTATAATATTCAAATATAATTTAACTAACTTACTGATCATGGTCCAGTCACTTTAGGTTTTCTGTTCCAAAAAAATCGGAGCTTCAATTTATTTATTTATTTATTTTTTTTTTTATCTCTTCATTCTGACGTTCTGAAGAACATGTTGAAATTCGGCAACGAGATTGTGGTCACGTTAATAGCAAGGATGCTAAATAAAGAGTGACCCCATGAAGACAAGAAAAACTGGAGAAAAAATCGTACCGTGCATGCTCACAACTTTAGATTGGGACAAATTACCTTCTTTGTTTATTTTGAATCAGGTTATGAATTGATTTAACTATACACAAATTCTTGGTAACCTATAACTAAGAGGAAGGTAATGTGTCCCATTGGAGTGGTAAATGAAGACCCCATATCTTTATGGGGTCACTTTTTTTCCACAAGCCTCCATCCCCTTTATAAATAATTTAACATCCTTGGTTAATAGATATTCAAGGGCAAAGGTCAACTAAGACGGGTTTTTGCGAATATCTCGCTTCCTATGGCACGGACATTCGATTCGTTCCCTAACAGTTAGGTTCCCTTAAATGTTTTCAATACAGTGCGAATTATAGTCCTAAACCCATTCCAATGTTTAAATGTTAATGCATGCGTATAAAACCAGTCCTAAACAATTCCCAAACGATCTGCAGGACGATACACTAGGGGGTTCTTTGGAACAAACCTATAGGGAACCTTTCTGTTGTTAAGTGTGACATAATTGCGCATGTCATACCAACCGGTACTTAATTTTGGCTGAGAATCGTTTGGGCTGCATGGTAAACGATTCGCAACGATCCATGTTTAGGTTGGAACAGCTTGGAGGACGGTACGATCTCTTCCAGACTGCCCAAACGAACAGAGCAAGGACCCGAGCAAGCTATGTTTTGTACCCCAATCCGGTTGTTGTCGGTTTTTTGACGAAACAACTTCTTCTTTTCCCTGATTATAGGTATCGGTGAAGTTGTCTGTGAATATGAACTGTTTGCTGATGATTTGAAGATTTACCGCATTATCGAATCCATAGATTTATGTCACCTTCTTCAATCTGACATAAATACTGTTTACAACTAGGCTTGTGATAATAAGTTGGTTATTAATTTCACAAAAACGTCTGTTATCTCATTTACCAGATTCATACGAATTATTGATTACCCTTACCTTGTTTTAGGTGCCGCTCTGTATCGTGTGTCATCCATACGTGATCTGGGAGTAATATTGGACTCTAAACTCTCCTTCGACTTACACCTTAATAACATCGTCAACCGAGCCCTCCGCTCTCTTGGTCTTATCACCCATATTTCTCGTGGATTGTCTGTGGAATGTTTTGTCACTCTCTACAGATCCATCGTCCGTCCTATTCTCGAATATGTAGTGCCTATATGGAATGACCTTGGTGTAACTAAGTCTGAGCGCATTGAATCAGTCCAACGCAAGTTTATTAGGGCTTGTTACCTACGCTGTTATAGCTACAAATTGTTTTATTCGTACGAACGGATGTGTAGTAAATTAGACCTCGAGCTCCTCAGCATTCGCAGAAAGGCTTATGGAATTCTGTTCGTTAGTAGATGCCTTAACCATGAGCTTATATGCCATGTATTTAACGAACAAGTTATTGTCCTAACTCCTACACGTAGAGCTTGCAGACACCTTTATATTCATGAATTATCTCTCCTCTGTCCTCTTGTCCGCTGTGTATGTTACTATAATAACCTTCCTAGTAATTCATCGGTCCTTCCCTCTCCTAGTTCCCTTAAAAGTACTTTTCGTTTTAATGAAATCTTAGAAATTTTGTTCATTATTTTAACTTTTCACTCATTGTTACTCTGTTTTTTTATTCATTGTTACTGTGTTATTTTATTCATTGTTACTCTGTTATTTTATTTATTGTTACTCTGTTATTTTATTAATTGTTACTCTCTTTTGCTTCATGTTATTTACTTGCTCTGTTATGTTTTTTCACAACTATGTTGTTCATACCGTTTAAGTAATTATCTTTATTTATGTTTATACTTTTGATTTGATGTAAATAATCTTACTGAGTTCCCACTTGTGGCTCTGCTGTTTGGCAACTCACTAATTTTACCAATCAATATCAAAGGAATGATCGGTTCGGCCGATCATTAAACTTAAAACAAAACTTACAACCTTAAAACTCAGTTGTTGTTCTACTGTATCGTGGTAAAGGGTCAATAGATTTTGAAAGTATAATTTACTAAACAAAAATTGTTCAATACAGAAATGTTCTGACGTTTGTTGTGAATCGTGCAGTGGTCGGCTCGTCCCATGTTCGGCTCGGGGGGTTTTAATTGAACCAGATCGCTTCCTCGTCGATTCCTCTGTTCTGTTTGGCTGTCTTGAGGAAGACGGGTTGGAACAGCTTTTATCTTTTACGCATGCGCCGTGATCCCTCATGCGCATTACGATCAGGGCCGTAACTACAATCTTGGGGGCCCTGGGGCAAGATTATTCTGGAGGCCCTTCATGGTGTCGAGGGGATACCTCCTTCCCCCCAGAAAAAGGGGGGGTACGGGGGTCCTCCCCCGGAAATCTTTTGAAAAATAACCCCCCTAAACGTGTTTTAATGCATTCTAGAGGTCAAATTTACCCACAGCCATAGTATTTTATTTTGCGCATGACCCAAAATCGAAAATGTCTAATTTAGCCTCTATAGCTAAATCCTCACCTACCTCCTGGTTAATTTAATTAGGCTACTACATAAATACATGCAAGTATAACTTATTATACGATCTCTTCGTAGCAGTTTAGGGGAAAAATTTTGATAAAAGAGAACAATATATTAAGTAAGCATCAGAGTTTTTTGTCAGTTCACTGTGTAATAGTCCTCAAAAAACTTACTGGTGAACTACGTTTGTCATACGTTGCCACGGGGCCCCTGGCGCGTGAAAATATTGAATCTTTTTCTGTAAATGTCTAGGGGCCCCCTAGTTTCAAAAGAATCGTTTAATAATAGTCCATAATTATTCCCCCCTGAAACTAATTTTTTTGATAAAAGGCTTTTATAATTCACATTATTTCGTTTTGCCCATTGAAATTCAAATAGGGCAGTAGGATCGGGGGCCCCCGGGTCGGGGGCCCTGGGGCACTGCCCCGGTTGCCCCGGTGGTAGTTACGACCCTAATTGCGATCATGCTCGTTACGCATGATCTCGTGGTTGGTTACTAGCTTGGTAGGAACAAACCTATTTATACCAAATTTTTTACTACGTTTTTATTAGCTTGCATTCTTGTTTGTTTGTTTGTTTGTTTGTCCGGTACAAATCTGGCAATCGATTTCTAACTAACTTCACGAATAGCTAGACATTTGAAGCATAGCTCAGAACACGATGACAATGCATTATTTTAATACTTTTAGCCATCTTTCAGCAGAATTTAATTAGTTTTCAGCAAATTTTTTTTGTGCTGAAAGTTAGTTCGGAAAAAATCCGCAAGTTATTTTATTTGTTTTGCCATATCCAATATTTACGCAATCTTCATTTTGACGGGTCTCAAATTTGTGATAGATAAACATTAAATGACAGCAAAACAGGAAATATCGATTATATCATTTCAAATATATCGATGACATGCTTTAGATTTGGTGTTGGGGAGATCCGTTGTACAAAGATTTATCCTTTTATAGATTTAAGATCAGCTCTCAACTAGTAGATGGTTGTCATTTAAGTGAAGTAAATAAATTCGGAACTATTTTTTTTCACTAACATTATATATGTATTATATAACAATAACAATTATTTTATCAACACTACATACGATTTAACAGAAAATTTAAAAACGTAGTATATAAAAAGTTCTTTTTATCTTGAAATTATATTCGCTAAACCCCATTCTTTTCTAACCTTGTGGACGCGATGAAGAAGAGGCAATATTTTTAATGGGATTATTTGGTGAGACATAAATGTTCAAGTTTGGCTACATTGTGACTCTATTCTGAGTTTTAGTTTGTTTGGACCGGATCCGTTCACCTCTGAAGGACCCAGGACCCAGGAGGACTCTCACGGCGAGTAGGAGTAAGTATTTACGGCAAATGAGAGCTCGTTAGCCCGCAGCCTGATACTCCGTCTATTTGAAACGCTCGAGGCCCAAGATTTTATTCCTTCCCCCCCCCCCCCCCTTCCGTGTCCCACAAATAATTTTTCAAGCTCTACGCCAAAACTTATAAACGAGCGGACAATATTTCAAAGCCTTGTTAATATGACTGTTGCTCGTTAGTGAGGTCACGCTCTCGACTTGTATTAAGTCTATTATTGTTCGTTCTACAGAATCAGCTGATCGGGTTCGTCCCAGTCCGCCCATTACTTATCCCTTTGTCTTGTAACAGTAATGTTTAAGTTTGACTTTTAAAAATTAGGAGTTTATGTTTAGCGGACAAATAGTATTCAGAAAAAAATGTATTCAGTTAGTATTTTGAGCCAGCGAGGCCGTATGTATTCAGTTAGTATTTTGAGCCAGCGTGCCCGTGTGGGTTAAACCACGTTTGCTCGGCCATCACTGAATCATGAGTAGAACGAGACGGGGTTCGATTCCTCGCCGTGACGCCCTGATTTATATGGCTCACTATTGATCACATCATACTCGCTACGGCGGTACTATGTACAGAGGTATGATGTGTGAAGTGGCTGGAACTCTCTACCGCGGGGCGTAAAAAGGGCCTAAGTGATGGCCTAATTGCAAGGTTCGAACAAGTGGTTCGTCCTACCCGTTCTAGTAGGAAGTACTAGACTACTACTACTAGTATAGAGGGGGGGGGGGGGGGGGGGGGGTAAAACAACAGAATTGGCTCCCCGACAGCTAATCACTATTTTCAGGATTATTAATAATTGTTTCCGAGCTTACCGAAGAAGAAAATCCAAAATCCATTTCAGACATCAAGGAACATTTTTTTTTACAGTTGAAAGTTACCCGCAGATAGCTCCAGACTAATTTGAACCATCTGCGCTTTTTAACTTTTGCTAAATTAATACTTTTATTCATATAAAAAAATCAAAATAATTTTTAGGGTCCGTAGGCAAAACCAAGGACCCTTATATTTCCTGCGTGTGTCTGTCCGTTCGGTCGCCTACTCTCATGGCTACACCTTTCGTCTGATCACTTTGAAATTTGGCATGTATGTGTCTTCCCTACTGGGTCTTGTACCTACCCACATAATTTAAAAATATAGCGACTTAAAAAAAAAAAATTCAAAAAATATTTTTCAAAAAAATTAGGGTTAAAAAACTTAAGGGTTAAATTCTTTTTATTTTTTTTTCGACACCGTGAGGGGTATCATATGAAAAGGTACGTCGAGCTGATTACAAAAATATATAATTCTTTGGTTATTACTTTGATAGGGTGAGAGTAGGCGAGTTTGAAGTGGGTGTGAAACATGCCCCCCCCCCCCCCTCTATCTCGCTTATGTGAAGTGCACAAAAACTGAAACAAATTCCTGAACATTCTTCGACCAAAAGTAAAGATACCACTTTTGGAAATTTCGAAAAAATATTATTTTATTTATTATTGACAAAATACGTTTTCTTATAATTATAGTCTTTTCAATGTATTTATATGGTTGTATTCCGATTCAGTGGCAAAAAAAAACTTTATCAGAGGGTGTAGGTATTGAGAATATCAGACCCTTAAAGTCTGACTCATGAAAGAAGACGTGCGTTGACAGCGCGGGAAATCAGATGACACTCAGATTGGCCAACCTATGTGAGGGTAAAAATAAAGCCACTAGGTCTGTGGGTGAGGGTGGGGCAGTTAACTTGTTTGTAAACAAAAGAAGGTTATGTTCCTCGCACCAAATCGCGATCTTTTTAACTATTGTTGCCTATAGATTTTCACATCTTATTACGAATATATTTCAATATTTCTTCTAAGAGTTCTTTTTTCTTCATCACGATGATAACTAAACAACAAGGAGAAGGAAAATGTAGGAGGGGTGGAGGTTACGAACCCTTTTAAACG